>OY292471.1:0-1250000 GCA_958496255.1 Camptogramma bilineatum | reverse complement strand
GTTTGAATGGGAAAATGGTTTTAAAAGTTAGCCAAAGCGTGCTTCAAATCTTGGTCAAAGTTATAATAAAATGACTGTGCTGTGAAGCTACAGATTTAAACTTATTCGAGTTTCAATAATATTGAAAATTTTGCCAAAGTTCAAAGACTTTCGATTCAAACATTGTCCCCTCTACTTATAAAATTCTGTTAAAATAATTGAAACACCGTTTAAACAATTGCCATTCTTTTTTAACCGACTTTAAAAAAGGAAAAGGTTCTCAATTCGTCGGAATATTTTTTTTGTGCTTCTTTTTACGTGTGTTCACCGATTATTCGATGACGCCTGGACCGTTTTGAAAAATCTTTTTTTGTTTTAAAGAGTAGACTTTCCGATTAGTGCCACAAAAATTTGGCGAGGATCGCGGGCGGAAGCTAGTTTTAAAATATGTAAAACTAACTCTGTCCGCTTTACACGGCTAAACGACTTGGCGGATTTTTATAAAGAATCTGGCCGGATCCTGCCCCAGAGCCGAATATCGAATTAGACTATGCGTCTGAATAATATTATTTAAATAAAATATCACAAAATTAACTGGTACATACAGAATACTTAGATATCTCGTGCCCTGTGGGAATATAATTATGTTATTTTATTAGTAACTTTAGTCACTTCCGGTACTACAGTCCGTAATGCCTCTCCAGACTCACGGCGAGAAGTTTCACCGAGACTTCTCGAAGAACAAACAAATTATCCACACTCTCAATTTTCTCACTCGTGATCTGTTTGAAATCCTTTGTCTCGGCCAAAAATAGGTACCGACACCGAAGCGTGAGAACAAGAAGGCGAGAAACTCCTCACATTCACGCTTCTCGGGTGTTGTCGGGGTTTCTTGCCGAGAGTCTGTAGGGGCTATTAGGTATCACAGAGAATATTTTTATCAGATAGACCTACCTTCTTTTTCGCGGTTGACATGACACTCAAATAGTAAACAAAACAGACAGACAAGAATTTGACAGATGTAAAAGGAATTTCGTTGAGTTTCAGTTGTGTGATTGTGTTGTGATGAGTGATTTATGAGGATTTATCATATTTTATTTAAAATTACAAAAAGTACTGACGCCTTGGGATATGCATACAGACTAAAATGGAAGTGGGCTGGACATGTAGCCCGTCTACAAGATGGAAGATGGACTAGGAGAGTGACAAATTGGGAGGGTCCAAGAGGTCGACGCTGCATAGGAAGACCATACGCTCGCTGGGACGACGACATCAAGAAAACTGCTGGACCAAACTGGCTCCGAGTAGCACAAGACAGGGACAGATGGCTGGCTTTGGAGGAGGCCTTCACCTTAGGGGTTCTCTAGTACCTACTTAGATTATAAGCATTAGTGATAAGAAAAAAATGTTAATTATAGAGAAATAAAAGGCTTTTTGTTTTATTTATTTATAGATATCATATTTTATTTTAGGCGGTTAGTACAAAATCACTGCACACGAGTGTAGATAATTTTATTGATGAAATTCCCAATTTTTCCTAAGTACTTTTCTTTTTACTTGAAATTGTAGGTACTGGGAGCACCTGTGTGCGTCATTTATTTTCTATACCTACTTCACTTAAAATTCTGCTAGTCCTAATAATAATGAAAAAGTAAATGTTCACACAGCGCCATCTATCCCAACGTAAGCAAAGCTTTTACTATAGGAACCTTAAAAATATAGTTTCCTAGGTTCTCCGTTCATGCTGGGCGTCATAGCCTGCTGCTTTATATTAGAATAACTTTTAAATCCCACTTTTTAGAGGAAGAAGATGAATGGACTCTCATTATAAAATAAAAAAACAAACCCAAAAATCCCAATTTGGTCATGACGCAAGCATTCTTTCCTGTTGGCATCTGTGGGGCAAATTTATTCAAGGAATCGGCCATCTCTTTTAGTATAAATAGTCTATTACTCTAAGGGCTGATTTTTCAATCGATATATATAATCGATATGTGTGTAATCTGGATCCTTGTTGTCTGAATAAAATAATTTGAATTTGAATTTGAATAACTTTTATCTGTGGAATAAATATGGCGTTATGACGTATTTTCAATACAATATCTGTCAAATCACATATTTATTTCCTCATATAAAAGTTATCTAGGTATTGAAAAATCAGCCCTAAGTCATAGTTTGAACCTTGAGGAAGGACTTCTTTTTATCTTAGAAAAATTCAAATTTCCGCGTTAAAGAGTTCCCACGCGGGCTGAACCGCTAGCGACATAAAAACACTGAGCATTTTCCCCCCTATGAAAGATGTTTAAAGTTGAACACTTGTTAAAAACAACGTCCTGTCTCTATTCGTCACTATCTACAAATAAAGACAGGACTTTGTTAAACCAGTGTTCAACTTTAAACATCTTTCCAGTGTTCAACTTTAAACATCTTTCATAAGTAAGACCCTTTAGGTATGTACAGTCAGCGTCAAATTAATATGAGCGTAGAGTAGTCAAAAGTATCTGAAAATATGAAAGCAATTTGACGTTTTCATGTATTTCAGATACTTTTGACTACTCTAGACGCTCATATTAATTTGACGCTGCCTGTACAAGCCACTTAGAAAACCAAGCCTTTAAATAATTCAAAGAATTGCCACTCCCAACATGGCCGTTTTAGCGTCTTCATTGTTTTAGATGACACGAGCTCGCTCAGCTGCAAATTGGCTCGGCTGAGCTGGCGCCTTGGGAAATCGAGAGCTAATAAGCAGACGATTTTTCACATGAATTTGCTTTTTCAATGTTCTTGGGCCGGAGATTGAATAGTGAAAGAGTTCAATCACATTCTGTATTCAAGAATAATCAGTGGGAATAATTCGGCGCTCGTGGCTTGCGGTGGTGGAAGATGTTTCAAGTGAAAGATCACTCGAGTAAATGCTGGGGTTTTCTATGACGCTTTTCTTTCATTTCATGTTCAGATGTGTCTCTTTGACTGAAATATAAGCGCTTTGAGTCTACATTTTTTATAAGCACGGCGAATATGTGGAACTCCTTGCCGGGGTCTGCATTTCCAGAAAAGTATAATTTGGGTGTCTTCAAATTGAGAGTCAATAGGTTCCTTCTAGGTAAGCGTGCTCCATCTTAGACCACACTGTTGCTTTACATCAGGCAGGGTGTGGTAAAACGCGAACCTATTTTCGTTAAAAAAAAAATGCGCAATGGACGACGGAAATGAACGAAAAATCAACATTCTGATTCCACCTTCAGACGTTCTTGATATCGTTGAAGTTAACCGAGTTCTGAGTGGCAATGGCTATCATCTTTCAAACAAAAAAAAAAATCCAAATCGGTCGAGGCGTCTTCGAGTAATCGGTGAACATTCATATAAAAAAAGATTTCGACGAATTGAGAACCTCCTCCTTTTTTTGAAGTCGGTTAATAGGTAGGTAGTGGATTCCAATTCTAAGTTTATCATTTACTAAAGAAACAACGTCGTCGCATACTTGCCGGAACATTTTATCAACTAATTTACTGCTTATAACTTTCGCAAAGTTATTTTCCTAGAGACTGTTAGTTTAGACATGTAGTGTGGTACTCCCTTTAGCAATTTGTATCCAATTAACTTTGATAGAGCAAATCTCTTGTGTCTCGCTTATTCTGAGAATAAAGCGGCACTAAGAGTTGATAACAGAATAGCTTTTGATTTATCGTATCTTGGAAATTTAGATAAAGATTATGATCTAAGATACTTTGGTGGATCTATCTTTTCATTCATAACACTTATCATGACAATAAGTATTTGCCTATGGAATAAAAGTACCTATGTATGTTAATTGCTTCCATCAATTCTTATCACTTGTCACTCTATCACACTAATATTATAAATGCGAAAGTTTGGATGTTTGGATTGATCTAGTTCTAGATGTATGTTTGTTCCTCTAAAACTCGACAACCGCTGAACCGATTTGGCTGAAATTAAAAATATACATAGATAATGGCGGGGAGTAGGTCATAGGCTATACTTTTTATCCCGAAAAAATGCACGGTTACCGTGAAATAAAAAAAATATTCCACGAGGGCAAAGCCGCGGCCGTCCGCTAGAACTAAAATATTGAAACAAAGAAAAAAAAATTGAGGTTTTTGTAATTGCTTTTGAAGCGGAATTTAAACATTGTCAGAAGCACAGATTGAACAAAACAAGCACGGTAATGATTTTAATCAATTTGTGCATGTGCAGGCACAATAACTTTGGACGCACATGTGCAAAACAACAAAAAACTGCCGCGCTCCACATCCGTTCCGGGTAAACTTTCGGGGTGACCATCATTTGTTTTAACAAGTGGCTAAGTAATGTAAAAATTAAAAAAAAAAACGACTTCAAAAACAACAACTAGTATAAACTAGTAAAATTTGAGCAATTTTCTGTACTCATGAATGCATGAGGTGCATTTCCGTTTGTAACTCTGTAGATCCTCGACAGATCCTCACCAAATTTTTTGGCATCAAGTGAAAAGTATACTTACCTTTAAAAAAAAATATTTGGAATATTATTTTTCGAGAAGTTGGTTGGTACCTATTTAAACTAGACCTACCTATGTATAACGGTTTTGTAATAACATTTTTTTGATGACGTTGACGATTTAGAGCTTCTAGTGACGATTTTTACACTTTTCTATACTTCCATTCAAGTTTTCAATTAAAGATGATTAGAGAATGTCTACGAGAGTATAGGGTTGATGGTTGATATTTAGACGTACATTGATACATACACAATATTCTTCAAGAAGAAGTTAGTATTGTAAACTAGATCGCAAGCTCATTACTCTCTCTTATTAGAACAACACAGATTAGGTACTGAGTGAATCCACTAACTGAATTAAGCTCTAAGCAAGTGAAAAACGATGGAGTTTTTAAGCCACCTGAAAGCATGGCTTAGCATCATCAAGCCGGAACCGACAACTTAAGCTCTCCAAAGTTTGGTAGCGCTCAGTAGTTTATCCATTAACAACCGGAATCAAAACATAAGCTAATAGAATGAGGAAACATTACATTTAAGTATCACTACAATGAAACAATAGTGTCTAGTCCTTACAAAGTCAGTTTGAATAAAGCTTTACTGATTCTTGTTACGCCAAAACGTTTCAACCCACAAATAAGTAAAAGAGGCTATGATTTGGTTTAATAACTAAATTGAGTTTAAATGCAAACATTCTTAGTTCTCACTAATCAAAACAGTATGTAAAAGCATCTAACTTAAATTATCTCTAAGTATCTCAAATCGGTAAAATTGACGCCTATTCGGACCGCTTTAATTTTAATCACCAAGAAAAGTTTTTTTTGACTAAACACGCTAACAAAGACATTTCTAAAAGACAGCCCTACCCGATAACTTTGTTTACTTAAATATTTATTAATTTAGGGTTTGAAACATTTTGGCACAACACAATCCAACGCGTCACGGAAATTCGCAGGCGTTGAGTCGGGCGGTCGGAATTCCGGTGTCTGTTGCTCTGATTCATATTAATCGTTCTGACGGCCAGAATCTTATTAAGTTTCCTATGAGATGACCGGTGACCAGCGAATCTGTATTTCTCCTTGTTGAGAGTGCCGTGACGTGAATAGAATTTATAGCTTCTGCAGTGACTTTGATTGAGTGGGAAATGAGTACGGAATGCATTTGCATTTCTTGAACCATGTTCACTCCAAGTTGCATAGAAATTTGTTCAGCCGTTAAGGCATTAAAACAAAATCATTGTTCAACTTCAGCTTAACCCAAATCGGCTATCAACATCAAACATATAATTTAGCATCATTCATAACGTTAATGTGTTGACAGCTGACTCTATTAATATCTACTTTGCAGTCAGTTTCATGGTATCATTAAACTCATCCTAACAACAAACACATTCATAATATTGTTATGGTGACAATTGCCTATTTATTTCATGGACACCCCACTTTCATCCAACCATCTCATGTCCCATCATTCATAAAATCTGTATGAAGATGGTAATTTTGATGTCCACATTTAGTACTTTAATGGTCATCTAAATTCTAAACATCAAACAGATCATTTACTATGGTATCGGTGTGGATGAGAACTGACTAACAAAACTTAATTTTTTTTATATTATCTTGTTTAATTAGTTTAGTAACTTACTGTGTTTTCCTATATGTTGTGTTGTTCCTTTTGTTTTAGAGTAATCATCCTGTACAAATCTTTATTAGTCTCACTTTGCATACACCGGCCATATTTTTTCACGACTCTCCAGCAAAGTTTATGATACTAGCATGACATGGACACTGGCAGAATTGTGACAACCCCAGTCACAGTAGCCACAAAGAAGAAGTTGAAGTTGACAAATGACAACTATTATCAAAACCATCATTCAAAATATCAGTATGATGATACCAACACATCAAAAAATGTATGCGATCACTTTATAATTCGAAATATTGTTTAATTCCTAATAATTATATTTAAATTCTATTAGTTTTAAAATCTCTATCCAGATCATATCTTCGTTTAAAAATACATAATTTGGATTAAAAAAATACAATAGGTACCTATTCCTTGGTTTCTTTGTATAAAAACCAAGTCATTGGTTTACAACATATTAAATAATTATGTTATGTTTTCAAACTGAACGCAAACTTTTTTTGATATGTGTGTATGTTGATGTCCACCATTCATGTCGGTGTCATGGTCACCCTAGTCATGACATTGCCGTGTGTGGCTATTTTGGGCATGCTTTTAGCTCTTGCGTTTCAGCATGCCCATAACAAACTCACTTACTGGTTCTTTATCGGGCACTGTGGGGTCATTGACTGCATTGTTCGCGGATTGCCTGATGTTTCAATTTGCGACAGATGGAACGACACCAATTTGCGAATCGACAGGTGAAACACTCTATGAATTGACGAGTGAATGAGAACATGAAATTGGAAAAGTTTCAAATAGTACTGATCGTTACGCAGAGTGGGATTATACAGGGTGATATACAGGATGAGGATTATACAGGGTGGAAAAAAATCAATGTGCTCTGATTAAAAACCACCTTAAATCCTTAAGAAAAATTATTTTACACAAAGGAAAAATTCCTTTATTTTTAAAGAGAAACGAAACTGCATTAAATTTTATTTAAATTCGCTTGTCTCATTCGGGAATCGAACCAGCTAAAAATTCAAAAAGTAAACCTCGCTAAGTTGTTCGATGTTATTAAACTTGTTGTTGTTGATTAAAGCCCGTACTAAATAATGTACTTACTATGTATATTCCAAGTTTCATTAAAATCCGTTCAGTCGTTTTTGCGAGAAAGAGTAACAAACATCCAGACATCCTCACTAAATTTCTCATTTATAATGTTAGTAGGATTCTTATAATACTTAGATCTAATATCAGTAGCTATAATAAATTAGACAATAAAATCTATAGATTTATTACTATAGGATATTTCATGTCCCACAATTCTCGAAACCTCATCCTAATCCATTCTATTAGGGCCTTTCAAAACGAGGACAAAAGAATATCTCGTCATTCTCCCAACTAATATAATTAAGAAAGTTCGTGTGTTCGTGGTTATTAAATGAGAATGGAACTATCGAGAATAAAATTAGATAGAATTGAGTGATCCATTTAGTCGGATAAAGTTTGTGTTTGCGAATATCTCGTTTTCTACGCCTATTGGATTTTATTGAAGCTGAATTGTTATTATTCAACCATTAATTCCAAGGCGAATACAAACAAATTAAAGTTCTGGTTGAAAATAGGGAAAAGGATTTTTCCCAGAAATGGGACAATTTCAATACAAAAACATGACAAAAGATTTACGCAAAAAAAAGACAAAACAAAAATAAGAAACGCTGTCCCGAGCTGGGGTTCGAACTCGCAGCCTCCGGCAGCAGCGTCTCAATCCATCGCTTCAACAGGTAACAATCAACAGTTATTTTTGATATACTTCTAACTTTTGTGTTGTTTTACTTAGGTGCAAATAAATGTTTTTGATTGATTGAAAGATCTCGGATGTAAAAGTAATGAGAACAAACCGCAGGCGGTAACTAGTATAAAATTATAGCAACGAAGGAAAAATAATACCGAATCCACGGTCTTAATTGGGTTTAAGATGAGTGGATTTACTGAAGACGGTTTCGGAGATTATCAGGCAGTTTCTGAAGAATTATGAAGAGAAAATTTATAACCTTCGGTTAATGATGCTTCGTTACTTCAAAATACTTCAAATGATCTTGAAGAGCTGATGGTTGAGTGGGATACTGCTTCGACTTTAGATACTGAGGTCGTGGGTTTGAATACCGGCCGTGCATCAATGAATTTTAGTTTTTCGATTTTTTTATACGCACTAACACGAGCTTTTAAGGGAGAAGGAAAACATCCTTAAAAAAATCCATTGCTGCACGGCCAAGATTCGAACCCACGACCTTCGAGTCGAGGGTCGAAAGTCGAGGTACTATACCCCTCGCTCAACATGGCTATTCCATCAAAAACGTTAAAAGTTAGCAACTTAGCTTATACGAACGAACATACCTACCCGTAATTTCAACTATAGTCCGACACAAAATAATAGAAATAAATGAGGGCGCCACTGTGCAAGCTAGATACGCGAAATAGATAAATTCTATTTTAGAAGTAAATTATTACTTCTGACTGACGTCTTCGGTACCTGTACCATAGACAAGAAACCTGTATTTTACCATAGATTAGTAGAGAAAGGGTTTCCAAAGTACTGAAATTTTAGTTGCCGTTTCTACCCGTTTTTGCCGGACTATACCTAGTTGTCCGGTAATACATAGCCAGTGGTCTCATCAAGGTACGTTGCTCTAATAAAGTCCGGCATGGATGTGGGTCAATTGCTCTATATCCACTTGATCAAACGATATCTCTCATTCGACGCTTTTCCTCAATCGAAACCCTGCATCATTGTGGTAAAGCTTAGCATAAGTTTCTGAAATTTTACAAAGGTAATTTGACAATTACATACCTACAAAACAGAAGAGGGAAAATGATTGGACATCTTATACGACAAATTATAATTTTTTTAAATCCATTGTAATCAAGTTGTGAGCTTCCCTGAAAGTTTTAGCCGGATAGCTAATCGGAAAGTGCTCGAAATTTTAGTTTGAAAATTCCACCAGGAACGAGTAGTTTGTCGCTGGGCGACAAGAGCTATCAAAGATAATACTCGCTCAGCGATGCTAGCTGAACTCGCCGACAAGCCAAGTAGCGGTCATTTCTGTCGCCCCGAGCGAGTAGCGAGTAATCGCCCGCCGCACTCGCACACTCGCACTCGCCCAGCGACAGAACTATCGGAACTACACACTCGCTTCTCGCGAACCCGTTTATAGTTCTACTCGTTACTCGTTCATCACCGGCGGTCGGACAACTGCCTAAAGCTCATATTTATAATTTGTAATAACGGACTTATTGACAGCCTATTGCCATTTCTTTTTATTGACATTTGAGTGACAAGAAAAAAATAACTCTACAATCCTTGATAACTTGAAGTGAATAATAATGGGGTAGGGTTTAGATACTTCCTGTTTACTTTGCCCTATTTTGGAAATTAGATACGATTTTAGAATAATACAATTCACCACGTTTATTTGTACCACAGTTACCTAGGGAGTAAGCATACTGCGTTTTTTGCAGCGCGTTTGTATCGATAAGGCGCTGGACACACAGAAAGACGTAAGACGCAGACGGGGCGCAGACATTGTCTCTTCCTGTATATTGTCTCTTCCATTGTCCCTTTCATACAAAATGTATAGAAGCGTCGCGACGCAAAACATACAGAAGAGACGGGGCGAGGGCGCAACGCTGTTCGCTGGCGCCCTGTCCGCGACGCGTCCTCGTCTTACGTCTCTTCTGACTGGCCTGCACCTAAAAACGCACGCAGCTCAAAAACGCGCTAGGGAGTGGGCACTAGACGTCTTCTGCAGCTAATTGGACAACTAATTGGCGCCGTATGAAGGTAGAAAAGCTAGTTAAAAATCTCAAACAAATGGCCTAAAGTAATTTCCCCCTGGAGGCTAGTGGTCTCAATTTCTAGTATAAATCGCGTACGTAAAAAGAACGCTGGAAGAAAGTGGAGGGCATGTGTTTGTCTCATGTTTGCGCATGGGTTACCTATTCGCAAACATGAGACAAAACACACCCCTCCACTGACGCGAACTATACCTTTGCAAACTCACCAACGCCTACCGTGCTAAGAGGTTCTTGGTAAGCCCACGTAATGCGAATTTGAATATACGATACGATGATGGGTAGATAATCCAATTTGGCAGTACAGAAGATATATTTTGCATTACTTATGCGTTTGAATTTGCTGTTTTATTAGGTGTTATAGGTATTGAATGAATGAGTGAATGAATAAATGATCATTTTTTGGGCACCAGAAAACTTAGGCCTTTACATCTTTACTAGATGATTAATACAGTGTCAGAAGGCAGTCTTTGCCCACACTTATCGGGACACTGTAGTGCCTGGCACAATGTTGAGATAGAGTAGGCTTGCCCAGCACCTAAACTAAACCATCCTCTCAGCTTAACTCGGGTCGTGCCTTAACCGGCCATTTCCACAGGAAAGGCATGGTCAATACGTGTGGGGCTGACTAAGCTGCGGGTTTCCTCAATATTCTCCTTCACGGTATAGAGACCAGCAACCTCATGCGTCTCAGGCGGTATTTTCCTCGATCAATTTTTTTTTTCAGAATTCAAATTTTTTACATTTATTTAGTAGGGCCCACTAGGATCACTTTGAATAGTCATAAGAGCTAGTGATTCTACTCCTGTTCAACACGGTTCTTATTAGATAGATTAAGTAGCAAGAAACTTTTGACTTACTCTATAGTTTTGATTATGTCTGTGCCATCGAATAGCCTTGTCCAAAAACAACAAAGAAGTGTTTAGTGTACCGCGATTATGTGGCCAAATTGGGTCACCACAATGTGGAAAGGTACTCGAGGCTACGACCTGCTTTCCCCGAAATTAATTTGTCCCGTTCATATGGACCCTAATGCAGGGGTCACTTTTGTCTAGTTAAAGCGACAAAGTTGTGGTCACAAATTGTTAACAAAGTTTTGGTCACTTTGCCATATTGATTACTAGCTGCTGCCCGCGGCTTCGCTCGCGTGGTACCCGGATAAAAAGTAGCCTATGTTACTCTCCAGCCTTCCTACACAAAAAATCACGTCAATCAGTCTCTCCGTTTTGACGTGAAAGCAGGACAAACAAACAAACACACTTTCACATTTATAATATGGGTATGGATTTTAGCAACGCTCATGCTATAAAAGAGCCGTGTTGGCCGAGTTGGTTAGCACCTCGACTTTCGATTCGAAGGTCGTTGGTTCGAATTCGGGCCGTGCCTCAATGAATTTTTCGTTTTGAAAAGTTTATGTACGCATTAACACGAGCTCTAAACGGTGAAGGAAAACATCGTGAAAAACCCGCGGCTTAGTCAGCCCCACACGTATTGACCATGTCTTTCCTGTGCATATGGCCGGTTAAGCTGAGAGGATGGTTTAGGAGCTGGCACTACAGTGTAGTATTAAGTGTAGGCAAAGATTGTCTCCTGACACTGTATGAATCATCTAGTAAAGATGTAAAGGCCTAAGTTTTTATGCTATAAACGCTGCAAACTGTGATGGAAAACCCTTAAAGTGCAGTTAGGGTCACCAGTGCCTACTTGTTGATTAGTAGTGATGCAACAAAAAGTGATTTAGCCGGGAAACGAATTTCGGATAACCGGCACAGTAGGTCGGAGCGCGCCGGATATCCGGCGTAGACACGTTGCTTTTTTAACGAAAATTTTGGTAAAAATCTAATGTAAACATACCTTATACGTTAATTAAAATTAGTTAACATCTGTGCAAGATTCTTTGAGATTACTAGTCGTTACAACTACTTCTTTGTATGTTACATAGGAATAATATTCATATTTCAAGTGATTTTAGTAAGTTCAACCCATCTAAGTTAAATAACCATTTAAACACTATCCAGACAGCATGCTGCTATCCCACTAGATACCGGATCGAAATATGACGGATACTAGATACCAGAAATATTGCCGGATAGGCCACCCGGCCGGATATCATCAGTTGAAAAATTGCTCAATTCCGGATAGCTCAAACATTGCTAGATAGAGCAGGTATCCGGCCAGATGGCATCAGCTGCCGTAGTACACATTTGGCGTCAATTTGATAGGCACTATGCAGTATATTGCTTCTTTGACATAACGTGGTAATCACCATCATTTTAACAACAATGTACCACAAAGTGCCTATCAAATTGATGTCACCTGAGTTAGCGAATAGGGGTGCTGTTATAGCATCAGCTGAAAAATGGCCGGATAGTAAACGGATATCCGTTGCATCTCTAATGATAAGTATGCTGGCTATCGAGCGCATAATGACCCGAGCCGTCTCGTATAGCAGAAACTTAATACCTACTGCACATGTAGGGCGTAATTAGGTAGGTACCGGGTTCGTGGCACTTTAAGTGTCGCTTTGGTCAAGTGTACCTACCTACCAGCAGGTAATGTCTGTCGGGTGATTGTCTAACTTGTCTCAAACTGTCAAAACGGTCGCGTAGGTACGTATCTTTTGTCGCGTTCGTTCATCTCTTTGAGATGAGTGATAGAACTACTTGCGTAGTCACTGAACTGTCATATTTGAGAGTTTGAGACGGATTTTGGTTGCTGTCAATCAAGGGGCAGATCGCGATAGCAATTTTGAAATATTGTTGAATTCAAAATACTTATAAAATGATAAAAACATAAAACCACGCCCCTTTTTCATACGGGTAAGTAGAGATTACATATTACCTCTCTAAAACAGGTAAAAAAATTAATAGCTAAGCTTTATACTTAGGTACCTTAAATACCTACCTAAAGCGATTGCTATTTAATTTTGTTAGATAAATCAAGTAGAAAATAAAATTCAAAACATAATTTTAATGTGTTTTAAAGAAATCCCATAAAATAAAAACTAATGATCATAAGGCTGCATTTCCACCAGAGTTGAGTGGTAATGCATAGCGAGGGATGTGTTTGTAAAGAACCAATAGAATCGCTTCATTTACCTCGCCTCGGTCAGCACAGCTCTGGTGGAAACGGCTCAGCTAAGCTAGGTTTTTGCGCATACAAAACAAGCGAGGGATGTGTTGCGAGGAATGTGTTAAGAGGAATGTGTTGCGAGGAATGTGTACGAGGGATGTGTTGCTAGGTGTGTTGCGAGAAATGTGTTAAGAGGAATGTCTTATTGAATGACATGGTCACAGTACTCATTCATGTCGACACATTTCACAGCTTCGCAACAAATCCTCGCACCACACATCAATGCGCATTTTCACAGCTCCACTACACATCCTCGCACGATGTAACGTTAAAGTTACAGATTTCAAAGTTTAGCGCGCAACATTCAATACAAATTCAAATATTGCCGCGCAAAACTTGTTTACATACACTCACACAACCGTAGAACAAAGGAAATTCTCCTCATTGGCTCACGGATAGTCTTAGTAAATAGATTTCGCTAAATTACGCCACCAAATAAGGTAATGTTGAAAATCTACCAATGGCACAATAACAAATAATCACGCCATGTCGATCATGTAGTAAATATCACTTATGTATTGCCCCCGTACGAATCTGGAAGGGAGGCTGCTTAAAAAGGCTCGCCCGGTCAAACGGAGCCTCATTCTGAAAATATCATCGCTCGTGATACACTCGTTATAGTGTCAAGCTACTAAGTATCTATAGAAGGCAGTTATAATGCCGAAATTTCATTAGAACGATGTCATAAAACATCGTAGTTAATTTATTAGTGTTTCAATCCCCTACTTGGGTAAGTGTGCACAAATATTTAAACAGCTGTTAGGATGTACTTTCATTTCAATTGTGTGTATTTCTCTCTTCTAGGTTTGTCTTTAGAGAACCTGTGTTTTCCTTTACAAAACCTAGCTTTAATTATTTGCAATTGCGCTAATCATTTATCCGTGTACATAACCTACCCGCATTAGCGCTTGCATTTCAATTTATAGACTTAGCCTACGCTTCACGCTAGCCTGATCTTTATTTCTTCTATATCATTGTAAGAATACTAGGTACCTACTTACCTACTTACTTTCTTCATCTTGTAAACTCCGTCCTGCTTGGCCACCACCACTCACTACTTCAATACGGCTTCCCTGTAGTAAGCATTATCATCGTCAGTGGTGGCCAAGCACATGAAAATGGAGTACATCATATTTCAACCTGGACATGCTCATTCCAGGGAACGAGAACCAGATCCAGTTTGTAACCAGAGCGGCGCCAGCACCTCTCCGGGACCAGCCAGGTCGCCCGTACGAGCCCATTCCGCCGACGTGGACGTTCTTCCCCTCGGCGGACTTTGAAGCCGTCGCCTGCGACCTGGACCCCGTGCTATAGCTGCCCCTCATCAAGCACTCCGCTGCTACAGGGAAGTGCCGTTCTCGGTGCAAAGTGATAATTAGGCGGGCCATAGAACCTACGATCCTAGACTAAAGATCTCGTGATTTAATAAATTTATGTTAACCTCGTCATCGTTGTTCATATTTAAATACCTCGATAGGCGACCCTAGGTTACAACGACACATTTCCATCGCACATCTCTGGTGGAAACCCCCACACATTTTCACAGCACAGCTAGACATCCTCGCACGACACATTTCCATCGCACATCTCTGGTGGAAACGCAGCCTGTTACCTACGAGTTTTGTTTTGTTTTTTACCACAAAAAAATATAAAATTCCAAACAGATGTTTGTAGGTACATTACTCTTTGATATTGAATATTTAAATGAATTGCTCAACAATTGATATTGAAATCAAATCCAGCGGTTTAAATCCCCCACAAATTCGATTTTAATAAAATTTAATTCAACAAAGCCACAACCAATTTGAAATTAAATTCCATCTGATAATCTCAGTTGAGTATTTTTAATCACATCACACTAATATTATAAATGCGAAAGTTTAGATGGATGGATGGATGGCTGGATGGATGAGATGGATGGATTTAAGTTTGTTTCTCGATATAACTTGACAAAAAAAATATTTAAAAAAACAAAAACCCGACTGCGTTAAAGTTAAAACTAAAAAGAAAAAAACAAGCCTGCAAAGAATAACTCACAGTCGGTACCCATTTATTACCATTATTATTATTATTATTATTATTTTTTTTTTTTTTTACCAATCAAATCTTCATAATGTTATGGGTCCCGACTGTGAGTAATTCTTTGCAGGCTTGTTTTTTAGGGTTCCGTACCTTAAAAGGTAAAAAAAGGAACCCTTATAAGATCACTTTCTTGTCCGTCTGTCTGTCTGTCTGTCTGTCTGTCTGTCTGTCTGTCCGTCTGTCTGTCTGTCCGTCTGTCTGTCCGTGTGTCACCATCGATTATCTCAGGAACGGGTGGAGCTAGCAAGTTGAAATTTATACCATATACTAAGGTCTATAGTCCCTATTGTGACTATAAAAATCAAGGTCCTGAGTCAACACTATAAAAAGTTATAGGCAAATTTAGGTTTTCGTGAAAACTTGTAAGTACCAAAACTTACCTTAATTATCAACTTTTTTTATTTTTCGGAATTTTTCCTTTACTTTTGCTGTAAGACCTTGCTTGTAACCAAATTTGATAATTCTAGGTCAACCGGAAGTACCCTAGAGGTTTTGGGTTGAAAACCTAAATGGTAGTTCCCGTTGACCTAGAATCACGAAATTTGGCAAAAAGCAAGGTCTTATAGCACAACTAAAGGAAAAATTCCAAAAAATTAAAAAAGTTGAAAATTAAAGGGTTTTCCCATACATACATTGTTGACGCCAATTAAGATTGTCCTCTGAGTTGTATGGGCGCTCATACAAATAAGCGGGCTACAATAACATAATGGGTATAATGGGTAGGTACGGAACCCTCGGCGTACGAGTTCTACTCGCACTTGACCGGTTTTTATTTCTTTTTAGTTTTAACTTTAACGCAGTCGGGTTTTTGTTTTTTTAAATATTTTTTTATTTCAAACTTTTTAGTTATGATTTATTAGGTGATGATGATTTTTATGATTAACTAGCTGACGCCCGCGGCTTCGCCCGCGTGGGCTACTATTTTGTTTATCCCACGGGAACTATGCATTTTTTCGGAATAAAAAGTAGCCTATGTCCTATTCTCGGTCATTATCTATCTATGTTTTAAATTTCAGCCAAATCGGTTTACGCGTTTGGCCTCTAGAGTGCCACATAGAAACATCTGTAGCGAGAGTGAATATTAATCAACTTTAAAACGTTATGTTTCCTAAACTATTGCTTAAAATGAAAAGTGGTAAAAGGAACCTAAAGTTAATTTTTAAATACCTATTCAACGATACCCCACTTGACATAATTCGTCAATTTTGATTATTTAATTTTGACAATATGGCGTCTGGTTGTGGCACTGGTGAATTTTGATTACTGTCATGTCTTTAGTGACACTTCCAAGGTTGAGACGAATCGATTGACGTTAGAATCATCAAAATCGGTCCACGCATTTGGCCTATATAGTGCCACATAGAAACATCCATACATACCCACATACAAACATAGACTGATAAACACATTACCCTTCCTTTGCTTTGCGCAGTCGGGTAAAAATACTGAACCGATTTGCCTGAAATTTAAAATAAAGATAGATAATGACTGGGAATAAAGGCTACTTTTTTTAACCGACTTCCAAAAAGGAGGTTCTATGTTCGGCTGTATGTATGTTTTTTTTTTTGTTTTTTTTTTATGTATGTTCATCGATTACTCCGTCAATTGTGGACCGATTTTGAAAATTCTTTTTTTGTTTCAAAGGGTATACTTCCGAGGTGGTCCCATCGTCACCAAATCAGGATCTGATGAGGGGTTCCCATGGAAATCGAGGGAAATCCTCAAATTTTTTGTGTGTTTGTGGAACTATCGGGCTGAAATTTTGTGCACTTATAGATTCTCGGTGACAATGAAATATTATGGTATCAGCAAGCTGATCTGATGATGGAGTCAAGAGCTGTTCAACAGAACTCTTCAGTACATAGGCCGATTGAGTTGAAACTTGGCATACCTGTCAAGTTCCGATAACAATGTAATAATATGGTGTCAGCGAGTTCATCTGATGATGGAGTCAAGAGCTGCTCAACAGAAATCCTCAATAAATAGTCTGATTGAGTTGAAACTCGGAACTCAGCATATTTGTGAAATTTCGACTACAATGTAATAATATGGAAACAGCGAGCTGATCTGATGATGGAGTCAGGACCTGTTCCATGGAGTTTTTTAGTGATATGGGTATCAAAATTTGATACCCATATCATTTAATGAAAGGGCTTGATGAGCGAAACACAATGAGTAAAGTAACGTCTTTCTAAATTAAAAAAACACAACACTAAAAATGGAAAAATAAAAAATTTTCAAAAAAAAAATATAACCGACTTCATAAAATACTTTCACTAAAAATCGAAAAATAAGACTACAAACAGATTTATTTAATTTGTTATTTTATATATGTTATAATGTTGAAGTCGGTGTAAGTAAAACAATGACTAAGTATATTTTATGCACACCGATTTCAACATTATAACAAATATAAAATAACAAATTAAATAAATCTGTTTGTAGTCTTATTTTTCGATTTTTAGTGAAAGTATTTTATGAAGTCGGTTATATTTTTTTTTTGAATTTTTTTTATTCCGGATACCATGCGAGCGAAGGCGCGGACGGAAGCCAAACCTTCATCTTTTATTTACAATTATTATAATAAACCCGAGTTAAGTCGAGGCGCTAGTCCCTCATAAAGTCGATAGCATATTGGCATACCATATAATTTCAAGTTGGTTTCCAGTGAACCGTACAAGTAGACCGCAACATACCAAACCACTTCATATAACATGGCTATATTATGCTATAACACGGCTATATTATGTGCCTTGCAACAAACAGCCCCACAGACCTTGATTGGAAAACTTAAAAGATCGAAACTTGCGTTTGTGGAAAACAAGTAAGCATTTTACTGACTGTAAGCGGGTTTAACTGTGGTTTCAAACCGTCTAGAACACGCTTTAGTGATATTTGCATCATCGACACGAAGAAGAAGACCGTATCTTACCTATATCTGTAGAGATACGTTTATACTTATCGCATTACACAAACATTCTCACATACTTTCGCAGTCAATGCTAAAATGAATTAAATTCCTCGCTCGGTTTACAAAAACATGTTCTATCAGTGATTTGCACTCGTCTGATAACGAGCCTGATTGATTATACTAGCCTGCCATCTGTCAAGTTCTAAGCTAGCATCAGTCTACTACATTGAGGAATTGGAATGGAATAATGGAAAGAACTTCGCACGACGCTAATGGCTGGTGACGAGGTATTTATGGCTTCCTTCATGGCTTCCATCATGGCTTATTGGCGTTATCGTCATCACTATCCATAGCCATCACCCACGGACATCAGCGGACTTAAAAAGGTCGCTAAAGCTGAACCACAATATGAAATGAACATTGCCGTCTCTCTTCACTCTCAGTCAATGAAAAGAGATGGCAATAGTTCAATTCCTTGCGAATGCGATTCTGCAATAGCGACCTTTTGAAGCCCGCTGGGCCGCAATGAAGTTCTATGCAACCTCGCACACCTACCTGCGCCGCAGTCGCCGCACTACCTGAAGCAAAGCGATGACTGCGGCGATTGCGGCGCGTGCGGTACGGCCAGCGGACCTAAAAAGGTCGCTATTGCAGAATCGCAATAAAGGATTTGAACTATTGCCATCTCTTTTCACTCTCAGTCAATGAAAAGAGATGGCAATAGTTCAAATCCTTCATTGCGATTCTGCACTAGCGACCTTTTTAGCTCCGCTGAAAGCTACATTCAATAGCACAAATCTACGATAGCGCAACAAATTAGTGCTAAATCCACAACTTCCAATAACAATGAGATTGAAATCTAGATATGGAACTAAGATTTGAATTGATTGATATTTGATTCGACCTTCTCATTCGTGAGGATTAAACTTTGATGCCTAATAGTTTGATAATTCATTGGAAATTAGGATTGAAGGCGTAGACCGAGCATCATACACACCCGAATACTGAAACGCTACTTAGTTTAAGCGCTGCTTATCATTGACATGAGACTTTAACGGTCATTTTTGTTTACGATTCTGAAGAGTAAGAACGTCTTAAATAGACAAGTACGTCTCAAATAGTTAAGAAGCGTTTCAATATTCGGGCATTATAGGAAAAGTCGGAGGTGAGTCTTAACACAATTGCTACACTTGCATTATGAAATTTGATTCCGTTCTGGTTTTTTTATTAACGTATTTTAGATCGATGCTGACTGCACGCACGAAAAAGTGTCACGTTCCACCTGAGCCGAACGTGCAAGCCAGAGCGCGGAACAAGCGATAGAGGCACGATCGTTCATCAATGTTTTCTTATGACCTTATCAAGTAAAATTGTCATCCGTAAATCGACTTTACAGACATTTTTTTATCACCATTTTTTAAACCTTTTACCAAGAGTTCAATATTACTCGTAGATCTTTTCAAAACAAAAGGTATGGCGTAAAATAACATGGATAATAAATCTTCGGTAGCGCCATAACGAATCATAATATCCCCGGAGTCAGCCCATGTGATTCCGGGTGATATATCATCTTCTAGCACCATTCATAAAAGACCATTTATTTATAAGTTTATTTATTGTTACATTTATTGTGAACAGTTTATTCTTCAAGGGCAATTTATATCTATACAAGAACTTAATAATACAGCGGAAGAGTTTGTTTGTTTGAACGAGCTAATCTCAGGAACAGTCGGATTTGAAACATTCTTACTGCTTGGGATAGCTAAACTCTTGAGGAAGGTTATTATGATACTTTTCATGATCATCATCATCACTACGGGAGAACGCCGCGAGGGAGCTGCTAGTATTTCATGAAACTGAAGGTCTATTTTAACTTACGACAATTTAACATTCCCTTCGAAACACGGAAGCGCTCAGCTGATAATGTTGCGGTCAACCATCCAAATTGTGACCGCTCAAAACGTAGCATAACTTCAACGATCTATCAAGAACGTCTAAGCAAGCTACCACGAGCGCTTTAATTTTAAAGTTTCTGGTAGAATGTTATTGGTAATGTTTTGTCCTGGTAAATTAAGCGGGGAATTCACTAGACGGACATGCCCGCGGGCAAGTCTGTAGACATGCCCGCCGGACCTCGCTACTATAGCTCTGTGCAATGTTTGCAAATTCAATTCAATGCAAGCATTGCACCGTGGCAGTCAGTCTAGCAGACTTACTGCGAGCACCAGTGTAGGACCGTCGCGACGGTCCTACACTGGTGCAAGTCTGTGCAATGTTTGCAATGTCCTACACTAGCAAACATTGCACAGACCTAGTAGCGAGGTCTGGCGGGACTGCAGACTTGCCTGCGGGCATGTCCGTCAAGTGAATTCCCCGCTTTATCCGTTTCTGTAGAAACTTCGCAAGTAAAATCGTGGGCGTACTTGGCTAGTTGAAAACAATTTGTTTTTCGCAAGTAATTTGTAATGTTTATCTTGCGAGGGAAACGCTAACATAAACAAAACTATATTTCGTATAAATTTGACGAAATCTTCTAATCTTGTTCAAGACGATACAAAATTATGGAAATTTGTTTACAGTGTTTTTTAATTTTCAGTTTGTGTAGTAATTTTAAATTGATAGTCGTTGGGAAAACATTGATTTCAACTGGAATAGGATGGAAAAAGTGGCTAGAAAATATGAGCTATGGCCTTCAAGGCCGAAGAAGAAGTGGTTGGTTGAAAGAGGATATGAATGTGAGAGGAGTGGATTCTGAGTTGACGAATGATAGAGGTGAGTGGAAGAGGAAAACATGTTGTGCCGACCCCACTTAGCGTGGGATAAGGGCAGGAGAATGATGATGAATTCTATAAACCACGGAAGCGCTCAATAATTGTTATTGCCACTAGCAGTCACTGATCCCTTTGACCGAGTAGAACATCGCTTAACACATTTAGTGCCCGCCTGCGACCGTATGGTACCACAAGCGCAGCCGCGGCTCCCTTCTTCGAAAGGGAACGAGAAGTGTCACAGGGAACGTAGGTATTTAGATACTTCAATGATCTACCAAGATGTATGTATGTATGTATGGCGACTCCCGTTTCCGCATTTAGACTCAAGGGTGGTCCTTTATGCGTGGGGAGGACCTGGCTCACTAATTGTGGAGCCAGCCTAGCTCCTCCCAGAAGCTCTGAAGTTTCCTGGGGTCAGGCCTCGAGGAGCGATCTCGAGTGGTTGAGGATTTGATCTACCAAGAACTACACAGCTTTATTTATATAAAGAGCATACGAATGCGTGTTATTTCTCGCATTTTCTATCTTATTCCAACATCAGCCATTCCACATACGCTACCATATTGGATCCAACATTGATACCAAACGGTATCACCTCATATTTCTTCGAAGACATTTCAGATTTCAATATAGTCTGGTTATAGCGCCGAAACATGTAAACGTGCGGTCGGAGTGCTAGCGATTCTATTTTGTAGATTGGTTTTTTGTATTTAACTTCTTCTATTCTTTGTAAAACGCCATCGCGCCCTATCTTCAGCTTGATGATGCATCCAACTTGTGCCAGCAGCCTTTCGCAGATCGTCACTCCAACCTGGCAGGAGGGCGTCCTACACTACGCTTGCCGAGACGTGGTCTCCACTCGAGAACTCGTTTACCCCAGCGGTTGTCAGTTCTTCGGCAGATATGGCCGGCCCACTGCCACATTAGCTTGCTAATTCTCTGAGCTATCTCAACGACTTATGTTCTCTGCCGAATAGCCTCATTGCGGATCCTATCCTTCAGAGAAACTCCGAGCATAGCTAGCTCCATAGCTCGCTGAGGGACTTTGAATTGGTGGACCAGCCGTACTGTGTAACACGGCAATAGCGACGCCAAAAAAGGCCCTCTTGTCGCCTCAACTCTGGCAACACCCAGAAACGTTCGCCGGCCATACGTTATTCTGTTTGTCCCGGGATCTGCCAAATCCGACAAGATCCGCGGCTAGAATTTACATATGGCGTCGGTATTGGGATGTGGCGTGATGCAATTATGTGAGGCGTGCAACGCATACTCAGGATATAGATGAAATTGTTCTGGTAACAATTACTATTAAATAGAAATTGGCATTTCAAGGTAATACCTATTATGTTGTTGTATTGTACATAGTTATGACATAATTTATTAATTGGTTTATTTATTTATTTTAGTTGTAAATCTGTTGAGCTATTTTCGGATGCTGTGGTATCATAGATTTAAGTAAACACGTAATAAGACACTTTACCATTTCTTATTATGATTTCTTTGTGTGTTCTAAATAAATAGTTCAGTCAGTCAGGACAAAAGCTTTTTTGAGTTCAGATATATAGTTCATAAGATGCCGGAAGCACCTGGTTGCCACAGAAGACGCAACAGTCTCCAGATTGGAGGTAAGTACGTCGACCCCGAGGATAGGCCCGGACAAGCCTCGTTCATCACGATCGCTAAACCGGTACAAAAGTCCACGACTGGGAAATATGGATATGGCATTACAAAAATAACGACGAAAGAACGAGATGGAGAGTCACTATGGACGCCCTCTGCCCCATCGAGGGGACATAGGAACTTAACTGACTAATGCTGGATTTGACCAAGGTTTTACTCGAGAGAAAACTACTGCTTGTTTGAATATTTTGACTTTGAAAAGTTGACACCTTATCATCATCATCATCAGCCTTTCTCATCCCACTGCTGGGTATAGGCCTCTCTTCGTTTCTGCCATTCGCCCCTGTCTCGCGCCAATCTGGCCCATGGACCTGAGATTTTAATTATGACACCTTATAACAAGGATAATTTGTATGCACATAATAATGTTCGGTTGAGCTTTCTAAATAATTGTATTTCGAATTATGTCGGCTAGTTACTCGGGAGTAAGATGACTTTTGGTCGAATCCAGCCTTAATAAAAACTGTGTAAAATCATACTTCAGTATTACAAACGCGAAAGTTTGTGGATTTGTATGTGGATTTGTATGTCTAACTTAACCACGCAGTAGTGCAGTCTAGTAAATGAGCTATTTGGCTTTTTGGTTTCGTAATATAAAAAATAAGTATCAAACAGTAGTTTGTGATCACGGTTCCATGACAAATGTTGACATCTATCAAAACAATGGACAATTGATGTAATGGCTTCCACACATTTCACTGAAGCGAATGACAGTATTAAGGGACCCAAAATATAACTTTACAGACTCCAGATTTTTCTTTTTAGAGTTCAGTACCCAAAGGGTGCCTACGGGACCCTATTGCTAAACTTGCGCTTTCTGTCTGTCCGCCCGTCTGTCCATTCGACTGACCGAGTATATTTTGAACCATGGCCACTATCGTAGAAAAATAAATTAAATGAGGTTTCTAACAAGGAGTTTTTTTCAGTATTTTAATTTTTAAAAACTAAAAAAAGTGCACGATAAGACTGATTTGACAAATTGATAAATACAGTCATCATAATAAATTAGAACACAACTAAAACTAAAGTTAAAATATATAACGCATCTAATTTATTTCGTAGCTCCTTGAAAATAACGCTACATCAGCGAAAATGTGTCGAACATTGTAACGATGCTAATTCATCTTCCTCAAGCAATCTTCAAGCTTATTTACACATTATATCCTAAAGCTTTAGGTTCCAATTCCCCTGACAGACAGGCTTTGTAAGGGATCAGACTAAAGATTGGGAATTATAAGCATTACCGTGTGTTGTCTGAAGCAATCTGTACCTGGAACAAAAGGAATAATCTAGTTAGTATGATAATAAAGCGTCGGTCAGCGCAGTCACTAATTTTACGGGTGACCGCTAATGAGCAGCTGAGCGGTTGCGTCAACTCAACCTATACTTTGTCTTTTGCTTACGTTTATTTTGTGGTGATAATTAAACTTTAATATTTTGGTGGACATTTCATTTCATTCATTTCATTTCATTTATTCATCAAACAATGGTACACATCGTATTTGAAATTCAGTAATTATAATAAAAAAATAAGTCTATAAATATATCTAGGTACACATGCACACAAATAATGAATTATTATAAATTTTAAATACGTAAAAATAGAAATTAAACAAAAATAAACAATAATAATAATTTCAGAAAAAATAAACGATGTCGATTAAAATTAAGTACCAACTATTCTAAATTATTACATGTCACAAATTCGTCAATCGTATAATAACACCCTTTCAATAGAATATTTCAGTGCCTCCAGTCAAAAAGGGCACAATTCAAATTCGGCACTTTTCAGGAGAGCCAAAAAACCAAACTTTTAACGTTTTTTGCTATTTCGCAAGTGAAATCAAAATTTCTATTGATACAGAATTGTAGACAAAAAATAGCCCTTTCATTTAATGGTAATCACTTTCACGTTCGTTTACTATTTCTATATTTTTTTCTTGTTTTAATTGGATTGTGCCTTTGTTAACGCAGATGTAATGGAATAACGTTAACTATTCTAGTCAGTTTACTCGTACTAAAAGAAATATTACGACTTGTACCTTTTGAATAATGGAATAGCTTTATTAATACTAGTCGATTTACTCCTATTCAAAGAAATCAGTGCCTCCAGTCAAAAAGGGCACAACTCAAATTCGGCACTTTTCAGGAGAGCCAAAAAACCAAACTTTCAATGTTTTTTGCTATTTCGCAAGTTAAATCAAAATTTCTATTGATACAGAATTGTAGACAAAAAATAGCCCTTTCATTTAATGGTAATCACTTTCACGTTCGTTTACTATTTCTATATTTTTTTCTTGTTTTACTTGGATTGTGCCTTTGTTAACGCAGATGTAATGGAATAACGTTAACTATTCTAGTCAGTTTACTCGTACTAAAAGAAATATTACGACTTGTGCCTTTTGAATAATGGAATAACTTTATTAATACTAGTCGATTTACTCCTATTCAAAGAAATACTAAGACATAATCCATTAGTAACGAATACTTATTATGACAATAACGGCTTATTTCCATCAATTACTGATGTTGAGAGCTGTAGTTATGTAAATAAAATCTAGAGTTAAACAATAATTATGATTTTTTTAATACTTATTTCAATAAAAACAATATTTTAACAAATATTTTCAGTAAGTAAATTCTAAGTATTCCTCGGTATATTAATTTACTTCTTCATTTTCTGGTATAAAGCACAAACCGGGGTCATCTTCAGCTCTCTCTGATTCAGAATTCAGTAAGTTGTATAAAATCTTAATATTATGGTAGATCCTTTATGCGTGGGGATAACCTGACTCACTAGTTATAAAGCCAGCTTAGCTTCTCCCAGAAGCTCAGAAGTTTCCCATGCGGTCTTCACATGCTTCGAGGAGCGACCTCGGGTTGTTGAGGATATGCTGCCGTTGTGCTGCTATGCCCAGGTATTCCAGGACTACGTGGGCTGCTGATTCTTCTTCGGTTAGACATCCTCTGCAGAGTGGGATGTCCGTGGCACCGATGTTGTACAGCTGTTTATTGAAGGTATAGTGCCCTGTCAGCGTCCCTGTGATTATTTTGATGTCTTTTCTTTGTAGGTTCATCAGGCGACGTGTCAGTCATGGTGTGGCTGCTGTTATCGCTGCTCTGGACTGTCTGTAGTCCGTCGCCCGTGTCCATCGATCGTTGTGAAGGTTTTGGGTGTGTTCTGTATTCAGGTGCGTAGCTGGGAGAACGTCAGAGGAAGGAATGGGGCTGGGTATTCCATTTGTGTTTCCGAGCCCCTTCTGGCTAGTTCATCTGAAGCGACGTTTCCCAGTGATCCACTGTGTCCCTTGATCCATTGTAGAGTTACCTTGTTCTTTGCGGCGATACTTTCAAGGGCAAGGTGACTTTCGTATATGAGCTTGGAGTTGCATTTTTAGCTCTCCAGTGCTCTGAGGGTTGTTGTACTATCTCGGGGAGTATCCCTATGCCGTAGTCTTCTATACCTCTCCGTTTGATAGTAGTAGCAGCTGCAATTATGGCCACGCATTCGCATTGGAAAATGTAACTGCGTGAGCCTATTGCCATAGATAAGATAAGATAAGATTAGTTTTCATGTGTTTGTATTTTGTAGTGTTTCCGGGATGTCGATTGTCTTGGAATCTTATCACACGATATTATGGTAGAATAAATAAGTATCTCGTATCATGTGGTGGTCACCAAAACTTTTTCTAAAACTTAAACAAAAATCGTCAATTTGGTAATACCGGAAGGCAGAACGAGATCAATTACATTAAAAAACAAAAATTAAGACATCACATTAAATCAATCAATACCAGCGATACACAGATTATTATAATACTTATGTTAGAATTTTTTATAAAATTTCATAAGATTACTTACACTTAAATAATTCTAATACGTTTTTAAATCAGTGCATATTTAGATTTATTATTTTTAATTAAAATACAATACATTTGATTATTTTAATATTGAATGTTACGATTTAGATTTGTGTTATCAAAATATCTCAAGTGTTAAAGCATTAAACAATTACTTCCGTTAGAGTTTAAATATTATATTGAGTAAACATTAAATAGTTTAAAATAGTTGATATAATATTTTGTATAAATTGATTATTAATAATAAAATATAAATGGATTTTTAAGATATAAAACTAGTGTATAATCATGAATTTGGAATAATGATGTTGGCTATAAAAAATAAGATGGCGACTGCACCAGTCTGGTGATAACTACGGAACAATTTGGACAAGAATCGATTGTGAGCCAAGAGCTCTTAGTCTATTTACGATCCCAATCCTTAATTGCTTATATCAGAAGGTGGGATGTAACCTAAACTCACAAGAAGAAAGCGTGTACATTAGTGAGAAGAAAAGAGTTAGATAATCTCGGTCTACCCGCAAGAAAAATGTGAAGATACCAAGCCTGGATAAAATTGTGGATGTGAAGAATCGTGATGATGTGGATGAACCGTGCGTGCCCGACCATCATCATGATCGTTGTTGATTGCTTTGAGTTACTCAATCCGATGAAAAATCAACGTGAAAGATCTAATGCGAAGAAAATTGATCCAGTGCTACAATCGTGGAAAATAGTGGCATTGAACGCTACAATGTTTCGGTTGTGGAATATTAAAACAATGCTGACTTCATCAGGAACTCGAAAAAGGTCATGTAATCGTTTTATTTTCTTGGTGTTTTATTTCTTTTACAAAACAACGACCAAACGTGCTTGGTGTTATTTGTTTCAGATGTGTTGGTAATGTAAACAAGGCGCGTGTTGGTCATGTAATACAAGCGTTGGCAACGACAGTGGTACATGTGGTAGCAGCGACGTTGGTGCGGCGAAAAGCGACGTCATACAGCGTCAAGTGGATTTGGTGCAGCATCTGCAATCCTAACGGATAATGGATTATCTGGTGAGCGCGTTCCATTTTACTTTGACTCGGGCCGTAAATGTTGGGATAAAGGAGATTGACCATTTTTGTATGGACGTTGGACCAAGTGCTGCCCAACATTGAATCATAGTGCATAATGTTCCTTAGACTAATACTAGTCTGTAACCCGAAGCGCTTCGGAATCTATCCGAGGAGTAGGTATTAAAAAAAAAAAAAAAATATTGAGTAGGTTTTACATTGACGAAAAATAATAACCAACAGCTTATTTTTAAAATAAAAGACGGTAATATTATAAATAATGGATTATATTTTTATAAAAACGCTTAGTTAAGGAAAGTCTTTTGATCAATCAATCGTTTATTGATTACCACGTGCCGCATTAATTGGGTATACTTAATACTTGCCAAACTGAGAACTGGAGAATCCAATGAACGACTCGCCACGTTTGAACTGAATGTAGATGATGTCAAATGGTAGTGGTACCATTATTCTATTATTCTTTAGTCTTACTAATCTGGATGGCAGTCTTGTTTACACAGATCAAACTTATTTATTAAATAAAATGTATTTAAATTTATTATTTTATATCTGGCTGGCAGTCTTGTTCGCGGAAACATTGACTGAACTTTATTATGAAGTATTTAGCATTTTATATCTGGCTGGCAGTCTTGTTTGTGGAAACGTTGACTGAACTTTGTTGTGAAGTAATTAGCATTTTATATCTGGCTGGCAGTCTTGTTTGTGGAAACATTGACTGAACTTTATTATGAAGCATTTAGCATTTTATATCTGGCTGGCAGTCTTGTTTGTGGAAACATTGACTGAACTTTATTATGAAGTATTTAGAATTTTATATTTGGCTGGCAGTCTTGTTTGTGGAAATGTTGACTGAACTTTATTGTGAAGTTATTAGCATTTTATAGCTGGCTGGCAGTCTTGTTTGTGGAAACATTGACTGAACTTTATTATGAAGCATTTAGCATTTTATATCTGGCTGGCAGTCTTCTTTGTGGAAACATTGAGAGAACGTTATTATAATGGATTTAATATTTTATTTCTGGCTGGCAGTCTTCTTTGTGGAAACATTGAGAGAACGTTATTATAATGGATTTATTATTTTATTTCTGGCTGGCAGAGTTGTCTAAAAGAAACAACCTGAACAAATATGATATTTTTTATTAAAATTTCGTTATTTAATTAACAATGTTTGGCTGGCACTCTAATGTTGTCATATTGGTATTCATCGACTGAATAATAAGGATGGATGTTTTTAATAAAAAAAAAAAGTTTATTTTAAGATAAGATATAGAAATATTATCAGAATCAGAATCAGAATCAGAATTTCTTTATTGCATAGAATACATGTTTAAAGGGTTTTATAACATAATAGGTATCAATGTATTCTGCCTTTTCAGGCGTGCAAAGCTTTAGGTCACAATACTAATTAAAACCTACTTATTGATTAAAAAAAAATGAATTCAAAATAAAAAAATAATAACAATTAAAATTATGCAAGTCAAATATGTTTAGGAAATTAATTATGGCACTAAGTTAATTAAATAAAGGTAACTAATTACCTATAATAGTTTATACTAAAACTGGTACACTGTTTGTAAGTTTGAGGACAAACTTAAGGTCAGGAAAGGCCGAATGTTAGAATTTTTTATAAAATTTCATAAGATTACTTACACTTAAATAATTCTAATACGTTTTTAAATCAGTGCATATTTAGATTTATTATTTTTAATTAAAATACAATACATTTGATTATTTTAATATTGAATGTTACGATTTAGATTTGTGTTATCAAAATATCTCAAGTGTTAAAGCATTAAACAATTACTTCCGTTAGAGTTTAAATATTATATTGAGTAAACATTAAATAGTTTAAAATAGTTGATATAATATTTTGTATAAATTGATTATTAATAATAAAATATAAATGGATTTTTAAGATATAAAACTAGTGTATAATCATGAATTTGGAATAATGATGTTGGCTATAAAAAATAAGATGGCGACTGCACCAGTCTGGTGATAACTACGGAACAATTTGGACAAGAATCGATTGTGAGCCAAGAGCTCTTAGTCTATTTACGATCCCAATCCTTAATTGCTTATACTTACTACGTAAAATATACATTTGTCTCATTATTATCCATGCCTATAATCACCAAAAGCAACAAATAGAGATATTTCCTTAGAAACATGCATAACAAATGGATCAACTTCATTTATTTCTAACTCTGTTTATCTAAGGCATTGGAACATCATGAGTTATGCCTTTTTGTTTCATTGTAATATTTTTTTAACTGAAATTATGCCTTCATGTTCGATGATGTTTTGGGCTTAATGCTACTTATTTCCTTTTATTTGGGAAATTTTGTCGATAACTAAAGACGTTCCCTTTCTGACAGTCGAGTTATACCCTTGATGTAATTGAAAAAACCAGGTTAGGATGCAGCTAGAGTTATGAATTTTTGATATGTTATGTAACTGGATACGTAGATCACGATAGTGCAATAAAAACAAAAGGGCACAACTCGACTTATGTCCTTTTTGACTGGAGGCACTGAAATACTAAGACATAATCCATTAGTAACGAATACTTATTATGACAATAACGGCTTATTTCCATCAATTACTGATGTCGAGAGCTGTAGTTATGTAAATAGAATCTAGAGTTAAACAATAATTATGATATTTTTAATATTTATTTCAAAAAAATCAACATTATAACAAATGTTTTCAGTAAGTAAATTCTAAGTATTCCTCGGTATTTTAATTACTTCCTCATTTTCTGGTATAAAGCACAAACCGGGGTCGTCTTCAGCTCTCTCTGATTCAGAATTCAGTAAGTTATATAAAAATCTTGAATTATGGTAGATCCTTTATGCGTGGGGATAACCTGACTCACTAGTTATAAAGCCAGCTTAGCTTCTCCCAGAAGCTCAGAAGTTTCCTGGGGTCTTCACCTTGGGTTGTTGAGGATATGCTGCCGTTGTGCTGCTACGCCCAGGTATTCCAGGACTACGTGGGCTGCTGATTCTTCTTTGGTTAGACATCCCCTGCAGAGTGGGATGTCCGTGGCACCGATGTTGTACAGCTGTTTATTGAGGGTACAGTGTCTTGTCAGCGTCCCTGTGATTATTTTGATGTCTTTTCTTTGTAGGTTCATCAGGCGACGTGTCAGTCGTGGTGTGGCTGCTGTTATCGCTGCTCTGGACTGTCTATAGTCCGTCGCCCGTGTCCATTGATCGTTGTGAAGGTTTTGGGTGTGTTCTGTATCCAGATGCGTAGCTGGGAGAACGTCAGAGGAAGGAATGGGGCTGGGTATTCCACTTGTGTTTCCGAGCCCCTTCTGGCTAGTTCATCTGCAGCGACGTTTCCCAGTGATCCACTGTGTCCCTTGATCCATTGTAGAGTTACCCTGTTCTTTGCGGCGATACTTTCAAGGGAAAGGTGACATTCGTATATGCGCTTGGAATTGCATTTTTGGCTCTCCAGTTCTCTGAGTGTTGTTGTACTATCTCGGGGACTACTATGCCGTAGTCTTCTATCCCTCTCCGTTTTGATAGCAGTGGCAGCTGATTGGAAAATGGAACTGCGTGAGCCTAGTGTCATAGGTAAGATAAGATAAGATAAGATTAGTTTTTATGTGTTTGTATTTTGTAGTGTTTCCGGGATGTCGATTGTCTTGGAATCTTACCACACGATATTATGGTAGAATAAATAAGTATCTCATATCATGTGGTGGTCATTAAAACTTTTTCTAAAACTTGAACAAAAATCGTCAATTTGGTAATACTCGAAGGCAGAACGAGATCAATTACATTAAAAAACAAAAATTAAGACTTATTTACTTCATCACATTAAATCAATCAATACCAGCGATACACAGATTATTATAATACTTACTACGTAAAAGATACATTTATGTCTCTTATAATCACCAAAAGCAACAAATAGAGATATTCCCTTAGAAACATGCATAACAAATGGATCAACTTCATTTATTTCTAACTCTTTTTATCTAATGCATTGGAACATCATGAGTTATGCCGTTTTGTTTCATTGTAATATTTTTTTAACTGAAATTATGCCTTCATGTTCGATGATGTTTTGGGCTTACTGCTACTTATTTCCTTTTATTTGGGAAATTTTGTCGATAACTAAAGACGTTCCCTTTCTGACAGTCGAGTTATACCCTTGATGTAGTTGAAAAAACCAAGTTAGGATGCAGCTAGATTTATGAATTTTTGATATGTTATGTAACTGGATACGTAGATCACGATAATGCAATAAAAACAAAAGGGCACAACTCGACTTATGTCCTTTTTGACTGGAGGCACTGATTTGTAAGTCGAGATTTAAATATGTTAGGACTATCGATAACTTTCATGTCGGGAGACAGTGAGTTGAAAACATTAACTAACCCCAATTACGACTTTTTCTTTTTCTTCATTTTGGCTTCGCACGGTTGTGCATTCAGCCAGTGTCGAGTAATTAAATAAACTTGCAAGTTTATAGATAAATAAGATATATAAATACATAACACAATACATAAATATAATATCCCGGACTATTTGGGAGAACTTGAAAAGCAATGTTATCCAATTTTGTTTCACTTCCCCACACTTATGCACGTTCACGAACACTTAACGGTTAATAATCCACCATTATTACACATTAACATTCGAAGAAACACAAGTTTTGGAAAATAAAACAAAAATGAAACTTGACTTCTCAAATTCCCGCCAAAAAGCCCCCAATTACGACGTGCAGTTAACTGATATTATACAGGTACATTTACTTTTTACATACATACATACTTTTAGTAGGCACTTTATAACACCCAGACATAGAATTTTTTAATGTAGAAAAGAGGAGAGAAGTTTTTTAGTTGGTTAGAAATAATTGTTTAAAATAGACGTAAATGCCTGAGTTACTCCTATATCCAGCAATGGACTTCCACTTACTGATGATGATGGTGACAAGCTCTCATGAATACGCTGATGATGATGACAATCTTGTTCTCTTTACTTATAGTTTACCAAGACTCAAGTTTGCGCGTTCACCGCTAAAAAACCCCATTTACTGTGGCCCCACAGTTCCAGAACACACCCTTATCCATCTCCAAGAGCATTGGGATCCTGGGTGTCGACATTTCCAGTGACGTTCAGTTTCGTCGTCATCTGGAGGACAAGGCTAAGCTGGCATCCAAAAAGCTCGGTGTGCTCAATAAATCGAAGCGGTACTTCAGTGCGGGGATGAGACTGCTTCTCTATAAGTCGCAGGTCCGGCCCCACATGGAGTACTGTAGTCATCTTTGGGCGGGAGCACCTGGATACCAGCTCGGGCCATTTGACTCGATACAAAGACGAGCTGTGAGAATTGTTGACAATCCCAGGGTCTCAGGTGGTATTGAATCGTTAAGCCTCAGGAGAGACTTTTCCTCTCTATGTGTATTCTACCGCTTGTATAATAGGTTGTGTTCTGAAGAGCTATTTGAAATGGTGCCTGTAGCTCCATTCTACCATCGCAATGCTCGCCATCGGCAGGGGATCCATCCTCACACCTTGAAACCAATGTGGTCACGTACGGTGCGATTTCAGAGGAATTTTCTCCCACGAACAGTTGGGTTGTGGAATGATCTACCTGCCGCGGTTTTCCCCAGTGACTACAGTATGGGGTTCTTCAAAAAGGGCGTTTTGAAATTCTTAAAAGGGTCAGCAGCGCGAGTGTGACTCCTCTGGTGTCACAGGCGTCCATAAGCTACGGTAACCGCTTACCATCAGGTGGGCCGTATGCTTGTCTGCTACCTTAGTAGTAAAAAAAAAAAAAAAAAAAATAGTAAAACATTTCGATGTGAGATATACATTCATATTGTGATGTCAAACAATTCTATATAAGCTCCACATTTGTATGAAGTGACTCAACCATGACTATAAAGTCATTGTACCACAACCACACGAGCCATTTGTTGCGTGTAATTATTTTAATATATCATCTGACATATTTATCCTGGCATATTTATTTAATGCATTAAATGATGATTTATACGAGGCGTTTTGTGTTTAAGGGAAACAGTAGTGTCGTTATTGTAAAGAATGGCTAGACCATTACACTATTTCTCTTTGTGTCGATTCCTCATTTATTGTAAAGTCTTTCTTTTCACTCTTCAGCGTGTCACCAGTCGCGTCCGCGAGTCGACCATTCACAGCACCCTTCTCAGTGCTGTGAATGGTCAAAATTAATTTCTTTGTGCTGTGAATGGTCAACTCGCGGACGCGACCGGCGACACGCTGAAGAGTGAAACAAGCTTAACACGTTCAGTGCGGTACAGGACATATATGGGTTGTACGCGACTTTCTTCTGGTGCGGAAGGTAGAATTGTAGTTTTACCGCTGGTGCGGGGGCTATTTCTATACGAAATCCTTTATGTAAAAAAGAGTCAAGTATACTTTTCTGTAGCTTATTAAAAATATAAGCAAAATTTGCCATAAAATTGTACAGGACACATATGGGTAGTACGCACTTAAAAGCAATTTTCGTAATTCTGTGCGTTACCATACATATATGTCCTGTATCCGCAGACCCGGTGTCGCGCTGATTTTTACAGTAGTGCGGAGCAATCCCTATCTTATTAGCACGTCATTTGTCGATTATTACATTAACGCCAAAATTAAGCGATCTCATAAAATGTTATCGATGGTCGCAATTTAATTGAGGATTGAAAATCATCAACATCCTAACCCAGTTATTAAAAAAATCAATTGCCGCATGTATGTGCCCGCAGTACTTGAGAACGGCTTGACTGATTTGACTGATTCCTTTTTTGTTTTGTTTGTAATTGTACGGACAAAGTTTTTATAAATTAAAAGTTTGTAAGTATGCGGTGGAGGTCTGCGCCGAACAAAATTGACCAAGGATGCACCAAAAATGAGTCCTGCATATACTTCCACCAGGACCATAAATCCATGCCGGGGTGTTTAACTTAGCTTGTAATTTAAGTAAATGAAGTTTTGTTCATATTCAGAGAAATAAATGCTCCTTACCGATATCGATTGTTCAAAATACGGTTAGAACATCACTAAACTTGTGTAAAGGACAAACGTTTTGACCCTATTTTCAGTGCGGTACAGGACAATTTTGGTGGGTATTTAGTTTTAAGTATAGCTTCTAAAGTATTCACCAGATCCCCGTCCTGGCTTACCATATGTTAGATAAGGTTGTAATCTACCCAAGTAATTAAAAAATAAACATTAAATTACGAAATTCATTAAATTATAGGCATTTAAAAAAAAACATAATACAGGACATATATGTCATGTACCGCACCAGGAGTAACTCTCGTACCTACCATAAATGTCCTGTATCGCACTGTCTGAAAGTCTTGCAAATACGGTCCCGCACCGAACGTGTTAAGGATCTCTCTCTAGATCACTTTCTTTAATGATCTTTTTTCATTTATCATCAACATCATCCGTAGCGTAACTTCCATCACTGGTAGATAATAGAACTCTTTGGTTTAGCTACAGTTCCCTGATCACTCTTGCCGTCTAGGTTCTTTATTATTGTTGTCTCCGCGATTTTAAGGAAACTGCTCTTTTTTTTCAATAGGTATTAGAGTTGCAATAATTTAAACGAAATAATTTAAGGTACTTACGCGATAAACCGTTTGTTCGTTTAATTACGTCTATAGATCGCGAAGGTTTAAAATAAGGTTAGTAAATTTTATTCTCATATCCGCTTTTGTCAAAATTTTGTTTTTATTATTTTGTGGTCATCTGGATAATTCTTATCAATATAGACCTAGTGTCGTGGCTGTTGTCGAGATTTAGTTTATGGGTCTACTAGAAGGTACTAATATCAATAAACAGGCTTAAAATTGTCTCTATTTTATTACCATCATTTTTTCTCAAACAAATTTTCAACGCCGTCACGCTATCTAGCTGCTCTAGAGCAGTAGTCTTGAATATAAAGACCTGTTTCTTTGCAGTGTTATATTATCATCACGATCGTATAAATTGGTTCATTTCAGTTGCTTGAGTGGGCAATTCTTTCACGCCGTCGTTTCGGGAATGTTTATCAAAGCTAGTTGTCATTCATGTCAGCTTGGAGATGGAAATCTGAATCGTGAAATGGCCTTGGTTTTTTTTCTTGCTATTGGTTTCATAGGTGTGTTTCAGGGATATTAACATTATACATAAGTACTTATTAAAGAAATGTCTTTTAATATTATTTTATTTTTAATAAGGAAATTAGCGTAGCAGGCCGGCAGTGGTTCAGGCAAGCGCAGGACCGGGAAGAATGGCAAAAACAAAAGGAGGCCTATACCCAGCAGTGGGAGAGACCGGGCTGCGGATGATGATGATGGTGATGATTAAGGAAATGTTATTTTTTTTAATATTGGGTCCTATAAATCTGGTAAAGGTGTTGCGCTGATGGTCGCGAAAGAACTAGGATTGGAAAAAACTACGAGTACTTAGCTCTTTATAATGTCAAAGTAGTATGCGAAGCGCTCGTGGCGTAGCTTGCTTAGACGTTCTTGATAGATCGTTGAAGTTAAGCTACGTTCGCGAACGTAGCTTAACTTCAACGATTCGGAGCGGTCAATTTGGATGGGTGGACGTTAGTGGCATTAACAGCTGAGCGCTTTCGTGCTTCGGAGGGCACGTTAAATTGGCTCCGGCTTAAAACCATGGCGGAGGCCTTTAGGAGGCCTGAAATCTCCGTCACTAGAGTTCGCCACTAGCTCACACGAACATACTTTTAAGTTTTAATGCTTTTTGACTTTGGTACAAGCTAACATTTATTCTATAGTCTGGCAAAAAATAATAGACATAAATGGGGGCGCCACTGTGCAAGCTAAATACGCGAAATATATAATTTCTCTTTTAGAAGGAAATGATTACTTCTGACTGACGTCTTCGGTACCTGTACCATAGACAAGAAACCTGTACTTTACCGTAGATTAGTAAAGAAAGGGTTTCCAATGTAGGTAATGAAATTTTAGTTGCCGTTTCTACCCGATTTTGCCAGACTATACGTGATAAGTTGCAAGCCCATCACTTTAGTCTGCTAACTGGTTTCCACGCGATGTTTGTCTTCGATAGCGATCGTGTTAATCGCGCATAATAAATTTCCCGAACGATGCTTTATATGGCCGGGGCCGAGCCAATACCGGTCAACAACTAATTTATTTGTCAAAGGTCATTCTTCACATACTATCTTTTCGTTTCTGGTAAATGTTCCGATTCATCCTCCTTGGCTATTTAAATAGAATAGAATAGAAAATTATTCAGTAAACCACGCTGAGATTGGACCAGATTAATCCGTGCAACACTACAGAGAAAATATATAATAGGTAGGTAATAAATAGGTTTTCCGAAGATTTATATGTAGATAGTGTGGAGTAGACAATCTCGTACCTATGTTCCTGACTTGTTGACTGTTTAAATAGGTTTTGTGAAGATTTATAAGGCAAAGTGTGGAGCAGACACAATCTGTGCCAAAGTGTAGTACGCTGAATTGTAAGGGAGAAGCCAATGGGCAGTTTCGGCACAATGACGCCATTAGAGTCGTTCGTACAGTGAATATAGACACTTTTTACCCGACTACGGCGAAGCAAAAAAGAGGGTTATGCTTATGATTTTGACAGGTAGGTATGTCTGTATATATGTTTATCTGTTCGCTCATAACTTTTAAAATACTTTTTATAATATCATAATTTTGTAGTAGTCCAAATCTACTGTTCTGGTTCTGTCGCCACCCAGGGTGGCGATTCTACTACCAGACTTTTTATAAATTACAAGCAAAACGTCAACTAGGTAAACCTTAGATTTTCGACTGTTTCCTATTCTACTAATGACAAATGACTCAGTTGTGGTGACATTTTAGCTAAGGTTTGGACTTCGGCAGAACAAATTTTTAAAAAGCCATTCTACTATTCACCACTGACATTTAAGAGATCGAAACAAAACGCAGCGGAATGATTGAAGTTGTCATCTAGAATTGCCACCCACAGGAGAACTTTCAATTCTAAAGAACGATTCAAAATTTTGATCATCGGAATTGATCTGAAACCGGTCATCGATTCGAATCGGAATACGCAACCGTTCGCCGACGACCGTTTCGTCGATGGACTGTTCGCCGACAGGACGATTCATTTATTTCCATTTCACCGACAGAATCTTTCATCGACGGACGTTTCGCCGACAGGACGTTTTGCCCAGCAGGGTCAAATTAGTCTAAACAAAAAAATAGTTATCTGTAAAGTCCGTTTACGGACGATAATTTTGCGTGATAGCGTCATAAGAAAACATTCATGAACAATCGTGCCTCTCTATCGCTTGTTCCGCGCTTTTGCTTGCTCGCTCGGCTTAGGCAGAACGTGACACTTTTTCGTGCGTGCAATCGCCATTCATCGATTTATAAGTAGTCAAGTCTAAATTAGCTGGTTTCAATATCATCGTATTATACGGGTATCTAATAGGTAGGTATTTCACTGATTACACAAGTAAGTGGATTTAGAGCTATTATTTTAATGAACCACACAGTACAATACAAATTGTTGGGCCTATTCGATACCACGATATAAAGTTTGGTCTGCAAAGCTTTCTGTAGTGATCTATTATTCAGAGTTCGTCAATGAGATTTTACAATAGAGACGTTACACTCATAGTAAAAAGCTCTAAAACGTGGCGAAATTATGCTACTTAGGTAGAATATACGAAGGTTTGTTTAATTTCAATCAAGAAAACTATAAGATAGCAGAGATATCTAAAACCCCGTTGTCGGAAAGAGATAAATTATGTTCGTGCTGCGTGTAACATCGGAGCAAGACAAAGTGCGACTGAGTTGACTCAAGCTAATTAGCTTGACTTTTGTTCGCCACGCAGAGCGAAGTGCAACGCATCTACCTCAGTTTATATAGAAGATCATTGGTGTTCGTATGAAATAATTGCTCGTTTTGTTTATTACAATAATGAACACGCCTGCCGGTTAATTTTATGGCTGAATAAGTAGTAGATAATTTTGTATTGATAAATCTGGGGTATTAGGAAAATGGTAATAATAAATACCCCTTCATTGCGTGTGAGTATACTTTTGTTTTGTTAGAAACTTCATAAACTAAACCAAACATGAACACGCACGACTGTATCCTTAAAGGTTAACGCACACCTATCTGCGCCGAACGCGTTGAACGAATCGAAAGAAAAGAATTCTAGATTTTTTTCTATGAAATCGTATTAAACCTGGCACATCAGCCCGCTTTGATTCGTCCAAATCGTCCGAGTCTGGCAGGTGTGCGAGGTTTTAAAATACGATTTCATTTAAAGAATTAATATCTGGGCGACCGAGCTCTGCTCGGGTGCATAACGCCATCTAGTGGTTCAATTACGAACCACATTGCACTTGTAAATCTTTTTGCGTGAACATGTCGAGGAAAACGGCTTTTTCTAGATATGAGACCTAGTTAGATCGATTTTTCGCCCCCGTAAACACCCGTACTACAAATTTCATCGAAATCGTTAGGGCCGTTTTCGAGAACGTCAGTACAAACAAACTTCAAACGTTAAACACAAATATTGCTCGTTTAATAGAATAAGTAGAAAAAATTCGATTCAAGCGGCGCGTTCGGTGCTATAGGTGTGCACTATCCCAGTTGGCCAACACGGCTAAGCGGGGTAGTGATCACGTTTCGTTTCTCCTGTGAGGATCCTTATAATTTAATTGGAATGTGGAAAACATGACACTAGAATAGCGACTAAATTACATCGATTTTGGCTTTACCATAGCATAAATTAGCACTTGAGTGCAACTTTTAATATCGGTCTTAGCTCCCTTAAAATAAAGATGAATTTAGAATGCGTTCGGCTGCGTCACTTGCCACTGCTGCACGATAAAAAGTTCCGTATTCCTGATAAAAAGTTAATTAAAAAACCAATAGAAAAATGAAAAGACAGAACTGAAGAAATACTTGTAGGGTTTTTGACAAAACAAAAACCGAACAAAAATAGTGTGCTGATCCCGAGTTAAATAGCAAAATGCGTGCGAATCAGGTAAGTAGGTATTTAAAAAAAAAATTATCGAGAAAATTTTCAGCAATCGTGTCTTCAAAAGACAGAATCGAAGATAAAAGTTCGAAGTATCTTTTACCCAAATATTAAGGTGGTAGCTTTCACAGTTTCTGAGATAAATAACGATTTCGAACTACAAATTGAATAGTGCACACTCATAATAGCCAGTCGTATTGTGGTAACGACACTCGAAGTATTAACGAGTCCTATTCATGAAGGCGATGGCTCAGCATTGCCTGTATTGCCAATGTGCCTACGGAAGAGCTTGACTCACGGTCTAGAGCTGTGAGTCGTAAAGCGCTCATTAGACCATGCTGAATTCAGCGCACTAAATGCTAGTTCATTAGTAAATTAGCACTCTGTCTCGCTCTTTGGCCTAAGGGAGTGGGCACACATACGCAAGTCTTAGGCCAAAGAGCGAGACAGAGCACTAATTTATGAATGAACTAAGTAGCATTTAGTGCATTGAATAGACCTTCGTCATAGCTTGACGATTTAAAAGCCGGAACCGTCAATTTAACGTGCCTTCCGAAGCACGGAAGCTCGTAATACCACTTGCGTTCAGCCGTTCACCCATTCAAATAGTGACCGCGCACAACGTTGCTTAACTATATATAGTGTTAATCACTCTTATCAGAACTTTGTTAAGTCAAGGAGGCGGCGTTGAGACTGCTACACAGTCTTTAGTACTTTTGCAGCTCTCATCGTTCCATTGTAATGAGCTCTTGTGTACTTTGTTCTGAATAAATAATTATTAATTTTAATTTAACTTCAATGATCAATCAAGAACATCTCAGCAAGCTACGCCATGAGCTCTTCATGATCATGACATGACATGAGTCTTAAAGACTGACTGGACTAATAACTCTTCAAAGGTTAAATTTATATAGATGAGTGGAACGTGATCCTTGATGCCGACATTACACCAGGCTGAATTCAGTGCACTAACTGCTTGTTCAGTCATAAATAAGTGCCCTATCTCGCTCTTTGACCTAAGAATTGCGTATTGTGCATCCTACTCTTACGAGGCTTACTGACTGAAGTTAGCCGCAGTTAGCCTCAGAGTAAGAGTAGGATGCACAATACACAATTCTTAGGCCAAAGAGCGAGACAGAGCACTAATTTATGAATGAACTGTGAATGAAATGAAGCTAGCACGCTGCATGCAGTGTCGTAAAGGCTTGACCAAACCAGAGCGTCCGCGATGGTGTGCAAGGTGGCGATCAGTTTTTGTTCAATCAGAGAACGCATCGTGACACCAATTGTCATCATCGGTGTCACGATGCGTCCTATGATTGGACAACAACTGATCGCCACTTTGCACGCTACCGCGGACGCTCTGGTTTGGTCAAGCCTTAATGCCGCCATGAGTCACTGTGTGATATGGAAGATTAGTTTCGTCTGTTGAGCTGGTATGGTGAGCAATTGCCTTAAGAATAACAGGACACGTACATGCTGGATTTAATATTATCCGCCAATTAACTTAGTATTCTGTTTGTTTGTATTCGATTGTTTCGTAATAACACGCGTAATTGGCTGTTTTCAGGCTCCGCGATATTCAATAGGGAATATCGGAATTATACGCACATTGTGACTATAGCTGGAATAACCTAGTTACCTATACTTATATCTAGGTTTAAATCTAGGTTCATAGGTCCCGATTTAGCATTAATGACAAACTCAGTGGTGAGTTTTTGGTTCGCAAGAGAGAGCAATTCTGTGCGATAAATAGTTCCATATTCTGAAAATACTTGTGTCTTTTCTTTGGATCAATAAGCTGAGGTGGTAGCTGGGTAAGCCTACTTTAAACATTGTTGTGCAGAAGTCGTACCATGAACTCTGAGCAATGTTAAAACAAGCTTGAAACATGACAACGAATGTCATTCATAAAGCAGTAAGCCTGTTTTAAGCTTGTTTTAATTTAACATTGCTCTAGGACATAGGTTCTCAACGTGGGCGATAACGCCCCCCTGTGGGCGTTTGAGACTTTCAGGGGGGCAGTAGAAGACCTAGAGAAAATTGGGGGGCGTTGAGATGAAGCAGGGGGGCGATAATGTAATCTAAAATAGGCAAAAAAACACCCTAATCCAGTGGTCGTCAAAGTGTGGCCCGCGGACGATATTGGTGCAGCCCGCGGCCAAGCAAACAATTTTAATAGATAATAGATAATGATGATAGATAATGATGCTACCACGTTAGAGAAAATGTTGTGCCGTCCCAACCTAGTTGGAAAAGGGCAAGGAAATGATGATGATGAATGATACTACCTACGTTGCTACAATAATAATTATAATTGATTATAAAACTTCGAGATAGGGAAGGTCGCTTTGTTTGCTTGGTTTGGAGCTCGCTTTTCTCGCATCTAGCTTCATGAGTAGGTATAATACGAGCAAAGTGAGCTATGTCTGACCACAGAATAGAAACCGACAAGCAGCGAGCCTTTCTATAAGCACCGCAAACAAAATAAAGTGTCACATGTTACATTTGTCTTAAAAAATTTGGCTCGCTGCGCTCGCATTTAATTTTATAAATCTTTATTTATAAAGTTATATTGTGAATAAAGTGAGTTAAGTCTAACCACAGAATATGAACCGATAGGCAGCGAGTTTTTCCTTTGAACACCGCGAACAAAATCAAGTGTTACATGTTGCATTTGTCTTAAAAATTCGGCTCGCTTCGCTCGCATTTAACTTCATGAGTAGGTAAAGTATATTGCGAGTAAAGAGCGTAAAGTCTAACCACAGACTAGGAACCAATAAGCAGCAATTTTTTATTTGATCACCGCAAACAAAATCAAGTGTCACAATGTTGCATTTGTCTTAAAAAATTTGGCTCGCTTCGCTCGCATTTAACTTCATGGGTAAGGTATATTGTGAGTAAAGTGAGTAAAGTCTAACCACAGAATAAGCACCGATAAGCTAGCTTTTCTTAGAAACCTGCAAAAAAAAAATCAAATGTCACGTATTGTATTTGACTTACAAAAAATTGGCTCGCTTCGCTCGCTTGGTTTGAAGCTCAATTCACTCGCATTTTAACTTCATGAGTAGTTATATTGCGAGCAAAGTGAGTTTTGTCAGACCGCAGAATAGGAACTGATAAGCAGCGAGTCGCGGCCCTTAACCAGAAAAGTGTGACGACCATGCCCTAATTAAAACTTAGGCCTTTACATCTTTTACTAGATGATTTATACAGTGTCAGGAGGCAATCTTTTGCCTACACTTAACGGGACACTGTAGTGCCTGGGACAATGTTGAGATGGAGTAGGCTTGCCCAGCACCTACACCATCCTCTCAGCTTTACCGGCCATATCCACAGGAAAGACATGGTCAATACGTGTGGGGCTGACTAAGCCGCGGGTTTCCTCACGATGTTTTCCTTCACCGTTCAGAGCTCGTGTTAATGCGCATATAAATTTTTCGAAACGAAAAATCCATTGATGCACGGCCAGGATTCGAACCCACGACCTTCGGATCGAAAGTCGAAGTACTAAACCCCTCGGCCAACACGGTTCACTAAATACTATCACTAAATAACAGCAGTTAAAGAAGTAATAACTGTGCTCCAAAAAGGTTTTTAAAATTCGCGACAGTTGGTAAGAAAAATAAAAAGTAGGTAAGAAAGCGGGAGGGGGGAGGGGGGCTCTAGAAAAAAAAATATTTTCAAAGTGGGCGGTGGGGAAAATAAGGTTGAGAATCTATGCTCTAGGAGTTCATGGTACGGCTACAGAAGTGTCTACCAGCTCATAGGAACAGAATACTACTTAAGTATGAATGAATGAAAATAAAAAAGTGTCCTATTAGTAAAGTGTAGGTTTTGACATTCTTTCAGATCTTTTAGCTTTAAGCTTATAATCTTTTAAAGATGTCTAAGTCAGAGGTATGTCCAAGGACACATTTGGTACATGCCCACATTTTAAAGAAGTTAGCATTTCACACGTGACAGGTTGCATTGCAATGCAAGCCCATCGACGCTATTAGAAAGCTAACTGGTTTCATCACGATTATACTCTCCTCACATATCTTTCGGGATAGAGGCATGATTTCAGTTATGCATTAATAAATAGTTTTAAAAGCCAAATTGCAACAAATTTTTTGAGAGGATAATGTTTCACGGTTTTTGGATTGCGTCATTTTATTTGAGAGCGTAAACCATGACACAAAACTGGGTTCAATTAGTTGAAGTTCTAGTTTTAATTGCAAATTCGGTATAATTGGAACTTCCTTTTTGGGCGCGGAATGCGATGGAGTTTCAAGTGTCGAAATATTCAGTTGGTTTTAACGATATCAGGTAGTATTCAATGGTGTATGTTTGCCAAATAGTGGCAAAATATTGTGGTAATAAAGTAATGAGCGTACTAAGACTACTACTGAACACGGAAGCATTCAAATAATGATTCTCTGCGACTGCAACGAGACAAAATAAATCGTATTTAGCTAGGACTTTAGGAGCAAGTTTGTTTCAATAGATCAGACTAAAAAGAATACACTATTTGAAAGAAAGGGAACTTAGATTGTTTGAACTTTAGAGTAGTACCATCCTTATCTTGTGGACATTCCATCCATTCGTATCGTATTCGGTTCTCCTCCATCTTCATCATCCGCATTGCTGAGGGTCTGGAACTCGCTGCCGGCTTCTGTTTACCCCGAAAACTATAACCTAGGTCTCTTCAAGTCATGAGTGAATAACTGTCTTCTAGACCTTTGTGATCCATCATCAGCCACATCGTCGCTTACCATCAGGTGAGATTGTGGCTAAACAAAGGTCTATATACAATAAAAAAAGTATTTTACAAAATACAACACCAAATCGCTACTTTCAAAACCATGATTTCAAAAAAAGAACTTATACATTGCTTTTCGTTAATTTTGTCGATGATGATAGTCCATCAAAAAGCACCAACCATCCATTTTGCAACGAAGCTTCATTTCTTCAAGAAAGACAAGGTAAGCTCCACCAATACCACTTCTAACCATAGAAATCTCTAAAGTCTAGTTCTTCGGAATGAAATCCCAGTGAACGTTCGATTTCTAGGTTATTTATTTACCTTTCAGATAGAAATGAAAGTTACTGCTCACTCATCCAAGACCAGACTTCCTCTAAAATCGGTCAAGTGCCTGTGCCTTACAAAGGCACTGCACACGACGTTTCTTGAACAAACTCACGATGCGTGTTTTTGGTGAGCGCGTCCTCTGCCCGTCATCAGCGCGTATTAGCAGATTGAATATAGACAAACGCAGATAAAACGCGCTTCAAAAAAGTTGAAATCAAAATCATCGTTAATGCTACAATCGCGAGGTGTGCAAAGGTCAAAACTAGCCGACTAACTTGCGTTTGCTGAGGAATCGCGTCATCTCGCGTCGTCAACTCGTTTAAACCACCTCCTGACTTTGTTCGACCTGCAGAAGAACTACCTCCTGGCCATGATATACCCTGGCCTGTCTGGAAGTTGTAAATAGGCTAAGGAGTAAGGACTCAGGTGGGCCGTTGCAGGTGAAAGGCTAAATGGGAAATGGTTCGCGAGTTGGACACGCAGTGTAAATGTGGTACGTCGGTACAAACCATGCCACACATGCTAGAATTCCCGTCCGGACCCAGGTCATGCACTGTACAAGACCTTATGGAGTGCATGAATAGGGTCATAGAAGTGGCCAGTTACTGGAAAAACACCATTTAAGGTTGATAATATCTGGGCGACCGAGCTCAGCTCGGGTGCAAATAGAGTAAAATTAAAAAAGAAAAAAAATCTTTCAGTGGCTGAGATTCAAACTTGCAGCCTTCGGCTGGAAGGCGGACACCCTATCCACTCAGCCACTTCAGTCTCAACAAATTGCTAGAAATTACATTGCACTGGCCTAGAAAACGAATTTTCCCAATGAGACCTAGCTAGATCGATTTTTTGACCCCGTAAACCCCCGTACCACAAATTTCATCGAAATCGTTAGAGCCGTTTTCGAGAATGTGAGTACAAACAAACAAATATTGCTCGTTTAATAGAATAGGAATAGGAAAGAACAAGAAGCTCGTTTATAACGGTCGTGTGCAAAGGCCCTAAAGATGGCTCAAATCTAAATCTAGAACTGAGGCCCTTGTTTGGGAGCTCGTTATTTTCGTGTGCTTGCGAACTATTTACATTTAATTGTATAGTTTGGAGTAGAACAAACAATACAGTATACAGATGTTTTAAGGCTCTGAAATGTTCAGAGGATACAATGCCAAATTGGTCTTATGGTTCCTCCATTGTCTCAGCTTCTGTAAAAGCAATGAAATTTTACCAATAGAGACGTTACTTAGGTACAAGCAGCTTTGTTTAATTTCAAACAAGGAACTAAAAATAGTAGAGATTTATAAATCCCTGTTGTCAGAAAGATATAAATTATGTGCGCTGCGTGTAAATGCGTGTAACAACGGAGCAAAATAAAGTGCGACTGAGTTGACTCAAGCTAATTAGCTTGACTTTTGTTCGCCACGCAGAGCGGGGTACAACGCGTCTACACAGTTTATATAGAAGATCATTGTGTAAAAGTTACAGCCTTAATATTCGACAATATGAAACTTTATATGTATATGATAATATGTAGGTGTTATATAACTTATATATATGTATAATACCTACATAGTAAAAACAATCAACAAAAGTTCCAAGACAAAGTAAAGAGTAAGACGGATCACTTTCTAGATCTCCAATGATTGATGGAAGTCGCTTTCACTATTGTTAGGTTCCAGACCATTCCAATTTCCAATTGATTTGCACAATTACCTTAGCTTTCACCCGCGGCTTCGTCCAAGTAGTACTTAGATAAGGAATTATGCTTTAGGTATCTGAATGTTTGTAGGTTTTTTAGTATTTTACGTGACCAGTTGCAAACATATTGCCTCTTATTAGAACATTAACAAGTTACCTCAGTGTTTTCCTTCGCCATTAATCATCATCATTTTCTCAGCCGTAGGACGTCCACTGTTGGACATAGGCCTCCCCCAAGATTTCCATGTATTGCGGTTGGAAGCGGCCCGCATCAACCGCCGATCTGCAGTTTTTACAAGATCGTCTGTCCATCTTGTCGGTGGACGTCCAAAGCTGCGCTTGCCAGTCCGTGGCCCCCACTCTAGAACTTTTCGTCCCCATCGGCCATCTGTTCTGCGTGCTATATGGCCTGCCTATTGCCACTTCTTCGTGCTAATCCGTTGTATGTATCTTCTCATTTCTGATTCAATTCCATTCCCGTAGAGAAACCCTGAGCATAGCCCTCTCCATAGCTCGTTGAGCGACTCTATTATGAGGCCAATAGTAAAGTATTCGCCATTAATAGTTCATGTTAAGTGTTCATGCGGTATGACTTTTGTTAAAATCCTATAAATTTGTAAAATAACTGTAGGAGTTGAAAACAAATTTTGTGCAAGCTGAAAAGATGGGCCCTCTTGATTTGGTAATTACCTATAACGATGCACTGTGCACATTACAGAGAAGGCTAAATGCCTTAGTCAACGTCTAAGTAAACTGCAACCAAAATTTTTGAAGCTGCATTTTAAAGCGTACCACACACATGCAGATAATATATCTTTTAAAATAGAAATCTTGACAGATCGCACCCAATTTTTGTAATTTATATTCGCTGTGTGTAATCCTCCATAGAATTTGTATGGGCGCGATCTCAAGATTTATATTTATTAAGAAGATATATTATCTGCTGTGTGTGTGATGGGCTTAACGCTTTCAAATCGAAGTCGAGTACATCCCACTATGCCAACACGGCCCAATATTTATTATGGTACATTAATCGCACAAGACAAGTATATCCAATAAAGCCCTTAAGTAATAAAAACATACCCTCAGGTGGTTAATATTCCAATATATACGAGTTTTAATAGGTACTGCTTTTATGATCAAGCGATAAAAACGACATTAGATCGATCGGGTATCTTGAGATGTGTGTTCTTATCGATGGATATAGATAGTTCAAAATACAGCGGTTTTAATAAAGTGTGTAATAAGTTTACTAACAAAAACTGAGAGTGCAATCTGCGGGCTGATTGTCTAACTTGTCTCAAACAAATTGGTCTCAAACTGTCAAAACGATCGCGTAGTATCTTTTGTCGCGTTTGTTCTCGTTGATATGAGAGTGACAGACCTATTTGCGTGGTCACTGAACTGTCATATTTCACAGTTTGAGACCGATTTTGATTAAAAAAAACAGTAGGTATCTTATATCAGATTTTTTTACATTCCCGTTGCGGGGCTAAAATGGCCGCTTTAGCAATACTTTTGCCTGAATCACATTATGAACTGCCGTTATGAGTACAATTTCAAATTCAACATTTATTTTTGATTCATAAAATGGAGTTCATTTTTAGCATTTATTCTATCCCCCCGGGAAGTATAAAGATCCAGTTTTCGTAGGCAGTCTTATACATCCAGTACTGTGAGCAAAACCACTGTAGAAAGAGCTTGACTTTTACTTGAGTTGTAACCCAGTTGGGTTGTTATTAATATCGGTCACACGGTGACTAAATGGTTTTGTGGTAAGTACTTTGAGTACAGGGGCGGTCGCAGACTTTGATTTGGGGGGGGGGGGGGGGGGGTCACGTTATTTACAAGTACGTACCTACCTATTTTTTTGCAGGATGTTAGAGGTTTGTCAAGGGTTTTTTTGCAGGATGTTAGAGGTTTGTCAAAACGATTGGTAAAGAATGGAGGAGGCCTACACCCAGCAGTAAGGTTCATAGCAGTTTATAGGTTATATTTCGGGGAATGTTCTCAATAACTCCACGACCTGATACCACCATCTCCATTCCACTTCAGAACAAGAAGACGCGCAGCGCAGTACCATCCTTACCTTGTGGACATTCCATCCACTCGTACCACGCGGTTCTCCTCCACCTTCATAATCCGCACTGCTAAGGTCTGGAACTCGCTGCCAACTTCTGTTTTTCCCGAAAACTATAACCTGGGTCTCTTCAAGTCAAGAGTGAATAAGTGTTTTCTAGACATTTGTGATCCATCGTCAGCCACATCGTCGCTTACCATTAGGTGAGATTGTGTCTACACAAAGGTAGGTATATCTAGATTTAAAAAAAAAAGTGTGTTGACACAGGCTGAAAATGATGATGTTAATGAGACAAGCAGGCTACTTGAGTACACGACTACGATCGACAATTTCAATTAAATTGTACAAATTTTAATTACTAAGGTTCAGTATATTTCGGTTAGGTCATTAACCATGGTATTTAAATTATTCTATAGTAAAATCGCAGACCGTGGATGAACAGACGTCTAAACCTGAACATATACAAATACAAATACAAAAAATACAAAAACTGTTTATTTCTACAACTTAATCTAAAGTTTACATTTCATGGGTTTGAGATACCCTTTTAAGTATAAAAATACCTGTGCTAGGGTATCTCGCTCTTCCGTATATGCGTTTTCATGTAGACTAAGATATTATAAAATAGGTACCTACTATTAAAAATAAAAGATATAGCCCAGTCAAATTAGGAAATAACCTCGGAATGAGAGATAATAAGCTGAATTTTCGTATATACCTTCATTTAGGCGCCCTAAAAGTTGTCTCAAAAGTCTCATAAAATCTCGTGTCTGCGTCTTAAGTTATTCAAGGTCAAAGGTAAAAAAAATAGTTTTTCGCGAATATCTCGGTTGCTATTGGTCCAGTGATGTTAACATCTATTATGAAGTTGTAGAGCTTAAAATTTGCGACCAATTCATTGAAAAAAAAATTCCATGCGCTCAACCGTTTTTGCGATACAGGGCCGTGAGCGCAAAGCGTTCAGTATGTGTATTTCAAAAATTATACTTCCTAGAACAAAAATAAAAACTATTTCGGAATGTACAAATTAAGTCCTTTCATATGACACCCCACTCAATATACCTGTGTAACTTTTGTATTTTTTACCCCCTTTAGATCCCAATATATTTATAACCCCTCCATCGATTACGCTCATATAATGTCATATATCAAATTTCCATAGCACAACCTAGTTATCTACCAAGTTTCATGCAGATTGGATTAACGGTTCGATAGTTATGCGATAACATAAAAATTACACATACAAACATACAAAGCAAAATCGTAAGATCTTAGCTCGCTTTGCTCGCTTGGTCGATAATTAACTGATAAATAAAACAAATTATTCAAAATTCAAGGTATTCACAGATATTCACGTTTGACTTTGCGTTACAGTACCTACGCGTAAGGCTGAGCGCTGCGCACTCACCCTCCTCTATCGCGAAAACGGTTGAGCGCATGAAAGAATGTTTTAAACAAAATTTGTCGCAAATTGTATGCTCTACAACTTTATAATAGATGTTAACATCATTGGACCAATAGCAACCGAGATATTCGCGAAAAACAATTTTTTTTACCTTTGACCTTGAATAACTTAAGACGCAGACACGAGATTTTATGAGACTTTTGAGACAACTCTTAGGACGCCTAAATGAAGCTACATACGAAAATTCAGCTTATTATCTGTCATTCCGAGGTTGAGCCCATTTTTATGCTAAGCTGACTGGACTAATAAATGAATTCGCTTGACCAATGTTTACTTTTCAATTACCTTTCGAATTTCATCTCTATCACAATACTTTACGATTCAAATCGCAGTATCTCGTATAAATGATAAAGAAACTACCTTATTTCAACGCAGTAGGGTTCAAAGTTGGAAACAAATTGCTGACCTGTCACTCGCCGCTTCTAAAAACAAAACGATTGCTTCAAAACAGCTCTTATTGAGATGGGTTAGAGTTCAAAAGTGCTTGAGCTGTCTCGTCGATCTAAAAACGTAGCAATCATCGGAACAAATCAGTGTTCCTGTAAACAGTTGGTCCTGTTGGACGTCAACAGGGCCGATTGATTGAGTGCCATAGATGAACGTAGAGATGAGACACCAGCTCCCCTAGTCAAGTAATTTACAATTACGCTATAGATAACATTAGCCATGAAAAACTGCAGAGATTACGAATACTGATACACATTCTCAAGAAAGAAGAATGTCGAAGAAAAATCTCTCAGCATAATCAAATACCCTTGTTTTTTTTTGTAAGAAAAAGGCTGACAAAGCATTTCCCGAGCGCAGAGTGTTTCATCTAACTAAGCATAGCACTTAAACTACTGGCCCTGCTTGCAGTGCTTGCAGCTTAGTGTCAACGAGCTCCTTCAAATAGCTTTTTGTGTCTCTCTCTAACTATTAAGAGAAGCCGAGGTTGCTTCATGATGCATATAATTTTGCCGCAGATTTGACCGCAGCGTCCTTTGTCTTGCTGCGGTCGAACTACTCACCCACTATTGCTATCTATCTTTCGCATACGCCAATATCAATAAGCTTTCTCACTCCTTTGCGCCTGGAATGTGGAGCCGTGGCTTATCGCTACCGCTCACTACCTATTATTTTTCTTATGCTACGTAAACTAAAAGTATTTACTATTATGTTATTGATGCCTTCAAACTACTTCTGCAAATTAATTCTCGCCTATTTTACAGTGTTAATTATTGGATTCATTTACTCGTTATCTCTTCGCAACCTACGTACGACTGCCCGTAGGATATTCTATAAAAAAGTGAAGATAAAGATAAAAATTATTTATTTGAAGTCTATAAAAATGTGCATTATTATGTTTTCTAGTTTGCTATTATACCTTCTCAGTTTTAATGATGGCTACCTACGCTTTTAATATATATTATCAGAATGTACGTGGCCTACGTACCAAGACTTCGGAATTTTATAGAAATTTATGTTTAAATAACTACGATATATTATGTATTACCGAGTCTTGGTTACTGGAGGCTATTAAAGACTCTGAGCTATTCGATAGTAGATATATGGTATGGCGCCGTGATCGAGATTATGCTAAAACTCAACAAAAATTTGGCGGGGGAGTTCTTATAGCAACACGACAGGATCTTCACGTCATGCCACGGCCTGACTGGAGTTCTAGTGCGGAGGACATATGGGTTACCGTTCACATGCGTAGAAACGACTCCCAACCACCTACTAAGCTACATATTGGCCTTTTGTATCTCTGCACTGAGAACCTAGGAAATTCCTTTTCGCAACAGCTAAGTAACTTTCTTGAAATGGTGAATGATATTATAGTATCGAATCCCAGTGATAAATTTTTAATTCTAGGAGACTTTAACTTAACAAAATTGCAATGGGTTTTTGACCCCATTAATAAATCCTTTGTACCAACTAACGTATGCACAAATGATGATCATGAACTTTTCAATCTTATGAATATGCATGACCTATGTCAATACAATGGTATACCCAATGTATTTGGACGGTATCTGGACCTGGTTTTATGTAATGACTCACTTAGTATCTCAAAGTGTACTCAGCCCATGGTTACGATTGATGATAACCACGTGCCTATCATTATCTCACCCACGTTTATTAACTACAAAGTCTTGCAACCAGCAAGACGTACCAGGTTCCTGTATCATCGTGCTAACTTTGATGATATGAATAATGAACTAGAAGCCATTGACTGGAGTTCGAAATTTTCTTCTGAGTCTCTTAGTGAGTGCCTGCAGGTATTTTATCAACTACTATATGACCTCCGTAACAAGTATGTACCTTCTAAATGTTTGTCACCTAATAGCTATCCACCTTGGTACTCGTCTGCCCTGCGAAAGATAATTAGAGAGAAGTTTAAATTTTTCCGTAAGTTTAAAATCTATGGTAACAGATCCGACTACAATTCTTTTTTGTTTCTTCGTAATAAAATGAAATCTGTTGAAAACGAATGTTTCAATAACTACATTGCTAATATTGAGGAATCTATTAAGCATAACCCTAAATCATTCTGGTCATATGTGAAAAGTAAATCTAACTCCACATCCTTACCCACGAACATGACTTTATCCGGTGAAACGGCGGTTACTGGTGATGAAATCTGTCAGCTCTTTTCTAAATATTTTTATTCTACTTTTGCCGATCAATCACTTAGCTGCCCAACCACATCACCAACTCCTCAAATTAGTGACGAACCTATTCTTAATGGTGATATTGCCACAATTGAAGTTACACCAACTATTGTATTTAATAAACTCTGCAAACTTGACCCAAATAAATCAGCGGGGCCTGATCTTATTCCTCCTTTATTTCTTATCAAGTGCGCTGACAACCTATCAATTCCATTAACTATTCTCTTCAATAGGTCCTTTGCTCAGGGTATTGTACCAGACGTCTGGAAGTCGGCTTATGTGACTCCAATTCACAAAAAAGGGTCCAAAACAGAAGTCATGAATTACAGACCCATCTCTAAGTTGTGCGTAATTGCTAAGGTTTTGGAAAGTATAGTTCACGATCAGGTCTACTCTGCTTTAAAGGATTCCTTTCATCCGTCGCAACACGGGTTTGTTAGGGGTCGTTCAACGGTTTCTAACTTAATCTTGCTGAATGACTATATAACAATTGGTATGGATAACGGTCTACCGGTGGACGTAATCTATACCGATTATAGCAAAGCCTTTGATCGAATTAATCACGCTTTACTCATAGATAAACTAAAATTATCTGGAATTCGCGGGGACTTGCTCCGTTGGTTTAGTTCTTATATCAACAATCGATCACAGGCTGTCGTGGTTAGCAATTACATGTCAAGCTGGGTGCAGGTACCAAGTGGTGTGCCCCAGGGTTCCCTTCTGGGTCCTTTATTATTTATAATTTTCCTATCTGACATACATAAATGTTTTCTGAATTCTAAGCTTTTAATTTTCGCAGATGATATGAAAATTTTTAAGGCAATTAATAGTATTCAAGACGCATTATTACTTCAAGAAGATCTGCATCGTCTTGACGACTACTGCGTGCTCAATAAGTTGGACTTGAACCCACTTAAATGTTCTTGTGTAACCTTTACCCGTAAACTTCAAACAATAAATTTTAAATATTCACTTAAGGGGCATATTCTCACAAGGGAGTCTTCTATACGTGACTTAGGTGTCATTCATGATAATAAGCTACTATTTGATAAGCATATTGATTCTATAGTCTCAAAAGCCTACAGAGCTTTAGGTTTTATCTTTAGGACTTCAAAAGATTTCACTAATATTAAAACGATGAAAATTCTATATTGTACGTTTGTGAGAAGTAACTTGGAATATGCGTCTCAAATTTGGAATCCCCAATATGCTATTTATGAATATCAAATTGAGCAAATTCAAAAGAAATTTGTTCGTTTTCTTAACTTTCGCGCGAAAAATCGTCTACCAAGCTATGAGGCAGCATGTAGGAAATATCATCTCCTACCCTTAGCTAATCGTCGCGGGATCGCTGATATTACTTATCTAAGTAAGCTGGTGTCTGGTCAAGTAGATTGTCCCGAGCTGCTCAGTAAGCTTCGGTTCTACGTTCCTAGCAGATCCCGGAGGACTATTCCTACATTTAATCTCGAAACAGTATCTACCAACTACCGTTCCAATTCTTATCTTTGGCGTGTGTGTGATAGTTACAATAATAACTACGCTGCTACGATTGACTTGTTCGACTGCAGTGTAGCAAGGATGAGGCGGTTACTGAGTTCACAGTTCTTTGTTTAAGTATTTACCTATGTTTTGTTTGTTAACCCTTGTAAGCATCTGTCTTGAATGAAAAATATCACCTTGTTATTCTAACTAGCTTGTACCTACCTTTATTGTGCTCAATTACTTGTTTATTCTGTTTCTATCTGTGAAAACTTGTCATTGGCCATATGTTTCTAAGAACTCGCTATGTAGTATGTTTTTATGTGCTGTTAGTTTTCCTAAAAATAAATAAATAAATAAAAAATAAATAAATAATTATCATCTAGAATAGTGTAAAAGTCAAGTTTTAATTTATCAATTGTAAAGTTTCATTTTGGCTTATTCCACTTTTCCCCCTTGAAATCCCCCCTTAAGTGAATCATATACCTTTCTAACTTCGAACAATAACCCTATGTTGGGTAAAATTCTCTTCTCTTTCACACCATTCCTGGCGATTATTGTCAGATGGAATATTCTCTTACTGACTTTACTATAATGTCCGACCAGAGGGCTGGAATTTCGTTTAACATTTATTCACCATTATGTTGCAAGCGTTGAATGCAAAACAGGAAATGGTTCTCATGAGCCATATGTCCTTGGGGACAATACTGTATATTAACCGCAATTGAACGGCACTTTACTAACTGATCTAGTAACATAATTACGTATATTTTCTATGAAACGCATAATTTTACCACCAATATGTAAATTTTTTATAAGTTGAGCTCATGCCCTAGGCCAGAATTACTTTATGGTGCTCAGAAACCAGAGAGAGGAAGACAGCGTCGCCACACTATCTTTGACGTTTCGACAAAGCGTGGCACAGCGCTGAGATAACTGACAGACTAAGAGATCTTTGCCAAAAGGAACACGACAGACTCATTTGTATTGTGGACAAGGCTCAAGTAGAAAGCATTGGAACAGTAGTAGTGTCACGGCTGACACTTTTAACAAATCGTTGGCCCTATAGCACAGGGCCTAGGATAAAAGAAGGGAAGGGAAGAAGACCAAAGGCAGGCATGTGCCATATAGCAGGACACAATACACTAATTTCATTGTAATAAAAACGAAGTGACTAAAGAATTAGAATTATTTTTCACTAAATGTTAAGCCAGAAAGTGCGTTACATTTATAAAAACAGCGAACACAACAAAGGACCAGATGGATTACAAAAATAAATGGAGATACCCCAAGATATACCATTTCACTGACAGAAAATGGTAATAAGATGAATTATATATTAAACGATACAGTTACAAGTGTAGATCTGTTATGTCTCATCTACGATAAGCTCATCTTTGACGCGTCAGAAAATTCAACCGATTGTTTGCAGTGGCTAGTCAAAACTCGCTCAGCCAGCGTTCCCTTTTCAAGTTTGCTCGCTCCGAGTGCCGTAAATAATGTATTGAGCTATACTTCATCGGAGCTAGTGACTTTGGTGACGAAGTAAATCCATAGAAAACCTCTGTCAAGCCGTGTTTTTTGCAAAAGAATAGGATTACTTAGGTTTTAGGAAGATTCATAGAAATCATAGCATGACGGAGGCCTTTAGGCGGCTTAAAAACTCCGTCACCAGAGATGGCCACTAGCGCATACGAACTTACTTTACTTACTATAGAAACTAGCATGAATCGTGGAATACAACTTAATGTGAGTGTTACATCTGTCATACTCATCTTTGCCGTGTGGTTGTTTACGTGTGGTTAGTTAAAATTGGCGCATCCGCCGATCCATTACGTGTTGTAAATCAAGTATAAACTGACTTTTGCCCGCGGCTTCAGTTAAAATCAGGAAATCCACTATAAACTATCAAATAAAATATAATCACGACTGTATCCCCAAGGCGCGGTAGACATTCTCTCAGATCTTTTGACATTTAAGATCCTTTGAAGATGTATAAGGGATTAATAAATGAATGTACAGCCAGCTTTATCTTGGATAACCAGAGGAAACTGACACGTTGGAAACTGATGGGGTAATCGAATTTATTTATAAACTTTAATAAATCTGCTTACCCCATCAGTTTTTCTTTAATCAGGGATATTGCTGATATTCAAAATATGTATACCTATATTTATTAATATTAATGTACATTTATTTGTATTAATGTATATTTATTTAATTAATGTACATTTTTATATAGGTACATAATAATTTTTTTGTATGTCAGTACAACAGAGCAAAAATCCACAAAACAAAGAATTTTCTCGCCTTACAAAGCCGTGCACCGGAGATGGAAGTTATTAATATAAAATAAAGCGGAAAATAGTGCTACTCCGGACTTTATAAATAGATGTCGTATTTGTAATGACGTCATAGACATTAGTTATTTACGCTCAAGTACAGCACTTGAGTCTGTTCATCTGTGAACTCGTCTGTGGAGCAAATGCAAAGCGCTTTTATTGAATTTGATGCAAAGATTAAATGTTTGAATCTTACCGTAGAATTGAAACTCCTAGTCTACAAAACTTGACAGCAACAATTGCAGCAGCAGACAGTCATAGCAGACCAGTCGTCGTCTTATATTCTTTGTATGGAATTCAATGGACCAACGCTCACTACATCAACTTCGTAACGTTACTGGATCGCCGCATCGGAAGCCAAAAGTGAAGGAACAAGTGAACGCAGGCAATGCGGTGCGCCGACGACTGGTCAGCTATAACCTTTATTGCGCATCTACCGTGCGATCAATCGCTAAAAGTAAAAAAAATGGCATCACGTACAAACAACGTATAACAAAAAGCAATCATTTTTATTCACGAAACGATAGAACTTTATAAAACTAAATCTGTTCGTAAACTTTTGTTACCTTTAAAAGCCACAAGCGAGCTAGTAAAACATAGTTCCTAGATTAAAATACGTGCATTTCTAGAGCTTCCTACAACCAGCTTAGGAGGCACACGGAGTGTTATAATAACAGAAAACTACATAAAAACATCGTTAACCAGCTTCTATAACTGCATAACTGCATATATCGTTCACGTGGTAGTATACTGCAGCTTTTCATCCATAAAATAAGTAGAAATTACTCATTTATTAGGATGGGTGACCGCAAGTGGTATTACGAGCTGAGCGCTTCCGTGCTTCGGAGGGCACGTTAAATTGTCGGTCCCGGCTTTTAAGTCGTTAAGCCATGACGGAGGCCTTTAGGCGGCTTAGAAACTCCGTCACCAGAGTTGGCCACTTACTCATACGAACTTACTTACTGACTCGTTTATTCATACTGATATTATAAGCTAGTTGGTTAGTGCCTCGACCGATAGTGAAGTTTATATGCTCAATAACACGACACGAGACCTCAACGGTGAAGGAAAACATCGTGAAGAAACCCGCGGCTTAGTCAGCCCCACACGTATTGACCATGTCTTTTTTGTGGCCGGTTAAGCTGAGAGGATGGTGTAGGTGCTGGGCAACCCTACTCCATCTCAAAACAATGTCCCAGGCACTACAGTGTAGGTGTAGGCAAAGATTGGTTGCCATTTTGGTGAACATTTTCACACAGCGCCATCTATTTATTTGATTGCCTCCTGACACGATATAAATCATCTAGTAAAGATATAAAGGCCTGTTTTTTTTTTATTGTAAAGTTTATTTGTGATGGCTCCATTAGCTCGCAACCTCGCTCCAGTCAAAGTACCACTATGCCCACGCGGCTCTAAAAACATGGAATATTTTTGTAAGCAAGTGAATTTGTACGTCACGAATGAAAGAAACCCTTGAATCGCTGTTTGTATTTGGATAACACATCATCGTACATGGCTAGGATGTTCCAAGTAAGAAGAGTAAGGGCTATAGCAGACAATGCTAAAAGCATCGGCGATCGGCGATTTTAGCTGCGACATTAGACGCGGTAAATCAGTGCTCTGTCTCGCTCTTTGGCCTAAGAATTGCGTATTGTGCATCTTACTCTTACGAGGCTTACTGACTGAAGTTAGCCGCAGTTAGCCTCAGAGTAAGAGTAGGATGCACAATACGCAATTCTTAGGCCAAAGAGCGAGACAGAGCACTAATTTAGCAGTTAGCACGCTGCATGCAGTGTCGTGTAATATAGGCTTTTGCAACTGCATCGATGATGCATCCCGTTTTGGCGCCTCTCTGCGTTCGATCGCAGTATCAAAATAGTGCGTTTTCGATCCTGCATCGACTTCCAGCGATCGTACTCGGTATGGGAATCGTGCATTTTAGTATTTGTTGCAATCACGGATTGCCGCGTTTGTAGAATGTTGGTCGCTGCATTTTGCTTCTGAAAAGCGACTCGCTGATCCCCGATGCTAAAAGCAACATGTCTGCTAGAGCCCTAAGTTCAATGAACTCAATAGGGCATTATCATCAACATCATCCACAGCTGGATTTATTCACTGCTGGGTACATCTTTACTAGATGATTAATACAGTGTCAGGAGGCAATCTTTGCCTACACTTAACAAGACACTGTAGCCTGGGACATTGTTTGAGATGGAGTAGGCTTGCCCAGCACCTAATCTTCTCAGCTTAACCGGCCATATCTACAGGAAAGACATGGTCAATGTAGGGCTGACTAGGCCGCAGGTTTCCTCACGATGTTTATCACCGTTTAGAGCTCGAGTTATTGCGCATATAAATGAATTCGTCGAAACGAGAAATCCATTGATTCACGGCCAGGAACCCACGACCTTCGGAATGAAAGTCGAGGTACTATCCCCCTCGGCCAACACGGCTCTTAATGGCCACACTTCTTTCTTTAATTCTTTATTGTACAAATAAAACACATAGAACAACGACATAAAGTAAGGACATGTACAAAGGCGAGCTTAACCCTACGAAGAGTTCTCTTCCAGCAAACCCTTTGAGGCTAGAGAGAAGTGATATTAAATAGTGGGTTCATGTACAACTAGAAAATAAGCAACAGTAACTTAAATCTATCTAAAATGGTTACCTAATTATAATATTATAAATATATATATATACATATTTATATAATATACTTACATATATGATAACTACATACCTACATAATATTTGAATCCTAATAAATAATAAATCCACACCCCGGACACTCGACGAAATCTCTATGCAAAAGCGGCGTCTAACTACCTATATTTACACTACACAATGTCAGTTTTGTACGCAGTAAGGTTGTCACTATTTGAATAATGTGCACTGTGGTCTCGGTCTCGTCTATGCGTCTGCGCGTGTGGCGCGTTCAGTGCTCAAAGTCAGCTCTTCGCCAGCTTAAACTCACAGTGTCCATTCTATACGCAGTATTATTATGTTCTGTGATATGACATAGTCTTAAGTCACAGAACAGATAATAATACTGCGTATAGAATGGACACTGTGAGTTTGAGTCTCCTGTGACTTGGGTCAGCAGTATCATCTGCTGCCGGCAGCTGTAGGAGTAAACATTTAATGCTGAACTCAAAGCACACGGTTGGCGAGACGATGTTTGCTTTCTGCTGTGAAAATGAACAATCGGTCGTGACTTGATTCACTCAAAAAAAGGCTTGTGTTTCGCTCTAAATAATAGTTTCTCAACCTTATTTTGCCCACCGCCTACTTTGTGAATATATTTTTTTTCAAGAGCCTCCATAACTACTCGTATAACAATTTTAACATTATCTAGTACTTATCTTATGATCTAAATGAAAAATGCCTGAATTATTATAAAAATAGTCCATTCTCTCTAATAATTTAATTAATAAAAAGTAGGTAATTCTTAATAGTTCATTTTAGTAAAACTAGTTTGGGACACGAATCAGTCAAATAATAAAAGAATTCTGAACGTTCTGAATACTTTCTGCATAATAAGGAATTTCTTTAATTAATTAGTATAATTATAAAGGTCTGCTAATTAGACCACTGTTTACTTTTATTTGCGCCCGTATAACTGATATTTATTCTGTGCCTAGGCCTTTATTTTTTGAAAAACAGCGAACGTTATATGACAGTTGTAATAAAGTTGAATAAATAATTCAAACGCCCGACCGCAGTTACTTAAGTATTAAGTTAAAAAAATATGTGAGTGTAATAATATTGGCACAAAAGCATTATAATGATTAGGTAATTAATTAAACATAATGTTGTACGTTCCTTTAATATATGATTTATTTTTTAAGACATTTTCATGGTGGTAATGTAATTAATTTTTTTGGTGAAAAATTAAAAAATAGCGCTAAGTCCTGCTGTTGTATCCGCTATCGCTATCAGCATGATAGTGGTAATTTCTCAATGAATAAATGGTTAAAATCCATCAAATAACGAGAGAAATATTGGGTTTTTTCAAAAAAAATTGCGATAAGGTCTCCTTATTCTTAGTTCTATGTTTTTTCTTTTATTTTATTTACAGGAGGTGCAAAAATTATAGGATAACTCGGTTCATTAAAGAAAGGAATCTAATCGAACGAGGCGCTTATCATGTTCTCTCGCTTGCACACTAGTTCCGTCTATACTTACGGAGCGAGAGGACATGATAAGCGCCGCCATTTTGGATTCCTTTCTTTAATGGACCGGGTTATATACGAGGACGTTTATATCCTAGTAGTCATGGTATGAAAAACTAGTATGACCATAAGGAAACAGAGAATTGTCGACATAGTTCCAATTCATTGCATGAATTTTGGTTTATGTCCATCTTATAACGTTGGTCGGTTTATAGAGTCTAGGAACCAAAATCTGCGGGCTCAGAATAAATGTACAAATTAAGAAAAGAGAGAAATGATTGTTCAGGTATTGTTTTATCATTACCTCTTAGGAAGGAAAACAGCGTGAGGAAACCCGTGGCTTAGTCAGCCCCACACGTATTGACCATATCTTTTCCACTGGCATGGCGATCGCAGAGTTTGATTTTGGGGGGGTCACTAGTTTTTTTGCTGGATGTTAGAAGTTTCTCAAGGATTTTGGGGGGGTCATGACCCCCATTTCCCCCCCCCCCCCTCCCCCCCCCCCTCCATCCCCATAGATTATTTCCTGTAGTGTGGTGATGGTTAAGCTGAGAGGATGGTTAAGGTGCTAGGCAAGCCTATAGTGTTGAATATGACGTGACGGACGCGGCTCTTTTGTCCCGTACAAAATTCAACTTTGTGTGATCGGCTCAACTTGCTAAAAATGTCATGCTTCAATTCAAATGTCATGTGACCATACACAATATGATAAAATCAGAAAATGACGTTACTCTTTCCTCAAGCTTCATTCAATCTTCAATCACACCTCGCTTGACAATGACAAGAAAGAATTTTGAATTGATCGGACAGATTGTCATATGAGAATGAGAGAGTAGTCCGCCAAAATAATGAACAGTCAACTGAAAATGACCGGCTCACGGTACCGGCTCAAAATCAAAATGAACCTACTCTGACAAAAATCAGTCTAAAATCATGTCATAGGTACCCAACATTACAAGCCTACTCCATTTCAACTGAAGCGCTCGTAGCGTATCTTGCTTAGACGTTCTGGATTGAATTTGAAGTTAAGCAGCGTTGCTCGCGGTCACAATTTGGATGGGTAACCGCAAGTGGCATTACGAGCGGAGCGCTTCTGTGCTTTGGACCTACATTAAATTGTCGGTCCCGGCTTTAAAGTTGTTAAGCGATGACGAAGGCTTTTAGACGGCCTAAAAACTCCGTCAGTTGGCAACTTGCTTCTACGAACTTACTTTACTCCATCTCAACAATGTCCCAGGCACTACAGTATTCCGTTAGACGTAGGCAAAGATTGCCTCCTGACACTATCATCTAGCAAAGATATTATAGGCCTTTCTTAACATCTCAACAGAAACTAAAGACCTAGATGACAAACCGTAAAGGTGGCAGTTTGCTCCCGAGACCGAGGCAGGAAACCGAGACCAGCGATTGTCTAACTTGTCTCAAACCTCAAATTGGTCTCAAACTGTCAAAACGATCGCGTAGGTATCTTTTGTCGCGTTCGGTCTCGTTGAGATGAGAGTGACAGAAAGAAAGAAAGAAAGAAAGAAAACATGTTTATTCAGCAATTTGGCACGGACAATAAAAAAAGACAATATAACTAGGTAAGTAGGTACTTAAAACTAAAACATTGTCCGCCTGCTGAAAAGAGCTACTTGTGTGGTCCCTGAACTGTCATATTTGACAGTTTAAGACCGATTTTTGGTCGCTATCAAAGACAATCAGGGGGCAGAGACGAGACGAGAGAAAGTGAGACAGAGAACCGTCAGTTTATATGACAACGTTCTTCTGTCTTGGTCTCTCCACATTTATTAAAAATCTTTTATTTATAGATGCAGTAATGAATCTCAACTATCCCACTTATTAGGCGATCCATTATAATTCCGCAAATAGTCTTTTGTTTGATGAGCCCATTAATTTGATCGATTGGGGCCGCCCGCCGCGCTTGTTTTCAAAGAGGTGATTCAGAGCCTTAATACTGAAAATGTAAAGAAAGTTTAGACTTAAATTAGGTCAGCTTCAAACATTGTACTAAGCGGTTTCTGCAGAATTTTGAACACTTAAACGGATTAAAACGAAGCGAATACTTCAGTTACTCGAACACGGATTAAGAGTAATACGTAATACTGTGCTTGGGCATTACTCACGTAAAAATATCGTCGATTTAGATACCGACGATGTTTCGATTCATCCGGAGAATTTTTATCTGCGGACTTAAAATACTAAATACTAAATTTTATATACTTAGGCTAGAATTAATAATATTATGATCCTGTGTTGGTCGAAATAAAACATTTTTTTTTTTTTTCAAAAAGGTCGCTAAAGCTGAATCACAATATGAAATGAGCTATAATGCCGTCTCTTTTTACTCTTAGTCAATGAAAAGACATGGCAATAGTTCAATTCGTAATGCGATTCTGCAATAGCGACTTTTTTAAGCTCCCAGGTCTTTATCCGGTATCAAAAACTATCTTTTTAAATTGTGACGCGTGATTTTTTCTTTTGTAGCAGTAAAACTTGCCTGGGTTAAAATAAATGTAAGTAACAGTGTTATGTGCTATTGAAATGAAATTTCTTATTTTTATTGCCTATAAAATCCAGCAAATAAAATCATAAAATGTTTATCACTAAGAAACGTTTTAAAGCTGTAATAAACAGAATATTATTTAAACCAAGTTTTATGTCAATTAATTAATATTCATTATAAATACAAATTACTAGTTTCCGTGTGAATCCATACATTCACGGTATCTAAGTGGACGATATTTTTTCGTGCGTTATGTGTAGTAGTACTACAAATTCACAAAAGTTTAACACATAATGTTTCATAAACAAAATATATTGAAAATGAAAAGTCTTATGAAAATTTTCAATTCCGACGGGATTCGAACCCGCAATGATACACGCGATCCTCCTTAAGCCGAGTGCCTTTACCAACTCGGCCACGGAATCTATATTCGTCGGGTTGACAATCTTGTTATGATAATTTATCGATTAATTAATTTTGATTAGACTCTCAATGAAATAAACTAAGTATGGTTAACACTATAAAAAATAAAACCGGTCAAGTGCGAGTCGAACTCGTACGCCAAGGGTTCCGTACCTAGCCATGGTGCCAATTAAGCTAGTCCGCTTAATTGTATGAGCGCCCATACAACTCGGAGGATTTTTAATAGGCGTCAACTATGTATGTATGGGAACACCCTTTAATTTTCAACTTTTTTAACTTTTTGGAATTTTTCCTTTATTTGTGCTATAAGACCTTGCTTTTTGCCAAATTTCGTTATTCTAGGTCAACGGGAACTACCATTTAGGTTTTCGACCCAAAACCTCTAGGGTACTTCCGGTTGACCTAGAATTGTCAAATTTGGTTACAAGCAAGGTCTTACAGCACAAGTAAAGGAAAAATTCAGAAAAATAAAAAAAGTTAATAATTAAGGTAAGTTTTGGTACTCACAAGTTTTCACGAAAACCTAAATTTGCCTATATCTTTTTATAGTGTTAACTCAGGACCTTGATTTTTATACTCACAATAGGGACTATAGACCTTAGTATATGGTATAAATTTCAACTTGCTAGCTCTACCCGTTCCTGAGATAATCGATGGTGACACACGGACGGACAGACGGACAGTCGGACGGACAGACGGACAGTCGGACAGACGGACAGACGGACAGACGGACAGACGGACAGACGGACAGACGGACAAGAAAGTGATCTTATAAGGGTTCCTTTTTTTACCTTTTAAGGTACGGAACCCTAAAAATAACAAAATATATTTTTAGAAAAATACTGCACATTTTACGATCGAGTTCCGCCCTCATTCATTCTTAGTAACAAGTTCCCCAATGATGATGATGAACTATCAAACCACCAATTCGTTTTTAAAAAACATTTTGTATAGCCTAGTTTTAACGAAACATTCATGAAATTAAACGAAAAACTCAGCTTGACATTTTAATAAAACAAGGGTAGTCGTAAAGTTGGCCAGTAAAATATTAAGCGTACGCCAGATAAAGCAAGCAATATGCATAGGTGGACTAATGCAAATTAGGTAGAGGATTTAGGACAACCAGGTAAGCTAATATGATACGCTTTGAGTCTACATTTTTCATACGCACGGCTAAAATGTGGAACTCCTTGCCGGGGTCTGTATGTCCAGAAAAGTATAATTTGGGTGTCTTCGAATCGAGTCAATAGGTTCCTTCAAGGTAAGCGTGCTCCATCTTAGACCACAATGTTGCTTTGCATCAGGCAAGGTGTGATCAAACGCGAACCTATTTCAGTTAACAAAAAAAAAACAATGTATGATGTAGCTTATATGAAGTAGAGGAAGGCGAGACAACGAATTTTCCTAGATGTGAGACCTAGCTAGATTGACTTTTTGCTCCCGTAAATCCCTATGTTGCACATGGAAATCGTTAGAGCGGTTTTCGAAACGCGAACACAAATATACAAATATTGCTCGTTTAATAGTATAGGCACGTATAGGAGAGGATAGGATAGGATAGTTTTTTTCCTTACGGTTGGTTTGGACTGAATGTCAAAATGTACTGATCTGCATAATGTATTTATTCCAAAAAGAACTTTTCCCAAAATGACTGATTTTCTCTATGCCTTCATTTTGAAATGTCGGAAATTTTTGTTTAAATGACTAAGGTTTTAGATTTACAAAGCTCTAATATGAATTTAACGAGGTCATACGACTGTCTTAAGAGAGTTTGAGACCGATTTTGGTCGCTATCAAAAAAAGATAATCAAGTTTCCACTTTTGATGAAACATCAGATGTTTCATAAGTGCTTAATTTATACTTCATAAATGCTTCATTTACGAAGCATATTTCAAAACACCTTTTTTAACAGTTCTCTATAGAATCCAATTTACCCAATTCTGTCAGAAAAGATGTTTTAAAATATGCTCCATATATGAAGCACTGATGAAACATATGAAGCATTTATGAAACATTTGATTGTTTCATCAAAGCTGGCCACTTTAGGTACCCAGGGAGCAGTATCGTTGGTGAAATTGACACTTGGACATCTTCAAAGGATCTCAAATACCTGAAGATAAGAATGTCCTGATGAAAAAGTCGTAAACCTATACATACCACTAAGAAATCCGAGGAGCCTCACAGAAAACAAATACCGCCATTTGATCTAACCTCTACATTTTTATGGCTAGTCATAGATTTGACGCGCCCGTAAATCTAACAAAGCCCATAAAATTATTTTACTGCGAGAATATCATGGAATGTCTTAATGACTCACGTTTGTTGCTTCTTTGGATACGAATATTCATTTTTGCATATTTTTCATTACAAATCTGGCCGTGGAATAATATTTTTTTAATACAGAAAGACCTTTCTTATACATTGTACCTGGGCGATCGAGCTTCGCTTAAGTGCCCTGTAAACGATCAAATTGTTTGTCAAATTTTACGTGTTTGTCAAATTATTTGATAGTGTACTACTGTGTTTGAGGCGTTTGTCAAACAATCTACGTGTTTGTCGTGTTTGATGAAAATCTGGATTGATGTCGAGTTTGACAAACATTTTGAAGGTGTGCGGCTGTGTTTGTCAACAAGATCTCAGTGGTTGCCTTGGCTTTAATGGAGAACACTACCGATAATGTGTTATCTGTGATGAGGAAGTTAACAAATTTGTTTGATATTTGGTTTGATCGTTTAAGCTATTGTTTGATGAAAACGTGAAGTTTGACAAACAAATTTGTCAAGCAAATTTGATCGTTTACAGGGCACTTTAGTGTTGAGCGCTCGTGGCGTAGCTTTCTTAATAAGTTCTTGATTGAACATTGAAGATAAGCAACTTTGAGCGCGGTCACAATTTGGATGGGTGACTGCAAGTGACATTACGAGCTGAGCGCTTCCATGCTTCGAAAGGCACGTTAAATTGTCGATCGTGGCGTAGCTTGCTTAATACGAGTACGTTCTTGATTGAACATTGAAGTTAAGCAACTTTGAGCGCGGTCACAATTTGGATGGGTGACTATGGTTAGTGACATTACGAGCTAAGCGCTTCCGTGCTTCGAAAGGCACGTTAAATTGTCGGTCTCGGTTTTTAAGTCGTTAAGCCATGACGGAGGACTTTTAGGCGGCCTAAAAACACCGTCACCAGTGTTGGCCAGGCGAACTTACTTACCTACTTACCAAAACTTTATTTTATTGCGATTTATAAAAATAAAGGTTGGAGAAGCGCATTCATATTTTGAAAACAGGTACCGTAGATGTAAGTAATGTAAGGTCACAACGAAATAAATTCGTTTATATGGGAGTTCCCAGTGGAAATGAAAATACCCGTGCTAAGACTATTTTAAATCAGCTCACGGTTACCTACTAAAAGTTTGTTTCGAATAATATTTCTTCAACTCGAGTTATATAACGAAATGTACCTTGAAAAAGAGTGCTAGCTCAGCTTTCTGAAAAATAAAGGTATGTAAAACTAATTTTTATTTTGAAATGTTCGATGTAACGAGAATAATTTTGATGCAATGATATTTTATACTCTAGATATGTTACGTTGTTCATAGCTGTTACCGACGTTTACAGTTGGGCCGACGGATCTAGGCGTTCGTGAAGTCAGGCTTTTCGCTGCGCAGTAGAAAATTTTGTATGAAAAAGTTGCACTGCGCATCGAAACGGCTAACTTCACGATCGCCGAGATCCGTTGGCCGTACTGTAAAATCTGTTCCCACTGGTGTACATCGATATAGTGCACACTGTGATGACAAGTTCCGCAAATGAATAGTACATAATACACAGTAGCATTTTTGTTGTTTTTAATTATCTACACGTGACAAACAGCGTCCATGTCGTCGCCCTGTTTAACGCGGACTAAAGACAAGACGTCCCAATTAGGACATTTTTGAGGCTTCACTTTGCACGCGCTAGAAACATATCTATTATTTTTAAATATCATTGTTATGATGCAACAAAATTATTAATTTTGGTGACTTTTTAAGCTCGAATTTTGTTTTTTTTTTGTTTTATGTATGGGTTCCTTGGCTGTCACAGAAGACCATTAGCTGAATTAAATTAGAAGAATTGGGGCAAATTTACAATGTCAACCATTCCTCTACCTACATCATTACCGCTGCGTTTTATTTCGTACTCCAAAATTGCAAAACCTCATTGCTAGTGACTTGTTTGAAAACGTCATCACAACAGAGTAACCTATCCTCGTTGGTCATTAGTAGATTATGAAACCAAACGAAATAAGTAATTAGTTAACATTTTGCTTTGATAGAGAAAAAGTTAGTTAGTAGAATCGAGGGTCTGATTTGACAAATGAGGTCGTTGGATCATAAGAGTGAATATACTGCCAGCATCTCAGCAAATTAATTATAATTATCTAATCGTCTGAAGGACGGACGAGAAAGGAGAACAAGGAGAACAAAACAAGGAGAAGGACGAAGGCCGAGAGGTCGCAGTCCCATGCGCTGGACCGACCAAATCCGCACCATCCTCGACACTCAGCTCCACGACGCCATCCATGTCGCATCGGATTGGACGAGATGGAAAAATCTAGTGTCAGAGAAAATCTTAATGAGAGGTCACGATCCTCAGAAAAGAGGAAACGAGGAATAGAGAGAGAGAATCGTCTGAATTGATGAAGAATTATGAGCAGTCGGTTTTTGTTTTGATAAATACTTGTTATTTCAAAACTAGCAACAAATGTATGTTATATATGACATCAATGAAGACGTAATAAAAATCTAGTAAGTAATTATTTTCATAAAAGGATTCGAAAACTCGAAACAAAGAATTTCTCTCAAAACAATTGCCGCGTAAAGTGTGTCTATATAGCTTTGTTTTCTTTGTGCGATACAGTTGAAAGGAATACTCCCAGAGAACCGGGACATTTGATACAAAAGAACCAGACTACCGCTTGTTGATGGTTTTACTCGCTGTAAAAACATTCTCTTGAGATCAAAACAAAACGGGAATCTTGAAGTCATCTCGGATATTGGGAAGCATTGGTAACATGAAACAATGCTATATTTACTAAGAAAGAAAAAAAACAAACTCAAAATTGTAGTAAATAATGTTTTTTTTTGCAAGATCCTTTGAAGATGTCAAAGTGGTAGGGAAGGGCAGGTCCCAATATATATTTAGCACATACCCGCATTTTGCAGAAGTTCGCATTGAATACGTATTAGGTTACAAGCCCATAGCCGCCTTTGAAAATAAAATACCTACTAACCAAAGTTTTTTCACGATGTTTTCCTTCATCGTAGATTTACTAATCCTATTCTATTATACGAGCAATATTTGTTTGTTTGTATTCACGTTCTCGAAAACGGCTCAACGATTTCGATTAAATTTGCAGTACGGGAGTTTACGGGGGCGAAAAATCGATCTAGCTAGGTCTCATACCTGGGAAAATTCGTTTTCTCGGCATTTTCACGCAAAAAGATTTACCAGTGCAATGTGAATCGTAATTTCACGAAAGCTGAGACTAGAGTGTCTAAGTGGTAAGGTGTCCGCCTTCCAGCCGAAGGGTGCGAGTTCGAATCTCAGCAAATGAAAGTTTTTTTGTTCTTTTTCTTTTTTTTAATTTTTATCTATTTGCACCCGAGCAGAGCTCGGTCGCCCAGATATTAAATTCTAATACATCTATTATTCTAACTTCCAGAGGTATTGTTTGTGGTTTTGGATGTAGCAGTTTTTCGAATCATTTAAACCGATTGACAATAAAACCTTCAATTTAGTCTTGGGGCCATACCATGAACTCTTAGAGCAATGTTAAAACAAGCTTAAAATAGTCCTACTGCTTTAGAAATGACATTCGTCGTCATGTTTCAAGCTTGTTTTAACATTGCTCTAAGAGTTCACGGTACGGCTACAGGGATATTGTTAACATAGAAAGGGTAGAGGGTTACTCTGCATCTAAAACATCCTCTCAGCTTAAACCTTAAACCCAAAGCTTAAACCTTATCCACAAAAAGATCCACCTCGAAACGTGTTGGTCTGACTAAGCTGGGTTTCGCAGTATTTTGGATCCAAAACCATAAATTTGCAAAAATAAGTTCAAAAAAACCGGTCAAGTGCGAGTCGAACTCGTACGCCGAGGGTTCCGTGCCTAGCCATGGTGCCAATTAAGCTAGTCCGCTTAATTGTATGAGCGCCCATACAACTCGGAGGACAATTTTAATTGGCGTCAACTATGTAAGTATGTATGGGAACACCCTTTAATTTTCAACTTTTTTAACTTTTTGGAATTTTTCCTTTATTTGTGCTATAAGACCTTGCTTTTTGCCAAATTTCGTTATTCTAGGTCAACGGGAACTACCATTTAGGTTTTCGACCCAAAACCTCTAGGGTACTTCCGGTTGACCTAGAATTGTCAATTTTGGTTACAAGCAAGGTCTTCCAGCACAAGTAAAGGAAAAATTCCGAAAAATAAAAAAAGTTGATAATAAAGGTAAGTTTTGGTACTCACAAGTTTTCACGAAAACTTAAATTTGCCTATATCTTTTTATAGTGTTGACTCAGGACCTTGATTTTTATACTCACAGTAGGGACTATAGACCTTAGTATATGGTATAAATTTCAACTTGCTAGCTCTACCCGTTCCTGAGATAATCGATGGTGACACACGGACAGACGGACAGACAGACGGACAGACGGACAGACGGACAGACGGACAGACGGACAGACGGACAGACGGACAAGAAAGTGATCTTATAAGGGTTCCTTTTTTTACCTTTTAAGGTACGGAACCCTAAAAAGGTCACAGGTGGTCATATTTGTAGTTTTCTTGAAGGCAATAAAATGAATATAAAATACAACAGCTGCTTTTCTGCCGGCACGGTCGTAAAAGTCGACAGAGGAGCTATCACATAGAATAATGGAGCATTTGCATGAACTTGCTTCATTTTATTATACTTTGAAGAATGCAGTCAGCTCGAGATATTGGAATCTTTGTTATATGTTATAATCCCTCGTCTGTCGGGATTTCAGACACAATAGAAAATCAATTGTGTCTCGAGCGGATCCGTCACTAAGCAGGCGAGCGGTTAATAAATAAATAAATATTGCTGTACATTATTGAAACCTATCGATCGAAAGTTGAAGCACAGTCCGATTCGGCAAAACAGCTTTTACACTCTCTACCGGTTAGGTTTCTGTTCGACTTCAGGGGCCGTACCACGAACTCAGAGCAATGTTAAAACAAGCTTGAAACAGTCCTGCCTTAGGCTTGTTTCAACATGCCTAAAGCAGTCTAAAGGCCCTTAACACATGTTGGCCCAGGGTCGCATTGCTATCGCTCTCACCTTGAATCGATTCGCCTTCTCGCTCGCACTCGCCTAAGCTGGCCTAGGCTGGCCCAACATGAGTTAGCGCCTTTAAGCTTGTTTAACATTGCTTGGATTCGTACTAAAACAATATTGTTTCAGTCCTGCTGCATGACTGCTGCAGGCCTGCTTTAGTACTGCTTAATGACGTTAATTAATGAGTTTGTAATACGGCTCCAATAGTTCAAACAATTTTTTTTTTCACTTGAAGGATTTTAAGTCTAGAATGCATTCTAGACTTGAAATCCTTCAAGTGAACATTCGAATGTTTAAATAGCTTAACATTCAAATACTTAATTTATTTTATCATTTACCCAACTTGAATCAATATGAAACCGAAAACAAAAAGCTCGCAGAAGCATCGAAATTCGTTGAAGAAAATCGACTGTCGAAAGCAGAAGATCCGTTTGTCAGTCGGATAAAAAGTTTCGACAAGATTTGGTGAAAGTTTTTAAATCGCACTTCGACTTGACTTCAATAGGTAACAAGAGCAAGAAATATTGAAACTGAAAATATTGAAAATATTGAAACTGGACAAGAAAATGTCTACCATGTCTTAGGTATAGAGGTGTGATTCTGGTTGCTATTTTTACGCCTTAAGCCGGGGTCCCGCGGCCTGTAAAATAACAGGCCAGGGCGTCGATTCTGGTACCGAACTTTTTATCAACCTCAACCAAAACCTCAACTAAAGCGACTGTTTCCATGACTACTAATAACAAACGACTCAGTTGTGGTGAGGTTTTGAACTTTGGCAGAACAAATTTTTGAAAAGCTATTCTACTATTTCACCAAATGGCTGACATTTAAGAGATCGAACCAAAACCAAAGCGGTTGTCATCTAGTAGAATTCAGGCCCAGATCGCGTCAGGCCAGACCGACAGGCCATGGGAACCGTCGCACCCGATGATGCCTGTTGTCGATCAGCAGTCGAATCAGCCGCACAGGCATCCACCACAGGCGTGGCGCGATCCGGCCTGGCCTGTGATAACACGGGCCGTGGACCCCGGCTTTAGGGACAGAGGTCCGTTTAGTTTTTTTATATTATCGTATCGGACGGTTTAAAGATCCAAGGTAATTTGATTTAATTAAACTTGATGTGTTCCAAATAACAATGTAAATATTTAGGCCGCAGACAATTCGTCGGATAAACACTGAACAGAGACGTTCAAACAACGTTTTAGTGCGGTATAAGCCACGAGCGATTATTTTTTTCTATTCTGTGTATTCTTGTTTTGTTAAGTTAACACGTTGTAGAATGGAATATAATAGAAAACGTTTATTCGACACACACACATACATATAAAAATATAAAATTCAGTACAGAAAGTTACAGAGTTCGTATGAGCTACTGGCCAAATCTGGTGACGGAGTTTTCAGGCCACCTTAAGGCCTCATGGCTTAACGACTTATAAAAGCCGGGACCGACAATTTAACATGCCCTCCGAAGCACGGAAGCGCTCAGCTGCCACTTGCGGTTACCCATCCAATTTGTGATGGCGCACAACGTAAGCAGCGTTGAAAAAAGGACTGACTCTGTGACGCTAGCTAGACCGTGTCGGGCCCTAGCCGTGCCTCGGACGTATCACGGTCACAGAGCCGGCGTTGTCCGTTGCTCGGCCGTTAAAGGGTCGACTTATCGCGTCCACGGGTAAAACCCTGATTTCATCACTAAAATCTCCCACTAAGAAATACAAAACTTTTTTTTTCATTTTTGGCTTGGGCCAAGCCCCATAAAACATTCATCACAAACCGTTGGCGTTTCTAAGACTAATTACTTTGAGTGATTTACTAACTGCACAACACTTTCATCCACTTTCCATGATTTATTTAGTACCAAAATAAAGTGAAGCTCAAAACTTCAATACAAAGGCATTGGATAAATGCTTTAGTTAAATAAAGTAAGTTCGTATGAGCAAGTGGCCAACTCTGGCGACGGAGTTTTTAGGCCACCTAAAGACCTCCATCATGGCTTAACGACTTAAAAGCCGGGACGTACAATCTAACGTGTCCTCCGAAGCACGAAAGCGCTCAGCTCGTAATGCCATTTACGGCCATCCAAATTATGACCACGCACAACGCTATAAGCAAGCTACGCCATGAGTGCTTTGTTAAATTAAAAGAAGAAACAAAAAAAAAAAAAAAACAGCGTTTATAGGTGATCAGCTCGGTGATCAGTGATCACCAGTGATCGGAATGAGGCGGGCTAAAATACCTAAAGTTCGAAAAATAACAGAGGCAAATGGAGACGCCTTAGGACTAAATATTTTTCGACCCAATTATTTCCGTTTCCGGGACATTAATAAAGAACATCAAACATTAAGGTGAATCAATTTTTTACCTGAGTTAATAACAAAAACTAAAATGTAAATTATAAGGATAAAAAACTTTTTTACGTCGGTCAAATTCAATTCGTTTATTGTTCTCTCACAAAAACAGTACTTCAATTCTAGAGTAAATAGATCTATCTTATAGTAGCTGCAGTAGGTTAGTAAGTACTGGTTCTTTGTGAGAGACTGGTGCCTGTTGTAGGTTCTGAAAGAACCTGTATTACAGGTCACCAGGCCCCCCACTCCGAGAGTACTGGTAGCAACTTGCAAAATAGCATTAAGTATAGGTAGATGATATGTTGATACTCGTAAGTGTATGATTGCTGTACCTTTTAGTTTAGAGTGAGTTGTGGTAGAACTTGTAAGTTAGGGCGAATGTTAACTATAATAAGTAGGTAGGTAAAAAATAAAAATGAAAAGTATGAGTGTGTAAGTGAATGTGTAGAAATGTGTTTATATGATTATGTGTATGTATGTGTGTGAAGTGTGAGCGGGGTGTGGGTGAGTGAGTGTGTAAGTTTGCATTTTAGTAGGTAGGTATTGATAGTTTGGTATGATAATGAAGTAGTGTCACGACGATGGAGTTATAAGTTTTTCAGTTTCCTCGTAGTTGAGGGATTTAAGGTATAAAGAAAGGGTATTCCTACAGCTTTTCCTACATAGAGGGTAAATGCTGAGAGTGCTATTTATTGTGTTATAGAGATAGTCTCCCATAAAACAGTAGAAGTTTTGTGCATGGCTGGTGCGGAAACATGTAAGTGTACACACTTTTCCTGTACGTCTCCTGTTCTGTAACAGAGCGGGGTCGTAGCTCAATTCCGTGTGTTTTTTGAGTACTGTATTTAAGATGAACGACTGGCGGACAGTGAGTACTTCCCATTTTTTGTAGAGGTCGACTGTGGGGAAGCGGAACGGGAGACCAGCACTAACCTTTAGGATTGCGCGCTGTGCTCTCTCAACTTCTAGGACGTAATATAAATGTAAATAGAAAACGTAATGTAAATAGAAAAATTATTTGAATTAGTTCACAATATTAATAACATTAATTTTAAATGTACTTACTCACTGTGAAAATTGTGCCAACTTTCAATAAAATTCTTACTTACTACAAGAATAAAATTCTTGTAGTAAGGAAGTCTCCCCTTTTTTGCCTCTGTCCTTTGAACTTTAGGTATTTAAGCCCGCCTAATTCCGATCACTGGTGATCAGTGATCAATCACACATCTCAGCATAGTACGCGCAGCAGGCGCCGCATTGAGAATTCACTGTATGATATCATTTGAAAGTACGCATATTTCACCCGCGGGTGCGGCGCATACGATGCTTACAGCTATTAGTTTAATTCGACTAAGTATAGTGAAATTTTTACTGAGCATCTGTAACGCGGGTCCAGTTTATCAACAATTAACAGATTTTTCGTTTAGGAGTTAGCACCTTTAAGTTTAAGTAGGTATGCGAATAGGCATCAAAGGGCTTGCAACCCTAGCAGCGCCCTCGCGGCGTTGCTCCCGTAGTGATAGTATAGGTAATGATGATGATGATGATGATGAAAAGTAGATAGAGAAGTAGAAGGTAGAAAATGAAAAACGCAGGAATAATTTTTCAAATCCTACTGGTACGAGTAGTTCCTGAGATTAGCACGTTCAAACAAACAAACACTTTGTAGGAAATGGATGAGGAGAACGTGGATTCCCTACATATTAAATAGTTGCAAGAGGAGAGTACAAATTAGACTTCCATATCCGGATACTAATTTAATTCCACAATATAAAATACTACATGTTCGGACCTAATGAGCGGGGAGGATCGACTGACGACGCGCCAAGCAAATCTAACGCGTCAGCTCGATTTGCTACTTGTAGCTAGCCGCTACAACTTCCTGTTTATTATATTAGTATGGGTGTTACTTGGAAAGGTAACTAGTATTGTTCATTCATATTATACAATTCATATTATCCCCAAGACAAAAATAAGAAAATAATCCAAACAGAAGATATATTCCGCCTCCAAACTCTCCAAAGCCTCCACCTCCCTTTGATTACAATTCTAGTAGCTACTGTTTAATATTTATTTCAGAACGCTTTTTTACTAGACTCTCAACGCCAACATAATTTTGGACAAGCCTTTACAATGCAAAACAGCTTGGTCTTTGGCAAACAATTTTGAAATTCCGCTTAGGTAGCACAAGCATGACCTATTTAGAGACATACCCAGGGGCGATAGATAGTGGGGCCCGAATACATTTAACCGAACTGAACCTTCTAAACTACAGCAGGAAATAATTCCATTATGTCACGCTGTAAACCACAGTTTCTCAACCTTATTTTGCCCACCGCCCACTTTGATAATACATTTTTTTCTAGAGAATATCTTACCTACTTCTTACTTTTCTTACCGTCTCTCGAGAATTTAAAACCGATTTTAGAGTGGTAATGTGTAGGTATATAAATATTAAGTACCTTGGCGTTATAATAGACGAAACTCTATCGTTCAATTTGCACATCGAAGTCTTGAGCAATAGAATTAGAAAATTAATATTTGTATTTAAGACGCTACGATACATTGCAGATTCAAAACTAGTTTTAAATGTATATCTTTCCCTATGTCAGTCTATAATTAATTACTGTATCTCATCTTGGGGTGGAGCCTGTAAAACCTATATCTTAGCTGTAGAAAGAGCTCAAAGGGCAGTCCTAAAGGTAGCCACCTTCCGCCCTTATCTTTTTCCTACTAATCTATTATATAAGTCCTGTAAAGTGCTAACAGTTCGACAGCTATTTATACTAAACTTAGTCCTCAGACAACACAGAACTCTTCCTTTTTGTGCTGAAAATATTAACAATAGACGCAATGATATTCGTACCGACACAACTCCACTAAAACACGCTTTTACATCTAGATTTTTTGTGTTCCTAGGACCTCTCGTCTATAAAAGACTAAATCGTAAACTAGGCATCTATGCAATGAATTTTATAAATTGTAAGAAAACCCTACAACTTGCCCTATCCAATCTATCATACGAGGAAACTGAGGAATTATTAATAGTAGTAAAGTAGATAAAATCTCAAAGTATCTTAAAATGTTAAAAGTATTTTGTATAAATAGTTATTTTATTGTCATCTTGTTTGTTAAATTTGCTTACCTAAGTTTAGAGATCAATTTATTTATTAACCTACCTTTAGATTAATTTTGCCTTCTCCGCCTGAGACACAGGTTCGCCTAGTTCAGGCATATTGTAAACCACTACCTATGTATAAGTATTTAATTAGTATTATAGTATTATTATAAATATTATTTTACATACCTATTGTAACACATAGCACTAAGTTAATGAATAAAGATTTATTTATTATTTAAAAAAAAAAAAAAAAAAAAAAAATGGTATTCCCCAATTTCCCCAAATAGAAGTGTGGTTTTCCTGTTTTAATTTTAACTTTACTCTAGTATGTGATTAGGGTGTAGATTTTTGCCTTTTTAGACTACATTTTCGCCCCTTCTGTTTCATCTCAATGCCCCCTAATTTTCTCTGGGTCTTCTACTGCTTTCCTGAAAGACTCAAATACCCACAAGGGGGCGTTATCGCCCATGTTGAGAACCCATGCTGTAAACCTTAGTTTACGACTGAGGCAAAACCTTTTTACAGGAGATGTAAACACTAAACAGTACAATCAATGCTTATTGACTTTTACAATTTAGAGCCGTGTCGACCTCGAGGAAGTCAATTTCGATGTGAGTGTTTGGTGGTTATCCCACTGAAGTGAAGCGCTCGTGGCGTAGTTTGCTTGGACGTGCTTGATTGATCGTTGAAGTTAAGCAGCGTTGTGCGCGGTCATTTTTAGGATGGGTGACCGCAAGTGGTATTACGAGCTGAGCGCTTCCGTGCTTCGGAGGGCACGTTAATTGTTGGTCCCGGCTTTTAAGTCACTAAGCCATGACGGATGCCTTTAGGCGGTCTAAAAACTCCCTCACCAGAGTTGGCCACTTGCTCATACGAACTTACTTACTTACTTATCCATCTGAACGCGCCCCGCCGCGGTGCGCTGATATTCAGACCAAAATTGAAGAGACGGAGCGCGTTGTCAGTGTGTTGGACTGTGCGTGTTTTCTATGAGAAACTTGCATACAATGTTAACACGTTCAGTGCGGTACAGGACATATATGGGTTGTACGCGACTTTCTTCTGGTGCGGAAGGTAGAATTGTAGTTTTACCGCTGGTGCGGGGGCTATTTCTATACGAAATCCTTTATGTAAAAAAGAGTCAAGTATACTTTTCTGTAGCTTATTAAAAATATAAGCAAAATTTGCCATAAAATTGTACAGGACACATATGGGTAGTACGCACTTAAAAACAATTTTCGTAATTCTGTGCGTTACCATACATATATGTCCTGTATCCGCAGACCCGGTGTCGCGCTGATTTTTACAGTAGTGCGGAGCAATCCCTATCTTATTAGCACGTCATTTGTCGATTATTACATTAACGCCAAAATTAAGCGATCTCATAAAATGTTATCGATGGTCGCAATTTAATTGAGGATTGAAAATCATCAACATCCTAACCCAGTTATTAAAAAATCAATTGCCGCATGTATGTTCCCGCATTACTTGAGAACGGCTTGACTGATTTGACTGGTTCCTTTTTTGTTTTGTTTGTAATTGTACGGACAAAGTTTTTATAAATTAAAAATTTATAAGTATGCGGTGGAGGTCTGCGCCGAACAAAATTGACCAAGGATGCACCAAAAAATGAGTCCTGCATATACTTCTACCAGGACCATAAATCTATGCCGGGGTCTTTAACTTAGCTTGTAATTTAAGTAAATGAAGTTTTGTTCATATTCAGAGAAATAAATGCTCCTTATCGATATCGATTGTTCAAATTACGGTTAGAACATCACTAAACTTGTATAAAGGACAAACGTTTTGACCCTATTTTCAGTGCGGTACAGGACAATTTTGGTGGGTATTTAGTTTTAGGTATAGCTTCTAAAGTATTCACCAGATCCCCGTCCTGGCTTACCATATGTTAGATAAGGTTATAATCTACCCAAATAATTAAAAAAACAACATTAAATTACGAAATTCATTAAATTATAGGCATTTAAAAAAAAACATAATACAGGACATATATGTCATGTACCGCACCAGGAGTAACTCTCGTACCTACCATAAATGTCCTGTATCGCACTGTCTGAAAGTCTTGCAAATACGGTCCCGCACCGAACGTGTTAAACTGCGCTACGCGACGGAGCGCGGTGTAGTGTGTTCTACCCCTTAGTTCATCGTCATTGGCCTTTCGCGTCTATTATGGACAGATGTTGACCACAGTTAAAATGAAGGATACATACTTTCATCCCCTATTTTCTCCAAAAAATGTGCCATACCCAAAACCTTCGTTCAGTGTTAGACAGATTCAAACAAATTTCAAAAAATCCTAGAATAATACCTAAATATTTTTTACTACACTTGGTAGTTTTAGCTGTCAGTTTCAATAAATTAAGGCAGACGATTTTAGGTTTAAAAGATTTAATCTACGTGAGCAACTAAGAAAACTGCAATGCTTGTGTTGATTTCTAAAGAATATAAATACATTTAGCGTTCCTTTAGCGAATAATAGCCACCTAAGCCGGCTGTGAAGGAATGGAGTTTTCTTTTTAGAAAAACACTAAAGAGAAATACGGCTTACGTCCAGTTTCAATATCTGTGAATCAGGTTTCAATTCTGTGATGTTGCTTAGGTACTGTGCTTATAATATCTTTTGACATTAATAGGCGGGCCACACAGAGCGAGCAACCTCGCGAGGCATTTGCCGCGCGAAGCAGCTCGGTTAGTGTGGACGCGCGGCAGCCTTGGTATCATCGCGAGGCTGCCGCTTGCCTCGGCCGAGGCACGTCCACACTAACCGAGCTGCTTCGCGCGGCAAATGCCTCGCGAGGCTGCTCGCTCTGTGTGGACCCGCCTAATGACAAAAATCTTATTAAAGTATAAGCAAAACCACAATTTAGATAGAACTAGTGAACGCCCGCGGCTTCGCTCGCGTGGACTACTATTTGTTTATCCCACGGAAACCATAATTTTTTCCAGGATAAAAAGTAGCCTATGTGTTATTCCAGAACTTAAACTATCTACATTCCAAATTTTATCAAAATCGGTTTAGTAATTATACAGTGAATGTTTATTACCACGTATCGTGGTAACAAACATTCACACACAGTGAATGTTTGTTACCACGTATCTTCGTCACACGGACTTTCGCCTTTATAATATTAGTAGGATATTGAATTAAACTAGCCGTTAACCTTCTATCTATTGGCCATATCTTTATTGCAAGGACGAATAAGTGGTTGAGGAAATAAAAGTGCATGCAGCCCACTTACAAAGACTTCGCAAGTCGGGCATTAAGTGCCCCCGCGCATTAGCGGCCAGGTCGCGCGGCCAGGCCGCTGCGGCCAACTATTTCTTCCTGGCCGCTGGTCGCCTAGTGCCGCACTTACATATGTCACGGAAGAAATAGTTGGCCGCAGCAGCCAGGCCGCGCGGCCTGGCCGCCTAATGCGCAGGGGCACTAAGCGTCCCGTTAAGTGTAGGCATGGATTGTCCTGTATTAATACTATTTACCGGCTACCTTGTGACGCGTCTTACAAGCTTTACACAAATATAATATAGGTTAATGGAACGCAAGTAGTGACAGCACTTCACTTTTTCGAGAGCTCTCGACCCTCGACCGCCTTCAAAGGAATGTAAGTAGGATGCGTAAAACAGATGAGTAGGCTTTTCCGAAGAGCGTTTGTTTTTTAACCGACTTCAAAAAACTGAGGTTTTCAATTCGTCGGAATCTTTTTTTTGACGTGACACCTTTAAAATCGATGAACGCCGGCTGCACGCGCGAAAAAGTGTCACGTTCCGCCTGAGCCGAGCGTGCAAGCGAGAGCGCGGAACAAGCGATAGAGAGGCACGATAGTTCATCAATGTTTTCTTATGACGTTATCACGTAAAATTATCGCCCGTAAACCGACTTTACGGACAACCATTTTTTTGTGGTTTTTTTTTATGTATGTAAGTATGATTACTCCTATTACTCGAAGACGACTGAACCGATTTGGAAAATTCTTTTTTTGTTTGAAAGGTTATACTTTCCGATTGGTTCCAAAAAAAAAAATGGTGAGGATCTGTCGAGGAGCTTCTGAGTTATGAACAGAAATGCACCTCGAGATTGCAGAAAATTGCTCAGCATAATATTGAAGTCGATTTTTTTAATTTTTAATTTAGCCGCTTGTATTTTAAAGATCTGTTTTGTTTCTTTTCTTGTTTATTTATTAAATGGGTCATCAGGTATTTTAAGCTGGCTTAAAAATAGGTTAGTGGAATCTTTTTCATAAATGTAAACAACTTTTCAGGGTTACGGACTTAGGGGTTTCTTACCTTATTTTTTTCGGATTAAAACAGTATCCCGCATCAGGGCAGCTCACATCTGTAAAGATAAAAAATGATTTAAAAAAACCACCATCAAAGATGGACGCCATTGTGAAAATTGTAGGTCGTAAACATACGTTAGATTGGTAAAAGAGAGATTGGTACAAACAAGAACTACTTAGGCCTTTACATCTTTACTAGATGATTTATACAGTGTCAGGAGACAATCTTTGCCTAACCTTAACGGGACACTGTTTGAGATGGAGTAGGCTTGCCCAGCATCCAAACCATCCTCTCAGCTCAACCGGCCATATCCAAAGGAAAGACATGGTCAATACATGTGGGGCTGACTAAGCTGCGGGTTTCCTCACCATGTTTTCCTTCACCGTTTAGAGCTCGTGTTAATGACCATATTTTTCGTCGTTTCATGTAAATGAAAAATCCAGTGATGCAGGGTCGGGATTCGGACCCATGCTCTTGTGATCGAAAGCCGAGGAACTGTACCACTCGGCCCCCACAGCTCCTTATGTTGTGCTCCATTACCTATGTCGTCCCACTGCTGGGCAAAGGTCTCCCCCCATACCTCTCCAACCATCTCTGTTCTTCGAGCTTTCCCATCAAGTCTCCTCAAAGGCGTCGAGAACGTCCCTCCAACGAAGTATTGCGGCATTTGCCCACAAGTAAAGTAAGTTCGTATAAGCAAGTGGCCCACTCTGGTGACAGAGTTTTTAGGCCGCCTAAAGGCCAACGTCATGGCTTATATTTGCCCATTATCGGGATGCTACCTGCTAACGTGACCCGCCCAGTCCCATTTGAGTCGTCCAGCTTTCTTCCTAACGTCTCCAATGCCTGAACACAATGAACCTAACTGAACGCAATGCTCGTCGCAATGAACGCTATGTTCCTTATTATCTCTATATTCTTGCACTAACAAAATAGTTACCTAGTTAATGTTGGGTATGACATGATTTTAGATTGACTTTTGTCAGAGTAAGTTCATGTTCCGTGAGCCGGTTCATTTGAGCCGGTCAGTTTTCAATTGACTGTTCATTATTTTGGCGGACTACTCCCTCATTCTCATATGACAATCTGTCCGATCAGTTCTGAATTCTTTCTTGTCATTGTCAACCGAGGAGTGATTGAAGATTGAATGAAGCTTGATTGAGGAAAGAGTCACGTCATTATCTGATTTTGTCATATTGTGTACGGTCAATGACATTTGAATTGAAGCATGACATTTTTAGAAGTTGAGCCGATCACACAAAGTTGAATTTTGTACGGGACAAAAGAGCCGCGTCAGTCATGTCATACTCAACACTATACCTAGTGTCACGTCAGGAAGGCTAAAACCCCTTTTGAGGAAATATTTAAACACTGTGTACTCTGTATTTAAGGAAGCCATAAATTTGCGACGTTGAATATTAAACCTAATTACACTTGCAGATAAGACTGTTTATTGTGTGCCGTAAAATATGGCCAGGTTAGCTTAAACGGGTTAAATATTGTACTAAAAAATTAAGATGCTGCGAGAGGGGCGTAATAAAAATAAGAGGCTTTATAAAGATAAGCTATAATAATATTAATGTTTTTATACTAAACCATTTAAATATCTAATTCCCATCTCTTGGCGTCTTACAAAACTCTGACATTATGACGTTTTAAAATTGAGTATGCTTGTACTCTCTCCTATAGGTCGAAGAAGACGACGATGAAGAGGAATCGAAACATATACGGTTCAATTCACATTATATTAAGGATCTAATTCGTTAAGCAAGTCCATAAAGTTTGTTATCCGAGAGTTCCCTTGTTATCCGGAATGACGTCGTAAGGATATGAATTTTACATGATACACTTTGATGTCCGTCATTTGTTCCGATCCGCTGTAAATACGTGATTTTGCGGGGACACTGCCCTTCTGATAGGCCTTTTTCGGTGTTAGTAAATTGCTTCGTTGTGAATTGGAACCCCCAATTTACCCTTTAGATAACTGATTTACTTCAGATTTAGTATATCAAAAATTACATGCAAATAAAACGATTGAATGAATGAAAATTGTTTTATGATAAGATTTAAAAAAAAATTAAAAACCTACCCAACAGAAAAATAAATCAGCTAAGTACAGTTGTCACAATGGATCTAGGCATTCGTGAAGTTAGGCTTTTCGCTGCGCATTAGAAACATTTTGTATGATAAAGTTGCACTGCAACGAAACGGCTAACTTCACGAATGCCAAGATCCGTTGGAAGAAGTGTACAATTATTCCACATAGGCAGCACAATATTCTTTTAATTTTATTCTTAGATTCAGGTACCTACTGAAAATAAAGTGAAATTACGATATAAATCAATTTTTCTCGGGAATAATCCCTCAGTTTTTATTTAAATCCCATAATAATCATGGACAAATTTCATAAACTTGAATGTATTTTCGAAGAGACTTATAATCAAATACACGTGCCCATCGATAGTTGAATGCCACTAAAGGATCCAGTAGATTGACATCGCATACATATTTCAATGGACATAAATCCCTCGTCGCCCCATTGACTGGTAATGAAAGGTATCAATGTTATAATTACACGGGCATGGCTTTGCATTCATTATGTATAGAGATGAATGTGATTAGAAATGATGGAAATGGCCGGAGATTATTGAAGGCCAGTGGATACCAGTGTTTTTCTTTCGCATAGTCGATCTTTTCATGTAAAAGCAGGTTTATGCAGAGTCAGCTCAGTGGGCTGATTGTCTATGTATAAGCAACTTGTCTTAAACCTCAATTTGGTCTCAAACTGACAAAACGATCGCGTAGATGTCTTTTGTCGCGTTTGCTCTCGTTGAGAGTGACGGAGCTGCTTGCGTGGTCACTGAACTGTCGTATTTGACAGTTGGAGACCAGTTTTGGTCGCTATCAAAGATAGACAATCTGGGGGCTAAAGTCAGCGGCGCCAGTGCATACCAACCTCAACTGTTTACATGGAACTGTTTACTGGAGTAGTCGTGGTAAGTTTTGCCCAACAACGCAGCGGCAGTGGCTGACCAAGCACAAGCACTGACTTGACTGTTTACACAGGGTTTTTACAGCTTGCGTGGGGTGGCACGGGTGGCAGGGGGCGCTGACTGACCTCGAAATATTCGCGTGCGAATATACAAGTCAGCGCTGACTTCACACCGCTGCTGTACTTCAAATCATTTTACATTGGGTTTTTTTCAGGTCAGAGCTGACTTGTCTCGAATTTGGATTCAGTCACTGACCCTGTGTAAATCAGCCTTTACTTGCTGTCATGAATGCTAGCTGCTAGCAAAATGCATGTTTATTGTATGTTTGGAAGAACATCTTCAGATTTCTATTTTTTTTTTGGCCTTTTTTTTCTCTATATACAGTCGCTAGCATATTTTAGCTTTTCCGGCTAAATACAACTCTAGAGAGATGGGTGGGTGTGTGGACTGTTCAATTCTCACGGGTAAGTGAGTTGACATGTGTGTACGTATATGGTGTGGAACAATGTATAGCATTCTATCTTCACATGGAATTTGGAAGCGTGGTCAAGTTGAAATGCCATTTACCTAAATGCTTGATCAGAGTGGTTGAGTTCCCTACGACTCAGTAGGCATAGTAGTTGTGCCGTGGGTCCGGGTTGAGTCGATGCTACCTAAGTTGTGTAGACGGGAATCAAAAGTACCCTCGGCACAACCAGTTGAGCATAGTAGTTGTGCCTCTTGGGTCGGGAAGGTTTGATTCGCGGCTGGTCAACATTTGAAGTAGATTAATACGAGTATGTAATTTCAGGATGCAGTGATGAAGATATGAGGAATACCTTAGTACGGTATGAGCTTAATGAGAAGGGAGGGGGATTCTTTCATGAGCTTATCAAGGTTTTCGACATTACGAATATGGATTCCGTGGCCGAGTTGGTTAAGGCACTCCGGCTCTAGGAGCATCGCTTGTATCAATGCGGGTTCGAATCCCGTCGGAATCGAAAATTTTGTTAAGTAAGACTTCAATGAAAATATAATATTAAGGATTAACCCCATAAAAATTAAACATTTATTCATAAAAGGAATTGAATAGAAATCATTTCAGCCCCCCGAATCATGAATTGTTAGTCGAAATATTTGGCTTTATGCCAAATGCGAAAATTTTGTGAATATCTTAGTTGGTATTTTATGTTATGTGAGTAACAAATTGTTGGACTCGGGTATAATGTCTTTAATCCATCACAGAATCTACCAGTGGGCTCTTTGAGCTCAGTGGCTAGCTTTGATATCAGTGGTAGACTCAGCTCATACCTACTTGGGTATTACTTCTAAAGCAAAATGTCCATGCACCAATATCTAGAACTAGTAGTTCGCCCCGAACTGAGATCTCGCGCACCGTAGATGGCTTACATTTGGACTTTCTTCTGACTACCCCTATAATTTCAAGTGCTACTACTGCCGAGTATGCCTATTGCGCTAGCTCTTCATAGTAAAAAATGCTAACACGCATGCAATACATAATGTCGTGTCTAATTTTCCATTTCATCATCCGCAGCCAATAGTATCCCACTGTTGGGTGTAGGCCTCCCTTTGTTTACGCCACTCATTCCGGTCCTGTGCCTCACGCATCCAAAATCTTTGATGTTTTTTGATGTCATCGATGTCAATTTTCCATTTATTTCAATGTCAATTTTCCATTTATTTCATATTTATGAATTCTCGTCGTATTTCTAAAAGTATAGATACGTCCTAGAATAAAAATAATAACTATTTTGGAATGTACAAATAAAGACCTTTCATTTGACACCCCACTCAATATATTTGTTTACTTAACTTTTTTACCCCAATTATTTTCTTTCTTTATCAACAATTTTTTTATCATGAAAATAAATCAAGTAGCATCTAAAATCATTGCAAACCAAACCGCAACGATGCCACTCTCTTTTTAAGACCGACCAGTCAATGAGCTACGAAGACATCGAAACTCTATGAAACGGGAGCTCTTGCAGCTCTGGTTTCGTAGTTTTTGTTCTTTGGTCGTATTTCAAAAACTATACATCCTAGATTAAAAATAAAAACCATTTTGGAATGTACAAAATAAACCCTTTCGTATGACACCCCACTCAATATATTTGTGTAACTTTCATCATTTTTTACCCCCATGGGAACCCAATATCTTCACAACCCCTTCATCGATTAAGCTCATATGCTCCACCGTAAATTTCCTTACCACAACCTATTGACCTACCAAGTTTCATGCAGATTGGATGAACGGTTCGACAGTTATGCGCGAACAACAATTCGTGAAACATACAAACATACAAACATACAAACATACAAAGCAAAATCGCCCAACTTACCACTAAGATCTTCGCTCGCTTCGCTCGCTCGATCGATAAGTTACTATAGATTTTTTTTTACAATGAACCCCCGCACTAGGCCAAGCCTGTAATCGTAAAGTGTCTCAAGACACCATTTTCTTTTCAAAATCTTTCCGCTTCCAACCGCAACACATGGAAATCTTTGAGCCTATGACCAACAATGGACGTCCAACGGCTGAGATGATGAGGATGAAGCTAATATAGCGAGGAAACTCTTGGCTTAAGTATCACTACAGGAAATTATACCGCGAACATGACAGGCGGTACTTTTTCCATGAAAAGAGGGTGTTGAGGTAATAAAACATGCCACCCCTGCGCAGATCATATGACACAGTCATAGCCACCTGACATGAATGCTATAGCTGGTTTTGTTTTAGAACATTTTCTATACGAGGTACTTTTATGAGGTAGAGAGAGAGATTTTGTCGTACTCAAAGAGCTGCACTTTTGATAAATTACTTCTGTTTTAGGAGATACACCGATGTTAGCCTAACAACGCTGTTTAGGCTAGCACTAGACCAAGAAAAAATTGTCAGGATAACAGCTAACCTTCAGTAATGGAGGCACTAGAAGAAGAAAAAGAGCCTAACAACATCACCAATGAATTTAGAATGCCTAAAGATCTGGTAGAATGTCAACTGAGTTTACAATTATTTTCAAGATACATAGTTCTTACTACATACACACATCCATACATAAAATCACGCCTCTTTCCCACAGGGGTAGGCAGAGACCACGGATTTCCACTTGCTACGATCCTGACACACCTCTTTCGCCACATTTACTCTCATCACATTCCTCATACAAGCTCGCCGGTTTAGGGTACTTTTGACCTGGCCCTTCTCCAAAATATCACCAATCTGATCCAGGTATGTTCGCCTATTTCTTCCCCTTCCAGATGTTCCATTCAAACTCACCTCATACACTTGTTCTTAATATCCATGTCTTTCTGCAATATCCTATTTATGTAGCTAGTGGTAAAATCTAGTGTCTTTAAGTCATCGACCTACTACTGCTGATGCCATGGTCTCATCCATTTTTTAACTTCGCCGAACGTCACTTTTTTCAACAATCTATCAAAATCGATCAACCAGAAGTATTGTAGGTCGAACGTAGCTTTTTTACAATCTATCAAAAACGACTAAGCTACAACACGACCGCTTCCATGAAAAGAATCACCGAAATCGAGGAACCTTCCCAGCCAAAATGGCTCTCTGTTTGTCTGAAAAGTTAGTATAGGCACTAAATAAACTCCATCCGAACATTGTTTCAGCACACACAGTTTTTTCTACAATAAATGTAAAGGCCGGAATTTTGTGACGTCCATAGGGCACGTTGCAGTGTGTGCTTAGGTTAACTGTCCGAATTTAAAATAACATGCAGTTTCAGCGGAAATTTCTATGGCACCTGAAGAGGCATTAGAGAGCCGTTTGTGACCTAGTTTTAGACCATTTGTTGTTAAGGCCCACGCTACACTGAGCGGAAATTCTATCGCCGATCTACAGCGGCGGAATTCCGTCTTGGCAAAGGTGCATCTTACGCGTAGTGTTTACGTTTTTAGTGATTCATACGTAATAAAATGTAAGAGATGTTGGGTGAGTTTGTGGGTGAAAGATTGTGGGTGGCCAGCCGTGCAATGGTTTTTTTTTGTTGGAATTTGTATGCATGATGTGGGCATGAACCAAATATGTACTTGGACATCTGACTACTTCTTAGAATCTTCAAAGGTTCTTAAATGAGAGAATGTCCATCGCACCTTGGGGATACAGTTATGATAATGTTTTTTTTAATGGAATGGCGTTCTACTGAGAAATATCGTCGCTGGATTATTCGTTTTGTGAAGCGTAGACCTTAGGTAGAGGTAGTTATAAAATAGGCTCGCGGCTGTATCCCCACCTACTCAGATGTATAAGTACTCGTATATAAAATGTTGTCTAAGAGATAGTTACAAGTCTAAACATACCCTTGGCCGCCTAAATTTCCAGTATGTAGTTAGAAATTACTTATAATGGTATACTATAGAATTATAGAGCATCATAAACATAATTTATAGAGATGATGTACTAGTCTCCGCTGGCAATTGCGTAGTACTTACATTAAACGTATCTATTATTCTAGGTCTAGGTACCTACGTTCATTTTAAATCACATCTAAATCAGACCAGTGTTGAGGCCTGACTGTATCACAGACATTCACAGAATTTCAGACAGATTTCTGATAGATTTCATTTATCTTGCAGGTATAGTGTTCAAAGACAAAGTCAGTACTATGCGGGTCTATAGACCAAACTTGTATGCGAGAGACCAAGCGCTTTTGTGCAAAGTTTGAAGTTTTTAAAGTCACGAAGAAAATACAAAATGAAAAGCACCGGACCCAAGCGGCCACGTAATGGTTGTAAATATTGAAAAACTTGCAGAGGTGCAGAGAAAATAGAAGTTTGTGACCGTTCCTAAGGTACTGGGGCCACCGGGATTTGCGCGACATAAGCTGGATCGATGGAGCAGTGCTGGGGTAGCTTGATAGATCGGGGAACAGAAAAATGAAATATTTCAAGGAAAAGTTTTTTTGTCTCAATCAGACACCGGAAAGTGGTGCAAATCTCACTTGCTCTGTCCCAAACAGGTAGGTACTCATAAGCCAAGAAAAAAATAGGTTGACGAAGTTATGAGACTACAAGGTTACCAATTTTATAGGTAGACCAAGCAAATGGTAATAACTTTCGAGCTTAATTTTATAGGTAACGCTACACACTACACAGGTGGTATAAACAGCCGACCAGTTTTATGCTACTAGCTAGACTCTAAAAACTCCTTCACCAGATTTATTAACTTTCATACAAACTTTACGACTACCTTCCTTGGTCATTCTCAACATACTTCAAGAATTCGCAAGACATCAAAAAGTAGTCAAACAACACCTGTCCGCATTTGAGCAAAACTGGAGCAACATTCTTGTCCCCAATATGACCTCCCAAAACTATCGACACCACAACACGCCGAGCCGCTTAAACCTAAAATATCGAAATGGCCGAAAACTTTTTTACTATAGCTATAAACCCTCGCCCATAAATTGATATCTTTCTGGAAAGTTCCAAGTGCCGCCGCAGCCCGTACCTGGCAGAGATGGCATGATGGAATGGAATAAAAGGCCGGACTTGACGAAATACTGAATTGCCGGATAGTTCATTTCATAATAATAATGTTCGTTTACAAACACTCGTTCATGGTGAGCTAGTGGTCAACTCTGGCAACGGAGTTGTTTCAGGCTGACTGAAAGAAGCCACCGTCTTTTTCTGTAGAGTGTTTTGTAGTTGTCACTGCTAATGCTCTATCAGTAACTACCATTGAATCATAAATTAAAAGGTTCTGAAACGTTTTTAAGATATTTGAGTCACGGCGTGTCGGTTTCATTTCAATAGCTTCCGAAGTTGATAGGAACTTCTTATGTTGATTGGTCTTAAACATTCACATTTTGGACCAAATCAAAATTAAAGGGTAAAGAGATGTCATTGAGCCACTAGATTCAAAAGCCGGTTAAATAGGATTATCGGACATAACTCAATAGCCGGAAAAACTAAGTAACTCTATCCCAAACCCCTACCTGCCTTAGGCTTAGTTTTATGGATGTATTCCCAATAATTCGCGCGAAATGTTGAGACATAGGTTCGGGTCATCTGGGTCGCTTATTGTATTTATCTTGCCTTTTTCTTTATGCTTCGGTAATAAGTTATACCTAGTTTTATTTGAAATGTCGAACGTATCTCTTGGGTTTATTATCACATCGATCTTGTACTCCATTCAAGTTGTTTTCATCTCTATCATCACTATCTATCTCTATCATGATGTTACACCTGTCTTTTCCTGTGACAGATCATTGCGTAATGTAACTCTGATCCATTGTTTTATCCTCGGAACAATGTTACATCGTTTCAGGCCTTGTCAAACATAACGCGAAGCGAACCCCAACCGAAAACTTGGAGAGTGTAATGTATATAATGTACCGGTTCGCTTTCGCTTTTCTATGTGGCTACATTCAAAAGATACCATACTTTTCCAAAATAAAAACGCTTCGCCACGCTATTGGTTCGCTGTCTATTTGTCAAGGCCTTTCGTCTGTTCTTCCTAGTGACAGATCAATTTGCATGATGTTTAAGATTAATATGCGGGGATCATGATAAGTTTCTATGATAGAAAAATGGTTAACTTTAGTTAATATAGTTGCCACACCTTCAGTTGTTTCACAGCAGTACTCAAAGTTTAATTTTTTCATCATCATCATCATCATCCAGCTTCATATTTGTCATCGCCTCGGTTCTGCGCTAGCGGATGTTGTCGAGTCATCGTTTGTATAAACTTGAAATATGAAGAATATTATCCATTTGGCGAATACGAAATTCAAGCTTCCAAAGTCTTCGTTATAAGATAAGCAGAATTCCGCATCGTCACAGCAGGTAAAACATTCCCAGTAATGCGCCGTTTACATGATGCGAGTTTCTCGCCTCGACGATACGATTGTCGAAAGCAAATGTCAAAATATGACAATGTAAACTAAACATTGATATCATTCTCGGAAAGTCGATAATCGCTTGTCGCTGCACTGTCATGGAACGAGTTTCTCGCATCTTCGAGGCAAAAAACTCGCACCATGTAAACGGCGCTTAAGTCACAACTTGTTAGTATTTGTCCAAGCAAAATTTTGTTCAGATTAATCTCCAAGTTGCAACTAATCTTAAAAGTTGTTGTAAAACTTCACTGCAACAATAATTGTTATACCGTTCCTGTTTCTTTAGAATCGGAAACTTTACCTATGACTCGCAAAAGGTGCTTTTGAAAGTTACAAGTAAGTCATTCAGGTAGGTAAGTTGGTTCAGTAACCACAAGTTATGGGACATTGTTGGCAACTTAGTTTGTTACTTGCTTTGGCTACTGGATTCCCTTGCGATATTTAAACACACGTAGCAATATTTGTTTGTTTGTTTATCTGTTCTCACGTTCTCGAAAACGGCTCTAACGATTTCGATGAAATTTGCGGTACGGCGTTTTAAGAGGCGAAAAATCGATCTAGCTAGGTCTTATTTGGGAAAATTCGTTTTCTCGGCATTTTCACGCAAAAAGATTTATCAGTGCAATGTGGTTCGTAATTTCACAACATTTGTTGAGACCAAAGTGGCCGAGTGGATTGGGTGTCCGCCTTTCAGCCGAAGGCTTCGAGTTCAAATCTCAGCCTGCGAAAGTATATTTTTTGGAAGTTTTCTGTTAAATTGAAACACCGTTTAAACTATTACTAAGTATCCTTTTCTGTTAGATAGTGTCAAAGGCGAATCTTGAGCATTATTTAACAAGTGTTCAATTAAGATCCTGGATCTTTAGATAAAGGTTAGTCAGAGGCACGTCTAAATTAGCACTAGCCCACATTTTGCAGAAGTTATCATACCGTGACAGTCAATACTGACCGGTATCCTCACGATGGTTTCCTATGTTTCCTTCCTCAGCGTATATTTGCCCACTGCAGGGCATATGCCTCTCCAATGTTATCGCTGGTCTTCCTGGCCCAGTCTGTCCCGGCATATGCCTTTATGTCGTCGGACCATCGGGTGGATGGTCTGCCAGCGCTCCTCTTCCCGAGCCGTGGTCTCCACTCCATGATGCTTTTGGTCCATCTGCCATCTCCACGTCTGCACACGTGTCCGGCCCAAGCCCACTTGAGTTTTGCAAAGCTATGTTTAGCGGACATCAATATCCCAAAAAAAATATCGATACCGGGATTCGAATCCCATGACTTTCGGATCGAAAGTCTAGTCACAATCCCAACAAGACAGTAATTTTATTAGAAAAATATCATCCACAGACACTGGCTGTTGTTTTCGAGTCTGACTTTATTTATGTTTACAATTACAACTCTTGCGGCGAGACGGGCGACAATACCATCAAAAAACTTGTATGCTTGGTACTTGTATAATAATGAGCATGTACTCAGGCTCACGACTATAACCCCACTGTAGACAATATCTGTTCTTTATGATCCTTGGATATTATGTCTAGGTGGAAAGAGATTCTAAATTTGGTGCGAAAAGCGGGCTTGCTTTAAAGTCGAGCGTTTACCTTGTGTACTTCTTTTTCTCTATTTCTGATAAAATCTAACTTATATCCTATTATTTGGCACTTATTTCAACGGATCAGCATTGCCAAAAAGGCAGTATTTATCTAGGAACCTAGATAAATACTGCCTTTATCCAAATAATAACATAAAGTTATAAAAATATGCTTAAATTTTAAATGATATCGGTATTACGTTTTTATGAAAATTCACCTGTCGCGGGCCCCTTAATAGCACTTGAAATTTCAGTTATTAACTTACTAGAAATGTCAAGTTTCATAACAGACAAACATTTTATATAGTTAGTATTTTCTTCTGACCTTATAGTATCTACACTTAGAGACTAGCGAGCAAACTATGAAGTCCACAATAGCGCAATATCTCAAGTTAGGTCTTGTAAGAGTTATTCGATCTTGATTTTATTTATGGTCCTTCGGGCCGGATTATCTGATCCTGTTACGGGTGATAGTCACGTTCTAGTTATATAACTACAGCTGGTTTATGGATGCTCGCGTTGTCTGTGAGTTTAGGTATTGATTACTTTTGATGATCAAAGAATAATAAGTAAGATTATGTAGGTATAATATTATGTATAATAATTAGGTATAAATGTTTAGTATATAATAGTAAGTAGATTACTCTACTCCTGTTCCATCGCGACCAATACCCTGAAAAACAATGTCACGATTTTGCAAACTTCCACAAACTTTAAGCCTTAACTGTTTTTTTATAAGACGACTAAATGACCCAGCGAACTCAACCAAAGTTCATCACAATCTGATCAATGGTTTAGGAATGCATAGAGGACAAACATTTATCACAACATTCATTTAATATCTATAGATTACCGAAAAAAACTCAAATACCTAGGAGCTTCATTATGCTTCGTAATAAGAAGTATTTTGTACTTTTCTGAACACATTTTCAAAGCCAATCCTTTGATAACATCGTTCTTGTTAGTATCCTATACTATATAGTTCTTTTAAAAATGATCTTTTGTCCAACCACAGACATAAACTTGAAGAAAACCATTTTGTCCCGATACATAGAAATATGGTCTGAATTTATTATTTCTGCTTTCGGAAATCGTTTCATACATCCGTTATTTTTATTCATATCCATATCCCATAATGCTGGTTTACCTTAAAATAAACAAAATTTGCATTAAAAAGCATTCTCCATGATTTACGAGATATATTTACCAAACGGAACAATTGCGTGCAGTGATACCGTTTTTCAATTCCATCAATTTTAACTTACATTGCCAATTTTGCGTGGCACGTCCCATTAGAATTCAAAATGTTTTACAAAATGTGGGCATAATTATCTAAGTAATATTTGGTACAAATAAGACGCTAAGTCGTTGGATTAAGCTTAACTGCGGGTTTCCTCACGATGTTTTCCTTCGTCGTTTAAAGCTTGTATCAAAGTAAATTTTCCGAAACGAAAAATCTATTGATGCACACGGTTGGGATTTGAACTAACGACTTTCGGTTCGAATGTCGAGGCACTTACCACTCGTCTAACACGGCTCTTTGCGAAGGATCTTATTACTATTCAAAATGTTATATAAAATGTGGATGTTTATCGAAGTAATGGTAGGACATGAATTTGATCTGTCTCAGGGGAGGCAACTTCAAGAATATTGACGACCTAGATATCTTTTGTGTTCGAGTGTTTTTATATTTTGAGTGAGACTTTAGACATCTCCAAGTGTCTTGAGTCTTTTGAACGATGACATTTGATAGAATTTTCGTTGTAATTAAGCTATCTCATCCTACAGAAGAGTGTTAGGCCCCAAACCGTGTTTGTTGCCCTGGTTCTTCACGGTCTTGGTCGCGAAGGAACAGGAGTAGAATCACCTAGCTCTTAAGACGATTCAAAGTGGTACAGTGATCTTATTGAATAAATGAATTTGACTTTTGACTTTGGACAGCCTCAATGAATTTTCGTTTCGAAAAATGTAGGGGTAGGCTCGTGTCAATGCGCATTGACACGAGCTCTAAGCGGTGAAGGATAACATCGTGAGGAAACCCAAGGCTTGGTCAGCCCCACACTTATTGACCATGTCTTTCCTGTGTATATGGCTAGTTAAGCTGAGAGGATGGTGTAGGTTCTGGGCTGTATTTTTTAGCGGAGACCTACAAATTAGTGGATTTTTCGTGTTTAGTCTTAGTTTATTCTCTTTTTTCCGCCACTTAAGCCGTTAGGAGATGGAGGACAATTTTAATTAATTGTTATAATCTAGTACCTAAGTACTTTAATGTTGTATGAATGGATGTGTTGGTGAAACAAATAAATCTTTTATCTAAGCTATCTATCCATCTATCTTTTCCTCTCAGTTTTTTTGAGTAAATACATAATCAGCACTACTACATACAACCTAGTTTTGTTTCGAATCTTAGTTTTTTCACAAATCCCTGTGAAGATTCCCTTTTAAAGCATTATATGTTCCAACTCTATACAGATATGTTCCAGATTGTTAGTTCTTACAAGTCACTTCCGTTCCTTCGTTTACTCTGTAAAGTGCGGCAAAGATAACTTCGGTTAATTAGAAACGTCGGCTTCTGAATTATTGAGTATCGAGCGCCATTTGCCGACTGGAAAGTTACCCTGGGCTCTGCCACTTGCACTGTTTATTGACCGGTAAAAGCCATTTAAAAAAGTTCAATTCTATGTTCTATTTGTAAGTTCTTAAAGATCAAATTAAAGATGTATAGATTGTGTGAAAGATGACATGAGTAAGGGTGATGAGATTCGTCTGTGTTTCCTTCTTCTCATAACCCGAACACATTTAAAAGGAGAGTTAATAGGCATTTTCTAAGGAAGCTTGCTCCATCGTCGACTTCATCCTTGCCTAGACAAGGAGCGAAGTCAAGAGCTAACTTATCTCAATTCTTATCAGTATAAGATCACTAATGTAGTACTGCATGAGACGACAAGACAAATCATAAATAACTGTTTTTGTCACATTTATAAGGCTGCCGTCCGCTAGCTAAAACGCCGTTAAGTGACATTTGGTCTTTCACTTTTAAATGCCATGTTATAAAGCTCAAAATTCTCTATCGATCTCTCTTGGAACTGGGTTCCTATCGTGTATACTTTGCGAATTAGAGATAGTAAGAAAGCGGCAAGCGCGAAGCAAGATAGTAAAGAAGCGGCGCGTTTTTTAGCAAGAGATATCGCGAATAGTTTTGCCATTTAACGGCGTTTTAGCTAGCGGACGGCAGCAGGTTCGTAGTTTCATGTTGGCCCTATTTCCAACTGGACACCAAGTAAAAAAAAACTCTTTTATTTTGCCTCGTGTGTAATTTATGCAGACAGTGATCGTGTGCAGATTTAAACTATTACGTATTCTGAGTAACAAAGTCCAAACACCAGATAATCTGGCTAGCTAGGGTCAGCGGCGTGAACTTATTTCACTTTGAACTTACAAACAAACTAGGACTAGTGAACTAAGGCCGTAATGTCTACAACATGGCGGCGGAACTACCCTCATTACGTGACATGCTTTTAAACTAGCTTTATGAACAGAATTTATAACGTAAACTTGTTATACTTACAAGAAATCACGCAAAAAGTGACAAGATTAATTGGAAAATTGTCCCAGCATCTTCGATCAATTTGATACTAAGTTCATTGGCTTTAGCTGAAATCGATATGGAGTATCTATCCCACAGAATTATATCGAGATAGAAGCAAAGAGTGTATTACCTCGCGTGCCGAAAAGAAGGGCTGAGGACTTCTTTGCTCGCCGCCAAGTTCATTCCGAATTCATTGCATTGCGGCTTTAATTTGACGCGCCAGACTTGCCGAGCATTGAAAACCAGCAATGTAATCCAACTGCGTTTGCCAAAGAACCTACGCAAAATGTTACACAGTCGGTTTCCATACAAAACAACGAACTTTTTGCTTTTATCTCGATATAGTTCTGTAATCTAGCCCACATAACAGAAAAAAACGCTCGTTCTTTATCTTCTGTGATCTAGCCAATACCTTATATTAATAATGTATAACATATTCGTAGAAACTACTTCACGTGTTGCATATGAGATGATAAAACTGGTTTTAAATTTAATGACTTAATTCATTTACGAAGATTTAGCACCCAATAAACATGCTCTTCTTGGCTTATTAGCTTATTATCGATAAATAATTCAAATTATAAAACTTTAACCTTTTACGACTATGATTGCCAGATTATAAAAATGGTCTCAACTGGGATACAAACCGCCTACTAATGGCTAATGGCCCGAGGCTTTAAACCTTTATAGAATATGAAATGAAAAGTGTGAGCTTATCTCACTAAAGATGGGGTTATTCATATTTTATGAGCATGAATATTTCAAGTCACCGTGATCGCTTTTTCAATCTTTTTTATGAACGATAGCGCCTTTGATGTAACTTATCATAGCTCAATAAGCTGATAGTTCAATGATGGCGGAGAATTGTATCATGTCTTTGGTAAGCGCCATCGATAGCTACTGACCGTGTGAGATTGGAGATTAGAGATCATTAGAGATTTTACGATAGTAAGTGAGCCGTGTTGGCCGAGTGGGTTAGTGCCTCGACTTTCGATCCGAAGGTCGCAGGTTCGAACCCGGGCGTGCATCAATGGATTTTTCGTTTTGAAACATTTATAAATGTGCACACGACCTCTAAACGGTGAAGGAAAACATCGTGAGAAAACCAGTTAGCTTTCTAATAGCCTCGATGGGCTTGCGACCTGTCACATACGTATGGAATGCTAACTTCTGCAAAATGTGGGCATGTACCTACCAAATATGTATTTGGTAGTAATACCTCTGACTACCCTCTTAGACTCGATGGATCTCAGAAAATGCCTGAAAAAGATCTGAGAGAATGTCTACCGCGCCTTGGGGATACAGTCGTGATCATATTTAATTTCAAAAGCTTTGCAAATCGTATAAATATGTAGTTTTTGGTCATTACTAGCACGAGGAAACATTCGTGAGTTAAAAAGACATGAATAATATTATAGTTCTTGCTTTCCCATAAATAAGTTTCAATATCGTTTGGAATTTTCGCCAGACAGAATATTACAATAGCAGATGGCTCTTTTAAGTGATGATGTGATGTAGCAACGAATTCTTAAGATCATTGTTTCACTTGAGTTCAGTTGATTAATCTCCAATGAAATTTAAAATCAAAGGTCTTGCATGAACAGAAAACTGCCCTTGGGCCACATTCCGGACATTCGACGAAATCTCTATGCAAAAGCGGCGTCTAACTACCTATATTCACACTACACAATGTCAGTTTTGTACACAGTAAGGTTGTCACCGTATGAATAATGTACACTGTGGTCTCGGTCTCGTCTATGCGTCTGCGCGTGTGGCGCGTTCCGTGCTCAAAGTCAGCTCCTCGCCAGTTCAAACTCAGTGTCCATTCTGTACGTAGTATTATTATCTGTGCTTGGGCCAACCTAATATCTATTACCCGAATTGGTCTGTACCCTGACATATGACCCTCAGCTCAGCTTCCACGTTAAAGATGAGTGCCATTACCCAGACCAGATGGAATTGCCAATTCTAAGGGACATAAAGCGATCACGTCCACGAACATTGAATACGAGCAAGTTATTATTGCCATAACACGGCTGTTGTTTGTTTTATAGGTGTTACGTGTAAACGTGTTCAAGGGTGGGTTACATAGGTTTTGTTTTACGAGATTATACAGAGCTAATATTTGCTGTTCGTGATACCTAAAGAAAAGTTTATTGAAGATGGATGAAATACTGAATAATACCGAAGTAAATAATACCAAATGTTTTTGATGAGTTAAGTGAAGATGGCTCCGTGGAAGAACTGCAATTTCTGCGACATTTGTGGTGGTGTTGTGGCATCATAGCACTACGACACGGAAAAAAACCCAGCTTGTGGTCAAAATTACGCGACTCTTTGTTCTGATTTCTTACTTACTCCATTGGCTCAGGGACCCAAAGTGAGTCTTGGCCTCCGAAACGAGAATTCGCCACTTCTTTCTGTCCATTGCTGCCTCTAGCCAGTTGTCGGCTCCGATTCTGATTACAATTTATTAATTATTTAAGGAAAGAAAGAAAACATTGAAACTTTGAAGTAGTCTAAAAAGTATCTACGATACCTATTATACAAGTACCTATTATATTAGTAGTTCTTCGAGAGTAAGATGGTCAAAATACCCATCAGATTTTTTTAAAGAACACATCAATGTTCTCCAAGCCTGTACCGATCTTTGCAAATAACAATAAAGAACCATTTTATGCAGATTTATTACATTTAAGGGAGTGTCCACATTGCGTTTTTTGCAGCGCGTTTGTATCGATACAAACGCGATTCGAACGCGATGCGAACGCGCAGCCCCCCGCGCAGCCCCTCCCGGTTCGCTTTTGTATGGAAAAATACGCGTTGCGAACGCGCGTTTGTATCGATACAAACGCGCAGCTCAAAAACGCGCTGCAGAAAACGCAATGTGGACACTCCCTAAGTTCGCATTTCTTGCCGAGGGCATTTGAAAACATCGCTGCAAAGCTTTGTTCGTATGGAGAGCGCGACCACCGTGGTGGACCCTGGCCATCCATCTTACTTGACCCCTCTTTAATATGCGTGATCCTTTTCAGGCCAAACCGCTTCCTTGGCCAATGCGGATGTGTTTTTGAATAACACCCGTGTTAGATTTTGTATGTGGTGAAAGAATAGGATCTTTGTATATTTTCTTTGATAATTTTATCCGGTTTTAAATGTGTTTAAAGAATATGACAACTTATATGGCATATTCGTTTTTAGATTTAAGAAATATTCTAAGAAAACCAGAGCATGTCTTTATGTAAATTAGGAGCTTTTATTTTTTCTAAAATGCCATCTAGGCACACCTCTTGAATTCAAATTTAGAGATTTTCAGTATCACAATGTGAAAATAGATCTTTATGAAAACGAATTGCTTATTTTAAAAATTTCGGAACGAAAATAAATGTGTATTTAACGAGACAGTCGACACGAATACGCTAAATAAAACGATACCTATGATAATCCAAGTTGCACTTATGCGAATCAAATAGTCTAGTGTTGAGTATGACGTGACTGACGCGGCTCTTTTGTCCCGTACCAACTTTGTGTGATCGGCTCAACTTCTAAAAGTGTCATGCTTCAATTCAAATGGCATGTGACCGTACACAATATGACAAAATCAGAAAACGACGTTACTCTTTCCTCAAGCTTCATTCAATCTGCAGTCACTCCTCGCTTGACAATGACAAGAAAGAATTCAGAACTGATCGGACAGATTGTCATATGAGAATAAGTGACTAGTCCGCCAAAATAATGAACAGTCAATTGAAAATGACCGGCTCAAATGAACCGGCTCACGATACCGGCTCAAAATGAAAATGAACCTACTCTGACAAAAGTCAATCTAAAATCATGTCATACCCAACATTAAGTTGCACTTATGCGAATCAAATAGTCGTCGTACGTGCTAGACGTAGGATACGATAACGCGGCTCAAATGGGCTGGCGACGTGTTAGATTTGGAGATAATGTGCATAGCTGCAAAGCTGCATACTGGGGTGCATAATAATCGGATAAACTGAGTCGATATGGTAATACAGCTGTTTGATATGGGATAAGGCAACCGACCATGATATTTCTGTTGTGGTTTTATGTTACGCTTTGCGATAAAAATAGGGTTAAGATGGTAATAGGGTCGAAATGAGAAAATCAATCCGACCTCCCTACTAAAAATACTATTTGAGTATAGTCAAAGTTTGTGGGGATAATTGCATGATTGTGGTTCAATCCTTGGAGTAGTTTACCAATGATGTTGTGTTTAGCGATCATTTGCGAGCTGGCATATTTAGCTCGTTGGATCAGCGTGGTAACGCTGCCTGCGTCTTTGATACGCTTTTAACTTGGCTGTCTGGATCAGTGAAGCTATTTATAGATCGTTTTCATTTCTTATAGAAGGTTCTTGTTGTATTGTAATGGTCTTATGCAAAAAAACATAGTGCTCCGACCAGCAGAGTCATTCTGTAGACTCACTTCGAATTCACTCAAATGACCGAGCTCACTAAATACAAAATAATGTATTGTGAGATTCAAATTTCGAATACGAAATTTGAAATCTCACAGCGGATTCAGCTCTTCGACGTTCGAAGTGAGTTTACAGAATGACTCTGCTGGCTCGCTAGAGCGCTCGGAAACAACGCTCTAGTGAGCTTGGTTGGCGCACTAAGTTTTATGCATAAGACAGTAAAACAATTAGAAATATGATAGCGATTAGTTTCTGTAAACAAATCTTTATTTCTTACCTACACCTTGGCCACGCCTACCGCAGATTTAATCGACCGAGCTAGCTTAGCGAGCCAAGATCTATGTGGCAAGTTGGGCGATTTTGCTTTGTATGTTTGTATGTTTCACGAATTCTTGTTCCCGCATAACTGTCGAACCGTTCATCCAATCTGCATGAAACTTGGTAGGTCAATAGGTTGTACTATGGAAATTTACAGTGCAGTATAATGAGCTTAATCGATGAAGGGGTTGTCAAGATATTGAGTTTCCAAGGGGGTAAAAAAAGTTAAACTTTATTGAGTGGGGTGTCATGAAAGGTGCGCGAGATATACGTTCGGAGCGAACTACTAGTTTGTTGTGGTAAAACATAGGCTGAGCTTAATTTAAATACCGAAAGTATAAGACTGGTTGAAAGACGAGCCGTGTGGAACCAGCTTAACCTGTTCGTGCCGTTGCGTCATAAAATCTAAGTTTGTTACTGATTTAGGGCTTAGAACTTTCCCTTTTATGGACCAGACAGTTACGAACTATTAGCAGAAGTACGGTTAAAGTTCGGTAATTCCTATGATTTTGTTGCGGGCGCTATAACTATCTTTGAGGACATTAAAGTAATGCTGCTATAAAGATAATAAGGTTTTTGTGAGGAATACGAATGTAATGCCTAATTCGCGTATTAGAGGAAAATATATACGCATTTTTCGAGTTATAAATGGTGAAGGAAACTAGTTAGTATTTATAGAAGCGGTGAGAAGCTTGCAACCTGTCACTTAAAATGAATGTCTACTGCCCGCGTAGGTACTAAAACGTTACTTAAATATTTGAGACGCACTTAACTATTTGAAACAGCCTTACTCTTCAGAATCGTATACCTAAATGACAGTTAGTGTCAATGATAAGCACCACTTAAACTTAGTAGCGTCTCATTCTTCGGATATAAATCCCTGAGGCCTTACTTATAAACGTCTCTCAACTTGAATACTGGTTAAACAGTGCTCAAAATTCGCCCTGTCGTTATCTAACAAAAAAGGATGGCAGTAGTTTAATTAAACAGTGTTTCAATTTTAACAGAAGTTGAGTGGAGTTTATTAGTATAGCGGCTGATGTAATACTATTCATGGGGATAAAGTATTGTACATACCTATTTATTTTCTTTTGAAATATTTTTTATTACACGTAAAACCACTGAGCTACTTCACCGCTAATACCCTCATTTCGAGGCGCCAACACACAATAAGCCTCGAATCCAAGGAAATAAATTCTACTTGTGATATGTAATGGGAACACCGAGGGTTTATAGGCTCCATTACACGCGCTTTCATGGTTGATTCAACTAATTCTAACGTGAAACCGAACAGCTTTTCTGGATATCTATGGAAAATAAGATTGGCCATCTTACACCATGACAGTTTCATTAACCTTTAGTCCGTCGGGATTCCAGACACAATAGAAAATCAATTGTGTCTCGACCAGATCTTTGCCGACAGACAACCAGTTAAGAACATCATTGAAGGAAAAGTGGAAGGAGAGGAAGAGGAAGACCGAGGATAGGCTACATGAGCCGAGTGAAGGAGAAGGTTGCTGTCATGTCGTATAGGTTAGGGAGGTCAAATAGGCTGCCCTGGAAAGAGCTTCAGAACTCAGAAAGAGTGGAGAAAGAGGCATCAGTTATTCCGTCAAGAGCAATCCCTTAAATTGAAGATGAGAAATAAAGAAATAATATTTTTTCCGGTGACAGATCATAATGCAGCCGTGCCTCTGACTAACCCATAGATATAAACCAAAGAAAGAATATTTCTCTTCCTTTCTTACGATTTCATACACTCTGTCAATGATTTAGGTGCGCTAAAAGCTCAAACTTTGGGAGAAAATGGTTTTTTTTAAACTTGTAAAAACTGGCCCTCTGATTACGTAGGATTACGTAGGACCGGTCGAAAAATATCACTAAAAATCGTATTATGGAAGCCAATCGCACGTCTATTGCTCGCCTGTCACAAAATGCACTTTGGTCATAGTGCATTTTGCGACTGTTATACGATTTTTAGTGATATTTTTCGACCGTTCGCGTAGTGATTGCTGTCGCATTGCTATTGCAAGTCTTACGTAATCAAGGCGCGAATTGCCTTTTTTCATGTCATTATAAGACCAATTAAACATCATTGTGGCGTGAAGAAAAAGTTTTCAAAAGCTTTAATACAAGAGAGTTACGCGAAAGAGGAAAAAGTTGTAAAAGTCTGAGAGCAAAAAACTTGAGCAATTTTTTGAGGAATTCTCTTTGTTGTTAAGGCTTTTTGGCTCGACTCATTATGTATTAAATAAAACTGCAGTTTTTACAGTAACCCTTTCGTCTCACTAGTTCTTTTGATCACATGATAGCTCATATTCAATATTAAATAAATATTGCTGGACATTTTACACAGCGCCATCTAGCCCCAAACTAAGCAAAGCTTGTACTATGGGAACCAGATAACTGATAGAATACTTATATATTTTTGTAAATACATACTTATAATACTTTTTAACACCTAGACACAGAACAAACATCTATATTCATCACACAAATGTTTGTCCTGGGTGGGAATCGAACCCACGACCAACAGCGCAGAAGGCAGAGCTGCTACCAACTGAGCTAAGAGGCTAGTCAAAATTAAATATTCATACGAATAAGCTTCAGAGAGAGATGTACTTGTATACATTTTATTGTTTCTTATTTATAATTCACTAACTTCCGCCCGCGGCTTCATACGTACTGTACATAGCTAATGTATTTGAGCTAGATAAGAGGGAGTTATCGGTCACTGTTATTGATTTAAACTTGAGCTAACATAGTGAGTCACACGAGATAATAATTTATTAGTATTACCACAGAACAGATAATAATACTACGTATAGAATGGACACTGTGAGTTTGAGCTGGCGAGGAGCTGACTTTGAGCACGGAACGCTCCACACACGCAGACGCATAGACGAGACCGAGACCACAGTGTACATTATTCATACGGTGACAACCTTACTGTGTACAAAACTGACATGGTGTACACATCTGGAGTACGCCGCTTTTGCATAGAGATTGCGTCGAGTGTCCGGGGTGTGGTATTACATTATGTTTATTTTAGTACAAATAAAAACCGATTTAACAAACAAAATATTTGTTACTATTGCTTATTCTTCGAACTTTAACCGTATAAAAATGTCGTAGGCGGTCGCAACGGCCTTGCGCTTCATACCACTCTATTATAGAATAATTTGTTTTGACCATAAAACGTATAATTTTATGGTCTGCCCGAGGTCGTTATGTCATGTTGGTTTAATCTTTTTGTAATTGAATAATGGCTAGGTAATTTCAGTGGCATTGTGGATTGTTTATAGAGATATGTATTTATGGTGACAATGTAGTGTTACACATAGACTAGATGAATTATACGGCGACATGCAACTTATGTCTACACTCAGCGGGATGCTGTAGGCCCTGAGATATTGATGTAATGGAGTAGGCTTGCCCAGCTCCTAAACCATTCCTTCACCTTAATCGCCCTAATCCACAGAAAATGTTTGGTATGGATAGAGTCTGGGTGTTTTATGTATGTATTTACAAAAAAATGTAAATACATAATTATGAAGTAAGTACTGATTCTGATTCTCTGATTCTGATTTTTTGGGGCTACCATGATGCTGTGTGAAATGTTCAGCAAATTAGTATTTATTTCATAAAATTGTAAGATAACGCTCTAAAGATAAACATCATATCGTTTTGGGCGACAATGTTTATTTCAAATCCCAAATAGACCATTTCAACTTATCATCGAAGTCTTATACTGGTACAATAAACACGATTCTGCCATTTAAACTTATAGTTTTAACTTGAAGTTAACATATTTGACAAAGTGAATCTGGCTTTGAAACAAGGTATTTTAAACTTAATAAATAGTTACAGCTCATGTGATGGTTGGTTCGTAAAGGTTAGTTCCATTAAAAAACTTTTAACTATTATAACAAAACTTTCACACGCATTAGTGACATGTAAAGGTGAGTCAATGTCACCTTGAAATGTTAATTTTAATCAAAAAGTGGAAAGTCCGTTTTTTATTAACTAAACTTACGTAAAAACAGAAGTTCTTACTTAGTTCCTATAACCTAGCGTTTTATAATTACAAAAAAAGGTTTTAAAAAGTCCAGTTCAAATTAAAACTTCTACACAGTTCTTGATATTTTTTGTTTAATAGTGTGCTGTTTCTGAGTAAAAATTGCGTAATCAGGTATTTACAAAATACTTCTATCTCGAATATTTTCATTATTAAAAAGTAGAAATAAAAGATCCAGTAACAATAATAAAGGTACCTAGTTATTTAAAAAAAATTGATTAAAAACGGATTATGACTGATGACAAAAGAGGTCTTTTACATCCCCGACCATTGAAGGGTTAGCACGTGCAAGTGTCAAACACCTCGTAGATACTCTAATGTACATTCGGACCCAGCGATAAGAAAGCGGCTGTTAGCCTGGTTTCCAAGAAAACTTTGAACGTAATATGATAGTTATATTTTATACCACTAAGGTAGCAGACACGAATACGGCCCACTGATGGTAAGCGGTTACCATAGCCTATGGACGCCTGTGAAACCAGAGGAGTATCACTCGCGCTGCTGACCCTTTAAAAGAGGAATCACGGCGCTGACAACACTATGGACAAGACTGGTCCACTAGTTGTCACAGTATTACTTTCTCGCAGAGCTCTGGCAACAAAAGTATAACTCAGAGAATGTTCTGATATTGAGTAAGTATATTATTTGTCGTAATGACAATTCATCAACATGAATCAACACAGGAATGATTAGCGACTCCTCCATTGATAGATAAGAGTGGAACAAAAAGTAGAAACAGATCCATTAATGGATTTGTCCAGTGGATTAGATTGGAATAAATCCTATTTTTTTTAGTGTTGCAGAGATGAAAGAGTTACGGCCGACTTTGACGGTCGCGTGTTTTTAGAAAATGAGCTAATTGAATTACTGCTAAGTTTAGCCTAGATAACACTCGACCTAAATATTAATTGTTTTTTTATCTAAGAAAGTAAACTGCGGTTTGACTACAATTTTTGTTTTAAATATCGCACTATAAGTAATTGTTTTTTTTTTTAAAGCCATCAACATAAGTAATATTGAAATTTATAGATATGGACACGGGATTTTATCGCGTCCATATAAATTTCAATATGAATAGTGATCGCGAAAGTTTAATAAAGACTAACATAAATAATATTATTTCAATAACTCACGATGTAGGTAAAAGACTCACGAAGGTTTTTGCTTAATATTTTTTGTTTAAAATATTTATTATACTTACTTATACAATTTCGAAGTGAATTGAGATTAAAGTCTTGATTTAGTTACAGCCTACATAATTACTTGCCTAGCAAAAGTATCCAATATTTCACACAAATAATAATATTAATGAAAAATAACAATGTTTTGGTAAAGCAAGCGGTTCCGTGGCAGAGTTGGGATGATCGTTTCAATCAATGCGGGTTCGAATCCCGTCCGAATCGAAAATTCTGATTTTTATTTTGTATTTTTTTTTTCGATGGATTAATGTTCCTATTTTAAGTAAAATATTTTATTAAATTAAAATAAATAGGTACCTACTTAATGTAGAATATTTGGCGGAGAAACGGTATCAACGTTTTATATTTAAATCCATCTGATCAGCTTGATTTTCTTCGCTTAAACCCGCAAGATATTATATTTCTAATAAGCACAAAAATATCCATTAAATGTAATATTATTCATGACTACTTACGATTCAATTGTAAATGTTGATCCTGTACAATCTCTCTGTAATAGATAAAGTGGAGCTGTTTATTTACCTGAAATAAAGAAATAAAATTACTTAAATAAAAATAAACTATTGAATATTGAGTGAAAGAAAATATTGGAACAAGGAAAAGTTTAGAATGAAAACAAAACAAGGTGGTGATGTGATGATAAAAGAAAACTAACATTTATATATTTTATAACATTTACTTATAACAACTTGTCAACAAATATAAGAAATATTTAATTGAAAATGAAGTCTTATCAAAATTTACGATTCCGACGGGATTCGAACCCGCATTGATACAAACGATCCCCCTCAAGTCTTAACCTTAACCAACCAACTAGCCTTAACCAACTCGGCCACGGAATCCATATTCGTCGGGTCGAAAATCTTGATAAGCTCTTGTCGGTTAAAGCACCGATTAGCGCCATCTACAAGAAAACAACTAAGTTAACTCCTAAGTGACACGCAATTAACACCTAGTTTTTTTAAAGAAGTCTTAGCAAAAAACGAAACAAAAAATATCAACGATCTCAAAAAAGTAAGTAATACACGATTCACGATTACAGGTCATTGACCGTAATAAGCAAGTTTATCACGTCTCATAAATTTTCCAAACCGTATTTTGCCACGTAAAGTAATACTAAAAACATCAAATAATCCGATACAGGCATGGCGTGGAAACGGTATAATGTGCCATTGGGGGTGAAAACTGCAGTTTTCAGTACAGGGGTGGCATGGGGCGGTATTCTATAGACGAATTTGGCATTTGTCTTGACATTGGACAGATTTACACTGTAATGCAACTAATTGACTTTTAAGTTTTATAAAGGTTAAGTATAAAGTTATTATAAGGTTTTTATAAATGGAGTCGGATGGAGCACATCAGCCGTATGGGTACGGAATGGACCGGTGGGCACTAATGTTGGGTATGGCATGATTTTAGTTTGACTTTTGTCAGAGTAGGTAAATTTTCATTTTGAGCCGGTACCGTGAGCCGGTTCATTTGAGTTGAGCCGGTCATTTTCAATTGACTGTTCATTATTTTGGCGGACTACTCACTCATTCTCATATGACAATCTGTCCGATCAGTTCTGAATTCTTTCTTGTCATTGTCAAGCGAGGAGTGATTGAAGATTGAATGAACCTTGAGGAAAGAGTAACATCATTTTCTGATTTTGTCACATTGTGTACGGTCACATGACATTTGAATTGAAGCATGACATTTTTAGAATTTGAGCCGATCACACAAAGTTGAATTTTGTACGGGACAAAAGAGCCGCGTCAGTCACGTCATACTCAACACTAGTGGGCACAAGTCAACACACAATGGGTGCATGCGGATGGGCAACGCAGCCGGGGCAGGCCGAGAAAACGTTGGCGTGACGACCTCGACAACTTTCTGGTGGGAAGTGGCGGGTGATCGCGAGTGAAGGAATTGGGGGAGACCTTTGCCCAGCAGTAGGACAGTATTGGTTAGTAAAAAAAATAGGTTCCATTAAAACTGGAAACTATTTAAAGATGAAGAAGTTGGAAAGTACGCGTCTTGCTCGTTCAGTTAGTGAGCCCTGTTCTATTTTATTACTAGCAAATCAAAGTTTTAGCAATTTCTGACTTATCTAGTACTATTACCTCAGTTGGTCCGATAGAGCCTTTTAATCCTTAGATGAAACAGGATCGATTGGCATTAAATAAAGTTTTTGTGTAAATTGCCCATTTTCTCGCTGACTGTACATTTTTTTTAAATCAGTGAATGCAGGTTGAAATAATATCTTCAAAAATAAAGGATAGTCTCCTAAGAACGCTTTTCTGTAACTACAACGGTTAAGGTAGCCCTTACTGTCTTGTCTCAGAAATACATTTTAGCGTTTTCTGACTTTTCTAGTATACTCTAACCTCAGATGGTCCGATAGAGCTTTTTAATCCTTAGAGCGTTTGTCCACCGCCGCCGTCACCGTCACGTCACCGTCAACGAGATTATTTCTGTATGAGATCAAGATGACGTGACGGTCTTCTGGTGGACAAGCGGCTATAGTAAATGTATGGTCGCTACATCGGCGCCGTCATCTCGTTCTCGTTGACGTGACGGTGACGGCGGCGGTGGACAAACGCTCTTAGAGGAAACAGGATCGATTGGCATCAAAAAAGTTTTTGTGTAAATTTGTTTTTTCAAAATCTAAGGTATGACAAACAAAAGAAACTTACCTTAAAAGTAATTTTGTAGGCGCGGAAACGAAGAAATGCGATGACACCTCGGTACTGCGCTCGATCCGCCGCCTGATTGGTTTGAACACATTTGGGGTACACACGCTTCAATTGTGTGACAGAAATAGCCATCTAAAGCACGCCGTTCTAGTCAAAACACGTGTGAGCCACTGTTGTCTCCTGAGTCACCGTACCCTCCCTAACCCTAATTGTAATTTTTTTAAATTCTAATAATGTGATTTGTATAATTTTATGTGCTATGGATTAATTTATCTGAAATAAAATTTTATTTATTTATTTATTTATTTATTAAAATCTGTAAATGCAGGTTGAAATATCTTTAAAAATTAAGGATAGTCTCCTAGGAACGTTTTCCTCTAGCTACAACGGTTACGGTAGCTGCCCTTACTGCCCCGTCTCAAAAAATCACCCTGTATAGCGTAAGATATATTAGCCGTGGTTTCCTTTCGAAGATACTACTACCGTAGCTATTCAATCCCTGACGTTATCCGCTGAAAGTATTCAGCGGTCACCAGTTGGGGATTTTTTCTTGACATTTTTGTAATTTACGCAAAATCACATTTGTTCTAATGTAATCAAGTACGTTACACATCAATGTAAATTCAATATCATCCCTTACCAAGGGCTGGATAAATGCAGGGGGCTGCACGAAGGGGAGGCTAAAATAAAGGGGATTACGTTGCCATGGCAACTGGATGAAGAAACCCACCTTGCATAAAAGTAACACTTTACGAACTCAATTTGGACGCGAAGAAAAATCGGTTAGGAAGTTCTTATTCTGAAATGACAGAGATCTGTGATTTAGGGTTTAAGATAGCGACGGCAGATAGAGACGAATTTGTAAAACTTGATCAAAAAATAAAATTTCAATCCTTTTTTTATAAATACAATTAGAAGTTTTAAAATTCCAGTTGGTACTTGAGGCATGAACGCCGTACTGCGATCGTCAATGGTACGTATAGTATTTTTCTTCAAGTTGGAAACTTGATTCTCTTAACTTTCCTGTAAAACTTAAAAAAAAACCTCAGACTTGCATAATGTGTTCCCTTGTAATTTTTCTGTGCAGCGCCGTCAGTCATAGAAGGCATTTAGGCCTTTACACGGTAGAGTTTTTACGACGCATCTGGACTGCGTTCCGAACTGTCGTGCTAATTATTGTCACAGTTTAGACTGGCGCGTGGTACGATTATCGATACGAACGGTGATGCGTGCAAAAAACTGTTGCGCCTCTTTCCGACAGGGGTAGGCAGAGACCACGGATTTCCACTTGCTACGATCCTGACACACCTATTTCGCCTCATTTTTCATACAAGCTCGCCGGTTTAGGGTACTTTTGACCTGGCCTTTCTCTAAAATATCACCAATCTGATCCAGATATGTTCTAGGTCTTCCCCTAAACTCTATTCTTTTTATAAGGAATGTATTCGATGCCAAGCTTAATAAATCCCCAAAAGAGAAGCCATCTATTTTCATTGATCATTTCTTGGGCACGCATCCAGTTTAGTGAACTTTTTGTTGCATTCTAGATTTGGTTACATGCCAGGCAATGCATTCACAGTACCGTCTCGGGAAATTACCTACGTGATCCTGATTCCACTACGTAGTAGACTTGGGTAGCTCGCGAGGGAAAGAGAAAAGTGAATACCATCATCCCATATTACTCACCTTTCTTTTCAATCACTTGAGACAAATATACATCTTGTTATCACTTTGATCACTTACTCACATAGGAAATGGGAATGGAAATCCGAGTTTCACCGAGATACCGCGACGAACTTCGTGGCGAATATTGACTCGCTCTTGCTCTATCATGTATACTTATCTCACTTACTCAATACTCATTGAGTCTTCGTCGTCGTGATGAAGATTATCTAGATGTAGATTTAGATGAATGTATGTAAAAATGTACCATTCAAGCATCTCTTTCACATTACTCTTCTACTCTTCTTTCATTTCAATCATAGGGAAAGGGATTGAACTTTGAATTGATGCACTGAGCAAACTGAGCAAAAAGATAAGAAGATAACAAAGAGGGATATGAATCTTTGTGTGAAATGAAATGTATCTTTCTTTTCTCTTCAGTGATGCATTTTTCGCAAGTCTACTACGTAGATCTCACTCAAATCGATATACCTACCTACCTTAAGTAGAATTTACTTTCGCATTTATAAGATTAGCGTGATGTGATGTGATTATTGTAATATAGTGTGATTTCAATACCAAATTAGAGCCCAAATTTTTCTCACCCATATCGCAATATGGATGAGAAAAAGGGCTCTAAATTTTGGGGATTCTACCCCTAAACTAACCCCTCCACTATTTCTTAATAAAAGCACCATTATAAAAGTCTTGAAAGCTCCCTAAAACATTCATCGACATCAAGAATGCACCCCAAAAACTAAAATGAGGGTAGGCAGTAAAGTCCGATTACACATTAACCCAAGTTAGGTGCGTTGGTAATTCCTGATTACGTACTTAATAATGGAATCGTATCTTAGGATCATTTGCTGAGAAATTGCCACCGACATTACAGGCTTTACGATTTTGATGACTCTATTTATTGTTAAAGGTGCGCGCATACCTATCCGCGCCGAGCGAATCGACCGGTAATAATTTTAGAATTTATTTATAAGAAATCGCATAAAACCTCGCACACCTGCTCGTGTCGAATCGTCCGATTCGACCGAATCTGGCAGTACCCCGATAATTCGGTGCGGATGATGCGCTCACCTTAATCTTTCATTGAATTATTTCAATTGAAACTTTTGATTGGTGTCAAACAATATAGTATTTTGATTCTATCAACCAAATTAACGTCTATAAGTTAATATTTAATTACAATAAAAACAAATTGACAAAAAACTTAGGTGAAACATTTTGACAAAATTTTGTCCTCCAAGCTTTATACTTTTATCGAAGTTCTAACTCTAAGCATCCGAGGCACATAATATTTTGTGGCTAATAATTATTATACTCGTACTTCAAAAATTGACACAAGCATCAGTATGGACGGCAAAACAAGTTGGCCGTCTTTTACAAAACAGATACATTTGTTATTTATTCAGTGGGGTCGGTCACATCAAAACGTTCGAGATGGGTTTCTTGGACATAAAGTTATAGCTAGATTCTGTTTTCGGTACACTTTGAGTGCTAAAGAGTTCACCGCACTGCTAAACTTCAATTAGATTCACTTTTCACGTTTTAACGTTTCACGTTTTAATAAATCGATGAACGCCGGCTGCATGCACAAAAAAGTGACACGTTCCGCCTGAGCCGAGCGTGCAAGCTATAGACACGATCGGCCTAAGCGTTCGGCAATTCATAAAAGTATGCAATTTTTCATCAATGTTTTCTTATGACGTTAACACGTAAAATTATCGTCCGTAAACCGACTTTACATACAATCAGTTTTTTTTAGGTAGATTTTGTATATTGACCAACAGGCCTATCTCGATGTTACTGCGGGGCTAAAAAGGCCGTTCAAGCCGAATCATAAGGCAAAAAGTCAAAAGTCAAATTCGTTTATTCAATAAGATCACAAGTGTATCACTTTGAAACGTCTTAAGAGCTAGGTGATTCTACTCCTGTTCCTTCGCTCAACTCACATTGACGTAGAGTCGAGAAGCGAAAAGCTGCGTACGGATAGCGCGTACCCTCGGTACGCGTAGTCAATTTACGCGTGTCCAGAACGCCAAGTCCATACCTGTAGCTACGCGTACCCATATCTGTAGCCACACGTACCCATACTGATGGATACATATGGACTTGGCGTTCTGGACACGCGTAAATTGACTACGCGTACCGAGGGTACGCGCTATCCGTACGCACCTTCATGTTTTTAAAACTTCAAAATATTCAACTCTTTCCATTAGATAAGGTTCCAAGTGTTGAAAGAATAAGTCAACTTCGCTGGACTAATTGATATTGGGTCATCTGTTTTTCACTTTATGTATTGTCAAAGGATGTTTATTTCGAAAATTTATTTATTTATTTAGGCACACAAAACAGAATACAATCAATACTACATTACAGTTAAAGAAAACATAGTTTTGAGCTAGATGGTACTCGAAAATATGAAATCTTTACCTGATATTTTATCTATAGGAAGCCGATAAGTTCAATGAATAACCTTTGCGGAATACAAAGAAAATACAAGTAAATACAAAAGAAAATCGTGTGTAGGTGTCATACGTTGTTGAAAGGTCAAGTTCGTACAATTAGAGGAACAACGCGATTATAGAAAGGTCAGGCTTAGCTTAGGGTATTTATAAAAACTGCACGTCGTACGTCCTAGAACTATTAATAATAGGATTAAGAAGAAACGCGGGCTAGAAGATGTTGTAATGTTGGGTATGACATGATTTTAGATTGACTTTTGTCAGAGTAGGTTCATTTTCATTTTGAGCCGGTACCGTGAGCCGGCTCATTTGAGCCGATCATTTTTTTCATTTTCATATGACAATATAACCGATCAGTTCTGAATTCTTTCTTGTCATTGTCAAGCGTGGAGTGATTGAAGATTGAATGAAGTTTGAGGAAAGAGTAACGTCATTTTCTGATTTTGTCATATTGTGTACGGTCATATGACATTTGAATTGAAGCATGACATTTTTAGAAGTTGAGCCGATCACACAAAGTTGAATTTTGTATGGGACAAAAGAGCCGCGTCAGTCACGTCATACTCAACACTAATGTTGATGTCGCGCCTAAGACCGTGACAGGGGACTGTTCTAACTGAACTTTAAAAAAAGGAGTAGGTTCTCAATTCGTCGGAATCTTTTTTGTCCTTTTTTATGTATGGTCACTTATTATTATTACTCAAAGACGCCTGGACCGATTTGGAAAATTCTCTTGTTGTTTGAAAGGGTTCCGATTGGTGCCACAAAAATTTGGTGAGGATCTGTCAAGGATCTTCGGAGTTATGAACAGAAATGCATCTCGAGAGTGCAGAAGATTGCTCAGCTTATAACATTGAAGTCGATTTTTTTATTTTTTTAGCTACTTGTCATATAAACTGACGGTACTCTGCCTATCGTCAAAGCCTATCGACGCTATTACAAAAGATAACTCGTTTTCTCACTATATTTTCCTTCACTGTTTAGATCTCGTGTACGTGCATATAAATTTTTCGAAAAATGAATGCACAACCGGTATTCGAACCAAACCTTCGGATCGAAAGTCGAGGAACTAGGCCAACACGGTTACTGTTTAAAAGAGTTGAAAAAAGTATCTAAACCTCTGCGATTACGAACGTTTTGTGCCATCCACCGTTTTGTGCATATAGGGCTTTTACTTGGCTACAGGTCAATTTAGGCTACTTAGCTACCTATGTTAATCCAATTAACAGTATAGATTAGCTATCCGCTCAAACAGGATTGATTAGCCTGCTGGTTTGTGATACAGTTGTAATACTACCATGGCTTCACTTACGTGTCCCTAAATCCTAAGACGTTGAGTATTTATCGAAATAGCGATCCTCTTAAAAGTACTTACAAATCTCAGACCGATCGCAGCTGCAAAACTGCAACAGCAAACTTCAAATCTCTATGAAACTTTAGTTATGAATCTTATGAATCGCTTATGAGACTCCTTTGAGTGTTTTCGCTATTGCTAATAGTTTCAGATTTGGCCCTAGAGGCACTCCTGAAAAAGCTGTATACTGTTCTCACAAATCTTGTTTGTTATACTCCGTTTATATTTTAATGTTTGATTGATGGCCGCGCGAAAAACAAAAAAGGCACCAACCTCCCATAACAAATTGGCATGGCCATTTAAAAAACCGACTTCAATGTTATAAGCTGAGAAATTTTCTGCACTCTCGAAGTGCATTTATGTTCACAACTCCGAAGACCCTCGACAGATCCTCACCAAATTTTTGTGCCACCAATTGGAAAGTACCTACTACCCCTTTCAAACAAAAAGAGAATTTTCCAAATCGGTCCAGGCGTCTTCGAGTAATCGGTAAACATACATAAACCTCCTCCTTTTTTGAAGTCGGTTAAAAAAGACTTTTGACAGAAACGTTGACGTAGGAAGCAGTTATCCAGACTATTCAAAAGGAAGCAGACAGAATTGGCGCATTCATGATTCGAAATAGGTCGGTCTAGTTCTGCCCGTTAATTGAATGATGACAATTTGATACGGAACAGTCAGTTGCATGAGTCTGCTTTGTTTCATTGCGGAATATCCGTAATTACGTGTTTAAGGATGATTCGCAAGAAGCGGTCCGAAAAACGGTACCCCATTTTCGCAATTTTTTTTTTGGTTATTTTTCAAAAAAAAATAACATACCTAATTAAGCACTCAAAGACATGCATTTTAAATTCAGGGTTCGAAAAAATCCGATTTTTATAATAAATATCAAAAATCCGATTTTTTGATATTTATCCGATATATATCGGATATATATCCAGGCTAAGAAAACGAAGCAAATTTCATTCTGTAAGGGGATTAAAATGTGAAAGTAATTTATAAAATATGATAAGTGTCAAATTACCACATTTTTTATTTAAAAAACTTAATAAAGGTATCAAAAGAAAAGTGTTTATTTGGGAAATAATTTTATATCCTTTTTTTATTTGTTATAGTGTTACACCACACTTAGGTACTTACATTTATGTATCATTGCGGGTTCGAATCCCGTCGGAATTGAAAATTTTGATAAGATTTTTCATTTTCAAAATATTTTTTTAATGAACACTTAAAAAAAAACACTTAAAAAACAATCTAAATTATTCGGAATTGTAGTTTTTCGCTACGTGTTGCCAGGGTTAACATTAATCTCCAAAATTTTTAGTTCAGAAGACAGGAAAAAATCCATTGATATATATCAAGATAAAAATCAATTGATATATGTATATCGTGATATATATCATGATATATATCCGTTGATATATATCGGCGAACCCTGATTTTAATGTTAGCGGCCCTCAATTTGATAAAGCCGTTTTGAAATTTTAGTGGTTTAAATATATTCGTGCCCATTGAAATTAGGTTTGGTCCAGAGAAATTAGAAAAATGCCAAAGAAATTAGCAAAATGCCAAAGAAATTAGCAAAATGCCAGAGAAATTAGGAAAATGCCAAAGAAATTAGCGACAGAGAAATTAGTTTTTTATCGCGGACACATTTGTTTGCTTTGTAAAACAGTAACGTGGAGTTAAAATAACATGAAATTTGATTCACCACTACCTAATAGTATCTATATTAACGTTAACGTTATAAAAAGTGTCAATTTATATTTCATTATTGCGTAATAAGCGATTGAATGCAGATAGGGGTGTCGCGGACACGCCAGAGAACTTAGATTTCACGACTTTAGAAATTAATTACAGCTTTCCTATGTATATAATTGAGGATATTACTAGTGCCATAATAGCGTACTCGTATACTATTTCCAAATAAAAATACAGCAATACTGAAACTGGTCATTTTAATAGGTTCGCAAGGCCGGACATGCCAAAAACACGAGTCCTGCGAAACACCCGAGGATGATTCGCAAGAAGCGGTCCGAAAAACGGTACCCCATTTTCGCAATTTTTTTTTGGTTAATTAAAAAAAAAAAATAACATACCTAATTAAGCACTCAAAGACATGCATTTTAATGTTAGCGGCCCTCAATTTGATAAAGCCGTTTTGAAATTTTAGTGGTTTAAATATATTCGTGCCCATTGAAATTAGGTTTGGTCCAGAGAAATTAGAAAAATGCCAAAGAAATTAGCAAAATGCCAAAGAAATTAGCAAAATGCCAGAGAAATTAGGAAAATGCCAAAGAAATTAGCGACAGAGAAATTAGTTTTTTATCGCGGACACATTTGTTAGCTTTGTAAAACAGTAACGTGGAGTTAAAATAACATGAAATTTGATTCACCACTACCTAATAGTATCTATATTAACGTTAACGTTATAAAAAGTGTCAATTTATATTTCATTATTGCGTAATAAGCGATTGAATGCAGATAGGGGTGTCGCGGACACGCCAGAGAACTAGATTTCACGACTTTAGAAATTAATTACAGCTTTCCTATGTATATAATTGAGGATATTACTAGTGCCATAATAGCGTACTCGTATACTATTTCCAAATAAAAATACAGCAATACTGAAACTGGTCATTTTAATAGGTTCGCAAGGCCGGACATGCCAAAAACACGAGTCCTGCGAAACACCCTTAAGAACCTTATTGGTAAACATATTAGGCCTTTACATCTTTTACTAGATGATTTATACAGTGTCAGGGGGCAATCTTTGCCTACACTTATCGGGACACTGCAGTGCCTGGGACATTGTTTGAGATGGTATAGGCTTGCCCAGTACCTACAAAATCATCTCAGCTAAACCGGCCATATCCACAGAAAAGACATGGTCAATACGTGTGGGACTGACTAAGTTACAAACATCAAAACACAAAAAAAAAACAACAAACTTTCACATTTATAATATTAGTAGGACTAAAGTTCTGATGATTCCACGGTGACAAAAAGCCTGTGACAACAAAGGTCATAAAATTAAATGACGTAATAGTTTCCGAAAAATAACCAAAAAGTAGGCTTCGTAAAATTTTAGAGGCCGTTTCTCATCTGATAGCGATGCGATAACCGAACACGTGGAGAGCATTATACTGAGCCACAGCTCATTTGGAACAACTGGCTCAAAATAAAATCACACTAATATTATAACTTTACTATAATTTACTAATATTATAAATTGAAGACCTCGTGGCGGAGCCTACATAGTAGGAGAATATAAATCGCAGAGACTCCGATGGCTCAGCCATTTACTGCGAATGGGTGAAGATCGTTGTTAAGAGGGCATACCTGGGACGACCAAACGGCCGTCGACCGATTGGTCGTCCCAAGTATCGCTGGAGCGACAGAGTAGAAGCTGACCTGCGCGACCTCGGAGCCGACAACTGGCTAGAGGCAGCAATGGACAGAAAGAAGTGGCGAATTCGCGTTTCGGAGGCCAAGACTTACTTTGGGTCCCTGAGCCAATGGAGTAAGTAATATTATAACTAGTGAACGCCCGCGGCTTCGCCCGCGTGGACTACTTTTTTTATCCCATGGGAACCATAATTTTTTTCCGGGTTAAAAATGCCTATGTGTTATTCCAGAACCTAAACTATCTACATTCCAAATTTCATCAAAATCGGTTCAGTAGTTATGGAGATACGTGATAACAAACATTCACACAAACACACGGACTTTCGCCTTTATAATATTAGTAGGAACGAAAGTTTGAATGTTTGGATGTATGTTTGTTCCTCTTACTATACCAAACTCGACAACCACTGAACCGATTTGGCTGAAATTTAAAATATAGATAGATAATGACCGGGGATAGGACATGGGCTATTTTTTATCCGGGTACCACGCGGCGGAAGCTAGTAAATAAATAAAGGTCATAGCAGACATTATCAACTCAGAAAGGGATCGTAACCGTATCGCCTTTCGCCTCACCATCAACCAGGCGTCAACCTAACTTTAGTGTATTATTTTTAAACAGAGTAAAGAAATAATTCTGTTTACAATATCTTCGAATGCTATTGGCTAAATAAATAAGAGAATTGATAAGTTACCGTCGTCAACCTTTGGGTTGACATTTCAATTTCCGATGTTTTATTTTATCGTACATTTGGTAAAACATGGTCTAGATGACTAATAGACGTCTAACCCTTCTTTGGTCTCATAAATTCACAGATAAGACAATAAAAAAATATTGAACCTACTTCAAAGTTGTCTACGGTAATGTACCAAAAGGTCGACGCCTACACACACGTCACACTCTTGAGTCAATGCCTATAGATAATGCCCTTTTGAATAAAGTAAAGGCATCATTTTTATAGTATTACGGGAATAGTAGTAATCCCAGCAGGACTTATACGACTGTAATCCAAAGGTACTGTAGACAATCTCTCAGATTTCACGATTCTTTGAAGATGTCTAAGGAGATGGGCATATCCACATACATGTTTAGAACATGCCTAATTGGATCTGCCAGGAATAAGTGACAAGTCAAAACATGGAACCATTTCGGAATCATATTTTCTACGTATCTGTGATACAAAAATCAGAATCGGTCTAGTGAATACGGAAAAATTCGGTTTTCTTAAAGACATAAACCACTTTACATTTAAAAAAATTGAAGACAGAAGTTAAACAAAATGAAATATGGTCGCTTTTATGCAATTTCTGTTCTCACTGTAGCTTACGATTCTACGAAGTATTTCCAAGAATTACCATTTACTTCTATTGTGTGCAGGAGCCGTGACTCTGTCGCGGTTGCCGAGTATTATATTATACCTGGTTTTCTTCCAACTTATGCAATATTTGTCCCGATTTTACCCGCAAAATTTCCAAGAAGAAACCGTCCTAATAAAACAAGTTTTTTATATTAGACAGCTATCTATCTATCAGTAACATAATTTCTGGAATCGGATCAGTGAATCCAAATTACCTCCTAAACAAAAGCAACTGTATTTTTTTTTTTTGTAGTCTTTTCTTAAATTATAAAGAAATATCACTTTTATAACTTCAATATCCGGGCGACCGAGCTCTGCTCGGGAGAGAAAACGAATTTTCCCAGAAATAATTTCTATACAAAAACAATAATAATAGATTTACCCAAAAAAAGACAAACAAAAAATAAAAAACTTTCCACTAACAGGTGTAATATAGGGGGAATATATGGCTTCTACCACTGCGCTATCTGAACCAGTTAAGCCAAGCTGGTCTAAATTGGCTGTCATTCAGATGAATCAATAATTAAAGCTTAGCTCACACCTATCGGCGCCGAATTCTCGAAGATCAGATCAAATCGTCCGCTTCGACCGCGGGCAGGTATGCGAGGTTTCATGCAATTTCATATAAAGTTTAAAATTCGATTCTTTCGGCGCGGATAGGTGTGCGGCGACCTTAACTTGCCCATGCGAAAGACCATGCTGAAGTTAACCAGCCGTTCTCGTATACTCGTGACAGTTCAACATTTAATGGTATTTTAACAGGCAATCATTTGCAAGGCTGAATCGCTTACAAACTCGCGTGACAACTGCAATCAATTGCAATACTTATCCAAGGTGAATAAGGACGCCCCTTAAATCCCCCTTAATTATTGTCTTAAATGTTATTGTTCCCTTGAATTGCTGTCTTAAATTATTTTCCTAGTTCTGTCTATCATACTTCAAAACGCTCAGCTGATGCCACTAGCGGTCACCCTTCCAAATTGTGACCATTCACGTCGCGCCTTTAACAAACAAACAAGAACGTCTAACAAGCTTCGCTTTTTGCACAAACTTGAAACAGCGATCATTTTTAGGATTCCGTAGTCCTGACAAGGAACCCTTATAGTTTCGACATGTCCATCTGTCTATCTGTCCGAGGTTTTGCTAAGAGACCGTTAGTACTAGAAAGCTGTAATTTTGTAGAGGTATGTCATATCAATTACGCTGACAAAGTGGTACAATAACATTTTGGAAAATATTTTTTAAGTAATTTTTTAGGTAATATTTTTTAAGGAAAATAGTTTAAGACAAAAATGGAAATGGGCAGGACACATAGCCAGATACCATGATAAAAGATGGTCACACCAAATAACAAAGTGGAAAGGTCCTATAGGCAAGAGGAGCGTAGGTCAACAAAGAAAAAGATGGGAGGATGACATCAAGAACATAGCGGGAGATAAATGGAGGAGTGTTGCCATAGATCGCGAAGAATGGTTCAAATTGGAGGAGGCTTTTACCTAAGACACCAATAACAAATAATTTTTAATTTCAACTTTTTGTAAAATAATTTAATTTTAAGTGTAGAACAATAAAGATTTTGAATTTGAATTTTGAACTCCCCTACATGTGAAGTGGGGATGATTTTTTATTTCGTTGTCTACCCCATTGTGTGGGGTATCATAGAATAGGTAAGTATATTTTTTAGGAAAAACGGGACAATCGTCTGCAGACGGGGTCAGGAGGAGGGAAAAAATGTAAATATGATGATGTCGACGAACTGGTACATACTCGTAAAATAATCGGGAAAGATTCTCCTGCAATAGAAGGTCTTTCTGTGCCGAAATCATCGGGATCAAACAATGCCCAAGTTCATGAGCCAATTGAGGCTATAACTAATACGCTTACAGAAGTTATTCCTACTCCATTTCTTCGTGGACCAAGAAACAGAAACAACGTTTACCTACCAACCAAAGATACAGCTGTTTCGAGTGAATATATTGATCTTAAGACACAGAAAATAAAAGTTAATTTAAAATTGGCTAAAGAAAAACTTGAAATAGCAAAGCGTGAGCGGTACAAGCCCGATTTGGAAATATTAAACCTAGAAAGGGAACTAAATATACAGCAACCATCTAGTTTTACGTTACCATTTTATTTAGAAAATATCGTCATTCATTCTACAGAGCAAAATGATGAAGACGAAGCAGATATTTTGGATTTAACGAGAAATAATACATTGTAATAGGTAGTTCGGACACGTTGCTCGCAGAGACCCTGACAACTTGGAAAAGCTGATGGTAGTGGGTAAGGAAGACGGGAAAAGACCTCGTGGTCGCTCACCTACCCGTTGGTCAGACCAAGTAAAATCACTCACCGGCCTGCCCATACCTGAAGCTTTGAAGACCGCCGAAAACAGGAAAACGTGGAGAAGCATAGTGCAACGAGTGATGAACACAAATTCAGAGTAGACACTACCTTCAGTAATGAAGATGCCGACTGAGAAGAAGAGAATAGGTAAGTATTTTAAAATGACTTACGGGTTGCTAATACTATTTTTTGATTTAATATATATTCAAACGAAATATTCAACTTTTACGAAAGTCCATTTACGAAAGTCCAAATTTTCGTTCCAGTAAGGCGTCCCCCACCCCGCCACCCTCTAAAAGCTAAAGTGCTGGCTTAAAAAATCTGGAAAAATTCATGACGATAGTGCTTTTCATGAACTTTAAATGAAAATTATAAGATAACTTTATTAGTTTAGCAGTAATAGTCGTTTACAAGATAACTTTATTAGTTTAGCAGTAATAGTCGTTGAACTTGGGTGTTGGATAATTTTGTACCAAATACAAAATCCTTAAAATAAATCCTTTAAATTGACAAATGAAGTAGTTGTTTGTTGTAACGTGCTACTACGGAACCCTACACAGCGCGTGGCCCAACACGCACTTGGCCGGTTTTCTAAACAAATAAGTATGTGAGGAAATCCGTTATCAAAATAATTCAACTCAACATGCTCAGACCCTTCTAATTCAATTTTTCACCCTAATGGGGTCGATGTAAAAGTTCAGTGTTTTCCGGCTGTTTTCAAAACCCGAAATTTCCCGAAACTTTTGACAATACAAACCGAATTTCCTTCACAGCCCCGAAGCCGCAGTAAGTTTCACCTGGAGCCGAGTGGGTTGGGAACATGCTTCTTTGATATTCTGCGACCAGAATATAACTGGCGTACTAGCATAACAGACATATGTTTGTTATGCTAGTATGCCCTAGTTGAGTATGTACTCAAAGTCAAAGTCAATATGATAGTAAATTTTTAGCCTGCATCGTTCAGCAAACTTGTATGAAGAATACTAACAGCGCCCTCGCAGCGTTGCCATTGGTGATGGTTTATGGTGATGGTATGATGATGACAAGTAGCTAAATTAAAAAAAAACCGACTTCAATGTTCTAAGCTGAACAATTTTCTGCACTCTCGAGGTGCATTTCTGTTCATAACTCCGAAGATCGTCGACATATCCTCACCAAATGTTTATAGCACCAATCGGAAAGTATACCCTTTCAAGCAAAAAGAGATTTTTCCAAATCGGTCTAGGCGTCTTCGAGTATAAAAAAGCACAAAATTCCTTTTTTGAAGTCTGTTATGCATATTGGTTTTTGTCGACTAATCGCTCGAACGCTTGTCTTTTTACGGTCCCTGCTTCTCGAGAAGCCAAAATTTAACGAGGCTTGCATTAAAATTTATGTGCCTCTATTTCCAACTTTGGTCACAGAATAAATAATTTATTTTACAGATAATTCACTCCTTTCTAAACTGTGGACCAGTGACACTCAACCCTAACTCAATCATGGTAGTGTTGTTGTTAAATGAAAAGAAAAAAAAAGAATTTTTATGAGATTTTTTATATGCCATCTAGCCTCAAACTATACATATTTTTTTCGAAACGAAAGTTCCATTGCATCCATATTTGCAGATCATACATTTGCCTCGCGGTGGGAATCGAACCCGCTACCATCTGTGTTTCAGGCTTTCACCCACTACGCCACGGAGGTCGTCAAATGAACTGCACCGAAGATACTAAGGGAGTGTCCACATTGCGTTTTTTGCAGCGCGTTTGTATCGATACAAACGCGATTCGAACGCGATGCGAACGCGCCCCCCGCGCAGCCCCTCCCGGTTCGCTTTTGTATGGAAAAATACGCGTTGCAAACGCGCGTTTGTATCGATACAAACGCGCAGCTCAAAAACGCGCTGCAGAAAACGCAATGTGGACACTCCCTAAGAAGTGGTGTAGATAAGTTTATAATTTACCAACAGAGACGTTATACTCATTAGAAAAAGCTCTAAAACGCGGTGAAGTTTTGTTATAGCTACTTATGTAGAATATAAGCAGCTTATAGAAAACTAAAAAATAGGAGAGATCTATAAAACTCCGTTGTCAGAAAGATAAATTATGTGCGTGCTGCGTGTAAAGGGTAGTTCCCAGTCGGATGCTTGTACCAACGGAAAGACCAAGCGACTGAGTTGACTCAAGCTAATTAGCTTAACTTTTGTTCGCCACGCAGGGCGGGGTACAACGCAACTACTCCAGTTTATATAGAAGATCATTGTATGTTCCTAGATTTAGTAAGTGAATACTGGATGGCCTTAACGCGTATACATCTCCGGTGGAATTATTTAGTTCCAGTAGGAAGATTGATTTCCCAAACCTTCCTAGTCTTACAAACTAGGTTTATTTGTTCATGTTCCGTTCTTAGCTTGTATAGGAGTTTGTTTATTTAGATAGATTAGATATAGATTTTTTTCAAACTCAATACATTTTTTCTGTTAAATAGTGTTGCTTTGTGTGTATATTAATGCAACTTTACATGATATCCTAAACCACAAAACCAAGGGACTATTTTCGTGATAGTAATGAAAATAAAATATTCCTGAGCTCAAAATTTACCGACCTCGGTCGTTATCACATTTTTCAAAGCAAAAATACGCAATATGGAAATGCACGCATCAATTTTGTATCACGGCACGCATTGTCAACCAGGGCAGAAACAGGATTTTCAAAAATCATTTTACATGAGAATGGTGAAAGCGAACACTTGGTGATAAATGATGATGAAGGTGATGAAGGTTTCACCCGCCGTTTATCAGCCCTTCGTCAAGAAATGAGCTATGAAATGAAGAAATACTTTTTCAAATCTGACTGATAGTTCGAGAGATTAGCGCTTTCAAACAATTAATTTCTTCCGCATTACCATAATATAAAAAAACTTGCTTGCGTTTATTGATGTACTGTGACTACAATTCTGGTTGTAATTGCCTTTCAATGAAATACATATATTTAGTTATTCGATTATAATCTGTTCTACTGGCATCAAAATGTTTTAATGATCTCTATTTTATTTAAAGGTATCGAACACTACACAAAGAGGGCCTTTGTGTAGTGGTCAAAATACCTACTGACACATTTGTTAGGGGTTTGTTGGGTACTCCCACCCAATTTTTGGGACTGACTTTCATGTTTAAGAATATTTCAAATCTTTTGCCCCTTAAAATATTTGACTCATTATATAATCAAATGCCAGCATTAAGATTAGCACCTGTCTTTAGGTTTTTGGCAAAGACGATCTACCTCATTTGGACCTAGGTTGGTCCTTGGCCCCTTAAGAGTTAGGCTTGTAGAATTTGCTACGCCCCACACAGGGGTATTAGACCCAAAAACACGAACAAAATTATTTTTCGCTTTATTTGACATTATTTTGACATAATATGTCAATTAGGATCGAAAAATAATTTTATTAAGCTGATCTGATGATGGAGTCAGGAGCTGTTCCACGGAACTCCTCAGTAAGTATGCCGATTGAGTTGAAACTCGGCATATCTGTCAAGTTTCGACTACAATGTAATAATATGGTGACAGCGAGCTGATCTGATCATGGAGTCAGGAGCTGTTCAACAGAACTCCTCAGTAAATGAGCCGATTGAGTTGAAACTCGGCATATCTGTCAAGTTTTGACTACAATGTAATAATATGGTGACAACGAGCTAATCTGATCATGGAGTCAGGAGCTGTTCAACAGAACTCCTCAGTAAATAAGCCGATTGAGTTGAAACTCGGCATATCTGTCAATTTCTGACTACAATGTAATAATATGGAAACAGCGAGCTGATCTAGTAATGGAGTCAGGAGCTGTTCAACAGAACTCCTCAGTTAATAGGCCGATTAAGTTGAAACTCGACATATCTGTCACGTTCCGACTAAAATGTAATAATATAGTGACAGCGAGCTGATCTGATGATGGAGTCAAGGGCTGTTTAAATGAAATTCTCAGTGAATAAAAGTAGAACATCCGTGTTTGGGCTCTTTTGAATCAGCTCATCCTTACCACTGTGCCTTGTAATCACAATATTTTCCTGATGAAAACATCTTCACTCCTGTCGGCAGCAATCCTGGTCTTCATTTTTTATTTAATCTTAGAAAATTTGCAGCGAAACTCTTGTATTTGTTCAACGGAAAATTATGGCTATGGAGTTCTCCATAAAATCCCACTTTGAAAATTCTCTCACTGTGCTAGCTTTCACCATATTAAGCAAATATATATTCTCGGGTCTTAATGCTGACACCAGAACCACCTACATGCGAAAAAACGCAGATATTAGAGTATGAAGTGCATTATTAATTTTGTTTTGTAAAATATCGTCATCAAAGAAAAATTAAAAAAATATATAATAGGCAAATTTTGGCACCCAATATTTACGTATTCTAAAAGTAAGATAGTTACATCAACTCACGAAAACAAAACATATGCCGGGCAACACCCGGCAATACAACAAAAACTCTAATGTATACATTTTTGAAACGAAATATCATGAGTTTTTTTTGCGGTTCATAAAAACTACGATATCTACTAATATTCTCGTATTATTTTAAAATTATTAAGTAAAACGAATAGTACATACCTCGTTAAATAGTATAAATCATACAAATAACCACTTCTAACTTCTCCACTTCTTTAAAATATTCCTGAATGCAGGACTGCAAAATCGTTTACTTAGTGTTAATTTACGTACTTGGTTCAAAGCACTTATAAAACGTTTACCTGCAACTTAACGCAAGCCTACGAAAATAAAATGGCAGTTGACTTTTGTGCTGAATGTATCTAGGTATCAACTTATATAATCTGTTTTTGAAAATTGCATACTTTGCATACATTGACTTTTATACGTGTTTTCGGGTCGAATACCCCTCAGTGCGCCCCCACAGCAGAATCGTCTCACCATGATATTTGCATCCACTTTATTCACTTTGACCCACAAATATCTGAACAAAGTGAGTGCAAATCGGTGCAAGTCGGTGCTGCGTACAGTGCGTACGTCATTGCTGACTCGTCCAATTGGCATAGTTAATTCCATCTATCTCTGTATAGGATTTCAGTGATATTTGGCCCTGTAAGTGGGCGTAAGTGGGTGCTACGTCCCATCATTGTAGATTCCTCGAATTGGCATACTTAATTCCTTCTATATCTTTCGGATTTCAGTGACATTTGGCCCTGTAAGGGTTATTACCCCTTGCTACGTCCCCATTGTAGAATCGTCTCGCCATGACATTTGCATTCACCCCTCGTGGGCGAGCGGAGACAGATCGCCGGGACGCACGCTCTGTCCGACAAGCGAAACACGGTTTGTAGAATAAAATACTTTTAAATTGAAACTGGTTCAAGTAAAAGATAGTTTGTACGAGCTGGCTGACTTTGGTGTTTTTTAGTTTTTTTGAAGATTTTTACAATTCTCGCTAGTGTATGAGCTAATCTACGGTTTGTAGACTTTAAAGGTCATAGCTGTTTAGATCAACTCGGCACCGCAAAGCCTTGTGCTATTAGGTTCTTTGTATGGAATTCTATGAACCAAAGTTCACTGCATCAACTCCATGAAAGCTTGCGGTGACGTTTTGATGTAGTGAGCGTTCATAGAATTATTTACAAAGAATACCTGATATAAATACATGATTTCGCTCATTTGCTCAGGCGCCTACTACATCTCCGCCCGTTGGCTGTAGTACTGTTGCCCAGCGAAATTCGCTCAGCGGTTTCGCAGTTGTTTCGCAGCGGAGGTGTGCTACAGGCATAACAGCGCAAGGCGATGCGGTGCGGGAATTTTAATGGCTGGGATTTGAGATAAAATAATTGATTCGTCATTGTGAGTTACGATAAGGCAGTCTAAAGTTTAGTAGCACGATGCCTTGTTCGATTGGTTCCCCACTGAAGCTTGACTAACTCTGTTCACTTAGTTATTAAGGGTATTGATCGCGAAGTAACAGGAGGTAAATTACCTAGCTCTTAAGACTATTCCATTTGATCCCAGTGATACTGAATAAATTATTATATACTTAGTGTAGCACACACAGCGTATCTTGCGCCGCGTAACGACACACTTCTATTGTGTTTTATAAATACTTATGTATTTAACTATTCTTACAAGCTTTACCTAATGCAATAGTGTGGTAAAAATTTCCATCTGCAAATCTCTGAGATCCCCTGGAATTCTGGCGCAATTACATTTACATTTACATTTTCCTACACTGAAAAAAAAAAACTGCTCAATAAATTTTTTTATCACGTAAATTACTTTTTATTTAGCCCGAAGTTTCGACTTGATTGCACCAGCCGTGGTTGCGGGAAGACTATTATGCTGCCTATACATGTTGGGCGAGCCTAGGCCAACGCGAGCGAAGGCAAATTGATGCAAGGCGAGCGCTACCGTCTAGACGTTCGGCGAGTCTATGCAAATCAGTGCAAATCATGCGCTTGTATTCACTGGGCCAGGCTAGGCGAGCGACACCGAGCGATGGCAAGGCAAGACAAATGTGCTGTGTACACGCTGGCATTGGCGTTCACTCGGCAAGCTTGCGCCAACATGTAATAGCGTATGAATGTAGGGCGATGCATAAGCGTAACGCGACTTAAAATGAGTCGCGCTTAAACTGTGTATGTTTTCGCACTTAAGTTGAAACTTTGAATTTGCTTAAAAATAGGTTTGCTTAAGGGGCCTGCGACAGACGAATTGGAAATTCGTAAAATACAAACGTAACCCAAAATTATTCAAAAATTAAGCGTTATTTTCATCAGTTTATGTTATTAGTTATTATTTAGATTTAGGCAGTATTGATCTAGGTTCCTGTTAAAATTTTGCTCCAGATAGATACTGCCTTAATCCAAATAATAACATTAAGTTATATTCTTCTTCTTTTTATTTAAGGGGTAGCCCCTTGTCGGCATAACTGATGTTTCTTTCTCCCTCTTTATTAAGTTATATGCTCAAATTTTAGATTATTTTGGTATTACGTTTGCATTGACAATTCGTTTGTCGCCGGCCCCTTAATGCCTACCGTCACAGCCTAATCGTCCATATCCAGAGGAAGACAGTGACGTATTTGCGTAGAAATAAAAAAGTGTGAGAGGGATATAAATATCCTCCTTTAGATTCTCCCCTCGTCGAGTCGTGAAGATATATTATAGGGTAACTACCCCATATACCCCATAGGCTCATACAAAGGCGTATTGCGATATTAATTTCGAAAGGGCGCCCTAAGATCCCTTAATCCTGGGATTAACATTAATTGAGGATTTTCTTTAGAAATTGTCAGAAAGAACATGGTGTGCTGGCTACACTAGTTTCTTTAAAAGGTCAATGACCTTTTATCGGTGTTCTAAGGAATATTAATCTAGAAATATGAATTCTCGTTGGATTAAATCTAGTTTAATATTCCTTAGTATTTAATTAAGCAGGCTTTTGTGAACTACTGAAATAATACGATATTCACTTTGAATTTATGATAATTATAATTAACAAAGTTACTATTATCTATTATTATCATTAGATGCTCGTGCTCAGCGTAGCCCGGTTGAATTTTGTATTGCATGGATTTTCCAGAAACTTTCTTATTGTTAGAACAAGGTTTGTATGAAACAAACCTCGTCCTGACAATTAGAATCATAACAAATTGTCTTTTTTAAACTTTCGCTATCAGAATACATTATATCTACATGTGTATCCGGGTATTTATCACGAAAATTACCTTTTTATTTTGCCCGACAAATTATCAGCCAAACCCAAGCCGTTCTCGAGTAATGATATTTCATACGTACGGCAAAAATCAAAAATCGATCTAGGCTAGGTCTCATAACTGAAAAAAAATTACTTTCTGGGAAAATTCGTTTTCCCTATTTGAACCCGAGCAGAGCTCAGTCGCCTAGATATTTTTAAATGAATTACAAAGGACTTTATCTTATTTGCTTAGTCCTTTTATAACAACTAAATGAGGTTGAATAAATTGAGGCTGAATACACAACCAAGGTCCATGCATTGATTGATTTATTTACGCAGTAATTTAATAGAAACACTCTAATTTATTTAATCTAATACATACAATAGCATTGTATTCTTAAAGACATAAGTACAAGTAAGGAGAATTCACCTAAGAGTATAAAGAGTTAGCTATAAAGGTTTTAGCTGACCAGTCGCCGCCGCACCCGCGTCCAGAGGGCCTAGCCAACCGGCCTTCGTATGAAGCGATTCGATTTCTAACTTCGCTAACACTCGAACGTAAGGTTTTCATTGGTCGAACCGAGGCCGAACGTAAGGTCACGTGGTCTTCCACCAATAAAACATCGGCGATAGCGAAGCGAATTGTAGAATATAAAAGATTGATGCCACTTGGCTAGAGGCCCTGATTACGTAAGACTTGCAATAGTAAAGCGACACACTACGCGACCGGTCGAAAAATATCACTAAAAATCGTATTACGGTCGCAAAATGCAATGGCCCAAAGTACATTTTGGCGGGCAAAAATACGTGCGATTGGCTTCCTTATTACGATTTTTAGTGATATTTTGCGACCGGTCGCGTAGTAATTGCTGTCGCATTGCTATTCCAAGTCTTACGTAATCAGGGCGCCGAACCTCACCCTATCGCCTCGGTATTCTTTGTATGGAATTCTATGAAGCAACGCTCACTACATCAACTCCGTAACGCCGCCGGATCGCCGCCGCTTCGCAAGCCAAAAGTGAAGGAACAAGTGAACGCCGAAAAAGCGATGCGGTGCGGAGGCGATTGGTCAGCTATAACGTTAAATTATAGAATGTCATTTAGTTCTAGGGTACATGACATTCAGTTGCCCTGACTAAAAGTTTTTGATTCACGAGATCCTAAGGCCCTGACCGACGAGCGAGTAAAACCGCGGTCTTATGGCTCGTCGGTAAAGCTCGCCGGTATATCTGGAGCCTGGCTCGCGGCTCGTCATGTTTGCTTCATTTTTCACTCAGGTCGATCAAATTCAAAATTCAAAACCTCAATTCGACTACGATACGACTGTTTCACTCGCTAGTCGATCAGCACCAACGAGCCGCGAGTAAAACCGACGTTCTTTAAAACCGCGGTATAGGCTCGTACGTCGATCACCCACTTTAAACAGATCCCATCAAAGTATTTCATAGTTCACACACTCCGTTCTATAGGTTGCTGTTTATTATCCTAAGCCTCTTTGTGACAGCAGTATGTACGAACACGAAATTCATTATCAAAAAAGATCAAACAATATTTTTAAAGCTTCAAATACATATACAGATAAAACGAAAAAAGGTTGTTCACTTCACATTTTATGAAAACACTTTTCATTTCAACTGATGAGATTTTTATGATTTAAAGTAAATTGACTTCATGTTTGCAATCTTGATATTTTTAGATAGATGATTTGTATAATTTGATGAGTGGCTGATAAAAAGACGAACAAGTCCAAAGAAAATTCAAATAAACACAAGCTCTGAAGCATCAACTCTATGAAACAGTTTTACCGAATAGATGGGTGACCGTAGAAAGCTCTTACTCGGGTATTAGGAATTACCTGAAACAATAAATAATGATTTATTAGAATATGCGACACTATCCACATTACTATGAAACATTACTATGAAATATATTCGGAGTGGTGATAAAACTGATTGAGTGAATTCCAAATTGCCAACCGTATTCGATCAATTATTTCAGATACAATTTTACTTATGTTTTTCATTTCGAACATGAATAAAAAAGCATGATCAATCAAAGAAAACGTGATCAAAAACAGAAATTATTTATACTCAGAACAACTGTTTGAAACACAATAAATAATTAATGATAAAGTCGTTGCTTAAGGGGTCTGCGACAGGAGAATTTCCATAAAAACGTAATACCGAAATCACTTAAAATTTAAGCATATTTTTATCAGTTTATGTTGTTAGATTAAGGCAGTAGGTATTTATCTAGGTTCCTGTTACACTTTTGTTCCTAAAAACTTACATAAAAAGAAATGTAAGCCAATTGAATTGAAATGTTTGTAGGTACACCAAAAATGGCTTTTAATTTGTTCTATAGTAAGTTTTTTGGAACAAAAGTGTAACAGGAACCTAGATAAATACTGCCTTTATCCAAATAATAACATAAAGTGATAAAAGTATGCTCACATTTTAAATTAATTTAGTATTACGTTTGTATGGACAATTCGCCTGTCGCCGGTCCCTTAATACGACTGCTCAGTCAAAGCTAAGTAATTTAAATATATCTCTACAAAAATAAGATGCGTAATATCCGACTCTGTACGCATTTGGCCTCGAGATCAGTGGATATCCATTCATGTTTGTATTAACAGTCGTATGTATGAATCACGGATGCATCTCCACAGGAAATAGCTCATTATAATACAATACAATACAGAACAGATCAGTAAGTCATACTCATACATAGTTTATAATATAGGCAAGTTTTTTGTGGTTTGGGTTTCATAAGATTTTTTGAGTTTTATTTAAGGCGAAGCGGAGATTGAAGAGCTAGCTAGAGCAAAACTAGATATAATGATGGTATCGATTGCATTGCAAAACAGATTTTATCGGAGGCGAAATTTCGATACCATAAAAACACATTTTCACTAGATGACTTAAAAAGCGGCTAGCTTCAACTTATGTCTTGTACTCAACGAGAAGCTCTAGTACCTTGGACATCAATGATGGCTTGTGTGATTACCACAATAATGTTGGAGGTTCGGCTATTCTACTTCACACAATTTTACGTTACTAAGTTTCATACTCTGCCTTAAATAAATATAAGTATGTATTTACAAATATATAAGTATTCTATCAGTTATCGAGATCCCATAGTACAAGCTTTGCTTAGTTTGGGGCTAGATGGCGCTGTGTCAAATGTCCAGCAATATTATTATTATTATTATACTCTGCCTCATTGGCTCCACAGCACAGTATTAAATTCATTATCATCATCATCATCATCCACAGACCGATTTTACCCACTGCTGGCTATAGGCCTCCCTAAATTTGTGCCATACACCATAATCCCTTTACGAATTTTATCACGATTAAATTCACTGAACAAAAAATTATAATAAGAGCAAATTGAATAGAATTTCTATACATTTCAAATAACTTGACTATCATTTTTATTCTATTGTTGGGATAGAAGGTAGGTGGTATTACAAAAATATTAGGAGCTTCATTCCTGAAACCAGAAATAAATTCATGATTCTTATCGCTGATACAGCCCATAATCTCCCGATTCTCTGGAGTAAATAGCAATTGTAGCTTTACTTTATTGCCTAGTGGTCCGAGATAAAATCTAAACGAAGGAAAAGTGAGAGTCAAAACAAATATAAATTCTAACAACGTAGGCAATCCATCTTATTCACAACACCCACAACACACAACCCTGTCACAGCTATAACGTTTTACGATTACAAGAAATTCCCGAAAATTTCCGGAAATTTCCGAATATTCACGAATGTGGAAGAGCCAAGATTTGTTTCAACATCCCTTTTACATAATTAAGTAGGATAAACGCTCTACGACACGTTATACGCAGAATACTTTAGGGTGTGTGCATAGAGGAAGAAACGAAGGAGGGGAAGTTTAATTTATCATTAAACCCAGTGAGGTATGTTGGCCGAGTATTTCGACTTTCAACCTAAAGAGAGAGAGAACCCGAAGAATTTTCAATTTCAGAAAATCTAATGCTTTGATACAAACTCTGAGCTGTGAAGGAAGTCGTGAGCAAATCAGTTAACTATTCAGAACCCTTCCTTGGCAGTCGGATAATAAAAGCAGCGATGGGAATTCAACTTATGGAAAAGCTTCTGCGAAATGTGGGAATGTGCCAAGTATGTATATGGTCGTGCCTTAGAAAACCCCTTTACATCTTCAAATAATTTTGTCCCCAAAAATATGAGATAAGATCCTGGAACCCTTGCAGGCTTTTAAAACACTTATTACTGAAAAAAAGGGCAGAAAGTCCGATAGCAGAACCTGAGCTATTCACTGACCCTATGACCGAGAAAAACCAGAAGACTCGACAAGCAACCCAAACGGCATATGCATAAAACAAAATATGCCAATCCTTGCAGCAAACGCTTAAAGAATACACCAGAAGTTGCCAACAGCTGAATTTTCGTGTAAATGTTCTTGGCACAGTTACAAAGCTTTGAGCACAAGATCATAAGAAGAAATGACACTGGGTAAACCAGCTATGTAGCACCCTCTAGGAAGTTACATAACTTTCGTATAATGAGCCGGTAACGACTCATTTATTCCTGTACTGATCTTTCTTCATTTAACATTGGAATAGTACACGGGAATTACGTAAAAATATGTTTCGATTCATCCGGAGAATCTTCTTTTGGGAAAGAGACTTACGGTACGGTCACTCCTTGTCGTCTCACATGAGACGCGACCGCGAGGAGAGACCGTGATGAAGATTCTTCGGATGAACCGAAACATTGTCGGTCGTATCGACGATATTTTATGTAATTCCCGTGTATTATTATAATGTCAAGTACAACTCACGATATACAAAAGAGAAATTAATTAAAATCTTGATGTAGCATTCTAGCTACTGCCATAATTTCACGCACACTATCATAAAAAGCAATTTTTCCAAATAAAAAAGTACAAATAAATAAAATGTAATAACCAAGTTTAAAAACCTTGTACCTATGAGATTAACAAACTCTACAGAAACAGTGTCCCAGCCTGCTGCCGGAGAACTTGTGAGTCATAGGCACTAAAAGTCATTGTGTTTAAAATACTAAAGGCTTCTAATAGACTATCGTGTTGTTCATAATTGTTGCTAGAAATCGATACCGAAAAAACCAGTGTAAGTCAGAGCAGATTAAATCATAGCTTGTTCAGCTGTCGTGCAAAACAAAAACTTTATAACCAGGTTTGGCAATTAGCTACAACTTTACTTGCTACACTACACTGTGTGGCTCTAATCTGAACTACTTGTAACCTTAAGCCACAAAGCCGAGACGTGTTTCTTAAGGTAAGGTCTTCTAATAATAAGTTATCGTCATAAGACTGTCTAAAGGTCAGTGTAAGACGTGCTTGAGTATTAGCTACTGAAACACGTAAACCACTAAAGAAATATATTTATAAAATTGTAAACATAGTCACGATCATTTAAATGTCGGGGTTTGTAAATGCCCCTTTGGGATCAGATAGGATATTTTTACCCGACTGCGGCGAAGCCCAAAAGGAGGGCTATGTGCAGATCAAAATAAAGGCCTAGTACGAAAATCTGTCCGCGACCACGGCTATTGCAACATAGCCGAAACGTCGGGATAAATAAGGTAAATTACGCGATAAAATCCCGTGTCCATAAAACTTTTCAATATGAATAGTGATCGCGAAAGTTTAGTTACACTCTGTACACAGAGCTTATAGTTTCATACAAGTTTTTGTCCGTGGGTTTGCATCAAAAGTATAACCAAAAATATTATTTTAGACTAAAATTAGGAATTGATGGTTCAGAACAATTAGATCAAGTGCTATGAACCAAAAGCATCTTTGTCTTCGAATATTTATCTAAAATTTCGAATTCAGTATTAGAATTCCCATCGGATGGTCTCACAAAACACAACCCGGCTTTAGAAATCCAAAATTTAACTAAAACACTTGCCTTGAAAACATCACCGAGGCTTCTAAACTCTACATTATTCAACTTGGGTTCCAACTGAATTTTGAAGGTCGTGAAGATAACCCTTTCTGCCTGGGTCGTTTAAGCACGCACAAGAGATGTTTAGTACCCTTGCTTGCATAATAGGGTCATTAGAATCTAGCCTCATAACTCATAATGCTGTCATTTTGCATGACTTTGGGGTGTTTTTTTCTTTTCTTATGTCTATTAAAAGAGATGGCAACATAGTTAGCGGCTGCTTGAGTTTTAAGAAGCTTAGAAGTCCATTATAAATAAGAGGTTTCGTCTATAAACATAATTGAATATGCGCTTTAAGGGCTCAAAAACATTTAGAACAACACGGACATCACAAGATTGAGGATACAGACAGCAAAAAATGGAGGGATAATGATTTCTTAAGTTATCCTTAAAGAAAAGATTGCAAGAATTATTACACTGATTTATACACGGAAAAAAAGTAATGAATAGCGATCTATTCGTCATCATGTAATGATGACGAATAGATCGCTATTCATTACTATTGCCTTTATTTAACAATAGATGATTTACGCAAAGTATTATAATATATTGGCTCTAGTAAGGGCGGTATGGGAGCGGAATAAAGATTGTTTTATCGATACTTCTTAAAACTGTGTGGAGTACTCAATGCAATACAAAACACTATCACGTCAAGTGCCTATGACGCACATGTCATCATCATCATCATCACAGCCGTTGGACGTCCACTGTTGGACAAAGGCCTCCCTCAAAAATTTCAATGTGTTGGAGAAGCGGCCTGCTGTTGGAAGTTTTTACAAGGTCGTTTGTCCGTCTTGTCGGTGGACATCCAACACTGCGCTTGCCGGTCCGTGGCCTCCACTCGAGAACTTTTTCGGCCCCATCGGCCATCTGTTCTGCGTGCTATAATCAGGGATATTCCGGTTAAGGTTAAAAACCGTAATGAATCGGTTGTTTAACAGTTTGAATACCGGTTAACCGAAGCAATGGGTTACCGAAACGTTTCTGTTAATAACAACCGAAACGATATGGGTTTTTTTCTTAAGGTTTAAATTGGCGCATTTTCGGCGTGTGCTGCGAGTAGCGTAATGTGAGTGCGACGGAAAATAATGTCTCACTCATCTTCTGTCGCGTTTAATATTCTTGCTTGCTTGAATTTCTGTCGTTGCGTATTTTTGTAGTTTGCGTGCGAGTATCGCCGTGATTATTTTGTTTATGCACTACCTACCGTACCTATCCGCTTTTTGGCAGATTATTTCTTGCCAAAGCTGTAGCGAATGAATGTATTATTTAGTTATTGTGAGTACTGAATTAGTAGTGAGTTGTTGAATAAGTACTACAAATAATTTACTTTAAACGATTAAAAATTGGTATTTTTTACATTTAAATGCCTCGCAAACAGTCTAACGCCGTTCACAGACATTTTGAATATAACAAAAGGACTGGTTGCAGTTTATGTAGGTATGCTTTGTGGAAAGCAGTTAAAGGTAAGTAGGTAGGTATTATTTAAGTTAGGTATTAGAATCAGACAAAATAAATAGGTACCTACTTACTTATTTAAGTAGATTAATATCTACTATCACCTAAATGGAAAACTATTCAATGTTGTTTTAGTTCGATTGTTGTTAGTAGGTACAGTGTTGTTAATATATATTCATTTACTTACTTATTGTTATGCCTTTATATCAAGAATAATAGGTAGGTAGGTTAGGAGGACCTTACCTACACCTACTACTGAGTTGTCATGTATGTACTTACCTATGTCCTTTATATTTTGTTAACTTATAGGTAGGTAGGTACTTAGGTATTACCATACTAATTATTTACCTACCTACCTAGTCGATCGAGCGAGCGAAGCGAGCGAAGATCTTAGTGGCAAGTTATGCGATTTTGCTTTGTATGTTTGTATGTTTGTATATTTGTATGTTTCATTTTTATGTTCTCGCATAACTATCGAACCGCTTATCCAATCTGTATGAAACTTGATAGGTCAATAGGTTGTGCTATGGAAATTTGCTGTGGAGCGTATGAGCGTAATCGATGAAGGGGTTGTAAAGATATGGGGTTCCCAAGGGGGTAAATTTTTTTCAAAGTTACCCAAATATATTGAGTGGGGTGTCATATGAAAGTACTCAATTTATACATTTCAAAATGGTTTTTAGTTTTCTTCTAGGTTCTATAGTTTTTGAAATACAGAGAAAAAGAAAAATGATGAAAACCAATTAACGGATGTATGGAGAGAGCTCCCGTTTCATAGAGTTTCGATGTATTCGTAGGTCTGGTTAAAAGACAAAGAGTGTGGCATCGTTGTGGTTTGGTTTGCAATGATTTTAGTTGCTTCTTGATATTTTTGGGGAGGGAGAGGGGAGGGGAGGGAGGCGGAGAGGGAGGGGGAGGGGGAGGGAATTGATTTTCTCATACATTTTGTATTGAACTGCTATTTAAATAATTTCTCGAACTAAGAGGCCTTCCCTGAGGCACGGTACGAAGTTCGCGGGGTCAACTATTGAATATAAACACGACACCACTTAATGTATTGCATGCATGCCTATAATCTTTACCATACTGAGGTAGTGCATTAGATATCATTGTGTGGTAAACACTAGAAGGAGCACTTAACGTAGGTATAGGGGTAGTCAGAAACAAGTCCAAATCTAGGCTATCAACACAACGGTGCGCGAGATCTCAGTTCGGGGCGAACTACTAGTTAAATAGAAAAGTCACGAAAACAAGATAAATTGGCTAATGTGTAAAATATAAAATAGGGTAAAATATCCAACAACTAGCCGGGATCAGTAACGGGACACCAGTATTCAAAATTACTAGAAATATCTATAAAAACGTATTATTAACAGTAACTTCTAATAAGATGCGAAGTTACGAAGATACGAAGATGCGAAGTTGCAAAGATACGAAGATACGTAGATACGAAGATACGAAGATACGAAGACACGAAGTTGCGAAGTTACGAAGTTGCGAAGATATGAAGATACGAATACATATTTGAAACTTTCGCGACTTGAACACATTTTTAATTTATTAGTGACCACGGCGACTGTAATGTCGCCGAAACGTCGAGGTAAATAAAATATTTTCATTACGCGATTAAGTCCCGTTACTAATAAATTAAAAATTAAGATACGAAGTTGCGAAGTTACGAAGATACGAAGTTGCGAAGTTACGAAGTTACGAAGATGCGAAGATGCGAAGATGCGATGATGCGAAGTTACGAAGATATGAAGATACGCAGTTGCGAAGTTACGAAGTAATGAAGATGCGAAGTTGCGGAGTTGCGAAGTTACGAAGATACGAAGTTGCGAAGATGCGAAGTTGCGAAGATACGAAGATACGAAGTTACGAAGATACGAAGTTGCGAAGTTGCGAAGTTACGAAGTTATGAAGTTATGAAGTTACGAAGATACGAAGTTGCGAAGTTACGAAGATACGAAGTTACGAAGATACGAAGTTGCGAAGTTACGAAGTTACGAAGATATGAAGATATGAAGTTGCGAAGTTACGAAGTAATGAAGATGCGAAGTTGCGAAGTTACGAAGATAAGAAGTTGCGAAGATGTGAAATTGCGAAGATACGAAGATACGAAGTTGCGAAGATACCAAGATACGAAGTTACGAAGATTCGAAGTTACGAAGATACGAAGATACGAAGTTACGAAGTTACGAAGATACGAAGATACGAAGTTACGAAGATACGAAGTTGCGAAGTTACGAAGTTACGAAGATAGGTAAGAACGGCGAAATGTAGGTAGGTAATAGGTACCTACCTAATTTTTATTCTGACCCTGGATAAAACGCATTTTTCGCATGCGAACATCAACAGGCAAAGATTATGTACCTACATACCTACCTTACTTTATCTGTTGAAATTACAGAAGCAAATCACTAACCATTATTTTAAAAATATCAATAGCTCACACTCACAATACCTAAAATTAAAATAAGTAAAATAGGTACGCCTATCTAGAAAAATACAGTCGCCGGCGCCGTGGCCGAAATCGGCTAGGAAGTCATCATCACATTAAATAAAACATTTTCTGTGAATTATGCGCAAACTGCTTTAGGTACAGTACGGCCAACGGATCTCGGCGTTCGTGAAGTTAGCAGTTTCGATGCGCAGTGCAACTTTTTCATACAAAATTTTCTACTGCGCAGCGAAAAGCCTAACTTCACGAACGCCGAGATCCGTCGGCCCAACTGTAATCCTGTCGACAAATAAGTCAAAAACACGAAATACTTACATTCGCTGGCAACAAGCTGGCAACGTCGCACTTAATGCATCGCTCTCTTTCTACGAAATATTTACGTAATAATGCGACAAAAATACAGTTATAAAAAACCCAATCATTTCGGTATACCGTTTCATTCGGTATGGGTTATTATTTCGGTTAATACCCAATCATTTCGGTATATCGTTTCAATCGGTTACCCTTTCAATCGGTAAGCGTTTGAAGCGGTTACCGTTATGAATGGGTTATCCGATCCCTGGCTATAATATGGCCTGTCCATTGCCACTTCAACGTGCTATTTAGCTATGTCGGTGACCCGAATTCTTTTACGTATCTCCTCATTTCTGATTTTGAGAGCACCGTAAAGCCAGGGAATGTATTAACGTTGCTTGTGGCAACAATACAACAGTTGTAGGACTGCGTGACAAGCAAACTACTAGATGGAGTCAGCAAGCATCAGTCGGAGCTCATTTCGCTGTAGCAACGAATTGGAATTCCGTCGGGACTCGTTGCAGCTGGAATCATATCTGAAGTACTTTTAGGAAGTAGGGGGCACAGTAGACGAGCAACTGCTGTCACTACTACTATCATTATTCGACTACCCTACTATTAAAATACTATAAATCCGAATGTATTTGTTTGTTACGCTTTCACGCCTCAGTTACTCAACCGATCATCTTGAAATTTTCATAAATATACGTCAACAGGGGTACAGAAAAGGACATAGCGTACTCAGAAAAAATCTGTTCCCGAGGGATAGAAAATAACAAAATCTACACTAACGCAAGTGAAGCCGCGGGCAAAATATACTCGTAGTTTAATGTAGTCGAAAAAATAGGTAGACGCAGAGCTAATACCAGTAACATACGAGTATTATTTCAACTCTACAACAGGTTAAAATGAAGATAAATTAAAATCATTTATGTATACTCGTGCAAGATACAGATATTATTGAGGCAACAAAAGTCGCCAATCTGCTTGCCCTAAGTTATGCAAAGCACAATCATAAAAGCCGTAGAATGCTCGTCCAGTCAGAAAATGAGCTTAAAAGTCGCAACAAAGTCGCCAGTCTGCAAACCCTGAGTTATGCAAATTCGAAAAGCGGCTGAGCATACGTGATAGCAGTGAAGTCGTCATGCATGCGAAGAATCTACTAAAATACTTCTTATTTGACATTTTAATATATGAAACGGCACTAAAAAAAGGTGGAGTAGGCTAGCCCAGCACCTATACATACACCATCATCCGGCCATATCAGGAAAAACATGGTTTACGTGTGGGGCTGACTAAGCCGCGGTTTTCTTCACGATGTTTTTCTTCACCGTTTAGAGCTTGGTTTAATGAGCATAACTATAATCTTTTCACAATGAAATATTCATTGATGCACGTCTAGGATTCGAACCCAATATCTTCGGATCGAAAGTCGAGGTACTTACCTACTACCACTCGTCTACCACGGTTCTTGGTTTTTTTTTTGTTCAAACTGCACTAAAATACTAAGATTTTAGGTAAGTATTAGAACTCAAATTATAAGAATAAATACACGTCTCAGACTTTTAAATAAACAAAACATATTCAAAAACCGAGAAGAGTATATTCCCAACACTGGTTTCTTTGTCATCTTCCAGCCTAGGCAATGACCTGATGCATTGACTAACGACACGATATCAGAATGTATAAATGTACGTAATATCATAAAGTCCAGGTGTTAGGTTACATACCTTGTTTGTAACTGCGATAACAGGAACGTGTAGTTTTTATAATGACACCAACGTTTTATAGCGTTGAATATAATTCTTAACGACACAGATCAATAAAAAAGAAAAAAATATATAAAATACAATTATAAAAAAAATTTATAGAGATTTATAAAAATCTGTAAGTGTTTGATTAATTACAATTAAAATGTTATTTTTGTATTTAAGTTGAAAAGTTTATTACACTCTATTTCGATCCCACGAAGAGATCATTTTAACCATTGTATCTTTTTCCTATTACTACTTATATATTTTTTTGTATTTTTTTTTTTAAGTTAATTAAAAAAAACCATAATTATGTAATTTTTAGGACGTCTTGCACCACGATTCTTAATTTTATTTAGCTAACCTAAACGCATTAAACTCATACAATAGGCTAGTTTCAATTTCATTGAAATTAAGAATGTGGTGCATGCAAGACACCCTTAGTTTTCTCTCACCGTTTTATCAATTCTTAAATTCTTAAATTCTTTATTGCACACAAAAGATAGAATTACAAACATTGATTAAAAAGGTGATGTACAAAGGCGAGCTTAACCCTAAAAGAGTTTTCTTACAGCAAACCTTGGGAGAGAGAGAGACTTTATTTATAGATAGCTATGGATAGATGTGTACATACATGAGATAAAAGAGAATGACGATTGAAAGTCATGCTACTTAAATAATACCTAATAATGAGAAATAAATACTTAAAAATATGTACTTACACAAATAATAAACTTACTTATATAAAATACTTACATAACTTGTAATATTATAATTTAAACTTACTTATAATAAATAAATAAGAATTTATGAGTTATAGATACATACAAATCTAAATATCATGGCGCAATTTTTTAATGTTGCATTGAGAGATAGTACTCTTTCAACTTCGACTTGAATATGGTAAGCGAAGGACAAGCTTGAATTGAGTGCGGCAGAGAGTTCCACAACATGGTTGATTTAATAGTGAACGAATCTGCATAGCGTCTAGAGAAGTGCGGCTGAGTTTTGAGGAGAAGGGACTTAATTGATCTACAAGGAACACCGCGTGGGACTAGAAATTCAAAGCGGTCACGAAGATAGGAAGGAGAGAGAGGGCTAAAGAGAACATAATAAAGAAAAGACAGGACATGCAAATCATGACGGCGACGTATGGGGAGCCACTTTAGCCTAGAGCGAAATTCAGAGACGTGATCGAATTTGCGCAGCCCGTAGATGAAACGGATGCACAAATTCTGAAGACGCTCCAGCTTATTAAGCAGCTCCTCAGTAACGTCCAGGAACACAACATCCGCATAATCAAGAATAGGTAGGAGCAGTGATTGGGCAAGAATTATCTTGGTATCCAAAGGTAAGAACCTTTGAAGGCGCTTAAGTGACTGAAAAGTGAAATTGATTTTTCTACTGATCTCATTAATATGAGAGGACCAAGATAAGCGGCTATCAAAGATTACACCTAGGTTCTTAGCTTTCTCCGAATAAGGGATGGGTTCGTTCGCAAAAATTACAGGAGGAAAAAGGGAAGGAGAATTATTATTTAACATAAAATGAGTTCCGAAAATTAGAGCTTGAGATTTAGAGGGATTAACCAAGAGACCAAAAGTATTAGCCCATTCATAAATTTTGGTGAGGTCAAAGTTAATTTGGTCAATGCCCTTTGCTATCTCATCGGCTTTGAAGTGACAATAAATTTGCAGATCATCCGCGTAAAGATGGTAGTGAGAAGTAATAACTTGAGTTATGGCGTTAATAAAAAGAGAAAACAGAAGCGGAGAAAGAACCCCTCCTTGGGGTACACCCGCAGTGATGTCACACCAGTCTGAGCAAAGTTCGTCCGAGCGCACACACTGCGTGCGTCCAGAAAGGTAAGAGCGAAACCAGTCAACTGCAGAAGAGGACAAATTGAGGGAGGAGAGGATGGATATTAAAATGTCGTGGTCAACAGAATTAAAAGCACTACTAAAGTCTAAAAGTATCAGAACCGTAAAGAGTTTATTTTCCATGGCCCAGCGAATATCGTCAGATATTTTTGTTAATGCACCTACCGTGCTGTGGCCAGGACGAAAACCAGACTGAAGTGGACTTAGCAGGCAATTTTTATGAAGAAAAAATGACAATTGTTTTTGAACGACATTCTCCAGTATTTTGGAAAGGACAGGTAAGATTGAGATAGGTCGGAATTGGGAGACAAGTGTGGGGTTAGGAATCTTAGGAAGAGGAATGACATATGCTTTTTTCCAAGCAGAGGGAAATGAGCTGGATTCAAGTGAGTAATTTATTATATAAGTAATTGCAGGAACCAGCTCATCAGCAATAAGAAGCAACATTTGTATGTTGATTCCATCCGCACCAACAGCTTTCGTCGAGATAGAGGAAAGGAATTGTTTAATGTCCTCTTCAGAAACTTCCCTGAAGGTGAAAGATTCACATCCTGGTCTTGGGCGGCGAGATAGTTTCCCTAGGGTCGCTTGCTTGACTACGCCATCCAGACAAATAGGAGATTTGGAAAAATGTGTGTTAATGGCGTTCAGGTCAAACGAACCCAGAGGATCACAGGATTTTCCACCCAGCCCAAGTGACTTAAGGAATTTCCACATCTGTGGGGGATTGCAGTCCTGGAGAGATTTGTGGATATGATTTCGTTTAGAATCTCTACACATCTTGCTACACCGATTTCGAAGTTTTTTGTATGCCGTTAAGTTTTGCGCAGTGGGAAATTTCTTATATAAGCGTTTCGCTCGATCGCGCTTTGACATCATCTTTTTGATAGATGGAGTTAGCCAAGGAGCAGGTGGATGCTTGACTCTAACACGTTTCAACGGTGCATGTATATCGAACAGGTTGGTGATAATCTTGTTAAAGTTAGCAACCATCTCATCAACTGAACCACCATCTATCACTGGAGACCAGTCTATATTAGATGCGTCGAGCTTTAGTCGCTCAAGATCAATGTCTTTGAAGCTACGAAGGAGAAGAAGTTTGGGCTTTCGTTTAGGGGAACGGACTTTATAAGAGAGATAAAGAAGGTCATGATGAGAAAAGGAAGCAGTAATTTGTCCATGGGTGGCCACGCGATCAACATCTGATACAAGAATAAGGTCTAAGAGTGAAGGGTTAAACTGAGGAGCATGGTGGGTAGCCGCAAGGGGTAAAATATGCATATTGACCGAAGATAAAACAGATTCAAGCTTATCAACACGGAAGTCCTTTTTCAGTAGGCATGTATTAAAGTCCCCGAGAATTATCGAGTGATCATATAGAGGCGTGAGAGATTCCAGTTTAATTTCTAAGGAAGAAAAGTAATCAACATTTAGTGAGGGAGGATAATACACGCCTAACAAGATCGGAGAGTGGTTAATAATAATTTCAATATTGCCTATGGCATATAAAAAGAGTTTTGTTTTCTCTAATTTTCAAAATCCCATGTTTTCAGAGACACAAACATAAAACATTTTTACTTCTTTAAGTAATATTTGCACAGACATTTAGCGGACAGAATTTTTTAGACAACCATGATTCAGATGAAGTTTCTAAGTCAACACAACTATATACATAAAACTTGTTTGGCTGTAGGTCTGTTAGTCACGATACCAACTGGTTATTGTGTAATGAGTGTACCAGTTGGGTCCGCTTTGTTTTGTTTTAGTTGTAAATAAGAGTCGTGAGCAAGATTTCTTGTCCTTGTCACTTCCTCATCGATAAAAAGAGATGGTAGGTAACAGAATTAGCAGCTGATCGGTTTTATCATACTTTACATGACGCACATGTGCTCTGGGCTGCGGATGTCCTGCCGGGGCAGGGAGTTGGTTAACTGTGCATTATCTAGCTCAGTGGTTCCTAACCTTTTCAACCTTGTTACCCCTATGATATGTCAATAAAACAGATTTTACCCCCGTTTAAAATTGCATGTTTTGATCTTAAAATTATTCTCCTTTTAGTTACGATTATTTTTCGTTACCCCTCCAAAAAAGCTATTTTACCTGTTTTTAGTTTTTTTTGTGTTGCAGACTAAATTTTTTTTTTCTATATTTAAAACTGTGTAAATTAATATAATATCTAGCAATTTTCAACTTCATCAGTAAGCTAGGTATATATTCTGTTTTCAGAGTAGCCCGGGGCAACGGCACGGCAAAGAGACTCAAGCAATTGGATTTATCACGGCGTAACATTAAAAGAAATGGAAGCCTCTAAAAAGGACTTTTTACTTTAAATAATTGGCAGAATCCCGTGATTCAATTGTGCTAGCTTTAGAAATGAACGGTTTTTTCTGAGAATTAAAGTGATATTTTCTATGTGAAATGAAACGAAGAATATTTCGGCCTTTACATATTTCTGGATGATTTATACAAATTGAACGCTGTAGTGACTGGGACAAGTATACGATTGTATATTTAAATTAATTCTTTAAACTAAGTTAACCTAATCTTATGAAAATATATGAAAAAAACTATGGCTTTTCAGTGAACAATATCGCTGAGTGTAACAATCTTAGTGTTGCTGAAAAAAATTGCTTTAAGTCGGCTTATTCCAAACCCTACCACAGAACAGATAATAATACTACGTATAGAATAGACACTGTGAGTTTGAGCTGGCGAGGAGCTGACTTTGAGCACAGAACACACGAGCAGACGCATAGACGAGACCGAGACCACAGTGTACATTATTCATACGGTGACAACCTTACTGTGTACAAAACTGACATTGTGTAGTGTAAATATAGGTAGTTAGATGCCACTTTTGCATAGAGATTTCGTCGAGTGTCCGGGGTGTGACCCTACTCTTAAATTTCTAAGCTACAATTGTTGACCCAGCAAACAATTTAATTAATTTTCAAATAACTTAATCGCCCAAAATGGGCCATTACATACAAACGAAGTGCTCCCGCTTAACACGTAATTAAGCACCAATTAACTAAACACCGCGTAATCCAATGATGTAATTCTAATTGATAGTCTTCACGACATCTCGTAATTGGAATTCGGAGACAATTTGACAAATAAATACAAAGGCTCAAATGTGTCAGTGCCACCTAGACTTCTAATCACTTGGAACTAACCAGCGGGCTTAAAAAGGTCGCTATTGCAGAATCGCAATAAAGGAGTTGAACTATTGCTATCTCTTTTCATTGACTGAGAGTGAAAAGAGATGGCAATAGTTCAATTCCTTTAATACGATTCTGCAATAGCGAGTTAGCGACCCTTTTAGGCCCGCTGTTCTTCTAGTCACAATTCATCATCATCATCATCATCACCATCATCTCCCTGCCCTTATCCCACTAGGTGAGGTCGGCACAACATGTTTCCCTCTTCCACTTCATTCTATCACTCGTCATCTCAGTGCTCACTCCTTTCACACACATATCTGCATTCACACAGTCCATCCATCTTTCAGTCACAATTAATTTGATAAAAAACTGAAAAATAAACACAGTAACCCCAAATCTAACGATTGTATACTAGGCCTCTATTAATAAACTCGGATTAACTTCTGTCAAAGTTGCACCACGGATTTTACTATTGCCATCCCCTTTTGTTAGACAGTGACAAATAAGGATGTCAATAGTTAAATCCGTGGCGCAACTTTGACAGAAGTTAATCCGAGTTTATTTAAAGAGGCCCTAGAGTATAATTTCATGTCATTTTGACGTTGGGTTTTAATTATTAAGCGTTCGTGTCAGTGCGCGTATAAATTTTCCGATATTATGTAATCATTGTAACACGGCCTGAATTTTGCATGATCCTTAAATCAAAAATGTTGAAGTTCTATCCCTCTCTGCCAAACTGACTAATCATAACGCTGTTGTAGATAAGGATTGGTCTATAACCGACAGAAAGTACGATTGTGAAAATGATCGAACGGTTTACGCATTTCAGAGAGGCAAAAAGTTACAGTATAAACACGCTACTTCTCTCTCGAGTAATATTGTGGCGTTTTGTACAAAATCCGATAGATAAATAAATCAGATCCCCAATGAATCTATCCAGAGTACCGATATCAGACACATAACATGGGCTCACAAAGGGACCGCAAAACCTCTAGGACAACGATTCTTAAACTTTCGAACTTTGTGATATATTTTGGCCCTTTTGAGTTTTTTCAGTTGACTCTTGGTCTGTAAAGTGCGCATGCAATCTTTCGAAAAGAAAAGAATAAAAATTTCCATTCGTGACACAAGCACGTGCGCAGATACTGTGTAAGTTTAAATGTATGAATCAAATATTATAATCAGAAGTCTAAGATACTATTTTCATAAGTCTACATATCGAACTAAATCTAACTGCTTTTAGAAGAATGGAATGAGGAAATGGGGTAGAAACTTTTTTTGTCTTCAAACAGCAGGCAACAGATAGTCTGTATATATGGTTGTATTAAATATATTTATCTATTCTGCCAGCATGTAAGTTTGTAAAGGCTCGTAGTGGTCAGGTCTAGTGACAGTTTCAGGGTACTTGAATTTTAACGAAGTGGATATGTACCGTTCTTTAGCCTGAACTGAACCATTCAGTCCTTTAAAAGGCAAGCAATCATTCAAGTTGAACTCAAGCTTATTCAAGTGAAAAGCGCTTTTCTTTGTATTTACATTCATAACGGTAATTTTCTGCAAGTTTGAGAGCCGGAGTCCCAGATAACTATCAATTCAGCCCTATTCAAGTTCAGCGACTGCAATGGAGTGTTTCTTTTAGGGCGAATATAAAGGAATGTTTTTATTGTAAATGGATTGCATGAGTTGGTTTTATCGTTACACGATATAGGGCTTTTTGATATAATAGTGTTCTGTAAGCGAAATAAGCAAACGTAAATAATCATAGATGTGTCATAGATCCCACAATTTCATACCTTTACTGATGTTTTGTAAATCTCACCGTACAAATCCCTCGTGGCTCCCTTCTTTGCTTAGGACTTGACTTATTGTGCACCCCTAAATAGGGGATGTTTTACAAAACTGAGGGTAGATGCGAATTTATCGCCGATGTGCGCGTATTTATGCCCCACTTAAGTGTTTCATGAGGGAAAAGTTGGTTGCAGTCTGTCTGAACGTGATTAAGTGATTTATTTGGCAGGTCTCTTGTCTTGGAACGAAAATTCTGCCAAAAAGCCTGCCAAAGCGAGGAGCAAAACAAATTATACATAACTTTTTACTTAAACTTACGGACTGATAGTAATGTATGTCAGTTTGAATTGTGTCTCCTTTTTGTTAATTTTTGATGGGAAACTCAATTGAACGCAAAATAAATCGCAAACAAAATCAAAGTGCCCTAAATATTAACCGAACTTCATAGACAAGGTCACAAAACGTTTAACTTCCAAAGGTTCTAGAAAATACCAATTTACATTCTTTATCCTAATCGTTTAGAGCTTGGTAAAGAAACTTTAATTTTTAATCTAAACCTTAGACTACAAGTAACTTCTAAGACATAAAAATTTGCCAAGCACCTCTAAACACGAAGTTTTATCCTGGGTTTAACGTAGCGAATATGAAAGGAAGACTTCTTCAATGTCGATCATAATACAGCGTTGAATGAAAACCTTTAGGAAGTTTACTCGGAGTTATAGTTAGGTGATGCCCGATGCGTTGGTCAGTCCAGCCCCTTTGATTGTCTATCTTTGATATTGACCAAAACTCTCAAATAAGACAGTGTAGTGACCAGGCAAGTAGCGCTGTCGCTCTCATCTCAACACGCGATCTTTTTGACAGTTTAAGATCTATTTGAGGTTTGAGACAAGTTAGACAATTGCTGATTCGCAATCGCAACGCACTCGACCTCAGCATGCCAGGCTCTGTGGATGTCGCTGTAAGCCGGAACAAACGGCGTAACATCGTGCGGGAAAAAATACTTTCGTGATGGGTCACCACCCCCAGCATTGGGGAAACGTCGCAAGGAGGAGCATAGTTAGTTAAAAACACCCTGACCCGAAACAAATATTTGCAGATCATACAAAAATTTGCCTCGCGGCGGAAATGAACGCGTAACCTCCTGTGTTTCAGGCGGGCCTTTGCCCACTGCACCACAGAGGTCGTCAATGGTATACCTAACCTAGTCTCAAAGTCAAAGTCCAATTCATTTATTCAATAGGATCACACAGTGTACCACTTTGAAACGTCTTAAGAGCTAGGTAATTAGGTCTGGTATTTTTATCAATTTGTTGTCCGTCAAATGATGTTCACACTCCTGAAAAATCAGACCCAAATGGAAGCCAAGAAACGAGACACTAAAAACACTTAACCTCGAAAAAGGCGTGAATTTCTTGAGCCTAAACAATTTAGACTGAGAGTCAGATCTTGTCTGTTTTCACAAAACCAGGCGTAATATTACGTAGAAAAAAACGGAGATTAAAGAATTAGGATATCCTTAAAAAGTATCAACATTGAGGCCATTCTATACAATACGTAGTATTATTATCTATTCTATGCTTTGGGGCTACATGGTGATGTGTGATTTCCAGCATTATTTATTTATTTGTATCGAGTAAGAAAAAAGGCATTTAGAAGGTATTATATTAGTTGATAAGAAATTCAATGACTCGATTCAATGCATAGTAATATTGAAACCGGAAAAAAACAATAAAATTATAAGTACGACAAAACGCCGCAATTAAGAATGAAAGTAGGTACCTACATAAAATCGTCGTCACGAGCGTAGACTATTCAATGTAAATAAAATGGAATTAGTCAACTTTAATACAAAAACGGGTTTATTATTTAACAATATCCTAACTAATATGAATGCGACTGTAAGTTTATTTGTTTGTTACGCTACTCAACCGATCATCATGAAATTTTACAAAACATATAGTCCGACACAAAATAATATAAATAAATGGGGGCGCCACTGTGCAAGCTAAATACGCGAAATAGATGAATTCTCTTTTAGAAGTAAATTATTACTTCTGACTGACGTCTTCGGCACCTGTACCATAGACAAGAAACCTGTACTTTACCATAGCTTAGTAGAGAAAGGGTTTCCAAAGTACTGAAATTTTAGTTGCCGTGTCTACCCGTTTTTGCCGGACTATAAGACAAATCTACATAGGCACAATGTAAAGGGCAAAAGGTAGATAAGGGTTTGATATACATTTCAATTTTGAAAGTCCGCAAATCCTATCATTTTATGAGAGCTCGTGTAATACCTTAGGGCTATAGCAGACATGCTGCTTTTAGCATCGGTGATCGGCGATTATGCTACTACATCGATGCTGCGTCGAGTTTTGACGACTCTCTGCGATCGATCGCAGTATTAAAATCGCGCGTTTTCGATGCTGCATCGACTTCCTGCGTTCGGACGCGGTATCGGAATTGTGCGTTTTAGCGATTTCTGCGATTGCTGATCTCCGCGTGTAAGTGTGCGATGCGGAATGTTGGTCGCTGCATTTTGCATCTCAAAAGTGACTAAATCGCCGATCGCCAATGCTAAAAGTAGTAAGTCTGCTAGAGCCCTTAATTATGATTATTCTTCCATCGGCCCTAGGTCCAAAAAATATAAGCTCACTGTTGTATCCACAGTAGGTACTTACGGTAAAAATCTACTAAAACGACAAGCATTCAATATTTTTTGAGTTGTCTAGCTTAGCTACAGTTTAAACCGAAGGCTATCTCTAGTTTAACCTTAAATTAAATTAACATGTCGAGATTCATATCGTAAGTTTTTTTCAAGGAAAGCTTTACTATGTCACATTTCTTTTGCATTTTTAAACAAAACTTAGCTGAAATATCCTAAATTACACTTGGCTTAGAATCTTAGTACCTAGTAGGTAACATAGGATTTATTTTGGATTTGCATTTACAATAGTTTTTTTATTGCAATAGGTATTACACGAGTAATACACGCACGAGTAAACCCACGAGCGAGAGCTAGAATATTATTATTTAAATATGTAGATATCTAAACTCTAAACACGTACGTTGCTATCCAATGCCCAGTTTACCTAGACCTGTTTATACGTAAAAAATCCGAAGCTCCATGTATCAAGTTAAGCTGGTCATTGCATTAGCACGAGCGAGTATCAAAACATGGTGTATTCGTGCATTTCTTCGATCATAATCTAAGTAGATTTATTTAAGTTAATCTTGTTTCCAACGTAACGTAATGTGATAAAGCGATTTAAACTCTAACATCAAATGAATAAAGAACATTGCTACGAAAAAACAAGAGCTAGGGAAGTGGCCACACTGCGTTTTCTGCAGCGCGTTTTTGAGCTGCGCGTTTGTATCGATACAATACTGCCGTCATACGTAAAAGGGGCGTATCTTCCTTAAAGTATGTAAGGAAATTACGACCTTTCTACATTCTGAATAGGTCGTGACTTCCATTAAGTAAGTAAGGAAGATGCGCCCTTTTTGCGTATGACGGCAGAATACCTATTTGTTATGTGGTAAGGGAGTTTTTTAAAGCGCGTTTGTATCGATACAAACGTGCAGCTCAAAAACGCGCTGCAATAAACGCAGTGCGGCCACTCCCTTAGACATATTTGGCTCGCGCTTAAGGTTGTAACTGAAATGTCAACTCCTCACCCGCACCGCACCGCATAGCCTTGTGCGGTTAGGTATTATTTGTATGGAATTCTATGGACCAACGCTCACTAAATCAACTCCGTAGCGTCACCGGATCGCCGCATCGCAAGCTGTCAAGGAGTTGATGTAGGTAGTGTGCGTAGGTTCACAGAAAAAAGGACACATTCCTTTATTTTTAAACAGAAACTGCATTCAAAGATTTTCTAAAATTCGCTTGCTTCACCCAGGAATCGAACCAGCTAAAATAATCTTAAAGATTTAAAGTAGTTTTACTCCAGGGTCCATTCATATTTTTCATATTATGCTTGGAGATACACCTTAATCCTAATTTTACAGAATTATGATTCTTTTATAACATTTCTAAGTAAATGTAAATACTTACATTCTTTTTGATAATCCTACGTATAATGAACGAAAAAGTATCTCGTTGTATTTGATGAACAAGTTACATTACAACCCTTTTAGTAATACGAGTACATACATGCATGCAGTCGCTGAACTCTGTGTCAGACATTTTTGTCATTATTTTGAATATAATTAACAATGGTGTCCACAAAATAACCTGCTCAATACTTTAGTGAGGGGAAAGATCGATATCAATTTATTAAAAAACAGGATTACTATAATAATTTCATAAGAAAAACAACTCGCATTCTATATTCAGTAATCCGTAACTCACATACTTAATCATTTACATCAGAGAGATCTAAAAATAGCTTTGATTTAGATACTTTGCATCACAAACAGTGTTTTCACGGTTGCTTAATTCAGTATTCATCTAGCGTTCGTGTAAGTAATTTCCAATTCTGTAAAAGTACTTTGAGATCTAATAGAAATAGAAATACCTTTATTATCAAAGGTGTAACACATTAACAAAATAAATTCAATAGGTACCTACTTATTAATATTAAATGCACAAACTATGACTCGTCTTTAATTTAAAAACTAGGAATTTTGAATTTATATTTGTCGCTTCACATGATCACACATCACAGGTTTTTTACCGCATCATCGGCTCCAATTTCTTCATTTTTTATTTCAGAATTTGACATGTTGAAAGTAAAATCTAATAAATCCCAATTCAAAAAGTCGTGAGATGAATTTTGACTACGCGCGTCAAATTTTTGGTTCTGCTACAAAATGCAGCTACCGAAAAAACATTACAATAAATAATGTCATTCGTCTGATCTCTTAAATCTTTTATAGGCAATCGGTATTACTAGGCAAATATCATTGTCTAAAACTGAGTTCATAAAATACCAAGCTGAACTAAGAAAAACGTTTTTAGTTTCAAAAGTAGAGCTTTTATTGAACTTTGAACTCGGACCTAGACCCAAAGTCACCTTCAAAGTTTTTGTGTGAATTTTATCGATATCGATAAAGGCAGGTGCGCATCCCTACAGTACCTACCTAGAAGAAAAACATGAGGTGGGAACAGCAAACCTAATTTTGCTTTACAATAGCTCGGAGCCTTTTCGTAACTGTTTCATTTCACGAAGGGCGAATATATTTTTAAAGAATATTTACAAGTGTATTGTTATAAGTAAATGGGATCGACATAATAAGATTTTTTAAATCTTTGTAAAAATCTTTTTACTTTATTTTTTGTACTTTGTTACAAATAAAACTGTTCATCCTCATACAGGGTGTAAGAAACTTTCTGGAAATCTAAGATTAGCAATTCATGTAACATTTTATAGTATTAGTATTTTTTATGGTACACGATAATAAACTTTTATTACATTTGTTTAGACGTGCCTCGGACCTTCTCAACATCTATCTAGGATCTTGAGTATTGAAGTGTTTTCTGCTATCTCTTGTATTCGTGAGACCGTGAAGTTTCACCATTTCCAATTAAGGTTCTAAATAAGCTGGCTGTCACTTAAAGTGATAAGTAAAGTACCACGGACCCAGCTTTCACCATCGCTAGTAAGTTCGTATGAGCAAGTGGCCAACTTTGGTGACGGAGTTTTTAGGCTGCCTAAAGGCCTCCGTCATGGCTTAACGACTTGAAAGCCGGGACAAGAACGTCTAAGCAAGCTACGCCACCATCGCTTAGGACCAATATCACGCTTTTTATCCGTAGGGGTTGCTACAATCCCGATACTCATCTTTATAAGTAATCAATTCACTCTCATTACATTCATCATACAAGCTCGCCAGTTTATGGTACCTATTTTTGACGTGACATTTTCCAAAATGTCACTAAGTTTGTTGCGTCTCCTTCAAGCTGTTCGTTATTTAGAAAGTCACTGATTAATCTCAATCAATCTGAGGATGGAATCAGTTGAGTCTTTATCGTGTCGAGTACTTACATACATACATAAAATCACGCCTGTTTCCCATCATAGGGGTAGGCAGAGACCACAGATCTCTTTTTGCTGAAATCCTGACACACAGAGTGAATGCAGCAAAAGGCTTAATTCACTCTCATCACATTCTTCATGCAAGCTCTTCGGTTTAAGGTACTCCTGACCTGGCCTTTTTCCAATAATTCGTCGAGTACTCAAGTCCTTGAATATAATTCGACAGCAGTATCTTTACACCCATTAGATATTTGGGCTTCGTTAAGCTCTGTAACTGTTTTCAAAGCAACTACTACAGAATCTGCGCTGGTTAAGGGCAAAGCTTATCCCTCGAGAGTTCCTCTAAGGTTCGTTGGGTTTTTGCAGAAGGATGGCTCGTGCGTTAAGGACACGGTTTTGTGTTGTTCACAATAGCAGCATTTACACGCAGAGATCGGCCCGCGGGAAATAGCACGCGCCATTCCAACCTTTGCTAAAAACCTTACGTGTAGATGCGCGACGATCTGTACAGATATCTGTGCGGTTCGGAACGCAGTCCAGATGCGCGGTAAAAACTCTACCGTGTAAAGGTCGCTATAATCGTACCACGCGCCAGTCCAAAACTGTGACAGTAATTAACACGACAGTTTTATCCGCGGTTATCTGTACAGATATCTGTACAGTCCAGATGCGTGGTAAAAACTCTACCGTGTAAAGGCCGCTTATATATGCGCGATATGGCCTACTGTACTCCAGAAAGGCCTAGGTAATTTACTTTGACTGAGTTGGTACTCTTGAAAAGGGCTATCTAAGAACATAAGTTAGTTCTATAAACTTGCGAGTTTGTATGAAGAATTGTAGTATGTATGAACTCTTATTAGGGTTAAGTTAATATTTATGATTTGGAATTGTTCTGTGTATGTAAATAGCTAAGTTTTGGAAATAAAAAAATGTGATCCCAGATTAAATAAATTCTTACTGACTGAGGATAAGCCTACAAAAGCCAGACTTTGTTTCATCTTTATTTAAAGAGCATCTTATCAACTAAAACCTAATTATAAATTAGATCGCAAACACATAATTATGATAACTAATGTTTGGTTTAATTAAATAACCGATTGTCGATGACCCTATACGTCGTGGTCTAGATCTGTTTACATGTTTACTAGGTTAATATTTTGGGCAATTTCGGTCAGAAGGTCACTAAACATTTTAAACACCGATTTTGAATAGGTATAGTCCGACACAAAATAATAGAAATAAATGGGGCACACTGTGCAAGCTAAATACGCGAAATAGATAAATTCTCTTTTAGAAGTAAATTTTTACTTCTGACTGACGTCTTCGGTACCTGTACCATAGACAAGAAACCTGTACTTTACCATAGATTAGTAGAGAAAGGGTTTCCAAAGTACTGAAATTTTAGTGGCCGTGTTTACCCGTTTTTGCCGGACTATATTGGGCGAGTGGAAGTGGGTAACTTGACTGTCGATACGATATTTGTAAATTATTTATGTATCGGAACTTATTCGCGTAATGAAATCATTTTATTTAAGTACCTGATTTTGTAATTAAAATTAATTAATATCAAAAGTTGAGAATTCCGATACCACAGTCGGGAATTTCAATTCCGATTGTATTGAAATAAATTTTTGGAATTATTGTATGCGCATTTAACACAAGGTTCAGACCATAGGTTCTCAACTTGGGCGATAACGCCCCCCTGTGGGCGTTTGAGACTTTCAGGGGGGCAGTAGGAGACCCAGAGAGAATTAGGGGGCATTGAGATGGCGCATTTAGATATGGGGGGGGGGGGGGCTCTTGAAAACAATATATTATCAAAGTGGGCGGTGGGCAAAATAAGGTTGCGAAACTATGGTTTAGATTAGACTGTAAAGAAAAACATCCCGGGAAACCAGTTAGTATGCTAATAAGTAGCATTGGGCTTGCCAACAGTCACATACATATAGTATGCTAACTTCTGCTAAATGTGGGCATACGTCAAATATGTATTTGAACGTGCCTCTGATTACCCCCTTAGATATCTGCAAAGGGTCTTGAATTTCCTGAAGATCTGCGGAGCTAAAAAGGTCGCTATTGCAGAATCGCAATAAAGGAATTGAACAATTGCCATCTCTTTTCATTGACTGAGAGTGAAAAGAGATGGCAATAGTTCAATTCCTTTAATACGATTCTGCAATAGCGACCTTTTCAGCTCCGCTGAGGGGATCTTGGAGATACGTGGCCATTCTATACGTAGTATTAGGTACTATCTATTCTATGCTAAAATGCTTGCGGTAAGTATTTGAAGTTATGAACAATATCTAGATCTTACTGCTCGCGTCGCGACTTGTGGGGCTAAAAAGGCCGCTATAGCAAAATCACTATAGGAATTACAATTCCGTTCTTGTCACTCTCAGTTTATGAAAAGAAAGAAGATTACGAAAAGAGACGGCATAATAGTTTAATTCCTAATATCTGGGCGACCGAGCTCTGCTCGGGTGCATAACGCCATCTAGTGGTTCAATTACGAACCACATTGCACCTGTAAATCTTTTTGAGTGAAAATGCCGAGAAAACGGCTTTTCCCAGATATGAGACTTAGCTAGATCGATTTTTCACCCCCGTACTGCAAATTTCATCGAAATCGTTAGAGCCGTTTTCGAGAACGTGACATAAACAAACTTCAAACAACAAACATCAAACAAATATTGCTCGTTTAATAGAATAGGATTGTGATTCTGGTATAGCGGCCTTTTTAGCCCATCTCGCTTCACTTAGTTCTTATGTAAAGCCCTAGGCACCAGCTACTATCCAATTAATCCTTCCATCTCCGTCAAGTCACCAATATTCCACAGAACTGACTCTTAATTAATTCCAATTAGGCACATCTGTCCGGCCGAGTTTGCATTTAGACGACCCCTTAGCTGCATAGCCGCTGCAAATATACCTTATTCCTATAGCACTAGAAACTAATTTCAAAATAAGCCCAAGCAGGAATTACATTTGCTGAGCTCCTGTAATTTAATTCATAGTAACGTTGTTCCGAGGACAAAACGATTATTTTTGAAAAACAACTTTAAAATTCCCTTTGGTCCTTTTCCATAACTATTTTTCAAAACCAGAAATTCGATTTAAGTCCAAATTGAAACCTTAAGCTAGATATCTTTAAGAGCTAGTTTCGTAAGTATAGTAGCATAGCGTAAGTATAGTAAGGGTTATGGCAATCAAATGAATATTACGAGCTACTTGATAACTGAGACAGTCAATGAAATGCAATTGAAATGTGAATGGGAATAAATTGACGTCGTTTCTGAGAAAAATTGTTAAGAAATACAATTTTCTTGAAGAATAACAAGAGGAACTGTATTGCTAATAATTCAACATTCCGTACCTATTGCATTGCAATCAAAGAATATATCTAAAGAAGACTAAGTACAGTACTTCAACTTTATAATGGGCATCGGTTCTTTTCGTGTTTCCCGAATATGTTCGACAGCAGCGTATGATTCCACAAAACAGAATGCGACAGAAGTGCACGTCGTTAGCAGCGCAGCTCGCAAGGCTTGCAACTAATTTGCTTTTCTTAAAAATGACATCGATATTTATTTGCTTGCGATAAAGTTGAAAGTATGAGTAATTTTAATTTCCAAATGACTTTTTGTCAATCGTTTTTGTAATTTTTTGTAATTTTATCCGATGTTTTCCGAAACGCATTCTTTTTAAAGTTTCTTTTTTTTTTGGTAAAGTTTCTAAGGAAAATTATTCCTTGGTTCGATTCACTCAAAACTCGGTAAATAATAAAACACGAAAGAGATAGAAACTTTACCACCCTTCTGTGTTATTCCAGAACCAAAACGATTTAATTCCGAAGCCCGTTGCCGCCTATTATTGAGAACTTACATTAAAAGTGTCCCTACTACTATAGAGGCAACAGTTGACACGAATCAGTGAAGAAAAAATTTTCTTTCGTAGTAAATTATAAAAAATAGTTATGAAAATGGACCAAAATTATAAAAAGTGACAAATGTTGGTATGATCTGCTAATATTTGTCTCGGGTCTGGATGTTTTCTATGTATAATACGTATGTATTTCAAAAAAATCTGTACGTAGTATATCAGTCATGTGGTTCCCATAACACAAGCTTTGCTTACTTTAGGGCTAGATCAGTGATTCCCAAAGTGGTCCAGGTGGACCCCCAGGGGTCTACGGGAGACTCGAAAGGGGTCTACGTTGGCGAGAAAAAAAAATGGGGTTGCACAAGTTCATTCGTGCACTTCTCATTTTTTGTCGAGTAGAAATGTGTAGCAGCAGGGGGTCCACCGAAACCAGTAAAATTTTGAAAGGGGTCCATGAGAAAAAAAGTTTGGGCTAGATGATGCTGTGTGAAATGTCCAGTATTATAAAAAAATAGGTAAAAATCTTCATTTTAAACCTATCCGTACAGACGTTGACAGCGAGAAAACACAAAGTAAACAGGACAAGCCTATCGGTATAAATAAAATATTCAAGGAAAGTTGCTAAACAATCGCACCATTACCGTTGTCCTCACTGACGCTGTTGCTAATGCTCCAAAAATAGGGAATACTCGTACATTCAACAATACACCATCAACCCACAATACATCAACAGTATACTATAACTCAATTCACAAACATGAAATACAGCTATCTCCCTCGCACAGAGCAGATGGCCACAGTTGCACCTGGCCATTGTCATTCTGAATCACAATCTTGTGCGAGCGCAGCGATTGCACTATTTTTGTCTTCTTTGTGTTTAAAGGAAGTGTCAGTCAATATGCACATACTAGCTACGTCCTGGGGTTATGCTTGAATGGATATTCCAACAGAAGCTGATTAATTTCTCAGATAAGCATTAAGTAAGTTCGTCGTATGCTTAATGCTTATCTAAGGGTTCACATGCTATCTCAGTAAATATTAGACTAGGACAATTTTTTAAATAACTTTATAAAACTATTGAAAAATCTGATAACTTTGTCCTTAGGATATTTTTATGTAGCGCTAAAAATGAAAGAAGACGAAAAACATTTTATTTTGTTTGTTTTTTGCTCCTCCTGAACATCTTAGCTTTGTGCTATACGCCCTTTGAGCCCCGACGTATCGAGATGTGTCGTTACTTTGTCTTTCCTATTGTCGTCTCGGTTTTTTGACATAAAAGTGACAGTAACAAAACATATAATAAAAACGTGAACCATAGGGAATTTAGACACAGTTCTCTTTGAATATCGGTTGCATAACTTTGGAATCCGTATCAAATTTCCCGTGAACAAGCAATGTTGACACCATGAGAGTAATGTCGAGCTATTTGTTTAGTCGAAGTAGGTCGTAACATAACACTCACTCTGTTTGTAGTACTTGAATCAACTTACAATACACAGTTATTAACTTTTGCAGTTTCATCGTACTTCTGTAAACTATGTTCCTACTTGTCTGTTCTGAATAAAATGATTTGAAAATGATTTGAATAAAGACCTTTTCACTTTCAACTCTCTTGAGAATTGTAACTTGTAAAAAACTCGCCTGCGGGTCTGAAAGATTCGATTCGATTTAGACGAAATTTTTATAGCCCATGTAGCATTCTCACAATCAAGCCAAACCTAAACCTGATAAGTCAAAATCCATCACGCCATTTCGGCTGCTGAGCGGCACAAAGAAATAGACATACATACATACACTCGAAAAACATAACCCTCCATTCTGCGGCAGTCGGGTAAATAATAAACAAGATTGTGTCCAGGCACGGTAGTCTTTCTTTCAGAACTTTATAAAATTGAAAATCCTTTGCAGATGACCAAGGGAGTAGGTAGTCCGACCTCGAATAAACGCATAATAAGCCTCGTGTCAATGCGGCGCATATTATTTTCAAAACCAAAAATCCATTGACGGCCGGGATTCGAATTCACGACCTTCGTATCGAAAATCGAGGCCAACGAGTTCTCACACCCGTAGCGAAAGCGTTTTTTTATAGGCCTTATAAAGACATAATGTTGGAAAGTAAGTGTATTAACAAAGGCAGTATTACGCTACTTGTTTTGTAATAAATTCTTAATGATGCTTGTTATAAGTTCATCTGGCGCTTCAGAAATTATATTTCTACTTTCATATTTATAAAGAGCTGAGTGCAATTGCAAAGGAAATTAGCAGTAGACAATTTAAGACAATGTACAACTTGATCTGTAGTTATAAGATACTATTTTTACATTACTACTGAACTGAGCTACTCGTGAAAACCTATAATTAGCTTTCTGTATTTATTAGTCTATTTAGTTTAAGTTATATTTAGCTGTTGGTTTTCCTTAAAATAAATAAATAAATAAATAAATAAATTACTTATCAACATAATTTGTCGAACAAAAACTTATCAGACAGAACACGAAAGTCTATTACTAGTAATACGTATTATTAATTAATAACACTAGTTCTAAGTCTAAACGGTTAGGAAAACATCGAGAAGGAACCAGCAGAGCCACATTTTTCATTGATAAATCCTATTTTATAGAAATTTGTCGATTCTAAAATGTAACATTTAGTGATCGTTATGAACGGTATTTGCACTGCAGTTAGCTTTGTAATAGCGGCGAAGGGCTTGCAACCTTTATGTATTGAATGAAATCAAATTTTATGCAAAAAGTGGGCATGCCATGTACCAACTTGTATTTGGACATACCTCTGGCTATCTCCTTAGACATCTTTAAGGATCTTAAATGCATGTCTACCGCACCCTGAGGATACAGTCGAGTCGCGATACTGTTTCGTTTAAAGCATAGTTTTTCAACCTTATTTTGACCACCTTTGTCAACTTATTTTGACAACTTTGAAATATATTTTTTTCGAGCCCCCCATATCTTAATGCCCCATCTTAGTGCCCCCTAATTTTCTCGGGTGCTTCTACTGCCCCCCCCTGAAAGTCACAAACACCCACAAGGGGGCGTTATCTCCCACGTTGAGAACCTATGGTTTAAATTAAAGTAACAAAAAACTTACTCGGATCATGGTCCCACAAATGAGTAAAAGCTTTTGGTATTTTTTCGTCCAAAAAACCATTGACCTGTCCTGTCGTATGTTACGTATCATACCTGTAACAAAAAAGCATAATATAAGTAACAAAATTATGACAGATTTATTTCTCGTTCATTTGCAGGATTACACGATCATTAATCAATGACAGGCGACACAGATCCTCTGAGGCCTAGGGTTGGTATAAAACTGAGCATCAGTTAAGACATTATAACACATGGGAATTATTCGATTCAGATACCGACAATGTTTTTTGTCATCCGAAGAATCTGCCTGGAAGAGATCGCTTCTTAGCGATAAGGCGAAACGTCAATCGAAAGGAAAATGAAATGAAAAATCACCTTGTTTAGTTGAGCTTATGCGGTCCTTTGGAGTAGCTTAACTGAGATAGGTAACCTTAACCTTAACCTTTCCGAGGCACACCAACTAATGACCAAGGTACACCAGTGTGCCGCGGCACACCCTTTGCGGAACACTGCTGATAGTTCGTTTTCTAGCCTAGAAAACGAACTTTCAGCGAACTATCACCATACCTACCCTGGTAAAGTTCCTAGAAATTCTAGAAACTTTACCCGGGTTGGTGAAACAAGGACTTATCCTTACAACGCTGTATCTTTCAGAGTTCTTGTTGAGAACCTCATTTGTGATATGAGAACGTTCTAACGAATGCTAGCCTTCCGAAATCCCTATACGTAGGGCTGACAGGCGTAAAAACTGGATACATGATATCTGGGAGAAAATTTAGGCCACAAGGATTGATCATGATCAAGTCATGCTCATGAATGCCTTAAGGACACATTTGCTCAGATTTTCAGTCACTCCAGATTTCCTCAAGATCCTTATTGATGACCAGCGAAACTAAAAAGGTCGCTATTGCAGAATCGCAATAAAGGAATTGAACTATTGCCATCTCTCTTCATTGACTGAGAGTGAAAAGAGATGGCAATAGTTCAATTCCTTTAATACGATTCTGCAATAGCGATCTTTTTAGCTCCGCAGATTCTATGCTGGTCTACTAACTCACTAGCAAACTTGCAAGTTTTTCTGGATAAAAGTCGCAATCAAACCCAATACTTATATTAGTATTGAATAACATAAAAACTGTTTGATGACGGCTTAATCAGTGGATCGGTATGAATTTCATTTATGGGTTACTTTAAATGTTGGTACTACGCGAGCGAAGCCGAAGGTGAAAACTACTTTATTCTAATTCGGTATCCCTTAGATAATCGGACTGTTACAAACAAATAAATACTAATTAATTTAAAATCAGATAAAAAAATGTTAGTAGGTATGACACTGCAGATGTCATGTGTGCAGTCTTTTAATTTGCACACCGGTATCTATCAATCTACCGATAAAGCATGATCAACAATATTAAAAAAAAAATTGACCTTGCATAACTTACACAATGTTTTGAGAATATAAATTATCTTTATCTTTCCTTTAGGATTATTCCAAGCCAATACCACATTATTTTGTTCGTATGATGTAATTTGATGTAACTGACGGACCGTATTAAAAATGCCACTATTCGCTCCAAAACACAGGTCGCCGACGTAGCTGAAAAGGCCGCGAAGCTGAAGTGGTGCTGGGCGGGGCACGTTTGCCGCATGCCGGATGAACTGTGGGCCAAAACTATCACTGACTGGAGCCCTGAGACAGTGAGACGGCGCGGTAGACCACGCAAGCGATGGCGAGACGAGCTAGACACCTTCAGCGACTATCAGTGGCAGGCAATGGCGTTAGACCGAACTACCTGGAAGACTCGAGGGGAGGCCTTTGCCCAGCAGTGGGACAATGCAGGCTAAAAACAAACAACAAACAAACAAACATGATGTAATTTGTGTAACATGACAAGTGACAGCCCTATTACCGTGCCCTTTACTTATTCAACTGTTCTGGCAACGCTGTAGTGACATAAATTCGACATGTCAGCGATGTCCCAAAAACCAAGGCTTCTCTGGACGAATATCTTAATACAGAGGAATTGGACATAAAATGTTGAAATAAATTGGGATATTCACTCTCGTATATGCAAAATTTATATTTTAGCTTCCGCAGCTTCGCTCAAAATGTAAAAATCGTCGTTGCATTACCGAGATTCGTACCTTCAAATAAAACGCTCGTGGCGTAGCTTGCGACGTTCTTGATTGATCGTCGAAGTTAAGCAGCGTTGTGCGCGGTCACAATTTGGATGACCGCAAGTGGTATTACGAGCTGCGCGCTTCCGTGCTTTGGAGGGCACGTTAAACTGTCGGTCCCAGCTTTTAAGTCGTTAACCCATGACGGAGGCCTTTAGGCGGATAAATTCCGTCACCAGAGTTGGCCACTTGCTCATACGAACTTATTTTTTACCTTCAAATCAAAATACAAACCAAGCCAATACCAACTGCGGAAAATTCAATATTTTTCTCAGTCCTTGTGCACATCGGAGCTTAAAAATACAACCTTCAATATAAAGATACAAAGATCAACAAACGGGTCACGATCTGCCGAAAAATAGACATGGAATAGTAGAAAATATTCTGAGTTTATGATCTTTGCTCCTTATCTTAGCTTTTCTTAAAAGTGGTGATCGACAAATTACTTCCGTAATGTTTCAATCAAAATTAATCAATAAATACTAGAGTTTTACTTTAGAGCCGTGTTGGCCGAGTGGGTTAGTACCTCGACTTTCGACCCGCAGGTCGTGGGTTCGCATCCTGGCCGTGCATCAATGGATTTTACGTCGAAAAATTTATATGCGCATTAACATGAGCTCTAAACGGTGAAGGAAATCGTAAGGAAACCATGTCTTTCCTGTGGATATGGCCGGTTAAGCTGAGAGGATGTAGGTGCAGGGCAAGCCTACTCCATCTCAAACAATGTCCCAGGCATTACAGTGTCCCGTTAAGTGTAGACAAAGATTGCCTCCTGACACTGTATAAATCACCTAGTTAAGGCCTAAGTTTTTAGTTATTTTCTACTTTTAGAGTTGAATTGAATGATGATGAAAAGTCAAATTGAAGGATCGAAAGTCGAGGTACTAACCCATTCGCCGAACATGGCTCATGTAAAGTTAACGGACTTCATATATCGGTTCTACTTTTCTAAATTCAAAGGTCAATGATTAGGTCGTTTAGATTCAATAAGACGTTACCGAAGGCTGTTTCGCATACAACCTTATTCAGATTGTATGGACTGCGGATTGAGGGTAGAAATAACCTCATTCCAGTCCAAGTAACGAGCAGATTCTAGATAAAAGATTATCAAGGTCATATCCATAGAATTTTCATAAAATATATCAACTTGGGAAAATGAATTTATTACTAAAGCTTTCACTTCTAAGTAGGTACTTAATTTTACTTTACTAATTATAATAGACGTCGGCGGCGGCGCCCTGATTTAAACAATGCGACAGCAACCACTACACGACCAAAATCAAAATCAAAATCAAATATCATTTATTCAGTAGGACCGTTATGACCACTTTGAAACGTCTTAAGAGCTAGGTGATTCTACTCCTGTTCTTTCGCGACCAACACCGTGAAGAATCAGGGCAACAAACACGGTATGGGGCCTAGCTTTCTTTTCGATGATCCGGTCGAAAAATATCACTCAAAATCGTATTAAGGTATGATTCCGAACTCTGTGCTGCCACAGCACTACTGGTCCCCATTATTCCCCATAGGTTTTTATGGACATTTCGAGCTACGCAGCCATGCCGCGGCAGCATTGCAAAACAAATGCACCAGAGTGGCAGCCTGGCACCACTGCTGCGGCAGCACTGATGCGTGCAGCTGAGATCGGAATCATACCAAAATGCACTATAGCCAAAGTGCATGAATACGCCGTCTCTTTTCATAGACATTAGAGTGACAAGAAAAAACAATCCAAATCATACCATGATTCATAAAAGGAATTGCGGTAACCGAGAACGGCCTCCCAGACCAATACGGCTCAAATTTTTCATAGCAAACTTTAAAACATCAATAGATACTTGAGCTGAGCTGAGACTAGTTTGAATAATACAGCCCAAAGTCAACAGAAGTCCTATGAACTTTGCTCTGGCGTTAACGTTCATTATCATAAAATGTACAGAGAATAAGCAGTGTTGTATGCAAATAAAAGTTATGAGTCAGATAATAGATAAGATCCGGTCTTCATTACAGCGCAGCGTTTGTTAACAGACGGATTGTGACTTCAACTTACATACATACATAAAATCACGCCTCTTTCCCACAGGGGTAGGCCGAGACCACGGACTTCCACTTGCTACGATTCTGACACACCTCTTTTGCCTCATTCACTCTCATCACATTTTTCATACAAGCTCGCCGGTTTAGGGTTTACTTTGGCCTTTCTCTAAAATGTCACCAATCTGATGCAGGTATGTTCGCCTAGGTCTTCCCCTTCCAGCTGTTCCATTCACACTCGCCTCATATAGGTACTTTTTTGGTTAAACGACTTTCATTCATCCTCTACATGCCCAAACCATCTTAACATGCCTTTCTCAAAACTTCAACTTTTTTAAAACATACTTTAATCAGTGATAGTATGCAAGTAAATAACTGTGACCAGCGCTCTAAAGTTGTTTAAAACCTAACTATAGTTATTTTCTTGGGTTACCGTATTTTTGCGTTTATCTATAAGGGTTCCTCTTCCACTTAATTTACAAAAGCCTTAGAAGTGTTTTTTGCAGAAATAAAACAGTGTTTTTATCCTCATTTGAAAACAGGACCTGTTTTCAGGCAAAACTCGTGGAAAGGTGTTTTATGGTATGGACGTTGAACAGCACATTTGGGTTTTATCCTTCTAATGAAATGTTTGGACGGCCCCTCACGACCTTTAAGACATTTAAAAGGATATTGAATATTCGGATATTAAACCTACTCCTACAATGTCCCAGGAATTACAGCAGGCTGATTGTCTAACTTGTCTCAACCCTCAAATTGGTCTCAAACTGTCAAAAAGATACGCGTCTTTTGTCCCGTTCGGTCTCGTTGAGATGAAAGTGACAGAGCTACTTACAGTTCGGCCGACGGATCTAGGCGTACGTGAAGTCAGGCTCTTCGCTGCGCAGTAGAAAATTTTGTATGAAAAAGTTGCACAGCGCATCGAAACGGCCAACTTCACGAACGCCGAGATCCGTTGGCCCTACTGTACGTGGTCACTGAACTGTCATATTTGACAGTTTGAGACTGATTTTGGTCGCTATCAAAGATAGACAATCAGGGGGCTGATAGAGTCACGAAATGTTCACCAATGAGAATTTTCAAATTGAGGTAAAACTTGCCATGCAGTTAAGTTTTTTTTAAATCTTGATAGACCTCTATTTAGCCACAATCTCACATGATGGTAAGTGACGATGTGGCTGACGATGGATCACAAAGGTTTAGAAGACACTTATTCACTCTTATTTCACCCAGTCAATGTCAGTTTCCTTTCCATGTCAATTTCAAATACCTAGGTACTTCAAAAACATTTCTCTCACACTTTTTTCCTGTTTTTCTCAGTATAGTAGGTATATACTGAGAAAAACAGGACAAAAAACAGAACAAACCTTAATTCTTCGCGTGACGATAATAAACACCTTTGTTTTCGAAATGTCATTAAATTTTTAATTTTTGAGAAAACTCATGTACCTTCCGGTAATTATCAATAACGACACAGAATTCCAATACCCTGATAGCAATGTAGCCGAAAGCAGACTTTCATTTGTAAAATTTGATATTTACAACTGGAAATTTCCAGAAAATGTAATTACAGCTCCAGAAATTTATCGAGCTTTTCTATATTCCGAAAGCTCGTTTTAACTTATTTAGTTACGTACCAGTCTGTATTTTGTATTTCAGGATATATTTTTTCAAAGCTTATGATAATTAGGTTTTGTTGCTGTGGTACAAATGTTATTTTTATAAGCTTTGAACATTTTTAGATCAGATTCAGATTCACAAATGCAGGATTCCTTTGTTTTATAAATTGAGTTTAAAAAAATTGAATAAACTAGCTAGGTCAGAGTAATATAAACGAACTAACGGGACTTTATCGCGTAATTACCTTTGTTTATTATTTCCCGACGTTTCGAGTGCGTTACAGCTCTCGTGGTCACGGGTAGACTGATGTACTGGAGCCACTTCTAATTGAGGGTAGGATCCGCGACTACCCTCAATTCGCCATCAGAATCAGGAATGGACAGTCGACGACACACAACACTGACAGTATCTTGGTGCGGTAATACCGGATCGCGATACGTTTCGCACAACAACTTATTACGGGAATTAGGTTAGAGTATTATAGCAAATAATAAATTAAAGAACTTAGAGGACATTGCGTCGCGTGGGATGAAATTTTCAGAAGTAGTAATAGTATTAATTCCTTTTTTACGATGAAAACCTTTGACTAACACTAATTAAACTAAGTAATCCTTTTTGAAAAGCACGTGCTCATTAGCTCGTTCTCATTACATAAAATGATTCACGGAAACTCCGGTATGAGTAGGTACTCACCTCATTCATTAAATGTATGCTAAAGACATTTTCACTTAAGTTCTTTTAAGCTTTTGACAAAGTTTTTAGGCCACCTCAAGATCTAGTTTGTGACTTTATATCCAAGACATACCTACTATTTTTTTTTATACCTAAAGTTAAAAAAAAAAACTTAGGCCTTTACATCTTCACTAGATGATTTAAACAGTGTCAGACGGCAATCTTTGCCTACACTTATCGGGACACTGTAGTGCCTGGGACATTGTTAAGATGGAGTAGGCTTGCCCAGCACCTACACCATCCTCTCAGCTAAACCGGCCATATCCACAGGAAAGACATCCACAAATACGTGTGGGGCTGATTAAGCCGCGGGTTTCCTCACGATGTTTTCGTTCACCGTTTAGAGCTCGTGTTAACGCGCATCAATCCATTGATGCACGGCCAGGATTTGAACCCACGACCTTCGGATCGAAAGTAGAGGTACTATACCCCTCGGCCAACACGGCTCCTACTAAAGTTAGCACACAAGGATACAGCCCACCTGATGGTAAGCAGTTACCGTTGCCTATGGACGCCTGCGACACCAGAGGAGTCACACTCGCGCTGCTGACCCTTTAATAGGAATCACTGCGCCGAAAACACAATGGACAAGACTGGTCCACCTGCAGTGCAAGCACCGTTCTTTTCGATCGCTAAATTTGACATTTAGATTCGATAGAATTCGATAAAATTAAATTTTTCATTGATAAATCAAAATTTTGTCGATTCTAAATGTCAAATTTAGCGATCGATAAGAACGGTGCTTGCACTGCAGTTGTCACCGAAGCGCTTCCTCGCAGAGCTCCGGCAACCTTACTCACCGCAGGAACACAACACAATTCGAGAAGAATGATGTTATTTGGCTTTTGATTAACATAAAAACGAAAACTAGACTTCTCTATCTCAAAGAATGTCCCAGGCACTACAGTGTCCCGTTAAGTGTAGGTAAAAGATGGTCTCCTGACACTGTATAAATCATCTAATAGAGATGTAAAGGCCTAACTTTTACTTAGTACGGAACCTACAAGGCTCGTGTCTGGCTCGCTCTTGTCCGTTTGATTGTTTAAAAATAAAGTCGCCAGATTTTGAGCTTCGTTTAATACTAAAGCCATATTTACTTATAAAACAGCAAAGTCGTGTGCATCCAAGTTATATTTCAAAATAAATTGATTCTTAAGCTTTCTCTTATAGCGAGGAGCTTAAAGTGGGCAAAGTATAGAGTTTTGAATAAGAAAGTAAGCAATTTACATTCAATATCACATATTAAAGTCCAGAGCAATTTCTGTTCACCTTCCGAGGTAAGGAATTCCACGCCATATTGTTTTATTTTTAAACTTCGCCCATCTTGGAGACAAACGGAGCTCAGGATATTTAGGTAAAAATTTTTCATAAACTGAGCGATAAGCAGCGCGGTCAATTATAACGGCCACGGCAAGTCTTCATTCTGTAGTTCGTTCGTTTCCTTATAACTTGCGATAAACAATATTTTTTTTACATTCAAATTAATTCAAAACAGTTTTTTGTCGAGAAAATTATAACAGTAAAAAAATATTCCGAATCAATAAAACGAATTCGGAAATAGATTCAGGAAACCGAGCGTGTGCCGGCTTTAATCTAATCTTCTTATCGATTTTTCATTTTTCTAATCAACGATATTTTTACCTTGTTATTATAATGTCAAGAATGATTTTTTTCATGTTACAGTGTTTTATCTCAGTGCTCCAAGACCACAGAAAAGAGGGGACTCTTCAAACACAGGTTTTTTTATAAACTTAAATGAAGAGATCCCAACCCATGTAATATACTACAACTAGTTTTAATGAATAAAATATTTTTTTTTTTTTTTTTTTTTTTTTATCTCCGCTTGTAGTTCTGCGTATGCGAATGCCATACCTTAAGAGGCTTATGCCCCGACTGTAACAGGCTTATGAAAAGGTGAAATTGTTTTAAAGAATTTAATATCAAGTCTTACAGTGTAGGAGAAAATGTTGTATCGATGCGTAAAGATCTATTTTCGAGTTTACTTAGCGGACTAAAAAGTCCGTCACCATAGTTGCCCACTTGCTCATACGAACTTACATTGACACTATTTTATCAATTTATCACTAGACTTCAAACTCTTATGGAATCAAAAGTAGCTCAGCCACAGAAATATTAGTACAAGTAGATCAGCTGTCATTTTTAGTTAGACACTAAAGCAAGTATTAAGAACTTCAACAAAGATTTATTAAAAAAAAAGAACAAACAATCCACCTAAAACTAGAACTTAACCAACAATTTTAACTGTAATCGAAAAATCAACTCAAAATAACCTAACTACGATATGACGCAAAAATACAATGTTCCTAGCACCACTAGAGGTCCGTCTCGTTCGAAATTCCGGCAGAGAATGAGCGCGCGCCGGCTTGCTCGCTCTTTTTATACCCCGGATCACGTGATCTTGTTTACGCATTCGGATGTTCTCTAACACGGCCGTTCCTGGCAGAGCGGTACGTCCTCGGCCGCCGTATTGTGTCTAGAAGGCCCTGCATTAGCTAACTGGTCATCATTGGCATGGTCATTATCATTCTCTGAAACACACCAAACAACAAACTTAAAGTGACCCATAGTATAAGCAAATCTGGAACCTGAAGCCAAACATTATCGACAGCAAAGTTATTTTTATTATTTTTCAGCAACATCAAAGGGGTTCAACAAGTTAGTACTTAAGTACTTATAGCTCAAAAAGTATAAAAAAAAAGAATTAAGGGTTCTACTAAAATTGTAACAGAATCCCATATCATAGACACAAGCGTGCACTCAAGTGCCTATAACAAGGATCCCGCCAACAACACATGAAGTTAAACTTAAAGCTTTAACCTTTAACTACCTACATGGCTTTAGGGGGAGCTAAGTGCAATGCATGACACATGATAAATTCCGGAAGTCTATCATCCATCATTCAATGCTTACAAGTTTGACAAAAACAACACCACCTCATAGTCTAGGCCTCAACATTCGCGTTCTATGAGAGGATGTATCATTGTCGGAACAACCAAGCAACCTTAATGCTTGTTGTAAACGTGAACATTGCAGCGGCCTCGAAGCCAGTGCGTTCACAAAACCCGATGAAAGATATAGACGGAGCAGAGGCCTCAACAAGCGCATGCTGTGTCTAGTCAAGTTATTCACGTCTGGTTGTGAATAACGAGCAGAGGCCTCAACATTCGCATGCCCAACCATCTCGCCGTCACGCAGATCGAAGTCCGAGCCGCCGGGACGGAGATGGCCAATCACAGACCCTCAGCTCTTGTGCTGAAGAGCGCAGCACACGTCTTCAGACACCACTCGCCACGCCATGCCAGAGCACCAAGCGCTGTGCAGCGCCCAGGCGCCACGGAAGCAACGTGCGAAGCGGGTAGCCCGCCTGCACCACCAACGCTCGTCCCAACTCGCGAACGACGGCGCGAACGACGGCCCGCACAGTTGCGCGAACAACGGCTCGCCAGACAGCGCGAAAGACGGCTCGCCCGACAGCGCAAGCGACGGCTCGCCCGACAGCGCAAGCGACGGCTCGCCCGACAGCGCAAGCGACGGCTCGCCCGACAGCGCAAGCGACGGCTCGCCCGACAGCGCAAGCGACGGCTCGTCCGACAGCGCAAGCGACGGCTCGTCCGACAGCGCAAGCGATGGCTCGCCTCACGCAGCCACCACGCACACACACCATGTCACGTCACGCATGTGTAATCCAAGTAACTGTTAACATAAGAAATTACGTTCAAAAAAAAAAAATGCGGCACCTCAGATTAGATCACAGGTTACAGATTAAAAATCACAGACCACAGATCTTACCAACCGTACCTTTTATCCTAGTCCGTCCATCACCTACGAAACCATTAATCGCTATCCACTAACCTATCGTCATATTGTCTAAAACCCCAAAGCTACACTGTATGAGTGTGTGTAAGTGTGATATGAATTTAGTAAAACCTTCTGTATTAAAAGGATAGCAACCAATAGAGACATAGACGACGTTTTACCGGATTAGGACAAAAACAGACAAAAACTTATGCCGAAGATCGCGGCACACGTCCACCGCCAGCGGCACTCCCTGCATGCCTGCCTGGCGCCTCGCCGTCGCACGACAGCACCTGCGTGGGCGTCTACAGCAGCCGTCAGCGCACCCGTGCCGCCACCAGCCGCGCCACGCGCACTGTGCTACTGCCTGCGCCAGTATACCGAACACCTTGTCGTAAAGGACACGCGTTGAACTTCACTGTGCACAGAGAAAACCTTATTAAAAATGTGAGATCACCAAGCGCAAACTTCATTTCACATACTCACCATGACAAGCTCGGCTTCACCTGACCTAGACTCACTACTTAGGTTAGGACATAGTGAGCGGCATGAAAGTTTGATGAACTAGATCGAAATCTATAACGCACGCATGCCCTAACTTACCACAAGTATGACATCTGACCTACTCATATTCACCTTAGGTGCCTCACGCCTTGTAGGGTAAGATGCACCCTGACCATGAGTCGCACGGGCAACGTTGCTAGACGAGCGGTGTTCGATCTTGGGCTTGACATAAGCGGAGAGATACTTGACCAAATCCTTGCACTGCAGTTTGGCATTAGTTGCTGAAGCCTTTACCTGAGGATCGGAAATACCTCTTACCACAATAGCAACCTTCAGCTCGTCCGACAGGCCCGTCACGATGATAAGACGTAAAAGCGATTTACGCTCGTACTCGGCATAGGTCGAGAATTTATTCGAGCTTGTACACATAACCTTAAACAGAACAGTAGCTATGTCGACGTTGCGAGGACAAAGTGCTCTAAACTCTATTTTGAAGTTACTCCACGACCTATCATTTGTAACCCAATCGTTTAACCACGGCTTTGCATCGCCACGCAAACATTTACCTATCCGCCCGAGACATTCGCGATCATCCCAATTGTTCAAAAGACGATCGACCTCAGCACACCACATATCAAAATCGTGGATACTCGGATCAAAAGGCGATATATATGTAGAACTCGCGAGACTTCAATTTCAACAATGTAGCGAAAACTCCGACAATACTACCCACATTTTCATTCTCGACACCGTTACTTGCCTCTGGCACACGCGAGACGCTTTCGTCAGTCACTGCCCCAGACACGACGGAGTTCGGCTCACTAGCAAGCGTCGGCATAACCGGAGGCAGTGATGACGACGCCTGGCTATCGTTGTTTGAACACGATGGTCTGTCATTTGATAGAAACCTACCCTCGATTACTTCTAGTCGATTCAAAATTCTATCTAAGGCAACATCATGAGATTCACGAGATCTATCACGACGAGCAGACAAACTATCGCGACGCCTATGCGAGCTACTGCGAGAGTTACATGAATCCTCACGTCTTTGTGAACGATCGCGACGGTCAGTTGCACGACTGCGACGGTCGTTAACTGGCGTATGACAACTATTAGACACCGAATAACGACGATCGCGGCTCCTACTACGTGATCGATCCCTTCTACATGCATGCTCACGATCCCTATTCCTGGACGAACGTCCCGTCATGCTCAACAAAATTGAGGGTACTTACGATTTTTTCCAACCACACAAAACAACACAAAACTTCACAAAACTGCAACACTAACGAACCTTTAACTAAACTGTTGTCAAGATGATGGAGGGCAAGGCCTAAAAACGTTACGATCCCACGAATGATATTAAGAACTTCAACAAAGATTTATTAAAAAAAAAGAACAAACAATCCACCTAAAACTAGAACTTAACCAACAATTTTAACTGTAATCGAAAAATCAACTCAAAATAACCTAACTACGATATGACGCAAAAATACAATGTTCCTAGCACCACTAGAGGTCCGTCTCGTTCGAAATTCCGGCAGAGAATGAGCGCGCGCCGGCTTGCTCGCTCTTTTTATACCCCGGATCACGTGATCTTGTTTACGCATTCGGATGTTCTCTAACACAAGGATATTTTGTAGTACTACTAACTTAAAATGTACATTAAAAACCCAGTATTTTTATTTGTTGACTAATAAAAGGCTCGCATAATCAGTGCCAGCTTCATTTCCATAAGCCTTTTAACTATTAATCCTGTTCACAGCAGGATTTCCACTACAAAGGACTATACAAAAAGGCTGCCACAGTATGAGAATAAGCAGAAATAACTACTTTAATAGCCGTGTTGGTCATTTGGCATAGTGCCGCGGCTGCCGCTCCGAAGATCGTAGATTCGAATTCCTGCCTTCCATCAATGGTTTTTTTCGCCAGATTTGGCCACTCGCTCATACGAACTTACTTACTTTATCAGTGGTTTTTTCGATTTTGCACAATAATGCACATTAATACGAGCTCTGAACGTTAAAGGAAAGTATCGTGAGGATATCAGTTAGTATTCAGTCTTGGCTTAAGGACTCAAAAGTCGGGACCAACAATTGAACGTGCCCTCTGAATCACGTTAATGCTACTACTACTAGCGAATCGCTAGTACCATTAATGTGGTTGCGTGTAGCATTAAAAAAAATGTATTTAAGTAGTATATCAATCATGTGGTTCCCATAATACAAGCTCTGCTTAGCTTGGGGCTACATGATGCTGTGTGAAATGTCCAGCATTATTTATTTATTTATTTATTAATTTGATGATTGGTGATCGCTAATTCGCTACTAGCGATCAATTCAACGATCAATCGAGAACGTTTAAACATACAAGAGCGATTAAGGTTCACTGATAAAACTTGGGACAAAACTAAAGTAGAGCTGCTAAGAAGTCTCCTTAATTATATTCTTTATGAGGCTCGAAGCATCTACTTTTTATGTCGAGGTTAGTGTACGAAACTCGACTAAATCACGAAGGTACGAAAAAGGAGGTCGCTAAGACCATTCGGGAAGATTTACTTCGCAACACACACGACACATGTGGAGTAAATCTCCTAGTTTTCTGAAAATCTCGACTTGTCACGCACGTATCCTGTCACGGACGCGATCCGTGAATTACTAACTGGTTTGTTTTGACAGTTTTTTGTAATACTTAAGGAAACTGCGCAAAAGTTTCTGTATTTATGATGTGAAGGAATATCATGAGGAAATCTAGGGCCAATGCGAATAATATTAGGTAACTTCCATGATTTCTATCAAATAAAGTAAGTTCTTCCAAATGACAATTCTTTTTATTTACAATCGGTGTCAGACTATGAAACTCCAAAATTCTACGATAAAATATGGTTTTGCAAACATTCAAGAGCAATGATTGCTTTATTTTTCGAAATACCGTCCACAAAATGTTCAAATATAAAATAGAACAAGCATTCTATTGTCAGAATAGTAATAGCACAGAATAAATAGGTAGCATAGGTAGGTACGCCAGATTGTACGCCAGATTGCAACCGAGACGAGAACACTCAACGTACCGTACGTAACAAGAACCAACTGAAAATAGTGGATTGAATTTTGGGAAATACTTCTTAATTTTTTATGCGTTACTAAAGATAAACATAAATATTGTTATCAACGGGATAATTACCATGATTATTGAGTTTTGTTGCTTCCCGATATTTCGACGCAGTTGCATGCGCCATTCGTAACCATGGTAGTTTCAAAAGTTATAAAGTTAAACAAACGATTTAAGCTATCGATCAACGTATTTCTTAGTAAAAACATTGAATCGACGTCGACTTTTCTTAATCCATGTCAATCCATTGACTGTCGCTCCCTAAGTTAGTACCATCCAGAACGTTGTTCCGATTCAAAAGAGATACAATACAATACAATACAATATATCTTTATTGACATAAATACCCACAAAAATACAGAGTCAATTAAAATAACGATACAAATATATGGGGTACTTAAAACAATGGGCGGCCTTATCGCTGAAAGCGATCTCTTCCAGGCAACCTTTGGATGGACAGGACAAAATCTAAAAGATAAGGACGGTGGTAAACACTTAATGGAATAGAAAAAAAAAAAAAGTGACACTTGTAAATTTAAAGGCACAAATACATTACTTAAAAACACTACTTAAATTTTAAATTGTACATATGCTACTACTAACGTAATATAAAATAAAAGTAAATAAATAACCTAATTATATAATATACCTAATTTAATTATATAATACATATATTTATATATATATAAAAAATACATACTAAATAGCTAAACACTAAAAGACTAAACAAATAGAGTAAAAATAAAAAATCTAAGAAGGTGATGACGACAGTGAAAGATAATGTTGATATACTAAGTTTTTAAAAATAGGTAGAGACTTTGCATGCCTGATTGAAACCGGAAGTGCATTCCAGAGCTCAACAGCTTTAATCGTGAAAGAGTTTCCATAAAAGCACGAAGTGTGAACAGGGGTTTTCAACTGGCGAGACTCTGAAGACCGTAAATGTCGGTCGTTGGATAAATGAAGAAACTCGAAGCGGCTTTTTAGGTAATAGGGAGAGGACGAGAGAAAGAGAATATTATAAAGAAGAGAGAGTATGTGAGAATTTCTGCGAAATCGGATGGGTAACCACTTAAGCTTAGAGCGATATTCGGAAATGTGATCATACTTACGTAAGCCAAAAATAAATCTTATAGCAAAATTTTGAAGCCGCTCGAGTTTGTTCAGTTGATCCTCTGTTATGTCAGCAAAACACGCATCTGCGTAATCTAAAATTGGAAGAAGTAAAGATTGTGCAAGCGCAACTTTAGTGGCAGTAGGGAGGAAGTTTCTTAACCGCCTAAGGGAAGAAGCAGCAGCATAAGTTTTGCGACTCATCGCAGCTATTTGTGGTACCCACGAAAGTTGAGTGTCAATTTGAACGCCTAAGTTTTTTACTACGTTACTGTGGTTAATTATAGTGCCATCAAAAACAACTTGTGGTAGAGTAGGCCAATCAATTCGTGACAACATTCTTGAACTGCCTATTATAATAAACTGGGTTTTATCAGGATTTACTTTAAGCCCATAGGACTTACTCCATTCAAGAATGTTGCATAAGTCGACGTTGATGGCATCAATAGCTTCACTCAGCCACTCAACTGGTGCTTGAGAGTAAATTTGTAAATCATCTGCATAAAGGTGGTAGGAAGAAGAGAGTTTATTAGAGATAGAATTAATAAATATAGCAAAAAGAAGAGGAGATAAAACGCCGCCCTGAGGTACACCAGCACTAAGATCGCACCACGATGAATAGACATCGTCAATACGAATTCGTTGCCGGCGACCAAACAGGTAACTACGAAACCAGTCAATTACTGTTGGAGATATGTTAAGAGAGCGGAGAAGAGCTAACAAAATGTCATAGTCAACGTTATTAAAAGCATTACTGAAATCCAGAAGGGATAAAACAGTAAGTTGTCCATCTGCCATGCCAAGTCTTATATCATCGGTGATTTGAATAAGAGCAGAAACAGTGCTATGACCCGGGCGAAAGCCGGACTGGTAAGGATTTAAAAGATTGTTAAAATTAAGAAAGAGATTAAGTTGCTGGTGTACTAGACGCTCCAGTACTTTGGAGAGGAAGGAAAGGATTGAAATAGGACGATACTCTGAAAAAGAAGATGGATTGGGTTTCTTGGGGAGAGGGGTTACCTGAGCCTCCTTCCAAAGACTTGGAAAAGTTCCAGTGTCTATGGAGAAGTTAAACAGGTAGGTAATAACATGAATAATTTCCATCAATAATAGGCATTATCATTTTTTTGCTAATACTGTCACTGCCTACTGCATTTGATGAGATGGAACAAATGCTCTTCTTAACATCACAATCAGTAAATTGACGAAAAGAGAAAGGGGGAAAATCAGGAGTTATGAGTGGCAATGAAGAAAGAGAATTTAAAGTTGATGTTTTAGGAGGTCCACTAAAGACTGTTGAAGAGGAAAAGTGTAAATTTAAAGAATTAATATCAAAGTCTTTGGAACATTCCTGTCGCGACTTGCCAACTCCTAGAGAGCGAAGAAATTTCCAAACTTTCGCTGAATCGTTATTAGCAACAGAGTCATGAATATAACGGCGTTGTGCATCCCTACACACCCTGTTGCAGTGATTTCTAGCCGCAGCATACTTATCCCTATTATGATCTGTAGGTGAACGTTTGTACCTAACCTTGGCTAGGAGCTTCTTGTGCTTTTCAGCACGTATAGGCTCAGTTAGCCAAGGAGCAGGAAGATGTTTCATCTTCACGGAACGAATAGGAGCATGTACATCATACAGATCAGTGATAGAGATATCTGTAATTAAAAGTTTTATGAACCATTTCAACCTTTAAATGGCTTCTTAGTGGCCTAAGTTAGTTGCTATTTTGTTACTTTAAGCCGATGGTCTTCCTAAAATAAATAAATAAATAAATAAGTAATTATATGGACTGCACGAAACACGAGAAGGGGAAGAAAGTATTAAGTTGAGATGACGGCTTCGGCTTATAGATCAGAGTGAATGAAGTCAAAATTCAAATTTATTTATTCATTAAGATCACTAGTGTATCACTTTGAATCGTCTTAAGAGCTAGGTAATTCTACTCTTGTTCCTTCGCGACCAAGACCGTGAAGAACCAGGGCAACAAACACGGTTTGGGGCCTAACACTCTTTTCGGTGACATACTTTTTGTATGTAATTTTTACCTATGTAATTTTTTTTTTATTTTTTTATTTTATGTAAATAATTATTAAAAATGTTATCTAATTTTTACAAGTATTCTTCATCAGAAAACTGATGTGTCAACCCTCAATACACAGGCGAATGGGACCGCTCCGAAACTGTAACCGCTGTCCCAGTTACGTAACTGTTTTTCACAACCAGTTAGGATAGTGCAATAAGATGATGATGAAAAGGAATTACATAGAATAATATTAGCCCATTTATTTATTTATTTATCTGTAGGAAAACCAACAGCAGAAGATTACTTAAAAATTAGTTGGCTAGCAACAGAAAGCTAATTAAAGGTTTTCACCATCTAACTAGTGTCACTGTAAGTTGTACACTGTGGTTTCACACTGTGTAATATATGGCGGGAATGGGTGGCAAAATCTGAAAAGGTTCTGAACGGTTTGCCACCTAGAGTTAGTTATTAAAAGTTTTATGAACCATTTCAACGTGCAGCGCATAACAAAACGGAAACTCCTTAATGTGGGACGCATTAAGTAAATTTAATTTTCACTTTTCCGAGGGTAGTATGACAATTCACTTTTTGAAGTAAATTAAACGATCATCATCATCATCTCCTTGCCCTTTTCCCACTAAGTGGGGTCGGCACAACATGTTCTCATCTTCCATTCCCTCCTATCACTCGTCATCTCAGTAGTCACTCCTTTCACACATGCGTGTGAAAGGAGCGTGCCTCTTATTCATAAATGTAAATTATGGAATTTATATAATTTACGCGTGAATTTGGGCTCGTATTCATAAAATATTATTGTATCTATAGCAATGCTAAAATAAATTATATTCCTTGACTTATCTATCACAGTAGGTTAGCCTCAAACAAAGCAAAACTTGTCCTGCGAGAACCAGAAAACTGAAATAACTTATTAAATATATTTTATACATAAGGAAGGCCGAAGAAAGGGTTTGATTGTGTGAAAGAGGATATGAATTTGAGAGGAAAGGATTCAGAGTTGAATGATAGAAGTGATATGACCTATCAAATGGTGCAATCCAAAAACATAAATAACATCAACTTTAGAAGAAGATGAAGATTTATCTTATTTTTAGTGTTGGCGGTTCATGTCATGAGAAGAGCAGGAGAATGATGATGGGAATCGAACCTACAAAGCAGATCTTGCCAACTGTGTGGTCAGATGAATTAAAATGCAAATCGCAAGCACGCATAATGAAGTGCCTTAGAAGCACCGGTCAGTGTTTAGTTTAAATTTACTTTGAGTAGGGTTTTGGCATACGAGCCTCACTCTGCGGTAGAGCAATGGTGACCAAGAGTGTGTTTACACAGGAAATTATTTAGATAATGTTGTGCTAAGGCACGATAAATTTTCGGTCTAATATTTTCAACCGACTTCAAAAAAGGAGGGGTTTTCAATTCGTTGAAATTTATTTTATTGTGTCCACCGATTTGTCCGTCTATTGTGGACTGATTTTGATGATTCTTCTTTAGTTTGAATGGGTATACCCCATAATGTGGTCCCATAATTTGGTGATGATCTGTTGAGGGTATTCGGAGTTATGAACACAAATGCACCTCGAGATAAAAAAAAATTGCTCAGCTTGTAACATTGAAGTCTGTTATTTTTAATTTAACCACTTTTTTATAATATCCAATCTTTTGTCTTTAAAACTGACCATCAAGAACGACTATGCCATAGCTTTCAGGATTTGAAACTGGTAATTTGACTGTACTTGCAGAAACATCTAAGTACCTACTCTAATGAATGAAATCCCCTCAAAAATACTATCAGAAATCAATGATGATAACTATAAACTCAAATTTAAAAAATATTTTAATAATAATCTGTTAAGCCCGTAGATAGTTAGATCGATTAACACTTTATTGTACACCACATGAACATTAAAACAAATTACAGATTAAAGTCTTTTTTCTGTTATTTAATTTACGTGTCACATTGACTGATATGTAGGTATGTGTAGTACTAATCGACATCATCAAATTATTACAGTACAAAATACATATTTTATTGCCCAGTTATTCGGAGACACCCTGTACAATGTTTGTTAACCTGCGGAATACAATTAAAGTAAGGTGCGGATACAGTCTATCTCGCTCGCATATTAGCGCGTTTGCACTCGTTGTCTTGCTCGATTATCGAAACCAGTTTCTTATCAGCACGTCTGCCGTCCGTACCTTGCAAATCGAACAGCATACTGCATAGGTAGGTAGTTTACACCTTTTTCTATGGGTAATCGAATATTTACTATTTGTAACTTTGTAACTATGGTTCATTAGCGTTTGTTTAACACATTTTATTTTTTGTTTTTGTATGTAAACTGAGTAGGTAGGTACCTACCTAGATAAGTTAGTCTACTTCATGTTGCTCTTTAGGTATACTTATACAAGTCAAATCTTCTTGTTTGAAATAGGTAGGTACTTACTTATTTACTTACTTAGTATGTAGGCTTATTTTTATAAGAGACTCACAAGCCTGCGGACAAACCGTCACACGGTTTTTGCAGAGCTTTTAATTTAAAACTTTATTTTCTGTATAATTATAAATAAATAAAAAAAAAAAAAAAAAAAAAAAGTAATTCATAGCATAGTAATTCTGAGTGCCCGTACCAAAAGGCATGCTCATAAAGCTACATACACTGCTGCGACGGCAACCTACTTATCTTTTGTCCAACATTTTAAAGAATGTGGCATGAGAACGAAAGAATTTATTAACGCTTTTACTGCTACCGTCTGCGGTGTCGGGAAGAGATTGCAGCATCGCCGGTAGTGGTGATTATCAAGTGTACAACGTGTTGCCTTATTAACAAGAAAAAAAACTAAGGTCTTTACATCTTTTCTCTTAGGCCTCACATCTTTTACTTGATGATTTATACAGTGTCGGGGGGCAATCTTTGCCTACACTTAACGGGACATTGTAGTGCCTAGGACAATGTTTGAGATAGGGTGGCCCAGCCCAGCACCTAAACCATCCTCTCAGCTTAACTGGTCATATCCACAGGAAAGACATGGCCAATAAGTGTGGTGCTCAGGGGCGGCCTCGCTCTAGTTTTTCTTTACTTATGTTAAATGCCCATATTTATTTTCCCAAGCATAAAATTTACCGGTGCAGGGCTTGGTATTGAATCGAAGGTCGAAAATACATCCGACTACTAGGCCAACACGGCTCATACACTTAAGCTTCTATGCTTGTGAGGGCATATTAAGTTAGCGGCCTCAGGTACGAAGAGGCCTTAAGGCGTCCTAAGGAAACTATCATTCCTATCTCAGACCTTACCATACTGAAAAAATTCAGTAGGTATCTTTATATTTAACTGTTTTAATATCCTCTCGCATTAACTGTAGGTACAATTTTGCAAAAATATTTTAAAAAATAATAAAAACTAAAGCAGCCATTGTTTAAATCGCTTTTTTTAAATAAAACTCCCTGGTAAGTTACAGTTAGCAGGTCTTTAACAAGTGCTTAGTGTCGGTTAAAGTGGTATTAGCTTTTAACGCGCAAGTTAATGAGATCACTTTAAACATCTTTAGTGTTTTAATGGTTGTTCATAATGAAGGAAGTTTTAAGATTTTATTTGAGAAAGTACAAAGTAAATGACATTTACGTGAATAAAATGAAAGAAGGATAGGAACCGCAATGAGACTATTCGGCAGAGAACCAAAGTCGTTGACATAGCTCAAAGAATTAGCAAGCTGAAGTGGCAGTGGGCCGGCCATATCTGCCGAAGAACCTGACAACCGCTGGGGTAAACGAGTTCTCCAGTGGAGTCCACGTCAGCTCATTCTTACTTACTAGGTACTACCTCCTAGCCTAGGTATCATAAAATTATTCTTTTGTCTGAGAATATGATCAGATCCCCATGGATACAACCGTGAGCCTGTTAAATTATTTACCCCTGTGTCTTTCCTCTGCAGTAAAAAAAGTAAGTTCGTATGAGCAAGAGTCCAACTCTGATGATGGAGTTTTCAGGCCTAAAGGCCTTCGTCAACGACTTAAAAGACGGGACTGCAAATTTTAACATGCCCTCCGAAGCACGGAAGGGCAGGCCTAAAGGCCACCGTCATGGCTTAACGACTTAAAAGCCGGGACTGACAATTTTACGGTTCCTTCCGAAGCACGGAAGCGCTCGGCTGTTAATGCCACTTGCGGTCACCCATCCAAATTGTGACCGCGCCCAACGCTGCTTCACTTCAACGATCAATTAAGAACGTCTAAGCACGCTATGCAGTCACTTCTTTAAAAAAAATTTATAACAGAAGCGAAGTGGACCAGAATTTATTTTAGAAGCAGTCAGCACTAGTCTTTACACCAACTTTTGATCAGAAAATATGCAAAATAAAGGCATGAATTGACCTTTTCAAAAAGCGCATTCAATCCCAAGAGCCTATCGAAAGAGAAGTTTAGAACAAAGAAGCCTCTCGTTAAACAAAACAATAGCTCCGTGATTTGCGATCTTGCATTCACATCGAAAAGGCATTTAGGGGAATTTGAACTTTAGTGGGGTCGGTTTAGAAATTATTTTGCGATTCAGAAGATCAGTAGTAAGGAAGACTTTTGCGATCCCAATTAATACTCAGTTACACAAAAGCGCTTTTGGTGTAATAACTTAGTCGTTATAAAAGATCGTCGAAGATTAGCGACGTTCTGAGCCGTCAGAAAATGGATGGGTGACGACTGACGACTACTAGCTTTAACAGTTAGCTTCCGTCTTGCCGTTCCTGACTTTAACACCACTAATTTTAATGTTGGATAGAAGATACATTACTAATTTTGGGTGGATATGGCAAAAGTGTTGTCTGTTCCGTTCCCGCCAATGGCAAAATGGCCATTGACCGGATTCGTATCGGTCAAGTGAGAAAGACCTGACATAGAATAAATAATAGTACCTGTCCATTTTGCATGAATTCAAGGAACAATTTGGCGTATCCCCGTAGTGTGGCCGACCGTTTCCAGCGTTCATTTAGGCAAAATTTAAAGCAAATTTCAAGTTTAGCCACTCAGTTTCCAGTTTTAATTTAGGCCAAATTTAAGGCGGAACATATCGTAGTGTGCCCATACATAACGGACTGGACAAATGGAGGGCTGGAGAGTAACATAGGCTAATTTTTATCCGGGTACCACACAACTAGTAACTTTTATGAATACAAGTGGATCATTTAAAAATTTAAAAAAACAGACTTCAAACAACCTGATCAATTTGCTGCACTCTCGAGGTGCATTTTTGTTCATTAACTCCGAAGATTCTCTACATAAATCCTGACCAAATGTATGTGACACCAATGGAAAAGTAGGTATACTTACCCTTTCAAACAATGATTAATATTCCAAATCGGTCCAGGCATCTTAGAGTTTTCGGGTAATAAGTTAGAAAAGCCATATTAAGCTGGTTTTTAATAACAAGTAAAAATAGACTAGGTCATCGGACGACCTAAACTCTTATTTTTCAGTTGGCTGAAATCACTAGCTCATTATGAATTTACATGAACAAAATTACAGAACATGCCCGTAATTAGAACGTACTATCATAAATTATTTACTGCTCAAAGTGAAATTTCCATGATTCTTCTGTGAATATGAATACACTTTAGTTTTTGCTGAACTCGAAATAGATGGCTACAAGACCGGCCCACAGTGGACGGAATTTCGAGCCTGCCTTTCATAGGATTTTTGAAAAATAAAATCCTTTTTTTTGATGTTTAAAGTATACAGTTTGGTTGTAAATGTCATAAAATGTAATAATCTAGTAGTCCCGTGGTTTTATTTTGTATAAACACCGTAAAATATGAGTTTGTACATTTAAAATGTATGGAAATGGAATTGGTTTTCCCCATAACTTATTCTGGTCTTGCATTGTAAAGCTGGAACTTTCAGGTATTGTTGCCGAGCCTCTAAGGAAGCCATACAACCTTTGACCTTGATCCAGAGTTGTCCGTCAAAAGAGATATGAATTAATTAAAAAAGTACGTTTGGCCTATATTGTTAGACGAGGTAAAGTATCGCAAATAATGAGATTAAAATTTTATTTTTGTCTAGTTTTGTTACCTGATGGATAATTAATGACTCTAAATAACTTTTGACCTTTACTAAGAACGTCCTTATTCATAACCTTTGAATTTATTGAAAATAAGTATTTTGAAAATATAGTCATGTTAATATGTATGTTAATATGTTAATAGTCATGTTAATAAAGCTGGAACTGTCAGGTATTGTTACCGAGCCCATAAGGAAGCCATATAAACTTTGAACTTGATCCAGAGGGTCCTGCTTAGGAGATATGAATTAGTTAAAAATGCACGTTTGGCAGATATTTGTCATAGGTACGAGGTAAAGTACCGCAAATAATGAGATTAAAATTTTATTTTTGTCTAGTTTTGTTACCTGATGGATAATTAATGACTCTAAATAACTTCTGACCTTTACCAAAAACGTCCCTATTCAAAAAGTATGAATTTATTAAAAATAAGTACCGATTTTGAAAATATAGTCATGTAAATAATAGTTTTAACAAAGCTGGAATTGTCAGGTATTGTTACCGAGCCCATAAGGAAGCCATTATGTATGACATTTGAACTTGATCCAGATTGGTCAAAGATATGAATTGATTAAAAATGCATGTTTGGCCGATATTTGTCATAGGTGCGAAGTAAAGTATCGCAAATAATAAAATTTAATTTTAAATTTTTGCTTAGTTTTGTTACCTGATGGATAAGGAATGACTCTAAATAACTTTTGACCTTTACCAAAAACTATCCTATTCAGAACGTAAGAATTTAATGAAAATAAATATTTTGAAAATATAGTCTTATTAATAATAGTTTCATCAAAACCTGAACATTGAATTGAATCACTATGAAGTCTTCAATTACCTACCTACCTATTTTTATAGTTTGACAGGCTAGTCACTGCCTGTCCTCAATATGAATAGTGATCGCGAAAGTTTAAAAAAGACTATTGTCCATTGTTCTTCCACAGATGTGGCCAAATATTTTGGTTTTGCTAATTAGGTTCTTTGTTTGTCGGAAAATGGGTACCTAGGTACCAGTACCTGAGAACAGTTAGCGAATTTCAGGAGGATTTATCATGATAATTAGGAAACTATCTACATTAACAATAAAATTTGCAGAACAAATGGTACCTACCTGATCTCAGATAGTTAGGTAAATACCCATTTTATGACAAACAAAGAACCTTATTAGCAAAACCAAAATATTTGGTCACACTTGTGGAAGAACAATATAATTATTGATAATGAGGACTGGTAGTGAGTGACTAACCTGTCTAATTAGAATAATGTAGATAGGTAACATGCCTACAAAAACAATAAAGTTCGCAGAATAAAATGGTAACTGCTCTCAGGTAGGTACCTAGGTACCCATTTTCCGACAAACAAATAACCTAATTAGCAAAACTAAAATATTTGGCCACATCTGTGGAAGAACAATGGACATTGAGTACAGGCAGTGACTAGCCTGTCAAACTATAAAAATAGGTAGGTAGGTAATTGAAGACTTCATAGTGATTCAATTCAATGTTCAGGTTTGGATGAAACTATTATTAATAAGACTATATTTTCAAAATATTTATTTTCAATAAATTCTTACGTTCTGAATAGGGACGTTTTTGGTAAAGGTCAAAAGTTATTTAGAGTCATTCCTTATCCATCAGGTAACAAAACTAGGCAAAAATTTAAAATTAAATCATATTATTTGCGATGCTTTACCTCGTACCTATGACAAATATCGGCCAAACATGCATTTTTAATCAATTCATATCTTTGATCAATCTGGATCAAGTTCAAATGTCATACATAATGGCTTCCTTATGGGCTCGGTAACAATACCTGACAGTTCCAGCTTTGTTAAAACTATTATTTACATGACTATATTTTCAAAATCGGTACTTATTTTTAATAAATTCATACTTTTTGAATAGGGACGTTTTTGGTAAAGGTCAGAAGTTATTTAGAGTCATTAATTATCCATCAGGTAACAAAACTAGACAAAAATAAAATTTTAATCTCATTATTTGCGGTACTTTACCTCGTACCTATGACAAATATCTGCCAAATGTGCATTTTTAACTAATTCATATCTCCTAAACAGGACCCTCTGGATCAAGTTCAAAATTTATATGGCTTCCTTATGGGCTCGGTAACAATACCTGACAGTTCCAGCTTTCTTAACATGACTATTAACATATTAACATACATATTAACATGACTATATTTTCAAAATACTTATTTTCAATAAATTCAAAGGTTATGAATAAGGACGTTCTTGGTAAAGGTCAAAAGTTATTTAGAGTCATTAATTATCCATCAGGTAACAAAACTAGACAAAAATAAAATTTTAATCTCATTATTTGCGATACTTTACCTCGTCTAACAATATAGGCCAAACGTACTTTTTTAATTAATTCATATCTCTTTTGACGGACAACTCTGGATCAAGGTCAAAGGTTGTATGGCTTCCTTAGAGGCTCGGCAACAATACCTGAAAGTTCCAGCTTTACAATGCAAGACCAGAATAAGTTATGGGGAAAACCAATTCCATTTCCATACATTTTAAATGTACAAACTCATATTTTACGGTGTTTATACAAAATAAAACCACGGGACTACTAGATTATTACATTTTATGACATTTACAACCAAACTGTATACTTTAAACTTAAAAAAAAAGGATTTTATTTTTCAAAAATCCTATGAAAGGCAGGCTCGAAATTCCGTCCACTGTGCGGCCTGAGGGCAATCATCCTCAAATTTTTACGCAAAAACCACCCTTACCACCTTTAACACAAGTCCTACAATCTCCTTCATAAACCTCAGTACCGTTTATCTGGGAAGTTTAAAGTAAAATGTGTTTTAACTAGTGAGGTTTAAGGTTGGGATTTTGGCTGGTTATTGTTGATGTAGGGCCTTTTGTTGCTTTGGTTATGGAACCGGTGTGACCAGTGTCTGTCCGGTCAGATGAACTACAGAACCATTATAGTTCAGTATCAGAATGTTCACTCATACAGGAAAAAGTAAGTAAGTTCGTATGAGCAAGTGGCCAATTCTCGTGACGGAGTTTTAGGCCACTTAAAGGACTTTGTCATGACTTAAGGACTTAAAAGCCGGGAGCGAAAACTTAACGTGCCCTCCGAAGCACGGAAGCGCTCAGCTGTTACTGCGGTCACACATCTAAATGGTGAATGTCGCTTATCATCAACGATCTTTCAAGAACGTTCAACAAGCTACGCCACGAGAGCTACAACACTCATACAGTCATTTACTCTTAATACTTTCATTATTTTTAATGTGAAAGTAGTTCCATTCAAAATTCATATAGGATTGATGAGAATAAATCGATGTAAAATGATATTATCGATAATAAATTAACGGTTTATCTACTAGGAAAGGATTCCATTATCCAATAGGTAAAGATTCAAATACACGCCAGCCCGGGGCTCGCCGAGTGAACGCCAGTGAGCCGATGTAAGTTGGCGTCAGAGCGCTAACTTACATCGGTTTGCATAGAGCCGCCAAGCGTGTGGACGGTAGCACTCGTCTTCCCTCGCGCTGGCTTAGGCTGGCCCAACTTGTGTTTGAGCCATAAAAAAATGCCTGTTCCATGGAACTCTGGGAAACATCTAGATAAACATAGTTCTGATTCTGACCCCTTTACTTATGCTGATTTGAGATCTTTGGATGTTATTTGGACTGAATACCACATCATGGTGTCAATGGCACCAATTACATTATCTTTCTAATTCAAATTACAGATTACAAACCAAATTCTGTGCAGCAGATAACATTATTATTGTGTTGAATGGATTTCCGGATAAAAATGACACTAGCCCGCATCATAGGAGCAACTACATGTCATAATCTACCAAGATAAACCAGTTATAAAGTAGATTTTCCATTACAGGTAAAGTTGAACTGACATGGTTATGAGAAGCAAATCATTTGTCACCAAGCCATAACCAACCTAAAACAGAGGAACCAAAGTCCATTTTCAGTTGCATCTGTATAGAACTGACATGGTCGAGTTGGTTCAAAAAAAGAACAACACAGCTATCAGGATAATGCTGGGTTTAATGCTGAGTTTGAGAGAGCATTGTTGTAGTTCGCGCTTTTTGCGCAGGAAATGTACCTTGATTTATGAACGACTGGCTTCCGCCTCGAAGTTGGTTCAACTGGCACTTGAATGTGTCTAGTATACTCTTTATGCATAAGTATGTGCTTGTGACCAAAAATATATTATCATGGACACGGAATTTTATCGTGTCATTTATCAAGACGTTTCGGTTATGTTACAACCGCCATGACTCGGACAGGCTGGAGTCAAAAACATCAGGCTCATATAAATAATAAGTATCTACCTTAGTAAAAAATATGTATTTTAGGCGAGAGAACTCCAAAACTTCAAAATAAAATCATAGAAATCATATCTGATACCGAAGATGAAAACAATAGAAATAACAAGGACATTCTCGCAGATTTTAAAGCGAAAATAACGCTCAAAGATTCTGTTACAGCGTGTTAAAAACATTAAAGCTTTGAATAAAACAGGTTTTTGAGAGACTGTTACCGTACGATACCTAGATACTTCAAGTGCTCAAGTGAGAGAATGCTGGCCGTAATCCACAAAGCGAGCCGGGAGCTGATCCGAGGACTCTCCAGTTTTTTCCACTTTGACTGGCGAAAGCTTTTAATTTATTTCACAACGGAGACGCATTTGGGATTTTGGAATAAGCCATGTGCTAGGCTTTATGGCAGTTTAATCCTTTCAGCACACTAGTTTGGTTTTCAGAAAATGGACAACTGATTTTAAAAAACAGGACCGAGTAATTTTGTGGTATATGTTGTATCTAGCTAGTGGTTAGTTTTGTAAATCCGTGAGATCCGTGGATTTTGTAATAAAATAAAGTAGGTAATATTATCAAAGAAAGCAATATTATCAGTTTTCTACAAAAATCATCTTAGTTAAACCGCACCTACTTATTTGAGATTGTCAGAAGCCAAGGACAGTTTTTCACTTCAAAGCAGAAACATTCAGAAGGCCTAAGAATTTAATTAAGTCTATATCCTAGGCTTTCGAGTTAAATTTAGAAGTCTTCAGAGGACACTGGTTCATACGAACTTATTTAGTCGTTGCGTCGAAGAAAAAGCAGTATTTCATGTCTTGTGACATGGTAGGTCTTTCCTGTTAAGCTTGTTTTTTTCCTCATTTTATTTTTTAAGTAAGCGATGATGTGGCTTACGATGGATCACAAAGGTCTAGAAGACACCTATTCACTCTTGACTTGAAGAGACCCAGGTTATAGTTTTCGGGGAAAACAGAAGCCGGCAGCGAGTTCCAGACCTTAGCAGTGCGGATGATGGAGATTGGGAATAGTTTGATCAGGATCTTAATTAGTGTGAAGATGTGTGCAAGTGCGCACGCTACAACGACTCAGTATCGCACACATCTTCATACTGATCGACCAAACTAAGAGTCTCCATATAAACTTTCTCATTGTCAAGAGTCTAAAATATCTCATTGTTTAAAGTTCAACTTCATATATTTCCCGGCTGTCAATAGGTAGATGCCACCTGCTTTGTTCCACACAAAAGCCCGTAGTTTTAGGGATGTGCTCCAAAAGATCTATATTTTGCAAAGTTTGAAAGCCATTTGGGAAAATTGGGTGGCAAATTTGCAAAGACAACCTCGGTGGTGTCGTGGTGTGGTGGTATATGATATGCAATAAAGTTCAGTTCTCGGTAGGACAAATGTTCACAGTATTTTTATTCCATGTCGATCTCGACCTCGCATGAATCAATAAGACACAATCTATACCAAATTTTAAGAGTAAGGACTTCCGCAGTTTGTTTTTTGATAATCCCACAGGAACCTAACAAGTTTCCGAGATAAAAAGTATCCTCTGTGTTAGTCAAGGTAATAATATCTCTAGTATTAAATTTCACCCAAATCCGTTAAGCCGTTTTTGTGTTATTTAGTAATCAACATCTTAACTGACCCCTAGATCTAGGCAATAAGCTGAGTTGTCGCCGATTCAACAAATACTTTTTTCTGTTTGTCTTATTTTTCTCATTTTGTTATTTTGCTTTGTTCTATTTGTTGAATAAATGTATTTTCTTTCTTAACTTACGAGCCTTTCTATCTCTTTTCTATTATTTACTGAAGTTTAGTCTGCGAATATTTTCGATTGCCATTCATATAACACCTACATACTGAGAATAAACTAAGCCATGTGGGGTAATTAACCCCCGCCTATATCAAGAGATAAAGTATTGGAAGCAGGTCGATGGGGTCGAAAGCACCGGGTTACGAAGATTTATTGTTATTGATGAGTGTTAATAGTTAAGTGAGATAGTTTTATCAAGTTTGGGCGGTTTGGACCTAATGGAATACGAAATGTCGAGGACTACCAGTTATAAGTGCCCAGTGGGGCCTGAGGGCCAACCGGCATTCGCTATGAAGCGATTCGATTTCTATAATTCGTTAACACTCAAACGTGACGTTTCATTGGCCGAACATAAGGTCACGTGGTCTGCGTTTCATTTATCCACCAATGAAACATCGACGATAGTAAGCGAAGCGAATCGAATTGTAGAAATAGAGTTTCCTTAAGAAAAATCTCTTTCAATTTGACAAAAAACAGAATAGAACCCCGGTTCTATCTAATTACTTTCACTTAAATATCTGAAAGAAAACAGAATTAATTTAGGAAGTAATTGGTCCATGGATTTCCTTATAATAAAATACAGATAATTGGATTTGAAACCATGTCAAGGTAACTAAATAACACTGCTAGGTCTGGAACTCGCTGCCGGCTTCTGTTTTCCCCTAAAATTTTCCTGGGTCTCTTCAAGTCAAGAGTGAATAGGTGTCTTCTAGACCTATGTGATCCATCGTCAGGCACATCGACGCTTACCATCAAGTGAGATTGTGGCTAAACAAAGGTCTATTTGACTGTCCTGTTAGCTCAGTTTGTAGTAGCTCTGCCTTCTGCGTGTAGGTTGTGGGTTCGATTCCCATCCAGGACAAACATTTTGTGTGATGAACCTAGATGTTGGTTCTGAATCTGGGTGTTATAAAGTATTATAAGTATGTTTTTACAAAAAAAAGTATAAAGTATTCTATCAGTTATCTAGGTTTCCATAGTACGAGCTTTGCTTAGTTTGGGGTTAGATGGTGCTGTGTTAAATGTCCAGCAATATTTATTTATTTTTACAATAAGTAAAATATAAAACAGTGAAAATGAATGGAATGGTAAAATGCTGGTCACCCACGACCTTATTTGCCCTAAAAGCAGCCCTTATCTGATAGTTATTGACAAACTCAATGGCTTCGGGAACCCAGTTATCGTGTTAAGCTGAGCTGCCCAAACTTCCACAGATTACGTCCACGCTTGTCAGCAAATCCTCCCGAGATCTCGCAAAATTGTTTCCTTTCATTTCGTTAAAATGGACTATTTCTGTACTTTTCTAAGTCAACTTGTTTGTTTACGCAAATAGCATTGCTACCTACTCTTTGACAAATGTTTGCATGATCTGCAAATATTTGTCTCGGGTCTGGGTGTTTTCTATGTATATTATGTATGTATTTACAAAAAAAATGTATTTAAGTAGTATATCAGTCATGTGGTTCCCATAACACAAGTTCTGCTTAGCTTGGGGCTACATGATGCTGTGTGAAATGTCCAGCATTATTTATTTATTATTTTAGGCATTGTTTTTAAACTTTCGCATTTGGTTTCGCTTTCGTAGGTAGCATTTTAATCTCAATTAATTTACATAAAACATTTCTAATACAGTCCGATTTAATCAACTAGGGCGTATGCTTCTCTTTATTTGTTTAATATGTAATGGCGTCAAGCTGAAGACAGGGCGCGAAGGCTCTCATTCGGGGAGGCCTATGTCCAGCAGTGGACTGCTATAGGCTGATGATGATGATGAAGTAATGTAGTATAACACAGTCCTATTATAGTTTTTACCATTTAGATCGGAGAATAATTTAGAGGCAAATATTTCCAGTTATTTACAGAGGTTCAATAAACAGCGAAAGGAAAAGGTCTACCCAATTACAAAAAACGTTGTTCCCTGAAACTTGAAAGAAAAATGTTTACTTACCTACATGCTTGTTAATATAGCTACCGTCCAATTCGATCTAAATATTCCCATAAGAAATAATCCCAAGAAGAAAGAAAGAAATTGAAATAAACTAAGATGGAAATAAGATTCGTAGGAGTATTGGTTCCGACGTCTACGCCATAAGAGATGGGCCTCATAGGACTGATAAAAAAGACGGTCAACTTTGAATACTTCTAAAAAATTCGGTTACTATTAATTGACGATATTTTGTACTCATCTATCCGCTACCGGCTTTGATGACCTGTGGGGCTTTAAAAGCCGTTATAGCAGAATCATATATGAATTGCACTATATGCCGTTAGAGGTGAGTGATAAATAACGTCACGGTGAAAAAATCACAGTGATCTGAAGTCAAATGATATCACTGTGACTCGTCGTAAAGGAACAACGTTCCACCAAGGAACGCCATTCATTCATTTACGCTCCGTTCTACCGTTCGGAACGATTTCCAATCGCATCTAGGTATCCATACCCATATTATAAATGTGAAAGTGTGTTTGTTTGTTTGTTTGTTTATTGGTCCTGCTTTCACGCAAAAACTACTAAACCGATTTGGCTGAAACTTAGAATATAGGTAGGTACATAGTTTATGACCTGGAATAACACATAGGCTACTTTTATCCCGAAAAAATGCATACCGTGGTTAAAAAAGTAGTAGGTAGTTCACGAGGCCGAAGCCGCGGGTGTCCGCTAGTATTACAATAAAGCTTTAAAATCAAATTAAAAAAGTAAACACAAGAAATAATTAGGTTTTTTTTATTTAATAACGTAGGTATTTAGATACCTAGTATTTACTTCTAGAAATAGTTAACTCGAATAAAAAAGTGCTGATATTTTTGGGATCAAAAGATCATCTCGTTTCACGATTACGCGTAACGTAACCTAGTAGGTATATAGGAACGCCTAGTGCGACATTGTGATCGACGTGACAAAGTAACGGCGATTTTTCACTGTGATTTTCTTGGAACCGGAACGACAGTCACCGCGATACAAAAGTAACGCTTTTCCCCACCTCTATATGCCGTTTCTTTTCATAGACATGAGAGTCTTCTTCTTCTTCTTTGTCCTCGCCTTATCCCGTTACACGGGGTCAGCTTTCGTTATCATGCGGCGCCATGTAGTTCGTTGGCTCGTGTCCTCATCACTGAGGCCGAGGATTTTCATATCCTTTTGGACATTTGTCAACCAGGTGGTTTGGGGTCTTCCCCTACCCCTCTTTTTCGTGGCCATGGAAAGGCACTTTTTGATAATATAATCATCGGGTCTTCTCATTACGTGTCCGTACCATCTGAGCCTTGATTCTGACATTTTATCTGTTATGGGTGCAACCTTAAAAGTACCCCTTATATGTTCGTTGCGCACTCTGTCTTTGAGTGTTACTCCCCCAGCCCATCTCAGCATACGCATTTCCGTGGTGTGTAGCTTCTGTTCATGTGTCTTTTTGGATGCCCAAACTTCACTACCGTACAGTAACGCTGGTCGTACTGCCGTTTTATACACCTTGCCTTTAGTTCTTACTGGCATTTTAGCGTCGCATAGCACCCCAGTAAGAGTACGCCACTTCATCCATCCGGATATCGTTCTCTGTGTTACGTCTGCTTCTATAGAGCCATCCTCGGAGAGAACTGATCCTAGGTATTTGAAAGTATTAGCTCTAGGAAGGGCTGTGCCATTTAGCGTGATGCCTGGGTTAGACGGGGAAGTAAGATCAAAATTACAAAACATATATTCGGTCTTTGTCCTACTGATACGCAAACCATTTCGTTCCAACGACTCTCTCCATGTTTCTAGGTCTTCCTGCAGATCTTGTATGTTATCGGATGTAAGAACTACGTCGTCGGCGTACAAGAGATTCCATGGGGTTGGTTTTTGGATTTTTGCCGTGAGATAGTTCATGACTACATTAAATAGTAAAGGGCTCAATGCACTGCCTTGATGAACGCCAACTTTTATATTAAAGCTGCCTGATAGACCGGCTGGACTTCTGACGCAAGTTTGGACGTTGTTGTACATGTCCTTGATGATACGAATGTAGCATTCCGGTACGCTGTGTTCTCTGAGTGCCTGCCATATCACTGTTCTCGGTACACGGTCAAAGGCTTTTTCTAAGTCTATGAACACCATCCACAGGTTTTTACCGTTCTGTTTTGCTTTTTCCATTACTAGTCTTACAGCATGGATTGTATCCATGGTTCCTCTTCCAGCTGTAAAGCCAAACTGGTTCTCTGTGAGCGAGATCATAGATGTCAGACGTTCGCATAGCACTCGCTCCCAGATTTTCAGGGTATGTGATGTGAGTTTTATGCCTCGGAAGTTGCCGCACTCTCTGACGTCTCCTTTATTTTTGTAGAAGGGAACAAGTGTACTTTTCCTCCAGGCATCCGGCATTTCTTCGCTTATTAGGATGTTATTAAATAGGTTAGTTAGCCAGATTTCACCATCTGCTTTCAGGGACTTCCACAGTTCGGCTGGTATGTCATCCGGTCCGCAGGCTTTGTGATTTTTCATTTTCAGGATTGCCTTTTTGACTTCTATGGTGGTGATTTGATTTATAGGTCCTCGTGTCATTTGTTCTTCGACTTCAGCCTGTCTGGGAAATTCTTCATTTAGCAGTTGCTGGTAATACTCATACCACCTTTTGCAAATTTCTTTATCAGAAGTGAGTAGCGTGCCTTTACTATCTTTAATGTATTTTGTAGTCTTAAAATCCTTCGTGTTATTGTGTCTGTGTTTAGCTATTTTGTAAATCTCAGTATCTGAAGCTAGTTCTAGCTGTCGATACAGGTCTAACTCTGCATTTTCCTTTTCTATCGCAACCGATCTTCGTGCTATCTTTTTCGCCTCTTTTTGTTTCATAGACATGAGAGTGACACGAAAAAAAATTTAATATGATTCATAAAAGGACGTTCAAGGCCATTTTTGCTTCACTGATACTTTTCCGGTTTTCAGCTATTACATCCTACTTGCTACCACTAACATTTTATCAAAGAGAGAAGTACAACTAAACAATCACGAAAAAAGTGATCTTCTCATCAATGAAAATTGAATTTTCATGGTTGTAAAGCCAAATTGATAACACGAAATCAATTTTTTGCCGTCCAGAAATCCCGGACGCCGGGCATCTCTACGCGAAGCCGAATGCAAATAGCAAAGTTTTCAATGCAAATTACGGACGAAACCCGAGTAAGCATCACACTTGGAAAATGAGAGTTCTTCGCACCTGATACCTTGAAGATATGCAGTTCTAGAACTGAGGAAGACATTGGAGAATTAAATGGTGAAAATCAGGAGCTTTAGGTAATGTTAACACTCCACCAAGTCGAGTAGTGTTGAGTATGACGTGACTGACGCGGCTCTTTTGTCCCGTACAAAATGCTTCAATTCAAATGTCATATATGACAAAATCAGAAAATGACGTTACTCTTTCCTCAAGCTTCATTCAATCTTCAATCAATCCTCGCTTGACAATGACAAGAAAGAATTCAGAACTGATCGGACAGATTGTCATATGAGAATGAGTGAGTAGTCCGCCAAAATAATGAACAGTCAAATGAAAATGATCGGCTCAAATGAGCTGGCTCACGGTACCGGCTCAAAATGAAAATGAACCTACGCTGACAAAATTCAATCTAAAATCATGTCATACCCAACATTAGAGAAAAAATATTCGATCATTCATAACTTTCACTTCAGTCGAGGTAGGTAAATCACAACTCTTAAAATATATAAGTCCGAAATTAATTGGGAAAAAACAAAGGATTTTTTTGACTGGCCGCTTAGCTCAGTTGGTAGCAGTTTTTTTTTTAATAAGTACTACTAGGTGCTACTAAAGAGTAACAAACGTCCATACATCTATACATCCTCACAAACTTTCGCTTATAATACTAGTAGGATTGTAAATTAAATGAATTGCTGAATCAAATTATGATTTTCGATTGTAAGTGGTATGTGCAAGAAAGTAATAGAAGACTTGAAGGTATTGGTCTCTTCCTTTCCCTAATCCATCTCAACCTTACTCAAGATAGTTCTGGAGTTGCTTTAACTCTTCGACACTAAAATACTCAGACCTTGGTCAGTAAGTTCTAGCAATAACTTTCTGACCGAGGTCTCCACAAATCCTCTCAAAAGCGCATTACCCTACATTTTTCCCAAAAATCTTGGGCTATCAAGTGACACACCTGCCCGATGTTCCAAGTTCAGAATTTACTGCGGTCACAAAGTTAGGACCACAGACCCTCCCGAGCCCAACTACACTTCGGAGTAGTTTCAACCTAAGTGAGGTAATTAGCTTATTTATGGGCGGTAAAAATGCGGCTCCGGCAAAGGTAAACATTTTTTCGAAAGCCGAGAAACATTAGGCCGATTTGTGGGATAATGGCCTGTTTGTAAAGGTGCTATGGATGAACGAATTGCTACGTTCTGAACTTTCTCTGGTCCGAAATGGCCACTTTTCCCTTTAAGGATCTATTTATTCAACTTATCTCTTCTGCAGGGTCTCTTCCAAGTTTTGCTTCTATCTATCTTGTCAACCAACACCTATAGGTCTCTCTCGGAGTCTCTTTTTTTCTTTCTTTTTTTTCTTCACTTCTGCGATCTTCTCTATCGACATTTTTTAACTCTGTTATTCATAATGGTTTTATATGTTTCTATGTAGTTTAGACGGCTACAAAATTGGTTGCCTTTTTATTTCATTAATATAACAATGATCGGACATTGAAATTGCTTTGCTTTGCTTTGCGACAATTTTGCATACTACCGCTTGCTAGAATTATAAAAAGGAGTTGTAGATTCCTTGTTTGATTTTGATTTTTTTTCTAGAAGCTTTTGAAATCCTGAAGAAATGAAGTCCTTATGTCGTAGCTTGTCTGTCAAAAGTGCTAAACCATTTTCTCAACAGTCATTAGCCTTTTTGTGGCACTTGTAATTCAAAGCTTTCGTACTTCTGAGAGCACTCGCCCCGTTGTGAAGTTACAACTTTCGGGTGGCTTAAAAACTCTGTCAGCAACGTTGTCCATTAGCTCACACGAACTTTCTTTATTGCTATAAATGTATTCTTGCAATTCACGTGCATTGAAAATCAAAACAGGCCTTAAATTGTAACCTATAGTACAGTAGACATTCCGATCTTCTGGCATTCTATGAATTTGTTTCTTCAGTAAAAAACTATACACCTACTTTGCAACAAATTAATAGAAGATGTCGTGTATTATCCGTCGCCATGTTTTTAGCAATAAGATCACGTAATCGAAGTCTTATAAAATCTGATATTTTAATAAACAAAAAGTTTTACAACCTTCATCGTATTTGAAAATGAAAAATCATATCCAAATTTTCAATTCCAACGGGATTCGAACCCGCAATGATACAAGCGATCCTCAGTCACTAGGTCACTTTTTCTGAAAGTATTCATTACAGAGTGCCGGGAAAATGGCTGATATCGGATCTGAAGGCTTTTATCGAACTTATTGAATTTGAAGTAGGTTTATACAAAGTTCGTTTTTATTACCTTGGTCTTTGATCATCTTCGTTAATTCATTTTTATGTCTTTGTCCAAGTGTCACTTTTATCTCACTTTACATTTACTTCTAAAGTGGTTACACCTCAAGTCTCTGAAGTGGTCAACCTGTGATTATTAACTGACTTTATGATACAGCATTTTCTCTTGAGCCCTTCTACTAGCCGTCATCTCAATATTAACATTTAGCAGAGTCAATAATTTAAATAATTAAGGTCAATTGTAATTTAATTTAATAACAATAATTGAATAATCTAAAGTATGTAACTATAGGTAACCTGAATTTCTGCAATTTTATGTACTTTTTAGTCATGTTAGTTATGTAAATAAAGCTATGGTGAATAATAAATGAAATGAAATGAATGACCTATAGTGGCATTACGAACAGAGACGGAGGTTTTCAAGACCGTCAACACAGATTGAACACTTTACTCACTTAGTTGATCACTAGCTCATAAAAACTTACTACATTCAACATTATCAGACTTGTCTACAGAATTGCCTCTTCAACCTTGTCTTTTAAAAACACTAACAAATGCCTTTTCATTTTTTCTTTTAAAATGTATATTAAAAATTCTCTGCAAAGGAAAAATGATATTATATTTTCTCGGAAACGATATCTAACACCCCTTAAGCACTGATATATGGTGTACAACGGAACATTTTTGTCATTAAATGCATAAAATTATAATTGGGCCGGCTGCCTTAGTAATAAACAATAAATATTTGAATACATAATGGTTATAGCTGGTGTCTTTACAAGTAGCCTCAAAGAGCCGTATGGGCCAAGGGGTATAGTACTTCAACTTTCGATCCGAAGGTCGTAGGTTCGAATCCTGGCCGTGCATCAATCTATTTTACGTTTCTAAAAATGTATATGCGCATTAACACGTGCTCTAAACGGTGAAGGAAAACAAGGCTTAGTCAGCCCCACACGTATTGACCATGTCTTTCCTGTGGATATGGCCGGTAAGCTGAGAGGATGGTGTAGGTGCTACAAGCCTACTCCATCTCAACATTGTTTCAGGCACTACAGTGTCCCGATAAGTGTAGGCAAAGATTGCCTCCTGACACTGTATAAATCATCTAGTAAAGATGTAAAATAAGTTTTTTCTTTACAAGTAGTAGTCGTAGCAACAGTTTTAGCACGTTCCTATTTGCAGTAAACCTAATAAGGTCTTAGCAGTTTATTCTCTTATCAGAGACTCCAGAAATTCGGTTTACTGTTATCTCTATCAAGAGGTTAACGTAAGAGAAGCTTATCAGGAAACAGCTGGTAAACATAATACCCAACATGAGTGTCATTAAAATAGGAGATGAGTATGTCAGGGAAGTTAGAAGTAACGCCAGTGACTGATAGCGGATATGATTTTTTACTTTGTCTGTGAGTGACTGACTTCAAGTGACGAAAGCACACTGATAGATTTGCCGCTAACTTTTTTTATTGATGCAAATGTAAAAAGGTCGTTTGAAAATTGTGAAATACTGAGGTATAACGCCTTATTCCATCCAGTCCTACTAGTAGTTCGATAGTCTAACTGTTTGGACAGAAATATTCCAAATTGTTAGACCACTAAACCATATTCTCGTCAATATTTTGACTAACATAAATTCGAGTAAGCTCTATAAACGAGATATTAATATTTGTCTCCGGTCTGGGTGTTTTCTATGTATATTATGTATGTATTTACAAAAAAAAAATGTACCTTTATAAGTAGTATATCAGTCATGTGGTTCCCATAACACAAGCTCTGCTTAGCTTGGGGCTACATGATGCTGTGTGAAATGTCCAGCATTATTTATTTATTTATTTGTTTATTTATTAATCATGATTTTCGAGTACAGTTTTCGCTAAAAACCTCAGTTTACCGTGTTCATGGTGCATGCAACTGTGCCGAAATATCGGGAAACTCGAAAATCCACGAATCCGTGGTAAATATCCCGTTTAGTGCTTGCAATTTTCATAACCTGATAGGTTCAAGTTTCATACATACATACCTACATAAAATCACGCCTGTGTCCCATCATAGGGGTAGGCAGAGACCACCGTTACGGTCCTGACACACTTCTTTCGCTTCATTCACTCTCATCACTTCTTCATGCGAGCTCGTCGTTCAAGTTTCAAAAGGTTTATAATATAAAATCGTGTGTTTCAAAACAGCTAGATCAAACAAATCATTTTCCAAATTACAAAACTCAATGGGGATCAATCACTAAACGAAATATTGGGTTTCTAAGTATGAGGGCGTATACTCTTTAGCATTCTGAGCATTCTGTTTTTTAAATAATTAAAATCCATCAATAAATGACGAAGTTATTCAAGTTTTCTTTTCGGCCATTTCAAAACGCGCGCTCGGAGCTTCGCGCTGCGTCTGACGTCACCAGGCGCCCGCGGCTCGGTCTACTAGTACAAAATCGCTAGTTAATTTCAAACTAGCTTCCGCCCGCGGCTTCGCTCGCGCGGCACCTGGATAAAAAGTAGCCTATGTCCTATTTCAGGTCAAGAACTATCTATGTTTTAAATTTCAGCCAAATCAGTTCAGTGGTTGTCGAATTATAGAGGAACAAACATAAATCCAAATATCCAAACTTTTGCATTTTTAATATTAACTAGCTTCCGCCCGCGGCTTTATTCGCGTAGTACCCAGATAAAAAGTAGCCATGTCCTATTCCTGGTCATTATCAATCTATATTTAAAATTTCAACCAAATTGGTTTAGTGGTTGTTGAGTTATAGAGGAACAAACATCATCCATCCAAACATCCAAACTTTCGCATTTATAATATTAGTGTGATTAGTGTGATAGTATGATTAGTGTGATGAGAAAGTGTGATAGTGTGATTTGAAAACCAAGTTTAGGTAGGTAGGTAATGTATGTGATTATTTTGACTCGAACATACAAATTATTAATTAGGTATTACGATTAAAAGTATGTATAAAAAATACCTATTCACTAAAAAGTTTAAAGGCGAAAATTATTTTTAAGTAGGTACCTACCTAGGTAAGTAGTAAGTAGGTAGGTACCTACTTAAAAATAATTTATGTAGGTAATAATTTAAATAGGTAGGTAAAAACTTAGGTAGGTTTTTTTTTTTTTTTTATTTATTATCAATTTACAATTTTATAAAAAAGAACAATGAAATCTTAGCCATTAAAAACCAGGTGGGTTTGTACTATTGCTAGTATTATCTACAACGAACAATGGTAATACGAATAGTTAGGAAGGTTTATGTTATTACTTATTATTAAGGGTCAGTAGGTAAAGTTAATATTAGTGTGATTCGACTCCTGATTGTTAGTTTTGTTTCTTATTGTTTTCGGTAAGTACCGGTACTTACCTAAAATACCTATTCAGTAAAAAGTTTAAAGTCGAAAATTATTTTTAAGTAGGTACCTACCTAGGTAAGTAGTAAGTAGGTAGGTAGGTACCTACTTAAAAATAATTTTCGCCTTTACTACTTACCTAGGTAAGTAGTAAGTAGGTAGGTAGGTACCTACTTAAAAATAATTTTCACCTTTAAACTTTTTACTGAATAGGTATTTTAGGTAGGTACCGGTACTTACCGAAAATAATAACAAACAAAACTAACAATCAGGAGTCGAATCACACTAATATTAACTTTACCTACCTAAATTATTTACCTACCTACTTAAATTATTACCTACATAAATTATTTTTAAGTAGGTACCTACCTACTTACTACTTACCTAGGTAGGTACCTACTTAAAAATAATTTTCGCCTTTAAACTTTTTAGTGAATAGGTATTTTTTATACATACTTTTAATCGTAATACCTAAAATTAATAATTTGTATGTACGAGTCAAAATAATCACATACCTACCTACCTAAACTTGGTTTTCAAATCACACTATCACACTTTCACAATATTTTCCTTCACCGTTTAGAGCTCGTGTTAAAGCGCATACCTACTTAGGTACGTACTTATACATTTTTCGAAACGAAAAATCCATTGATGCACGGCTGGGTTTCAACCCACAACCTTCGGATTGAAAGTCGAGGCACTAGCGCACTCGGCCAACACTGCTTCTCTACCTCTGACTACCCGCTTAGACTTTTTCAACGGATCTAAAAATTCCTAAAAGATCTGATAGAATATGTCTACTGTGCCTTGGGAATACAGTCGTAATCATATTTAAAAATAAAAATGAAATCATTTATAACTTTTTTAAATCTACAAATCTGCATAAGTACTTACATAACAAAAAACGTGAATGACCTCGAAAGTTTGGATGTTTGGATGTATGTTTGTTCCTCTATAACTCGACAACTACTGAACCGATTTGGCTGAAATTTAAAATATAGTTAGGTAATGAGCGGGAATAGGACATAGGCTACTTTTTATCCAGGTGCCACGCGAGCGATGCCGCGGTCGGAAATTAGTTTGAAAATAACTAGGGATTTTGTACTAGTGGAGCGAGCCGCGGGCGCCTGGTGACGTCACAGCCAGTCGCGGCCTTCTCGCGAGCGTTTTTTAGATTGGTGCACTAAAATCTCTGTAACTCGGTCATTTTTGATCCGATTAAAAAACCAAAAACACAGTATTTTTTGTTTTTTTTGTATCTACAAATCTGCATACTCAACTAAAATCGTGAGTCTTCCTCATTTCTAAAACCGTTACAAATTGCCAAGTCGTGAGAGATAAACAAGCCCTTTGACTGACCCAGTTGTATACCCTTAGCTGCGCCGTAACTTACAGAGCAATAAAAAATAAAATATGCCATACCGTTTAGCTAAGAGATCTTTCCATGGAAATATCTTTTCGGATTATGCGGGATGGCTTTATAAATTTTAAAAGCACTTTACTGAACTTGGGCCGTTTTTGTGTGGCTAGTTTCCTGACTTTATATCTGGGGCCGTAGCATTAACTCTTAGAGCAATGTTAAAACAAGCTCGCAACAGTCCACCATTAGGCTTGTTTCAACATTTCTAAAGCAGCTGTTTCAAACTTGTTTTAATATTGCTTGGATTCGTACCAAATCAATATTGTTTTAGTACTGCTGCCTGACTGCTGCAGTCATGGAATCAACAGTGAAGGAAAACTTGAAGAAACCACTTAGTATGCTAATAGTCGACGGGCTTGCAACCTGTCACATATATGGGATACTAACTTCTGTGCCAAAATATCGGGAAACTCAAAAATCCAAAAATCATGGTAAATATAAATATCCCGTTTATAGTATTCACAATATCTATTACCGATATACTTTGTGAGGGTCTGTTCTGTTGCAGACTTTCCCTAACCGAATCTTAGGCTGATTTCTCATGCTCACCGTCAGCGCTGATAGGCGAGTGATCTGTATTACAATGAAACAAGGATTACTGATTGTCCAGCACTGACGAGAGCAATCAGCGTAGCCATTTCTGCTAAACAATCAGTATCCTTATTTTATTGTAATAAAGATCACTCGCCTATCAGCGCTGACGGTGAGCGTGAGACTAAAATCAGCCTTAAATGAAAGTCATGTCAAAATACCGCAAGCAAATACCCAGCAAATATTACAAGACATAAACGTGTCCAATCGCGATACAGAGCTTATGAAAGCGGAAAGGGGGTGATTCAGACGCCATTTTCCGAACTCTCGCTTTCAATACATTTTTATATTTTTGTGATGGGGCGTGAGTGTGTAACATTTTGAAAGGAAACTGATCTTAGACTGGGATACGCCGAAAATAGCTTTCGCTTGTTTATCAACATGATTTTTTATTTATTAATTGACGAAATCTTCTCCTCCATCTTCATCATTCGCACTGCTGAGGTCTGGAACTCGCTTCCGGCTTCTGTTTTCCCAGAAAACTATAACCTGGGTCACTTCAAGTCAAGAGTGAATAGGGGTCTTCTAGACCTTTGTGATCCATCGTCAGCTACATCGCTTACCACTAGGTGAGATTGTGGATTTGTGGCTAAACTATCAACCTTTTTTTTTCCTAGATCTTTCACATCGTCGCCTACTATCAGGTAAAATTGTGGCTAAACAAAGGTTTATCTAAAATAAAAATAAAAAACCTAAAGTAGGTACTTAGTTATAGAAAAGTCACGGAGAATCATTTGCACTATCACCAATATCTTCCTGCCTTTTCCCACTTACGTGGGGTCGGCACAACATGTATTGACATTAACTGAACTTTAAACCGATTTTCAGGTTAACCAAGAAGATTAACACCTGTAATGACAGGATTACCAAATATTAACCAAAAATATTAGAACCAATGCTGATACCAAGTGTAGAGCGCTTTGTAATTGCCTGGAATAAAACCGAAGTACTTACAAAAATATGGTGTCAATTTCGCGTATGGGTTCGAGATCATAATAAAATGTCAAGCCTCAAATCGAATTGAGATGATATTACGTCTGGAGGCAATCTACGCCTACACTATTAGGGTACAACCACCTGGGGCTTTATGACTGAAAGAATCCATTTTATTATTAATATCTGGGCGACCGAGCTCTGCTAGGGTGCAAATAGAGTAAAATTAAAAAAAAAAAAAAAACTTTCAGTGGCTGAGATTCGAACTAGCAGCCTTCGGCACTCAGCCACTTTAGTCTCAATAAATTGCGTGAAATTACGAACTACATTGCACTGGTAAATCTTTTTGCGTGAAAATGCCGAAAAAACTAATTTTCCCAGATATGAGACCTAGCTAGATCGATTTTTCGCCCCCGTAAACCGCCGTACCACAAATTTCATCGAAATCGTTAGAGCCGTTTTTGAGAACGCGAGTACAAACAAACAAACAAACAAATCTTGCTCGTTTAATAGAATAGGATAAATGCGAAAGAACTCTGTCTGACCTTTTCACGCCTACTCATCATCATTTTCCTGTCCTTTTCCCACGGTAAGTGGGGTCGGCACAACATGTTTTCCTCTTCCACTCACCTCTATCATTCGTCAACTCTGAATCCACTCCTCTCATTCATTTCCTCTTTCATACAATCCAATCACTTCTTCCATTTCTTCTTCGGATGTTGTGTGCGTTGGTTCATTGAATTCCATACCTAACAGCACAAGGCGATGCGGTGCGATGCCGGTGCTGAGTTGATCAACAGCTATGACCTCTATCCTTCACTTGGCTTGTACGAAGACGTACAATTACCTTAGGTGTCTGATTCTACTGAATCGGCATCTTTACACCCTTGTAGTCAGTGCTTTACTGATCGCGCTCCGATCATTACATGTGACGGAATCGTTTACCGCGTCTTTACGTTCATTGTTCATTATCATAAACTTTCAAGTGTGATCGGTGTATGAACTTTTGCACTCCACTTAACTACTTACTAACCTACTTACTAAGAACTTTACTGTGCAGTCCAACTGTGCTGTACCTACATGACTCATACTGCATCTAATTTTACGAAACGAAAAATATCCTTGCATTGGTTTTGAATCCAAAATTTTTGAACCAAAAGTCGGGGCTTATTCCATTCGGCCAGCACGGGTTAAGCTCTGTACCGTTAGACACAAAATCGTGACTTAGCAACTGTACAAAACTGGCGTAAACTACCTTTCTCGGAATAATCACGAGCGAAGTTTTACTCGGTACTCTAAATATTTTGTAAATATTACATCCGTACCAGTAGTTTTACTCGCCAATGGACCACAATGATTACACTGATGAGCTAGAGGTCACAAGAGAATTTTGTAGTCCGACTTGTAATAAGTAAGTTGGTAGGAGCTAGGGCCTATCGTCATGGATTCCAGATTTATTTCCGACCAGCAGCGCCCTCGCGGCGTCGCCCCAGCAGTGATATTAATGGTGATGATGATGATGATGAAAAGTAGCCTATAACCTTCCTCAAGAGTTCAGCTATCAAATGCAGAAAAAAAATTCAAATCTGACTGGTAGTTCATGAGATTAGCGAATCAAACAAACAAACTCTTCCGCTTAAAAAAAAATAAAAAAATATACTTAGGTATTCTGAATGAGTGTGTTAAATGTAAATAAAAGCTATTTATTTAAAAATCGGTACTGTTAAAGTAACTTAAAGTGCCGTGTTAGTTTAGAAGCACAGTCAAACATAACTGTCCTCATTCCATAAAACTACTGCAACAATAACAAACAATTCTCATTCTTTTCTCACTATTTATTATCCATGGCGAACATTACAAGACCGGCCATTGTGGGCCATTGTTGTGATATTGGCCCTATAACTTAGTTCCGGACTTAATATCTTTTGTAGGCTTGTGGTATTTGCCGAATGGTAATGTGCCTATATTATGTGCCAAGACTGTGGAATTTCGTTTTTACTGACTTCAAAAAAAGAATAGATTCTCAATTCGTCGGAATCTCTTTTTTTGTGCTTTTTTTGTGTATGTTCACCGATTACTCGAAGACGCCTAGACCAATTTGGAAAATTATTTTTTTTTGTTTGAAAGGGCGTAAAAAGAACGCTGGAAGAAAGTGGAGGGGGTGTGTTTTGTTTCATGTTTGTGCATGGGTTACCTATTCGCAAACATAAGACAAAATACACCCCTCCACTTCCAGCGTTCTTTTTACATGACGCGAACTATACTATTACTAGCAGCGCCATCGGGGCCTTTCCCCCGTAGTGATGGTATATGGTGATGATGATGAAAAGTAGCCTGTAAACTATAACCTTTCTCAAAAGTTTAGCTATCAAATGCAGAAATAATTTTTCAAATTCGACTGCTGGTTCCTGAGATTAGCGCGTTCAAACAAACAAACAAACTCTTCCGCTTTATTATATTAATATAAATTGAGCTTGTACTATTATTTATTCTTTGCTACGAGTATTACTAATAAATCAGCTTCAATACTTCAAGGCTGTCAAGGTCTTATCGGCTCCAGACGAGCTGGACAAGACATCCAATTATTAGCGATACAGTGCGCGCCGCCATTACTGTATGGATCATTGAATGCTCTGTTCGAGCGATCTGAAGCGATTATGGCGACAGTGATAATTCTCGACATCATAGAATACAATAAATTAAACTCGTATGTGGCAATTATAAAATTGCCCTTGTTTTGGGGTAATTTTTAAAGTCAATTTAGCAAAGCTTCCGTGCCTTGGACGGCACTTTAAATTGTCTGTCCCTGGCTTTAGCTCATACGAACTTACTAAAGCAAAGTTTCAAAAAGTTTTTTTTCGTCAGTGAAAAATGATAGAGCTACACATTTGGCAGGAGATTGAACTAATTTTTGAGTTTTTGGGTTTTATGTTTGGAAGGAGGAATTGTAACAACCTAAAACTTTGTGTTATTTTGTTAAGTGGGGTATTAGAATATGATCTATGCCTCTCTCTATGGTCTGTGTTATGTTTGTATGTATAAGTTGGTGATACTGCGGTTGTTTTCTTGTACTATGTCGTTGGAACTGTTTTATGAATATAAGTTCACTTTGTATCATGCAAGCTGAGTGTGTGTTTTATTAATTGTAACTTTGTTTTTAATGATCCTTTTTCAATAAGGTTAAGTTTTCTGTGAATCCATTGATTGCAATTAAAAATAGTTTTCATCAACTTTCAATTAATCAGACGAAAATGCGACATCACCCGCCGCGCACTACATCGTCACGAGCCAAGAGGGAGAGACAAAAAATAAATTGGTAAAGTATTCGTTTAATAAGATTACAAATTACAATCCCGGGAGAGACCAGCGGTCCCGAACACCTGATCTGATTAAAGTTGGAGGTAATGAGAAGGTAGCACCGGTTTTAAAATTGCGAAATTATATCGAGTTCATTGAATTTTTGTGAGGCACTGCAGAGCTACAAAGGCCGTTATAGCAGAATCACAATAGAAATTGCAATAATATATATAATATATTAATAATTAATATTTATTTATTTTTCTCTCAAAACGGTTACAAAAACTTAAGCTTATCTAAGCTATCCATAACTAAGTTTTAATCATAGTTTAAGTGGTACCTACTTAGGCTAACTTCTAACCCGTTTATGAGAGACTGGTGCCAGTGGTAGGCTGTTGCCTGTATTACTGGTCGCCAGGCCCCACTCCACGGTAGACAGGCCTCACTCCACGGTAGACAATATATGCCGTTCTTGTTACTCTCAGTCAATGAAATGTGACGGCGAGTACCTAGTTCAATTCCTATTGCTATAACGGCCTCTTTAATCACGCAGGAGTAAAAAATTTGAGCGGAATGGAGAATTTAGATTTCCTCATGAGAGAGGCAACGCCATTACATTATTAGATAAGTACGTAAAGTTATTTCTTTTTACAACAAAAATTAATTTTTATCCTATAAGTAACAAATTAATTCAATTACTTTCTTATCGAAATATTAAAAAGAACAAAGTAAAGATACTTATACTGTTACCCTTCTCGAAATTGAGCTGGTACCTACTTATTTATCATCCCATGATCCCAGAATAATGTGTAAAATTGAACCTATATTTATACCTACCAGTCTAAAAATATATTCTATAGAAAAAAAATCAGAAGTACCTGCCTACTTAATTATAGTTTTGACTACGACCTGACTTTTAGTTTTCCACAGGAACTTAAGTTTCGTAAAAATTTTACTTACTCGATTTTATCAATATAAACAACTAGCGGACGTCCGCGGCTTCGCCCGCGTGGACTACTACTTTTTCATCCCACGGGAAACATGCATTTTTTCGGGATAAAAAGTAGCCTATAGATGTGTTATTCCAGAACCTAAACTATCTACATTCCAAATTTCATCAAAATCAGTTTAATAGTTATGGAGATACGTGGTAACAAACATTCAAACAGGCACACACACACGGACTTTCGCCTTTATAATATTAGTAGGATATTCGAATCGCTATCGATAAACTTTCTGGTGCTTATTTTCTTTGGTTCTCAAGCGGGAGTTCCAGGAAGAGTTAGTCAATTACCTTTACAATGGTTTACAATGACTCGACTTGGTCGCGAAACGGTAGAAATAGAACCACCTAGTTTTTAAGGCGATTCAAAGTGATTCTTATGGTCTTATTGAGTGTCTTAAACATGAAAAAGATCAAGCATACCGGTTGGCAGTTACCGCCCGCAGCTTTGCTCGCGTAGAACAAATGTACAATGCAAACATTTTAAACAATCTTTTAGCTTTTATGCTATTAGTGTACACGATCTAAATATATTCAAAGTTCCATCGAAATCGGTCGACTGATTGAAAAACGAGCATACGTTTGTATGTTGTACAGCCAAACTAACTACTAGTAACTACTAGCCTCCTTTAATAAATTCAAAAGTCTATGCCGGAAAGTTTGAGTTATACAGGGTGAATCACCTGAGTGAAGCTGTATACCTACTGTTCTCACAAATATTGTTTGTTATACTCTTAAGAGTTTATATTTTAATGTTTGGTTGAAGGCCGCGCGAAACAAAAAAGGCACCAACTTCCCATACAAAATCGGCATGGCCATTTATACCTAAATTATAATACGTACGATTTGAAGATGCAACGTATATTAATGGGAACGCAGCTTAAGATCCCCATTACAATGCCTTATAATGACGTAGTGTTATTGTTACCGAAAGTGCCGCATTGCGTAGGTACACTAGGCGCTGCATTTTACCTGCAACAAAGAAATTACACAATTTAGTTGTTATGACAAACAAGGATTTAAAAAAGCAAACGGTGACGGAGTTTTTAGACCACCCTTTATAGCTTTACGACTTAAAAGCCGGAAACGACATTTTAACATGACCTCTAAAGCAGGTAAGCTAGCTGTTAATAACTTAGTGCCTTTTCATACGTCCCGGGTAGCACGTCGGCGGTGGGTAAGGAGGGAGTTGCGGCACAGAATAGTACTACGTTACGTACAGAAGGCTCATTTCGAGAAAAAATTATATAAATAGCGACTCTAATTTCGAATTTATAAAGTGCAATTCATCTCGCGTAAGCGATTATTGCCTAGATCGCTTTAATCACCTAAACATTGCTTCTCTTTCTAACGCATAACTCTGTAGTTGTGTGGCGCGGAGTGACGCGGAAGGTTTGTCCGACTTGTCGCGTAATATGTAATCGTCGCGGGTGGCTAGACTAGCTAGCACGCGAGCCGAGCGGAAAGTGGGAACCCACAGCCATACGCCTACCCGAAGAGGCGCGCGGCCGATCGTACCTAAGCTGTGTAGTGAAAACCCCTTGGTTGCGGCACACCCCGGACACTCGACGAAATTTCTATGCAAAAGCGGCGTCTAACTACCTATATTTACACACAATATCAGTTTTATACACAGTTTGTCACCGTATGAGTAATGTACACTGTGGTCTCGGTCTCGTCGTCGCGTCTGCGCGTGTGGCGCGTTCCGTGCTCAAAGTCAGCTCCTCGCCAGCTCAAACTCAGTGTCCATTCTATATTATCTGTTCTGTGGTTGCGGCAAGGTTACTCCTCGCAGTCGCGTCTCACACTCTTAACTCCCTCCTTACTCAGATGAAGATTCTCCGGATGAATCGAAACATTGTCGTTATCTAAATCGACGATATTTTTACATGAGTAATCCTCAAGCCTCGCGAAATTGACAATTGGATAATCGGAGATTGGTAATATTAGGAGGATGGTAAGATTTATTATACTCGTAGTAATATCTGGGCGACCGAGCTCTGATCGCGTTAAAATAAAAAAATAATTACTCAAAAAAAGAACAAAAATATGGACTAAACAATTCAAAAATACCTGTCAATGGCTCGATCAATGGATTCGATCTCGCAACCTTCGGCGTTGCAGGCCGATACTATGACCGCTTAGCCACTGAACCCGCAGCTCCTGCAGCGAAATTACGAACCACATTGCACGGGTAAATCTTTTTGCGTGAAAATGCCGAAAAAACTAATTTTCGTAGATATAAGACCTAGCTAGATCGATTTTTCACCCCCGTAAACCACAATGCAATTTTTATCAAAATCGTTAGAGTCGTTTTCGAGAACGTGAATAAAAACAAATAATAAACAAATATTGCTCGTTCAATAGTATAGGATTTTCTTTTACTAGACGCGAAATTGCACCACTGTGACACTACTAGGTACAAATCTTTTGACCAAAGGTCAATAGCTTTCATTAGAAATCTTAAGCGAGCATGATCAATTATTATTATTGGCATTAATTAAGCGAGTTAACTTGAAACGTAATCTGATGAACGAATTAAAACTTGGAGAGCGAAATATGAAACTTAATAAACGTTTGAAAGTTTGAGATGGTCTCAATTTAAGTTTTAGTTAAAGTTAGACGGCAATTTTCCAAACGCTCATGATTTTTGCTCTTAAACTTTTTATCCTAATAAAATATGAGGAAGTTTGTGAAGATCTTATGATGAGATCTAGCCATGGATGAGATTAGGGCTTAAAAACTTTAGAATAGGACCTTAGGGACCTATCAGACAGAGCGGTCACGCGGTCAAGCGTTCTGCGTTCGAGCGTGCAATTGCTCACAAACCCCGCTGTTCTACTTGACCGCCGCAGTCAGAATGCCTCCTGTGTGAATATATCTATGTAACGTAATAGAATACAAAGAACGCAAAACTGACCGCTTGAACGCTTGAGCGCGTGACCAGAGCGGTCACGCGGTCAAGCGTTCAAGCGTCTGATAGGTCCCAGAGACTCTTCGTACTAATAGGCTAGTTGTCCCTTTTTTAAAGTAGGTAAGTCTTAAATGATTTATCAATTGTTCGATTAGACCCAGTAGTGGGAGTCAAAACGCTATATTTAAAAAAAAATCTTTAATATTATCTAGACTAAAGAATAAAGCGGAAGAGTTTGTTTGTGCGTTAGTTTGTTTGAACGCGCTAATCTCAGGAACTACCAGTCCGATTTGAAAAAAATTTTCTACATTTGATAGCTAAACTTTTGAGGAAGGTTATTGGCTACTTTTCATCATCATCATCATCACCGTATACCATTACTACGGGGGCAAAGCCGCGAGGGCGCTGCTCGTTTGAAATAAAATGAAATATGATTACGACTGTATCTCCAGGCGCGGTAGCCATTTTATATTATTTTTAATCTATGATATAAAAAGCGATAAGGCAAGCTACACTTAGAGCGTTATAAAAACCTATTCGACACATTCATGAATACTACCGCACTCTCTATGAGCCCGAATTCGATTGTATTTGTGTAATACACTCGGTACTTTATCCATTACATTCAGTTGAACGAAACTCGACAATAGAGCGAAAGTGTTGGAAATAAAAGCGATAAGGCTAGTCTATACAGGAGCGTTATTAATATTAACACACATTTCGCATTGTAGAGTGAAATGAAAACCTCGATTTTTGGCCAAATTCTTTTCATGCATTATTTGTGTGAGTGTTCATTTGAGTGGCTGCCAAGTACAAGGATGTATTCCTCGCTCCGGACTTCTGGACTGCAGTAGTTTACAGGCGGTATAGGGAAGCACCGCCTACGAAGAAAGCGCCTAACTAGTTTTATAATTTTATGTGTTAGTCTGTAAGGTATTTATAAATATGGGCCAATGGCATATCGTTTGTATATTCTGTTAGAGTTTATTATTATAACTTTTATTATTATTTTTATTTTGCAAATAAAATCATATGGAGCTCAGGGCGTCGATTCTCGTACCGAACTTTTTATCAACCTCAACCAAAACCTCAACTAAAGCGACTGTTTCCATGACTACTAATAACAAACGACTCAGTTGTGGTGAGGTTTTGAACTTTGGCAGAACAAATTTTTGAAAAGCTATTCTACTATTTCACCAAATGGCTGACATTTAAGAGATCGAACCAAAACCAAAGCGGTTGTCATCTAGTAGAATACAGGCCCAGTTCCCTTCATCTCTGTTGGTACAACAGGCTGCAACAAATGTCTGCCAATTCTCTAGACTTCTAGATAAGAGTCCTCGTTTCGCCACGTTCGTCTCGTTCTGCTGCATTGTCGTTTGTCGATTGACCTTTGAAAGTTAATAAAGTTTGAGTCTTTTGTTTCTTTTTACCCGACTGCGCGACGCAAAGGAAGGGTTACAATTAAGTCCGTAAAAGCCAGTAAATAACTCTAGTTCGGACAGACGGAAGACAAAGTTTCGAGACTCTCAAAATTAAAGTTTTAAATTAAAGACTTTCATCATGGAATCCTGTTATTAGTAAATGCAGTGCACGTCGTAATGTGACTTTCCGGTGTCAAGATACGGTTAGTGTAGTGTGTTGCGGTGTAAATGCAGCCGATCCGGAATCTGAAGATCAGTGAGGGTAGTTTTGGATAATACCGCCGATTCACAATGGACCTTGAAAACATACTCCAGTCTGCCCGCGACCACGGCTATTGCAACATAGCCGAAACGTCGGGAAAAATAAGGTAAATTACGCGATAAAATCCCGTGTTCTATAAAACTTTTCAATATAAAGACTTTGACTTAGGGAGTTAACTTTTACAGCCAATGTAGTGCAGTCAATAAGCTTTCTATTTTATTTAATACTAGCTTCCGCCCGCGGCTTTGCTCGCATGGTGATACAAAGTAGCCTATGTCCTATTCCCGGTCATTGTCTATCTATATTTTAAATTTCAGCCAAATCGGTTCAGTGTGGTTGTCGAGTTATAGAGGAACAAACACACATACCTATACATCCATCCATCCATCCAAAACATCTAAACGATCCGAACTTTCGCATTTATAATAATAGTGTGATTAATGTGATAGTCTGATTACGTAGGTACATACACACAACTGAATGAATCATGAAAGTAATAAGTATCAATTTTTGCAATTCGTATGAATACAGTAATAAGTATTAATAGCATTAAAAACAGCATTGATAATGCATTTTTGCAATTCGTATGAATACAGCTATGTAAAAGGTTACGGGATCATCATCATCAGCAGCCTGACTTCACCCACTGCTGGCTAAAGCCTCTACTCTCACCACAGTCCTCGATTTTATGCTAATCAAATTTTCCTAATGGTTTCTATAATATTATGAACCCACTATATAACGCTTATGTGTGAAGAAGCCTTTATTTATACACCGCGGTGAAATATACGCAAATTTTAAACAAATTAACAGTTGTTTTATTGAAACGTTCGAAACGGGGCGATTTGTTTTATCAAATGGGAGTGGCGAAGTGTTACCAATTTAAGATAATACCAGTTTTTAAGAGCCGTGTTGGCCGAGTTGGTTGGTACCTCGACTTTCGATCCGAAGGTCGTGGGTTCGAATTCTGGGTGTACATCAATGGATTTTTAGTTTCGAAAAATTTATATGAGCATTGACACGTGCTCTAAACGGTGAAGGAAAACATCGTGAGGAAACCCGCGGCTTAGTCAGCCCCACACGTATTGACCATGTCTTTCCTGTGGATATGGCCGGTAAGCTGAGAGGATGGTTTAGGTGCTGGGCAAGCCTACACCATCTCAAACATAAGTTCCGTCGATTCACGGGACGGCTGCAACGAGATCTTACGCAGCGGCGCAATGAGATCTTTATCTTTGAGAACTTTCTGCTAAGCGGTCACCAATTTTCTTGATGAACCGCACTGATCTTGCCTTCCTGAGTCAATTGGAGGACCATTTATTAGGAGCTTATGTGGTCCTACGTCCTATTATTTGATCAGCTTAGCCTCGGCCACTTAATTTAATAACTTTTAATCCCTTTTAGCTTCGAATTCGAAACTCAAACTTTTCAAGTCAAATAAAGCGATCAATTTGTCTGTTTATTTTCGGAGATTAAACTTTATTGTTTATATTCGGATAAACTGTTACTGATTTAATGATTTTTGAAAGGGGTTGGTTAGAATAATTGGGAGGCAATCATTTCATTTATCATCATCCGACTTCGCCCTCTGCTAGGTAGCTAGCTTAGACGTTCTTGATTGATCTTGGAACTTAAGCAACGTTGCGCGCGGTTACAATTTGGATGGATGACCGCAAGTGGCATTACGAGCTGAGCGCTTCCGTGCTCTGGAGAACATGTTAAATTGTCGGTCCCGCCTTTAAGACGTTAAGCCATGACGAAGGCCTTCAGGCGGCCTTGAAACTCCGTCACCAGAGTTGGCCACTTGCTCATACGAACTAAAGGGAAACGAAAACTTATGACGTCATACAGGTATGACGTCACCAGTTCTACAAATTCAATGAAAAGCTACACCTTAAAAAATGCAGGTCTGCAAGTACACAATGAAAACTCGCCTTTAGAATCAAAGCAAAAGTAAGCAGAAAAATTATAAAATCAGTATTTTATCAGGTAACGGTGTTATTGCAAAATAATTGCCACAAATATGCGAACACCGCAAAATTCAACATCAAACGAAACTCGTTACCGTATCGAAAATCTGTCGTATTTGCGTCGACATTTTATATTTCAACTCATCATATCTCTTGATAACTGATATAAAAGGTGTCAGCGCAAGGTGACATAGCTCATTTAAAACAGCAGGTAAAGTCTTATGCATAAAAAGTTAATGCACCGACCGGGCTCGCTTTGAACGCTCTTTTTTTGGAAACAAAGCTCTAGTGAGCTTAAAAATTAGTTTAATTAAATAGGTAAGTTTGTGTATTCTCATATGCCTTCGGCGAACATAATGCCTTCGGCATTTACACTAATACACGCCAATTGTACACTAGTTTATAATTTTTGAGCAATAAAGAATTTAAATAAATAAATAAATAGCGTTATTGGAAAACAATCTTAAAAATTAAAATACTCCGGATGAATAATAAACAATATTTTATGTTGTCACTTCTGTTTCAATTTTTAGAAGCTGGCTCATTACTTACCCAGCTGTTCCCACAGAGCTGTGTACTGATAAACGTGTTTGTCCTGAGCGATAACTATATCAATGGGTGCGGTTATCGAATATTGCAAAACCTGACACTTTTGCAATTGTTGACTAAATAAACCCTTGTGAGTACTTTTTAGAGTCTTCTTAGTCCCACTGCTGGGCATTGACTTCAATATATTTCTTGCCACACGGTTTTTCAAAAAATCTGCGTACTTCTGTGGAAAAGAGTGATTTTATGTATGTTAGTGTTGAGTATGACGTGACTGACGCGGCTCTTTTGTCCCGTTCCAAATTCAACTTTGTGTGATCGGCTCAACTTCTGACAGATTGTCATGTGAGAATGAGTGAATAGTCCGCCAAAATAATGAACAGTCAATTGAAAATGACCGGCTCAAATGAACCGGCTCACGGTACCGGCTCAAAATCAAAATGAACCTACTCTGACAAAAGTCAATCTAAAATCATGTCATACCCAACATTACTGTATGTATGTATGTAAATGACCGGTTCGTCTGGGAATCTGTTTACGCCTGAAACCAAGGGTCAACCAATAAGAATAATTTCTAAGTTCCGAAAAAATCATAAACCATATATCCAACAATTCTTCTAAGGATCTTGCCAACAATAAAACTAATAAAATAATTCATCTCCCTCCTCGGCCATAAAGTATCTTGACCCTATTCACTTGAAACCCTGGCAAAGATACCATGCATTACATAAGACTGCCTTTAATCTTAGTCTGAAGCATGCCAAGATACGACGACGTATATGTTTGTTCGTACGAGCTACTGGCTAGCTCTGGCGAGTTTTTAGGCCACCTGAAGGCCTCCGTCATGGCTTAACGACTTTAAGGTAGTAAGCCGGGACCAGCTAACGTACGAAAGCACGAAAGCGCTCGTCATTGCCACTTGCGGTGCGGTCACCCATCCAAACTGTGACCACTCAGAACATCGCACTCAACGATCCATTATACGCCAGCAGGGCTTTCATAAGGTGGCGGTTAGGACCGCGATAGGAAACCGTGACCAGAGAGCGAGACAGGAGACCGTCGTCATTATAAACTGACAGTTCTCTGTCTCGTCTCGTGTCACTTTCGCGCACCCCTACAAAGCCTGTCTCTGGTCTTCTCCTGTCTCGGTCTCGGAACCGAACCTTTTCGTGATGTCTTCCTTCAGTCAATAAAAGTCAGTCTACTTGTGACCACGATGACTTTAATTTCATCCGAGGTAAGTAAATAAAATGATTCCTTTGCACGACCACCGTGAAGTCTTAAGACTCAAACACACGTTGGGCCAGCCTAAGCCAGCGCGAGCGAAGGCGAGTCGACGCACGATGAATGCTACCGTACACACGCTTGGCGAGTCTTTGCAAACCAATGTAAGTTGGCGCTCGTCTTCACTCGGCCAGCTAGGCGAGCGATGGCGAGGCGAGGCGAGTGGTGCTGCCCACACGTTGGCACTGCCGTTCACTCGGCGGGCATGGGCCAGCTTGTGTTTGAGCCTTAATGATTCCACTTCTGTCCTTCGCGACCATATCTTGAAGAATCAAGAAGGGCAACGCGTTAATTGATCCTCTAATGATTAGAGTCTAATCAAAGATTTTAAATGCCAAAAGATCTAAGACAGACGTTTTCCGTTTTTATTAGTAATGCCAGAATCCAGCTTTTATCAAAAATAAGCAACACAGCATAAGAACTTGCAAGAAAACCCTTCACACCACTTGCCAACAAAATCTCAGCATGATACGGTATCTTGAAAAACAAGTAGCACTCAAAATAGACGTGCCCAAGTGGCTGTGGCGTCCCCTTCCGAAACTTAAGATTTTGCATCGAACAAACCCCAATTTGCGATATCAGCCACTCGGTGATATCTATAGCCAAATAATGAACTGGATGCCTAAGGGCCGCAAAAAATCGTGGGGATTTTCGATCTTGAGCACCAATTTGTGAGCCCTTGTTCATATTCAATGAATGAAGTGTTCCGAGGGTTAGACAGTGATCTACAAAGATAGGCTCAGACAGTGATCTACAAATATTTTTTTTTTGCTTCTCAAAAATTGCACCCAGACGGGATTTGAACCGGCTACCTGGTTTTTCCGTGGCCACGCTCTGACTAGGGTTACCAGGTAAACAATTTAATAATAACAGTTTAAAAAACTAATAAGTAGTTTCAAAAAGTAAAAAACACGTGGAAAAATAATTAAATTTTTGTAAATTTATCATCGTTGAAGTGTGAATAGTATCAATTTGAGTAGTTCCCATTTCGTACTGAAAATTCTTGTACCAGGTGGTACGAGTTGGTAAACTTAAAGTGGGCCAAAATCCCGTTCAAATAATCCGCTTAATCCACACCTCTATACGTACCTACCCATTTTATAAATGTGAATGTGTTTGTTTGTTTGTCCTGCTTTCACATCAAAACAGAGCGACGGACGGATTGACGTGATTTTTTGTGTGAAGATAGTCGGAGGGCTGGAGAGTGACATGGCTACTTTTTATCCAGAAAAAATGCATGTTTCCCGTGGGATAAAAAAGTAGTAGTCCACGCGGGCAAAGCCGGGGGCGTCCGCTAGTAACTAATAAAAGCGTTTTTAAAGTTGGGTACCTATTTAGGTGTGATTTACAAAATTGACAGAAAAGGAGTTGCTCCAGTAAAAAAACAACTACCTAACAATAAGTAAGTAAACCCATTTGATATAACATTAACAAACTTTGCCGCTAATATGTAGCTGACACGTCCAAGGTATCCGAACTTTTTCTCTGATACTAAACACCTCGTAAATATGACTAATAGACGTGTTTTCTGGTAACTAAGCCATAACTTGCTAAACTAGCTGAGGAACATTCAAGTTAGCTGAGTCTCCGAGAATTGTTGTGCAAATCTAGAGACTTGTTCCTAAAAACTTCAGCAGTAAAATTAAAGAGATCTAGAAAAAACGAAAACCGCAACAAGTCTTCCCGCGACCACGGCTGGTGCAATGCAATCCAGTCGAAACGTCGGTCAAAATAATAAGGTAATTTACGTGATAAATACCCGGATACATATGTACACACTGCGTCACCAATTGGTAACCCTTTATAGTGTAAATGGAAAGTTGCCGTATGCAGGCTACACTAACGAAATTGTTTGCCTGAACGACTCAAATAAATAAAATCTTACAAAAACTTATTTGCTTGCTAGGATTCAAACCACCGATGCCCCAATTGAACGTGAGCGAGTCCATGCTTTTCCGACTGAGCTACCGCACCAGTTGTCAACAGCGCTGAATTTATAAGTTACATTATTCGTTTACAAAATAATAGTAGGTAACTCTTTACACGACTACCATCAACTAATAAAATTGTATTGAAGGTAGTTGTGCACTAAATTCTATTGAACAATAAAATTAACTGACTGGTTTTGTTACTTGTTTTATTTTCGGTGCGTGTAGCATAGCAATGGTGCATTTTATCAATTTTGAAAGGACAAAGATAGTTGTTCTTTACGAACAAAATATAAGCATAAAAGAGATTGCTTGGCATCATGGAATAATGGTAAGTCGTAAATATTAGAAGAATCTTTGTGAATAAATAATTGCCTGAGTATAAATGTATAACACTTATTTTACTTTTCGTAGGTCAAATCGGTGCAGTTCTATCGACTGGTGATATGAATCATATAAAGCCACACAAATCAGGCCGAAAGAACTAAGAAGTCTAAACAGATCTATGTGAACGCCACAAACATTATTATTAATACCAGCAAGTTGCAGAATAACGTTAGGTAAGTGGTATGATAATTGATAAGTATTACAGAGGTTGTTTTTTTTTATCTTATAACCTATGCCATTATGTAATAATGTTCTTATTTTCAGGTTATTGGGGATGGAAAGATGTCATAATATTGGCCCAGCGAGTTGCTTATCGAGAAGGAATACCTAGTGTATTTAGTTCATGATAACTGCGCTTCATCGTTCGCGAGCTGTTACTAACTTTTATAAAATTGAACGATAACTGATATTGTTTTAAATTGTAAGTAGATAATATTACTTAGTCTGATCTGATTTGCGAGAGATCTAAATTGTTTATTTTTCACTGGATTTTATACGATAAGTATAAACTGTTCCAATGATAACATGACATGTTTGTTCACTCGTTAATTTTATTGGATTAAGTATTAGGTTTGTGTTTAAATAAATTTACTAAGACCCTACTAAAAGTTGTTTCATCTAACTATAACTTTACTAGGTAACTTACTACATACTCACAACGTAGTTCGTTGTGAAAGCAAAAATAAAAATAAAATAAACAAAAATTACATAGTCGTGACAGGATTCGAAACCAAGCCCGGACCCACGCAGGAGCATTTGAATTGGGGGTCGCTACCGCTACACCAATCGGCTGCACAGCAGAGTGCGTGAAATTACTTATCCATACGTAGGGTGGATGCACCAGTAATACACCAATTAAGCGACATTTTGAAACCAATTTTGATGCTGTGACTCAATTATTGCGACAATCCTTGCAAAAAAAAATCAACATACTCCTTATTTACCATAGAATCATGTAGCTTATTCCGATTTTCTTAATAGCTATTAGGTTTATTTTTATTTAAAAATGAATGTGAAAAGTCGCAATGTGCCTAAGGTCGACCAGTCTGTACCAATAATAGACCAGACATTGTGCCAATAGTGAACCAGTAAATAAAACGAATGTTTTTAATGAAAAACAATTTTATTATTAATACATTAAGTTTTGTACTTAGTAACCATCACAACTTTTAATCAGTCAACAAGTTTAATGTAATACTTAAGTGCTACAAGGCTCATAATGTTGCTTAACTAATTATTAAGAGATTCATATCACTGATACAACTTTCATAGTTTTCAATAAAATACTTATGAAAGAACAGGAGTCAAAATATAAAATTTTGAGATTTTAAATCAAGAAAATGTACTTTTAATATTAAAAATACTTATCATATTTTTCTATATTTTGCGCCTCTGCTTATCTCGTCCATAGCTTTAAGGACATCTTCCTCCTTAAATTTTAAAAACTTTCTTTTCGGTGGCATTGTGTCTGTAGAAAAAGTGTAGGTGGTAAATTACTGGAACAAACTCGTAGTATAGAAATTACCAGTAATAAACCACTGGTCTACAACTCGCACAATGTGATTTTTTGAGGAGTTTATGATAATAATTTATTTCAGTATCATATGTGAATATAACTGTAAAAGAAAAACGAAGAAATGTATTGAAAAGCTTGTTTACCAGTTGTAGACCAAATGGAATATTACTGGAACATCATTGAATTCGTGTTCCATTAGTTTACCAATGACAATTATTGATTTAAATTAGCATTTTCTGATGAAAAAAGACGTAATATCATTGCTATACTCATTATACTATGCAGTAAACTGGAAAATAGGCTACAATTATTGTTATAAACAAAGATTTAAAAGGATTTAAAAGACTTACCGTCGTACGCGAGCTTACTAAAATGGCCGCCCGGAACGAAGTGAACGAAATTGTCGTTTCGGATTAAGTGTTTTTTACTTATGAAGATGGCGTGTATATCCCATTAATTTATGATTACACGATTGTTAGAAGTACGGCAGGGGTACCAAACGTAAAAAAAGTGGTGGGAACTTCAATAGAAGGTTAATATTTAGGTTTGAAGTTTGAATTGGTGTACTACTGGTTCCTGGTGCGGCACTGGTGCACCCACCCTAAGTAAGAATAAGAAAGTAAGAATGACAAATCTAATAAAAAAGGTAAATGTTTTACAAAAAGTTGAGATCAACGGGTTGCGAACTGACGTCTTAGCAGGGGAGGTACTTAATGGTGACACTTTGTGTACCTATTTATAAGTGTCTGATCGCGAAAGTTTAAAAAAGACAACCGTAACAACACAAAATCAAAAAGAACGTTTACAAAATGTTAATTTCTGGCGCAGTGGTGTTTGTTCTTTCATAAAAAATGATCGAAAAGAGGACTCGCGAAGGATAGGAAGTGGTTGGAAGAGTTTGGGGAAGACCTTTGCCCAGCAGTGGGACGAATTAGGTTGAGAATGAAAAATATGAAAAACGTGAGCCTTTTCACACGTCCGGGTAAAGTCACCCGGCTACCCGGCGGCGAATTGTATGGTCATGTACTGTATGCAGTACGGTAGCATTTATACGTACCGGCGTAATATGCGTACACTTCGCCGACGTTTACCCGGTAACCGGGACGTGTCAAGTAATTTGACGTTCGTCATGACGTCCACCGCTTCTAGCAGACCAGGGCGTCGATTCCGGTACCGAACTTTTTATCAACCTCAACCAAAACCTCAACTAAAGCGACTGTTTCCATGACTACTAATAACAAACGACTCAGTTGTGGTGAGGTTTTGAACTTTGGCAGTACAAATTTTTGAAAAGCTATTCTACTATTCACCAAATGGCTGACATTTAAGAGTTCGAACCAAAACCAAAGCCGTTGTCATTTAATAGAATACAGGCCCAGACCATAACTCTGCAAACTTGGTAAGTTACCCAGGCATGGTAATATTCCACTACAAGGCGGGAAATGCAGCAAGCTTTGCGTTTCGTACGTGCTTCTGTGCGCACAAAATGTACCTAACTTTAGCTGGTTAGGTACTTACAAGTTACAAATCTGGGAAACAGTTACCAAAGTAGCTATTTAACTCAACGGATCAGCATTACCATTAAAAACCATAGGTACAATTTATAATAAATAATGAATGCCGGATATTTTACACACCATCATCTAGCCCCAAAGAAAGCAAAGCTTGTGTTATGGCATTGACTGCAATAATACTTTTTCTGTAAATTACATATTCTACATAGAAAATACTCAGACCCGAGACCAATATTTACAGATCATACAAAAATTTGCCTCGCAGCGGGGGAATCGAAACCGCAACCTTCTGTTCCAGGCGGATTTTCGCCCACTGCGCCACAGACGTCGTCCCGCTTTTCACTGTTTGCAATTCGCTACAAAATAATACCACAGCTTCCATTAAGCTGAATGAAATGTGTGAAAATAAACTGGCTTCGAGTTCATTTAATCCCATTTCAATTATCCGAGTCTCCAGAAACCCATTGGGATCTACTTTGATCAAATGGCGTATCAAATAAATGGATTTTTGATATTGCTGGGTTTTATTTAATTTCGCTTGTGAAAGTTCTACGAGCTCTAAACGGTTATTGTTTTTAACCGACTAAAAAAAAATGAGGAGAGATCCTCCTTATTTTTTTGAACTCGGAATGTTGTTTTTCTCTCTGGTTGGCATCTTTTAGAATATTTCAAATTATGTTCTTGTGGAAAATTATCATTATTTTCAGTATCAGTAACTTGTAGAAAGCGATGGATACCTAAGAATGGAATAATAAATAACGCGCGTGCAACAGCTAGTAGTACTAATGCCTTTTCAAACGTCTCGGATGCCGGGTAGGTGCCGGATACCCGGCGGCCGGCGAAGTGTATATTGGGCATGTACGGTAGCATTCCTACGTAAAGGAAATTTAATTGTAAATAGGTAGGTAGTCATAACACGTGGCTTACTACGAAATACATTTGAAATTAATGAAGCCATGTGAATTCAATTGAAAATGATTCACACAACAATGAATGAAGCGCTAAAATAGATGAGTTTTCTTAGTGATTCACGCGTTCATTCATAAAACAAATTTTAGTACCTACTGTATTGTTCAATGAATGAGTAAACTTGCCATAGGCAGAACATCATTTATTTATTTGTGGAGCAAAATATTTTTTTTAATTAGGTATTATGTTTAGGAATCAAAAAATATTTCAACTTTTAAAAGAGATTGCAAACTTTTCTTGATGTGTGTATGTATGTATGTACGAGTTTTCGTATAGTTAGGTTATTTAAATTTAAGAGCTCACCTTTTGTCGGTGCAACGATGCAATTCTTTCCAATGCGATTTCTTTTATTTCTTTATCCGTACGACCAAGCTACTACAAACTTTTAAACCACCTTTAAATAGGTATAATGACAGCGACCTTCTCCTTAATCTGACTCATGCCATTAATTCATAGTCTTCCCCTTCCTCGTCTTCCTTCTACTTTTCCTTCTATGATGTTCCATAGGAAGCTGTCATATCATATAAAATGTCCAATCATTTTCCCTCTTCTGTTCTGTATGGTGTTCATGATTCCCAGTTCTCCAACACCACATTTCAATATAGTTAGGTTATCTACAGTAGGTATAAATAAATAATTCGGTCAGTGACCTGTGGACCTGAAAAAGGCTACATTCTCTCACAATGTAAAATCTCTGTTTGCATTCCAAAATTCCCAGCGAGGTAACTTTTCTAATTACACATGGGCCTTCGCGGGTCGGGGAGACCGTTGCGTTGGTTGATGGTTGATATTGTACACAAAATTAATGGCTTTCATTACTTTAGGGATCTTTTGTGAAAAATCTGCTCCGGTTTCGAGAACATTGTTCGAAGTGACAAAAAGGGGTTTTTGGAATGCAAAATCTCCGTCGGAAAACATTATTTTACGTATTCATCATCTTTAGTACTAATATTGATGGTAAGTAAGTTGGTATGAGCAAGTGGCCAACTCTGGTGAAATTTTTAGGCCGCCTGAAGGCCTCCGTCATGATTAAACGACAGAAGAGCCGGGACCGACAATTTAACGTGCCCTCCGAAGTACGGAAGCGCTCAGCTCTCAGTTTCGTCTCATCCTCCATTTGACGACCTCTGTGGCGCAGTGGGTGAAGGCCCGCCTGTGACTAGGGCATAGGAACCGGGTTTACCCGGAACCGAAAGAACCGGGATTACCCGGTTCTTGGGGCTGCAACAAGAACCGGTTCTCAAAATATTAAGAACCGGGTTTTCGGTTCTTTCGGTTCTTTTAAAAAGTTCTCTTTAAAAGCGTTCCGAGTTCTTAGGTGTGTACAGACAGCATAGTTTACCTTGTTTGTTATTAGAGATTGTTTAAAATATTTAAATTATAGCTGTGATTATAAATTCCCTGTTTGATTTTTGATCCCATTGTAGAATTTTGTAAGATTTTCCTTACAAAATTCTAATAAACTATCTCTCTCACTCGTCGCTCCCTCATATCTGAGGATCGTGGTCAGCTTCGGGTATGTCTTCGGAACGGATGATCGGCCTCCACCGTTTCTGTCTAGTGCGTCCCTTACAAAAGTGTACTTTTTACTAGACTTTCATCGCCTCTGCGCACCACGTGGCCGAAGTATTAATTAGTGCGTTGGTGGCTCAAAGTAGACAATCGGGTTTTAATTTGGAGCTGGGACAGGATCGCCACATTGGTGCGTTTATCGGTCCTGGGTATTCTTAGCAGTCGCCTCCAGCACCACATCTCGAATGCATCGATCCTTTGTCTTTCTCTGGCCAGAATGGTCCACGTTTCCACTCCATGCATAAATATAGGGAATACTAAATACTTATACCAATGCCCGTAACAGTCTGATCTTAATTTTGATATCTATTCCTCTGCGGAGCTAAAGTGGCCACTTTGGATGAAACATCCGATTTTTCATCTAATAAAACATCTAATTTTTCATCAAATGTTTCATAGATGTTTCATCGATGCTTCATATATGCTTCATATTATATGAAGCATCTATGAAATATTTGATGAAAAATAAGATGTTTCATCGATGCTTCATGTATGCTTCATATGAAGCATCTATGAAATATTTGATGAAAAATTAGATGTTTTATCGGATGTTTCATAGAAGCTTCATATATGAAGCATACATGAAGCATCGATGAAAAATCTATGAAACGTGATGAAAAATTAGATGTTTTATTAGATGAAAAATCGGATGTTTCATCAAAAGTGGCCACTTTAGACCCCCTGTTCTACCAGATGTTATTTAGGCGGGGTCATTGTATCTTTTGCCATTCCAATACACCTCTATCTCCGGGACACAGCTGCCATCCTAAGGCGTTGTCCTAATAGAACGCGAATGCGCGATCATCGTAAGTTCGCGCGAATTTTACTCGTACGAACGCGCGATCAAACATATTGAACTCTAATAGGTGTCCTAACTGACAATCGCACGACGCGGTTGCGCGACTCAAATGTTTGAAACTCTATTCGCGCGAACTTAGTTCGTACGAACGCGCGATCAAACATATTGAATTTGAATAGGTGTCCTAATTGAAATTCGTGCGAAAACGTCGGCGTGGTAGAACGCCTATTCGCGTTCTATTAGGACACCCAGTTTTTGATGTCGCGCGAACACGCGATGGTCGCATCGCTCGCATCGCGCATTCGCGTTCTATTAGGACAACGCCTTACAGTATTTGTGGCCCTAGCTAGGCCGGGAGTAGAATCACCTAGCTCTTAAGACGTTTCAAAGTGGTCATAGCGGTCCTACTTAATAAATGATATTTAAATTTTGAATTTTGAAATCCTCTTTCCGTTTGTCGGGAAAACTTTCCCTCAGTTTCCAAGGGACTTACGAAATATGTACTCTTCATATAATGATAAAAAGAGCAGGGGATAGGATGCAACGCTGTCTCACTCCTTTCTTGTTTGGAACATACTAGAGCATTCGGTGCCCAACCTGATGTAAGAATGGTTTTCTGTATGTACTTTTGATTAAACTGACGAGGTGTTCAGGAGCTCCCATCTCCAGTAGTATATTCCACAATTTCCCCAAACAGTCAAAGCTTTGGTATAATCAATAAAGCATAGGATTACTAGGCTGTTGAATTCTCTACTCTTCTCTATTATTTGGCAAATGTTGAATCCCGCGTACCCTTGCCTTTAACAAACTTGCCTGTTCTTCAGGTATTTGTCGGGCTAAAAAGTAACTAAGACGTCTTTTTATTACAATGTAGGGTAAGAGGATCTTACTTGCGTGCGTTATTAAAGCGATAGTCCGGTAGTCCGGTAATTTTCACATTCTTTGCCTTTTTTGTGTAAAAAGACAAACATCGATTCGATTTGAATAAAAATTATCACAAGAACCGAAAGAACCGAAAGAACCGGGTACCCGGTTCTGAGTTGAAACTGGAACCGAAAAAACCGGTTCTTAAATAATGCCCGGTTCTCGATGCCCTACCTGTGACGCAGGAGGTGGCGGGTTGGATCCCTGCCGCGGGACAAATGTTTGTATGATCTGCAAATATTTGTTAGGGGCCGGGTGTTTTCTATGTAGGTATATTATGTATGTATTTACAAAAAAAAATGTATTTAAGTAGTATATCAGTCATGTGGTTCCCATAACACAAGCTCTGCTTAGCTTGGGGCTACATGATGCTGTGTGAAAATGTCCGGCATTATCGATCGAGCGAGCGAAGCGAGCGAAGATCTTAGTGGTAAGTTGGGCGATTTTGCTTTGTATGTTTGTATGTTTGTATGTTTCACGAATTGTTGTTCGAGCATAACTGTCGAACCGTTCATCCAATCTGCATGAAACTTGGTAGGTCAATAGGTTGTGGTAAGGAAATTTACGGTGGAGCACATGAGCTTAATCGATGAAGGGGTTGTGAAGATATTGGGTTCCCAAGGGGGTAAAAAATTATGAAAGTTACACAAATATATTGAGTGGGGTGTCATACGAAAGGGCTTATTTTGTACATTCCAAAATGGTTTTTATTTTTAATCTAGAAAAACATTTATTTACAGAAACTAAACTACTACATATTTACATAAAAGTATAAAATACAAAAAGAACCAGTTGAGCCACCTAAGGATCGTTGGAAACGATCTATAGGTATAGTATTAATATCTAGAATGTATAGTTTTTGAAATACGACCAAAGACCAAAAACTACAAAACCAGAGTTGCAAGAGCTCCCGTTTCATAGAGTTTCGATGTCTTCGTAGCTCATTGACTGGTCGGTCTTAAAAAGAGAGTGGCATCGTTGCGGTTTGGTTTGCAATTATTTTAGATGCTACTTGATTTATTTTCATGATAAAAAAAATTTGATAAAAAATTAAAATAATTGGGGTAAAAAAAGTTAAGTAAACAAATATATTGAGTGCGGTGTCAAATGAAAGGTCTTTATTTGTACATTCTAAAATAGTTATTATTTTTATTCTAGGACGTATACTTTTAAAAATACGACGAGAATTCATAAATATGAAATAAATGAAAAATTAGACACGACATTATGTATTGCATGCATGCTAGTATTTTTTACCATGAAGAGCTAGCGCAATAGGCATACCCGGCAGTAGTAGCACTTGAAATTATAGGGGTAGTCAGAAGAAAGTCCAAATGTTGGCCATCTACGGTGCGCGAGATCTCAGTTCGGGGCGAACTACTAGTTTATTTATTATCCGGATAATCAATCTGGATAAGAATCCCTGAGAATGTCCCCTAATTGTCTATCTTTAAAGGCGACCAAAATCGGTCTCAAATTGTCAAATATGACAGTTCAGTGACCACGCAAGTAGCGCTGTCACTCTCATCTCAACGAGACCGACGCGACAAAAGATAATTACGCGATCGTTTTGACAGTTTGAGACCAATTTGAGTTTGAGGACAAGTTAGACAATCAGCCCGCTGATCGGACATTGATTTTTTTGTTTGTCTCCAAATATTGTTTGGACTTACCGCTGACTACCCCTTAGACATCTTTAAATGACCTAAAAATACCAAAAGATCTGATAGAATTTGTCTTCTGTCTACCGCGCCTTGGGAATACAGTTGTGATCATATATTTTTTTTTTTCTCTTAATAAAGATTTTTACATTCTAAACTGTCGGGACTATATTTGTGTAGGTAATTCCTTTTAGGACAACCTTTTTCCAATTACTTAGGACTAGGTGACAATGGGAGAATTCTTAAGACGAGAAAGGACTTTGGGAATTCTGGGAATGTCTTGTTAAGCTCCGTTAAAAGACACGAGGTCTCTGAATGACGCGTCGACAGCAACTTTATTACAATTTGTTAGTACCTAAAATGTAAATAGGCTCACGACTGTATTCCAAGGAAAGTTTATCTTAAATTCTAATTCAAAAATGATTTATTCCAACTACAATGGGGTCTATAAATATATACCAACCTTACTAATATATATAGCGGAAGAATTTGTTTGTTTGTTTGAACGCGAATCTCAGGAACTATCAGTCTTATTTGAAAAATTATTTCTGCATTTGATAGCTAACTCTTGGGGAAGGTTATAGACTACTTTTCATTATCATTATCACCACATAGTATTAATTTTAGGGCGTAAAGTAGCGTTTCAATATTCGGGTGTTAATTAAGGACAAAATTTTTCGAAACGGCCGGAATATGAAAACAATTGATAATTTCAGGAATAAAAAAGATATTTCATAAACGGCTATTCATTTAGAACGTAATACTATCTTGGGTTGCCATGCAATCTTATTTTTAATTAAAAGACTTCTATTTCCTTATTCGTAAGGGGTCAACAGCCCTTACGCTTTTCATTTTTACATTTAAGATAAGGAAAATATTAACGTTACATTCATTGGTCAGTTTTTCTTTTAATATAAACTCATTTTAAGTTAATAGGTGAAAAAAAAATTTGGTAGGTAGGTACAAGATAATGTAAGTTTACAAACAATTATCTCTTGGACTATAAATATCTATAGCATCAATTGCTTCGTTCTCTCAAAGCTTACAATGTTTCAGCGATCAGAATTGATTAGGTCTATTAATACCAGCCTAGTCTAGTCTAGACTCAAATAATACCTAAGCTAGGTTTACGAATTACAGTAAAAGGTAGTTGCTTTTAGGTTAGTTAAAAAAGCGATTCTCAAGTTACTGTCAACTCAATTAAACAAAGTATTGGCTGGCATTAAACTTTTGTAACAAAATTATATTTTAGTAACAACTCAAAATTTGAGCCATGTTAGCCGAGTGGGATAGGGCCTCGACTTTCGATCCATAGTTAATAGGGTTCAAATTCCGACTGGTCATCAAATAATTTTTGTTGTGAAAAATATATAGGTTTTAAGAGTAATAAATCCATAAATAAAATATGCTGGACATTTCACACAGCATCATGTAGTAAATGGCGAAAACATCGTGAGTTAATATTGTTAAAGGCGGCGATCGACTTGCAACGTATGGAATCATAACTTCTGGAACATGGCATGTTAAAAGTACACAAAGTATTTGGGAAGTTCTTTCAGATCTTTAGGCTTTTAAGATCCTTCGAAATGTCAAAAAGTCGAAAAAAACATGTAAATAAATAAGATATTCTGTGAATATCTATAGTTTTTTAAGTAAGATAGGAAATAAGAAAAAACTATCACAATTCTATAGCTTCCTTTTCTTCATAAGAAAAAATAACAAATTCGAAAACTTCTAGACTCATCGCCGACGAAGTTCGTGGGTAAAATAGCGAGTACCTAGAGGTATTTTTTTCTTAAAACCGGTCACAGCGAATAGTTTGCGAGTTCAGTGACCCCGTATTACAGCGTTCTTATAAAACGATAGATGGTTTAGATGTTATTATAAGTATAGATTTAAATTATTTTTGGTAACGTACCTAATTCCCGAGTGTTATTTTAATTTCAAGTAGTACAACTCACGAAAGTTTTGAAAAATATTATTATTCCATCTGAGAGAGTACCAAACTAACAATTTACTCTAATATTATACGTCTATAAAGTTTGAGAGTTTGGATGTAGGAGGTAATCTCCGAAACTACTACTTCTGAACCGATTTATATAATTATTTCACGGATGAATAACATTATCCCTGGCTACAATTTGTTAACCGCCCCAGGGCAAAACTATTTAATTAAATGAAACATTGGCATGAGAAGTACTTACGAGTGTAGTAAAATTAACTGTTTTTATTTTTTTTTAATTTTATATCACCAAATTTAATTTCAACCTTCCAGGGACGTACGTACTATGAAGTATTTGAATCTTAATTATATTGTTTACCAGTTAGCAAAAGTCTAACCAAGTTTTTCTGACGTTAATAAGAATGTCTTCAAAATTATCATCGTTTTTTGCACGGCCAATTGAAAACCCTGACCTCTGATTGCTTCCCATCCCACTAACTTACCCAACACAGCCCACTTTTACCAAGAACTTTGCATTACCAAAGACAAGCTTTTCAATTTATTTATTAATCATCCCTCTATAACTTTTAATGAACAAATACTGATAACAATTCAAATTGACTGTGCTGAAAGGGATAGGACAAGAGAAAGAGCACACAATAAGCCTTTGTATATTGCACGAGTCCCATAAAATTGTATTAAACTGCGTTTTCTAAGATGTAACTGTCTAAAGCGACGTCGATGATTTGGCCTAGGCTGGTGACGGAGTTTTTAGGCCACCTGAACGCATGTGACATGCCTAATCGACTTTACAGCCACCATAATCGACATTTTAACCTACCTTCTGAAGCACGGGAGTTATCATCAATACCACTAGCAGTCCCTCATTCATTGTGGTTTTACTTAAAATATTTATCAGGCAAAAGCGACTTATTTTCATGCTGGTACTCGATGATATAGGCATACCGACATTGTCTCCTGGTCTATATAGTAGTCAATGTATCAATGCATCTTAAGCCTAACATAGATGCCTAATTAATATTGATTATTAATATAATTAAATATTACAATAACACATAGAATTAGGTAAAAAATAAACTCGGTTTTTAATACCGACAATCTTATTATGATACGAGTACCTACTCTTCATCTGGATATTATGATGGAATAGTTTTTCAAGTGAAATAATTCTAATATTATAAACGAATTTGACGGTCACCGCTTCTTATAAAACATTATTAGAGCTTGTCCGTTAGAGGTCATTTGAAGGTTGTTGATTCGCACGTGTAACAAATGCTTTTTACGGCTTAATATTATTACCACTATGGTTTATGTGTTCGTATTAAATACCTCTTTTGTTTTATATAGAAAATAATGTGTCGCTGGTATATTTCGCGTCATGTAAAAAGAACGCTGGGAGAAAGTGGAAGGGTGTGTATTCTTGGGGAATGTTTTTCTTCATCATTCATTTTTAGTGTCTATCGTCATCATTTAAGCCCGGTGTCACCCACTGCTATTACCTTCTTTAACTCCTGCCTAAGTTTATGCTTGATCAATGTTTCTTCTGCTCTTCTTTTCGATCTCACTAACCCAACGTTATTGGATGTCCTAGATTTATTCAGCCTCCCCTTTGACAACCACTCTATCTAGGCTTTACACCAGCGCTGGTACCATGTTGATCACCGTGGCACCATGAGTGGGCAGATCATCTGGCTGGCCGCTGGACATGACGCCATCACCGTGAAGATGCAGAACAGTAGCCCTTCATACTGTACTGTACCACAATTCTTATTCCATTCAGAATTTTAGATGGAACAGACCTAGACAATAAACTTCTTCAATTTCCTCAGCTATTCTCCAGGGTTTCCTACAGATCGAAATAATTTCTTCATTTGAACTCCAGAACGTGACTTTTCAAGTGTTCCACCTTTAGTAAAATCAGGAGATTATCGGTTTGTTCGCAGGTAACCTTTAAGGGTTGGATGTTGCATTATTTATTCATTTACCGGTCCCTGAGCAAATATCAACTAGGTTAAGGTAGTGCCGACTGTAAAACTGGTAAGTAAGCTTTGCTGGCTCCAAGTGTTTATAAAAGAAACATTTATGGTACGTTAACCCATTCCTTGCCTCGGCTCTGCGGTGCTCTCCGAAGAGCCGCAGTGCAGCTTGCAGACGCAGTTCATGTTCGACATGGGTACTGAACGCGTTAAGCATTGTTGGAAGAGTGTAATAGTGTCTAATCTACCCCCTTGGCTATCTTAAAAGAATCCTAAATGGCTAAATATGTGAGAGAAAGTCTACCGCGCCCAAGGCATTCTTTTTGTTAAATTATCTTCCTTAGAAGATAATGCCGATTTCTTTTTGCTTACAGAGTCAGTCAAGGTTTTCAGCTACTATATCTTCCAGCGAAATCCGACAATCTACCAACAACAAGACTAACAAGACAGCTCTGACAACATTGAAACAATTGCAGAGTATCCAATCCAAAGGCGAAAATCGAGTTTAAAGAGCGCTAACTTTATACTAGGATAGGGTAGGGTAACTTAGAAACGGTTACCGTGATAGTCATGACGTCATACTGACTCGACGTTCTTGATGGATACAACAAAATTAGCGACGTCAATAATCCAGGGAGACCGCTAGTGACATTAACGTGCTCACTGCCATCTGTGCCCTCTGAAAGGGCCCCAGCAACTATAATGAACAACGCAACAGCAAGTGCACCATGAAGTAGGCACGTCGGGGGCACTTATAGTGCTAGTATTTATGTTTCATGCTTTGAAGGGTAGGTATTTGTTGCTTTAAAGGCTTTTTTAAGGGTATAAGACGTAGTACTAGTATTCTGTGGTATAAGTATGTTGTTTGATGCGATGGCTTTTGATCAGCCAAAACTTGCCATACTAAAGTTCGTCAATAGCAAACATAAACTTTTTTTTGGGTAAAATTTTGTCAATGTGTCAATTTAAAGTAGGTATTATGTAAGTAAGTAAGTTCGTATGAGCTGTGGCTAGATCTGGTGACGAAGTTCTCAGGCTTTCAGGAATTCAAAGTATCTCCATTCAAAATTTCATCTAAACTCGTTATACTAATTTTGGGTGAAGAAGCAACAAACATACATTTATATAATTTTTTTTTTTTTTTTAGTATAAAATTTATTTATTCGGAACAAAAACACAAAGTGAACAATAGATACAAGTAAAACGGTGAAACTGCAAAAGTTATAAACTGTGAAGCAGTCTCAACGCCCATCTCCAAAACAAATGAGTAGGAATAATACTCACTAACTTACATACATCCTTTTTGGAACTGTGTCATAACATAACTGACTAGTTATGTAGATTTGTCTACTATTAAACAGGTTCATAAGGTTCAAAACCGCATCCACGTTTCCTCACACCCATGCTGCTTCTTTTAAGGCAGTTTAGGATCTCGCGCAGAGAGATTTGCACAGAAATAAGGGCAGACACACCCGAGTTGCTTAAGGAGGAGTTAGAAGAAGAAGGCGACAATGTCTTTTATCAGGAAGAATTACGACTAGGTCGGAGGAAGAAGCTTAGAAAGATAATAAGGGTGACCTTTGCTCAGTGGCGGGACGAAATATTTTAGACAAAATACAGCCATGGTTTCTGGCTCAAAAAAATACATTAATAAATAAAAAAATAAGGTGGTGGGTGTTTCGCAGGACTCGTGTTTTTGGCATGTCCGGCCTTGCGAACCTATTAAAATGACCAGTTTCAGTATTGCTGTATTTTTATTTGGAAATAGTATACGAGTACGCTATTATGGCACTAGTAATATCCTCAATTATATACATAGGAAAGCTGTAATTAATTTCTAAAGTCGTGAAATCTAAGTTCTCTGGTGTGTCCGCGACACCCCTATCTGCATTCAATCGCTTATTACGCAATAATGAAATATAAATTGACACTTTTTATAACGTTAACGTTAATATAGATACTATTAGGTAGTGGTGAATCAAATTTCATGTTATTTTAACTCCACGTTACTGTTTTACAAAGCAAACAAATGTGTCCGCGATAAAAAACTAATTTCTCTGTCGCTAATTTCTGTGGCATTTTCCTAATTTCTCTGGCATTTTGCTAATTTCTTTGGCATTTTGCTAATTTCTCTGGCATTTTTCTAATTTCTCTGGACCAAACCTAATTTCAATGGGCACGAATATATTTAAACCACTAAAACTTCAAAACGGCTTTATCAAATTGAGGGCCGCTAACATTAAAATGCATGTCTTTGAGTGCTTAATTAGGTATGTTATTTTTTTTTTAAAATAACCAAAAAAAAAATTGCGAAAATGGGGTACCGTTTTTCGGACCGTTTCTTGCGAATCATCCATATAGATACTATTAGGTAGTGGTGAATCAAATTTCATGTTATTTTAACTCCACGTTACTGTTTTACAAAGCAAACAAATGTGTCCGCGATAAAAAACCAATTTCTCTGTCGCTAATTTCTGTGGCATTTTCCTAATTTCTCTGGCATTTTGCTAATTTCTTTGGCATTTTGCTAATTTCTCTGGCATTTTTCTAATTTCTCTGGACCAAACCTAATTTCAATGGGCACGAATATATTTAAACCACTAAAACTTCAAAACGGCTTTATCAAATTGAGGGCCGCTAACATTAAAATGCATGTCTTTGAGTGCTTAATTAGGTATGTTATTTTTTTTTTTAAAATAACCAAAAAAAAAATTGCGAAAATGGGGTACCGTTTTTCGGACCGCTTCTTGCGAATCATCCTGGTACGAAATCCGCCTTGTAGATTTACGGTGACGAAAATTTACAGCGAGATGAAATGATGATGGACTCAGCAGGAGCTGTTCAACGGATATCCTCAGTGAATAACTATAAAATACTCGTGTTCAGGCTCATTTAAATCAGCTAGCTATTACCTATTAAGACCTTGTTCTTTAAAAAAAATTCTACATAAAACATTGACGTCGTAGGTCGCTAGGCCCTAGACTCCACCTTAACTCCCAAGATTAGATTGGCGAGTTTTAACTTGAAAAGGCTTCGAAAAGAGCAGAATAGTGGAACCCTGCTGACGAAAAGTTTCCAATTATTTCGATCGGCTCTTTGGATAATTGGACGGATCATTTTACGTTAAGTTTAGTAATTTTGTGTAAGCGTTCTCGTTTTAAATTCTTGCGTAATTTGAGATTTGAAATTTTAGACGGGAGGGAATTCACGGTTATGGTAGGTAGGTACTCGATGATGTTGAGTTATTTACAGCTGTATCTCGGATTATAATTGCTTATTCTATTTATTCAAAGTACGAACAAAAATATGCATCAAAGTAATTGTAATCTGTTACTGTACTTGATTAATTACGTATAGAGTTATTTACAGCAGTACCTCGGTCTACAATTGTTTATTCTTTTTGTGCAAAGTATGATCAAAAATGTGCATTAATAATGTTTCATTATAATCTGCTCTGAGACTCAATGTCGTAGAGTTACCTAAAGCTGTACCTCGGACTAAAATAGCTTATTTTTACCCGACAGCGCAAAGCAAAGGAAGGGTAATGTGTTTATTATGTTTGTGATGTTAACTTTGTAGGTACAGTTAGCCTAATTGATAGATCAAAGAGCAAAGTTTCATGGATGGGTGCCTGTTAATATCAATAAGAAAAGAGTCCTCGTGTTTTCTAAGGAAAACTCCTTTGAACTACGAAAACTTTATCTTTTATTCATTATTTACTCTGGATTGAATCCTATAATTTGATAGTATATTTGATTGTACTTACATAAGGTCTAATTTACCATCTCTGTGCCATCTCTGAGTAAAGTGTTGATTAGTTACTTCGAAAGTAACCAACAACTCCTTCAAATGACAGCTTCCCCCTTATTGTCTATCTTTGATAGCGACCAAAATCGATGATTGCTGCGTGTAAATGCGTGTAACATCGAAGCAAGACAAAGTGCGACTGAGTTGACTCAAGCTAATTAGCTTGACTTTTGCTCGCCACGCAGAGCGGAGTACAACGCATCTACCTCAGTTTATATAGAAGATCATTGGTTAAGGATGATTTTGATGAGTCTCACGCTTACCGTCAGCGCTGATAGGCGAGTGATCTTTATTACAATGAAATAAGGATGAGTGTTTAGCAGAAATGGCTACGCTGATTGCTCTCGTCAGTGCTGGAGAATCAGTATCCTTATTTCATTGTAATAAAGATCACTCGCCTATCAGCGCTGACGGTGAGCGTGAGACTAAAATCAGCCTTAAGATAGTGAGATAAGACCTCTTCGGTCCTTTGTACACTTCGAGTTAAAATGTATATTTTTATCCAAGTGGCCGATCCCCATCTTTTACACTTAGCTAGTTAAAGAGAAAATAGTACAGAATAAATTCCCTCGCACTCTTAAAATAGTCCCCTCAGGTAATTCAATAGTGTTCTGTAACTAAGTTAGGGGCAATACCGGCCACTTATGGATAATCTATTGGATTAGTGCGACTGACGGATAAGTGACTGTCAAGTTGGGTTGTGGCATTGTGGGTTCGTATCAGTGAAAACACAACTTTAACTACTATCTGCTGCCGGCGGCTTCGCTCGCTTGGTACCCGGATAAAAGTGGCATATTATGTCCTATTCCCGGTCATCATCTATCTGTATTCTAAATTTCTGCCAAATCGGTTCAGTGGTTGTCGAGTTATAGATGAACAAACATACATCCATCCAAACATCTAAACATACAAACTTTCGCATTTATTATATTAGTGTGAGTGGCTAAATTAAAAATTACAAAAAAACCGACTTCAATGTAGGCATTTGCTGCACTCTCGAGATGCATTTCTGTTCATAACTCCGAAGATCCTTGACAAATCCTTATCTTTTTGTGTGGTGTGTCAGGAGGAGATCTTTGCCTGCACTTAATACTACACTGTAGTGCCTGTGACATTATTTGAGAAGGAGTAGGCTTGCCCAGCACCTAAACCATCCTCTCAGCTTAACCGGCCGTTATCCTCAGGAAAGACATGTGGGGCTGACTAAGCCGCGGGTTTACTCACGATGTTTTCCTTCACCGTTTAGAGCTCGTGTAAATGCGCATGCGCATAGGTATATCAGAGCTCATGTTAACGCGCATATAATTTTTTAAAACTAAAATAGGTATGTTTTTCAAAACAAAAAAAACTCCATTTTGCGTGTCCCCGAACCCACGACCTTCGGATCGAAAGTCAAAGCACTAAACCACTAGGCCAACACGGCTTACAAAATAAAACATCTTAAGAAAACTAGGTAGGTAGACCAAGTTTATTCTTTTAGGTGGTGTGGTGATAGGTTTGTTATCAGTAAGTCATTGATGTAGCAAGTTTCCTAGTATGACTGTACCGAGAAGTTATTTCTTTGTTTCATTATCATTGTTTGCTTGCATTCATTGCGCTGCAAATAGTTATTATCTTCTGTAAATAACTTTGGGAGAGATGGAATGCGTTTCATTATTGCGATTGTCTATGTTATTGTAGGTATATTGTAGGTGTACTTATATCATTATTGTATAACTACTTACACAAAATAAATATGTAAGCTGAGCTGCGCAGCTTCGCTTGCCCCTACCTAATTAATTTTACTTAGGTAACTACTAGGAGGTACCTACTTATTGTAGGAAGTAGGTACCTAGATAGGTAAGTAAGTAACTAAATTGTTATTTCTTACATCGTTTCTTATCTGCTGTAAATAAATCTTATACCTACTTACCGTGTCGATAGTTCGATACCTACCTATTAGATAGGTACCTACTGTAGGTAGGTAGGTACTCGTAGTAAACGATAGTAGGCACGTTTATATTTCAATAACTTAGGTAGGTACCTACCTACCTACCTATCTGGTACCTACTGTAGGTAGGTAGGTACTCGTAGTAAACGATAGGTAATAGGCACGTTTATATTTCAATAACTTAGGTAGGTACCTACCTACCTATCTATTAAGATCTAGGTTAGGTAAGTAAGTAGGTACAAAGTACCTATGTAGGTTTAGGTAGTAGGTAGGTAAACTTACATAAAATTATAGTTCATCGTTCATCGTATCATCATCATTATTTATTTTGTAGAATAAAAAGCCTCTCTTTGTGCCCTACAATGCGGGAACAGTGCTAGTCTTGTCCATTTACGGACCATGACTAAAACTACCTATTTGCTCATTTGCAGTGTAGGTAGGTAGGTATGGACAAAAAGGATAGCACCAAGATCAGATAAAAATCTTCAAATAAAGCCATGCAAACGTACCTTTTGCTATTCCGCCTTGATACGGTTGTCCATTGTAAGAAATCCAAAAAAAAAAACACTTCACTCAAACCACATTATATCCAACTCAGCGCAGCGCGACAACAAATTTCTTGAAACGCGGCTACAGATGAATCACCGAAGAATGCACCAAGAAACACTCAAAAAAATCGCCACAAACTCACTTCATCACAAACATCTGCACTTTTGTCCACAAAAAAACGTTCCTCGCGATTATTCCGACACTTCTAGCGATTATTTTCGATTGTGTTCAAAAGTTTTCGTGGAGAAAAACGACCGAGACGCGGAGACACCGTGGGACTCGACGCGTGACTGGCCCACTGACGTTCAAGTATAAGCTGACGAAATGAAATAAAACCATGCGGCCGAGAGCGCGAAACAAACTGTTGCGCTCTTCAACTTAGCCAGGTTCTAGTACACTCGCCACTATAAACAAAGTAAAAAAACTTTTGCTGGGAACTGTGAATACATTTTGTTTGGGTTTCTGTTGTTTAAATTAAGGCTCTGTGCGTGTTTTAAGTAAGTTTTCAACGTCAATAGAGGTTCATGTTTAGTTAAAAGTCACGGATAATAATCACGGTAAATAATTGTCTAATTGTCTAATTGTCTAATTGACGGAGTTTTGATTTCTGTTGATTGTAACAGGCGTGAAGTAGCTGTAATCCCGCAAAGGTGCATGGCTGAAACTGCAGCTAACTTCACTTATTTCGTATTGAGAGGGGCACACTACCTGCGTTGCTAGTTTTTTTTTTTTGTGAATCGTTTTTGTTCATAGACTTTTTGTACAGTAATAAACTCGAGCGGACGCGACAGCTGACAAGTTCATAAATGAATTGTTCGGATTTTGAAAGTTAACAGTTTTTTAGGCTATAGCATAATAGGAACACCCACATAGGTAGGTACATTACATACCTACTTAGGTAGTTTATTTAATCGTATGACAAAATTGTAATAGGCGAAGAAAAAAAAATTCTCCTGAAAATGGGGACATTAAAAGCAAATCGAAACCTGGCAACACCTTCGTCCAAAATACCGTTGATGTTACAATTATCGGATTCCGCCTGTGATGTGCATTATGTCCTTAATCTCGAATGGACTGAAGAGTTGAAATATTGAATCGGAATCGGAATCCACGTGTGATGTCCATTAAGTCCATAATGGGCATCTCAAACGGATTGTACTATTGAAATATCGAATTGGAATCAGAATTTCAGGCGTAAAATAGTTGTCCAATGCAAAATACAAAAACATTTTAATTTGTTTCAGAAGGTAGGTACCTACATTGTTTCCGTAACATAATTTTAAATTAAATTAAATTATGTTACTTAGGTAGTTAAAGTTAATATCGATATTGTAGTTACAGTCCCGTCCAAAAGTAGACCTATTTATTTATGTAAGTAAATAAATTGGTCTACGTCCCAATTAGGTATCCGTTTTACTAGTAGGTGATCTGTGGTAGATTGTCCACTATCTACAAACAAGTATAGGTACCTATAGGTACTTATAGGTATTAGTCGAGTAGGTAGAAAATAATATAATAGGTATACCTACCTACTTACCGACATGGAGATCATTACTCATTGGCTCCCTCTGGCCACGAGCTTCCCAATCAATTGTTACCCAATCTAATCTCAAAGATCATTAAAAACTTTTGAACATTGAAGGATTTCTAAAAAGATATCCATTAAGAAAACATTTTTATCTTTCTTTCAAATCTTTAACCGCAAGCGTATTGAGTTTCTTATCGTGGAGCTTATCGAGTTTCTTAAAATAACTGACAGGAGATAGGTACCTACATACCTACCACGTAGGTATCGATTTATATCAATGGAATACCTACCTCTTACGGTACCTACGGTAATCGGTACAGTCATCCATCATTAACAAACTTATTTGTCAATATTTGTAATGTTTTAGTAAATTAGGTATGTAAACTCAGGATGGTCTACCTACATCAGAATTTCATCACGGGCGTGGTTATGCAGATTGATACTTGGAATCAACGAGATTAATTGCTTGGAATTTGACTTAGACTTTTAACTAGAGATCTACAAAATCTCCAATTCAGTAACACGACCAAACTTATTACCTATAGATTTCCCTTGTTTAAAACCTGTTTCAAAAATACCCTTTTAAAGAATTGATTAAGAAAAAAACCTGGATACAAATACCTGTACTTACTGTCTATCGAAGCAATATCGAAGCACTTAAAAATGTAGGTACCTAAGTACCTACCTAAAGGTATTTGGACTTTGTCTGATACCCTCGGTAGGTACAATGAAGAGGAGACGGTGGAGAGATTGAAGATTTGTCTCCTCCAGAGAAGGTCTACCGTACCATGAGAAATTCAATAAAATCCATTCTTTAAACTGCAAGTTCATCTAATAATTCAGGAAAAGGATTTTCAGAAGCCAAAGAATTGCCGAATCAAAGTTCACAACGAAATAGACTTGTCGAAATTCCGTCTGTTGAAGCTGTGGCCAATCCTTCACCCGTTCTCGGTCAATAACCGAGACGTGTTGCCCCTAAACAACGAGAGCTCCCAAATAGTACGAGAGCCGACCGCAAAAAACCAACGTCACTTGATACTAAGATAAGCTCCATGGCACACGCTCAAAAAAGTGGTGCTGAGCTTGGATCAATTACTCAATAGGCTCCGATTTGGCCGGAAGCACAAAAAAAGGGGCTACTTCCGGTGAAAAAAAACGTGTCAATTTACGTCATTTGATACTAATGGCAGACTTATGGCAGCAGTTACTAATTTATATGTAGTGACAGATAAATCTAGTCTGCCAGTTCCTGTATGGCCGGAAGTACTTGGCAGACTGTTTCAAAGCTGATGATTCGGACCCCTAATTTACGTCATCTGATACTAAGTTGAAAATAGTGCCAGATGTTAGATATCAGCCATACGTTTCAGTACAAATTAGTCTGCCAAGGCTATTATGGCCGGAACATCTTCAAAATGTCAATTTAGTGATGATACTAAGAAGAAAATTTTTCGTTTTTTTTTGGTTTTATCAATGTTTAGACATTAGAACAAAATAATATTATGTATTTATTCATGTTAATATTATTATTATTACCTACTAGAAGCTGCCCGCGGCTTCGCTCACGTGGTACCCGGATAAAAAGTAGCCTATGTCACTCTTCAGCCCTCCAACTATCTCCACACAAAAAATCACGTCAATCCGTCGCTCTGTTTTGACGTGAAAGCAGGACAAATAAAAAACAAATAAACACACTTTCACATTTATAATATGGGTAGGTACGGATGTTACTCGTTCGTTACATGTCACGGGTCAACATCGGCTCGGTACTTTTTCATTAATTTTCATAGATTAATTACTCTCATCTATCAAGAGAAGGTCGCAATCCAAAATACAAAGAAAATAATATAAAACCTTACACGATTCCCGTATATTTGCGGAAGACATTTTGTTTAAGTCACATTTTCGTCTTTCACTAGAAGGCTTTAGCAATAAAAGTAGGTAGGTAATAGAACGTAATCTTTCAATACCTTTAATACCGCGTTCACACGCTTGAACGCTTCCAAGCAGTGTTGCCAACTCTAATCAAACCGAGTCACTAGATTCAATCTGTAGTTGACGTTTTGCTCGTAGTTCATGAAAAGTTTGGTAGTAGAATCGGCACCCTGCTTGCTGTAACCTTATTATTAAATTAAAGTCAGAACTGATGAGTAAGGTACCTACCTACGTTAAGCCGCGATGACACGATCAAAGTACACTACATCCTAGTGCTACTTGGATGACTCTGATTAGATGCCGTCGGACTCACGTGACTCACTCGTACCATGGCGTCCAATCAGAGTCATCCAAGTAGCACTAGGATGTAGTGTACTTTGATCGTGTCAACGTGGTTTTACGCCAAGTTTCAACTCAATCGGCCTATTTAGGAGGAGTACCAATGAACAGCTCCTGACTCCAGCATCACAACAAAACAAAGCCGTGACGTCTTCGCTCGGCGGCTGTCCTCCGGTAATTGAATCAACGGCGATTGTGTGGGCACGCACAGACATTGATAGGCGTACATATCCCTTTGATCTAAGTCCGAAAAACCGACAAATCACGGGTCGCCGCGATGCATGGCGTTGTCATCGGCGAATGCAGGCGTCTAAGCCCTCTCCTCCTCCTCCTCGCATCGTTTTCCTCATTGCTGAGGGTCGTGATCCCCTGACCATGGAGTAATCTTTGTTCTTATAATTTGGCGCCACCTGTTACTATCTTTGGCCTCGTGGAGCGCGTCATGCAGCTTGGTGTCCAGCGTAGAGCGGATTTGGTCTGACCATCTAAGTGGACTACGACCTCTCGGGCGTTTGCCTTCGATTTTGCCAGTAACCATCAGCTGTTCGAGGTTATGTCCGTCTTTCCTGGCTAAGCCCTCTACACATAAGTGAATGCGTGTCATGTCAACGGAAGAGGGGGCATTACACGATTCCAAATGGAGGCACTTCATGTATGAGGTGTTATCTCCCATATTATTCCAAATCACATATTATTCCCAGCTTATTCCAAATTTCCAACATTTGCGGAAGACATTATGTTTAAGTCACTTTTTCATCTGTTTACGTAAACGTTATTATCACACTAAGCACACTATCATACTATACTATACTATAATTTTATAAATGCGAAAGTTTGGATGGATGTTTGGATGTATGTTTGTTCCTCTATAACTTGACAACCCCTGAACCAATTTGACTGAAATTTAAAATATTTATAGATAATGACCGGGAATAGGATATAGGGTACTTTTTATCCAGGTACCACGCGAGTGAAGCCGCGGGCGGAAGCTAGTTTTACTAATAAACAAAAATAGCAGTCATTGAAATAGATCACGTTTATTAGAAATCAAAAATATACTTTCAACAATTAGGCTGTGTCCCCAGTAGGCAAACTGTGAGCGGCCGACTGAGTTTGCGGCGTATCGGTTTAGTACGCTCTTCTATATATTTGAAATGGAGTGTCCACAGTTTGCTAGTTTTGCGCTCACTGTACGCAGTTTGCAGCGTTACGCACAAAACTAGCAATTTGTGGACACTCCATTTCAAATATATGGAAGAGCGTACTAAACCGATACGCCGCAAACTCAGTCGGTCGCTCACAGTTTGCCTACTGGGCCCACACAGCCTTAACCCTTAACTACCTACCCGCGGTCTCAGAGACACCAGTGATAATATTTTTGTGAATTTCGAAGCGTGAGCGCATTGTTATATCTCGTGCGCCCATGTACCTTCTCCCCGCTACCCACAGTACCGCGCTTGCGCTCGTCGAGGTCACACGTGCGCGCGTTTGCTTTTGGTGAGTAAAAAACTTTTGTCACCGGTCTAAGCGACCGCAGGTAGGTAGTTACGTGACTTTTTTTCATCAAATTATTTTTATTGTTTTAGTGCAAAATGGCTTCTAACGACCGAATTATTGAACGCTGGTTGGAGGAAGACCCTTCCGATGATGAGGAACTACCAAATGGAGACTGTAGTGACGTGGAGATCGACGTAGGAGATGATTTTGTGATGGAAGAGTTTTGCGATTCGGATTCTGAAATTGATGGTGAAGATGAAGCAGTTTTAACGGAAGAAAGTACCTATTTTCGGCATACATTTTACACATGGAGCGTAGAGAAAAGAACACGTCTATTCAGCGGGACATCAAACTTTCTCTTTGTCGGGTACTGCAACTCAACGAGGAACAGCTTCCTGCAGCTGCTGGAAGTGGTGCTGGTGCAGATAGGTTGGAAACTCGCAAGACCTGCTCTGTTTGTGACCCTAAGAAGAAACGCAAGACCCAATACTTGTGTTTTCATTGCAAGAAACCAATTTGCCTAGGGTGTGCTAACATGCTATGTATTCACTGCCGCGAAAAATTTTAAAGTTGATGACTTGCAATTTTGTGAAAATAACTACATTTTGATTGAAATAAGTGTGTAGTTGTATAAGTTAATAACTGAATTTATAGAAATCAGTAAAGAGAAGTTCCTAATTTTTGTTCCTTTTGTTATGGATCTCATTTTTTAAATATATTGTTTTTTTTGTTTTTTTGTGAGGTCTAAGAAGAGATTTTTAATTAGTGAAGAAACAATGTTGATTTTTTATGTTTTTATAACTTTAATATATAAAAAAAACCAAGTATAATATAAGTTTTATTTCAAATTATCTCCCACTGCCATAGTTTTTTTTTGCTAGAGCGATATATCGCAGACGTCTCACAGACCGCGGGTAGGTAGTTATGTGACTAAAATAGAGGGTAGGTAGTTAAGAGTTAATATAATAATACCTACGAACACTTAATCTAAATCTTAATCAATATCTTCATCTGACGAGCTACAAATGTCACTACTATCACAATCCTCATCACTGCTTTCATCGTCAGTTGTTATTGTGATGTCCTGAACATTTAAAGGGGTAGAATCCCCTTCGAACCAGAAGAGTTCGTATTCGCTATTTTCATTAATGACCCAACCATAATCTGTTGCGCTAAGTTTGATGCAATCTTTACAAGTCGCATTTAGCCACATGGAAGACACGAATACTGTCCTTAAAATTTTGTATTTTAAAGTTTTCTAACACGGCGGCATTACGTTGGAGTTATATTTTTTAATTTTATTTTGAATTCTTTTTGAATTATCCATTTGAGAAAAGCTTTTTAGGAAAATTTGCAATCGAGCCAAATTTACGGATCGGCCATATGATTCTGACGTACGATTTGGCCATTGCCAAAATGGCTATGCAACTTCAAATTGAAGAATTCCCCAAATTTGAAAATATATTATTACAAATGGGCACTTTTCACATTTATATGGCTTTCTTTAAAGCAGGGACTGAAAGCGGTATGGTATTATCGTTATGGTAGCGCAAAAAAGTAAGGGTACCATTATCAGATAGCGGTATGGCTAAAGCGCTACCTTTATCAAATAGAGGTATGGTTATACCGCTATTTTAGTGGTATAAAATAACGGTATAAAATAACGGTAGAGGTAGGCTATACCGCTATTATACCTTTATTTTATACCGGTATAATAGCGGTATAAACCGCTATCATACCCTTATTTTTAAACCGGTATAATAGCGGTATATACCGCTATCATACCCTTATTTTTATAGCGGTATAATAGCGGTATAGACTTAATTTTACAATATCAAAAATGAAGTCGAGCCGACAAGGATGCAAGCGGGGTGGCGACGACGGCTGGCGGGATGGGAGGGCTGGGGGAGGCCCCTTGGGGGCGCGCTACCACCGAGTGCCGAGTTTCTTTGAGATTTCGTTCTGTTACGCACGCGCTCACGCACGCAATCCACGCACAGTACCTACTTACTTATCTGCTTTCAATTTGGTACATACGTATAAGTACCTACTAACCTACCTACTAGAAAATATTATTTGCTAGGTACCTACCTAGTTATATCATTGCTTGTTACAAATGGGAAGAAAACGGAAAAACGCCGTCTAGGCTTATTACGAGCTTTTATTTAACTTGCAATGTATGTAATTATGTATGTATGTTTGTTAGGTTCAAATCTTGCGAATTAAATTTGTCAAGGATAGGAGTTTTCATAGATTACCTAAGGAGTACCTACCTACTTATCTACCTAGTTGTCATTCTTCAGACAGTAGGTACCTACATACAGTACATACCTAGGTACTTTATCTATGTAGGTAGGTATTTGGTAACGTTTTTGGTAGGTAGTTATTATGCTAGCCTAATCTAACTAGGTACCAATATTCAAATCTCAGAGGGGAGGCCGAGGATATGAGGTGGCGGGTAAGACGGGGCGTACCCCCCGCTAGCCGCCCGCAACCTGCGTTAGGCTTGATGAGCGAAACACAATGCTGTTCTCTTGATGAGCGGAACATCATGCTGTTCTGATGATGGAGTCAGGACCTGTTCCATGGAACTTTTTTTTGATATGGGTATCATAATATGAAAGGGCTTGATGAGCGAAACACAATCATCATCGTCATCGTCATATCTTCGTATCTTCGTAACTTCGTACTTCTTATCTTCGCAACGGTTACGTATTTATGTCACGAAAATTACAAGACAGATTTTTTAAATCCATAGGAACGTTTGACAGATTTTTGATTTCTTTTTTTTCATAATACAGGAATTCGAATTCCATAAATTCTTAAGCCAGATTTTCATTTGTTTTTTTTTTACAAGACAGAAATACAAAATACATCTAAACATTTTCCAGAAATTTTAATATCCAGATAATTCACTTTACCGCATGTTTGTTTTCCATATAATTTGTTTTCCATATATTTTGTGATCCCGAAAAATCATGGTTCAGGAAAGACCTATTACAAAATTATGTAGGTAAAATCTTTCTAGTAATAATTCAGAGCGTTATAAATACTAGGTACCATAAAATTAAATGACCGATGTCCATTATGTAGCTTGAAGTACTGTAGGTAGATATCTATTAAATATTGTACCTAGTTACTTTTTTTTATTACCTTTAACATTTCCTAACTAATTTCGTGCTAGATGGTTAAGTAACCTCACCAAACACTTTTGGCAAATTATCAAAGTTTAACCTAAATCTTCCATCCATTTCGAATTTGTGACGGCTCCGGCGCTTCGGGAAGTGCAGCCCCTCCGCCCTTGCGTAGCAAAACGCGGCATCAGCACGAGCCTTCGCAGCTTCGGCTGTTTGGTCGCCACCTTCGGCGGCGACCAGCCTCAGCCGCTCCAGCTCGTGCTGGTGCCGCGTTTTGTCACAGCGGGCGGGGGCTGCATCTCCCTTCGCGCCTCCGAGTTCATAAAAACACTCTAGGGTAGGACAGACAAGACTACGTGGAAGTTGGGGGGCAGATTCGGTTCTGAGACCGATAATAACCTAAAAACGTTTCGGGTAAAAATTTAGTATTAAGAAGCAGGATTTTGGGGGGGTGGGGGGTAGGAGGGGGGAGAGGGGGTTCCCCCTCCCCCCTGGTACCACTCCCATTACAAGGTAACGCACCGTTCTGGAGATAATCAAATGATTGTTTTCAAATACAAACTGGTAAAAATTGGTAAAAATTTAGTATTTGGTACCTAACAGTATTTCGGGGGGGAGATCCCCCGCCCCCCTGGTACCACTCCCATTACAAGGTAACGCACCGTTCTTGAGAAAATCAAATTATTGTAACCTAACCTAACCTTTTTTTTTTTAGAAAGGGTTCGCTTCGCTTGCTTTTTTATATACAAACCTAACCTAACCTACAGGATGCCCTGTGTCGGATCTGATTTAGTTTCTCATTTAGATGTTATGGGGGTTTATGCGACCAGATTTTGTGGGTGGGCTCGCTTCGCTCGCTTTTTTATAAACAAACCTAACCTAACCTACAGGGTTCCCCGTGTCGGTTCTGATTTAGTTTTTCTTTTAGATGTTATGGGGGTTTATGCGAGCAGATTTTGTGGGTGGGCTCGCTTCGCTAGCTTTTTTACATACAAACCTAACCTAACCTACAGGATGCCCTGTGTCGGATCTGATTTAGTTTCTCTTTTAGATGTTATGGGGATTTATGCGAGCAGATTTTGTGGGTGGGCTCGCTTCGCTCGCTTTTTTATATACAAACCTAACCTAACCTACAGGATTCCCTGTGTCGGATCTGATTTAGTTTCTCTTTTAGATGTTACGGGGGTTTGTGCGACCAGATTTTGTGGGTGGGCTCGCTTCGCTCACTTTTTTATATACAAACCTAACCTACAGGGTGCTCCGTGTCAGATCTGATTTAGTTTCTCTTTTAGATGTTATGGGGGTTTGTGTGACCAGATTTTGTGGGTGGGCTCACTTTGCTCGCTTTTTTATATACAAACCTAACCTAACCTACAGGGTGCCCCGTGTCGGATCTGATTTAGTTTCTCTTTTAGATGTTATGAGGGTTTATGTTATGCGACCAGATTTTGTGGGTGGGCTCGCTTCGTTCGCTTTTTTATAAACAAACCTAACCTAACCTACAGGGTGCCCCGTGTCGGTTGCCCCGTGTAGGTTAGGTTAGATAAAAAAAAAAGGTTAGGTTAGGTTACAATAATTTTATTTTCTCAAGAATGGTGCGTTACCTTGTAATGAGAGTGGTACCAGGGGGGCGGGGGATCCCTCCACCTTCCCCCCCACCAAAATACTGTTACCGAATACTAAATTTTTACCAATATTTACCAGTGTGTATATAAAACAATAATTTGATTATCTCCAGAACGGTGCGTTACCTTGTAATAGGAGTGGTACCTCCCCCTCTCACCGCCCCCCTCAAAATTCTGCTTCGTAATACTAAATCCAACCCAAGATGGAAAAGGTTTTATATGGCTGGAAATTTTCTGGTAAGCGTTACTTCTGTCTTTTAAAATAAGGTATAAGGATATTGTTGTCGAATGAAAAAAAAAACGAACTGATAATCTGGCATTAGTGTTTCTGTCAAATGAGACTTCTGTGAAACGTTTTATCGGAGTAATAAAATTATGTAAAACATAGTATCTGGATTTCGAGTTTCTATCAAACGTTTTATGGATTTCAAAATTCGGTGTATCGTTTTTCGAAAGATTGATAGGTTACCCTTCGCAACTTCGCAACTTCGCGAATTCGCATCTCCGCATCTTCACAACTTCGTATCTTCGTAACTTCGTGACTTCGTAACTTCGCAACTTCGCATCTTCGCCAATTCGTATCTTCGTAACGTCATAACTTCGTATCTTCAAAACTTCATAACTTCGCAACTTCGTATCTTCGCAACTTCGTATCTTCATAACTTCGTAACTTCGTATCTTCGTGACTTCATAACTTCATATCTTCGTATCTTCACAACTTCGCAACTTCGTAACTTCGCAACTTCGCAACTTTGCATCTGCGCATCTTCGCAACTTCGTATCTTCGTATCTTCGTAACTTCGTATCTTCGCAACTTCGTATCTTCAAAACTTCGTAACCTCGTATCTTCGTATCTTCGCAACTTCGTATCTTCGCAACTTCGCAACTTCGCACCTTCGTATCTAGAAGATGCGAAGATACGAAGTTGTGAAGTTGCGAAGTTGCGAAGTTATGAAGTTGCGAAGTTGCGAAGTCACGAAGATACGAAGTTACAAAGATACGAAGTTGCGAAGATGCGGAGATGTGAAGTTGCGAAGTTGCGAAGATACGAAGATACGAAGTTACGAAGTCACGAAGTCACGAAGATACGAAGATACGAAGTTACGAAGTTGCGAAGATACGAAGTTACGAAGATACGAAGTTGCGAAGATACGAAGTTACGAAGTTCCGAAGTTTTGAAGATACGAAGTTACGACGTTACGAAGATACGAAGTTGCGAAGATACGAAATTGCGAAGTTACGAAGTTTTGAAGATACGAAGTTACGAAGTTACGAAGCTATACTAAATTACGAAATTACGAATTCATACATCCTCCCTCACAAACTTTATTAATTGCATTGAAGTGTTGTGATTGTACAAAGTAGGTTAGGTACATGTTTCAGGTACCTACCACGAAAAACGTGAATTTACGAAGCATCATCATCATCGTCATCATCATCATCATCATGACCACCACCACCACCACCATCATCCATCATGCATCATCCATCATCCATCATCCATTTTTGAGGAAAATTCATGATTCTCCCAAAGTTCGCTCGCAGTAATTCGTCGTCAAAACACCACACCGGCCAGTGAAATGACGAAATGACGTAAGTAAACTAAACCTAGCCAAGGATAGGCGGGCGCGGTGATATCAAAGAAAACCTTTATCATAAGGGTTTAGGTAGCGCTATTTTCTTATACCGGTTAGAATTTCGGTACCCTTATTGTCATACCTTTATTTTTTTCGGTACCGAAATATTTGGGTAACCGGAATATAGCGGTATGACGTCATACCCTTATAAAGAGGTAGCGTAATTTTTCGGTTATTCAGTCCCTGCTTTAAAGCCTTGGGAAAATACATTGACGGTTCTGGGTTTGAACAAATACTCATTCAATCACAAGTACTTGCTGCTGGGTCCTTGAATGCCTTCATGAGTGGGAAACACTTTAATAGGTGTAAAAGAATACATCCATTGCTATCAGCTGCTCTTCAAATGCTACATTTTAAAGCATTTCTTCGGGACTTGCAGCTAATGTCTTCCGCAAATATACGGGAATCGTGTAAGGTTTTATATTATTTTATTTGTATTTTGGATTGCGACCTTCTCTTGATAGATGAGAGTAATTAATCTGTGAAAATTAATGAAAAAGTACCGAGCCGATGTTGACCCGTGACATGTAACGAACGAGTAACATCCGTACCTACCCATATTATAAATGTGAAAGTGTGTTTATTTGTTTTTTATTTGTCCTGCTTTCACGTCAAAACAGAGCGACGGATTGACGTGATTTTTTGTGTGGAGATAGTTGGAGGGCTGAAGAGTGACATAGGCTACTTTTTATCCGGGTACCACGTGAGCGAAGCCGCGGGCAGCTTCTAGTAGGTAATAATAATAATATTAACATGAATAAATACATAATATTATTTTATTCTAATGTCTAAACATTGATAAAACCAAAAAAAAACGAAAAATTTTCTTCTTAGTATCATCACTAAATTGACATTTTGAAGATGTTCCGGCCATAATAGCCTTGGCAGACTAATTTATACTGAAACGTATGGCTGATATCTAACATCTGGCACTATTTTCAACTTAGTATCAGATGACGTAAATTAGGGGTCCGAATCGTCAGCTTTGAAACAGTCTGCCAAGTACTTCCGGCCATACAGGAACTGGCAGACTAGATTTATCTGTCACTACATATAAATTAGTAACTGCTGCCATAAGTCTGCCATTAGTATCAAATGACGTAAATTGACACGTTTTTTTTCACCGGAAGTAGCCCCTTTTTTTGTGCTTCCGGCCAAATCGGAGCCTATTGAGTAATTGATCCAAGCTCAGCACCACTTTTTTGAGCGTGTGCCATGGAGCTTATCTTAGTATCAAGTGACGTTGGTTTTTTGCGGTCGGCTCTCGTACTAAAAGTATTCGACCTCGAAGAATACACGCATCTTATTTATTTCCACCAATTGTAACTGTAAGCAATTGATTGATCTTGATCGTTTCGCTAAGGGCGCGCATTAGTTATCGCTCTGATAAACGGAAAAAACAAGATAGTAATATCCCGCGAATAAACGAGATGAAGTTCGTACAGATGCAATAACATGCTAAGTAGACCAATCAGTGCAATCAACAACTTAAGACTTTTAGATAATTATTGTGCTATTTGATATGAACAATAAACATAATATTGAATTTAAATTAAAAGAGCTAGAAAGCTGATTATTCAGTTTTGGGTAAGGCAATTTATAATATACACAGCATTACATTGTTAAGATTGCTATTATTAATTAGTAAGGCTATCATCAAAAACAAAGACGATCTAAGCCCTTACCAGTCGGACCCAGACCTGCAGTATAATCTGTAGGTACCTACATTAACTCTATATACTGTAATCCTATAGATTTGTTCCCAAAGGCTACCTGGCTACCACAAATCAAGTGGCTTACATTGTTCCAGTAAGGCTGGTTTTACTGTCACGCGTACCGTCCGCGCGGATAGGCGAGTGATCTTTATTACAATGAAATAAGGATACTGCTTGTTTAGCAGAAATGGCTACGCGGATTGCTCTCGTCAGTGCTGAACAATCAGTATCCTTATTTTCTTGTAATAAAGATCACTCGCCTATCCACGCGGACGGTACGCGTGACAGTAAAACCAGCCTAATCGCTAAGTTCGGATCCCAGGTCTCTACCTAACAAGGGCTACCCTAGGGACTCGGCGGACCGTAATTTAGCTGCTCCCAAAATGTAGATTTTTGCGTAATTTATGCTTTTATCCTACTAAATCGGATCGCTTCTAAATAGCGAGGATCTCAAGATTGCAGGATATTCATTTTATGTTATTATGAATGGTTTAATATTTTTTCGAGATTGTCGTTATGTTCGATAAAATAGAAAATAATTTAATATTAAAATTAGGTTTAGGAATTCACGAGAATTACTTTTAGTTTATTAACTCTCTCGTTTTGTATAGGTACCTACCTACCACCAAATATATTAGGTACCTACATTTCTTCTATTTGTTTAATTAATCGATTATAATGATATCGTCTTATGCACCTTTAATTATTATTGATTAGAAGGTAAGGTACATATTATTATTTTAATATAAAATCCAATAATTTTATTCAGTAGGTAAAGTAACATCGTGAAAAGTCGTGTTCGAAGCTGTACCGAACTAATAGGTTTACGTTTAATCTTTTTTCATTGACATTTTACATTTTTGACATTTTCATTGAGAGTGACAATAAAAAAAAAACCTTTTTATATAAAATCTTGCAAAATTATTGTTGAATTTGGGTATTTATTTCTACTGACTGGTACTGGTACTGGTACTTTTCTACCTACAGAGGCGACATCTATTTAACTTCTAGCGAACCTTCTTCTGAACCATGAAAGTCCAGTACGAAGTAAAGAGAGAGCTGAAATTATGTACCTAGCCGCAGAATATTCGTATACCTACCGACTAACCTATACAATACCTACTGACAGCTTGTAAGTATTTTATGTGTTAAGAGCCATTATACAATTTCGCACTCGACAAAATCAGCGCTCGGAGGGACAAAAGTTGCTAAATTCTAACACCCAATGAACAGCGCTCCGTTTCTTAGACTAAACGGTTTTAGTAATTTTCATGTGATTGATTTATTTGAGATAGTAAAAATACTTTTTGGGTAGGTACTTAGGTAGGTACCTATAGGTATAACACAAAACAAAGTCGGGTTAGTTACACTTTGAATACAAATAATTACAAAAAATAAATGTTTGTTTTTTTGTCCCATAAACCATATTGTGCTGATCTGATGGAGTCAGGAGCTTTTCAACAGAACTCTTCAGTAAATAGTCCGATTGAGTTGAAACTTGGATCTCAGCATGTCAGTCAAGTTCCGACTACAATGAAATAATATGGTGACAGCTAGCTCATCTGATGATGGAGTCAGGACCTGTTCCATGGAACTTTTTAATGATATGGGTATCAAATGACAGGGCTTGATGAGCGCAACACAATGCTGATCTGATGATGGAGCCAGGACCTGCTCCATGGAACTTTTTAATGATATGGGTATCAAATGAAAGGGCTTGATGAGCGCAACACAATGCTGATCTGATGATGGAGTCAGGACCTGTTCCATGGAACTTTTTAATGATATGGGTATCAAATGAAAGGGTTTGATGAGCGAAATACAATTCTGATCTGATGATGGAGTCAGGACCTGCTCCATGGAACTTTTTAATAATATGGGTATCAAATGAAAGGGCTTGATGAGCGCAACACAATGCTGATCTGATGATGGAGTCAGGACCTGTTCCCTGGAACTTTTTAATGATATGGGTATCAAATGAAAGGGCTTGATGACCGAAACACAATGCTAATCTGATGATGGAGTCAGGACCTGTTCCATCGAACTTTATAATGATATGGGTATCAAATGAAAGAGCTTGATGAGCTTGATGAGCTTTGATTTAATGGAACTTTTTAATGATATGGGTATCAAATGAAAGGGTTTGATGAGCGAAACACAATTCTGATCTGATGATGGAGTCAGGACCTGCTTCATGGAACTTTTTAATGATATGGGTATCAAATGAAAGGACTTGATGAGCGCAACACAATGCTGATCTAATGATGGAGTCAGGACCTGTTCCATCGAACTTTATAATGATATGGGTATCAAATGAAAGGGTTTAATGAGCAAAACACAATGCTGATCTGATGATGGAATCAGGACCTGTTCCATGGAACTTTATAATGATATGGGTATCAAATGAAAGGGTTTTATGCGCGAAACACAAAGCTGGGTTAGGATTTACTTTTGACTTCGATTTTTGATGTTTGATTTTTCATTTTTAATCTTGATTTTAATTTTAAAATCAAAATCAAGAAATAAAAATCAAAATAAAAATCCGAGATCCAAGAATCGAGAAATGAGAAACAAGAATCAAGAATCACAAATCAAAAATTAAAAAATTGAAAATCAAGAATTAAGAATCCGAGATACAAGATCCGAGAATCGATAATCGAAAATTGAAAATCAAGATCCGATAATCAAGAATTGAGACTTGAAAATCGAAAATCAAGAATCCGAGATCCGAGAATAGAGAAACTAAAATTGAAAATCAAGAATCAAAGTGAAAGTCAAAATCAAGAATCAAAGTCAAAGTAAACCCCGACCCAGCTTTGTGTTTCGCTCATCAAGCCCTTTCATTTGATACCCATATCATTGTAAAGTTCCAGGGAACAGGTCCTGACTCCATCATCAGATCAGCATTGTGTTTTGTTCATCAAGCCCTTTCATTTGATGCCCATATTATCATTAAAAGTTCCATGGAACAGGTCATAACTCCATCATCAGATCAGCATTATGTTTTGCTCATCAAGCCCTTTCATTTGATACCCATATGATTAAAAAGTTCCATGAACCAGGTCCTGACTCCATTATCAGATCAGCATTGTGTTGCGCTCATCAAGCCCTTTAATTTGATACCCATATCATTAAAGAGTTCCATGGAACAGGTCCTGACTCCATCATCAGATCAGCATTGTGTTGCGCTCATCAAACCCTTTCATTTGATACCCATATTATTAAAATGTTCCATGGAGCAGGTCCTGACTCCATCATCAGATCAGCATTGTGTTTCGCTCATCAAACCCTTTCATTTGATACCCATATCATTAAAAAGTTTCATGGAACAGGTCCTGACTCCATCATCAGATCAGCATTGTGTTTCGCTCATCAAGCCCTTTCATTTGATACCCATATCATTAAAAAGTTCCAGGGAACAGGTCCTGACTCCATCATCAGATCAGCATTGTGTTGCGCTCATCAAGCCCTTTAATTTGATACCCATATCATTAAAAAGTTCCATGGAACAGGTCCTGACTCCATCATCAGATCAGCATTGTGTTGCGCTCATCAAGCCCTTTCATTTGATACCCATATTATTAAAAAGTTCCATGGAGCAGGTCCTGACTCCATCATCATATCAGCATTGTGTTTCGCTCATCAAACCCTTTCATTTGATACCCATATCATTAAAAAGTTCCATGGAACAGGTCCTGACTCCATCATCAGATCAGCATTGTGTTGCGCTCATCAAGCCCTTTCATTTGATACCCATATTATTAAAAAGTTCCATGGAGCAGGTCCTGACTCCATCATCAGATCAGAATTGTGTTTCGCTCATCAAACCCTTTCATTTGATACCCATATCATTAAAAAGTTCCATGGAACAGGTCCTGACTCCATCATCAGATCAGCATTGTGTTGCGCTCATCAAGCTCTTTCATTTGATACCCATATCATTATAAAGTTCGATGGAACAGGTCCTGACTCCATCATCAGATCAGCATTGTGTTTCGGTCATCAAGCCCTTTCATTTGATACCCATATCATTAAAAAGTTCTAGGGAACAGGTCCTGACTCCATCATCAGATCAGCATTGTGTTGCGCTCATCAAGCCCTTTAATTTGATACCCATATCATTAAAAAGTTCCATGGAACAGGTCCTGACTCCATCATCAGATCAGCATTGTGTTGCGCTCATCAAGCCCTTTCATTTGATACCCATATTATTAAAAAGTTCCATGGAGCAGGTCCTGACTCCATCATCAGATCAGCATTGTGTTTCGCTCATCAAACCCTTTCATTTGATACCCATATCATTAAAAAGTTCCATGGAACAGGTCCTGACTCCATCATCAGATCAGCATTGTGTTGCGCTCATCAAGCTCTTTCATTTGATACCTATATCATTAAAAAGTTCCAGGGAACAGGTCCTGACTCCATCATCAGATCAGCATTGTGTTGCGCTCATCAAGCTCTTTCATTTGATACCCATATCATTATAAAGTTCGATGGAACAGGTCCTGACTCCATCATCAGATCAGCATTGTGTTTCGGTCATCAAGCCCTTTCATTTGATACCCATATCATTAAAAAGTTCTAGGGAACAGGTCCTGACTCCATCATCAGATCAGCATTGTGTTGCGCTCATCAAGCCCTTTAATTTGATACCCATATCATTAAAAAGTTCCATGGAACAGGTCCTGACTCCATCATCAGATCAGCATTGTGTTGCGCTCATCAAGCCCTTTCATTTGATACCCATATTATTAAAAAGTTCCATGGAGCAGGTCTTGACTCCATCATCAGATCAGCATTGTGTTTCGCTCATCAAACCCTTTCATTTGATACCCATATCATTAAAAAGTTCCATGGAACAGGTCCTGACTCCATCATCAGATCAGCATTGTGTTGCGCTCATCAAGCTCTTTCATTTGATACCCATATCATTAAAAAGTTCCAGGGAACAGGTCCTGACTCCATCATTAGATCAGCATTGTGTTGCGCTCATCAAGCTCTGTCATTTGATACCCATATCATTAAAAAGTTTCAGGGAACAGGTCCTGACTCCATCATCAGATCAGCATTGTGTTGCGCTCATCAAGCCCTTTCATTTGATACCCATATCATCATAAAATTCCATGGAACAGGTCCTGACTCCATCATCAGATCAGCTCGCTGTCACCCTATTATTACATTATTAGTTACACAACAATTCAGATCATTATTCTGCTTTAACGGCCTTTTTAGCCCCGCAGAAAATATTTAAAAATAGGTAATTAATAACTTAGCAACCAATGTATCAAACGCTCCTATTTCGCTATATTCTTCGTAGCCGGCGACGTGCTTTGCGAGTCGACTCAGTGCGAGCTCCGGGATGCAAAGCGATACGTCCACCCCCTAGAAGCGCTCGGCGCGGTCTGCTTGCGTCGAGTAGATAGGGTAGTAGATACGACGCGTTTTAGGTTGTTTTAAAAGATTTTTCATTGCCAATTTTTTAATCTTTTTGCATTTTTTTTTTCAGAAAAGGATTGATTTTGAACTAAAGTTTATTTCTGTTTTGTTAATTTTACGAACAAGAGTTCTAAGTCTGTTCTAAGTAGCCAAAATCAAAAGCAATTCTTTGGCCGTTTTCTCGAAATTTGGACTAAGTTAAAGATTTTTTTACTCAAAAACTAAATAAAGGTAGTAAAAAGTGATCCATTTAATAGTTTGGTTGACTATCACAGCAAAACATCGTAATTTTTTTATACCATTTGGACGTCAAAATGATTCGTAAATATGGTGATTTCTAAACCTCTTACAGCAAAAATTCACAAAACAGTCGCCGGTTTGAGGTCGATTAATCAAAAAGAAATAATAAAAATACAAAAGTAGCTCATTTAATAGTACAAAATTGAAATGATATTTAATGCTGTGCCATAATTTTTTTAAAAATACAGTGTTTTCATTGAAAAATCCTGCCCCAAAACATCACGTAAATCAGAAAATTTTGTATAATGCCTCTTAAATACAGTTGGAATGTATTTATATTTTTAATTTAAGTAGGTACCTACCTAAGTATTATAAATTAAACGTACACTTACGAGATTTAAATACCTATATATTTTTTGCAAGCTGTATTGAGGTTCTTACCTACTAGGTAGGTAAGTTAGTTTATTTTATTACCTACTATTCATTTCACTTTTGCTCTCAATGCTACTCAAGGGTTTACATCACAAATCACGACGCTAAATAATGTAGATTAGAATTTGTGGACCTAACTGTCCCAAAATATCATTAAAAACAGATAAAAATAATTAATGATTAGAGATAGTACCTACCTAGGTACTACTTTTTTTTGTGTTAGGTATTTGTACTTACCTAAGGTCTTCTAATTAATTATTAAGGGAAGTAAGTACTTACTTACCTATGTAAATCGAGACAATTAATGGTAAATCGATTAATAGGTATAAAGAGACTGCGCGATTATGAAACATGTCTTAAAAATGAGTAGCCAGCCACATCATTCTGTAGCTGACTGTAACTCGAACTCCAGGATTTGAAGAAACACTCCGTCTCTGTACCGGTAGATACCTATATACCTACTTACATACCTCTTTTACTTGCCTTTTTATTATCAAATCAAATGAAAGGTAGGTACCTACCTACTAACTTACCTAACTTTATTTTGTGGACAAAACTTAATAGGTAGGTAGGTACTTAACAGCTTTTGAGGTGTTTACCAATGATTTTATATTAATCTCGTTGTGTCTTACACTTAAAAATGTAGGTAAGCTACCTACCTAATAATCTACCTATCGAAAATAATGGGCCTAGGTAATTATCGGAAAACGATTTCGCTTTTTCATCGAGTAGCCGTCTAGTGTTGGGTATGACATGATTTTAAATTGACTTTTGTAAGAGTAGGTTCATTTTCAAAATGAGCCGGTTCAGTGAGCCGGCTCTTTTGAGCCGATCATTTTCAACTTGACAGTTCATAATGACCTACGCATTGACGAACTCGAAGAGCCGGTCTAATGTTCATTCGAGGTGCGATCTTATGTAAGGTAACTACTATTTCAAAAGTGAGTTTGGAAAAATCTAATTTCTAATCGTGCTGATTGATAAGAAAAAACAAACGCTGATTTAAATTTAATCGTTTATTTACATAATTATCATAATGTCGCCAAATAATGAGCATACCTACCGTACATTGGGACATAGAACATTTTAAAAAAAAAAAAAGTTTTTGCGCAAATACTGAGGAATTGTAACGCTTGAATAGACTATACCTACCTACCTATATTATACTCATGCACCACACCACAAGCACGATTACTAAACCATACCAAACCGTTTAGTTAGTTGACATGCTCATTGCTGCTTTACTTCTAAATGTTTTCCAAGCCAAGATAAAATGAAATGTAGGTAGTTATAGGTAAAAATACTTACCTGAATTAGGATGAAGATGTTTCCAGTAGATAGTTAACACAATTACAATACACTCTAGATTACGAGAGAGATCTAATTTATATTTTAATGAATTAACAACAAAGACGAAAACTTCACATCACACAAAACTAAACTCGAAGTTCAAAGTTTAATTTAACAAAAACAAACACGGTTCGTATTGTTCGTAAGCAGCCCGGTGATATTTTGTTTCGTTCGTTCGTTTGAAAACCCGCAAAATCGAAAACATCGAAAACCAATTTTTGTTTTCAAAACGTTTTTTCAAAACGAGCCGCCTGCGTTTCGTTCAATTCAAAAAGTAGAGTCGGCGTCAGCACTCAAGTCCTACGGCAAATGCTACTAGAAACTAAAAGACCATATTTATGCTTTTTTAGTTAAGGTAGTTCAGTTTTTCTGGTGTGTAGAATTATCAAACGTACAAACTTGCAAACTTATTATTGTTCAATCCATAATTGGACAATTAGTAATTTTTTACCTAAGCTAGTTCTGCGATAGCAACGCTGCGTCTATCGGACTTCAGTGCTGACGCCGACTCTATGACAATCTGTTCGGTCTGCGAGGAGTGATTTGAAGCAAGAGAGAGTCATATGACAAAGATTCCATCCTTGTCATTTGAGTGAAGCTATGACATTTGATTTGACGTCATACATTAGAGTGAGTGAGTAGCGTCATGTTATATGACTTTGTCATAGTGAGTAGGCGAGGTGTGATTGAAGATTGAATGAAGCATGACAAAATCAGCTGATTTTGTCATATTGTGTACGGTCACATGACATGAATTGAAGCATGACATTTTTAGAAAATGAGCCGATCACACAAAGTTGAATTTTGTACGGGACAAACGAGCCGCGTCAGTCACGTCATATTCAACGCTATAGCCGTCGATAATCGTAAAGTTTATAAAAGCCTTATTTTTACGAAGTTTTTTAGTGCTTATTGAAAGTAAAAGTGTATAATGTGTACCACCTCGTAAACCTAGAATTGCGGGTGTAAAAACTTAGCTTACATAGCTATCTAGACCTACGCATAACATAAACCTTATTTTGTAGGTCTTTCAATTTGTTTACAAATTGGCCATCAAAATACTGTCCCAAGGTGGCAAGCATTTTCTTCGCTGTTTTTCAACGAACATCGCCTACTTTTTATAGTTTATGCGCGCTCGATGTGTGTTGCTATTACACTTCTTGCAGGCGTTTCTAATTGTTCCATCTTTGGTAGCGTCTCATCTTGAAAATATCTTTATTAAAGGTACTTATGCCTAAAGAAGCTACTGTTAGATATTAGGTATGTAACAGTAGCAGGCCAATAGCAGTAAGAGCAGCAGGAGATCGTTGGTCTTGGCTCATGCATGCACCGTGTAGGAACCTACTGCTCATTATTATGTTTGTGATATCATTGGGCTCTTATTACAGTCAACATTATAGGATTCTTACAAAAAAGCAATATGGGTAAGTAGGTAGGTATATAATGTCAGTAGGTAGGTAACTTAGTTCAAAGCTTTCACTGTTAAAACTCTTTGCACAAATTTTTTTGAAAATTTCAAAATATCTAGTACTCCTCCGCTAATCAATCAATTATTTCCTGAGGATGCCCCGTGGAGGGGTGAAACACGTGTCGAAGACCATCAAGTTTTTGTTTTTGTTTTCGCGCTGGTGCTGTTCCCGGATTTGCCCTGACTAGCCTGGCATAGTAAGGTTAGACTGTGGAAAGTGGGTGGTTGGGTGGCTTTAGCGTAAAAATTTTGACGAATCTTTTTTGGTATAGATTAGCGGAGGAGTACTAGATATTTTGAAATTTTCAAAATAATCTGAATATGGACTTCCGCAAAGTCACGCCTGAATCAATTAACTCTCTTTGCACAAGTTAAATTTTATCATTGAGGAGAAACCTGCGGGCTTAAAAAGGTCGCTATTGCAGAATCGCAATATAGGGATTGAACTATTGCCATCTCTCTTCATTGATTGACAGTGAAAAGAGACGGCATTATAGTTCATTTCATATTGTGATTCAGCTTAAGCAACCCTTTTAAGTCCGCAGGTACTTCTTCGTCGATTTATTAAAAACACTAGGTAAGTAGGTACTACCACATCAAGAGCATCTTTGCTCTCAGCTTGGATAACCATTAGATAAATTAAATTATCCCCAGTTGCCTCACTTCTACCACCGAGTAGGTTCTACTTAGACCGAAGAACTACCAAACCAAGCCAGAACCGAAACAAATATTACCTACCACCATTTATTTTACCTTATTTTGACAAGGGTGTAAAAACCCGTCGCATTTATTATTGTAATTGTCTGGTACTTTCGAATGTACAGTCAATAGCAGGATTTGATAAAATATTTAGGAGTAAAAATATTTGTAAAATCAACAGATACCTTTAAATAGTAAGTAAGTACTTACCTACCCTACTAAAATGGATTTAGGTACTAAGCAAGCCTAGGTACTACTAAGGAGCAGTAGGTATACGGACAGAATGATTTTTTTTTTCAGGGACACTTTAAGAGGAAGTCTGAAACCGTGAGAGTTATAAAAAAGTCATGTTAGGAGTAGGTACCTACTTATTTTTTTTTCAAAATCGAGCCCGTAACTCCTAAATGCGCTAACGCATGTTGGCCCAGGGTCGCTTTGCCTCTCTATCACTCTCGCCTTGCATCGATTCGCCTTCTCGCTCACACTCGCCTAAGCTGGTTTAGGCTGGCCCAACATGTGTTATGACTTTTCTTTCGATAACTCTCATGGTTTCAGAATTTCCTTAAGTGGCCCTGAAAAAAAAAACACCCGGTATTTGTAGGTACGCATACTTAGGTCGTAGTGGTAATAATAAGAAGTCGTGGTCGCCCGATGGCGCGGTGGGTCGACGACATTAGACAAGTTGCGGGAAATATTTTGATATTTCCCGATTCAAAGATTGAAATTCAAAGATTGATATTTCTGGGGTCGATAGTACCTTACCCTTGTCAGCTCCCAATGTGTTGAAATTAGGACATGTTGTGATAAAATTTTCGCTATAATTTTGGGTAAAACCTACATTAAGGCCCGATACCCTGACAATGCACCAAAAGGCACTTGCAAGATCCAAAAGTTTAAGAGTTTGGCTGAATTGTATTACATAAAAACAAAAAGGTAGTAGCTCAATAGATGTGCCAACAATAACACCGCGAGATAATTGCAAAATAATTACTTATTTCTGAGAAGAAAATAGATAAACTCTCTCAAAAATCCCGAAATCGACCTTTTTTTGTTCCAATTTTTGAAAATCCCCATTGGAGTTTATAAAAATCTTTATTGTTCACGATAGACACAAAAGTATGAACAAGAGCAATACCGCGCTAGATTTTGATTAAATCTCATCGTAAAGTTGAAATCTACGTCTGAACACTATTTATTTTTCGACGCAAAGCGTGCGCCTGCGTCCATACATTTTACTATGGAGTAGGTACGGACCGAACGTCGCTTTCTGCGCTGTATAAATGGAACGTTGACGTGCGAAAAATGGCAGTGTCGTCGGGGATACCGAGGTGGGAGGACGTCCGTTTTCCATCCGCTCACGGACGCACGCACATTTTAGGGTGGGGTGTGACTGTCTCCGCAATAACTATCATTATCATCACTTTGTATAACGTATTTTTAGTTATAGGAAATACTTACCTATTTTTAACCGACATCGGAAAAAGGAGAACGTTCGTCGTTTTTTTTTGTGCTTTTTTTTTGTTTTTTTTTATGTAGGTACATGCTTCTCTCCTTCCATGTTTCTCTTCCTTTCTCCTTCCACAATTACCTACTTACCTACCTTTGATTAATTATAATGTCTAGATGGACTCTCTCGCTTCAATCGCAACAAGAACAACAGGCCAGGTTTGAAACGCTAGTGTGCGTATTACGCACACAAGTATGCGAATCTTCTATTGTCTATACAGGTGCGCTGCGTCACCTGTCAACATTGTCATCCATTTTTAGTGATACCAGCTCTTGAAAATTTCCCATAAAAGTAGGGGAAAATATGTTATGATATCGAAATGTCTCTAAAATTTGTTTCAAATTTTTTGCGGTCAATACTGGTTTTTGTTTACTTAATTTTCCTTGTAAGTATTCGATCCTTGGTTTCGATCCTGGATTTCGATCCTTGATTTCGATCCTTGATTTCAATCCTTGATTCTTGAATCTGGAATTTGAAATCTTGAATCTTTGAAGTGACAGCTGTCAAACTTCAAACCGCCATATCTCATGAATTACTCGTCCTAGACTCCCCGTTCTCAGTTCAAATGAAAGCTATGACCAAGATCTTCATTTGAACTGACAGCTGTCAAACTTAAAACGGCCATATCTCGGAAACTGCTCGTCCTAGACTCCCCGTTCTCAGTTCAAATGAAAGCTATGGACCAAGATCTTCTTTTTAAGTGACAGCTGTCAAAATGACATCTGTCATCTGAAATGTAGATCTTGGTCATAGCTTTCATTTGAACTGAGAACGGGGAGTCTAGGACGAGTAGTTTCCGAGATATGACCGTTTTAAGTTTGACAGCTGTCAGTTCAAAGCTTAAAACGGCCATATCTCGGAAACTACTCGTCCTAGACTCCCCGTTCTCAGTTCAAATGAAAGCTATGACCAAGATCTTATTTTTAAGTGACAGCTGTCAAAATGACATCTGTCATCTGAAATGTAGATCTTGGTCATAGCTTTCATTTGAACTGAGAACGGTGAGTCTAGGACGAGTAGTTTCCGAGATATGACCGTTTTAAGTTTGACAGCTGTCAGTTCAAAGTTTAAAACAGCCATATCTCGGAAACTACTCGTCCTAGACTCCCCGTTCTCAGTTCAAATGAAAGCTATGACCAAGATCTTCTTTTTAAGTGACAGCTGTCAAAATGACATCTCTCATCTGAAATGTACAACTTGGTCATAGCTTTCATTTGAACTGAGAACGGTGAGTCTAGGACGAGTAGTTTCCGAGATATATGACCGTTTTAAGTTTGACAGCTGTCAGTTCAAAGTTTAAAACAGCCATATCTCGGAAACTACTCGTCCTAGACTCCCCGTTCCCAGTTCAAATGAAAGCTATGACCAAGATCTTCTTTTTAAGTGACAGCTGTCAAAATGACATCTGTCATCTGAAATGTAGATCTTGGTCATAGCTTTCATTTGAACTGAGAACGGGGAGTCTAGGACGAGTAGTTTCCGAGATATGACCGTTTTAAGTTTGACAGCTGTCAGTTCAAAGCTTAAAACGGCCATATCTCGGAAACTACTCGTCCTAGACTCCCCGTTCTCAGTTCAAATGAAAGCTATGACCAAGATCTTCTTTTTAAGTGACAGCTGTCAAAATGACATCTGTCATCTGAAATGTAGATCTTGGTCATAGCTTTCATTTGAACTGAGAACGGGGAGTCTAGGACGAGTAGTTTTCGAAATATGGCCGTTTTAAGTTTGACAGATGTCAGTTCAAATAAAGATCTTGGTCAAAGCTTTCATTTGAACTGAGAACGGGGAGTCTAGGACGAGTAATTCATGAGATATGGCGGTTTGAAGTTTGACAGCTGTCACTTCAAAGATTTAAGATTCAAGAATCAAGGATTGAAATCAAGGATCAAAATCAAGGATCGAAATCAAGGATCGAAACCAAGGATCGAAATCAATAAGGTAAAAATATCCTGTCAATGACTTGGGCACACTACTAATCCAACAACGAGTGTGAAAGAGACAAAGCTACCAAGAAAGCCTCTCAACAAGACCAACAATCCTTATAACCAAGATTAAATTATAATAGATCGTTGTGTAGTCGTGTTAAGGTTCAAAGTCCCTTTTACATTAAAGTCGACTTAACCATCCTGTTTGTATTTAAAATCCTTGGATTCAACACTTTTTAGGGTTCCGTACCTTAAAAGGTAAAAAAAGGAACCCTTATAAGATCACTTTCTTGTCCGTCTGTCCGTCTGTCCGTCTGTCCGTCTGTCCGTCTGTCCGTCTGTCCGTCTGTCCGTCTGTCCGTCTGTCCGTCTGTCTGTCCGTGTGTCACCATCGATTATCTCAGGAACGGGTAGAGCTAGCAAGTTGAAATTAATACCATATACTAAAGTCTATAGTCCCTATTGTGAGTATAAAAATCAAGGTCCTGAGTCAACACTATAAAAAGATATAGGCAAATTTAGGTTTTCGTGAAAACTTGTGAGTACCAAAACTTACCTTAATAGGGAACATGCGTCTGATTCAAAAGCGGGTTAAATGTATTTTATTATGAACATTGTTGCTTTAGAGGTATGTGTGTGTAATTATTTTTTAATATTAAACCATTTTCGATTAGAAAATAAATTTTAAAAATTGCAAAAAATAGTAGGAATTTCAAAATACTTGAAAAGGATGTGAAAGGATGTGACGTCACGAGTTCATAAGAAAAGTCAAGGACGAGTCAGATATGACGACCCATAGATAAGTTTTTTTTTTTAATTTTCACAATTCCTAAACTCGAACTTATTATTGTCACAGATTACTGTTGTACTTAGTATCAATTTGTGAACTTTGACGCGTGACGTCACAATTCAAAAATTGTTACTACAACAGTAATCTGTGACAACAATAATAAACGTGTTTCAGATGCCTGAAAATGTTGGAAAATTTTAAAAATTATTTTTGTTATTAAATTTTAGTATTTCGGCGCTGGAATTTTTATTACGGTTATTTGACGATATAACCTATCGTATAAAATCATAAAAAAAAATTGTGGGAGTTCCCTATTATCAACTTTTTTTATTTTTCGGAATTTTCCCTTTATTTGTGCTGTAAGACCTTGCTTGTAACCAAAATTGACAATTCTAGGTCAACCGGAAGTACCCTAGAGGTTTTGGGTCGAAAACCTAAATGGTAGTTCCCGTTGACCTAGAATAACGAAATTTGGCCAAAAGCAAGGTCTTATAGCACAAATAAAGGACAAATTCCAAAAAGTTAAAAAAGTTGAAAATTAAAGGGTGTTCCCATACATACATAGTTGACGCCAATTAAAATTGTCCTCCGAGTTGTATGGGTGCTCATACAATTAAGCAGACTAGCTTAATTGGCACCATGGCTAGGTACGGAACCCTCGGCGTACGAGTTCGACTCGCACTTGACCGGTTTTTATTTTTATTTGCTCACGCTTTCACATGGGTAAAATCAAAGAATAATTATGGCAACCCTTTTAGAACATGTTAGGATAAAATTACAAAGTTTTATTTTCTTGTTTTCATAACTTATAGTTATTTATAGTTTACTTACCGATGCTATGTAACTTCCTCATTTATTTTTAGTCGTCTTTTGTAATTCCTGCACACTTTAATGGCACAAATCGCCATTTTTGTTTGCCGCCAAATTCATGTTTACAGTACAACGACCTTAGCGCGACTGAATGAGCGAAACGAACAAGTCAACCAACAGTTGGTGACTTTTTTTGGCGTTTTGACGCTCGAAATCGGGGTCTAGATATTTAGTTCGTCCAAGTTACCTACATACTTCTTATCTCACTATATTATAAACCTTCCATCATCATTATGACAATGCACAAAGTAATGAAACCAATCGGAAGTTGCTAGTGTGCTCAAGAACCGAATCTGACACGATAACTCAAGTAGGTACCTACGGCTCGACCGATTTTTATGTTTACCTACAAGTAGGTAGGTACATAAATTAAATAATATTTATAGCGTTTAATAAATCAAAATTGATTGAATGTACAGATATCGGATGTACCTACAGCTTCAATTTATAATACCTAACAGTTCGGTTCGAATATAGACTCAATTCGCACCGTGCAACCGACTTGGATAGCGTCAACCCGGTTTACACTATGGCTCCACCCTTAGGCAACAAACACTCACCATGACATTTACGCCGGCCGGTATACATTGCGCATTTTCTAGGACATGCTTACAAATGCTACAGCGATGACGCGCAATGAGAAACAAACAAACAAATAAACGTTAGTGTGCATGCGTACTACGCTACGAGTTGCAGATGTGTGAGTGTAAAATTTCAAAGTGTGCGTAGAATGAGAAATTCCCACGCTCACAATGTTCAGGCTTAAGGGATTTGGAAGATTAGGATTTTTTAAATAAATGAGCTGTTAGGTTCTTTGATGTCTTACAAATACTTATCTGTATTTTTTATAATAGCCTTTAGTAGGATCTATCAAATAACGACGACACCACAAGACGACACCGTGTATTTAATAGGTAGGTATTTAGTTTTAATTTAAAATATCTTAGATACCTAGGTAAATGCATGTAAAACAGAGCTTTTCTTTTCTTTCTTTTCTAATAACTATCTTACTAAGCCAGGTGCGCTTTTTTTACTATTATGGTAGCAGACAAGCATAGGGCCCATCTGATGGTAAGCGGTTACCATAGCCACAGAATACTAGAGTACCCATAGCCTATGGACGCCTGCGCCTGCGACAGACACCGTGTGATTCAGACTTCAGAAAATGCATCCGATTCGATAAATTTCTTCGGAAAGTTGACGTTTTTTCAGCGGAGCATTTTCGAATTCGGAATACATTCCGAGAAGGTCTAAATCGCACTGCAGAGGAGTCACACTCTCGCGCTAAAAATCGCGCTTCGATTGATATTAAAGTGACATGATTGCTTGATTCAGATGTTATTTATAGGAAAAAAATAGAAATAAAATTTAGTAAACAATGTAAATTATTTAATAATGTACTGTAAGTAGATATTCTCAGTATCACAGACTGCTTTGCTTATTTTGATCTTATTTATTTACCCCTGAAATAGGTCACCTAAAAAGAACGCTGTAAGACATTGGAGGGGGTATGTTTGCGCATGGGTACACTTGCACACGAAAGTATATTGCCTATGTACGTTGAATATGGCCAATTTTCTTTTATTGTTTATTATCTATGGAAAACTATTTCGTAATTAAAAACTTTTGTGCGCGATAGTATTAATTTGCCTAATTTTCATTAATTGCTTACAGCGCAGGTTGACAGCCAGCATTATTTTTACATGACGCGAACTATACCTATACTTACTTAGTTTACTTGATAGAAAAACACATTGACAACTTAAAACATTTTGTAAAATTACAGTAGAACTTTAATCTCCCATTGTCTTATATTATAACACTTGTCCATAAAGTCGAACCCAAAGAAATTGTATACATAGTAGAATGCTGACTGACATTTAATGTACAAAGGATTTTGAACCTTATCACGACCTTACAACGATCTATTATCATTTAATTTTGGTTATAAGGATTGTTGGTCTTGTTGAGAGGCTTTCTTGGGTGCTTTGTCTCTTTCACACAGTTGCAAAAAGAAAGAGACACACCGCCCAAGTTTGATTTCAAACGGACCGTGTTTTCTGTCTGAGTCAGCGTTCCGGGTACGTAGTATAGAAATTCCTTGGTCGAACCCATAATTCGTTTCACGACTTGACAGCTAGCTAACGTCAAAGTCCTAATCTATGTTCCCAAACCCAGAACATAAGTGTTGCTCTAAATTGAGCGAGTGAACATAGTCAATGTAAGTACCTAGGCAGAACAAATATGAAAAATTAATTAGTGCCCAATAGGGTTTCAATAATGTGTAGACTCCACAACATTTAAAAGAGAAATAAATGTACTTACCTATATTTAAAAGAAAAACAGGTAGTTTTAAGTAATAGCATTCTCATTGAGTAACAAAATTAAATAGGTATAGTTCATTTGATTGATGTCTGGTTCCCATAGTACAAGCTTTGCTTAGTTTGGGGCTAGATGGCGTTGTGTGAAATGTACAGCAATATTAAAAAAAAAAATTGATTGCTTCTAGTTGTACAATTAGAATAGTCACAAGATTCACATCACTATTTAAATATTTCGAAAAGCGCAGCACTTCAACTGTCAAGTCTTGAATATAATTATGGGTGCGACTAATAGTTTGCGTTATTTTATTTTCTAGCGATAAAAATGCTTTCATATTTTATTAACGTTGCTAGGAACGTTTTGGTTTATAAAGGATCAATTACGCAATGGAACTTAAGTATGATTTTCTAAAACCATTTAGGTCAAAAATATGAACTTAAACCTAACTTTATAGCCCGGCAATTCTTATCTTAATATACTAATACTTTCACCATATCCTATCCTATATTTGCTTGCAGTTTCTTGACGACAAAAGAATACAATGGATTGTATGGCACGTTTTTAGTAAATAATATAAAATTAAACTTTTCATACAAAATTATATATGAACAGAAACGTCTGAATTTGGGTGGTTTTGTAGATAAAGACATAATCAATACGTAATAAATGAGTTTGACCTAAATTCTTTGATCCAGTTTCGAAAACAAATTAGTATTGCCAAAAATATGGACGGAATATCGGATAATCTCTTAGAATTGTGAGACGAGTATATTTTGGCAATAATTATTATTTACCTACATTACACTAGATATTTTTATCGATTGTAGCTACCTCTATAGGGGAAGTCAGTAACTAGTCTAACAATAAAACATGCTTGCTTCGTGATATTTCCTGTGTCGAACATTTCCTCGTCGCCATTTATAGTACGCCAGAATATTTTCTCGACGACATTTAAACTGCAAAAACACAATCACAGCTCAGTTCTAATATTGCACATCTTGTAGTAGTCTTTCTCAGTGAGTCGGAACTCTTTGGTGAGGTCACTGAACTTCACGAAGTCGCAACGATCATGCTCACAGCCAACGATTTGAAGTTTTTGTACGGTAGAACTTCCAGCTACTGGTAGGTAGACCGGCTGAAGAGAGAAGAAATAAGGTTATAATATCGAATGATCACTGGTGTATGTACTGAAGTTTCATTTGCATGCACTGGTATAATTATGCAGAATGCACAACATAACTCCATGTGATAGTAGGTACAGAGACGAAATTGTTTTATTCAAAATGTGGTGTTTTTAAAACCCCACCACCATGTGGGATGAATAGCCGTGAAGAGAGAGAGAGAAAGAGAGAGAGAGAGACTACTAATCATTAACCAGCGGTTTCGATAGCAGACCAAAATTGTGTAAAAAAACTCTTACCAGCACAGAATAATGCCCATTCTTCGACCTATACAGCTCCAGAGCAAACACTGCCCCATACTCCGGGATGCTGTTGTCACTCTTCACTCTGGAAGTCATCATCAGAGCGCCAACGTTGAAGTCGTGTGCGGAGAACAGCTTGAGGCGTTGGGTCACTGGCTTGCCGGATATTATGTCTTCTGCAGCTTCGATAAACGTATTCAGGAGGACCCCTGGTGATGAGAGAATGAGAATAATAAGAGAGTTTTAAAGTTAAGGTGTAAATCTTTTTCTTTCGTATGAGCAAGTGGCCAACTCTGGTGACGGAGTTTTTAGGCCGCCTAAAGGCCTCCGTCATGGCTTAACGACTTAAAAACCGGGACCGACAATTAACATGCCCTCTGAATCACGGAAGCGCTCAGCTCGTAATATCACTTACGATCACCCATCCCAAAAGTGACCTCGCACAACGGTGCGAGGTCACTTTTAGGATGCTGCTTAACTTCAACGATCAATCAACAACGTCCAAGTAAGCTATGCCACGGGCGCTTCAGGTGTAAATATAGGTTAAAATACTTTTCTAAAGTGTAAATACTTTTAGTAGAGAGAAAGAAAAGAGAAGGTCTGTTCTACATACCACCAGCAATCTTCTTCATCTCATCATTCCTGAAGTAGAGAAGATACGCCATCCTCGCTGCTTCACTCAGTCGTGGCAACAAGGGTTTCGTCCATTCAGGTATCTCCAAGCCAAGACTCAACTGAAAAGAAAACTACGTCAGCCTTGCGATATTCTACATTCGTTTTACATTTTTGTAAGTATAGAAATAATGATGACCGAATATAGATTCTGGCGAAAATTCCAAGTGCCCTAAACTTAATGTAGGAGTAGATTCTAAACTCGTCACTAATGTTTTCTCCAGTTTTATCAGTATCAATCTTCTGTCTACTCAGTTCCTTCATTCTACTCAGTATTTACTTACCTCCAGTTTACTTAGTCAGTCAGTTAATCCACTCAGTACCTCTACTGTAGCCTACTTAGGCTGAATTCGATCAAACTGGATTAAGTTTAGTCTCGAGAGTAAACTACTGTTTGTTTGAATATTTTGACATTGTAAGGCTTGATTTCACCAAACATTGTTTGTTAACTCTTAATGAGGCATTAGCTAATGGTTGTTTAAAATTAACAATTCTGTTAAAATGATTTACGTCCTATGAAGAATATTTAACAAACCATTATTAAATCCAACGTTAAACTAATGAATCGCAAATCATTCACTCTCGTTGTAATACGACATAATTGAAACGTTGTATTTGACGTTACATTCTTCATACAAATATATAACTTTTTTACTTAGTCGTATAATACGTCACTTGCTTGCTAGTTGCTAGTTGCTACGCTACCAAATATTATGTAATGCCCGGGTTACACGAGGCTAGTTATTCAAGCTAGGATAGCAAGCTAGTGTTAGTAAGCTAGCAAGCTAGTACTTCTAGCTTCGTGTACTAGCTTAGAAATGAAGCTAGTTGTGTCTACACACGCTAGTACACGAAGCTAGAAGTACTAGCTTAGAAATGAAGCTAGTTGTGTCTACACACGCTAGTACACGAAGCTAGAAGTACTAGCTTGCTAGCTTACTAACACTAGCTTGCTATCCTAGCTTGAAAAACTAGCCTCGTGTAACCCGGGCATAACAGTCGCTCTGCGGGATGATAATGAAACCGGGTTACTTTTCGGGTGTTCAATTAGGTAATTCCAAAACATCCAAGACAGATTCTTTGACAAACGAAACCTCGTGCAAAAATCGGCATCATCGTACTCTGCGAAACAGTCACGTCGTTGTTTAAAAATTCTTGGGCGTCGCGACGCCCAAGAGGACAGACTAGTACGACGCGTCGGACTATTCTGTTCAAGCTATCTAAAAGTTTCTAAATTATCGCTTTCGAAAATAAAACTAAATGCGTCCATCTTAATGAAGGTAAGTACCTATGTTTTTTGACAGTAAAGTCCATGTAATATCATTTTTAACAGTCTGTTATTGTTTTAACGGACCTCTAGAGCAGTGATTAAAATTAACGTCTTGTTAAGATAATTAAACAGCCATTAGCACGTGGTGAGACACACAACAACTTTAACAGTCCGTTATTGGATTTGACAGGGCGTTATTTTTTTAACATTGTATGGTAAAACTGGACCTAAAGTTGATACCTTTTACATATAACCAGGATAATTCGTATTTACATAGTAATGTTCGGTTGCGTTTTCTAAACAATTGTATTTCGAATTATGTCGTCTAGCTAATAGTCTCGAGTAAAAACTTAATCCTCTTTTAGTCGAATCCAGACTTACTATCTTCTGTTTACTTTGTGCTTCCAATCTACTCAGCTACTCCAGCTTACTCAGTATCTCAACACTACTCAGTATCTGCCGTCTATTCAGTGCCTCCAGTCTATGCATCACCTTCAGTCTACAGTACTCACAGTGCTTTTCAATAGATCGAAGAACGTTTGGAACAGCAATGGGTTCTCAGTGAAGTTCCGTCCTGTCTTCTGCATCAGGAGAGGTATCAGGTCATCGTAGGGTTTGAACTCTTCAGAGAGGGCTGCTCTTTTCTCTTCCTCCATGAGTGCAATGAACTTGTCACAGTTCATGTAGAAGCGAAGCTGGAACAAAAAATGTAAAAAATAAAGGCACAATTTTACTAAACTTCTCGCTTCGAAGCTTGCTTAGACGTTTTCGCTTTTTTTTCGCTTAGATTGTATATCAGTTAATTTTAGTGAGCATTACGCAGTCTCTGGTGTTTGTAATTTTTAGCTCCTAAACGGTTTGACAGATTTTACGTCCTAGTTATTTTTAATTTATTTATTTATGTTAAAATCGTACGGTGTCGCGGGCCGCACCTAAATAAGGCATTTGCTAGCATAGGACCGCGAGAAATGTATTAAACATGGAGAAGCCGATACCACAGAACACAGAATCGCTCGCGCCGATACCCAGCAGTGGTTGAAGTTAGGCTGGAATTGCACTATATGCCGTCTCTTTTCATTGACTGAGTGAGAGTGACAAGAACGGCATAAATTGAAATTCATATTGTGATTCTGCTATAGGTATCGGCCTTTTTAGCCCCGCTGTACCCAGTGGAGCCCTGAGACAGAGAGACTACAGATTAGGTAGAGATCGAGAGAGACGGTACCGGCGCCTGTGTCACGGCAGACCTAGATAGATTTATCAAGGCGAGGGTCCAAATCACAGAATATCGTCTATCGAGATAAAAGCAAAAAGTTCGTTGATTTGTATGGAAACCGACCGTGTAGAGGTGAGTGATAAATAACTTCACGGTGAAAAAATCACAGTGATCTGAAGTCAAATGATATCACTGTGACTCGTCGTAAAGGAACAACGTTCCACCAAGGAACGTCATTCATTCTTTTACGCTCCGTTCTCTATCCATACCCATATTATAAATGTGAAAGTGTGTGTTTGGGGTTTTTTGTTTGTTTTTTGGTCTTGCTTTCACGCAAAAACTACTAAACTGATTTGGCTGAAACTTAGAATATACATAGTTAATGACCTGGAATAACACATAGGCTACTTTTTATCCCGAAAAAATGCATATTTCCCGTGGGTAAAAAAGTAGTACCTAGGTAGTTCACGAGGGCGAAGCCGCGGGTGTCCGCTAGTATTACAATAAAGCTTTAAAATTAAATTAAAAAGTGCACACAAGAAATAATTAGAAGGTTTTTTATTTATTTAATAACGTAGGTAAGTATTTAGTTAGGTACCTAGTATTTACTTATAGAAATAGTTAACTCGAATAAAAAAGTAGGTACTGATACCTACTAAATTTGCGCACTGTTAATTTGGATCAAAAGACATCTCGTTTCACGATTACGCGTAAGGTAACCTATGTAGTTACATAGGAAGGAAAGCCTAGTGCGACATTGTGATCGACGTGACAAAGTCACGGTGATTTTTCACTGTGACTTTCTTGGAACCGGAACGACAGTCACCGCGATACGAAAGTAACGCTTTTCCTCACCTCTACGACCGTGTAACATTTTGCGTAGGTACTTTGACGAACGCAGTTGACAGTTTGGATTACATTGCTGGTTTTCAATGCTCGCCAAGTCTGGCACGTCATATTAAAGCCGGAATGGAATGAATTCCGAATGAAATTCACGGCGAGCAAAGAAGTCTTCAGCCCTTCTTTTCGGCACGCGAGGTACATACACTCTTTGCTTCTATCTCGATATAATTCTATGGTCCAAATAGAACAAGATCATATTTGGAGAGTTCAAGAGGAGGCCTTCACCTAGCAGTGGGAACCAATAGGCTAAATAAAATAATTAATACGAGCTTTAAAATGCAAAAGAATCGTGAAGAAAAAAATTACTATTCCGTAATCCTCGTACCTATTACTAGTTATACTGGTTATAAAAAACGTGCTTTAATAATTACATTCAAATCAAACTACATGAATACGCAAGAAACGATTTGATTGATTAACCTTTGTAGGTACTAACTATAAATAAATGTTTATAATATATAAATGTTTATAATATATAAATGTTTTTAAATCACGTGAGATAAGTAATTTGTTTGCGAAACCTACGTACCTTATTATATAATACTTAAAAACTTATACGTAATAGTAAAAATTAGATATGTATTACATAATCCGTTATTATCATTTTAAGTGGTACTTATCATTAAGATCGATTCATGAACTTGAACCGTGTTATCATCGTTATAAATAATTCACAACAATTATTTTGTTATTTTGTAAACTAGCTGATCTAGCGGACTTCGTACTGTCTTAATTTTTCTTTTATTTATTTATTTATTTAGATTTTTTGATTAGAAATCCTCGCGAGCTTCCAATCCCTAGCAAAATTTCGAAAAGGTCGAAATTGCATGAGGCTAGCACGGGACCGTGAGGAATAGCACAGAAAAGTGGAGGCCTATACTCTATACCCAGCAGTGGGTGAAGTCAGGTTGCGGATGATGATGATGATAATGAAGTAAGTATATTTAGTTATCTTCAAAAAATGGAGGAGGTTCTCAATTCATCGGAATCTTTTTTTTGTGATTTTTTTTGTACATTCACCGATTACTCAAAGACGCCTGGACCGATTTAGAAAATTATTTTTTGTTAGGAAGGTTATTCTTCCGATTGGTGCCACAAAAGTTTGGTGAGGACCTGTCGAGGATCTAAGGAGTTATGAACAGATATGCAAAGTCAAAGTCAAATTCATTTATTCAATAGGATCACATAGTGTACCACTTTGAAACGTTTCTACTCCTTCCTTCGCGACCAAGACCGTGCACCTCGAGAGTGCAAAAAATTCCTAACATTGAAGTCGGTTTTGAATTTAGGTACCTTTTGAATTTCAAACTAGTTAAATTGGCCTCGCACAAAAACATTTTATCCAATGAAGGCACGTTTCGTTTTTTGCACAAAGTTATAATTTTCCTTAGGTTTTTTTTTTAAATTGTTTTCATAAAAAAACAACCAAAAAAAATAATCGCAAGCATTCAACTTCGTGATCGTTAACAAATAAAGGTGGGTTTCCACTATGTTCGCGCACCAACTGAGTGTGCTCCGCGCATCTCCAACCGATAGAAGTGGATACGTTCGCGCCCTTGGAGCGTGTATCTCGCTGAGCGACCTAGACGGTGGCGGTTTTTGTGCTAACACAAAAAGGGGGTTAGTTTGTTCGTAGATGCGAGCGAAATATCACGTTTATAGTAGACGCACACCTAATCCGCGCTGAACGCGCTGAATTCTCGAAGTACTGCCAGATTCGGTCGAATCGGACGATTCGGCGCGGACAGCAGGTCGATTCTCGTACCGAACTTTTTATCAACCTCAACCAAAACTTCAACTAAAGCGACTGTTTCCATGACTACTAATAACAAACGACTCAGTTGTGGTGAGGTTTTGAACTTTGGCAGTACAAATTTTTGAAAAGCTATTCTACTATTTCACCAAATGGCTGACATTTAAGAGTTCGAACCAAAACCAAAGCGGTTGTCATTTAGTAGAATACAGGCCCAGGTGTGCGAGGTTTCACAAAAACGATTTCATTAAAGAATTCTAAAATCCGAACCGTGGTGTGCGTGCACGTGTCGCTCCAAGCCCGAAAAAATGGAGTGGTCCGATGAAAAATGTTCGCTCAGTCGAAATGAAACTATGTAACATGTGGTTTTTGGAGATGTGCGTACCGTCTGCATCAGACCAGTTGAAGATTCGCGGAGCACAATTGGCGCGCGAACATAGTGGATACCCAGCTTAATATTTCAAGAGTTGATTGTACCACTGGTCAGGTTTTTGAGAACATAATTATGTTATTGTCAGTAAAACCATAAAAGTGACTGGTATTTTACGATACTAATCATTATTTAGGTATTTGGTCCCTACCTAACTGGTTAAGAGTTAAATTATACCTACATATATTCTAAATAATTTACATAGCAGCGTCAAGTTGTAAGAAAACATGTCTAAAAACTTAGGCCTCTTTACATGATTACTACACATGATTACTACAAAGTAGATGATTTAAACAGTGTCAGGACACTGTTGTACACTTAATTGGACTCTGTGGTGCCTGGGACATTGTTTGAGATAGAGTAGGCTTGCCCAGCACCTAAACCATCCTCTCAGCTTAGCGGGTCATATCCACAGGAAAGACATGGTCAATACGTAAGGGGCTGACTAAACCTCAAATTGCTCTCAAACTGCCAAAACGATCGTGTAGGTTCTTTTGTCGCATTCGGTCTCGTTGAGATGAGAGTGACGGAGCTATATGCGTGGTCGCTGAACTGTCGTTTCTGAGAGTTTGAGACTGATTTTGGTCGGTATCAAAGATAGACAATAAAGGGGCTGGTGGCACTACGGTGTCAATAAGTGAGCACATCGATAGTCCATGTAAAAATAATATTAACTAAACGAGTAATCCTTGGGTGCCAGGTGACTCTAATGAGGTTTGTCTTTTATTCCCATGGTACATGCACCAGCTATAACTTTCCCATGAAGGTCAATTAGGGTGACACAGGGTGACACAAGGTCACATAGGGTGACAATTGCCCTTGAGATGGTGACTTACATAGTCTTCGGCGAGTGGCACCGCAGTATAAGGCACTGGCTGCCACACCTTTCCCAGGTTCTTGTCCCACTGCTGCTCTGGCTCCGGGGGGTAGGTAGCTGCCATCGCCATCTGAAACATATCATTGTTAGAACTTGTTGCTTTTGACGGATTTTGTGTTGTCACTGTGGCCGCTGCAGCTTTATCCTGCTATAGTGAGTGCAGGAGACGTTCGACGTACGAAGTACGACAGTAGAGTGCAGTAGTGCAGTAGACGTTCCGTCGGGGTAATTGAGGGTGGGGATGGCGACCAGCCCTTAAAATCACCACTTAGGTACTAACACACGTTGCCACAGATTACTGCCATTGCTAGAAAGAAGGTCATGACAACGATCAACCCTGAAGAGGATCAAACAGACACATATGTCTTTGACTCCAACAGCGGGATCGGCATGGTGAATTGTCACGATATGATGAAGAGATCTCCAGCATATAAAAGGCAGTGATATCGTCATCGGTCATGAAAACATTGAAGGCGAAATACCGTATTGAAAAACATCGGATAGTCAGAGATATTAGTGATGAAAGTGTTAATAGTGGCAATAATTGCCATGATTGTCCTTTATCACTTTCAAAAGTGTCAGCACGGAAGTGTTTTCTTTTGAGCAACGACTGGTCAAAATGGTCAAGCAAAAGCTGTAAACAACCTACCTGAATGGTCATCTTAGTCCTTTCCTTGTCGGTACTCTGGAGTCGGATCTCATCCCGGAAGTATATATTGGAGATCAGCTTCTGACTCGGCTCGGTTCCGTAACGTAGCTTGATGTGTTTTCCTATTTGGTACGCTTTCCGTTTTCCAATCTGTGGGAATGACACAAGAATTTATATAATGACCTCTAGAAGTCTAGAGGGTTGGAGGGTGATTGACCGAGTAAAACGAAAATGGAGCACTATTCTTTATTTTAGAAGATTTTCACAACTTAAAGAAGCATTCTTCAAGTGCATTCTTCCGATCCTTACGTACGGTGCGCAGACTTGGTCTCTTACAGCGCAAGAGAGATACCAAGGTTTTCCAAAGAGCCATGGAGCGTAGTATACTAGAAGTCAGACTCGCAGACCGCATACGAAACACGATACTGCGCTCAAAAACTAAAATAGTGGAAGTTACCCAAAAAAAAAGCCAAACTCAAGTGGGATTGGGCGGGACACGTGGCTCGTATGCCCCCCAAATCAGGCGGAGCCGTTGTGGCAGACTCCAGAGAAGAGGTAGTCGGTGAGTAATTCCCGTGTGTTAATACAATCTTAAATGAATCTTATCACAGGTACCTACAATACCTAATAATTTCGCGTGTCGCGGTTTCACCTTGATATTTTTTTTTACAATTTAGAGCTCGTGTAAAAATGTACATAAATTTACATGAAAAATCCATCTAGCGTCTAAAATATTGTAAGTGCCCTAGAAATGTTAGACTACATTTCGAAACAACAACGCGGAGAAAAGTCTAATTTGCTTACCACAATACCCTGTATCTAGATCTTACGTCACGTATACGTAGTAACGTGAACAGTTTACGTGATAATCACGTCGCCTTCAATCGGTTGCAAGGTTAGCAAAGAAAAAACAGGAAAACGTGTTGTGTATTAAAAAGTGTACAAAGTAAATGCAATTAGTGAGTTCTTCTTGAAATGTTATCTTAGGAGCAGTGTTGGCTGAGTGGGGCAGTGCCTCGACTTTCGATCCCGAGGCCGTTGGTTCGATCCCGGATGGTACATCAATGGATTTTTCGTTTCTAAAAATTTATGTAGTTACGCATTAACTTAAGCTCTACGGTGAAGGAAAACATCGAGAGGAAACCAGTTAGCTTTCTAATAGCGGCGACGGGCTTGCGACCTATCATGTATGGAATGCTAACTTCGGCAATATCCACAGGAATGACATGGTCAATACGTGTGGGGCTGACAGCCGCGGGTTTCCTTACGATGTTTTCCTACACCTTTCCTTTCGATGCAACACGGGTCGTCGCCGTAAGTGAGAAAACAATTTTATTTCCAAAATTCGTAAAGGAAAATAATTACGAAAACACTAACACCGGTTTTTTATTCATAAAGATATAGCCTAGGTACAATAAACCTTGAGTGTAGGTCGAGTATGTTGATGTTGGTGTTATCATATAAACTAAGCTTAGTTACTCTGTTGCTATTACTATGTTGCTATATGTACCTATATTTATACAGTATAATGTGAACCTAGTGGTGGTGGCCTAGTGGAATTTACTCTCGACATTCGATCTGAAGGTTGTTAGTTCAAAAGTTTCGAAAAAATTATCGAACTCTAAATTGAGAACGAGAATATTGTAAAGAAAACTGAGGATTCGAACCGACTATCTTTATGTTGAAAGTCAAGGCCCACTCAAGCAACAGCGCAACCAATAGTTATTCTAATAAACGCCATAATCGATTTCTTAAGATGTTGTCGTGAAGTTAGCCGTTTCGACGCATAGCAGAAAATTTAGTAGGTTGGTATTGGTATGAAAAAGCTGCACTGCGCATCGAAACGGCTAACTTCACGAATGCCAGGATCGGTTGGGAGAAGTGTAGATGATAGTTTTTGACTTACAATGGTTAGACCTTCTGGACCTTCGATGTACGTCAGGTTTCTTATCTTCTCCTGCTGGTCTGACAGCGATAGTTCATCTTCATCAGGCGATCTGTCTCCATGTCTGTTTACCTGAAACATAAGATCATGAGCTTCCTTATTTCTTTATGAAGTAGGTCCAAGGTTTAATCGACTTCATTCACTGTGCCTTTTCTTGTCTATGGATTTTACTTCCTCACTGAGTGTAGAGTATTCTTTTTTAATAAGTAAATAAATATTGCTGGACATTTGATACATCTAGCCCCAAATTAAGCAATGCTTTTCCTTAGGGTACTAAATGTACTAATCTATCCAAGCCGCATACTACGTCAGCAGTATTTTTAATTATTAGGTACATTTTTGAAGTATTTACTACTAGACTAGAATTGACCTCTAAGTATACCAAAATATAAAGCGCAAGAGTTTGTTTGTTTGAACGCGCTTACCTCAGGAACTAAGTACCAGTAGGATTTGAAAAATTATTTCTGCGCTTGATAGCTAAACCTGAATAGAAATCTTGAACTATACAGAATTCAAAGAGATCTCAAAATCTGTTTCATTTTCTTATTCCGTATCTAATCTGCCTTTGTTTAAGAAATAAATTGTTTGAACAAATGTGTGCATAATTTGAAAGACCTTGAAGAATATTATTCTTTTGTGCATAAAAACAAACGGATTTAAAATTTTATCTCAGACATTCAAGAATTAAGAGTCGTTCTTGATAGATCGTCAAAGTGACGTGACTTTCAGTTCGATCACAAAACGGATGAGTGTCCGTTTATACAATATTTCCGGTTGTTTTGTTTTCACACAGTATCATGTAGCCCCAAAGTAAGCATAGCTTGTGTTATGGGAACCACATGACTGATATGCTACTTACTTACACACTTTTTTGTAAATACATAGATATACATAGAAACATCCAGACCCGAGGCAAATATTTGTAGATCATACAAAAATTTGTCTTGCGGCGGAGATCGAACCTGCCTGAAGCGTCTCAGGCGGGCCTCCACCCACTGCACCACAGAGGTCAATTAAATTCAATTCAAATATCATTTATTCAGTAGGACCGCTATGACCACTTTGAATCGTCTTAAGTGCTAGGTGATTCTACTGTTCTTTCACGACCAATGCCGTGAAGAATCAGGGCAACAAACACGGTATGGGGCCTAGCTTTCTTTTCGGTGATCAATCTTACCACTACAGCCAGTATCAGTTCCTGATCGCATATAACTTCGTTTGTGACGGGGTTTCCTTTTAGAGACTGCGCTCCGAAAACTGTGAGCAGAATGGCTACGCTGATTTGCCTGAACATTCTGAAAAATAAAACCTTAGTTTTAAAATTGTAACGTACAAAAAATGTAAAAACGTGTGACTGCCAAAAATTCCTAGGTTATAGACAAAATTGGTGATATTATGGAGTCTAAGGTATCTTAAACCGGGGCGTAAATAAATGAGCTAGTGGCGAACTCTGGTCATACTGGTGACGGAGTTTTTAGGCAGCCTAAAAGAATCCGTCATGGCTTAAGGGCCCGGCGAAACACAAATCACATTTTCAAACACAAATTGCAGATCGTGTCATATCGGTAACATTTTTGCCTGTCGACATGCTTGCAAAACATCACGTGAAATAAAAGATTTGGTAAACAAACAAAATTATCAACAATAACCTTTAAGTTTACTGACACAAAGATAACTATGTATTTATATAAATAATCTTTACCTACGTCTAACTAGTAGTTCGCCCCGAACTGAGATCTCGCGCACCGTTGTATTGGTAGCCTAGATTTGGACTTGTTTCTGACTAACCCTATACCTATGTTAAGTGCTCCTTCTAGTGTTTACCACACAATGATATCTAATGCGCTACCTCAGTATGATAAAGATTATAGGCATACATGCAATACATTAAGTCGTGTCGTGTTTATATTCAATAGTTGACCCCGCGAACTTCGTACCGCGCCTCAGGAAAGGCCTCTTAGTTCGAGAAATTATTAAAATAGCAGTTCAATACAAAATGTATTAGAAAATCAATTTCCCCTCCCCTCCCCCTCCTCCTCCCCCCCTCCATCCCCCCCTCCCCCTCGCTATCCCCCCCTCCCCCCCTCCCCTCCCTACCCCCCCCTCCCCTCCCTACCCCCCCCTCCCTACCCCCCTCCCTACCCCCCTCCCAACCCCTCTTCCCCTCCCTTCCCCCTCCCCCTCGCCCCTTCCCCCTCCCTCTCCCTCTCCCTCTATAATTTTGGTACATGTCCAGCCCACTATTTGCAGGAGTTAGGCTTGTTTCACTCTTCAGCGTGTCGCCGGTCGCGTTCGCGAGTTGACCATTCACAGCACAGAGAATTTTGAATTTTCGAATTTCTCTGTGCTGTGAATGGTCAACTCGCGGACGCGACCGGCGACACGCTGAAGAGTGAAAGGCCCCTTAGCGTTTGCATACGTGACAGGTTGCAAGCCCATCGCCGCTATTAGAACGTTAACTGGTTTCCTCACGATGTTTTCTTTCACCGTTTAGAGCTCGTGTTAATGCTCATTTAAATTTTTCTAATCGAAAAATCCATTGATGAGCACGGCCAGGGTTCGAACTTACGACCTATGAATCGAAAGTCGAGCACTCTTCCACTCGGCCAACACGGCTTTTATTTTCAATCTCAAGAAAAAATATCAAGTAGCAACTAAAATCATTGCAAACCAAACCACAACGATGCCACACTCGTTCTCTGTTAACCAGACCTACGAATACATCGAAACTCTATGAAACGGGAGCTCTCTCCATACTTCCGTTAATTGGTTTTCATCAGTTTTCTTTTTCACTGTATTTCAAAAACTATAGAACCTAGAAGAAAACTAAAAACCATTTTGGAATGTATAAGTTGAGTACTTTCATATGACACCCCACTCAATATATTTGGGTAACTTTGAAAAAAATTTACCCCCTTGGGAACCCCATATCTTTACAACGCCTTCATCGATTATGCTCATACGCTCCACAGCAAATTTCCATAGCACAACCTATTGACCTATCAAGTTTCATACAGATTGGATAAGCGGTTCGATAGTTATGCGAGAACATAAAAATGAAACATACAAACATACAAACATACAAACATACAAACATACAAACATACAAAGCAAAATCGCCTAACTTGCCACTAAGATCTTCGCTCGCTTCGCTCGCTCGATCGATAATCTGCTATTTTATCTCTTATTATTAAGTGTGTTAATTACATAGTTATTAAGTTTAAAAAGTTATTATAAAAACTAGCAGCGCCCTCGCGGCGTTGCCCCCGTAGATCACTAGTAACCATCAGGTTTATGGTGATAATGATGATGATAAAAATAACCTATAACCTTCCTGAAGGGTTTAGCTATCACATGAAGAAATATTTTTTCAAATCCCACTGGTAGTTCCTAAAATTAGCGCGCTCAAACAAACAAACAAACAAACACGTCCGCTTGATTATATTAAGATAGATAGTCTCTTATCAAATATGATCACGACCTCTGTGGCGCAGTGGGCGAAGGCCCGCCTGAAACACTGAAGGTTGCAGGTTTTATTCTCGCCGCGAAGCAAATGTTTGTATGATCTGCAAATATTTATCTCGGGTCTGGATGTTTTTACCCGGCTGTTTCTATGTATATGTTTATGCATATTGTGGGTCATAAATGTCATAGCACCAGCTCTGATTACTTTGGGGCTAGGTGATGCTGTGTGAAATGTCGCGCATATTTTTGACAAACGATCCTTTTAAAATATAACCTAGTAAACAGTCAGTCAGTAGATCTAAAACACCGTCACAAGATAAGCCACTTGTTCATTTAAACTCAATTACTTCGTGTAATCAAAGTTCAGATTTGTCAGATTAATAATATTAGAATCTTCAATTTAATTAGATGCATAGTTAGGTAATAGCCATAGCTATTATACATCAGCATCAATTAGGCATCTGATTGAATGCCGTACTGATTATTAAATACCAAACAGGTATGAAATCATAGCTCAGATTGTATTTTTAAATTGTAAGCAATTTACTTGTTTTAATTTTTTACAGTTGAATGATTTTATTTCTATGTATATTATGTATGTATTTACAAAAAAAATATGTATTTAAGAAGTATATCAGTCATGTGGTTTCAGTCAAAAAGTCAGCCCCACACGTATTGGCCATGTCTTTCGTATAGATATGGCCGGTTAATTAAGCTGAGAGGATTGTGTAGGTGCTGGGCAAGCCTACTCCATTTCAACATTGTCCCAGGCACTACAGTGTCCCGATAAGTGTAGGCAAAGATTGCCTCCTGACTTTGTATAAATCATCTAGTTAAAGATGTAAAGGCCTAAGTTTTTTATGATCAGTAATACGAATTAAGACTTGTCAATGCCGACTTGCTGGCGATTCTATGTCACTGCATAATGTTCAGTTACATATTCATTATCTTTTAACTGCTCACTTGGCCTCCTTCAAGTTTATTTTATGAAAATCTGCGACCAGCAGAAAATGTTCTTGACAAAGATATAGGTAATAAAAACAACATCTACGAGTATTTCACTTTCAAAACTTTCGTGAGTTGTACTAGACATTATTTAGACCGCGAGGAGTAACCTTGCCGCAACTCCCTTCTTACCCAGATGAAAATTCTCCGGATGAATCGAAACATTGTCGGTATCTAAATCGACGATATTTTAACGTGAGTAATTCCCGTGTGTTAAAATAATATCTACGAATATACCAATATTTTAAGCGAAAGAGTTAGCTTGTTTGTTTATTTGAACGCGCTAATCTCAGGAACTACCAGTCGGATTTGAAAAAGTTATTTTTGCATTTGATAGCTTTATTATTAAGGAAGGTCATAATCTACTTCTCATCACAATCACTACGCGGGTAACACCGCGAGGGCGCAGCTAGTGAAAAATAAAACATGTACTTTTCATTAAAAATTGATAAGGAAATATTCTAAGGAAAAGAGACAACGATTGAGTTGCAACCCAACATTGTTATGTGGACACGTGCCAATTATATTTTTTTAATAAATCTCTGACATATTAACTACTAAAGATAAGTTTATCTATAATAATGCATTCATTCTTCAAAACAATTCACTATAGATTATGAGACTTTACGAGTTTTGACTTTCAACCCTGTGTAGTATGACGTAGAAGAATACAGTAAAGTACCTACAGCTAAATAAAAAAAAAACCGACTTCAATGTTATAAGCTGAGCAATTTTCTGCACTCTCCAGGTGCATAAAAGATGCTCTACAGATTCTCACCAAATTTTTATGGCACCCATTGGAAAGTATAAATATCCTTTCAAACTAAAAATAATAATTCAAATCGGTTCAGGCGTCTTCGAGTAATAAGGTTTTGAAGAATTGAGAACCTCCTTTTATTGAAGTCGGTTAAAAAGTGTAGAATGTGGCAAGGTTTTTATAACCTTATATTGTGCTATATTTTACCACTCTACACGGTCCACGAGTTAGCATTGTCTAGTCTGATGATTATTTTTATGATAAATCTTTGAAGTAACCTTTTTCCTTATTTTCCGAAGAAAATTGTATTGTAAAGGTGTCGTTTAGCTGTAGTGTTGAACGTTGTGATCAACCATTTGGCTAACCGACGTTCAGCCGTTTAATTGAATGGTGCTGTTCAACTAAATGGCTAGTCAACCAGTTGGCTGTAATATCTATGATCATTGGCAAGATCAAGTTTAATGCCTGAAAATATTTCAAAAGCGCACTTTACCTTATCTTCCTTATTGCGGGTCTAAGAATATTCTCAATAAGGAACCATGCCCTAAGTCGAGACACGCACCAGACACGTGGTCCCGTATCTCGTACGTCAGTTCGGCCTGCTTAATTGAACTTTAGACTGAACTGCGATTCGCCATTTTTTAGCCGACACGTGGCGCCAACTGATTATAGTAATTTGAACCGGTTCATACTAGATCGTTATTATGAATAACGATATGGTATCATCTGGTAGTTATAATCAATGCTTATCCGTGTTAGGGAAGTATTCTACATTTTCGATCTGGTCTTCGATGGGTTGTTTTGGAACTTCGTTTAGAAATCGATTGATTGGATCTGCCGGCGTACCACCAACTCTTAGAGCAATGTCAAAACAAGGTGAAAACAGTCCTGCATCGCGTCAATGACTTGACACTTGACACTCCACGATGAGATGTTACCAAAACATTCCTGCGTTAGGCTTACTTTAACCTTACCTTAGTCTTATCTTAGCACGGAATCAGAGTAATCTTACTTTGACATTGCTCTAAGAGTTCATAGTAAGGCCCTTTTGGATTTCTAATTTCTATAGATCAATTGAACTAGTTCTAACCAGATCTTACTCTTAGAACCTTACTTTTAAACGCCTCTCAACTTAAACACTGGTTAAACAATGCTCAAAATTCGCCCTGTCACTATTTGTAACTTAGGTATCTAACAAAAAAGGATGGCAATTTAAACGGTGTTTCAATTTTGTCAGAAGTTGAGTGGAGTTTATAAGTAGAGCGGTAAATGTTTATTCGTATTGGGGAAGTGGGACGAAGGTACTCTACATTTTGGATCAGATCTCGGTTGTTTTGGAACTGAATGAAACTGAATTTGATTTTTCATTTAGAAATCGACTGATTGGATCTGACTGTTGGATTTCAATAGATTAATTGAACTAGTTCTTACCAGAACGATGTTTTGGAATCATTCTCTGAATGTTAAGAGCGCGTGCCCACAAGACGGTTTTTCGCCGTCGTCGTCACAGTAATGTATGGGGCACTATGGAGCCAAGCACACGACGTCGGCGCTAGCGTCGGCTCTTCAACAACCGGGCACGGCGCTCGCCCTCGCATCGCAAAAGACCAGTAGGCTCATTCTGTAAACTCACTTCGAACGTCGAAGAGCTGAATCCGCTGTGAGATTTCAAATTTCGTATTCGAAATTTGAATCTTACTACAAACACTTACAATACATTCTTGCGTATTTAGTGAGCTCGGTCACTTGAGTGAATTCGAAGTGAGTCTAGTACAGAATATGTAAATGCTGCTCCCAAATTCTTCTAGATGACAACGTCAATTATTCCGCTGCGTTTCTGTTCGATCTCATAAATGTCAGCCATTTGGTGAATAGTAGAATCAAGGAAGTTTTATACCTACGTAACTAGGTATAAAACTTCCTTGAGAAGAGTAGCTAGCTTTTCAAAAATTTGTTCTGCCAAATTCCAAACCTTAGCTAAAACCTCACCACAACTGAGTCGTTTGTCATTAGTAGAATAGGAAACAGTCGAAAATCTAAGGTTTAGTTGAGGTTTTGCTTGAGGTTGATAAAAAGTTCGGTACTAGAATTGACAGCCTGGCCGTGTTAAAACCGTCTCATGGGCATGAGCCCCCGGTGCCGGCAAAAAGCCGGGCCGTGTTAAAACCGTGGGCACGCGCCCTAATCCGTGTGGCAAAGTCAGGTGGGTTGGAATTTCGGATGGAAATGGAACTTAATTAATTAATTGTTCTTTTCGGAACCGACTGATTCGACAATCTAAGAGTTCGGTTTCTGTGGATTGAAATCATCCGAAACAAATACCTTCAAGTTATGCGGTGTATGTTTATCCGTAGAGCCGTGTTGGCGTTGGTTGTGAAAAGTTTACGTTCTTTCGTTATGTTCGCTGCTCAAACTATAGATGATTTTGGTATGACGTGTGTAGGACGAGGTTACTTTCTCATGTGAGATTAATAACGGTTTAGAATATTAATTCAGCCTAGTATGACCTCTTGACCCTAATTAGTGTCCAATTTAGAATTTGGAAAGTTGTGTCCAAGAGATTTTGCAAAGGTAAATTATCCATGAACCGTCGGAGCAGTGTCGGCAGAGTGGTATAATCGGTAACTTTCGATCAGAAGGTTCTGAGATCGAAGCTCGGCCTTACATCAATAGATTTTTTCTTTTTGAAAAATGAATATGCACATTAACACGAGCTCGTGGCGTAGCTTGCTTAGACGTTCTTAAATTTGATCGTTGAAGTTAAGCAGCGCTGTGCGCGGTCACAATTTGGATGGGTGACCGCAAGTGGCATGACGAGCTGAGCGCTTCTGTGCTTCGGAAGGCACGTTAAATTAGCGGTCCCGGCTTTTAAGTCGTTAAGCCATGACGGAGGCCTTTAGGCGGTCTAAAGACTCCGTCACCAGAGTTGGCCACTTGCTCATACGAACTAAATTACGTTGAAGGAAAACATCGTGGAAACCAATTAGCTTTATAATAGCAGCGATGGGCTTGCAAGCTGCCGCGTATGGAATGCTAAGATCTGCAAAATAATTTTTTGCAGAACTTAGCATTCAATTTTAAATTCCTAGTAAACATTAGCATGCGTGTTATACGTATTTGAATTGGACGTGTTTCTGACATTAGCGGCCTACAGATATCTGTGCAGATATCTGTACAGATATCTGTATAGACCAGATGCCGCGGGAAAAAGCACGCGCCATTCCAACCTTTGACAGTTTTATCCGCGGTTATCTGTACAGATATCCGTACAGATATCTGTCCAGATCCGTGGTAAAAACTCTACCGTGTAAAGGCCGCTATACAGTCGTAAGCCTATTTCGTTGTTTTTGTTTCCACTTTTCTCTAAGTGTGTGAGGCCCAAGGTTAAGGCTGCGTTTCCACCAGAGATGTGCGATGGAAATGTGTCGTGCGAGGATGTCTAGCTGTGCTGTGAAAATGTGTGGGGGTTTCCACCAAAGCTGTGCGATGAAAATGTGCCTACGAGGATGTGTAGCGGAGCTGTGAAAATGCGCATTAATGTGTGGTGCGAGGATGCATTGCGAAGCTGTAAAATGTGTCGACGGGGTTGCGGTGTAGTGTAGTGCAACACATCCCTTGCACACATCCCTCGTACACATCCCTCGTTTCCACCAGAGCTGTGCTGACCGAGGCGATTCTATTGGTTCTTTACAAAGACATCCCTCGCTAAGCATCCTCGCACATCTCTGGTGGAAACGCAGCCTTAGGCTTGTTTCACTCTTCAGCGTGTCGCCGTCGCGTCCGCGAGTTGACCATTTGCAGCACAGAGAAATGTGTGTCCAAGAAAGAACCAACAACGAACGAATTTAGATCAAGCGTATCTTGCTCTACTTAATAACACTCAAGATAGTGTTACGATAGTGCCTTCAACTAATTATTATTGAAATGTCTATTAATAGTCCTTGAAGTTGAATTAATTGTTTTCTCAGTATCATTGCCGTTCGCCACCGCGGTTCTTTCATTTACACCAGTGGTTCCCAAACTTTTTTTTCTCATGGACCCCTTTCAAAATTTTACTGGTTTCGGTGGACCCCCTGCTGCTACATTTCTACCATATTCCCAAAACTCGTCAGAAAAGGAGAACCATCATGGACCCCTTTCGAGTCTCCTGAGACCCCTGGGGGTCCACCTGGACCACTTTGGGAATCACTGATTTACACGAACCTCTAAACACATAATGTACTCTTATAAACTGACTTCAAAAAAAGGTGGAGGTTCTCAACTCATCGGAATCTTGTTTTTTAATGTACTCGTATGTTCACCGATTACTCGAAGACGCCTATAGCGATTTGGAAATTTCGTTTTTGGTTTAAGGTATACTTTCCGAGTAGTGTCACAAAAATTTGGTTTTCTTCAGAGTTATGAACAGAAATGCACCTCGTGAGTGCAAAAAATTGCTCAGCTTATTACCTTGAAGTCGGTTTTTGGTTAAATTTTTAATTAAGCCACATGTACGAAACAAATTAAGAAATTTACATCTACACGGGACGCTGTAATAGTGCCTGGGGCATTTTTGAGATGGAGTAGGCTTGCCCAGCACCTAAACTTTCCTTAATCCATATCCTCCTTAATCCACTCAGCTTAATCGGCCATATCCACAAGAATGACATCGTTAATACGTGGAGCTGACTAATGGTAAGCGTCCACAGGCCCGCATCGCACGCAGCGGACGGATCGCATCAAGCGGATTGTCTGTGTAATGCGATGCGTACGATGCGGACATGTGGACGCACTTATATGAGTTTCTATGCAAATAATACTACGATCCGTTGCGTGCGATGCGTCCGAAGCGTACGATACCGACAAGTGGACGCTTACCATTAGCCACGGCTTTTCTGACGATAGTTTTTTTTTTAAATTTCGCAATCAGAACACATTATAAGCAAATACTTATGTATCCGGGTACTTATCACGTAAATTACCTTATTATCTTGCCGATAAATTCCCGGATACATATGTATTTATAATGTTTTCTGACGATGTTTTCATTCACCGTTTCCAGTTGATGAAGAGAAAAACAACTTCTACAGGTCTGATCGATACAAAATTTGAAATCCAAACTTGTCAATGATACGAGTCGGTAAAGCAGTACGCAGGTGGCGTTTCACGTTTTATCTATGATAGATAACTAACTTAACTTATCCGATTATTTTTCAGGAAATGAGAAACACATTAACGCCTCAACCAACGCATAGAAATCGGTCTCCATCGGTAGCAAGTATCTATATTTCTACTATGTAGTTTACACTCAATGCTGTAATTATTTTTGCCCAAAATGGCCATGCCGATTTTAGATGGGAGGTTGGTGCATTTTTTTTCGCGCAGCCATCAACCAAACATTAAAATACGAACTCTTAGGAGTATAAAAACAATATTTGTGAGAACAGTATACCTACATCTTCTCTCAGTCAGAACCGAGTTAGACAGGGTGAGTTTTTCAAGATTGCCTCTGGGCCAAATCTGAAACTATTAGTAATAGCGAAAAACACTGAAAGGAGTCTCGTGACCGATTTTGATAAAAAGTAAGAGTGCATCATTAGATTTTAAAAATAATAATTTTCATGGTCAGGAATCAAACCTGTTGATTAAAAAAAACTCATTCTGTACCTATAGCTCGGTTCTGATTGAGAGAATATGTATACTGTAGTCACAAATATTGTATGTTATACTAAGAGTTTGATGGCTGCGCGAAAAAAAGGCACCACTTTCCGACATAGACTTTTGCTTGAGTAAAATAATAGTGATTTAATGAAAATACTCCCAATTCTCATTCCGATTAGAGTTAAATTATCGTTCACACAATATATTATTTAATTGATTTCCTCAAGATTTTTTTTTAAGTGTAAGCAATTTTTTTTTGTTTACAAATAAATTAAACCAAAAAATACTCACATGACTAAAATAAACACTAAAACTATTAATAAATTAAATTAAATAATAAAATACAAGTGCTTAGGTCGCTGACACCACGGTAACTGAACATATTACCGCGTCACAGTATAAGGCAGAGTTACTATCAACATTCGCAATAGAATATCACATAGTTAGTATAGCCGTGCGCCATAGAATGGCACATAGTTAGTAGCAGTATTTACCACAGATAATTTAATAGTGTGATGTTTAATCTGTGTCAACAGGCGACCTTTGTTAGGCGAATCTTTATATCAACAGAAGGCTTCAAGGGTTCCGCAAGCTAATTTGAAAAAATACTTCTATTTCTATTATTAAAAAAAAATAAAAAAAAATTCAAATTAAGTAGGTATCTACCTAAGTATTATTTTGTATTAAGTACCTAGTTTTAATTTTTATAGTGTGAAACTACACTTAAGTATTATTTAATTGATTGCCGGTTCGAATCCCGTCGGCATTGAAAATTTTGACAAGACTTAATTTATATTAAGTAGGTACCTAGGTTTACATTTATGTGAAATGCTTACAACTTATAAAAATGTGTAGGACAATTATTATCGAAAACTATTTCAATGTTGAAGTGCCTTTGATTAGTTTAAATTAGGTAAGTACATTAAGGTATGTAGGTAAGTAGGTACCTATATAAAATTATACTTTCCTAAAATTTTACAGAAGTCTTCCATAAAACAATGCGTATTAAAGAAATACATAAGAGATACGGTCAAGACCCTGTTAACGTATTTTAATTTTTCCACTTATCTAACAATACTATTTTCTTATCACAAAGCGAGTATGTGTCAAACGTATGACATGTCGTGCCTCTGATTATTTCCCCCTATAGACAACCTGAAAAGAGATGTGGAGGGCCAATCTTCAGAATCAGCGAGTTGATCGCTATGGTGCTTTTTAAATATCGATATTATTGCTTTTCTGTATTTTTATTTTGAGAAGGTGTCTAAATACGCATATTTTCATATTGGCCCCTGAAAGGGCAGAAAAGCAATAATATCGATATTTAAGGGGCGCCATGCGCCATAGCGATCAACCAGGTGCGCTGATTCTGAAGATTGACCCTGAAATTATTCTGAAATTTGGAGATCCTTCCTGGGATGTGGTGTGAGCCTGTTTGCTTATTTTATTCAACAACATAAGCGAAGTCACGGCAAACGGCGCGATATATCGCTTTCAGTTTGAGTAATGGGCTAATGAAAATTTACATTACTAGGCATTATTCGTTCGTATCTGTTTTCAGCACATTTTCGTGGACTAATGATATTGAAAGAAAAAAAAATGTGTTATTGAAGGTTATGTTTCAAGGTTTTTGTAAAAAGATCTTTGATTTACGACAGAAAGAACAAACAATTGCCGTCATAAACCACTTTACAAGCGCCAAAGACAAAGTAATTTGGTATCATAAAATATCGTATTATTTAAAGATAACAAAAGATAATTATTTGGTATTCAAAGCATAGTGTGCTTCGTGGTTTTAGATCTAAAATTCTTAAATTAACAGTAAATTTTTAGAGTAGTACTAAATTGGACCTAATAATGACGATTTTTATCTGAGGCTATGCAATAATTCAAATGTTTTACGGGTCTGAACAATACTTTACTGCAGATGAAATGCTTAGTTTTAATCTTGTTCGGTATCATTTGAAGAATTATTTATGATAGATGTGTAATTTAAATAAAAGATTCATTTACAAAAACTAAACTACGTTGGTATTATTAATTTCTTAACAAAATAAATTATTATAAAAGTTATTTTAAAAATAAATTTCGTATATTAAATGAAACATAAATATAAAATATTAAACTCTAAGTAAGCCTTTACACGCAGGGTTAATGTAGCTTGCTAGTAGTGAAATAATTTTCAGAATCGGATCAATACTTAGTTTCAGAAATTACCCGTTACATGCATTACCACTTTTAGTAGGTATCTATTGTGTAGGTACTTTTAAACAAAAGAAAAGGTTACCTAAATTTTAAAGAATACAAGGTAGATAAAACCGAAAATAATGAGGAAAAAGCATCAAAGATCACCTTGCCCAAGTTATTTGCACACGCACAAAACCGATAAGCGAAGTAGACAGAAATCCAATAAAAATAATTTACTTTCAATTCAATTCAACAAACAACTATTGCGATACGAGTAGGTACAAATAAATGTGGCACCTAAGTATTATTTCAAGAACAACCTACGAATAAGCAAAATATTTATTAATAATACCTAGAAGGTGCGTCTGTTTTTACTAATCTAATTCCAGGTGTCGTAAATCTGGTATAACCTCCTAAAATATAATTATTGAAACAAACTCGTAAACAATCCGATTTACAAGATATGGGTAACTTATTTTTTTTTTCTTTATAATTATATTTTCGACGGAACTCTTGCTGTTTGTCCGACTCTAACTTGACCAATACAATTACCTAGCGGCTTTATCGGGCACGTTATATTCGACTGCATTTCTTCAAGGTCACAATTAAGATGCTATAGCAAAATGTTGGAGACTGTGTATCGTTTGTCTATCCTATTCTATTAAACGAACTATTTGCTACAAGCTTATGAGACCATTATGAATAACCAGCCCCCCTAGCCATATTACACTATCTATCGTCGCTGTAGAATAGAACACTTCAAAATGTATAGGATTTGACGTTTCAAGTAGATGAGTCACGTGGTCAGAACGTCAATTCCTATACATTTTGAAGTGTTCTATTCTACAGCGACGATAGATAGTGTAATATGGCTAGGGGGGCACGATCTATCGTCGCTGTAGAATAGAACACTTCAAAATGTATAGGAATTTTCGTTCTGACCACGTGACTTCATCACCTTTACACGTCAATTCCTATACATTTTGAAGTGTTCTATTTTACAGCGACGATAGATAGTGTAATATCTAGGGGGGCAGGTAAGGCGTTAAAGATTTCCTAGTGCATAAAGCCTACGGAATAAAAAGTAAAAACCCGGAGTATTATGTGGTAACATATCGGCAACTCTACAGATGTTTGGCGACAGTCATATAGAGGTACAGTCGGCAATTTAAGTTAGTAAACAAAAATACATTATGTAATTCTAAATTCAAATTCAGGACCACATTTTTCAATAGATAGAGGCGTGAAACAGGGCGACCCACTCTCTCCGAAGCTGTTTACTAGCACTCTTGAGGAGATATTCAGAAAACTAGCAGACTCGTGGTCGCAGAAAGGTATCGTCATCGGCGATAAGAGATTAACGAACCTACGCTTCGCAGATGATATCGTTCTCTTCGCCCCGACTGCGCCCGATCTACAAAGCATGCTCCAGGAACTAAGCTCGGCAAGCCTTGAGGTTGGATTGATGATGAATCGGTTAAAAACACAACTAATGACTAACAGCACCAAACGCAAGATCGAGGTGGACGGGCAAGAACTGCATTACGTCAATGAGTATATCTACTTGGGCCAGCTAGCTTCTTTCGATAACCGGCAGGGAAAAGAGATCGATTGCCGCATCGAAAACGCTTGGAGAAGCTACTGGTCCATGAAAGAGCTGATGAAGGGCACCCTTCCAATGTCACTGAAGCGAAAACTCATTGACATGTGCATTCTGCCCGTTCTCACCTATGGTGCACAAACGTGGTCATTAACCGAGTCTCAAAAATCCAAACTCAAGGTCTGCCAAAGAGCTATGGAGCGCAGCGTGCTAGGGGTGAAGAGGATAGACAGAATCCGCAATACAATCTTGCGTGAAAAAACAGAGATCGCAGACGTCGGAGACAAAACCGCCAAGTTAAAATGGAGTTGGACGGGGCACATCAGCCGGATGGGTACGGACCGGTGGGCACAAGTCGTCACACAATGGGTGCCTACAGATGGGCACCGCAGCCGGGGTAGGCCGAGGAAACGTTGGCGTGACGACCTGGACAACTTTCAGAAGGACTGGTGGGAAGTGGCGGGTGATCGCGAGTATTGGAGGGAATTGGGGGAGACCTTTGCACAGCAGTGGGACAGTATAGGTTAGCTAAAAAAAAAAAAAAAATTCTAAATTATGTTGAGATTCTTTAGTCTCATCACAATATACACAATAAATATAAAGTCAGATATAATAAAGATTATAGCTGACTTGTCAACTCCGCACCGCATCTCTCGTCATGGACTGGTGGTGCATGGGTTGACGCTGCGTGGTTGTCAACTAGTGGCCCACTAACCGATCGCGCTTTGACAGCTTGCGATGCGGCGATCTGGTGATACGGAGTTGATGTAGTGAGCGTAACCTAAACCGCAAGCCGATGCGGTGAGGTTCCTGAAGACCTGAAGACTTCAGAAGGTGAAAAAAAGCATCATGAGAAAACCCGTGTGAAAGTTAATATGTTTGTCCTGGATGCGTTCCTAATCCATCGATCAGATTGTGATGAAACTTTGGTTTGGACTTCTGACTCTTCTGAGGACGCCCGTGAGATATAGTAGGTATAGATTCTTATCAACCATTTTTGAACCAGAAACCCTAAATTATAGAATGTATATATTAGAGATTAATAAAAAAACTAAGGCGTTACGAAGTTGGCCGGGTCATCTATACTAGTTTAGTATAAAACACATTCTCGCAGATTTTTCAGAATTCAAGATTCTTTGATATTGTGTCTGAAGCACGTCGCCTCTGACAAATCAAAGAATCAGAAACAGAATCAGGGACAAATAAATTTGGCACATGTGCACATTTTTGTATGTTTTTAGATAGGTCGTTTTACTACAACATCTGTGTCTGATTGTACTAGTACGCGGCCAAATGTTCCAACTGAATAATTCTCAGCGAGTCCTGTTAAATGCGAGGAGCTTTGAAAATATGGAGACAGCAAGATTAAAAAAACTGATTGTGAATTCAACTGATTATGATGGGAAAAATCGCCGGCAAGAGTGTTGGTCGGAGGAAGAAATCTTGGTTGCGGAACATCAGAGAGTGGACGGGGATAGCGAGCGCTGCCGGACTATTTCACCTCGCTAAAGATCGGGAACAATATGCCATATTGACTGCCAATCTTCGTCGGAGAGGCACCATTAGAAGAAGATTAAAAAAGTGCTATCGTATAAGTGTGTTCAAACGCGTATGAAATCACTTAGAAACTATGCGCAGTAGAGTAAGGATCATCATCATCATCAACCTATATCAGACCACTGCTGGACATAGGCCTCTCCTTATGAGCGTCATCGCACCCTGTCTTCAGCTTGGCGCATCCAAAAGCGGTCAGGCTTTCAATGAACTTAAAGGCCGCTTAAAATAGCAAAATAAAAAAAAAACCGACTTCAATGTTGCAATTTTCTGCTCTCTCGAGGTGCATTTCTGTACATAACCTCGAAGATCCTCGACAGATCCTTACTAAATTATGGAACAATAATGGGGGCATACCCTTTCAAACAAAAATTGACGGAGAAATCGGTCAACAAACATAAACAAGCAATTTATTCAAAAATAAAAAAACCCGGCTGAACTGAAAAGTTGGAAACAGCATTATCTTATCAATCACAAAATTAAATTACAATTTTATTAATAGTTAGGTATCTAGGGTTCGATGCCGTGCGCATTTTTCTAAACGTTGTTGTGACAGTTGACACACAGATGGCTCTGTGTGTAAAATTAAAAGCGTGTAAGATATTTCTTAAATATGAGATATTTCCTAAATGGCTGAACCAATTTCGATGCAGTTTGTTCTAAACGTTGCGTGTGACTAAATATAAAGTTTTAGTATGCATTTTGTTTAGCAGTTCTCTTTAGGGCGAAAAATAGATTTTCAAAAATTTTGAGACTAGATTTAGTCTTCGAAGACGTCATGTTAGATTTAAAAAAAAAATATACTTGATATCAGTCCACCAACTTCTTGATTTTGACATGGATTTTGATATGATGGCGTGATTTTCATTTTGAAAATTCACACATTGTTGCATTTTCTAGCCGCACTATTTGATTTATCGAAATAAAAAGTATCCTAGAGCACAATAGAGATGGAGACGATTCTAACGATACCTCATTCATCAAAATCCATCCAGCCGTTTAGGAGTAACGTGGTAATAAAGAATATTACTTACATACCCACGAACATACATAGAAACGCGCGATCTACATAACCCTGTCTGACTTGACAGTCAGCCGGGTAAAAAACACATACAGCCGAACATAGAACCTCCTTTTTCGAAGTTGCCTAAAAAAGGGATACTTGCCTACAGTTTATAAAGTAAGTTTGGACATCTAAACCTAAGAGGTAATCTCCTTTTCTCGACCTATTTAAAAAAAGATTTCACGGGAAAGCTGCAGTACCACAGTGTCACAGGCTGAACGAAGCGATAACGACAAATCTAAAGAAATAATAAATAATAATAATAATAATATAAACTTTATTTCAGGCAACTTAAGAATAGTACAGATGGTAAAAACTAATTCTAAGGCCCATAGAAATAAATACCTTAAACCTAAGATACATATTAATAAAATAAATGTTCTTTAGTAATACCAGCTCCATGTATTTTGTTTGTTCCATCGCGGTTGCACGCTAGCCGAGTGAGCCACTTGCATACATTTATTTCAGCCATTTCCCAGCTGATTCCAACTGCCATTGTTGATGATTTTCTTCACCATTTGTATAATGTACCGATGAATTTACAAGGATGACCACAAAACATAAACATTTTTGAATTCGTCATTGACGGTATAAAATGTATTCATTGTACTTACAAAATATGTATACCAAAAAAACGTAAGCCTAACTTAGGGAGTGTACACATTGCGTTTTCTGCGCGCGTTTGTATCGATACAAACGCGCGTTCGCAACGCGTTTTTTTCCATACAAAAGCGAACCGGGAGGGGGGCTGCGCGTTCGAATCGCGTTTGTATCGATACAAACGCGCTGCAAAAAACGCAATGTGTACACTCCCTTAGAGATATGCAAAAACATTTCATCAGATCTTGATGTTTTTTTTAAAATAGCTTTGCGATTGGTTTGACCAGAGTGTTTTTTTTTTTTTTTTTTTTTTTATACTACTAAGGTAGCAGACAAGAATACGGCCCACCTGATGGTAAGCGGTTACCGTAGCCTATGGACGCCTGTGACACCAGAGGAGTCACACACACAGTGTGGTCTAAAATGGAGCACGCTTACCTAAAAGTAGTGTTACCAGGTGTCCCGAATTTCGCGGGACGTCCCGCTTTTCAGGGGTCCAGGGACACGTCCCGCGCGACCCTTGCGCGGGACGCCAAATGTCCCGCTTTTTGGGAATCAAAAAATCACCGCACTAGTTTACACGTTTGAACACAGTACATGCAGTAGGTACGCAGAGTTATAATACGAGACAAACAAGTTGTTCGTGACGTATGGCTCTATCTCGCTCTTTGGCCTATGAATTGCGTATTGAGCATCCTTTTCACGTGGTTCGCTAAGAGGACAACTTGTTTCTCGAGTACTAATATGTCGCAGTCACAGGGCGATAGAGAGAGAGCTATAAAGCTGTCCTGTTTCACGCGCGCTCACTTGCTTTGCCATGCCAGTTTCTTCTCAGATATTGATCCTTATTATCCACACTATAAGGATGGTATAATAAAACAGATTTTTTTTTATTTTTACTATTCAACAGGTTCGATTCCTGGCCACGAAAATGATTATTTTCAAAATCTAATGATGCAGTACTTTTTATTAAAATCGGTTACGAGACTCCTTTGAGTGTTTTTCGCTATCGCTAGTAGTTTCTGATTTGGCCCTAGAGGCACTCTTGAAAAACTTACCCTGTATAACTCGGTTCTGACTGAGTGTAGATGTTTACTGTTCTCACAAATATTGTTTTTTATACTCCTAAGAGTTTATATTTTGATGTTTGGTTGATGGCCGGGCTATATAAAAAAGGCACCACTTTCCGGCATAGGCTTTTGTCTAAAAAAATTCCGCTCGCTTCGCTCGCATATTACTTTCATGAGTATTTTACGAGCAAATTAATTTACCTACTGTTAGGAACCGACAACCATCCATCTTTTTCTTAGAGCACCGTTAGCAAAATCAAGTGTCACGTGTTAAATTTGTCTTAAAAAAATTCCAGGGGAAACTCTCTTCACTCGCATATTACTTTCATGAGTATTTTGCGAGCAAAATAATTCAATGTTAGGAACCGACAACCATCTATCTTTTTCTTAGAGCACCGTTAGCAAAATCAAGTGTCACATGTTAAATTTGTCTAAAAAATTTCCGCTCGCTTCGCTCGCATATTACTTTCATAAGTATTTTACGAGGAAATTAATTTTCTGTTATGAACCGACAACCATCCATCTTTTTCTTAGAGCACCGTTAGCAAAATCAAGTTTCACGTGTTTTTGTCTAAAAAATTTCCGCTCGCTTCGCTCGCGTATTACTATCATGAGTATTTTACGAGCAAATTAATTTACTGTTAGGAACCGACAACCATCCATCTTTTTCTTAGAGAACTGTTAGCAAAATCAAGTGTAACATGTTGTATTTGTCTAAAAAATTTTCGCTCGCTTCGCTCGCATATCTTTTTCTCACAAAATACTCATGCAAGTGCATGAGTATTTTGTGAGAAAAAGAATTTAATGTTAGGAACTGACAAACATCCATCTTTTTCTTAGAGCACCGTTATCAAAATCAAGTGTCGTATGTTGCATTTCTCAAAAAAAAATCAGCTCCCACCGCGGGTAACACCGCGGGGCACAGCTAGTAAACCAATAATTTCTTAGGAACAAAACTTTTTAACTACAAGAAAAAAGGTAGCTACCCTGAAATGCCCAAAAATTTGTTATAATTTTTAACACCCTTTATAATTTTCCAGATAGGTACTTATTACATAAATAATATTAAACTATGATTATCGATCGAGCGAGCGAAGCGAGCGAAGATCTTAGTGGTAAGTTGGGCGATTTTGCTTTGTATGTTTGTATGTTTGTATGTTTCACGAATTGTTGTTCGAGCATAACTGTCGAACCGTTCATTCAATCTGCATGAAACTTGGTAGGTCAATAGGTTGTGGTAAGGAAATTTACGGTGGAGCATATGAGCTTAATCGATGAAGGGGTTGTGAAGATATTGGGTTCCCAAGGGGGTAAAAAATTATGAAAGTTACACAAATATATTGAGTGGGGTGTCATACGAAAGGGCTTATTTTGTACATTCCAAAATGGTTTTTATTTTTAATCTAGGATGTATAGTTTTTGAAATACGACCAAAGACCAAAAACTATGAAACCAGAGCTGCAAGAGCTCCCGTTTCATAGAGTTTCGATGTCTTCGTAGCTCATTGACTGGTCGGTCTTAAAAAGAGAGTGGCATCGTTGCGGTTTGGTTTGCAATGATTTTAGATACTACTTGATTTATTTTCATGATAAAAAAAATTTTGATAAAAAATGAAAATAATTGGGGTAAAAAAAGTTAAGTAAACAATATATTGAGTGCGGTGTCAAATGAAAGGTCTTTATTTGTACATTCTAAAATAGTTATTATTTTTATTCTAGGACGTATACTTTTAAAAATACGACGAGAATTCATAAATATGAAATAAATGAAAAATTAGACACGACATTATGTATTGCATGCATGCTAGTATTTTTTACCATGAAGAGCTAGCGCAATAGGCATACCCGGCAGTAGTAGCACTTGAAATTATAGGGGTAGTCAGAAGAAAGTCCAAATGTTGGCCATCTACGGTGCGCGAGATCTCAGTTCGGGGCGAACTACTAGTACAAAGCTTGTTTTTTTTTTGTCGTCCCGAATTATAGCACAAAGTCCCGCTTTTTGGAACCTGCTGTCCCGAAATATGGCTTATCACACCTGGCAACACTACCTAAAAGGAACCCATTGACTCTAGATTTGAAGACACCCAAATTATACGTTTCTGAAAATACAGACTCCTGCAAAGAGTTCCACATTTTTGCATTGCGTATGAAAAATGTAGACGCGCTTAGTACGCACACTGGGAATATCAACCATCAAATGAGGTTCTTTATAGTCCAATGTGTTTGATCATTTTCTGTAATGTTAACTAAATTTGCTTAAAAAAACTTAGCATCTTCATCAATCTTTGGACTTACCAGAGTTTACCTTTTCTTACTTATTCTAGGTACCTACTACAGATTTTACCTGTAAGGTAAAAAAATTCTTAAAGATTAAAAATTCTATCAAGAGTGTTACGTTACGATGTGACCAAAAAAGTACCGATAAAAAGGTCCACACTTTTTTAGGCTTTGAAAACCTTTGCTTCCTAGACTGACGTTTCCTTTACTGACGACCGTCAATTGACGGTCTCCTGTTGACTTCGTTATTAATTAATGAGGTTGTTCAATAGTATTCAGTACCTAGGTATTTTGTTTCAATGTGGATTTAAAATAAAAAAAAACCATCTAGCATTCTTTTAATTCGAATTTCGTGTAAATTATTGTAATGGCCGACTTGATCTTTGAAATCTTCTTCTTCTTCTTCTTCAAGTGCCTCTCCAACTAGTTAAGGTCGGCTATCAGCTGCTAGAATCTTTCTCTGTCTTTTGCCAGGACCAGTTCGGATGCGCTGGTCATTCCCGTCCACTCCCGGATGTTGCGGAGCCATGACTTCTTTCTTCGACCAACTCTTTTGCCAGGAACCTTGCCCATCATAACTAATTGTAGAAGCTGATATCTATCATGCCGAAGCACGTGACCGAGATATGCAGTTTTGCGTTTCTTAATAATGAGCAGAAGTTCCCGCTTCTGCCGAGCTCGTCGCAGAACTTTCACGTTGGTGACCTTGGTAGTTTAATTTTAAAAACTAAACTTTGCCAATTCCCTGTAGATAAAAAAATCATTTTCATTTTCAGCTGTCCCCAACCACACTCGTCTCAAAAACAAACTTTTCATTTGATTAGAAACGAATTCGGTTAACCTCCTAAAAAGCGATAAATGATAATAGTGCCATATAAGTTGAAAAATTCGTGTCGCAATGTCTCAGTTCAGCGGGCTGATTGTCTAACTTGTCTTAAAGCTCAAATTGGTCTCAAACTGTCAAAATGGTCTCGTCAAAAGTATCTTTTATCAAGTTTGGTCTCGTTGAGACGAGAGTGACAGACTTGCGTGGCCACTGAACTGTCATGGTTTGCCAGTTTGAGACCGATTTTGGTCGCTATCAAAGATAGACAACCGGGGGGCAGAGCTTTCATCCCGTTTTTGTACTAAATTACTAGAATAGAAATAAATCAATGTTTATTTTCTTCAGATTGGTCTCAAAACTTTTTAGACATAGCTGGCGGCCGTTAGCTAACGGTCATCTAGAAGACCCATCAGAGAACTACTTACCATTTTCTTTTTCCTCTTTGTACCGGTGATTGTAATAAAGATTTACACCACAAAACGACCTCAAAAACTCCACAGCAAAGTCAGCTCTGTTTCTAAATCAATTAGACTTAGAATCCTTTAAGCCGTTATTTAACCCGACATCCTCTTCTAAATGCTTACTTAAAAGTTGGTAACTCGGTTTGGGGTTCAGTACAAATTGAAAAACAAAGTAGTTCACTTGTACTGGGTAAGGAATTACTGAATTGATGAACGGAGCGAGTTTCAACAGATCATATACAAGCAGCTGCACTGCAAAGAGCCGAATTTTCTTAAGACCAATGCGTGATGTGATGATACTTTTTTTATTTTTTATCTTCATAAGGGTAATAGGTACCAATTTGAACACCCTCCGGCACTCCCTTTGAAAGTTAGATTTTAGAAAATTTTTGTACGGTTTTTTTTTTTGCCAAGCACCAGGGGGGTTTCACCGTGGACCACGGTGGACCCCCCCTGGCGTTGGCGCCCGGGGCGGCCCGCGCCTTCCGCCCCCCCTCTACGCCGCCACTGTCCTTATCCACTAAAGGTACAAGGTCGTAACCGACTGCAGACAGCAGCAGCAGTCGACGTGTTGCCCAGCGACAGTTTCGTCTACCATTCGGCCCGGCGACGTGTCGCTAGCCACGGAAGGTACTCGTATTTCATAGAAATACATAAAAACCGGTAGTGTCACCGGCGACACGTCGTCTGTTACTGCTGTTTGCAGTCGGCTACGAACTTGTACCTTTAGACATGCTGTGCTGATCCAGGCACAACATGTTTCTTTTCTTCATTTAAGTACCTCCATGACTTCTCATCTCACTACTCACTCCTTTCACACTCATATGCGCATTTACACAGTCCATTCTTCTTTTTATAGTCATATTCACAGCGGTGTGTCTATCCACTTTCAAGTTCATCGCTCGTCGTCTAACATGACTCGCATTCCACCCCATGACATGCGCTCATGTTCATCACACTTACTACATTAACTATATATCCCATAGTAGGTGCTGAAAACAATGATCGCAAGTAAAAAAAAAGTTGTTAGCTTGATTCCCAAAGACAATCAATACCATTATATTCGCTATATACGCATTATATACGCTAATCTCAAGAACTACCAGTCGGATTTGACAAAAATCTTTTTTCATGTGATGGCTAAACTCTTGAGGAACGTTATAGGCTACTTTTCATCATCATTACCATATACAATTACTATGGAGGCCGCTAGAGCACGGCTGGTTAAATAATAAGGTACAGCGAGAATTACAAACAAACAAAATATGCGTGTTTGAGCACATTTAAATCAGCTCACGATTTCATTTTCAAAGCTTATTTTGTATGTACCTTAATAGTATGCAATCCGTACAGATTTTCTCTTGAATTTGCTGTATTAAACCATTGTAAAACTCGCTTCTCTCATGACCAAGCCACATTCTAATCAAATTGAAGTTTTCTGTTCGGAGCAGCTTCGCAAATAGAAACCATGCTTTAGGATTCTGCAGTGAAGTTGTGAACACATGTGGAAACACGTTCCGTGCCAAGTATGTTTGAGAGCCGTGTTGGCAGAGTGGGAGACTGGTGCGACTTTTGATCTGAAGCTCGTGGGTTTGAGCCGTGGATTCATGATAATTGATTTACTTCACTTTGTTCGACTAACTAGGGAAGACCTAGGCGAACATAATCTGGATCAGATTGGTGATGTTTTGGAGAAAGGCCAGGTCAAAAGAACCCTAAACCGGCGAGCTTGTATAAAAAATGTGATGAGAGTGAATGAGGCGAAAGAGGTGTGTCAGGATCGTAGCAAGTGGAAATCCGTGGTCTCTGCCTACCCCTGTGGGAAAGAGGCGAGATTTTATGTATGTGTGTTCGACTATTTAGAACTGACACTGGAGCTTGACTATTTAGAAGCGGATGGATCACCGAAAAGAAAGCTAAGCCCATACCGTGTTTGTTGCCCTGATTCTTCACGGTGTTGGGCGCGAAAGAACAGGAGTGGATCCACCTAGCTCCTAAGACGATTCAAAGTGATCATAGTGGTCCTACTGAATAACTGATATTTGATTTTTTTTTATTGATTCTTCTTTTCGAAAAACGTACCATGCACTTGAGATGCTCTAAACGGCGGCGAAGGAAAACATCGTGAAGAAATCTACGGCTTAAATAAATAATGCTTGACATTTCTAGCATTATCTAGCCCCAAGATAGGTAGAGCTTGTGTTAGGCTGAGACTCCACCAAGACGGAGATGTGTGAGATGTGTTTTAAACAACCAATAGAATTTCGTTATTCAAACATGTCATCTCGTCTTTTGAAATTCTATTGGTTGTTTAAAACACATCTCACACAATCTCCGCTTTGGTGGAGTCTCAGCCTTATGGGAACTACTTGACTGATTTAGCTACTGCTTAATATGCTTTTTTTGTTAATTTATTAATTAGGCAATAATTAAGAATTTTGTAAAAATCTAAGTAAAATTGTAAGTGATTTTTTTTACAAAAACTCAAGGAAAATGAAATCCCATTAACATACTCGAGAGGTTTTTGAGAAAAGAAACTTCCATTTGGATGATTGTATGTTTTTCCTTATTGAAAATCAAAGGAAATGCACACTGGCATGTTATTTATGTATTCTTTGGTTTTGTATAAAACGGTGACAGTAGTTTTACAGTCAGAATTTGGGTATATTTATGGCCTCTATTAACTCGGATTAACTTCTGTCAAAGTTGCGCCACGGATTAAACTATTGCCATCCGTTTTTAATAGACAGTGACAAATAAGGATGGCAATAGTTTAATCCGTGGCGCAACTTTGACAGAAGTAAATCTGAGTTTATTAATAGAGGCCTATGAGTTTTGTTTTACTTACTGTATATTAAGCCTTTTAATGGGTATTAAGTATTTGTTCTTTAAAATTTGACAATTGAATGCACCTTCAGGCTTTTCAAGTGCAAGAAGATGGGACACTTAATTAAGGATTGTCCTAAGCCAGGGAATAAGAAGAATCCTAGTGCTAAGAAATACGGACACATCCAAAATTCTTCATACGCTTTTTCTAAGTTGCACGAGGCTTGTTTTGCCGTTGTGGCGTTCCCGATGTGAGGTATCGCAGTCGGCATATAATGTAATAAACTTGTAATACCGCAAGTGGCACTTCCATGCTTCGGAGAGCACTTAAACTGTCGGTTCCGGCTTTTAAGTCGTTAAGCCATGACGGGGGCCTTTAGGCGTCCTAAAACCTCCGTCACCTGGGTTGACCACTAGATATTACGAACATACTACTATAGGGGATGAAGGGCATAAGGACTGGCGACGCGACACGCAAATCCTTCGTGTTTTTTAAACTACTAAGGTTGCAGACAAGCATACGGCCCACCTGATGGTATAACCGTAGCCTATGGACACCTGTGACACCAGAGGAGTCACACTCGCGCTGCTGACCCTTTAAAAGAGACACGCGCCGACAACACAATAGACGAGAGACGAGATGTCGCCACCGCGGCCGTATCAGCCCGATTTACTATAGATGCCTAGCCGCCACAATACCAAAAGGGTTTTTTGCTGAAACGACCTTAATACAACAGTCACGAAAATCCATAGAAATCTTTATGGCTGTTTATTTATACTGGAAGGAAAATAGGTCAAGCAAAAGACACAATAAAACTACACAGTTACTAGAACAACAAACCGGCTCGTTTTGTTGACGTTTGATCTAGTCTTGTGACCATTCTGACTTGTAATGTAAAAGTCGTGGGTTTGGGACTAGGACCAAGTCTTTGATATACCTGTTTATAATCAAAGGACCAAGCATAATAAATAATTCATTCTCGATGAAATGTAGTTTAATACAAAACTATCTTCTATCTATCTATTTATTCTAGCACACATCCACCCACTGCTGGGTATAGGCTTCCTCGTTATCTCGCCACTTTCTCCGGTCCTGCGTCATTCGCATCCACTGCTTGCCACAAACTCGTGTAAGGTCATCAGACCATCTGGCTGGTGGTCTGCCAACGGATCTGCGACCTTCGCGGGGCCACCACTCGGTTGCTGCCTTCGTCCATCTTCCGTCTCCCGCCAAGCCAAATGCCCCGCCCATCTAAACTATCTTATCTTACTAAAATTTTAGATGTGAAAGTTTAGATGTTTGGATGTTTGTTGCTCAACAAAAAGTTAGTAATAGCACCCTAAATGGGAGAACTGAATCTAACCTTTGAAAAATAAATCTATAATATTTTACGTAAGACATTCTTAGGAGTATTCTAATTAAACACACACAAGTTTTAAAAAAGAATTTATTGTATTTACTTTAATAATATTACATTCACTCCTAAAGTCTTTGCTAACAAATCTTCCAATTCATAAAAGTTGCAAAGTTCCACACGTCAAATTGAATTTTCGGAAACGTTCATACTCACAATGAAACGTTCATACAATCGAAGGCTTTTACGCTCAGTTGGCTGCAATCAAACTTTGCCGTACTTTCTAGAACTTGCTAGAATGATTTGACATTTGCAAAGGGTGAAATCTGAGAGCTGTATCAAGCAAGCTATGTAACAAACTTAAGCCTCCACATCTTTATTAGACGATTTTCTACTGCATCAGTTGTCAATCTATGCTGCACCTGTAGCCAAGTTACTTATCTACAATCGCTACTCTGTTGTGATGACGTTTTCAAAGAAATTACCAATGAGGTTTTGAAAACTACTGTCATTTTAAAGAAACATCGAAACATCCAAACTTTCGCATTTATAAGGGAGTGTACACATTGCGTTTTCTGCAGCGCGTTTTTGAGCTGCGCGTTTGTATCGATACAAACGCGCGTTCGCAACGCGTTTTTTTCCATACAAAAGCGAACCGGGAGGGGGGCTGCGCGTTCGCATCGCGTTCGAATCGCGTTTGTATCGATACAAACGCGCTGCAAAAAACGCAATGTGTACACTCCCTAATATTAGTGTGATTAGTGGGATTAATTTCCTGCACATGTGCGTCGGGCACCGGGCGCGTCACGTTGTTAGCGCTATAGCTAGCTCAAGCACTCTGATTGTGGAATAATGTAGCGGAATCGTCTGCCTCCAAATGGTGATTGTTTCCAAGTTTCAAGGAAACCTGACGGTAACTGACGCACCCCTTATTTTGACTCTCTCAATTTGGACCTCTAATAATAAAATTCTAAATGAATAATTCTGATAAGTAAGTTCATATGAGCAAGTGGCCAAATCTGGCGACGGAGTTTAAAGGCCGCCTAAAGGCCTCGGCGCAGACATTTGTCTATTCCGCGTCCCTTTCATACAAAATGTGACGGCGCCTCGTCTCTTCTGTATGTTTTGCGGCGCGACGCTTTTAAACATTTTCTATGAAAGGGACGCGGAAGAGACATTATGTCTGCGACGCGTCCTCGTCTTACGTCTTTTCTGTACGTCCCGCGCCTTACGTGCCCTCCGAAGCACGGTAGTACTCAGCTCGTAATATCGCGGTCACCCATCCAAATTATGACCGTGCACAGCGCTTAACTTCAACGAACAATCAAGATCGTCTAAGCAAGCTACGCCACGAGCACTTCATTTAATCTGATGAGTATGAGTGTGACTGGGTACGAAAGTAGAGGAAGGCCGAAGAAGAAGTGGTTGGATTGTATGAAAAAGGATATGAATATGTGAGGAGTGGATTCAAAGCAGACGAATTATAGAGGTGAGTGGAAGAGGAAAACATATTGTGCCGACCCCACTTAGGGTGGGATAAGGGCAGGAGAATGATGATTTCTGGCCTATACTTCACGTAAGAGCCGTGTTGGTCGAGTGGGGCCTTGACTTTCGATCCGAAGGTCGTGGGTTCAAATCCCGGCCGTGCATCAATGGATTTTTAACCCTCTACGCAAAAAGAGAGGTGTTATAAGTTTGACCGTTATTGTGTGTGTGTCTGTTTGTCAGATAAACAGACACACACACAATAACGGTGCCACAGATAGACACACAGACAAACTTTGTCTGTGTCTATCTATGGCACCGAAGCTAAAACGGGTGAATCGATTTGTATCTTTGTATGGAATTGTATGGACCAACCATCTAGAAATTAATATAAAATTACTTCGTAAGTACTAGAAAAATTCAGGCGGTGGGTTTTTCATAAATACCATTTTCATTATCCCTGGGATAATACAATAAGAGTCATACATTTTTATTAACCCGCATTTCCTTCTAAAATCAACAATCGTTGTCCCTAACAAGTATACCTACTTATACATTAAAATACAATATACAACATACGTTAAAATACATTATCTAGGTTTCTGAAGTCTAGTTTCTAGAACAGTGTTGGCCGAGGGGGAAACTACCTCGACTTTTGATCCAAAGGTCGTAGGTTCGGATCCTGGCCGTGCATCAATGCATCAAAAAGTTTCGTTTATGTTTCGATCTATGATGATGAAACTATCAAGGATTTGAACATTATTAGCACTGAAAACGAGATATTTACCATGATTCAGTCAAACATCAGTTTACCGTGATCATGCATGCAACTGTGCCGAAATACCGGGAAAATCCAAAATAAACAAATCATGGTAAATACCCCGTTTTCAGCATTAAACCTCAAAGGTTTTCAGTACTATAGTTTTTTCCAATTCTATTATAGGGAAGCTAAATACCTACCTTGGAAAATAAATCAAACACAACGGGATCAGCGGGCTGATTGTCTAACTTGTCTCAAACCTCAAATTGGTCTCAAACTGTCAAAAGGCTTATAATATTTTTGTATGTTTATGGTGTAAGGTACAATAAAGGTAAGCGTCCACATGTCGGTATCGTACGCTTCGGACGCATCGCACGCAACGGATCGTAGTATTATTTGTATAGAAACTCTTAAAAGTGCGTCCACCTGTCCGCATCGTACGCATCGCATTACACAGATAATCCGCTTGATGCGATCCGTCCGCTGCGTGCGATGCGTGCCTGTGGACGCTTACCATTACCCCGGCTCCACACGTTGGGGCCAACGTTGGCCCCAATGTCACTCGCCAACGTGTGGATCTAGCAAAATCAGCCCCAACGTTGGCCCCGACGTTGGGGCCAATGCAATTTTGTCAGCTCCACACGTTGGTGAGAGGCATTGGGGCCAACGTTGACCCCAACGTGTGGATGCGAGGTTAAGATATTCTATTGTAAACACTATTAACGGGATGTTTACAATGTTTGCAGCCATGATAGTTTCAAAAGTTTTAAGATATTCTATTTTATTCTAATGCGGAAGTCTGAATCAGGCTGCTGCAGGGCGATTCAGACTTCGGATCGGACGAATCGGATGCATTTTCGGAAGTTTGAATCGCACTGCTGAAACGAATAAGTAGGTACAGATCATTAATGGGCATCGGCTAATTTCGTATTTTCCGAATATGTTCGACAGCAGTGTATGATTCACAAATACTATCATACACAAAACAGAATGTGACAGAAGTGCACGTCGTTTGCTGCGCAGCTTGCACGCTAATTTGCTTATCTTAAAAATGACATATTTATGTAGGTACCTAATTGTTTGCGATAAAGTTGAAATTGTGAGTGATTTGCATTTTTTATCAATCGTTTTGGTAATTTTATACGATTGCTTCGGATCTTATACGAAAAGCATTAGGTACCTATTTACTTATCTGGTAGTGCATATTTTTTTAGCGTTACCTAAACACTTAGGTAGGTACCTAATTCGACGAAATAAACAGAACGCGCGACGCGACGGCGCACGGCGACAAGTAAGAAAATAAAAGCACCAATGTACGTTGAAGGTTCTAAGTTGGTTTCTTGCTACCTAAATACTTTCAGTCAACTTTGAAAGAAAGGTTTCAGAACCTTAAAGGTTCTTCAAAGGTAGCTACATTTCATTGTAGTTCCGTTTCTTTTCGATAGATGGCGCTAGGTGTATTGAAAACAGCAAAAATGTCTAAATACACAAGTTCTACTTACATACTTTGGGGCTCGATGATGCTGTGTGAAATATCCAGCGTTAATATTATTAATAAATAAATAAATAAATAAATAATGCTGGACATTTCACACAACATCATGTAGCCCCAAGCTAAGCAGAGCTTGTGTTATGGGAACCACATGACTGATATATTACTTAAATACATTTTTTTTTTGTAAATACATACATATTATACATAGAAAACACCCAGACCCGAGACAAATATTTGCAGATCATACAAACATTTGTCCCGCGGCGGGGACCGAACCCGCAACCTCTTGCGTCACAAGCGGGCCTTCACCCACTGCGCCACAGATTAATCAAACACACTAACTAATAATATTGTAAATGCGAAAGTTTGGATGGATGAATGTTTGTTCCTATATAACTCGACAACCACTGAACCGATTTTGCTTAAATTTAAAATGTAGATAGATAGTAATAATCGGAAATAGCACATAAGCTACTTTTTATCGAACGAAGCCGTGGGCGGATGCTAGTTATAATTAAAAATGCAAAAGTTTGTGAGGATCTATGGATGTTTGTTATTCTTTCACGCAAAAACTACTGAACGGATTTTAATGAAACTTGGAATATACATACATAGGTAGGTTATGACTTGGAATAACTTATAGGCTTCTTTTTATCCGGGTAGGTATCACATGAGCGAAGTCGCGGGCCAAAGCTCATCATCATTGGCCTGTGAACATCTATTGCAGATGATTTAGATTACGTCAGTCAAGTTATGGAACAGTTTATAGAACATTTTCGTTCATAGCTAAAGAGGCATATGCGGGAGTGGCAGCCTCGACCACATTTTTTACAAATAAAAGACCCTGGAGATGTTACAGGGTTTGCGGCGCGTTGGTGACGTTTAGTTCGCTTCTGCGCTAAATGGTCGAGCCAGGCGTTATCATGGGCCAAAGCTAATCTATGAATAATCATCTCACTAATCATACCAATCATCACACTAATCACATCACACTAATATTATAAATGCGAAAGTTTGGATGGATGTATGTTTGTTCCTCTATAACTCGATAACCAATGAACCGATTTGGCTGAAATTCGAAAAATAGATAGATAATGACTGGGATTACAACACAATATACTTTTTATCTGGGTACCACGCGAGTGAAGCCGCGGGGGGCGGCAGCAGGCTATAATAGTAACTCCTCAACCCCTTTACTTTGAGCACACTTTGAGTCTTGTTTATTTTTGCACTCTGAAATTCTACCCTACATACTCTCTTGAACTATACAAGATATATTTTCTTCCGATACCTGCATTACCTAGCTGATTCCCTGGAGCTGAATAGTGATGGGACATGCTTATCGATGTAACAGTCAGTACAACATTTTATCATGACGTAAGGTTCTTATATTTGTATCTAATGGATTTTAAATTATAAAATGCACTTTATGACTTCGTGAAGAATATTTAATTTTACTGGCTTAAGTTTAAGTAAATTCGTATGACTAACGTATAATTCGGTTTCAACGCTGGGTATATTATATTTTATACTTACCCGCATGAAGGTCATTTTCAAATATAAATATATAAGGTAAACAAACATCCCCTTTTGTAATGAAACACGTAAGTACTATGTACCTATAATTTTGTCATATAAGTTATCACCAGTCAAAAATCTGTGTATTTTTAAAGTAGATCAGACAAGATACACAGGATGGGGAAAAATTCCATCCATTCTTTTGTAGTTAGAATGTTATGTAAGTGTAGGACTTGAAATAAAAAAAAAAAATCATGACACGGGATTTTCAAAGAGTAACTCATATGTGTTGACGAATAACTAAAGAAGCAATAGGTAGGTAATAAAAAAATTAGGTAGGTACCTACCTAATAAGAAGTTTCAGATTCTCTATCTAAACTTACAAATGTTGTAATATTAGTATAGAAACGTCGCACAACTGACTTCTACCATGTTCAAAGTATCAGTAGATACTGCAGATCTCATAAATTATATCGATCAGGTACACACCAACTCTACGTGTTTGCCTATCTGCTATTTATCGGGAGCACTGAACCGATGTCGATATATGGATAATAGCACATCACTAGTTTGCACGATAAATTAATATCGATAATCCATAGTACATCACTATCGCATGGTAAGTAGACCATTGTTTGCTAAAAGCTTGATAAAGTGTACCTAAGTTAGTACTTTGTAGTGGAATTTTTAGTGAAACATAATTCATGCTTCAGCAGGTTTAACAGGCTTTATAGCCCAGTATTAGCTGTTCTTCGCTGTAGGTAGTATATAGTAGGTATATGGTAGATGATACTTTTTGACATAATTGACAAAGATCAGAGAGAGAAAGAAGATAGAATAAAATAAAATAAATAAAATAGTATAGTAGTATGGTATATAGTAGTTAGATGATACTTTTTGACATAATGGACAAAGATCAGAGAAAGTAAAGTAGAGTGAGAAAATAAAGATAAGACCTATTTTTAACCGACTTCCAAAAAGGAGGAGGTTCTTAAGCACATAATGTTCTTGCGAATAAATGATTCTGAAAAAAATAAGGAAGAGAGAGAAAGAAGGTAGGTAGTATAGTAGTATAGAGTAGGTATATGAACAGAGTGATCAGCCCCCTGATTGTCTATCTTTGATAGCGACCAAAATCGGTCTCAAACTGTCAAATATGACAGTTTGGTGACCACGCTTCTGTCACTCTCATCTAAACGAAACCGAACGCGGCAAAAGATACCTACGCGATCGTTTTGACAGTTTGAGACCAATTTGAGGTTTGATAAAAGTTAGACAATCAGCCCGCTGTGAGACCACCAATACTCGTAACTTCCCAAATAGATGGGTACAGTCTGATGCAAACGTTGATTAAACTTTATTTAACAGACGGAAATTACTCACGTAAAAATATCGTTGATTTAGAAAATAATGTCTAGTCCGTACGTCCGTGTATCCGTTTGTTAATAATGTCTAGTACAACTCACGAAAGTTTTGAAAGTGAAACGTTGATTAACATTTTATTCTTTTTGAAATAACTTTGGAACTATTTTCTTTCAGTCATAATTTTCACCTTTCGTGATCTATACTGAATCTATACTGACGTTTAAAAAAACCTTTTAAACTAGTTAAATGATAAGTTTTGCAATTCGATTGAGCTTTGTAGATAATAGACGCGTACACTGATTAAGTAACTTTTTGACTTGGCAGAGTTCTATAAAGGTTAAAGCTGACCAGTCGCCTCCGCACCGGATCCTCACCGCATCGCCTTGGTATTCTTTGTATGGACTTATATGAAGTAACGCTCACTATGTCAACTCCGTAACGCTGCTGGATCGCCGCATCGCAATCCAAAAGTGAAGGAACAAGTGAACGCCGAAAAGGTGCGGGCGGCGCGCCGCTGTCAGCTGTCACCTTTAATCGATTGTTTACTGTGTTCGATTGTACCTACTGTTCTGTTCACGGTTTAATCAGTCGAATGCAGGCTTTGCACGTTAAATGCACGGCATTCATGTTTAATCGTACATTACTGAGGAGGCATGATATGTGGGTTTGTGGACTGTGTACCCGAGACCTTACCGCATTTGTACATGATTTACTTATGTATGTATGAGCTAGTGGCTAGCGCTGACGACGGAGTTTTTAGGCCGCTTGAAGGCTTCCGTCATGGCTTAAAGACTCAGACGGGACTGACAGTTTAATTCGCCCTCTGAATTTTTATAATGATGACCAATAACCGTCTTAAAGAATAAGCTATCGTAATGCAGAAATAATTTTTCAAATCCGACTGCTGGTTCCTAAGATTAGTTAAACAAAAAACAAACTCTTCTACTTTTTGGAATAGATAAAGGATAGATGAAAATCGGATCAGTCTAAAAGTGAAATTTTAAGCTAAGTAGCTTTTCTGCCTAGGGTTCCTAGGCTGTAGTTATGCCTAGGTTCAAGTGCCGGCCACACAAGCCATAATACCGCGTCATTCATTAGTCAGGCTGGGTCAAAGAGTCTGCAAACAATGCTCTCTGCATCTATGCATGTTAGTGTCGTCGGCTATTGAACGAAATACTCGCATGTAGACTCGAAGTAGTCGCGTACGGGAAGAAGAGCATAGTGGGTCTTTCTCACTCTATATTCGAGCAGCCCGACTGGGGAAGTACCTCCGCTTTAAAGAATATCTCAGCCAAATAGCATCATTCTTCTCAAATGGTGTTGTGTTCCTGCGGTGAATAAGATCGCCAGTGCTCTGCGAGGAAGCACTGCGGTGACAACTGGTGTACTGGTGGAGTGCTGGTGCAGTCTTGTCCATTGTATTGTCGGCGCAGTGATTCCTCTTTTAAAGGTTCAGCAGCGCGAGTGTGACTCCTCTGGTGTCATAGGCGTCCATATTTAAAATCAATTTATCAATTTAAAAAATAAAATAAATAAATATAATAAATATGCTATGGTAACCGCTTACCATCAGATGGGCCATACGCTTGTCTGCTACGCTTGTGGCGTAGCTTACGTTAGACGTTCTTGATTTATCGCTGAAGTTTTGCGCAGTTAATGTGTCACAATTTGGGTAACAGCAAGTGGCATTAACGAGCTGAGCGCTTCCTTAGTCGTTAAGCCATGACAGAAGCCTTTAGGCGGCCAAAAACTCCGTCACCAGAGTTGGCCACTTGCTCATACGAACTTACTTTACTATCTAATCTAATAAGCCTACTGGATCCCACTGCTGGGCAAAGGCCTCCCTTCCCTATTTACATTCACCCCGGTTACTTTACTTTAGTCAAATTCATTGGTGATCGGATAATTTTAATATTTATCTGCCGTTTTTCCAACTTCAAATGTGCTAAGTGTGCGTATATCGTTAATTCAAAAAGCGACCGACACAGGGTGGGGGCGCTACTCGCGTCAGCAGCTTCTTGTTATTGTTACCCTTTGACGTGCAACTGAGTTAATTATTCTTTTCTCTTTAGAAAACTTTAAAATTGCACTTTTATCATTTCAAGCTGTAATAAAAGTAACTTTTTCCTCATTGTCTGTATAAAAGTTAATACTTATGTAGATAAAAATAAGTTTGAAACTATTTCAAGATTAGATAAGAAGAACTAAGTGATAGCTATATCGCTAAGGCGCGGTAGGCATTCTCTCAGATCTTTCTCTCTCTCTGTGGTCGGCTCTTCATGCCTGAAGATCGTGATCACTGGTTGTCTTCGTGATAGAGTGGACAGCTTGCCTCCAACGAGTTCTATTAGTGGCTAGGTGGACCACATCGTAGAACCTGGCTTTCTTCTCTTGGAGCTGGTCCGTCCATCGAGTTGGGATCTTTAAGTATTTTAAATTATTTGAATAGTCATCTTCATTGGTTACTCAGAGGTAGGTCCAAATACATACTTAGTACATGCCCACATTTTGCAGAAGTAAGCATTTCATACGTGACAGGTTGCAAGCCAATCACCGCTATTAGAAAGCTAACTGTTACCAGTAACACAGTAATCCTTTACCGTTTAGAGCTTGTTTAAGAGAAAAAAACTACAAAGAACATTTAAAATCCATTAGGAAATAATAAATAATAAGGCTAGGTTGTGGAAAGTGGGTGGTTGGGTGAATTTAGCGTGAACATCCTGAATAAACTTTTTTGGTATAGATTGGAGGGGAAGTACCTACCTACTATATATTTTGGAATTTTCAAAAATCTAAAAATCGATAAATTGCAATCCATGGCCTCCACTCGAGAACTTTTCGGCCCAATCGGCCATCTATTCTGCGTTCTATGGCCTGCCCATTGCCACTTCAAAGTGCTAATCCGTTTGTACGCAATATCTCGTCCAAAATACCTCAGTGCCCTAAGACAAAAGTCTTCAATCAATGTGTGTTACCAGTGATGACATATGGAACAGAGACGTGGTCCTTCATTATTGGCCTCATGAGTAATACAAGCTCAGAGTCGCTCAACGAGCTATGGAGTTATGGAGATAGAGGGCTATGCTCGGGGTTTCTCTACGGTATCGAATCAGATATGAGGAGATACGTAGAAGAACTCGGGTCACCGACATAGTTTTGTGTACAACAAAGAACAATTCATTAAATTAACAGAAGAAAAAGACAGGTTCTCGTTAGTTCGTAAGGCTATGACCTCGTCGGTCATAAGGCCTATACCGTTCCGTTACAGACGCCTCATGTGCAGATGAGGTGCGGTCCAAACCTAGAGATGTTCGCATAATCTTAGGATATAATACAGAGTAGTTACAACCTCACAAACTTCATCTGGCTAAGATTTGAATTCGCGGCCTATGGTTGAAAGGCGGACACCCGACCACTCAGCCACTTTAGTCTCAACTAATTATGTGAAATTACGAACCACATTGCATTGGTAAGGATTTTGATACGACAAGTAAAGCCGCAGGTAGGAGCTATTATAAAATATTTTAACTAAAGTTAGTAATGTTACATTGCAAGTAGGTAATTAATTCGAATGGGATTTTTTTTGTCAATCTTAAGTATCATGACTGGCAGTAGATTAAATAATCTTGAGATAAGCGCGAAAAAACCAGTTCATGATTATTTTTTTACAATTAGTGATTGTGCCCGGCGTCAATGAAAAAAAAATCGGTGGGTTTTCATAAAAATTATTAAAAAAAGAACCAAATCTGTGGAGCTGTTATCAGTGTAGGGAAACACCGCTGATTTTCATTTGCTATGATCCTGACACACATTTTTTACCTAATTCGCTCTTATTACATTCTGGCTTATCGGTTTAGGGTACTTTTATCATGGCCCTTGTTTAAAAATAAATCAGTGAAATATATGAGAAATTACGCAATAAACTTGAATAGGTATTAAAAGTATATACATTTAATTTTTGTGTAGTAACTTATTTTATCGATTGTGAATAGTACACTTCTCTAAACGGCAAGTTGGTAATTGGTCGCAAATTGGTTGTGAGGAAACGATGTTTCTTTTCACCGTGTATAACTCGTGTCAAAAGAAATTAAATTTTCCGAAACCAAACATTCATTACTATGTATTTCACACCATCAAAGAAAAAGGGTATTTCCGTGGTTCATATTATGAATAGTAAGCAGAATAACAGCGCCCTCTGCCTAAAACAGTGGGCAACAATGCTGAATCACAGCCCATTTGCTACTGTAGCACACAAACAACCTATTTTTAACCGACTTCCAAAAAGGAGGAGGTTCTATGTTCGACTGTATGTACCTATGTTTTTTTTTAAGTTGATTACGTTTTGTACCTTTTGGTTAACTTTTAGCATAATAATTCCGTGGCTCGCGTGAATACGTTGATATGTCGAGATGTCAATTTTTTTTTTTATTGGCTTAAACGATTTTTACGCCTATGAAGTATCTATAAAAAAATTGACAGCTCCCTAGCTAGACAAGTTTTCGAGTTATGGCCTTGCCAACTCCTCCATTTTTCGTATTTTAGTTGACATAACTGCTTGTCAATTTTTCAAGCCACTAACACACACATGTTTTTGTAGATATTTCGATTTATCAACCTACTCATTCGCCAAAATTATATTTGTTACATGATATCTCGACATATACATATGATATTTTTGACTAACTTTTAACAAATTAAATTGTCAGGTTATGGCTAACCAAAGTATTCCGTTTAAATTCTGATACATTGAGTTGTTCAGTTATGCCCGCGCGCTCTCGCGCTGGCGTAACCGAACATGTCACTCGTATTGGTAAACAAAACGTCATTTCAGAATTTTTTTTTTTTAAGTATTGCTTTTACATAGAAAACTGATAGATTATAATTATTTGTTAAACTATAATGATATTGCTTGATTTTTACAAGCTTTTATTATTAACTTGCGATTTTTGTTCGGGTCTACTTTTGAAAATTAAATTTGACTCACTTCCCAGTGTCTGATTAAGCTGAAATTTGGAATACCTATAGGTTCTTGGTGACAATGCAATATTATTTTAACAACGAGCTGATCTGATGATGGAGCCAGGAGCTGTTCAACAAAACTCACTTTTTTTTTAGTGAAATGTTGCAAGTTCAATTTGACCCACTTTTCAGTGTTTGATTGAGCTAAAATTTGGCACACTTATAGATTCTAGATAACAATGTAATATTATGTTAACAATAAGCTGATCTGATGCTGGAGTCAGGAGCTGTTCAACAAACCTCAATATTTGTTTGGATTAAATCTTGCAAATTCAATTTGACCCACTTCCCAGCCTCTGATTGAGCTGAAATTTGGCACACTTATAGATTCTTGATGACAATGCAATACTATTGTCACAGCGACCTGATCTGATGATGGAGCCAGGAGCTGTTCAACAGAACTCACTTTTTTTTTAGTGAAATCTTGCAAGTGCAATTTGACCCACTTTCCAGTGTTTGATTGAGCTAAAATTTGGCACACTTATAGATTCTAGATAACAATGTAATATTATGTTAACAATAAGCTGATCTGATGCTGGTGTCAGGAGCTGTTCAACAAAACTCAATATGTGTTCGGGTCAAATCTTTCAAGTTTAATTAGACCCACTTCCCAGTGTCTGATTGAGCTGAAATTTGGCACACTTATGGATTCTTGGTGACAATGCAATATTATTGTAACAACGAGCTGATCTGATGATGGAGCCAGGACCTGTTCAACAAAACTCATATTTTTTTTAGTGAATTCTTGCAAGTTTAATTTGACCCACTTTCCAGTGTCTCATTGAGCTAAAATTTGGCACACTTATAGACTCTAGATAACAATGTAATATTATCATAACAACAAGCTGATCTGATGCTGGAGTCAGGAGTTATTCAACAAAACTCCTCAGTAAATTTTTCGATTGAGGTGAAACTTTGCATTTTTTTCTAGTTCCGAATACATTGTAATAATATGGTGACAATGAGCAGATGTGCTGATAAAATTTGGTTGTATTCCATTAAAATTCTCAGTGATTAACAGTAGAGCATCCGTGTTTGGGCTAATTTAAAATCAGCTTACCCTTACTATGTTAAATCTCATTTCTAAACGGTATGAATGGTTCTGAGTAATAAGTAGGTACTTCAGCAACTCAAAAAACCGGTTTTATAGTCTCTATCTGTTTGCAAGCCGATAATATAGCATTGTTTACCTACCAATATTCCATACATTAAAGGTGAATAAGTTGATATCTTTTGCGGCATAACTGGACATCTCGATACGTAACCTAAATCTCATCAATTTTTTTGTTGACATGTCTTATATCATGGAAACTATGGGGAATTTCGGTTATTTATTGTCATCATTCGAAAGAGGGCATAAAATAACCATAGAAACAATTAACACAAATACTGTAAACTAATTTACCGAGAAACCAGAAGAGGTCAAACTTTCAAACGGCCGCCCTGAAAAGTTGGTGTTTTATACATGTCAACGTATTCACGCGTGCCACGGAATTATGCTAACATAAACATAGACACATCATTTTATTTGCCACTAAGCACACGAAATACACATAATGAAACGTAGGTAATAATAATATTATTACCTACGTTTCAAAGCAAATAAGTGTGTGGCAAATATAATGATGTGTCTATGTCTATGTCTATGTTGTGAATGTTGTAACATCTCCATATAGTTACGTAGTCGGCAAGTCGGCAGTTGGTCGCAAATTGTGTTACTTGCTACGGGTACAATTACCAACGGCTTTGTATCTGTTCCCAGTGGTCAGGCAAGCCTTGTGTAGCTTCGTTTCACAGGCATTAAAACCAACTGTTACTAGAGAACGATCTACAAATCACACTAATTATATATTAGTTTTTTTTATTTTAGTTATGTGTGTATGTTCGTATGGGTGTGAGAGCCGTGTTGGCCGAGTTAGTTAGTACCTCTACTTTCGATCCGAAGGTCGTGGGTTCGAATCCTGGCCGTGCATCATTGGATTTTTCGTTCCGAAAAATTTATGCGCATTAACACGAGCTCTAAACGGTGAAGGAAAACATCGTGAGGAAACCCGCGGTTTAGTCAGCCCCACGCAAATTACCCATGTCTTTCCTTCCACAGGAAAGACCTGGGTAATTTGCGTGGTATGGACCACCATACCACGCAAATTACCCAAGGCACCCAAAAAATGGCGCAGATAGGTGTGTGTCCACCAGGACACACACCTATCTGCGCCATTTTCTCGAAGTAATATCGAAGAATTGTCCGATTCGGACGAGGTGGGCGAGGTTTCATACGATTTAATATTATGAATTCTAAAAATGCATAGTAAGCCTTAAATTAAACTCTGTACGAGTACTTTAGAATAACATAGTTATTTTTGAGTAGGCTGTGCATTTGCCAGCTACGATTGCGCTTTGAAATTCAGTCGTAATGAGTGCAGCCAATTAAAATTCTACCTCCCTCTCAAAATATTCAGAGTACACTAACAAACTCACAGTCCGTGTGATATTAACTAGGAAATAGAAATGGCAAGCCAATGACTTGCGAGTGACCCAAAGAGGAGCAAGATTTACAAGGAAAGTTCGAATTTTAACCTCTGTGGCGCAGTCTGAAACACAAAAGTTTGTGGGTTCGATTCCCGCCGTGAAAATATTTTTCATGATCTGCAAATATTTGTCTCGGGTCAAAGTGTTTTTCTATGTATGGTATAAATGTATTTACACATTAAATTAAAAAATATATATATGTAGTAGGTATGTCAGTCATGTAGATCAAGAACGACAAAGCAAGCTACGTCACGAGCGAATGAGGCGTTAGGGAGTGTACACATTGCGTTTTCTGCAGCGCGTTTTTGAGCTGCGCGTTTGTATCGATACAAACGCGCGTTCGCAACGCGTTTTTTTCCATACAAAAGCGAACCGGGAGGGACTGCGCGGGGGGCTACGCGTTCGCATCGCGTTCGAATCGCGTTTGTATCGATACAAACGCGCTGCAAAAAACGCAATGTGTACACTCCCTTAATGCGCATATTACATTCAAACCACGACTTAGGATTGAGAGTCGAGTCACTTTTCCACTAGGCCAACACGGCACATGCTTTAAGTTCAAATGAAAATCAATAATTGTAAAAACATAACCTGCCTTGAGGAACAAAGCAGTCGGATAAAACAAACGTCCAATGTTATGATATTCTATCAGCAAAAGAATGATAGAAATAAAATGACAATATTATTGGACATTGAACGAATCCTCTATTGGTTTACGTGCGAGATAGAATGGTCCAGGTTACGCTGGTGCTAGGATATTTAGAAGTAGGTACATCAAATATATGTAGAGCCGTGGAAAAGTATAGAATTTGAAGTTGGTAAAGGGAATATTGTCTTATTTTTAGAAGTAAAAATAGAAGCGTCGTTTGAAATAGTTTTGTACTCACGTTCTCGAAAACAGCTCTAACGATTTCGATGAAGTTTGCGCTACGGGGATTTACGGAGGCGAAAAATGGATCTAGCTAGATTTCATATCTGGGAAAATTCGTTTTTTCGGCATTTTCACACAAAAAGATTTACCAGTGCAATGTGGTTCGTAATTTCGCGAAAGTTGAGACCAGTGTGGCTAAGTGGTTAGGGTATCCGCCTTCCAGCCGAAGGCTGCGATTTCGAATCTCAGCCATTTTATATACTTATTTATAAAAGTTTATATTTTTGTAAGTTTTTTTTTGTTCATTTTTCTTTTTTAATTCCTCACTATACTATTATAGTACCTATAGTGAGACCTTAAGTACACAGTTGGTCTTATTTTGGTCAAAATAAAGTTACTATTCTACCATAGCATCCAATATCGATTCTAGTAATTATCGCCTGTCCTGAAATTGATGGATTGCGTTCCGATACAGGCTCTGTTACGTAGCACAAATAAAACAGCTGGCTAGTACTGATTACACTGTATTTTTTTTTCAACCTATGTCATCCCACTGCTGGGCAAAGATCTCCTCCAAATCTCTCCAACCATCTCTGTTTTTTGTGATTTCCCACCAAGTCTCGTCGAAGGCGTCGAGATCATCCCTCCAACGTTTTTTTTTTGTAATTATGTAATACAAAATTAATTTATTTCTTTTATTTTATTCAGAAGACAGACAGTAAGAATTAACACCTTACTTAATTACAAGTAACCTCACGTCTTTGCATGTAACAACTAAACCGAGCTAAACAAAACTTGGTGAAGAAATTAAAAAAATTAAAATAACTACTTACAAAACAATATAAAAAAAAAACAAACATAAAAACCATTTTAAAAATATAAAAATATTTTAGTTAGGTATTGTAAAATCGTTATGGTGCTAATACACGCTAGGCCAGCCTAGGCGAGCCTAGGCGAGCGCGAGCGGAAGGCGAAACGATGCAAGGCGACAGCGATAGAGAGGCAATGCGAGCCTGGGCCAGCGTGTATTCGCGCCTTTAAACGACAAGAGGTTGGAGGTACTTGAAAGATTTCGTATGAAGCCGTGCTGCTCTGAGATAAATGAAGAGGGTTGAGCAAACTGCCTTGTAAACTACTTTCTCGAGTACCTACTTTCGCATATATAGACAACTTTGTTATTAATTTCGCTTTGGCTGCCAATTTTTTATATGGGAGTAATGAAGGCTGACTTCCAAATCCTAGGCACAACGTCCTCTAGAGCGCATGGTGAGTAAACTCAACGGATAGGCTTAACTAAACTAATTACTGAAACGGAAGAGAATCGCATTGTGTTGTACGCGAACCACTGTCTATTCTGCCCCCTTAGCCATATTACACTATCTATCGTCGCTGTAGAATAGAATACTTCAAAATGTATAGGAATTGACGTTTCAAGTAGATGAGTCACGTGGTCAGAACGTCAATTCCTATACATTTTGAAGTATTCTATTCTATCCCGACGGTAGATAGTGTAATATGGCTAGGGCCCCTGGAGTCCCACTATCCTAGCTGTTCTATTTTTCTATAGCATTGTGAGTTGACGGGATGGGAATTTTGAGGAGATCGAGAAAATTGGGTGCGTGTCAGCGCTAATCGCATCCGGGTGTTGGGCACGACGAGTTTTTTGACAATTTTGTATATCGCGGCGCAAATTTTACGAATGAATGAATGAAAAACCCTAACACCTATATTTATACACCAGCAATCACTTGCTGCTAAGTAATTTCTCAATCAAGTCATTACTTGAGGATAGAATAGCAGCATTTACACGCAGAGATATCTGTGCGGATATCTGTAAAGATATCTGTACAGTCCAGATGCCAGAGCATTTAAACGAAGAGATATCTGTGCGGATATCTGTAAAGATATCTGTACAGTCCAGATGCCGCGGGAAATAGCACGCGCCATTCCAACCTTTGACAGTTTTATCCGCGGTTATCTGTAAAGATATCTGTACGGATATCTGTACAGATATCTTTACAGTCAAGATCCGTGGTAAAAACTCTACCGTGTTAATGCCGCTAATTCTTCATTTAAAATCTTGTTCTATAGCCGAGTAATCAAATTTATGTCAAAATCAAATGTAAAATGCTAAAGTTCTCAATGTTCAAGTAAAGAAAGTGGTGACTACGTATTACTTGGCGAAGAATCCTAACTTTTTACAGTTCTAACTTCAAGCTAATATTGAACTATTGAATAAAAATCATTACTAGAGTAATTACTTTTATTAAAGTAATCACTTAAGCTGGAAACAAACTATCGGACGCATCCATAAGTCGCGGCTGTTAGCCGCGACTGATAAGTGTGCACACCGTCCGAACACCCAGCGGGCCAGATTGCCTTCGGACGTCTGAAGGTCCAAGGACGCGTCCGCGACTTTCGTCAGATAATGTGCACAGTTCTATGTTCGTTCTATATCCAGATACCTATTCAGTCGCAGCTGTCAGCCGCGTCCATCAGCCGCGTCCGATAATTTGTTCCCAGCTTAAAGCTGGGAACAAATTATCGCACGCATCCATAAGTCGCGGCTGTTAGCCGCGACTGATAAGTGTGCACACCGTCCGAACACCCAGCGGGCCAGATTGCCTTGGGACGTCCAGCTTTAAGCTGGAAACATACTGTCGGACGCGGCTTACGGACGCGGCAGACAGCCGCGACTGAATAGGTATCTGGATATAGAACGAACGTAGAACTGTGTACATTATCTGACGAAAGTCGCGGACGCGTCCTTGGACCTTCAGACGTCCGAAGGCAATCTGGCCCGCTGGGTGTTCGGACGGTGTGCACACTTATCAGTCGCGGCTGTCAGCCGCGTCCGTCAGCCGAGTCCGATAATTTGTTCCCAGCTTAAGAGGCCTAGTAATGTAAAAAGAGCCAAATCTATAGAGCTGTTGTCAGTGTCAGTTGATCTGTTTTTGTTGTCAGTTGATATTCCTGTGAAATTAGTTCCTAGTTTTTTTCAACCTATTTTTATTTTCACTAAACTGCCTTTAGAATTTCCTTTGGTTATTTAGGAATTCCAGTCGGTAATATACCAGTCACCCACCAAAATGTTGCCACATTTACCACACCGGAAGTAATGGGGTAAAACGGCCGTTTCCGGCGCCTTGATGTGATAGCCTTCCGGTCCGGATCCGTTCCCGAATCTACAATCGGATACGGATCGTGAGATCGCGGTTTACGGATCAGAAGATCGCACTTAGGTACAAGGGTTTTATCAATCTGGGGGCATGGTAGTGTAAACTACGTAATGTGAACTACGTAAGTGGTCGAGAAAAGGTAGGTAGTGTCCTGCGCTTCGCTTGGTCCCCACCAAGACGAGCCAAGCGAAGCGCAGGACACTACCTACCTTTTCTCGAAGCGCTTCGTTGTTTTTTTGAACCCTCATAACTTGGATTTTTATTAAAAAAATCTTATGATGTCAATACTAGATTTATCAAACTTATAGTTTCAATTGCATAGCTCTAATACTTAGATTTTATTGATTTATAAAAACCCCTATTTCGTCACTGATTCACTCACTCACTGATGATCATCAAAATTAATCATCGTGATTGTTTATTATTATTATTTATTAATTTATTATCGTGATAGATCGTCTGTAAGCGATGTTCTAATGAGTGATTGCTAGTCTATCTTATCAACATCTCAGGCACTACAGCATCCTATTAAGCGCATGCTTTTGTATAAATCATCTAGAGGGGTGTAAGACATCACGTTTCCTTGAGGAATTGTATCCTTAGCATTGAAAGTATCGACTAGTGGAATAAAATAGCGAGTGTTTAATTTTTGAATATTTAGCTGGTTCGAATCCTGGGTGAAGCAAGCGAATTTTAGAAAATCTTTGTATGCAGGTATGTTTCTTTTTAAAAATAAAGGAAAGTTTCCTTTAAGTAAAATACTACATCTAAAGGATTTAACGTAGTTTCCCTCCAGGGCCCATACATTTTTTCCACCCTGATATAAGAACGAAGCATTCAACTTCAATATATTTAATACTAGCTGCTGCCCGCGGCTTCGCTCGCGTGGTACTCAGATAAAAAGTAGCCTATGTTACTCTCCAGCCCTTCAACTATCTCCACACAAAAAATCACGTCAATCCGTCGCTCTGTTTTGACGTGAAAGCAGGACAAATAAACAAACAAATAAACACACTTTCACATTTATAATATGGGTACCTACGGAGGTACGGATTTTCCCCATAACCTTAGATATATACATTTTCGCAAGAATTTTCACAATTTGTTACGAAGGTTTATTTTTTTACCATCATAAATTAACCCACAAAGCACTGCCGAGATCAAAGAGCAGACAAGAATAGAGGTTCAAGTACTCGACAAAGAGCACTAACATTGTTTGCTGGCTTTGCTTGTTCGTTAGCGGAACTGCGATTTGTTTATGCAATGTAGTTTTTTTTGCACACAGACACACTTGGCTGTGTTGATAAAATATGACTGGAACGTTTCAGTTGGATCGTCTTGGATTTGATTTGAAAACGAAACTAGCTGCTGCCCGCGGCTTCGCTCGCGTGGTACCAGGATAAAAAGTAGCCTATGTCACTTTCCAGCCCTCCAACTATCTCCACACAAAAAACCACGTCAATCCGTCGCTCTGTTTTGATGTGAAAGCAGGACAAATAAACACACTTTCACATTTATTATGGGTACGGATACTAGCGACCCACCCAGGCTTCGCATGGGTCGCATCACAGATCACATTAGAAACCTCCAAAATTATCAGTGTTTCTCTACTATATTATGCATGTATTATACATATAAAGTTTCCTCTTGAATCACTCTATCTATTAAAAAACCGGATCAAAATCCGTTGCGTAGTTTTAAAGATCTAAACACGCATAGGCATAGCGGGAAGCAACTTTGTTTTATACTATGTAGTGATAGTGATGATCACGACTGTATCTCAATTTAGGTAACATTTACCTACGAGCACACCCCGGACACTCGACGAAATCTCTATGCAAAAGCGGCGTCTACCTATTTTTACACTACACAATGTCAGTTTTGTACACAGTAAGGTTGTCACCGTATGAATAATATACCCACACTGTGGTCTCGGTCTCGTCTATGCGTGTGGCGCGTTCCGTGCTCGAAGTCAGCTCCTCGCCAGCTCAAACTCACAGTATCCATTCTATACGTAGTATTATTATCTGTTCTGTGCTACGGGCTTTAAAAGTGCCAACTAAAGTGGAAGAATGAAAACAAGTTTTATTGCATCGCTAACTATTCCAAGTTGGGCGATAAATTTTAATATGAATATGTCGTTTATAATGAAAGCCGGGCGTTGCGATGAATGGGGACCAAATTACACAGAAACGAATATTTTTTTAAACTTTCGCGATCACTATCCATATTGAAAAAAAAAACCGAGTGTACCTATCACACGACTGAAGTGAACCTTCCGTTCACTTCACCCTATCACACTTTTCGTAACGCTCTCGTCACGCATTCACCAGCTTACTCCCCAAGTCAAGCGTTCGTAAAGAAGTTTTACTTCAATAATAAATGAATCAGCTGCACCTGCACTAGCCAAGTTACATATTTATCTACAATCGCTAACGCTATAGGCAACAGAGAAAATATAAATAAAATTAATTCAATGACGATAAATCACATGGCCAGCATTGATAGACAGAGATTCGATACGAAGCACAGGATCACGACTTTATTCCATGGTTCGGTAGACATTCTCTCAGTTTTTTTTAGGATATTCAAGATCCTTTGAAGGTGAATACGGGTTAGTAAAAACCTATAACTAGTGAATTTTTTTTTAATAATTCATTTATTTAGGACAAACATTTGTGTGATGAACATAGATGTTTGTTCTGTGTCTGGGTGTTATAAAGTATTTTAAGTATGTATTTACAAATATGTAAGTATTCTATCAGGTACCTAGTTCCCATAGTACAAGCTTTGCTTAGTTTGGGGCTAGATGGCGCTGTGTCAATATGTCCAGCAATATTTATTTATTTATTTATTTATATTGATGCCGAGATTTGAACTCAAGACGGCAGTAATTTTATTACATTCAGTCGATCATTTTAGACTAATTTTATTGCTTACTCTTAGCAAATAAATAGCTTAGAGATACACGCATAAAAAAAGTTGCGATCAGTTTAAAAAAAAAATCGTTATCTAAATGTTTTTTAATAATAAGTATTTCAACATTGTTAAAAAATATGATAATCAAACTGATCGCAAAATTTTTAATGCATAAGTATGCTTAGTAATTAATTATATTAAAAGTATAAGAATTAAAAAAAAGTAAGGTAAAGTTTAAATATACCTTCAAGAATTAAAATCCCTGAAATCGTAAAATGAGCTTATACGTTCATCCGCTCGATACAGTGTGACTGCAGTCACTAAGGTGGCAAGTTGTTTTCTTTGGAACTTCTTGAAGTTTTTGTCGCTAATGGATTGTTTTTCTGAACTTTTTAGTTTGTATGAGCTAGTTTGCGTTCTACAAGAGGACAGCGCATATTAGAATGAAATACCTGGGCGACCGAGCTCTGCTCGGGTGCATAAAGCCATTTAGTTGTTCAATTACGAACCACATTGCACTGGTAAACCTTTTTGCGTGAAAATGCCAAGAAAATGGCATTTCCCAGATATGAGACCTAGCTAGATCGATTGTTCGCCCCCGTAAACCCCCGTACTGAAAATTTTATCGAAATCGTTACAGCCATTTTCGAGAACCTCAGAACATGCAAACAAACTTAAAACTTCAAACATGAAACAAATTTTGCTCGTTTAATAGAATAGGATATTTAGATATAAGAAGATTTCCGAAAGAATTGCTGGGACAAAAATCTGGCACCCAAAAAGTGTTTCTTGTCCAGATTCATAAGGCGCTCCGCAGACAGAGCAACTTTAGTTGGAGAAACTAACAACTTTTAAAAAGTTTTCGTTATAAGTTGCCAGTTGCAGCAACAAAAAGGCCCAGTTTACCGTTGCTGCGATTCTAAACAAACTTTTGAAATTCAAGATAAGACTGGCGCTGCGGGGAACGGGGAGGGAGTAAAACGCTTGATGCTTTGCGATTGTCCATTTTAAAAACCAGCAACTTGATACAACTGGTACAAAGTAAGCTGCTAATTGCGGGAATTTGGATTTGATTGTGTCATCAATTGCATTGACCGAAAACTGTTGCGAACACCGAAACTCGCAACTAGAGTCGCTACGTTTGCGCAGTTTCTGAAAATTATACGAAAATCACAAAAAACAGATAAACAGAACATTGCCGGTTGCTGCAACTGAGAGCTCAAAGTTGCTATGTGTGCTGAACGCATAATACTATCGTCAGTGAACCTAATATAATTGTTGAATTGAGTAGGTACTAAAAACGTTGACTTTACATTTTACCTGCCATGAGAATTGAACCTACGCAACCGATGTAAGTAGTCGCTATACAGCGAACAATAAATACAATAATGTTTATGATCAAAAAAGAATTCTTTAAATATTAAATAAAAAAGTACTTTGCTTTCTTTTACAGAGTTCTTTTAAACCTTTTGAAACGACACACAATAGATGAAGCCAACTTAAAGGTATTATAATGAAAATCTTATCATTGTTGCTGAAGATTCTACCTAAATGTATATTAAGTATACTTACCTACTTTGTTCTGTAGACTTCGAAAATAATTTAAGAATCTCTGCCTTCTGCGCTGCAGGTCGTGGGTTCGACTGCCACACAGGACAAACATTTGTGTGATGAACATACCGTACATACATATGAACATGTGTTTGTTCTGTGTCTGGGTGTTATAAAGTAAGTACTATAATAAGTATGTATTTAAAAAAAGTATTTAAGTATTCTATCAGTTATCCAGTTCCCATAGTACAAGCTTTGCTTAGTTTGGGGCTAGATGGCACTGTGTTAGAAAACACGATACAAAAATCTAGCATTTTCGAATTCTGCAAGTCGAAGTGAATATTTAAACAAACGTTACTAGCATTTTGAAGAATTAATTAAAATTAATCCTAATTACAGACGATTATCAACGTATCATCAGACACTTAAATCGTCTGAGCTAATAATTACACAAAGATAAGATAGAATGATTAATATAAATGAATAGATTGATTATTACTTTCATTTATGAATATTATTTGATTAGTTGACGACGAAACGATGCGTGTTTTGGTTTGCTTGTCTCTGTTTCTAGTTTCGGTTTATGCAAAACACGAAAACTATAATGGGTGAGTAAACACAAGTCATATTAATATTAGAACAAAATACCCGACCGCAATGAAATTTTGGTTAACTTTTGGTTAAAATTAAATTGGTAATTGTTTTTAATCCTCTTAAAGGTACTACGGTTGAAATTTTTAACTCACTCGTACAATTGAGACGAATCTAATGATACCTCATGTTACAATTAAATCAAGTCTGCAATACCAAAGAAATATAGGTAGCCCACATAAATCTAAGTAATCACTAGATTATATTAAACATTACCCTTTACAAATTATAAATAACAATGGGGTAAATCATTAAAAGTATAACCATGTCCATACAAATTCACATCCACATTTTGATATAATATAAATGTTTGATATCAGATACGCTCTCTACCAAGTGACCGTAAAATCCATAGACCAAGTCAGACTGGTCAATGATGTGGAAACTAAATTAGACCTGGACATCTGGGCCCACGCCGTCCCCGGCCGTGCAGGAACTGTTTTGGTGGAGCCAGCCAAGAAGGAGCTTTTCGAAAATGAGCTCAAAACCGCTGGAGTAGAGTTCAAAGTTGAAACAGAGAATGTTGTAGAGTAAGTTTTTTTTTAATATGCTTGTGTTTGGAGTTATTTTTTAATTATTTTAACATAAATTAATTAATTAAATTAAAAATCTTAAGAGGCCGGTGACACACGAATGTCCATACAAACGTGATATCAAAATCATTCAAAAAATCATATATTTTATCACTTTATGTTATTAATCTAGATTTACTACTGTTACACTTTTGTTCAAAAAAAAATATATCTGGGCAAATTCAATTTTTAACCTTTTTAATTAATTAATTTTTATTTTATTACTTAATTTTTAAGGTGTACAATAAAAGCATTTTCATTCATTCATTCATTAACATATCTTCGATTTTCAGGCTTATCGAGTTGGAAGAGAAACTTCTTGCGGAAGCTTCTAAAAAGCCCTTAAATAGATCTAAAGTAGAGGCCCTTCCCTTTGACAGGATCTACACTTATGAGGAAGTAAGATTTTGGTCCGTTAAGAATTTGGAAAACAGACAAGCCTTAGGCCTAGCTTTTCGAACAAACTTCCTTAACCTGACTGGCTTGTCCTTGTCCTGAGCTTGACTATTAAGATTTAAGCGCATGGACCGAAAAGAAAGCTAAGCCCTTTACCGTGTTTGTTGCTCTGATTCTTCACGGTCTTGGTCGTAAAAGAACAGCCCCTTGATCTTTGATAGCGACTAAAATTAGTCTCAAACTCTCAAATATGACAGTTCAGTGACCACGCAAGTAGCTCTATCAATCTCATCTCAACGAGACCGAACGCGTCAAAAGATACCTACGCGATCGTTTTGACAGTTTGAGACCAATTTGAGGTTTGAGACAAGTTAGACAATCAGCCTGCAGGTCGAGTAGATTCACCTAGCACTTAAGACGATTTAAACTTACTGAATAAAATGTTGTTCTTTAATGTTTTAATGATATTTTCAGGTTAACACGTTTATAGAGGATCTGGCTGAAGCATACCCTGAGACAGTAACGCTGGTCAACGGAGGAAAGAGTTTTGAAGGCAGAGACATCAACTACCTGAAGATATCTACCACCAACTTCCAGGTATCCAAACGCATACTTCCCTTTTTGTGAATCCATGTCAAGTTAAGACTACTTTTGTTGGCCTGTGTTTGTTGTTGTGCATTCATATCTAGGTAGATTATTTTAGTATGCATAAACCAAGAAGTCATTTTAAAGAACACACTACAAACATACAGACTTTGTGTAAAGAACAACTATACTATTTCAAGCATTGTTTCTCCAGGATGAATCCAAGCCCATAGTCTACATGGAATCCCTGCTCCACGCTCGCGAATGGATCACCCTCCCCGTGACCCTCTACGCTATCCACCAACTGGTGATTGACGTGACGGAGAAGGACCTGCTTCAAGGCATCGATTGGATTATAGTTCCTGTTGCCAACCCTGATGGCTACGTGTACTCACATGACACGGTTAGATCTTTTCATTCCATTTATATGTACAAGTGATCTAGATTGTGTAAAGCAACTAAAATAGGAATAAAAAAACATCGAGGAACCAAATGACAAAAAGTTAATTTTGTGCAGCCCAGAATTGCCCTGTCATTAGATTCTCAGAATTATCCGTTTTCTGTCTCTTTCTACAGAATCGTTTTTGGAGGAAAAACCGAGCCACTGGCTACAGCACCACATGCGATGGTGTTGACCTCAACAGAAACTTTGACTTCAACTGGTCTCAATCCAGCAGCAGCAACGTTTGCTCAGAAACCTTCCACGGCCGAGGGCCCTTCTCTGAGCCCGAAACAGCCGTCATCAGAGACATAGTATTGGAGTACCGTGACAGAATCGAGCTGTTCCTCGACATCCACAGTTTCGGAGGCTTGATTCTGTATGGTTATGGAACAGGAATTCTTCCCCCAAACGGTCTTTATGTCAACCTGGTTGGTGTACTAATGGCTCAAGCAATAGATGCCGTTAAGATGCCGTGGAATGATGATTACGTCGTCGGAAACTCAGCTTTGGTGTTGTATGCTTCATCAGGCAGCGCACAGGATTACGGCCAGTTTATTGGAGCACCATATTCCTACACTTATGAGCTACCAGGACCGAGAACTGGATCAGGTTTCCTGGTAGACCCTGAATTTATTTGGCAAGCTGGATTTGAGACTTGGGAGGGTATTAAGGCAGGAGCCAGATATGCTCGCGACCACTTCAGAAGGCGTAGTCTGAAATAAGAGTTTGTAAATATTTATCGGTTGCTGCAACTGAGAGCTCAAAGTTGCTATGTGTGCTGAAGTCCTACGTCTATCGTCAGTGAACCCAGTATATTGTTGAAATACAACTTTGACTTTGACTTTTGAAATTTTGAAGCTAGAAGATCATTAAACATTTTACCTGTCATGAGAATTGAACCTACTAACAATGTTTATCATCAAAGCATTTTTCAAATTTTAAATAAAAAATTATGTAGCCTTCTTTTACAGAGTTCTTTTAAACCTTTTGAAACGACACAATACATGAAGCCAACGTATAGGTATTATAATGAAAATCATTGTTGCCGAAGATTCTACCTACATGTATAATATACCTACATTGTATAATATACACGCAAATAAATCATTTCCTTTCATTTCATTTCATTTCATTTCATTGTTCTGTAGACTTCAAGAATAATGTTCTGTGGCTGGGTGTTATAAAGTATTCTTTGTATGTATTTACAAAAAAAGTACCTATATAAGTATTCTATCAGTTATCTGGTTCCCATAGTAAAAGCTTTGCTTGGTTTGGGGCTGGATGGCGCTGTGTGAAATGTCCAGCAATATTTATTATTTAAGTAGTACGAGGGGCGTTCAATGTATTTTCGGTATCGGAACTTTTTTGTTAGTAATGAGGGTAGTTTTTATCCGTGGTTCTCTTATGACATTATCCAAAGTGGCAACTACAAAATTTCATCGGTTTTCCACCGTTAGTTTTTTCACAATCGTGCTTCGAGTGCAAGTGGGTGCCATGAATTCTCACACCACCGCAGAGACAAGCGCGTATTGAGAGTTTTTGGAGCTTTATCATGAAAATCCTACCAGTGTTTTCGAACGCGTCGTTACCGGAGACGAACCCTGGGTTCGTCCCTACGACTTTGAGAGCAAATACGAGTCAATTCAGTGGTCAAAAAAGGTGCAGCACCTCCGAAGATGTTCAAAGTCACACAATCGGTCGGAAAGCTCATGGTCACAGTATTCTGGGACTCTAAAGACATTTTTCTGATTGAAAATACCAAAAAAGGCATAAGTTTAACAGTAGCAGCATACGCATACACTATTCGTAACTTTAAGGAAGCAATTAAAGAAAAAAGGCGAGGAAAACTGACCACGACAATGCACCGGTTCACACGGCGCGTGTTGCATAGGCTGCTATTCAGGAGTTTGGTTTCCAAGAGATCAATCATCCACCTTACAGTCTAGACCTGGCACCTAGTAATTATTTTTTGTTCACAAAGTTGAAAAAAAAGATTCGCGGAAAACGATTTTCCGACGATGAAGAGCTCAAGGTGGCCATTAACGATCATTTTTCAGAGAAGGACGAAAGTTATATTTTTGAGGGTATTGAGGAGATGATTTTACGTTTTGAAAAGTTTTATGGACACGGGATTTTATCGCGTAATTTACCTTATTTATCCCGACGTTTCGGCTATGTTGCAATAGCCGTGGTCGCGGGCAGACTGCCCGCGACCACCGATAAAATCCCGTGTCCATAAAACTTTTCAATATGAATAGTGATCGCGAAAGTTTAAAAAAGACTACTGATTTTACGTTGTAACAAGATTATTTAGATTGCAGGGGACTATATAGAAAAATCAAATTAATTTGCCTTTTCCTTCATATCCATACCGAGAATACATTGAACGCCCCTCGTATATCAGTCATGTGGTTCCCATAACACAAGCTCTGTTTAGCTTGGGGCTACATGATGCTGTGTGAAATGTCTAGCATTATTTATTTATTTATTTTTATTTATATGTCGTGGGTTCGATGTCCACACAGGACAAACATTTGTGTGATGAACATAGATGTTTGTTCTGTGTCTGGGTGTTATAAAGTATAATAAGTATGTATTTACAAAAAGTATATAAGTATTCTATCAGTTATCTGGTTCCCATAGTACAAGCTTTACTTAGTTTGGGGCTAGATGGCGCTTTGTGAAATGTCCAGCAATATTTATTTAGAAAACAAGATAAAAAATCTAGCATTTTAGAATAGAATAGAATAGAATAGAATATAGTTTATTGACAACACACACAGAAGACGGAGGACAGAGCTTAAAAAAACAAACATTATTGTAGGTACCTACATAAATTAAATAATGTGCCAAATTATTTTGTTGCGTACCTACCTATATACTTAATAAATACCCACCCACCTAGATACATTATGTAGGTAGATAGGGCGGGCCTATAGTAAACCGCATGCTCTGGTTGCTCCGTCTATGCCGGGGGTCGCCAATTGGGTCCAGACTCAGCTCTAAGCTAACTTCACGTGGATAATACCATGTGAAGAAGAAGAAGAAGAAGAAGAAGAATTTTCGAATTGTGCAAGTCGAAATGAATATCTAAACAAACGTTACTATAATTTCGAAGGATTAATTAAAATTAATCCTAATTACAGACGATCATCAACGTACTCGTATCATCAGACACTTAAATCGATTGAGATAATAATTACAAAAAGATAAGATAGAATGATTATATAAATGAATGGATCGATTATTAGTTTCATTTATGAATATTATTTGATTAGTTGACGACGAAACGATGCGTGTTTTGGTTTACTTGTCTCTGTTTCTAGTTTCGGTATTTGCAAAACACGAAAACTATAATGGGTGAGTAAACACAAGTCCTATTAATATTAGAACAAAATACACGAACGCAATGAATTTTTGGTCAACTTTTGGATAAAATTAAATTGGCAATTGTTTTTAATCCTATAATTTTATTTTGTTATAGTGTTAATCCACACTTGGGTATTTACATTTTAAACTGAAAAATCTTATCAAAATTTTCAATTCCGACGGGATTCGAACCCGTAATGATACAAGCGATCCTCCTTTAGCCGGAGTGCCTTTACCAATTCGGCCACGGAACCTCTGACGCCAGAGTTGAAAATCATGATAAGACCATACTATCGATTATAGCATCGTCGGAATTGAAAATTTTGATAAGATTTTTCAGTTAAAAATGTTTTTAATCCTCCTGTAGGTGCTTCGGTTGAAATTTTTTAACTCACTCGTACAATTGAGATGAATCTAAATATACCTCATGTTACAATTAAATCAAGCCTGCAATCCATCCATACCCATATTATAAATGTGAAAATGTGTTTGTTTGTTTGTTTGTCCTGCTTTCACGTCAAAACAGAGAGACGGATTGACGTGATTTTTTGTGTGGAGATAGTTGGAGGGCTGGAGAGTGACATAGGCTACTTTTTATCCCGAAAAAATGCACGTTTCCCGTGGGGTAAAGTAGTAGTAGTCCACGCGGGCGAAGCCGCGGGCGTCAAATAAATATACATAATCTACTTAATTCTAAGTTATCCCTAGATTACATTGAACATTACCCTTTACAAATTATCAAGAACAATGGGGTAAGTAAGTACCTAAATCATTAAAAGTATAGGTAAGCATGTCCTGTCCATACATATTCACATCCACATTTTGGTATAAGTAATATAAATGTTTGATTTCAGATACGCTCTCTACCAAGTGACCGTAAAATCCATAGACCAAGTCAGGCTGGTCAATGATGTAGAAACTAAATTAGACCTGGACATCTGGGCCCACGCCGTCCCCGGCCGTGCAGGAACTGTTTTGGTGGAGCCAGCCAAGAAGGAGCTTTTCAAAAATGAGCTTAAAACCGCTGGAGTAGAGTTCAAAGTTGAAACAGAGAATGTTGTAGAGTAAGTTTTGTTTTTTTTTAAATAATGCTTGTGTTTGGAGTGGTATTTTTTAATTATTTTAACATAAATTAATGAATTAGATTAAAATTCTTAAGAGGCCGGCGACAGACGAATGTCCATACAAACGTGATATCAAAATCATTCAAAAAATCATATATTTTATCACTTTATGTTATTAAGCTATATTTACTACTGTTACACTTTTGTGCCAAAAATAATACCTGGGCAAATTCAATTTTTAACCTTTTTAATTACTGAATTATTAGTTTTTTATTTTATTACTTAATTTTTAAGGTGTACAATAAAGCATTTTCATTCATTCATTCATTAACATAATTATCTTCCATTTTCAGGCTTATCGAGTTGGAAGAGAAACTTCTTGCGGAAGCTTCAAAAAAGCCCTTAAATAGATCTAAAGTAGAGGCCCTTCCCTTTGACAGGATCTACACTTATGAGGAAGTAAGATTTTGGTCCGTTAAGAATTTGGAAAACAGACAAGCCTTAGGCCTAGCTTTTCGAACAAACTTCCTTAACCTGACTGGCTTGTCCTTGTCCTGAGCTTGACTATTAAGATTTAAGCGCATGGACCGAAAAGAAAGCTAAGCCCTTTACCGTGTTTGTTGCTCTGATTCTTCACGGTCTTGGTCGTAAAAGAACAGCCCCTTGATCTTTGATAGCGACTAAAATTAGTCTCAAACTCTCAAATATGACAGTTCAGTGACCACGCAAGTAGCTCTGTCAATCTCATCTCAACGAGACCGAACGCGTCAAAAGATACCTACGCGATCGTTTTGACAGTTTGAGACCAATTTGAGGTTTGAGACAAGTTAGACAATCAGCCTGCAGGTCGAGTAGATTCACCTAGTTCTTAAGACGATTCAAATGTTTTTCTTTAATGTTTTAATGGTATTTTCAGGTTAACACGTTTATAGAGGATCTGGCTGAAGCATACCCTGAGACAGTGACGCTGGTCAACGGAGGAAAGAGTTTCGAAGGCAGAGACATCAACTACCTGAAGATATCTACCACCAACTTCCAGGTATCCAAACGCATACTTCCCTTTTTGTGAATCCATGTCAAGTTAAGACTATTTATATTGGCCTGTGTTTTTTGTTGTGCTTTCATATCTAGGTAGATTATTTTAGTGTACGTTTTAACCCAAGAAGCCTAGCAAAATAATACACTACAAACATAATACTTAGACCTTGTGTAAATAACAACTATATTATTTCAAGCATTATTTCTCCAGGATGAATCCAAGCCCATAGTCTACATGGAATCTCTGCTCCACGCTCGCGAATGGGTCACACTCCCCGTGACCCTTTACGCTATCCACCAACTGGTGATTGACGTGACGGAGAAGGACCTGCTTCAAGGTATCGATTGGATTATAGTTCCTGTTGCCAACCCTGATGGCTACGTGTACTCACATGACACGGTAAGACCTTTTTATTCCATTTATATGTATAAGTGATCTAGATTGTGTAAAGCAACTAAAATAGGAATAAAAAAAACATCGAGGAACCAAATGACAAAAAGTTAATTTTGTGCAGCCCAGAGTTGCCCTGTCATTAGATTCTCAGAATTATCCGTTTTCTGTCTCTTTCTACAGAATCGTTTTTGGAGGAAAAACCGAGCCACTGGCTACAGCACCATATGCGATGGTGTTGACCTCAATAGAAACTTTGACTTCAACTGGTCTCAATCCAGCAGCAGCAGCGTTTGCTCAGAAACCTTCCACGGCCGAGGACCCTTCTCTGAACCCGAAACAGCAGTTATCAGAGACATAGTATTGGAGTACCGTGACAGAATCGAGCTGTTTCTCGACATCCACAGTTTCGGAGGCATGATTCTGTATGGTTATGGAACAGGAATTCTTCCCCCAAACGGTCTTTATCTCAACTTGGTTGGTGTACTAATGGCTCAAGCAATAGATGCCGTTAAGATGCCGTGGAATAATAATTACGTCGTTGGAAACACAGCTTTGGTGTTGTATAGTACATCAGGCACCGCACAGGATTACGGCCAGTTTATTGGAACACCATATTCCTACACCTATGAGCTACCAGGATTGAGAAGTGGAACAGGTCTGTCTGGTTTCCTGGTGGACCCTGAATTTATTGAGCAGGCTGGATTTGAGACTTGGGAGGGTATTAAGGCAGGAGCCAGATATGCTCGCGACAACTTCAGAAGGCGTAGTCTGAAATAAGAGTTTGTAACTACGAGTATGTCCAGTTCATTATACTTTTAAATCTTTAGAACTACGAGTATATATTAAATCAATTTTGTTTCTAGATTCAGGTTAGTTTGGTGATTTTACGAGTACATTGAGTACATTTAAAATTTCACAAGTTTTTTTACAAAAGTCACCTGAAGTAACCAAACTATTTTGGATAAAATCTCTTGCATTGATATGAAATTACACTACACAAATACATTGCAAAGTCTCATTGATCAATAAATATTTTTTCATTTCGCCGATGTTTAATTTGTTCTGTCGAAGCCTTTGTTTGTGTTTGCGTTTAACTAAGGATTAAAACAACGATCATTCGGATTTGTTCAGTAATTGGTGCTTCAGTTGTGGTGAAGGTGCAATTGACCCCGAAAAGTTGCGTAGTTTTAAAGATTTAAGATCTTCTTGAAATTTTTGCCGCTAATGGATTGTTTTTCTGAACTTTTGAGTATTTATGAGCTAGTTTGCGTTCTACAAGAGGGTAGCACGAATTAGAATGAATATTTAGATATAGGTACCTAAGAAGATTTCCGAAAGAATTTCTGGGACAAAAATCTTGCATCCAAAAAGTGTTTTTGTCCATATTCTTATGGCGCCCCGCAGACAGAGCAACTTTAGTTGGAGAAACTACTTATCAACTTTTAAAAAGTTTTCGTTATAGGTTGCCAGTTGCAGCAACAAAAAGACCCAGTTAACCGTTGCCGGGATTATAAATAAAGGTTTGAAATCCAAGATAAAGAGGAAGTGAAATCGCTCGACGCTTTGCAATTGCCGATTAGATAAACCAGTAACTTGATACAACTAGAACAAAGTAAGCTGCTAATTGCGGCAATTTGGATTAGACTGTGTCATCAACCGAAAACTGTTGCGATCACCGAAATTCACAACTAGAGTTGCTACGTTTGCGCAGTTTCTGAAAATTATACGAAAATCATAAACACAGCTAGTTGCGAGTTGCCGGTTGCTGCAACTGAGAGCTCAAAGTTGCTATGTGCTGAAGTCCTACGTCTATCGTCAGTGAACCCAGTATATTATTGAAATACAACTTTGACTTTGACTTTTGAAATTTTGAAGCTAGAAGATCATTAAATATTTTACCTGTCATGAGAATTGAACCTACTACGCAACCGAGGTCGTCGAACAATACAATGTTTATCATCAAAGCATTTTTCAAATTTTAAATAAAAAATTATGTAGCCTTCTTTTACAAAGTTCTTTTAAACCTTTTGAAACGATACAATAGATGAAGCCAACTTAAAGGTATTATAATGAAAATCTTATCATTGTTGCTGAAGATTCTACCTCAATGTATAAATATACATTGTTCTGTAGACCTCGAAAATGATGTATGAATCTCAACTATAGTTCTGAAACATAAACGCAGTTCTACTCCAGACTTCGTCTTCATTTAGAAAACACGATAAAAAAATCTAACATTTTCGAATTCTGCAAATCGAAATGAATATTTAAACAAACGTTAGGTACTTACTAGCATTTCGATGGATTAATTAAAATTAATCCTAATTACAGACGATTATCCACGTATCATCAGACACTTAAATCGTCTGAGATAATAATTACACAAAGATAAGATAGAATGATTATATAAATGAATGGATTGATTATTAGTTTCATTTATGAATATTTTTTAATTAGTTGCCGACGAAAAGATGCGTGTTTTGGTTTACTTGTCTCTGTTTCTAGTTTCGGTTTATGCGAAACACGAAAACTATAATGGGTGAGTAAACACAAGTCATATTAATATTAGAACAAAATACCCGACCGCAATGAATTTTTGGTTAACTTTTGGTTAAAATTAAATTGGTAATTGTTTTTAATCCTCTTAAAGGTACTACGGTTGAAATTTTTAACTCACTCGTACAATGAGAAAGACTCACGATTTTTGTTGAGTATGCAGATTTGTAGATACAAAAAAAACAAAAAATACTGTGTTTTTGGTTTTTTAATCGGATCAAAAATGACCGAGTTACAGAGATTTTAGTGCACCAATCTAAAAAACGCTCGCGAGAAGACCGCGACTGGCTGTGACGTCACCAGGCGCCCGCGGCTCGCTCCATTAGTACAAAATCCCTAGTTATTTTCAAACTAATTTCCGCCCGCGGCATCGCTCGCGTGGCACCTGGATAAAAAGTAGCCTATGTCCTATTTCCGCTCATTACCTATCTATATTTTAAATTTCAGCCAAATCGGTTCGGTAGTTGTCGAGTTATAGAGGAACAAACATACATCCAAACATCCAAACTTTCGAGGTCATTCTCGTTTTTTGTTAAGTAAAAGTAAGTAAGTTCGTATGAGCAAGTGGCCAACTCTGGTGACGGAGTAAGTAAGTTTTGTTAAGTAAGTACTTATGCAGATTTGTAGATTTAAAAAAATTATAAATGATTTCATTTTTATTTTTAAATATGATTACGAATGTATTCCCAAGGCGCAGTAGACATATTCTATCAGATCTTTTAGGAATTTTTAGATCCGTTGAAAAAGTCTAAGCGGGTAGTCAGAGGTAGAGAAGCAGTGTTGGCCGAGTGCGCTTGTGCCTCGACTTTCAATCCGAAGGTTGTGGGTTGGAACCCGGCCGTGCATCAATGGATTTTTCGTTTCGAAAAATGTATAAGTAGGTACCTAAGTAGGTATGCGCTTCAACACGAGCTCTAAACGGTGAAGGAAAATATTGTGAGAAAACCAGTTAGCTTTCTAATAGCGTATGGAATGTTGTCTGCTGCAAAATGTGGGAATGTTTCAAATGTGTTTGGAAATACCTCGGACTACCCCTTACATATAAAAAAACCATAAATACCTACTTACTGTGTTTTTGTTTTTTTAATCGGATCAAAAATGACCGAGTTTTATTACAGACAGAGATTTTAGTGCACCAATCTAAAAAACTCTCGCGAGAAGATCGCGACTAGATGTGACGTCATACCATACATCCATCCATCCAAACATCCATGCAAACATCCAAACTTTCGCATTTTAATATTAGTGTGATTCGACTCCTGATTGTTAGTTTTGTTTGTAATTGTTTTCGGTAAGTACCGGTACCTCCCTAAAATACCTGTTCAGTAAAAAGTTTAGAGGCAAAAATTATTTTTAAGTAGGTACCTACCTACCTACTTGCTACTTACCTAGGTAGGTACCTACCTACTTAAAAATAATTTTCGACTTTTAAACTTTTTACTGAATAGGTATTTTAGGTAAGTACCGGTACTTACCGAAAACAATAACAAACAAAACTAACAATCAGGAGTCGAATCACACTAATATTAACTTTACCTACCTAAATTATTTACCTACCTACTTAAATTATTACCTACTTAAATTATTTTTAAGTAGGTACCTACCTACTTACTACTTACCTAGGTAGGTACCTACTTAAAAATAATTTTCGCCTTTAAACTTTTTAGTGAATAGGTATTTTTTTATACATACCTACTTTTAATCGTAATACCTAATTAATAATTTGTATGTACGAGTCAAAATAATCACATACCTACCTACCTAAACTTGGTTTTCAAATCACACTATCACACTCTCACATCACACTAATCATACTATCACACTAATATTATAAATGCGAAAGTTTGGATGTTTGGATGGATGATGTTTGTTCCTCTATAACTCAACAACCACTAAACCAATTTGGTTGAAATTTTAAATATAGATAGATAATGACCAGGAACAGGACATAGGCTACTTTTTATCTGGGTACCACGCGAACAAAGCCGCGGGCGGAAGCTAGTTAATATAAAAAATGCAAAAACTTGGATATTTGTATTTATGTTTGTTCCTCTATAACTCGACAACCACTGAACTGATTTGGCTGAAATTTAAAACTTAGATAGTTCTTGACCTGAAATAGGACATAGGCAACTTTTTATCCAGGTGCCGCGCGAGCGAAGCCGCGGGCGGAAGCTAGTTTGAAATTAACTAGCGATTTTGTACTAGTAGACCGAGCCGCGGGCGCCTGGTGACGTCAGACGCAGCGCGAAGCTCTGAGCGCGCGTTTTGAAATGGCCGAAAAGAAAACTTGAATAACTTCGTCATTTATTGATGGATTTTAATTATTTAAAAAACAGAATGCTCAGAATGCTAAAGAGTATACGCCCTCATACTTAGAAACCCAATATTTTGTTTAGTGATTGATTCTCATTGAGACGAATCTAATGATACCTCATGTTACAATTAAATCAAGTCTGCAATACCAAATAAATATAGGTAGCCCACATAAATCTTAATAATCCCTAGATTATATTGAACAATACCCTTTATAAATTTTATATAACAATGGGGTAAATCATTAAAAGTATAGGCATGTCCATACAAATTCACATCCACATTTTGGTATAATATAAATGTTTGATTTCAGATACGCTCTCTACCAAGTGACTGTAAAATCCATAGACCAAGTCAGGCTGGTCAATGATGTAGAAGCTAAATTAGACCTGGACATCTGGGCCCACGCCATCCCCGGCCGTGCAGGAACCGTTTTAGTGGAGCCAGCCAAGAAGGAGCTTTTCGAAAATGAGCTTAAAACCGCTGGAGTAGAGTTCAGAGTTGAAACAGAGAATGTTGTAGAGTAAGTTTTTGTTTTTTTTAAATAATCTTGTGTTTAGTGTTGTATTTTTCAATTATTTTCTCTTAAGAGGCCAGCAATAGACGAATGTTCATAGAAACGTGATACCAAAATCATTCAAAAGATCATATTTTATCACTTATGTTATGATTTAGATTAGGGCAATATTTATCTAGGTTTCTGTTACAATGTTGTTTCAAAAAAACATACCTACCTGAAAAGCAAATTCAATTTTTAACGTTTTTAATTACTCAATTACCTACTTAATTTATTTTTATTTTATTAGGTACTTAATTTTTTAAGGTGTGCAATAAATCATTATCATTCATTCATTCATTAATATATCTTTGATTTTCAGGCTTATCAAGTTGGAAGAAAAACTCCTTGCGGAAGCTTCAAAAAAGCCCTTAAATAGATCTAAAGTAGAGGCCCTTCCCTTTGACAGGATCTACACTTATGATGAAGTAAGATTATGGTCCGTTAAGAATTTGGAAAACAAAACAAACCTTAGGCCTAGCTTTTCGAATAACCTGACTGGCCTGTCCTTGTCCTGAGCTTGACTATTAAGATTTAAGCGCATGGACCGAAAAGAAAGCTAGACCCTTTACCTTTACCCTTATTTTTACCGTGTTTGTTGCTCTGATTCTTCACGGTCTTGGTCGTTAAAGAACAGCCCCTTGATCTTTTGATAGTGACCAAAATCAGTCTCAAACTCTCAAATATGACAGTTCAGTGACCACGCAAGTAGCTCTGTCACTTTCACCTCAACGAGACCGAACGCGACAAAAAATACCTACGCGATCGTTTTGACAGTTTGAGACCAATTTGAGGTTTGAGATAAGTTAGACAATCAGCGTGCAGGTCGAGTAGATTCACCTAGCTCTTAAGACGATTCAAACTTACCTACTGAATAAAATGTTTTTCTTTAATGTTTTTATGGTATTTTCAGGTTAACACGTTTATAGAGGATCTGGCTGAAGCATACCCTGAGACAGTGACGCTGGTCAACGGAGGAAAGAGTTTTGAAGGCAGAGACATCAACTACCTGAAGATATCTACCACCAACTTCCAGGTATCCAAACGCATACTTCCCTTTTTGTGAATCCATGTCAAGTTAAGACTACTTTTGTTGGCCTGTGTTTTTTGTTGTGCTTTCATATCTAGGTAGATTATTTTAGTATGCGTAAACCAAGAAGCCAGTTAAAAGAACACACTACAAACATTCAGACTTTGTGTAAAGAACAACTATATTATTTCAAGCATTGTTTCTCCAGGATGAATCCAAGCCCATAGTCTACATGGAATCCCTGCTCCACGCTCGCGAATGGATCACCCTCCCCGTGACCCTCTACGCTATCCACCAACTGGTGATTGACGTGACGGAGAAGGACCTGCTTCAAGGCATCGATTGGATTATAGTTCCTGTTGCCAACCCTGATGGCTACGTGTACTCACATGACACGGTTAGATCTTTTTATTCCATTTATGTGTATAAGTGATCTAGATTGAGTAAGGCAACTAAAATTGGTATAGGAATAACATCGAAGGTCAGAACCAAATGACAAAAAGCTAATTTTGTGCAACCCAGAGTTGCCCTGTCATTAGATTCTCAGAATTATCCGTTTTCTGTCTCTTTCTACAGAATCGTTTTTGGAGGAAAAACCGTGCCACTGGCTACAGCACCACATGCGATGGTGTCGACCTCAACAGAAACTTTGACTTCAACTGGTCTCAATCCAGCAGCAGCAACGTTTGCTCAGAAACCTTCCACGGCCGAGGACCCTTCTCTGAGCCCGAAACAGCAGTCATTAGAGACATAGTGTTGGAGTACCGTGACAGAATCGAGCTGTTCCTCGACATCCACAGTTTCGGAGGCTTGATTCTGTATGGTTATGGAACAGGAATTCTTCCCCCAAACGGTCTTTATCTCAACCTGGTTGGTGTACTAATGGCTCAAGCAATAGATGCCGTTAAGATGCCGTGGAATAATGATTACGTCGTCGGAAACTCAGCTTTGGTGTTGTATGGTACATCAGGCAGCGCTCAGGATTACGGCCAGTTTATTGGAGCACCATATTCCTACACCTATGAGCTACCAGGACCGAGAACTGGATCAGGTTTCCTGGTAGACCCTGAATTTATTTGGCAAGCTGGATTTGAGACTTGGGAGGGTATTCAGGCCGGAGCCAGATATGCTCGCGACCACTTCAGAAGGCGTAGTATGAAATAAGAGTTTGTAACTATGTCCAGTTCATTATACTTTTAAATCTTTAGAACTACGAGTATATATTAAATCAATTTTGTTTCTAGATTCAGGTTAGTTTGGTGATTTTACGAGTATATTGAGTCCATTTAAAATTTCAAAGTTCTTTTACAAAAGTCACCTGAAGTAACTAAGCTATTTTGGACAAAATCTCTTGCATTAATATGAGATTACACTACACAAATACATTGCAAATTCTCATTGATCAATAAATATTTTTTCATTTCGCCGATGTTTAATTTGTTCCGTCGAAGCCTTTGTTTGTGTTTGCGTTTAACTAAGGATTAAAACAACAATCATCCGGATTTGTTCAGTAATTGGTGCTACAGTTGTGATGAAGGTGCAATTGGCACCGAAAAGTTAATTGAAAGTTTGCCACAAGCCCGAACAAATTAAACACAGTTTTGATATATTTTCTGGTGTATAATATAATAACCGAGCGGTTTTGGCTGATTGTATTGTGTCTCGTCTTTCGATCCGAAGTTCGTGGATTCAAATAAAAAATATTAGTGGATTTACACACAGCGCCCGCGATTACTCTCCGTACTACTCGCAAGAGAAAATTGAATAGGTACTTGCATTTCCATCATCAAAATAGTCGAGCGTAAAGGACTGAGCGAGCAGAATGAGTTAAAATGAACTCTAAGTTTAGATTGTACCTACTATCAACTGTCAAACTCTTTGTTAATGGAAAATTAAAGCTATTTCATATTAAGAAGTAAATAGGTATTTAAGAGCCCGTTGTTAAGTTGTACTTAATTCAAGCAGGGCAATTCTACTAGATGACAACGTCAATCAATCCGCTGCGGTTCGTTTCGATCTCTTAAATGTCAGCCATTTGGTGAATAGTAGAATAGCTTTTCAAAAATGTGTTCTGCCAAAGTTCAAACCTTAGCTAAAACCTCACCACAACTGAGTCGTTTGTCATTATTAGAATAGGAAACAGTCGAAAATCTGAGGTGCAGTTGAGGTTCTTCTTGAGGTTGATAAAAAGTTTGGTACTAGAATTGACACCCGGTATCATATAAATAAACAGGAGTAGAATCACCTAGCTCTTAAGACGTTCCAAAGTGGACATAGCGGTCCTACTGAATAAAATATGATATTTGAATTTTGAATAAGCCAGCACTCCCAAGAACGTATCTAACATAAAGTTATTCGGCAAATCAGTCACAAAAGCTAACTAAAATCAGACTGTATAAATCTATCTAGATGTTTTGCACTGCAAAAATATATCAGAAGATTCTGTTGTTTTTCGATTCAGGTAGCAATAATGGAAGCTAGATGCCACCGTCTCGGGAGGAAGAGGGGGTGCCGGAAAATATTGCCTTGGATAGACGTGACACGGCAAGTGGTGGACAATAGTGCTGTGCAATAGTCGATATCGATGTCTTCTGATAATGTCATTGGGTACTTTCACTTTTCGTGAAATGTTATACAATACGAGTACAATTGAGACCAATTGAGATTTTACCAAAAGAGACGTTATACTCATTAGAAAAAGCTCTAAAAGGTGGTGAAATTTTGGTATAGCTACTTAGGTATTTTAAACTAACAAATAGCAGAGATTTGTAAAACCCCATTGTCAGAAAGATATAAAATATGCGCTTGCTGCGTGTAAATGCGGAGTAAATGTAACAACGGAGCAAGACAAACTGAGTTGACTCAAGATAATTAGCTTGACTTTTGTTCACCACGCAGAGTGGGGTACGACGCATCTACCTCAGTTTATGTAGTTGCATACCGTGTAAAACATTTACAGCCAAAAACATTTTCATGTAAAATATTTCCAAGAAGAAACTGTCAAAAAGTTACCAGATCTAATGTAGAGCCAAGCTTCTAACTCGCCCTAACTCTATAAGCTGTAGCTTTACAGTCTACACCTTTTTCAAAATATGTGGCTTGGGCACCTGTGATTGGAGTGTAGACTACTATCGATACGAAACATCGATATCGATAGAGCCTCACATCACTAGGGCTAACTCGAGGAGTACCTGGCGAGACACGGAATGCTTCGGCAAATGTCACGCTGTGGGAATGTAGAAAGTTTTCTACATTTATCATTTTCCTACAGATATAGTGTAACAATTTAAATGGGACAACGTAACTGTTTTTACTAAAGGTATCATAATATGCCGTTATAGAAATACAACAATTTTAGATTTCAGAGATTTACGTGAATCATCACCCCGTTGTAGATGATGATGATATTTTAGACCGCTATTAGAAATATTTAATTCTTATCAAAAAGAATAGCTAACAAAGTTACCGGTCAACTTTTCAAATATTAACTTGAGCCAATATTAACGGTATTATTAAGAGGAAAGTGAAGTAGGGATATTTTTAAACTTGAAAACTTCTGGAAAAAAGAGCCGTGCTAGCCCTGTGGGATAGTGTTCGACTTTCGATCCGAAGGTCGTGAGTTCGAATACCGGTCGTGCATCAATCGAAAGATTTAGAATTTGAAAGATTTATGTGCGCATAATCACGAGCTCTAAACGGTAAAGGAAAACATCGTAAGGAAACCAGTTAGCGTCGATGGGCTTGTAGGTCACGTATGGAATGCTAATTGCTTATGATTTCTTTCTTATATTAATTAGTTAATATACTTCTATATTTTATGGCAAAAAAACTAACGGATCGTCTTTCCTCTTAAAAATGAAGGCTCATAACGGGAGGATTTAAAAATTAAATCCCCTATTATGTTCGGGTGTCGGGTCCACATCCAATTTAGATCTTTGAATTTGAAAGAAAAATAGCTGAGAATTTGGGATTTGCAAAGAAATTACGAATATTTCTATCGACGATTCTTTTTGGAGTGTTAGACGTAAGTTATGTGAATAAAAACTTTCTCTTCTTATCTAATTTAATCATAAACCTTTACCAGCTACAGCTACAGCTCTCCACACATCTTCAACTACTTGTTTTATATCTTCCTCAGGTACTATAACTCCATCTTCACCAGCACCATCAATACCTATATTATACGTATAAATAACTCTTCGTAACCTCGCAAAGTCAACACTGGTTCCAGACTCTCTATCTCCTATCGCTATCGCTCCAGAATCTAGGGTATAACCTTCCAAAACATCAGCAATTTCAACTCCTTTTAAATAATGTCTTCTGAACAGACCACTAGCAGCCCTTTCAAACCTCCAAGGGAAAGTTACAAATTTTCCACTGCTCTGTAGGGATATGTAAAGTCTTGGGTTGTAGTCTTCGATGATGTGGTTGATCATTTGGGTCTCGATTTCGGAGAAGGCTTCGGTGCCGGCGTAGAGGTGGCTGCAAGGACTGGAGCTAGAGTCGGAGATGGACCAGTCGATGTCAAAGTTTCTGTCGAGGTGGACACCGGGGCAGATGAAGCCGAGGTTGCTGCGGAGGCTTCTTGACTTAGTCCACAGTCGGAGCTGAGATAAATGAATAAGTTTATATAAATACATACAAACAAACAAACTTTACCTCTTTCTAATACTATTATGTAATAGTGACAATGTAATGTTTTTAATAGTCTTCTATGATCCGATTGGTGTGGTTTGAAATGATGAAAATTTCTAGCAAAAAATATGTGAGAACATTGATTTTCTTTATGTGGCATTGCAATACATGCCGCGTCCAGCTAGCATAAAGTAAATCTTAAAACAGCTAACTAGTATTTAAACAGACACACAGTCTTTCTCATACATATATTAATAGGATAATTGTATCTAGAGATATGAATATTTCCAGCATTAATGATGACGTTATCTTTGTAATCTTTTAATTTGGATTTAGCTTGGAAGCTTAATCGATCACACTATTATGTAGAGCCGTGTTAACTCAGTGGCAAACAACCTTGACAACGATCCGAAGGTTGTGGGTTCTAAGTACGTATATTAATGAATTTTCAGAAAATTATATGCTCATAAATCTTTCTGAAGGATAGAAAAATAGTTTTAGAACTAACTACTTGCAAAATGGTATTTATCTTTTTTTGGAATTTACATAATAATATGCCTTGGGTATAATCGGGTATCGTGTTGTTACATACATAAAATTACACCTCTTTCCCACAAGGGTAGACAGAGATCACGGCTTTCCACTTGCTACGATCTTGACACACCTCATTCACTCTCATCACATTCCTCATATAAGTTCGCCGGTTTTGTTTTATTTTTTAGTAAAACATTTTCTAAAATATTTGATTCTTTAGTCGTTTCAGATTTCTTTCCAAACTTACATTCGTATGTGTGTATTCATAGCCATCAGGATTCAACACAGGCACTACAATCCAAACAGCATCATCTAGATAACTCCTATTGTCTTCTTCCAAAAGTCTGTTCACCACGTTCAAAGCTGCTGGTACAGTTATCCAATCTCTAGGGTTTATAGCAGCTTCCACCACAGCTACTGGTTTATCAGCCTCATCACCATTGGTCAGTTTGAGGTATACCAAAGGTCGGTTCTCTTCAGTCTGACCGTAGATTACCAGTTTTACTGAAGTCACTGAATTGGCATACTTTTCTTGTAAGGCGTAGAGGTGATCTAGAATCTAGAAAAAAATCATAAAAAATCATCAATTTTTAATTAGTGAGATCTAATCATCTCTCCATCAGCTATGGGCGAATGGCATGTACCAAATACGTATTTAGACATACCTCTGACTACCCCCTTAGACATGTTCAAAGGATCTTAAATGCCTAAAGATCTGAAAGAATGTTTGCTGTCTTTGAGATTTAAGTCATGCTCATGAGCCAGAATATAAGAAGCCATATTAGAAGGCTAATAAACTAACTGAACAAGTGGTAATTTTGATTTTCATCTCTTCAAATCATGGCCAATATTAAGTTACAAAATTAATGTTCATCAACTTCTGAAACATATCAGGTTTACTGAAAACTTGTAAATTAATTTTTAATTAGTTTAAAACTTTATATTTCTTGTTAAAATACTTAGTCAAGGCTTTTAGAAACACACGGTATGACGTCAGTGTTTATCACAGGGTTATCAAATTCCAAAATAGATACACTGCAATTATTTTAACATCAAGAAGGGACATTGACAGGACACTGTCCCCTCAACAAACATCTGTACAACATCGGTGCCACGGACAGCCTACTTTGCAGGAGATGTATAACGTGTAGAGAGTGGGCGTAGCAAATCATCACCCCGAGGTCGCTCCTCGAAGCCTGTGAAGACCACAGAAAGCTTCTGTGATTCTGGGTGTCAAGAAGTGACAAGTTCTCATAATATTTTTCTAAAGATTGCTGATGTATACAATAACTTACCACATTATATCTATGATAACTATCAAAGTCGAATGTAATATTTTCATTGTTTTCGCTACCAGTCGTATCTTGATTTGATTTTGAAACTTGTTTTTGTGTTAGATATCTGAAAACATGAAAAATATAATTTTATTACATTTCTATCTAAATAAATTGCTGATCGATGATTGGCTGTCAATAATCCATTAATTACTATGATAAAGAGTGGAAATGGTGCTAGATGCGTTTAAAGGTCTGAAAATTCCTCTTGACCAAGTTCTTGAATATCTTTAGATCTGGACTGATATCTACGTTCCCTGGGATGAAGTCGTTAGCCTGTTTGTTTTTTACTAAGTATAGTAACGATTTAAAAAAAAAAAACTAGCATCAACCCCAGCTTGGGGTTGACTATTTTCGTGTCTAGGTGAAAAATCATCTGTAATGGTTTTATGTTCAGTATATCTGACGTTATAACGAGTCTCCTTATTCTCAGCTTATTCTTATATCATAATTATTTCTTTATTTATACAACTATGAGTATTCTAAAAGAAAGAAAGTTCGTATGAGCAAGGCCAAGCTGCAAAACGGTTATGATTGTTTGCCTGCAAATTGTAACTAAACGGAATATCTCATCAAGTTACAACTCCAATTATGTGATTTTTTTAATCTTTTTTCTATTTAGTTCTAAAGGCAGAAACACGATTAATAGAAATTTACATGATACTTTTACGTTTTGAAAATGACACCTTTTCTCAAGATTTTTGCATTTTTCTTGAAAACCAGTTCAGCTACATATACAAAATAAATACTCACAGAAAGGAAATTTAGTCTTTTATTTGCTTCTAAGTTATCGTTTACCTAGACTGCTTATTTTTCTCATAATAAGCAAAATTAGTTTTGAGCTTTACTTCTGAGCACAGAGAGTTAAACGGATCAACCGAAAATCAACCTTATTGAGTCCCGAGTTGCTATATAAATAAACACAGAATCGAACGCAGCTCATTCCGCTTCTGGGCGGTCACAAGGTCGGATCCACGCGCGTTTTGACATTTTGACATTTCGCCGTCCCCGGAGAACAAAATGATAACTACAAAAACGTAACTTTTCAGGAGGAGCAAAAAACATGTTTTCGTTAATAACTTCACAAATACTGGACGTAGACAGATGATTGTTAGCTTTAAGCAATGCTGATTTTTTTTGCATTCGGAATGTTTTAATGACACACGCGTAAGAAATGCCAAAATAGAGATATTTAAAAAATAAGAAGTTAGTCAAAATCAATCACCGTCTAATTTCGATAATGTCGATTATCATTTTATTCCTCGTATTTTCTAGGCAAAACCTAATATTGTACCACTATTCTATCATGTTATTCGACGCTTTACCAGGGTGGAAGCGATTATGATAATAGTGTATTATACGAAATGCAAGGACGAGTTTTGACGAGAATAAAATGATAACATGCGGTTATCATTATCTAGACGAATATTTTTCACGAGAACATAATAATAATGATTGTTTGTCATATTAACAGGTGTAAATACAATTTGATAAGATTATAGTATAATTTTATTCTTGTAACTTCAGGCATGGGTCGAATCGTGGAATAGTATTGTAATATTTTGTAACTTCGCGAATAACTGTATGAAAGTTACGAAAAAAATTGAGCAGATGTATTAGCACCCAAAGATTACAAATATGGCATAACACTAAAACTAAGATAATGGCAGTTATCATTTTGTTCCCCGGGGACGGCGATTTGACAAGCTATTTGCCCGCCCCGGCTTTGTACAGGTAACAGAAAATGAAACCAAAAAGTCATAAAGTTAGTAAGTATTTAGTTTTTTTTTCGATTAGGAAAAACAATACTAACTTTACGACCTTAGTAATAATGCACAGTCCCTCCCTAAGGGTAATTTTGAATAAAATAAAAATAAAGTAGGTATTTAATTACTCTGGTGAATCAAACCAGAAAATATTTATTTGAAATAGAACTTTATTGCAACCCCTTTAAAAATTCATAACTAAGTACTTATTATTTTATTTTTATTTAAGAAATTAGGTACATTTATTTCTTAGAAACTTGCCTCCTTTTTTCACCTTCTTGTTAGATAGAACAGAAGATCGAAGATCACTATAGATTACGAGTAGAACAAAAAATCGGCAAAATTAGTTTAGTAGTTACGGAGATACGTGGTAAAACAAACATTCACACAAACTTCTCTCATTTGTTATATAATAGGACTAGTCGAAATCGAATGTCATTCGGAACAAAATGGAGTGGAGTCGCATCCTCAACTATATAATTTGGTTTTTGTTCAAGGACTGTGTTGGCCAAGTGGGATATTACCCCGAATTTCGTTTTTTTTTAGCTTCACTTGTATTCATCTATGTCAACAGAATCTTAGAACGTAGTTTTAATCCATTTCAAAACGTCGGATCAAAATGTGCACACTTATCAAGGATCAAAGACATTATTATTTTACCACGTTCTTATTATACCTATATAGTCACTTTCTTGTTCGTCTGTATGTCTGTCGTTCCGTGGAAAATCTGGCGCGACTAAAATTTCGAGCACTTTCCGTGTAGCTGGTTGGCTAAAACTGTCAGGGTAGCTCACAACTCGATGACAACGCATTCTAAATAAATAAATAAATAAAGACGTGGTTTTTAGTTTATTTTTTAATCTAAAATTAATTTACATAGTTAATTTTAGTACTGTAATTTTGTACTTTATCTACTCTTATGTAACTATAGCGTGTTATTTAGTGTTTTAAACTCCGGTTGGTGCATATATCGAGTGCCGAGTGACCCGAGTGCTTATGGGCTTAATCGATGAAGGGGTTGTAAAGATATTAGGTACTCAAGGGGGTAAAAAAATAAAAGTTATACAAATAAATTTAATGGGGTGTCATATTATGAAAGTTTATGGTTCACAAATTGTAATTTACGCTAAACTTAACGTATTATGACAGTCCTAAGAAAGCAAAGTCGGCGTAGTTTCAGTGACACAGTGAACACAGCATGCAATTATTTGTGATTAGACTTATCTAGGTATAAAGAATATAATACATATAATTAAATACTTAATATAACATATATGTTAAAAAGAGAGGTCAAAAGCCACTTGGGTGCGGCTAAAAAATCAGCGCGCCGTCCGTGTAGCGGATGTCTTAGTTGTTTGTTAACCAGCTGATTAACAAGATTCTATAGTGTCTTCACAGATTAATGAATAGTGTCTTAGTTTTTTGTATAGTATATCACAGAATAAATAATAGTACTAAGTTGTCAAGATGGAGACATTCTACGAATTAAGACACACAAAGTAACGTATTATTGACCCTTTCTGTCCTATGACAATTTGTTAGTGCTAGTGAAGATGAAGATACTTTGCAGGGTCTGCTTTTCTTGCGCCTTCAAGTAAATCCTTTTTCTTAGTCAAATATAGTTTGTTAGCTAGTGTCAAATTGGAAACGTCAAGTAGACAACCGTCATTGTCACTTGGATGTGGTCGACGCAAAGAAGGCAGAGGCAAGGAAGTTATATAGTTACGTAGGTATACAACTTCCTTGGGCAGAGGGCCCTAAAGTCAGTTTCGTTTTGGAGGGCTCGCTTCCCTGAGGGTGGGTGGCGAGCAGGATGACACTTTGGTTCTTCTGGTATCGGAGCAGAGTGGTCGCTCCTCGAGAGTAGTAATGTTCTGTGGGTCGCTTTGCCTCTTTCTGTTGAACTCACCGCGTTTCCATTTTGTTTTTTAAATGGTGATAGTAATTCTAATCGGCAAAAATCTAATCAATCCTCTGTTTAAGTCTTGTGAAAGTAATTGTGATTATAAAATAGACATTCTGACTACACGTTACATTGGTTATTTCGTGTCTTTGAACATATCGGACCATCCATACTTCACGCCCAGAACCTCTCCCTGACAACTATATGATCTTCTTATGAAATATTATCTTATTCTATTAAACGAGCAATATTTGTTTGTTTGTTTATTTGTACTCACGTTCTCGAAAACGGCTCTAACGATTTCAATGAAATTTGCGGTAGGTACAGAGGTTTACGGTTTACGGGGGCGAATAATCGATCTAGCTAGGTCTCTACCTAGCTAGATCGATCGAGACCTAGTTTTTTTTAAATACATACTTAACTCATTTTTCTTTTTCTTTTTTTCTTGATTTGCACCCAAGCAGAGCTTGGTCGCCCAGATATTCTATAATAAGTAATAATAATTATGAAGGTAACAACTAGGTATCACTTCCATCGAAAAAAAATAATTGATGAAGTCTCCATGACAATGTTCGCTACTTCAACAAGATGTTAAAATTATAATTATTCTAAAGATAGTTTCAAAAGTTTTAACATGTCAAAATATCGTGAATAGATAGAGGGTAGAGGGGCGTTTGGGGGGAGTCAACGATGACATTTCTTTTGACGGAAAAGCCTTAAGGCCGCCTAAACTAAAGGTCTCCGTCGTGGCTTAAGTGTTCTAAGCTTTACTCACGCATGAACATCTTCAATGAAAACATGATTCTCCACTCCCATCTGATCCAGCCTCTCCTCAAACCAGTCAGTATGGGATGGAGGGACCATGGCTTTCCCCACAACATTGTACTTTACACACGGCTTCCTCCAGTAGTCTATTATATCGCTTTTAAGCTTATACAGATCATCTTGTTGAGTTTCATTGTAAAGCTTTACATTGTAAACTTTATATCTGGAAAAAAAAATTAGGTAAGTACTAAAAAATTAAGTAGGTACTTAATTAACATTTCAACCTGAGTCGAAGAAGTGGTAACAAAAAGGACGTTAAATCTCAATCGAAGTGCACTAAAACGAGTTAGTGATGGAAAATATCATCAGGGTAAACACTTATGCCCAAATGCTGAAACGCTACTTAAATATTTGAGATGTACTTATATATTTGAAGCGTTCTTACTCTGCAGAATCGGTTACAAAAATGACAGTTAATTATCATTGATAAGCACCACTTAAACTCAGAATAAGAAAAAGAATCATTTATTGTAAAACTGTGTAAAGAAAGGTGTTACAGTAGTTTAAAGTTCCAACAGTCTACCCATTTTGGGCGTACCTACAATATTTTAAGGGTTTTAAGGTATTAGTGAGTAACTATATTATGGCAGTTTTTAAAGACTAACTAATGCTAGGTGCACAATACTTAAAGTAGGTAGCACATTCGCTTTATTTTTATGAATGAATCAGTCTTTAATAATAAGCAGCGTTTCATTTGGGTGTCAGTAATATGAGATGAGCTTGCAATAAGTCACGTAGAAACCACGTAGAATGTATACATACATGTGCCAAAGATGTGTTTTGATTTGATTTTAAGTACTCTTTAAGACAATTTAATGTGTTTTTAAGACATGATGATTTAAGTTTAGGCGGCTTAAAAGTGAGTAGGTAGGTATATGGCTAAGGCGTACGTGATCTTTTTAACAATTTACCAGGGAAACAAAGTAACGTCCAATCATAACAATCATTTCATCAATCCGTACCAATATTATAAATGTGAAAGTGTGTTTATTTGTTTGTTTATTTGTACTGCTTTCATGTCAAAACATAGCGACGGATTGACATGATTTTTTGTGTGGAGGTAGTTGGAGGGCTGGAAAATAACATAGGCTAGATACTTTTTATCAGGGTACCACGCAAGCGAAGCCGCGGGCAGCATCTAGTACTAATATAAATAAAGTGGAAGAGTTTGGTTGATTCTTAGTTTGTTTTTTTGTTTTTGAACGCGCTCTCAGGAACTACCAGTCGGATTTGAAAAATTATTTCTGCATGTGATAGCTAAACTCTTGAGGACGGTTATAGGCTTTTCATCATCATCATCATCATCACCATAAACCATCACTACGGGGGCAGCGAGGGCGCTGCTAGTTGCAAGTCCATCACTATTTTGAACTTAAGATATTTTATCTTCTAGTAGAACCAAAACACACATTGAAATAAATAAATAAAGTCCAACTTACCCAATATTTCATTGAAAATGAAAAGTCTTATCCAAATAAGGCACTCCGGTTTGAAGGGGATCGCTTGTATCAATGCGAGTTCGAACCCCGTCGGAATCGAAAATTTTGATAACACTTTTAATTTTGAATGAAATTAACTAAGTATGGATAACACTATAAAATACATACCTACTTACTTATGTATCTGGGTATATATCACGTAAATTCTTCCCGCGACCACGGTTGGTGCAATCCAGTCGAAACGTCGGGTTAGATAAAAAGGTAATTTACGTGATAAATACCTGGATACTTATATATTTGTAATGTGTTCTGATCGCGAAAGATTAAAAAAGAAAAACAGTATAAAAATTACCCAATATATTCCTCGTTTTTCGATAAAACAGTTGCAAAAAGCACAGTATAAAGTAAAAACTGAAACATATTTTCCGAAATTTGCTAAAACTTTTTATTTGTACTTAAAACATTTTCTTAACCTACAAAAATCTAAGAGAATATTATTAAAGTTGCACAAACGTTCATAACAAAAACAATAATTATTTAAAAATGTCATACTTAGCTATCTTAAGCCAACTTATTTCTTATCTGTGGTATTTGTTGTAATTTGACAGCAAATACATATTTCGTGGGTCTCCCAATCTTAAGATGTTTGTTACAATCTTAATTCTTAACACATTTTGATTAATTTATGATATAAGTAGCTCAATTTAATTGTGATAAATAAAAATTTACATGAATTATGATATAGTGTGACAACCTAGCTTCGTCGAACTGTTTCACTTAAAAGAAATCAACTTTTTTTTTTCAAAAAATTAAAAACTGACTTCTCTAAACTAAACAAAAAAAACTCGACTGTATTCCCAAGGTGCGGTAGACATATTCTTTCAAATCTTTGGGCATTTTTAGATCCTTTGGAGATATCTAAGGGGGTAGTCAGAGGTATGTCCAAATTTATACCTATTTGATAATGCTCACATGAGCAGAAGTTATCATTCCATTCGTGATAGGTTGCAAGACCATGGACGCTATTAATTTTCCTCACGATGTTTTCCTTCACCATTTAAAGAAAATTCCACTATCTCCATCTCTCCATCATCATAATTATCATCTCCAAGAAACCAAATTATTTTATTGTCATCAAACTACGTTATTTACTTTCAAAACTTCACTTCGGTACATACGACAATTAAAAGTGGCCTAAATTTAGATTTTCAAGATCTAAGGTTCTTGCACCACGATTGAACGGCTAGCCTAAACGCTTCTTCGCTAGCGTGAAAAAAAAAGCGTGATTCCTAAATGTATTTAGATTTAAATCAATTTATTGACAGATTATTTATTTATAAAGCTAGCCTAAACGGGCTAGCTAAATACATTTAGGAATTATTTTTACCATCAGGTGGGCCTGTATGCTTGTCTGCTACCTTAGTAGTATAAAAAAAAAACTTTTCTTGAAACTTTTTGAATATCAACAAAAATAAACAAAAATCATAAAAAAACTTTATTCTTTATTTGTATATAAACATTTCATGGACTAAAATTGGGATATTTACCATGATTCGTGGCTTTATGCACACTACCACCGGTTTCATTTTCGAACACGACTCGATCCTGGCACACGACTCTCAAGATAAGTGTTGGAATCTTGGTTGACGCTTCCGTGGTTTGTATTATCTATGGCTTTTTGGACCAATCTGGGTATATTAATGCCGCTCCGTTGAAATTACTTGTGGATTACGCAAGTCTGTCAATATATGATTTGAGCAAGGCCGCCGCTTCTAAAGCTGCTAATACATGTTGGCCCAATCCTGCCGAGTGAACGCCAATGCCAACGTGTAGACAGCATACATATTTGCCTCGTCTTGCCATTGCTCGATGTCGCTCCTCTAGCTGGTCGAGTGAATACAAGCGTATTGGTTTGCATATACTTGCCAAACGCTATACAGTAGCACTTGCCTTGTATCAATATGTCTTCGCTCGCGTTGGCCTAGGCTCGCCAAACCAGCCCCCCTAGCCATATTACACTATCTATCGTCGCGATAGAATAGAACACTTCAAAATGTATAGGAATTGACGTTCTGACCACGTGACTCATCTACTTGAAACGTCAAATCCTATACATTTTGAAGTGTTTCTATTCTACAGTGACGATAGATAGTGTAATATGGCTAGGGGGGCATGGGCCCTAGCCATATTACACGATCTATCGTCGCTGTAGAATAGAACACTTCAAAATGTATAGGAATTGACGTTCTGACCACGTGACTCATCTACTTGAAACGTCAACGTCAGATGAGTCACGTGGTCAGAACGTCAATTCCTATACATTTTGAAGTGTTCTAGGCTAGGGAGGCTGTATAGGCGGCTTTAAAATGTTCGGCCAGAATTCTGCGTTCTTTATTATCCTTATGTGACCCAACAGGCGTTCTTTTGGTTTATTTTGACAAAAAGTAATGCAAGGTGGGATTTGAAATGGCAAATGACAACATCTTACAAGTTTAATTTGTCAATTTAGTGTTCATAATTTAAAATACTGTTACTTAATTTGTATAATGAAAAATATAATGAATAACTTAAAAATGGACACCACAACATGTGTGGGATCAGCTAGTATTTTATCAAAACCACAAATATATCAAAACTGTGTGTTAAATTTGTTCGGGCTTGTGGCAAACTTTCAATTAACTTTTCGGGGTCAATTGTACCTTCACCACAACTGTAGCACCAATTACTGAACAAATCCGAATGGTTGTTATTGTAATCCTTATTTAAACGAAAACACAAATAAAGGCTTCGGCGAAACAAATTCAACTTTGAATGGAAAAATATTTTATTGATCAATGAAACTTTGAAATAAATCTACTAGGTATACATTTCGTCATAATGTAAGAAGAGTTTTATGAAAAATGGTTCAGCTACTTGTAAGTATCCTAAATATTAATCAATAACACTTAGTATACCTATTACTATAATCTTTTTCTTGAATAAAGACGCAAAAGTGTATGTAGTTCTAAATATTAAAAAGTGTAATGAGCAGGGCTTAGTTACAAACTTTTAATTCAGACTACGTCTTCTGAAGTTGTCACGAGCATATCTCGCTCCGACCTTAATACCCTCCCAAGTCTCAAATCCAGCCTGCTCAATAAACTCAGGGTCTACCAGGAAACCGAAGCCACCAAGTCCGAATCTCATCCCGGGTAGCTCATAGGTGTAAGCGTATGGTGTTCCAACAGATTTGGCGAAATCCATAGCGCTGCCTGAAGCCTGATACAACACCAAAGCAACGTTCCCGACGACGTAATCATCGTTCCATGACATCTTAACAGCATCTATTGCTTGGGCCATTTGTACACCAACCAAGTGGACGAAAAGGGCATTCGGAGGAAGATTTCCCATTCCATAGCCGTACAGGATCATGCTTCCAAAACTGTGGATGTCGAGGAACAGTTCGATTCTGTCACGGTGCTCCAACACTATTTCTCTGATGACGGCTGTTTCGGGCTCAGAGAAGGGCCCTCGGCCGTGGAAGGTGCTTGAGCAGACGACGCTGCTGCTGCCTTCAGACCAGTTGACGTCGAAGTTCCTGTTGAGGTCGACACCATCGCATAAGAGATAGTCAGTGGCCCGGTTCTTCCTCCATAAACGGTCCTGCAGCAAAAAACAGAAGATAGAAGTTTGTGAGATTCTAATGACAAGTTTTAGCTAAAGGCCGCAGAAAAGCAAAATTTTTGTGATCAATTTTATCAATTGCACACAACAGATACATGAAATGAAAAGATCTAACCTCATCATGCGTGTACGCGTAGCCATCAGGGTTGGCAATCGGAACTATGATCCAATCGATGTCTTGAAGCAGGTCCTGCTCTGTCACGTCAATCACCAGCTTGTGGATAGCATAGAGTGTTGCGGGGAGGGTGATCCATTCACGAGCGTGGAGCAGGGATTCCATGTAGACCACGGGCTTGGATTCATCCTGGAGAAACAATAGTTAAAACAATAGTTAAAACAATAGTTTAAACAATAGTTATATTATTTTGCCCGGCGAAGTTTCGGCTGGTGCTTTATAGCAAGGGAATTTACGTGATAAATACCCAGATATAAATGTATATTATAATGTGTTCTGATCGCGAAAGTTTAAAAAAGTCAAGTAGGTACAGTCCTTATTTTACACAAAGTCCGTAAGTATAGTGTTTGTAGTGCATTCATGAGTTCTCATATATTGGCTCCTTGGTTTATGCACTCTAACGTAATGTACCTAGTCATGAATGCACAACAACAAACAACAGAACGTCGTCTTTGACATCAAATCTCAAGGAACGGAAGTAGAAGTATGTACCTGAAAGTTGGTGGTAGATATCTTCAGGTAGTTGATGTCTCTGCCTTCGAAACTCTTGCCTCCGTTGACCAGCGTCACTGTCTCAGGGTAGGCTTTAGCCAGCTGCTCTAGAAACGTGGTAACCTGAAAATTATCATTGTAAAATTATGGAAGGTGGTCGAAAAGATAGGCTTGAGTCTAGTTTGTTATCTTCATCAACTTACTTGCTCATAAGTGTAAATCCTGTCAAAGGGAAGGGGTTCAACTCTAGATCCATTGAAAGTCTGCTTTGAAGCTCCCGCGAGGAGTTTCTCTTCCAACTCGAGAAGCCTGCAAATAAAAAGCACATTTTGTTAATCGTAAATTCTAAATGAATTCAGCGTCAGGAGACCATCTGTGCCTACTATTACCGGAACGCTGTCTCTATATTTTCTCAACACCAAAATAAATTGGTAAATTGAGCTATACATAGTTCATTTAGTACATAATGTTTTGAAATATTTTAATGCATACGAAATACAAAACAATTTCAGTTTATTTACCTATGAGTAATTTTTTCAAAACGAACGAAGAAGGACCACTCAACTTCCAAAAGTCCAACCTAGCGTTGGACTAAACTAAAGATGAATAATTTATAAAATACTTACTCTTGAACATTTTTCGTTTCAGCTTTGAACTCTACTCCAGCTGTTTTAAGCTCATTTTCGAAAAGCTCTTTCTTAGCTGCCTCCACCAAAATGGTTCCTGCACGGCCGGGAATGGCGTGGGCCCAGATGTCCAGGTCTAGTTTAGCTTCTACATCGTTGACCAGCTTAACTTGGTCTATGGATTTTACGTTCACTTGATAGAGAGTGTATCTGTAAAAATATATTGTTTAGTTCAAAATATGGATACCTAAGTTTGAATGTGTTTAGATTTGAAATATTTAGTGTCTACAATTATAAGTGCTATACTATTCTAAGATGATTTATTAAACTTTGTAAGTGTTTTTTTAGCTTAGTTTTTTGCGGTCTTGGGATTTTTTATGCGCCTCTGATTATCCTTTAGAGATCACAACTATAAAATAATAAACCATAATATAATAAAATATTTGAACTGAGAAAATGACATAGTAAAAGAAATGGACAGAGCAAAAGAAGAAAGGGCACTTAAAAAAGTTGTTCAGAACGAAAGCGGATTCTAGAAGATCTGGAAGATGTAATACGATATTTTAATTTAATAAAAAAATTTGAAGAAAAAGAACAGAGAAAGTGGACCAAAAATTTGTGACGAGGCCCAAATAATGATGAAAATACAAATAGGTCTAGAAGACCCTTTATTTCCCTTGGCTCTACCGCTTGGCTCTACTAGTAGAGTGAAAGCATAGAATAGTTAATGTAGTGAAAGCCTACCCTTTTAAATAACAAAAGGAAATTGATACAGAGTCTGTTGCACCGACAAGAACTTATCAAGGATTATGAACGTCATCGGTAACAACAAAACCATATTTTGGTAGAAAAAAGGTCACGGGCCTCTGTACTGTGTTCTTTACTTACCCATTATAGTTTTCGTGTTTCGCAAACACCGAAACTAAAAATAAAAACAAGCAAACCAAAACACGCATCGTTTCGTCGGCACCTAATTAAATAGTATTAATAAAAGTCATGAAGTTAATGAATTCAGCTATCTTATCATGCACGTTCCATCAATGTTAGTTTAGCCGATACTATAATATCCGATAAAGTTAATCCTTATTATTTAGGATTAAATTTAATTATGACGTCACACCAAATACCTACCAATAATTAGTGTTCAGTAGAAGCTTAATAGTATTAAGTCCGTCACAACAATGTATTTGGTAATTTCCTATTCTACTAATGACCAACGATCAACAGAGAGTTGGAAACCGATACTATAATATCCGATAAAGTTAATCCTTATTATTTAGGATTAAATTTAATTATGACGTCACACCAAATACCTACCAATAATTAGTGTTCAGTAGAAGCTTAATAGTATTAAGTCCGTCACAACAATGTATTTGGTAATTTCCTATTCTACTAATGACCAACGATCAACAGAGAGTTGGAAACAGACTAAAATTAAAGGTAATTGACGCTTTGCTTGTGAAACCATATGTAAGCCTATTTGAGGTCAACAGTAACGATAATAGCCTTTATTTAATAATTTTCTATATAATTCAACTTTTCTATATTTACACTTTTAAAAAGGTAAAGTTCCTTTGTATGTAGGAGGTAATCTTCGAAAGTACTCATTTTCAAAAATTCTTTCACTAGTATTTAGAATGAATTTTCAGGATGAATATATATTATGTAGGTAAGTACCTCGCGAGCAACGCCGTGGGCTGAAGCTAGTAATTATATTTTAGAATTGTTGAAACCAGTTTGTTTAGATTATCCAGCTTTCCAAAATTTTTCTAGAGTTTGACACGATTTGCGGTTATGTGTTTGTCTTTTTCAAAAAATATCCGCTATTCTTTAAATGTCGTTCTCCTCTTATGTTCAACTAGCAGCGCCCTCGCGGCGTTGCCCCCGTAATGTTGGTATATGGTGATGATGATGATGATGATGAAAAGTAGCCTATAACCTTCCTCAAGAGTAAAGCTATCAAATGCAGAAATAATTTTTCAAATCGGACTGGTAGTTCTTGAGATTAGCGCGTTCAAACAAAAAACTCTTCCGCTTTATATAATTAGTATAGATATAGATAGTATAGATATAGATTTGTAAAGAAAGATGGTGTTGGAAGTCATCAAAGTTGAGTTGAAATGGTCGCAAATCTGTATAATCCTATACTACTGTTATAATTATTTAAACGACAACACCAACTAAAACGGTACAAATAAAACTTCGGAGACATAAAAAAAAATATGTTATTCATTAATTAAACTTTATAACACCTAGGTTAAATTCTATAAGTGAAATAAATGTGTCTAATCACAACGTAACTTTGAATGAAAATTTAAAAGCTTGTGGTGAACCTTTGTTTATTTCATATAATAATTATATTAATATTTAAATATATAAAATTTAGACCTAATTATTTATTCGCTAACAACATTAGAATATGTAACGTAGGTATTTACTTCTGTAAACAACCAGTCTCACTTTATAGTTTGACCACTACCTGTAAGCTTGTAAACTAAATAGTTAGGAGGACAGTTTAACTTGATTGTAACAAAGTTTACAATGTCTGTTTGTTTTTATACAAAGATAGGTGTATATGTAGTGAACCGTTTATAGAATAATTGCTTGTGTCTTTAGTTAATAGTTCAACTTTTTCTAATAAGTATATTTTGTTAATAGTCAGACTTGTTCTTCCTACTCAATTCATCAGTAACGAATCTCGCTGCAACCTTGATAGCCAGCCAAGTCTCATACCCAGCCTGCTCGATAAACTCAGGGTCTACAAAAAAGCCTAAGAATCCATCCAAATTCATAAATGCAGGTAATTCGATGGAATAACACAACGGAATGCCCAAAGCTAATGCATAATCAATCGGCGTTCCTGAGTTGGCACTCCGGATCAAATTGCTGTTACCAACGGTATAGTAGGGATGGGAAGGCCATTTGACAGCGTCGATTGCTTGAGCCATGTTGACTCCAAGAACATGGAGACCCAGAGCGTTAGGCGGGAGGGGGCCTAAGCCATAACCATAGACAATGTTGCTGCCGTAGCAGTGAATGTCGATGAAGAGCTCGATTTTGTGGCTGTATTCTGTGAAGATGTCTCGAATGACGGCAGCTTCGGGTTCAGAGAAGGGGCCAAGTCCGTGGAAATCGTCTCTGCAGGGAATGTTGCTGGAGGCTTGTGCCCAGTTGATGTCGAAATTGCGGTTGAGATCGACTCCCATGCAAAGATCGTCTTGGATGAAGCCTCGGGCACGGTTCTTTCTATAGAAGCGAGTCTGAAATTATCATAAAGCATGAATAAGTGTCGTAACCCTAGTGACGAAGACATGAAAGTCATCACCAGAGGTTTTGTTAATCTAATTTATCTTGTCTTTTTATGATTTTGAGGGCATAAAGAGCAATATTATTCCGGAGATATTATATATTCACTTTGTATTACGAATACTGACAATTGACATGTCTTCAAAACTACTCAATGAAGTAAAACCACTAAGAGTACCTTAGCGAGAGAGGAGTCAGTCAGTAATAATTTTAAAGCCATCAAAAAATCTCTTCAATCAATTGCATCAATCAGTCCACTATTATGGTGATTATCACTCCTTGTACAGTTGGGCCGACGGATCTAGGCGTACGTGAAGTCAGGCTCTGCGCTGCGCAGTAGAAAATTTTGTATAAAAAAGTTGCACTGCGCATCGAAACGGCTAACTTCACGCACGCCGAGATCCGTTGGCCGTACTGTAGTTTAGTTTTCAGACAGTCAGTTTTCTCAAAAACTTAAATGTCATACCCCCTGCTCAGTTATGACGTATCCATCAGGGTTGGCTATGGGCAAGATGATCCAATCGATGTTCTGTGCCAAGTCCTGTTCGGTGACGTCAATCACCAGTTGTTTGATGGCGTAGAGAGTTGCAGGGAGGGTCAACCAATCTCGCCCGTGGAGGAGAGATTGTAAGAACACAGCAGGCTTGTTTCTATTCTGAAAAAGTTTAAAAAACTTAGGCCTTTACATCTTTACTAGATGATTATTTGAATAGTGTCATGAGGAAATTTATATGCTGATTAAAGGCCTCTTTATTTTCACGCCACTTTTTTCGATCCTATGCCAGTCAAATCCGATGCTTCCCCGCTACCTATACGGGATACACGGAACACTATGCCTAAAATATTGTTGTGATGCATAAGGCTTGTTCAGCTCACTAGCAACACAACCATCTGATTAGTAATTCGTTTCTTTACAACTACTTATATTATCAGTGTTATTACAAGAGTTTTTTTTATATTTAAATTGGAATCTTACCTGGAACCCATTGGAAGAAATCTTCACATACTTGATGTCCCTGCCTTCGATACTCTTGCCCGCGTTCACAAGAGTTACAGTTTGCGGATAGTTTTTAGCCAGTTCTTCCAAGATTGCATTCACCTGGAAAATATTTAAAAACAACAGTTCAAATATCAAATGTATCAATGGATAATTTGTATTGAAATATATAGATGTAGGAAAACATTGTGAGGATATTAGTCAGTATTTTTTTTTAATGGATGACTGCAAACCCTTCAGTAGAAAAACAAGTCTACTACACCTATTTCTAAATTTTAATTAACTGTCTGGTTTACTCATGGAACAGTAGTGAGCATTTTTTGCTTTTAAATACATTAAAAGTCTTGTTTGATCATAGTCTTACCTCATCAAAGGTGTGGATGATATCGAAATATAAATTTCCGTCAGCAGAGCGGTTTGTTCTGGAGTTAGATCTAAGAAGAGTATCTTCCAGGTCCAGCTTCCTAAAAACAAGAAGATTTACATACGAGCCTTATATTACTTTTCATCTGACTGGCCCATCAGCTCAGTTGGTAGCTCTGCCTTCTGCGCTGTAGGTCATTTACCATGATGTGGTCCATATCATGGTCACACAAAATGTGCTACCTACCTATCTACTCCAATAGTAGGAGATACAAAAAAATAATCTGCTGTTGAGAGAGGCCATGCATAACGTTGCGCGATCAAATCCTATCTGGATAAAATTTTCGGAATGTTTTTCAGAATCTTAATATTTAGATCAGATCATAAAAAGATGGTCAGCAGTGTATAGATAGATGAGGGCTCAAATAGAAGGAGTATTCGTTAAGTAGAGGGGATACATAAACTTTAATAATAACTTACTCCTTAATGTTCTCCACATCCACTTTGAATTCAATACCATCAGACTTCAGCGTGTCCTCAAAGATTTCCCTCAAATTTTTCGGCACCAGGACCTTACCAGGTCGGTCAGGAACGGCTACAGACCAGAAGTCAATGTCGAGCTTGTCTTGCAGCTCAGTAAGGGTCTTAACTTGATCGGCAAAGCTCACGGAGACATCATAAAGAGCGTGCCTGAAAGAAAAAAAAAACTAAATACGATTACTTACGACGGTATCCCATGAAAGATTAAACAGATCTGTAGGCATTAAATATCTTTTGAAGATATCTAAGGAGGAAGTCAGATGTATGATCATGTATTTGGTACCTACATGCCTAAATTTTACAGAAGTTAGAATTCCATGAAAGAGGATAGTGGGGATAATAATGTTGAAAAAATCTCATCAGCTCTTCATCATCACAGTATAGCTTGGCGTCTATTCAATTATCTGGGGATATTAGTATTTTCAAGCTACTTTAGCAATTTATGATTTCAACCAGCATTCTGAATTGGCATAGATGGCATAACTTGAACGGGTATGGTATCTTTTACTTAAATTAAATAACTTGAACTTACCCATCGTACATCTCGTGCTTCCCCCAGACGCAGGTAACCAGACATAGACCAAAAAAGACCTTCATCATTTTGGCCTTCGTTTTAGATGGCTAGCAGACTAATAACTACAAACTCAATGACTGTCGCACCACTGTCATAATTATGTAGGTATTATCCATCAGATAGCCTGCGGATTAGCATAAGCTCTTTTTTTACTTAACAGATAAATATTAATTTGGGTACTAAGCTACTTGGCAGATAAGAAATTTTATATATCCTGCTCCTTTAACTATCTGTTTTAAGAATATTTACAATGGTCAGTTTCATATTCAGGATTATCAACGTAAATAATGGCAAGACACTCTACTAAAGTGTGACTTTGCACAGGAAGACAAAAAATTAATCACTATTCTTTTGAATATTTACACCAATATTTAACAGTAGGTACTGTTAGATCAATAGTGCAGTTTGGTATTTGGCGTGTTTAATATTAAGAAAGTTAAAATATGGACCAACCAAATCGTTATGATGAGGACTATTATACTAACAGTGGGTGAAAATGGGCTGAAATGATGATGATGATGTAATAAGTAAGTATTAACTGACGAACATTACCTACACACTGAACAGAGCAAGGTGTGCTACTGGTCTTGTAAAGTTTATCTAATTTAGCTGTAAATTGTACATACTTTTTCTTATCATTTATGGGAAAGAAGGTAAATAAACAGTTCATGTTTCATCAAATCTTTAATTAAATTATTGCTGGTTCTTCCTGTTGAACTCATTGGCTACAAAAGTTGCTCCAACCTTGATACCCTCCCACGTCTCATACCCGACCTGTTCAATGAAATCAGGGTCCACCAGAAAACCATTCAATCCAGCCTGGCCCCTATACCCGGGTAGTTCGTATGTGTAAGAGAATGGAGTGCCTACTGCTAACGCGTAGTCAGTAGATCCACCCGAAGCGGCGTAGTTCAAGACCAAAAGGATGTTTCCGACACGGTAGATGGGTTTGGAATCCCATTTGACGGCGTCGATCGCTTGTGCCATATTAACTCCTTGTACATGGAGACTCAAAGCGTTGGGTGGGAGACCACCGGTGCCCCATCCATAGAGGATCATGCTGCCATAGCTGTGCATGTCCATATAAAGCTTGATTTTGTTTCCGTATTCGGCGAAGATGTCTCTGATGATTCTTGTTTCGGGTTCGGAGAAGGGACCTGTTCCGTGGAAGTCCTCCATGCAAGCGTTGTTGCTGGAGGCTTGGCCCCACATGCTGTCGAAATTGCGGTTCAGGTCGACTCCTGTGCAGAAGATGTTTCCGGCACCACGGTTCTTTCTCCAGAAGCGGGACTGTAAAATAAATAAAGAGACTTTCTTTAAATTTGCAACTTTAGAATGGGATTCAGTAGTAATATCAATTTGCCATGATGGTTACCAAAAAGAACACTGAAAAGCCAAGTAGTAAGACCAACCTATTCCTGCCTACTGATAGATGTCACTTGGTTCCTTAAATTTCTAGCTAAGTTTGCCAGCAATTGAAAATATGTCTCACCTGCTCAGTAAAGACGAATCCATCAGGGTTGGCTATTGGCAGGACGATCCAGTCAACGTCCTGCACCAAATTCAGTTCAGTGACGTCAATCACCAGTTTCTTGATCGCGTAGAGCGTCACTGGGAGGGTTACCCATTCACGAGCATGGAGGAGAGATTGCAAGAATATAGCAGGCTTCGTCGTATTCTGAAAAGTGGAAAAAATTGGCTCATTACTTCGTGGATACTAATGTCTTAAGATCTAAGTCGTTTCTTTGAGATCTTATTCGTAATGCTTGAGATAGGTTCTTGAAAATTTTACAATTTTTTCAGATTCAATAGCATCATTTATTGCATAATTGTTGTACAAAGGAATTGTTATGAATTATGTAGGTTCATGTTAATGTATAGACCATAAAAAACAAAACAGTTTTTGTGTATTGTTTCCAACATGGCAGATGGGACAAACCCTGGTTTTATTGGATCTATTTATCTCTTTTTTTCACATTTTACTCCATTTGAAACTCGATTTAAAATTTGGATGTCGTTTTCAATATCAGAAAAACCAAATCGGATCGGAGATTGGAAATACCATGTTTTCTGATTTTTATATTTGATATTTCTAATTGTTTACTGCAATAAGTTATATTACAAACTTTTAATTAAAGTTATTCAATGTTAAGGGTAGGAAATAGTCTAAGATCGTGATGCGTAGAGGCGATGAGGGTAAGTCTTCGCCCAGGATCGAGAATTAGTAATAAGCACAGAACTATATCGAGATAGAAGCAAAAAGTTCATTGATTTGTATGGAAACCGACCGTGTAACGTTTTTCGTAGGTACTTTGATGAACGCAGTTTACAGTTTGGATTACATTGCTGGTTTTCAATGCTCGCCAAGTCTGGCGCGTCAAATTAAAGCCGCAATGTAATGAATTCGGAGTGAACTTCGTGGCGAGCAAATAAGTCCTCAGCCCTTCTTTTCGGCACGCGAGGTACATTACATACACTCTTTGCTTCTATCTCAATATAATTCTGTGGTAATAAGTATAAAAACGAAAATAACAAAGAAACTGTTAACCCTATAATTGGCACCGTGCACTGAGAGATACGTTAAACTTTAGAATCATTTTACGATTATAGGAAATATAATTGACAAGAATAAACTTTTCAAAATGTTAGTTATTTTTATAGTCTATTGGTAAAAAAATATTGTCATGTTGCTGGCACCTTCAAATTGTCAGTAGATTGGGAAATGACAGAATGGGTGCATGCGTCAACTTCTTGCATGGTAAAAAAAACAAGATTTCTACTAAAATTTCGTTGTAATTTTCTCAAAAAAGTTTTATATCTAAAAGATAGTAAATTGTTCTATACCAAAAAGCTGTTTTCCACCTGAAAACATTTTCAGTTTGCATGCTATAAACATGTTTTTGTGGTAGTATCTACAGGTGCACATTGCCGGCTTGTCTACATATTTGATTTTTATTGTTTCGTATCTGTGTGGATACACTGCCAGATATGTATTGAAATTGAAAGCCAATTATTAGTAGTAATTTTAAGTGATGGTAGTGGGTAATTTTGAATTTTTTGTAACTTTTATTATGGCAATTACTATTCGGATAGGAATCAACATCATCGCCTCAGTCTCACTATCATAACGACGTCCACTACAGGCCATAGCCTCCCTCAAATAATACCAATGACCGGTCAATGGCCGGTCAATGACCCGTCAATGCCTGGTCAATGACCCTTCAATGCCTACTAATTATTATTCTTATAATTATGGACTCGTACTATCGTACCCAAATGAGATCAGGATAGGACGATGATGTTGAAAAAAAAAGAGAAAAGTAAGATAAGGAATCATCAGAGTGACAACAGCACTACCATGGGCGTGCTTTTCGAACCCATTGTATAGCAGGTTGGCATCTTCCTCCACCATTAGGTACCGTCGGTCGTCGCTGAAAATTTAAATATTTTCGATTCGTGTAAGAATGATGAAGAGTTGAATGTGGTTCTGGCGTCAACTTTATTGCAAACCTTTCAGTCTTCATCAGTGGATGAGGAGGCAAAGTACCACCACATACGTACAACTGCAACATCAGAAGAGCTGCAGTTGCGTTGCCGGCTTTAGAAGTAGGAGTAGGCTATTTTCTTGAAGACCTCTAAGTCTTATCGGTCCAAAAATACCGCTGGCAACAGCTGTTTCTACACGGCTGTTGTGTAAGGCAGGTATCGGTGCGCGAACCGCACAGTTTTGGACTTCCAACCATTCACATGATGTGGATGGTATGTGTAATGATGTCGCTGTGTGCGATGGTGAAAATCAGTGGCGTGGATGCAAGATCTTTGCAGAGCCAATGGATAAGACCTGTCGGAAATGACTTGTGCGTTGACGAGCGGCTTTTCGTTGTAATACGATTAAAAGGAGCTGGTATTGAGGGTGTTCCGGCCCAAAGATGAGAACAGTATTCCATGTGTGGCCGCACTTGTACCTTATACCTCAAAACTAGGATCTATGACAAAGGGGAAGTGGTGTCCACGTGTAGTACATCAATTTTGCCGTTGGATATACTCGTAGTTATCATCTCCTGTGCCATCACTTCGAACCATATCTTCTATTGAACCATATTGAAGTTAATTGGTCAATTAGATTGTCACTAATTCACCGAAGAAGAAGACTTAAGACTGAGCTGAAAAACAAATCTCGACCTATTAGTAGTAGATAGTTTAAAGAGAGGTGCTAGGTATGGGTTTATTATGGTTTATTATTATGATTTGGGTTTTGTGAATTATAAGGAATGGTTTTTGTCCAAAATTTCAGTATTAACTACAATTTTCCATTTAAAATTATGATTTTGTTTAGCTTTTATGGAGGGGTCCAGACTTGGCAGTGTGTCCTCTAGGATACTATATTTTTTACCTTGAAAATACGGCAAACTTGGCAATGTGTCCCATGGGATACTATTAATAAAAGCAAAATTATAACAATAGGATTTTTTTTAATTACTAAATCCTGTTTTATAGAGGTATACCCCTAGGAACACACTTCATTGAAAAAATTATAATATTTCAAGTTTTATTTTTCTTGCCAAGTATAGGGTTAAAGGGTAACGGAGAGTCTAAGTAGTAAGTGAAATTTTTAAGTAAATGTTCTTACTTCATGTAGATACTTTGTGAATGATGAATAACAGAAATCTTGTAGCATTATTAAAAAGTCCACGTCTTAAACTTGAACCTCAAAGAACAGAAAATATTACTCTCCTACGTTTCTTATTCTTATGCAAATGAGAAAACGTTATACTGTTTTATTCTGATGATAATTTTGTTGACCTGTTACTTTCTGAAGCTAAAAGATGTGATTTTTTTTATTTATATCCTGTCCTAATTAAAAAGATTATAAATCTGAAAGTGTAAGACCACTCGCACATTACAAACTTTTCTATTGGCCAATCGTCTGGCCGGGCTTCTAATCAGTATGAAGATGTATGCAACACTACAACGATTCAGTATCGGCTATGTTTGTGCTATAGGTAAACCATTTAACTGAGGATACTCCCTACGAAGTTAACAGGGGCGCATGCGGGTGATTTAATAGAAAAGTTTGCAGTGTGCGTGCAACTTGGACCAATGAGCTATATTTAGATCGTTTGCAATGATCCGTTGCGTGGTTTTTTCTTTACCCACCTGGAATCCATCCGAAGAAATCTTCAGGTACTTGATGTCTCTGCCTTCGTAACTCTTGCCAGCGTTCACGAGGGTCACCGTCTTAGGGTAGTCCTTGGCCAGTTCTTCCAAGAAGGTATCCACCTGGAAAAAGTATTTTTTAGAAAGAATGCAACAAGGATTACGGCTGTAAGTTCGTATGAGCAGTGGATAACTCTGGCGACGGAGTTTTTAGGCCTAAAGGCCTCCGTCATGGCTTAACGACTTAAAAGACAGGACCGACAATTTAACGTGCCCTATGAAGCACGGAAGCGCTCAGATCATAATGCCACTTTGCGGTCATCCATCTAAATTGTGACCGCACACAACGTGTATTCTCAAGGCATGATATACATTCTTTGAATCCATTAGACTTTGAGGATACGCTGGAGTTTTCAAATAGGGTAAGCAAAGGCAGGCTGCTGGCACAAGGTGGATGCGTCAAACTAAGGAAAGGGTGCGATGGAGCTCATTATGCCTATGTCCAGCAGTGGACTGCTTTAAGCTGATGATGATGAAGCTAAGGTCCGTTTATAAATACATTTCGCTGTGTTTAGACCACGTAACAGTAACGGACTTGTAATCTGCAATACACTGCAATACTGCAAATTGTGAGCTAGTGCTGCTAAAAAATATCTTTAAGACCAAAGAAAATTCTTGTCTTGATTGATTGATTGAACACTTTATTGCATATAAACAGGATACAAAACTTAAAATTACATAAATTAGCAGATACAATAGGCGGCCTTATCGCTTAAAGCGATTTCTTCCAGGCAACCGGGTGAGTTGAGTAAAAAGCCAGTGTAAGAAGAGAAAGAAGGTAGTGCCCAACTAATAAAGAAAATCTTGGGGATCAGTTAGGGATACATTCACAATACAGTTTCGTTTACAGATGTAACAGAAATGTTCATTTTAGATGCGTTTTGAAAACTAATAAGGAATACACTAACCTCATCATAAAACGGGATGTAGTCGAAAGACAGAAGGTCGTAAGAAGAACCGTTGCTCCTGGCGTTGTGTTTTAGAAGAGTATCTTCCAGTTCCAATTCTCTAAAACAGAAAACAATGATGAATACTCTCAGTGATAAATCTATTAAGATTAAAGTTACAAGATCTGACCAGAGTCATGTCTGCCTTGTATGATTCATATTAAGAGTGCCACCAGTAACTGTTCGGACGATTTTTTTTAAGTGTAAGTTCCACTAGCTACCAACTGCCTTGAAACTCCGTCACCAGAGTTGGCCACTTGCTCAAACGAACTTACTTACTTATTTACTAGCTACCAAATGAACAAATAATTGGCTGGTGACACTAAAGAAGGATTTGTTCAGGTAAACGTAATTGCGCAGTTTAACAGATCTTATTTTTCAATGACGACTTACTCTTTAATGTTCTCTACAGCTACAGTGTACTCGATGCCTTCAGCCTTCAGCGCTTCCTCAAAGCTCTGCCTCACGTTCTTCGGCACCAGGACCTGCCCAGGCCTGCCAGGGACAGGGACGGACCAGGCGTCAACGGCCAACTTGCTTCTCAAGTCGTAGATGATCTGGGATTGGTCAGCGAAGCCAACGGTGACATCGTAGAGGGCGTGTCTGGAAAGATATAATGGTTGATAGAAAGAGTTTGTTCTAGACAGTTTGTGATTTTATTATGCCTGATAGAGGAAAATGACACGTATCACATTATTGTGGGACAAGGGCAGGAAGATAATGAAGAGTTTGTGATTTTTTTGTGTCTATAGTTTGTAAGTTTATTTATTTATTTATTTATTATTTTTAAGTGTCAGGAGCTGTTTAAAGAAATTTAACAGGGATGACAAGTTTCGACTCGATCAGGTAAATCTGATGACAACGTACCATTATAGTGATCTCATGATGGAGTCAGGAGCTTTTCAACGCAACTTCTCAGTGAATAAGACAAGCAAAAATTTAAATTGAAACAAAAACTCGACTGTGGGTATGAAATAAGAATATTGAAAAAACACAACCCTCCATTCTGTGGGCAGTAGGGCAAAAATGGCTCATTGGAATTGGCTCTTACTAAAACGTTTTACTTGAAAAATGTTTTGGAATTAAAACTCGTGAATCATCTTATATTAGACTTACCCATCGTAAAGCTCGTGCTTAGCCCAGACACAAGCAACCAGGCATAACCCAAAGAAGAACTTCAGCATTTTGACTATCAGCCAACGTTTCCGATGGCGTGTAGACTAATAACTAAGCCATGACCAACCTTTTTCATTCACAGGAAAACGACGATTAAAATCCGCAAAAGATAAAAAATCGATTTAAATCAAATTACTAAAAACAAGATATTTTTTTTTAATCCAAAAATATAGGTAAGTTGTAATATAATATTTGCCCGTGGATTCGTTCCATATTGGCAAAGCAGGATGTACCTTGAATTATAAGTGAGAAAATATACTTACGCGTTATTTATAACACGTGCTCATCGTTTATGAGCCGTGTTAGCCGAGTGGGCATCGACTCGGGCCGAGTGACTTTCGATCCGAAGGTCGCGATTTCGAATCCCAATGGATTTTTCGTTTCGGAAAATTGAAATGCACTAAGCACGAGCTCTTAACGGTAAAGGAAAACAACGTGAGGAATCACGTGGTCAAGTCAGTCGTACGCGTATCGACTATGTCTTTCTTGTAGATGTGGCCGATCAAGCTGAGAGAATGGTTTAGGGGCAAGCCTACTCGTAAAAAAAACTAAAATGGAGTTGCGTTTTGGGAAGATGAGCACCTAACCCTGATTAATGCCAATAAGATAGATTTAACTATTAGCAATATTATTGCTAGCTCTCTTTCAATTCAAAATATAAAAATGACAAACAAATATAACTTATTTTTATGATTAGGTTAACTGGGAAAATTATTTAGTCCAAATTAAATAATCGCGAGATTATTCTACACTAGTTAAGCTATCTCATATGATAAATGTAATTAGGTTTACCCGAAGATTATGTGTGTAGGTACCTATGTATTTATTAAAGGAGGTAGGGGAATTGTTAACTTATAATTCTAGATTCATTATTACTTTTACCACAGCTCTGTTGGTGCCTGTATAAAAAGTTAAAAACTGACGGATGTGCCGGATAATTTATTATATCTAATTCAAGCATGGAAAATGTTTGTGCTAATCTACTAACTATTAACGGTCACTCATTTATTTTGATACTACACAGTCGCATAACTTCGACGATATAGAACTCAAGACGGATTGAGTTGACTACAAAACGAAGGCTTCATTTTAGAATGAATGAAAGAATGAAAACTATTTATTGTACATGTCTTAAAAAACAATGAAAGTATAAGCCTAATGAATAATATTTTAATATATTTCGATTTAAGAAAATGGATTACCGAAAATAAATCTTGGCCTTACAACCGTGTTTGTTGCTCTGATTCTCACGTAACAGCTCTCCTAAGATGAATCAAAGTCAAAATATACAAATTATAAAATATTTTATCTCTTTTATATTTTACACTCAAAGTCGAAGTCAATCAGCTTTTATTCAGTAGGACCAATGTTATTACTTAGAGTAGTTTTAAGAGTTAAGGCGAATCTTAGCTAACTAACTCAATCAAATCTAAACATAGTATTTAAAAAAACGTGGAAATGGCTAGTGAAAATCCGAAAAACCCTGTTTATTAAATCTAATTTTTTGGCTGTTTTAAAAACATGTTATACGCAGTATAAGTAATATTTATAAAATAAAATGTTTCCAGAAGTGGTGGGTGCTTACCTTAGCCCACCATCCCCTTGCTTTGTAAAAAGGTGCAAATACCAGTGAAATCAAATGCAAAATCTAACCTTCATAAATGTTGTGATTAATATTAACATCGTTTTCAATCCAATAATGCAGTGATTCTGAACCTGTGGGTAATTACCCCCAAAGAGGTAAAATAGCTTTTTTTGAAGGGTAAAGGAACGAAAGGAGATTTTTCCTTAGACCTAACGAATAAATTGAAAGAAAATAAGATTTCAATAATGATTAATTATGAATTTACGAGAACCTGGAGAAACTGGTGGTAGCAGGAACAGTGGAAGGCAAAAGGCCAAGAGGCCGAAGCCCTAAACGATGGGTCAGCCAGGTGTCGGAATGCCTTGACAAGCCGGTGAATGCGGCCCTCCAACAGGCAACCGACCGAAACTCTCGAAACTCTTGGAAGAGACTACTGGCCATGCTGCGTCGGCAGAGTCACGATCCTCAGGCACGAGGGACCGATTGAGGAGGAGGGAACTATGAATTTGATGATTAAAAAGGAATTTTAGGATCAAATTCAATAAGTACCTACCTACCTACTTAAGGGGGGGGGGGGGGAAGGGAGGGGCACGAAAATTAAACGGGGTTAAAATCTGATTCATTGACACGTCATAGGGGTAACAAGGTTGAAAAGGTTAGGAACCACTGCAATAATGAGTAGGTAATCTCAACTTTGATAATACAATCGATAAACAAAATAATATCTGTAGAGTAGGATTCAGCACTCAAGTCCTACGGCAAAAGCGGGAACTAATTGTTTTATTTAATTTATTATGCTCTTTTAGTCAAGATCGTTCAGTTGTTATGGTGAGTAGAGCTAACGAACTTACAAACTAGCATAATTATTATGGTTCAAGCCTTATTTGAACAATTAGTACTTTTTACCCGACTGCGCAAAGCAAAGGAAGGGTAATGTGTTTATCAGTCTATGTATGTAAGTATGTATGTTTGGATGTTTCTATGTGGCATTCTAGAGGCCAAACGCGTGGACCGATTTTGATGATTCTTACGTCAATCGATTCGTCTGAACCTTGGGAGTGTTGTTACAGGCATGACAGTAATCAAAATTCACCAGTGCCACCACCAGACGCCTTAATGTCAAAATTAAAAAAATCAAAATCGTCACACCATGTCAAGTGGGGTATCGTTGAATAGGTATTTTAAAATCAACTTTATGTTTCTTTTACCATTTTTCATTTTAAGTAATAGTTTAGGAAAAATAACGGTTTAAAGTTGATTAATAATTATTCTCGCTATGGATGTTTCTATGTGGCACTCTAGAGGCCAAACGCGTGGACCGATTTTGATGATTCTAACGTCAATCGATTTGTCTCAACCTTGCGAGTGTCACTAAAGACATGAAAGTAATCAAAATTAACCAGTGTTACAACCAGACGCCATATTGTCAAAATTGAAAAACTCAAAATTGACGAACTATGTCAAGTGGGGTATCGTTGAATAGGTATTTAAAAATCAATGTTAGGTTTCTTTTACTATTTTTCATTTTAAATAATAGCTTAGGAAATATAACGGTTTAAAATTCTGTTTGTGTGTATCTTGGCCGCGCATCACGTCTCGGTCGAACGAAACTACTGGACGGATTTAAATGAAACTTGGTATTATTTGAGTGCATACATACTATACTACTACGAGGTATAAATAGGATACTTTTGATTACTATACCTACTTACTTACTGAAATTCAAGACGGTTCCCTTGGGAGAGGAAATGAAAATCAAAATGAGTAGGTAGGTATCTGGTTGTAATTCATTAACACATAGTACCTACGATTTTATTGATTCTTTTTACCCGACTGCGCAACGCAAAGGAAGGGTAATTTTGTTAGAAAGTAGGTATGTACCTACTTTAAAATGTTCTGTAAAAATTTCAAGGTCATCGGTTTTGTAGTTCAGAAGTTACAAACATCGCAACCCTCAGTATTATTTTTTATTTACATTAATTACCAAAAACACAACTAGATGTCGCTGCTAAATCTGAACCAATCCTAGATCGCGCTATCGTTGCGTTTTGAAAAGTTTACCTATTCTATCAATTTTTGAAGGCCATTATCGAAAGTTTTTGATATTATTGGATTGGATTGAATTATTGGCTGATGGGGAATTGGATTGGATGGATTTGAAGAATAAAATTGAATAAATAATTAGGGCGATACGAAGTTACTTAGTTTAGTTGGTTTATTAATTTCTTGTTGGGTAGGTAATAGTTAATCAAGGTATTTTAAAATCAACTTTATCATAACTAAAAAGTGTTAAATAAAAAAATATTTTAAAAAAACAAAAACCCGACTGCGTCAAAACTAAAAAGAAAAAAACAAGCCTGCAAAGAATTACTCACAGTCGGGACCCATAACATTGGGAAGATTTGATTGGTAATAAAATGAATGGGTACCGACTGTGAGTAATTCTTTGCAGGCTTGTTTTTTTCTTTTTAGTTTTGACGCAGTCGGGTTTTTGTTTTTTTAAAATATTTTTTTATTTACATAACCTAGATCTGCGATAGCAGCGCTGCGTCTATCAAACTTCAGTGCTGAATCCGACTCATTATTTTTAAAACGTACCACTATCGCCATCTTTGTGCTAGGTACGTTTAACAATTTTATTATCATGAATAAATCAAACAATTAGTTGCACTAGTTTCTGATAGATGGCGTTGGTTTGGTAACGAAACCGTGCAAATTGAGATTAGGAAAGGCTGGAGGAAAAAATTGTGAGGATACCAGCGGGCTTAAAAAGGTATAAAAGGTATAGGTATAGGTATAGGTATAGGTATAAAAGGTATAGGCTTAAAAAGGTATATAAAAAGGTATAAAAGGTATATAAATAGCAGAATTATAATAATTATTGAGCTATATGCTGTCTCTTTTCACTGACTGAGAGTGAGACAAACTACAAGTTAGGTACAAAGCTACAAGTACATTGGTGGGCCTGCCCGGGCGGGCTTTGGCACGTAGGGTACTTGCCGCTCGGCTCGCTCGCTAGCCGAGTCACCCACAAAGGCGCGTACCCACCGTAGTCCACGGAGATGCTACGCACGTGCGTCAAGCTCGCTTTACAGGAGACTGTGCCTATGTAATTGTGTCCACTGCAACGCACGGACACGCTACGCATGAATTGACGTCATTGGTACACGCGTGGCTTCCTCGAATATGGCGACCACGCATCTCAACGCTGTCAACGCTATGCACGCGATACACGAAGAGAGGCTACGCACGTCCGTCTAGCTACGCTTTGCAGGAGACTATGGACTATAATGGCACGAGCGTAGCCTCTCCGTGCGTCGTGATGGGCCACGCTACAATTGTACATAGCCGTGGGTTCATATTCGTGTACTGCAGTAGAAACGTAGACCCAAGTAGTCAAAAAAATGAACCCACGCAGATAAAATGCGCCTTAACATCGAAAGCAACGAAGCGCCCACTGTGTACTAGCTCTAAGGCTGGTTTTACTGTCACGCGTACCGTCCGCGCGGATAGGCGAGTGATCTTTAATACAATGAAATAAGGATACTGCTTGTTTAGCAGAAATGGCTACGCTGATTGCTCTCGTCAGTGCTGAACAATCAGTATCCTTATTTCATTGTAATAAAGATCACTCGCCTATCCGCGCGGACTGGCTTAGGCTGGTTTTACTGTCATGCGTACCGCATGACAGTAAAACCAGCCTAATTGTGTGCGATTGTATAAATCCTACTACTACCTACGGTTTCCTTTGATTCACGATTGCTATCTTAAGACCTTTTCAATTAAATTTTATCGACTAAATACCTAATTGATTAGAAAAGGGTGGAGACGGGATAAATGTCCTCGTGGGGTAAGAATCAGAATCATTAATTGCGTTTTACATAATAAATAAATATTTGTGGACATTTCATACAACGTCATCTAGCCCCAAACTAAGCAAAGCTACCTACTAGCTTTGCTTGGGAGCTTTGTTAAGGGAACCAAATAGCTGATAGGATACTTATATTTTCGTAAATACACACTTAATTTACTTTATAACACCCAGATGCTATCGCAATGTCCCTTTCTTTCATTATGAAAAGAATAATTCACGATAAAGGTTATAGCTGACCAGTCGGCGCCCGCACCGCATTGCCTTTTCGGCGTTCACTTGTTCGTTCACTTTTGGATTGCGATGTGGCGATCCGACTGCGTTGTGTGATGTATTAGTGAGCGTTGTTTCATAGAATTCCACTCAAAGGATACCGAGGCGGTGCGGCGAGGTTCGGGTGCGGAGGCGACTGATCAGCTATAACCTTAGGCTTGTTTCACTCTTCAGCGTGTCGCCGGTCGCGTCCGCGAGTTGACCATTCACAGCGCAGAGAAATTAATTTTGACCATTCACAGCACTGAGAAATGTGCTGTGAATGGTCAACTCGCGACTCGCGGACGCGACCGGCGACACGCTGAAGAGGGAAACAAGCCTAAGGCTGATTTTATTTTATTTTGTACCGTACCTATTGTGACGAAAATAAAACTTATTTCTATTTCTATTTCTATTTTAGTCTCACGCTCACCGTCAGAGCGTGATACAGATACTACTAATGACATAGATACTACTGATATAGATAGTGATTGTTTAGCAGAAATGGCTACGCTGATTGCTCTCGCTCGTCAGTGCTGGACAATCAGTATTCTTATTTCATTGTAATAAAGATTACTCGCCTATCAGCTCTGTCGGTGAGCGTGAGACTAAAATCAGCCTTAAGCTTGAATTTTCAGCGCCATCTTAAAATCGATCAACAGCTATCTAAAAAAACATCCGTCACTAGAATTATCCATTAGTCCGAAATTACCATTCCTCCTCTCAAAACAGTAGCTTCTACGCATCATAGATAATGCGGTAATTTAGAATCGATAATCAGTTATCGATTATAATTACTATAAGTAATTCCTTGATAATCCAATCTCAATCGCTTCTGTTATCAGTCGATAAAAAAATATCTCGATAAAAAAATCGTTATATAAATAAGATATTTTCTAGTTGTTGGTACAGTTTCCAAGATGAAGGTTCTTAGTTTAGTGTTTTTATTCGTGGCTGTGGCTTTTGCAAAGCACGAGCATTATAAAGGGTAAGTTTTAGCATAATACAGTGGCCGCTATTAATCCTGAACACATGCTACTAAAAAGCATGTTTATTTGCTACTTTGCGTGCTTATGTCATAAGTTTACTCTCTTCGTATGGATACGTGCTTAGTGTACTACTAAGTAGCATCTGCTTGAAATGAGCATGCTTGTGTGCTACTACGTAGCATGTGTATTCCAGGCGTTAGTCCTCAGATCCAGGGAAACCATCTGAAGATATTCAAATAATAGATTAATTTTGCTGGCATTTCACACAGCATGCATCATCTGGCTCCAAAGTAAGCAGAGCTTGTGTTATGGGAACTACATGTCTGATTCACTATTTATACTTTTTTGTTTATACATAATACTTATATAGAATAACACCCAGTCCCTAGACAAATAATTGCAGATCATACAAACATGGGAATCGAACCAGCAACCGTCTGTGTTTCAGGCGGCGGCCCTTCGCTCACTGCGCCATAGAGGTCGTCAACTCATGTACAGTAAAACCAGAAAATTGAGTTTCGGAAAACATCGGAAACAATCGCACAAAATTACAAAAACTATTGAAGAAAAGTCATTTGGAAATGAAAATTGCTCATAATTTCATCTCCATCGCAAATAAATAAATATCAAAATAATTTTTATAAAAAGCAAATTAGTTGCAAGCCGTGCGAGCTGCGCTGCTAACGACGTGCACTTCGCGACGCATTCTGTTTTGTGAAATCATACACTGCTGTCGGACATATTCGGAAAACACGAAAATACCCGATGTCCATTATGAAGCTTGAAGTACTGTAAACATTATGTTTTACAGTAGTAAACAATGTTTTGAATGGAACATTGAATTTATAACTTCTAACGTCGAACCGACCAGTACAATTCCACAGTCATTACTCAAAAACTGGTGAACATCAATTTATCAAAAACAGTGCCATCGAGTTCGGAACATGGAACTAAAAATTTACGACTCTGTGGTATAGTGGGCTAAGGCCTACCTGGAACATAGAAGACGGGTTTGATTCCCGTCCCCGAGACAGATAGATAGATGGAAATTTATTTTCAGCACCCACGATTATAAACAGAAAGTACAGAAGAAGAAAAAGCAAGATGTTTGTATGATCTGCAAATATTTGTCTCGGGTCTGGGTATTTTTCTATGTAATAATATGTTTTTCCATTGATGCACGGCCAGGATTCAAACCACTGACCTTCGGATCGAAAGTCAAGGTTCCTACCCCTCAGCCAACACGGCTCTAAACTGTGAAGGAAAATATCGTGAGGAAACCTTAGTCAGCCCCACACGTATTGACCATGTCTTTCCTGTGGATATGGCCGGTTAAGATGAGAGGAGGGTGTAGGTGCTGGGCGAGCCTACTCCATCTCAACATTGTCCCAGGCACTAGTTTCCCGATAAGTGTAGGCAAAGATTGCCTACACTGTATAAGTAAATCATCTAGTAAAAAAGATGTAAAGGCCTGAGTGTGTTTTAAAAAAAACAGTATTTAAGTACCTAGTATATCACTTATGTAGCTCCCATGACAAGATCGGCTTACTTCGGGGCTAGATAATGCTGTGTGAAATGTCCAGCATTATTTATTTTATTTACTTTTTCCAGATGGAAGTCCTTCTTTATAAAGCCGTCCAGTCAAGACCAGTTGAAGGCTATTGGAGGTATGGCCGAGGCCTTCGACCTGGATATCCTCAGCCACCCCATCATTGGACGTGAGGGTCTGGTGCTGGTGAAACCGGAGCATTTGGACAGCTTTGTGAACTTCCTGGAGGCAAATAAAGTAGAGCACAAGATGCATTTTGATGATCTTAAAGTGTAAGTATTTCGAATGAATATTTATTTTATCATTTGATCAATATTCTAACAACGCATAGAGGACAAACATACAAAAAATTGTTTTTATTTAGATAGATAGATTTGAGCTAGACAAATCATCTCTGTAGTGTAGATAGAATCGACCGGTCTCGCATCAGTAAGCACATACATCATAGTTAGTCCGATTGATTGATCCTATTCCGTGCGATACGGCCCGATTGCAAATGCGATATTGTGGAATTCAATTATGTTATCGCAGTAATTAATGAGTAACCTGTGATTACAATGAAACAGGAGGAAAAATATAAAATAATAATGACACAAACAAACGTGACGTAGAACTACGCTAATCGCATCGTGAACAAAATGTTTTTCAACACAAGCTTTTATTGGGTAAGGGTGAGCTGATCCTTAGGCCATGCATCAATGGAAAAATCTATTGATGCACGGCCAGGATACGATCCCACGACCTTCGGATCAAAAGTCGAGGTATCTAATACCCCTCGGCCAACACGGCCCGAATTCGGCAGAGAAGATAGCTATTTAGATAACTTGAAAATCAAAACGTTAACTAAATAATTTCATCCATATCGATAGAGTCATTTCCAAGTTACCAATGTATAAAACATACAAGATACCTAATATAAAGTTACAAGAAAATTAAGAATGTTAAAAGAATTGAAATGAAATGAAATGAAATTTATTTATTTAGTAGCTATATTACATCAATGACGTTTTTCAGGGCGCTTGATCAAGATGACTTGGCCATCGAAGCTGCGCACAACGACACTAGAGCCAGAGGTACCAGAGAAATGCCCTATAACAACTATCAGGAGTTGGAAGTGGTGAGTATATTGCGATATATTATATTTACAGATGCTAAACTACTGTATATTTATATATTTAACTTTACAAAATATATAAGCACCAGTTAAGCCATCTGAGGGTGCTTTTCCACCAATCAAATTCATTGGTCCATATAGCTTAACACTGGTGGAAACAGGTTGAACTATGCCATGTTTTTATATGGATGGATGCGTGCTCTGGATGTGTGCTATAGATGAATACTATGGATGTGTGCTATGGATGTGTGATATGGACGCGTGCTATTGATGCATGCTCTGGATACGTGCTATAGATGCGTTCTATGGATGTGTGCTATAGATGCGTGTTATGGATGGCCGCTTCTCGTGCGTTCTCTACTGTCGTTACATCGCATAGCTCGAGCTGAGCATCTTCCTCGCACAGATACCTCAACTTCATTTATTTTTATCAGCCTTTGATTTAGACATTTTTACAGTGTTCCAACTTAAATCCTACAGCTTAACTTAAATCTGCTTCAGTGTCTGCCTGTGTGCCTCTTAGAACAAAGGCCTCCTCCAATAGGCCCAACTTCATAGCACATCTTATTCGCCCCGCTATCATCAGTGGTCACATAGTTTCGTAACTTAGCTTTCCCATCCTCGCAGCATAGCTCTGCATAGCACATATCTGGTGGAAAAGCACCCTAAGGATTATTGTAAACGTTAATTGAGTTAAGCCTCTACAATTCTAAGCCTGTTGAAGTTTCAAGCCAATCATTCACGTAGTTACCCATAAACATAATCCTCCAAACGTACTCCCTATCTTTTTAATTTGTGATTAGAATTCACAATAAATAATACATTGAGCAATAAATTATTAAGTATTACGTTTCGACCACCCACGACCTTGTGTCATTGATATAAATTGTTAGATGCGCCACTAGCTTGAGCGATCGCGTCGAAATGTTGTCATTGTAGAAGAGTGAGCACACGCATCAGAGGAAAACTACAATGAACAATTGAACAACTACATAAACAACGAAAATATAATATTGCGCGTATCTAACGATATTATAAGTAATCAATGCTCGTATCGGCATTGTTATCAATAGTATTAAGCCCGTGGCTAAAGATTTACAGATAAACTGAGTAAGTACATAATCAGATAGGTAGTCATCGATTAATGATAATTTAGTTGTAAACATTATTATCTTTGTAAAGGGAAAAAAATATGTATTAAACGCACATTACAACAAAACAAATTTCAAAAACATTATAGGATAAAACCTGGAAAAGGATGATGAGAAAACACGGAAGTAAGGACATATTTTATTGAATACCACGGCATAGTTTAAGTCATCTGCGATGGAATGTAAAGCCACAGTATTTAGAATCTATCATTTAAAAATAACTTTGACTGACTTCGTTTCCATAGATTTACGACTACATTGATGACATTGCCGCTCGCTACCCCAACGTGGTAACCCTGGTCGAACCAGCAACATCCTTCGAGGGTCGCCCCATCAAATACCTGAAGATTTCCACCACCAACTTCGAGGACCGCAGTAAGCCCATCATCTTCATCGATGGAGGAGTCCATGCGAGGGAATGGATCTCCCCTCCAACTGTTACTTGGATGATCAAGAAGCTGGTGGAAGATGTAACAGAACCTGATCTACTGCAGAACTTTGACTGGATCATCTTACCTATGGCTAATCCTGATGGATACAAGTACACCTTTACTAATGTGAGTATACAGGCTGCAGTCACTCATGTAATTTTTGACACGATCCATCTTTTCTTTCCTTTATTGTTCTTTTCATATATCCATCTACATTCTTATGAAGCACAATGTTTGTTATGTCAGTATACAGGCTATAATAGGTACCTACCTGCTCATGTCATTTTTCACAGAATCCTCTTTTCTTTCCTATGTTGTTTTTTTAATATACATCCACATTCTTTTTGTTACATGATTTTTTTACCTTTTCAGAACCATGCAATATGTGTAGTAAAAGTTTTACTAAATGTTTACTAAAACATTCCTAGTAGAGCCTCACTGTTACCTGAAGGTCGTGACATTAAATTCGTGAATCAGCTTATTATTTTTACGTGATCAATCGAGCTGCTAATTTATCGTTATCAATAATTATAATAATCGCGCATTAATTCAACGCAGTACCCTCACCCTTGACAAAGCTGATCAATAGGTACAACCTCTTACTTAACATAGAATAATTTTTCTCTGAACTTCATACCAGAAAGTGAAAAATATCTTACAGAGACTTCATAATGTTAACATGCTCCTGTAATATTTTTAAAGATATTTGTCATCAAAGTTACATTATTTCACAACACACTCAATGATGCACTATTAAAAGTTTTAGCCATGAATGACTTCCCCCACTACTATAGGGAATAGTAGGATTTAAGGTATAGACCTCTTCTTGTTAATGTCAGTTTTCACGGTTAATTTATTTTATACTAGCTGCTGCCCGCGGTTTCGCTCGCGAGGTACCCGGATAAAAATTAGCCTATGTTACTCCCCAGGCCTCCAACTATCTCCACACAAAAAATCAATTTCGCTCTGTTTTGACGTGAAAACAGGACAAATAAACAAACAAATAAACACACTTTCACATTTATAATATGGGTACGGATTTTCAAGTAAAGTCAAAATTACTGTTGGCTTTCACTATCCCTGAGTAGCACTTAAAGAAACGTCATTTCATTATCATCATGTCCCTAACCTTGGCATATTGTATGTATTCTTCTTCCAGTTTGCTCTATCAGCCGTCATCACAACCTTTCGTTGGTGACACATTTCTTTGCTCTACCTCTACTCATATTATATTCATCCAATAAGATATCAAATGCTCTTCTAGTAACATGACATTATTCCCTTCTAATGACATTTAAACTACAGAGTATAAGAATTAAATTTCACTTTCAGTCCCGTATGTGGCGCAAAACCCGCTCAACAGACCAACACTCCCTCAGCCAGGTCTGTCCAGGAGTTGATGCGAACAGGAACTTTGATTTCGTTTTCGACACTGTGGGAACCAGCACCAATCCTTGCTCCGATGTTTACCCTGGAAGTAGAGCATTCTCTGAGGTTGAAATGAGGGTAAGAAAATCTTCTATACATATCTATTTACAACCAGCTGCAGCTTTGTTCATGAGGTATCTGGATAAAGCACTTATGGGACAATGTAGCTTCCTAGTAGTAATAGAAGTTTCAGAATCGGATCAATTGTTCCTGGGTTAGTCATTACTCAACAAACTTTATCTCTTTAATTTTATGTATCAAACGATTAGGTATTATGGAAACTCACTGTCGTTTTATGCACGCCCATTAGCAAGTTCGTTTGGGTTTTTATTGTCTTTGAAGAAAAAAAATGAGACCTTCAACAATATGTGGGCATGTGCCAATTATCTTGAATTCAATAACAATTATGAGAGATGACTGATAGAGGCATGTTTAGTTTCATATTTGTACATGCCCACATTTTGCTAAGTTAACAAGCCCATTGTCGCCTATGTTCATAACTTTTATGACTTTCAATTCCAGGTCATTCGCGACATCTTGCTAGAAAACGTGAACAGAATAGCCATGTACCTCACCATGCATAGCTATGGAAGCATGATCCTGTATCCATGGGGTCACAATGGCCAACTATCCGGTCACGCTTTCGCACTCCATACCATTGGAACCACCATGGCAGATGAGATAAATAGGAACAAACTCAGCAACTTCGCTAACTACGTCACCGGTAACTCTGTTCTTGTTATCGGGTATGGAACTTCAGGTGCTTCGGAAGACTACGCTCATTCTATAGGTGTTGCCCTTTCGTTTACATACGAGCTACCCTCTCTTGGATGGCAAGGCTTTCACTTAGCGCCTCAGTATATTGAGCAGGTCTGCAGAGAGACGTGGACGGGTATTGTAGCTGGAGTGAGAAGGATCCACGATTTATCCAACTAAATTTAAAGACTGATATTCTATAATTATGATAAGAAAAAATATTACAATAAAATTTAAAACGAAAGATTTTGGCTTATTAATTGGGCTTGTTTATTATACACAATAAGTTTGATAAAGGATAATATTTTTCATGCTTAGTGAACGCAATTAAAATATTCAAAATATGTAATAAATGTGTAAAAGTAGTGTGTTCTTTATTCACAAAGCTTGTACTTAATAATGTCTTTTTTTGCACTATTTATGTAATAAAGTGATAATGTGTAAATAAATGTATATAATTGTTAACTGTGTATTTCTTTACTATTTCTCTTTTAATAGGGTTTAAGAAGTTGTCTAGTTACAGTTCGGCCGACGGATCTAGGCGTACGTGAAGTCAGGCTCTACGCTGCGCAGTAGAAAACTTTGTATGAAAAAGTTGCACTGCGCATCGAAACGGCCAACTTCACGTACGCCGAGATCCGTTGGCCGTACTGTACATGCAATATTAGTTAATAATGGAAAATTATAAATGAAAAAAAAAGCACTCGTGGCGTGGATCAGGTCAGAAGTACACGGCAAACTTTATGAAGAATGTAATGTGGGGAATGGAAATCCGTGGTCTTTACCTCTTTGAGATAGAGTTGTGATTTTATCAGTACTTAAGATGTACTAAAGTTATACTAAAGATTTACTAAAGATGTGCTAAAGATGTACTAAAAATGTGCTAAAGATGTACTAAAGGTGAACTAAAATAATGTACAAAGGACCACGTACTCAAAGGTATCTCACTTTTTTTGTAATCTTAAAAGTATGCGAATTATCTTGTTATTATATGATAAGTAATAATTATACAGATAAATGACGACGCAAAACAAATATGTGTACTTTCGTAGCCAGTGACTAAACAAAGTTACCATGATTATTGAGTTTTCTTGCTTCCCGATATTTCAACGCAGTTACATGCGCCATGATCACGGGTTAACTGAAGTCTTTGCGAGGTAGAAGGTTATGTGCAGACGAAACGGTCTACCCTCTTTCTCAGTTTTTTGTTACTACGAACACCCCTACCACCGGTTTCATTTTCACTCACAACACGAATTCCAAACATACTCTAATCAAAATGTAACTAATTAACTTCAGCGATCTAACAGGACCGAAGCAAGCTACACTAGGCGCTTCAGTGATGTCAAAAGTTATGAGTGCGGTACTTCTCACTTTAGTTGACGGTTAGCTTACTTATATAGAACCTTACGATGAAGAAACCCTTAGTGTCATTTAAAATGTCTATTGTATCCTATGGTAATGTTTTTTCGCTCCCGGCTTTCAAGTCGTTAAGCCATGAAGGAAGCCTTTGGGTGGCCTAAAAACGACACGAGACTTGGCCTATGCGAACTTACTTATGATAAAGTTGTGAGCCTGCCTGCCTACCATGAGCTTTATATGCGATCCAGGTTAGGTCCTAAACTGAACTGCTTCACTTGACGTATGCTATGACGCTGACGAAATATCAGAACCTGATCATGACCTGAATTGTTAGATAAAGTTTCGTTCACTCAATTCGTACCATGACCGTTTAATACACGTTGAGTTGGTTCACTTTTGTTTCAAAACTGTCACGTTTAAAACAGGTCATGGTATGAATAGTTTGCGATCCAGATTAGATACCTAAACTGGGTAGCTCCTAAACTGAATTGTTTACTAAGAGGTCATGGTACAGCTGCTGTTCACATTTTTAAATCTATATCTTAATCACATTCTTCAGCATCTAGACCGCGGAATACGCTGAATTGCAAATCGATTCGAAAACTTTCAGACGATGAGAAAATTCCAATTAAATTAAAGTTTACGGTGAGTGTTGGGATGGAGACCCACCAGAGACATTCTGGCTTTCTATTTTTAACCGACTTTAAAAAAGGAGGAGGTTCTCAATTCGTCAGAATCTTTTTTTTTGTGCTTTTATTTCGAAGACGGCTAGACTGATTTAGAAAATTATTTTTTTGTTTGAAAAAGTATACTTTTCGACTAGTGCCATAAGAGTTTGGTGAGTATCTGTCAAGGATCTTCGATGTTATGAACAGAAGTGCTTCTCGAGAGTGCAGAAAATTGGCTACTTGTAAATCTTATAAACAAGATATTTTTTTGCTAATTTTATTTAATAAAACCAACTTCATTTCGTTCATCATCATCATCTCAGCCGTATTTGTATTTATTCATTTAAAAAATGCATGGCATCTACTGTTAGACATAGGCCTCCCTGAAAGATTTCCATCTTTTGCGGTTGGAAGCGGCCTGCATTCACCGCCGACCTGCAGTTTTATGCTGCGAATACACGCTGGGTCAGCCTAGGCCAGCTTCGCCTCTCTATCGCTCTCGCCTTGAATCGATTCGCCTTCTTGCTCGCACTCGCATAAGCTGGCCTAGGCTGGCCCAACATGAGTTAGCGCCTTTACAACATCATCTGTCCATCTTGGTTGATGTCCAACGCTGTGCTTGCCGGTCCGGTCAGGGAGCTAGAGAATAAAATAGTTTCAAATAAAATGAAATCACAATCGGTCCACAATTGATTGCGATTCCACAAAAAGCCATTGATGACCGGTTTCGAACACACTACCTTCGGATTGAAAGTCGAGTCACTAGACCCATACTGCCAACCCGGCTCTTATTCTAAAATGCGATATTTTAAGATAATTTAATGGGTTATCCACATCATGTACCATCCCTAAGAAATATGCAAATTCTCACCCCTATGCTAAGTAAGTGATATCGCAAACTTGGAATGAGGTATAATGATAGCTAAGCTGTGAACTTCTGTATTAATTTAATCTGTACCGTGAATTAATTAAATTTGTAGTAAGAATTAATTTAATCAGTGCCTCGTGAATATTTACATGATCAAAATCTCATCTCGAAAGTTGTATAGGTGCTGTATCTTGAGATGATTTATATGGCTGTCTAAGTAATTATGTTCTCAATATCACTCAAACAGCTTCCGAAACATGGTAGTAGCTCTGCCTTATGTTTTGGATGTCGTGGGTTCGATTCCCACCTAGGGATGAAAGTGAATGAGGTGAAAGATTTCGGCGCCACTGAAAACCAGCGCTCTAACAGCCATGGCGCTGCTGGAGCAAATGCTGAGGGGTAGCCTTATTTTCTTGTCACTGTAATGTAGCATGTCTGATTTGTGTTGTATGTATCGTAGTGGCGAAACTAAAACTATTTCTATTTCTATTCTATTTCTAAAGATGTGTGTCAGGATCGTCTTGCTTACTCCGGGAAAAAGGCGTAAATTGTATTCATCATAACGTGTACGTGTCTATCCTTTCAAAAGCTGTGTTGACCGAGTTGGTTAGTACCTTCGACTTTCGATCCGAAGGTCATGACACGTATAACACGACCTCTAAACTGTGAAGGAAACCCGCGGCTTAGTCAGCTCCACACGTATTGACCATCTTTCCTGTGGATATGGCCGGTTAAGCTGAGAGGATGGTTTAGGTGCTGGAAAATACTGGGCATGCCTATTCCATCTCAAACAATGTCCCAGGTACTACAGTGTTCCGTTAAGTGTAGGCAAAGATTGCCTCCTAACACTGTATAAATCATCTAGTAAAGATGTAAAGGCCTAAGTTTAATAGGTCTAGCTTGATGCTCTCCATGTTCCATTAAGCCATTCATTTTAATACAGATTTATACAAATGTAAAACTTATGTTATGGAAACCCATTCTGGCATTTAGAAATACAAAATAAAAAAAAACATTTTACATGTCCCAAAAAACGGTCGGTAAATGGTCCCGCGGGCACCCTCCGAATACCAATGTGTGTTCCGCAAAATTTATCGCTTCGATATTTGCTGCCTGAATTATATTTATTGTGTGTGATACTGGTTTAGCTTTTATTGACTCATTTGATTCTTTTACGTGATTATTACTGAATACCAATACAAAGCAACTTCTCTATTTGTTTACCAACTGACTATTGCAATGTATTATAAACCAATATAATAAAGCGGAAGAGTTTTTTTTTAAATTTGTTTGAACGAGTTTTCTCTACTAATTACCATCTTTTGCATTTAAAAAGTATCATTTGGTAAAGTGGTACTGATGAGAAAGACCACAGATGACCACAGTGAAAAAATGTAACTGGGCTAATGTTAATTCAACTAACAGATTTTCCATTTCAGTACTAAATTCTTGAAAAGTTCTATTTCCTTGCTTACAATTTAATAATTGCATTTGCAGACACACATGTGACCTTTTAGTCAATAATTTCTTTCGCATGTCACTCAATAAATCGTCAATAACTTCATAATTCGATTTTACATAAAATTTTCCTCTAACAGACAATCTCGTTTTGAGAACAAACTTTACTAGCATTTCCTTTCCACTTTCATTCAACATCTCGCTATAAAAATCAATACTATCTATTAAGGCTCGCGTATTCTCTTCCTGATCATTCATCACTGGTAACAAGGCAATAGCCGATTTTAAATCAAAATTTTGTAAACCCATCTTAAAATAATTATTTAACAAATAAAAAAAAATATTATAGTAATTTCTATTGAAAAAAAAAATTAATTGCTTTTAGTTTCAATCCAACATTCCAATATTAAAAAAAATAGATTAATTTACTCAATTTTACATCAATTAATATTTAACCTTTAATTTAATCTCAACAAAATGGCAAGTATAAATCTCTTTAACTAAAATATTGTAGGTAGGTATTCAATAAAATTCTAAAATCAAAGTGACAAACGCCTTAATAAACCTGATCGTATCAAATTCTACTAACCTTGAATCTCTTCAATTACCTTCCATAACATAATTTATTACTTTTCATAATACGTGCTGGCATTTTCCCTTTGTGCTGATGTCCTTAGAGGCGAAGACTGGAGCTCGTCCTAGTCCTCTGGTCTGGGTGGCTGCTTGGCTCCTGGCTCGCTGATCTGGGGGGCTGCTTGGGCCGGGCTATACCCTGGACACCACTGCTTACTGAGCCGGGAAATCCCTGACTCCTCCGACAAATATATTCTTCTTTCTTCTTAATCTTCATAAAACATATTTTTCTTCATAAAATTATTTCTTCTCTCTTCATTATTTTCAATAATATTTTTCTTTCTTCAAAACCATTATTTTCTTCATAAAATATTTTTCTTTCTTCATTTATTTATTATCTTCTTTCTTCATTTATTTTATTCTTCTTACTTCACAATAATATTATTTTCTTTCTTCATACTCTTCATTTATTTGTAATCTTCTTTCTTCATAATATTTTATTTCTTCATTTTTCATTTTCATATTTTTCTTTCTTCAACAAATTTTCTTTCTTCAGTTTTCATTCTTCAATAACATTTTTTACCCTCTATATTTTTGGGGAAAAAATGTTCCGTTTTCGGCAGGGTCGCCATGAAATGTAGTAATCTTATTGGTGGGTTTCTGGAGGACGTGATGAGTGATACAGGTTCATTGTGTTGTTGATGTGTCTTTATTGATGTGTGGTCTAATGGGTTCTGTGCTCTTAATACATTGTATAAACTATATTGTAAGGTATGACAAATATGCTGAGTTTGTAGTTGCACTCACACTACAACAGAAACAGTAGAGCTTTATATTCGGTTACAGTTTTTAGCGGTTCGAAAAGGAATGATGGGAGATCAAGATCACCAAACAAAGGTATCGGTGGAAAATTTTCAAATTCAAATTCAAAAATATTTATTTGGAACATTAACATGGGGATACAGTCAGTATTGGGACTGTTGAACTGCTGCGAAAGTTAAACAAAACTGTGTTGCAGAGTCAGCGCCCTCCTCCGGCAAACGAGTAGGCATTTTGGGGATGACCTTTACCCAGCATGAGACGTGAAAGGTACCAAAAAACAATATTTATTCAATAAGCCAACCAAAACAGAAGGGGGAGGCTGGTAGACAAAGGTTGTCAACGGCCAGAAGAGCATTGTGGTACTTAGTTCCATCTTCCAAGTCTGTGGGGATGAGCAGAGGTCCGTGACTAATTACAAAACTATTGTCCATCTATCTCTATTCTACACTAACTCACAGTCCTTTTGAAAAGGCTGAATTATTCGTTGGATTTTGTGTTTAAGAAAGCTCATCATCTTAACATATAGATCGGTGTACCCAATGATCTTCTATAGAAACTGAGTAAGAGATCGGTTTGCAAGCCGTTGATCTCAACTTTTGTAAAAACTTTAACATCCTTGCTTACTTATGGATATCTATTTTCGCTCGAGTATCTACGAGCCGATGCAATAGCGGTTATAATATCTGACTGAAATCCAAGGTTGAAATGAAAAGTGTCTTTGTTCAAATCAATAGGGGGATACCGATTGATGACGCTGACTGTACCTATGTTAGTAGTTTTAACCGTCTTCAAAAAAAGGAGGAGGTTTTGAATTCGTCGGAATCTTTTTTGTTGTGCTTTTTTATGTATGTTCTGTTCACCGATTACTCAAAGACGCCTGAACCGACTTGAAAAATTCTGTTTTTGTTTGAAAGGGTATACTTTTCCATTGGTGTCACAAAAATTTGTTGAGAATTTGTCAAGGATCTTCGGAGTTATGAACAGAAAAGCAACTCGAGAGTGCGGAAAATTGCTCAGCTTTTTTAAAATTTTTTATTTAGCCACTTGTTTTTTCTCATAAAAGATTTAACCGATTTTTTACCGGAGATCGAGACAAAAGACCAAGACAGGAAACCGTTCTCATATAAACTGACTTCTCTGAACAGCATCTGTACCATGACCTCTTAGTAAACAATTCAATTTAGAAGCTATCCAGTTTATTTCCTAATCTGGGGCCCTAGCCATATTACACGATCTATCATCGCTGTAGAATAGAACACTTCAAAATGTATAGGAATTGATGTTCTGACCACGTGACTCATCTACTTGAAACGTCAAATCCTATACATTTTGAAGTGTTTCTATTCTACAGCGACGATAGATAGTGTAATATGGCTAGGGGGGCTGACCTGTTTTAAAAGTGACAGTTTTGACACAAAAGTGAACCAACTCAACGCGTATTAAACGGTCATGATACGAATTGAGTGAAAACTTTATCTAACAATTCTGTTTAGGTCATGTTTAGGCTCAGATATTTCGTCAGCGTCAAAGCATAGGTACGTCAAGCGAAGCAGTTCAGTTTAGCACCTAAACTGGATCGCATATAAAGCTCATGTTAGGCAGCCTGACTGACGGTCTCCGGTCACGAACGAATCATCATTATCAATATCATCATCAGCCTATAGCAGTCCACTGCTGGACATAGGCCTCCCCTAATGAGCGCCATCGCGCCCTGTCTTCAGCTTGACGCATCCAACTTGTGCCGGCAGCCTTTCGCAGATCGTCACTCCACCTGGCAGGAAGGCGTCCTACACTACGTTTGCCGAGACGTGGTCTCCACTCGAGAACTCGTTTACCCCAGCGGTTGTCAGTTCTTCGGCAGATATGGCCGGCCCACTGCCACTTCAGCTTGCTAATTCTCACACTAATTCTCACGAACGAATGCTACATTATAATTACATTCTAAAATTACCTGGCTATTCTGCTTTAGACTAGATGTTGGGAGAAGCTCAGTAACAATTAGTGTAACGGTGCACTTGCCAAGTGGAACTTGGTCAGTCCGTTTGTGGTAGGAATTAGGGGTAATCTTATTCAAAAGATTTCAAGACGTCTTGCAAATGGAGTTTACAAAGCAATAGTTCTGCATAATAAACTTAGCTTAGCTTAGTTATATTCTACATTCTACAATTTACACAAATGGATGATAGTTTAATTACATGGAATTAGTCCCGTAAAAATATCGTCAAGATACAGATCGACAAGATAATGTTTCGATTCATCCTTAGGGAGTGGGCACACGACGTTTTCTGAAGCGCGTTATTGAGCTGCGTGCGACCTGTGAGACGCGAACGCGAAAAGCGACTGTACAGGTACAGACTGTCCCTCTAGGCGCAGGCCAGATAGAAGAGACGGGGTGCAGACATTTGTCTCTTCCGCGTCCCTTTCATGCAAAATGACGGCGCCCCGTCTCTTCTGTATGTTTTGCGGCGCGACGTTTCTATACATTTTCTATCAAAGGGACGCGGAAGAGACATCTGCGACGCATCCTCGTCTTAAGTTTTTTCTGTATGTCCCGCGCCTAAAGTGAAGATTCTAATTAGGGAGTGCACTGCGTTTTTCGCATCGCATTTGTATCGATACAAACGCGCGTTCGCAGCTATAATACTTATAAATAATTTTAAACAATGGAGGCTTCTTATTGTTAAAGTTTATAGTAACAAAACACCGCTTTGCATAAATTCAGTGCGAAAAGTAGTAAATGTAGAATTTTCCATTATCAAGGAAGCATTTGGAAACAGTGCCAATAATAATTTTCATTAAAACCGTTCTCACTTAATTACCTGCTTTGCGGGAGACAGTTATTTGTACTAGAAGCGACAAGAAACACATTCACGTATATTCAAGACGATTTATTTAGGTATGTCCTAATGTTCTAACAAGTTAAAATTTAACAGGACTGTAGTACCTTACCTGGGACATTGATGAGATAAATTCCAAGCAAATACTTAAATAAATATGTAAATCCTACTAATATAATAAAGGCGAAAGTCCGTGTGTGTGTGTGTGTGTGAATGTTTGTTACCACGTATCCATATAACTACTAAACCGATTTCGATGAAATTTGGAATATAGATTGTTTAGGTTCTGGAATAACACAGGCTAATCTTATTTTAGAAAATCAAGCATGTTGACTTTTTAACTGCGGGTAACACCGCGGGGCGTAGCTAGTAAATAAATAACTCTGGACATTTCACATAGCCTCATGGAGCCCCAAAGTAAGCAGAGCCTTTGTCATGGGAACCACATAACTGCTATAATACCTACCTACTTGTATACTTTTTTTTTTAAAAAATACATAGGTACATAGAATACACCCAGACACAACAAACATCTATGTTCATCACACAAATGTTTGTCCTGGGTGGGAATCGAACCCACGACCTACAGCGCAGAAGGCAGAGCTACTACCAACTGAGCTAAGAGGCCAGCCAATAATCCTGCGATACAGACTTTGCCTAGTGCAGGGTTCATTGTAAGGCGCGAGACATATAGAAAAGACGTAAGACGAGGACGCGTCGCAGACATAGGTATGTCTCTTCCGCGTCCCTTTCATAGAAAATGTATAGAAGCGTCGCGCCGCAAAACATACAGAAGAGACGGGGCGCCGTCACATTTTGTATGAAAGGGACGCGGAGACAAATGTCTGCGCCCCGTCTCTTCTATCTGGCCTGCGCCTTAATGACTTGACCTATTAATTTATTTTATAATTTGTCCTACGTAATCTTAACAATGTATTTATGAAATAAATTATTATTATTATTATAATTTAACTCTTCCAGGTACCTAATTCGTTGTGTAGAAGATGGCAAGAATTCATTAAAATTTCCCATTCAAAAGCTTCGTCGTCCCGGGGAAGTGCATTTCACCCCATTTGAGCCGGTTTATTCCCCTCAAATATTCCCGGTCTCAGCTACCGTGAGCAGTGTTGCCAACCCGAATTGTTGAAAATTGGTAGATGAGGGGCCAAAAATTGGTAGAAGTTGGTAGAATGTAAAATGAAAAATAGGTAGATCTACCACCTTCCTAATTTGAAAGATTTGACACTTTAAAGCTATAATTAAGTATTTTATGTTTATACGTTAGTACTTTTATTTAGGTAGGTGCAACTTTCAAATGATGAGCCAGCTTGCCTGCTTTTTCATAAAAATATTTAATGTACCTACCTATGGAGCAGTCTGTTTCTCTGGCAGGTCAAATTCAATACAAAAGAAAACTCTGCAACAAGGAAAAACTTCTTTCTCCTTCTTTTATTATTGATGACAACCCTCTGAATTGGCAGGTTACAGGCAGGATAAACATTGCACTCTCATTTCACATGAAAAAAACGTTCTTCACTATGGTTCCGTAAGATTTAGAAAAGTAGGTAGATTCAAGGCTTGTGGTGGTAGATAGGTAGACTCGAGGCAAAGTAGATAGATTTACCTACAAGTTGGTAGATATGGCAACGCTGACCGTGTGTTTTCGTGACATATTATTGTAATTCCATTTGTGTTTCAGTTTACTTTGAATGTAATATTTGTAATTCAATTACAATATACATTCATAGTATCAACCAGGGTTGTTGCTGATGCAGTTTTTTTACACATCAGCGGATGCTGATGCTGATGCTGATTTTTAACCGACATTCAAATCGTCGGAGCTTTTTTTTATGTATTTTCACCGGTTAAGTACCTACTCGAAGACGCCTGGACCGATTTGAAAAATTATTTTTTTGTTTGAAAGGGCATACTTTCCGATTGGTGAGAATCTGATGAGGATCTTCGGAATTATGAACAGAAATGCACCTCGAGAGTGCAAAAGCAGCTAAATAACATTGAAGTCGGTCTTTTAATTTAGCTAAAATTTTAATTTAGGCAAAAAAAAATATATTTTTTGAATCTACATGAAAAAGCTTTCTTTGGTAATGAAATATAATTCTATTTTAATTTTTTGAGTCATTGAATTCAAATGAAAATTGAAATCAATCAAAAGATTCAATCTGTATAATTTGTAGTTAAGTATAACTTAATCATAGATAAAAATGTTATTATGGGTTTGTATTTTAACCGACTTCAAAAATAAGGAGGACGTTATCAAGTCATCGAAATCTTTTTTATTTTTTAAACAATTAAGGCTGGTAATCTCGTTCTCGAGAGATCTCGGTCTTTTTTAGCGAGATTGATCTCGGCCGAAAAATGGGTGACATTTCGCGAGTTTAACGAGATTGCACTCGAGCATAAGACTAGCTTTGAATCCAAAAGGGCCTTCTCAGTTGCTGGTTATCTGGCCAGCAAAATTAGAAGCCGCACACGATTCTTTGGACATTTTGTGCTTCATAAGGAGCTACTTTCAAAATAATTCGTAATAATGGCGTGTGATGTGAACTGAACAAGCCTTTCATTTGATTGGTATATTTTGTTAATTCATCTTTAATTTCTAATAGATCTCTGAGTAGGTATAGTTTTATTTAATTTATTATAATATCTCAGTTTAATAGTAACCTCATTAACAGTCAACTCAACTTAGTTGCATTTTAGTTTTTGACTTCTTGTTGTTTTGTTTTATAAAATAACTGTTTTATTATTAAAAAAAACTTTTGTTTGAAATTAGAAGAGAAGACTGATGGTTTATTTCATTTCTTATTTGAAAAAATGATGCATAGATACCTACGTCAATCAATGTTAAATTCATAAAATTTTATTGAAAAAAATCGTTAAATTAAATGTTAATTTCTTAAGAGGCCTGCGACCGGCGAATTTCCATAAAAACGTAATACCGAAATCATTTACTATTTAAGCATATTTTTAACAGTTTATGTTGTTAGATTAGGAGAGTAGGTATTTATCTAGGTTCCTGTTAAACTTTTGTTCCGAAAAAATTACCTAAAAAGAAATGTAAGCAAATTGAATTGAAATCTTTGTAGGTACTCCAAAAACGGCATTTTTTCTTTTCATTTATTCAATAGTAAGTTTTTTGTAACAAAAGTGTAACAGGAACCTAGATAAATACTGCCTTTATCCAAATAATAACATAAAGTGATACAATTATGCTCAAATTTTAAATTATTTTGGTATTACGTTCCTAGGTACGTAGATACGTTCGCCGGTCCCTTAATACCTATACCTACTTAATTCTTATTATTTTTCCTAATTTATTCAAATACTAGCTGACGCCCGCGGCTTCGCCCGCGTGGACTACTATTTTGTTTATCCCACGGGAACCATGCATTTTTTCGGGATAAAAAGTAACCTGTCCTATTCCCGGTCATTATCTATCTGTTTCAAATTTCAGCTAAATCGGTTCTGTAGTTATGGAGATACGTGGTAACAAACATTCACACACACACACACACACACACACACACACACACACACACACACACACACCTCGCGAGATTGCATTCCCTAGTTGGACCGAACTACCTGGAAAACTCGAGGGGAGGCCTTTGCCCTGCTGTGAAACAGTGTAGGCTAAAAACAACAAAATAATACCTTCGGCATTATGTTCGCCAATTATGCACTATTTTTGTAATTTTGTGCAATGAAGAATTTAAACAAATAAATAAATAACAACTAACATAAGTCCGCTCGTTATTATTAAACGAACGATATACAAAAAGCCCCGCCCCCTATGTCCTGTCGCGACTGGAACATCAGCATTGAATATCAGCATCGATCAATGCGGATGCTGATGCTGATGCTGATGTTTCAAATGATGCTGATCATCAGCGGATGCTGATGCTGATGCTGATATTCGCAACAACCCTGGTATCAACATCCCCTCCCATTAATAATATTAAAATTAATTTATGTTAGGTACTTGTGTCAAATGTCAAAGTTTTTTTTAAATATTTTGGCATAAGTAGGTACTTACTTAACTAATTTTTGCAATTTTTAACAATTGTGCCCTTGTCTTAGGTGCGATGTGTAACACCTAGTTACACCTAGTGTGAAAAAAGAATATTTAAAACGAAAAACTAAACTACTACATATTTACATAACATTATACATACATACATACATAAACTCACGCCTGTATCCCATCATAGGGGTAGGCAGAGACCACAGATCGCCACTTGCTACGATCCTGACACACTTCTTTCGCTTCATTCACTCTCATCACATTCTTCATGCAGGCTCGTCGGTTCAGGGTACTCTTAATAATACATAACATTATAATATACAAAAAGAACCAGTTGAGCCACCTAAGCATCGTTGGAAACGATCTATAGGTAGCTCAACTGATCCAAGCCACTACCAGTCGGAAGCGTGCCCAAGACACTGTCAGCATTACCGCGCTGGATGGCAATGCTGATACGTAGAGCCAAAAAATTGCCAGACTTGGAATCGCGTCGGTCGCTTCGATCAGAAAAAAGACGTGAAAAAACTTTACGACGAATTTAAATAACTGTTTTTTTTTTTTGAAAGTATAGTGGTTTTCCTAACTATCGAGGAAAATAAAGGTTAAAAGAAAGGGCTTTTGTAGAAAGGGTAAACGCAAAGGAACAAAAACTACCGGATGTCTTTGTCAATGTAAGTTTTTCCGGTCCTTTTATCACGCATAAATCAGGAGTAATACATCAAAAAGGTAAGCTATATAAAAAAAACTAGCGGACGCCCGCGGCTTCGCCCGCGTGGACTACTATTTTTTTATCCCACGGGAACCATGCAATTTTTCGGAATAGAAAGTAGCCTATGTCCTATTCCCGGTTATTATCTATCTACATTCCAAATTTCATCAAAATTGGTTCTTTAGTTATGGAGATACGTGGCAACAAAAATTCACACACACACACACACGGACTTTTGCCTTTATAATATTAGTAGGACTAGATGTCGCCCGCAGCTTTGCTTGGAAATTGGATTTTTTCCGGGATTAAAAGTAGCTCAAGTCCTTCCCTATGGTTCAAGCCAAATTTTGTAAAAATCAGTTATCCGTGAAAACGTAACAGACAAACAGACAGTTACTTTCCCTTTTATAATATTATAGTATGGGCCATTCGCAAACGGCTCAAAAAAATCGTCCGGGCCAAAAACCTCTATTAAATAGATTTCTAAAAGCTTGATTCTTTTTTGTATGATAGTTATGATCAAATACCAGAAGAAGTCTATGTTTTCTTTTAGATAAAATAAATTTAAAATAGTTAAAAAAAATTAAAACACTGAAATTTGAGCCTCGGTGGCATGTCCCAAGCACATTTTGCGATGTAAATTATTTTTTATCTTTTTCTCTATAAAACGTGGCGCTACTTTGAATGTATTCACAAAAAACCAGATAATTACTAGCTTATTTTATAATATTCCCAATAAATATTAGGCTTTCGTTGATAAGTTACAAGTAGTTTTAGTCGCGTCCGAGGTTTTGAATTGATATCGGTGGCGCGCACCGATCTACGCATATACCCTGTTCTCTAATAGTTGCAAGAACAGTTGTTAGAGTAAGAATAACTATCAACCCCTCCGCATTGGTGGAGAGGACAACCAGGTCTGTGGGTCTCTGTGTGTCTCTTTTATTGAGGAACAAAATCGTTTTCGGTGGCTTGGTATACCCTCCAAGATGAGTTCGGTGTAATATTTTTTTTCAAATCCATTCAAGCAATTAATTTCGAATTATAACAAAAGTGTATCTTAGAGATACTAGATTTTCATTATGCAGACTAATATTCAAAATTTTGGTTACTTTTAAAAATATCTAGGATTTTGCTCATAATTTTGATTCCGGTGGTATTGATTTCAGTGTTTTCCGTGGAAATATATGAAGGTTAAAGACAGTTTCATAGCACTTATAGTGCTGTTTCCTGATTTATGATAATTGTATTGAATCATAGAGAAAGCTGGCATAAAAAAGGTGCCCCAGATTAGTGTCGGCATCTATAAAAAATAAAAGAACAGCTCAATAGCAGCTTTCAACCTAAAGAGTTAGAGCCCAACCTCATTCTTGCCTACGCCCTTTTCTCAACTACGCATCTGGATGCGGCAACATACCCAAAACCTACACAACTATCGCTGGAGACAGAAAATCCGACACTTCAGAGTGTCGTCTGATGAACCTACAAAGAAAAGACCTCGAAATAATCTTAGGGACATTGACAGGACACTGTACCCTCAACACACATCTGTACAACATCGGTGCCACGGACAGTCCACTCTGCAGGGGATGTCTAAGCGAAGAAGAATCAGCTGCTCACGTAGTCCTGGAATGTGCGGGTGTAGCAACACAATGGCAACAAATCTTCAGTATCCCGAGGTCGCTCCTCTAAGCAGGTGAAGACCCCAGGAAGCTGTTGTGCTTCTAGGAGAGCTAGGTTGGCTACGTACCTAACGAGCCAGGTTATCCCCACGCATAAAGGACCACCATCGAGTCCAAATGCGGAGACGGGAGTCCACGATTGTTCCGCCAGACTGCTACCGCGTCAGGTGCCAAGCGTTAAAGCAGCACCTGACGCGGTGAAAGCGACAGAAAATTCTGACACAACAGGAAATACCCATTTGTGATGTGAGGAGGACTGACGCGGATGGATTTGACGCGGGAAGCATCCCCCAACTGACGTGGAATAGCCCTCCGATCTGCCAGGTTCGCCCTGCAGGCTGTTGAAACGACCATTGGCTTATAATATATCCCAACTAGACCCGACAACTAGTGAGGAAAGCATCCGTCAGTATGTGAATGAGAGGAGCTGATGCAGAATCAGGCAGCCACCTGTAGTAGTACCTAGTACAAGGTTTGAAGCCGCTGGATTCAACAAGAGAGACTAACTTAAAGTAGTATATGCTCGGGTGGATGCCACCCAGGACGTGTTCCTAGCTCTTGACTTTTGGACAGCCGGAATCGTTTACCATCCAATCAAAATGTCTATCTAACTAATCGATCGAGCGAGCGAAGATCTTGGTGGCAAGTTAGGCGATTTTGCTTTGTATTTTGTATGTTTGTATGTTTCACGAATTCTTGTTCTCGCATAACTGTCGAACCGTTCATCCAATCTGCATGAAACTTGGTAGGTCAATAGTTTGTGGTATGGAAATATACGGTGGAACATATGAGCTTAATCGATGAAGTGGTTGTGAGTTTATTGGGTTCCCAAGGGGGGTAAAAAAAAAGTTAAACAAATATATTGAGTTGGGTGTCAAATGTCTTTATTTGAAAATTCCAAAATAGTTATTATTTTTATTCTAGGACGTATACTTTTTGAAATACGACGAGAATTCATAAATATGAAATGAATGAAAAATTAGAAACGACATTATGTATTGCATTGCATGCATACCAGTAATTTTACCATGACGAGCTAGCACAATAGGCATACTCGGCAGTAGTAGCACTTGAAAGTATAGGGGTAGTCAGAACAGAAGAAAGTCCAAAAGTAAGCCATCTACGATGCGCGAGATCTCAGTTCGGGGAGAACTATTAGTATTATATCGCCATACAAACTTTGAAACATAATTTAACTCCTTCATCCTTCAAGGGGTTTAATGATGTAACCCCTTTTTGAAATGATTTTTTATCTACAAATACCTAATTTTTTATGTAATAATTATAGATCGAACTAAAGACTGTTGACTTTTTAACCAAATTTTAATGTATTTGATTTCGGTGATTAGAATATTGACTTCGGTGGGCACCAATTTTTCAAAATCAAATAACTTTTTAACCGTTAGGCTTTAAGAGTTCCCTCTTGTACTAATAATTACTAAATTAAATCTAGATTTGATATTTCATGTCAAAACATCCAAATTCTAAAAAAAAATTGTGCCACCGAAAAAATGCTGCGCCTGAGAATGACCGGTATTTTGTATAGATATTTTAGTGAGCAAGTCAAAGACAAGCCAGATAATTCTAGAAATAACTAGCTTCAAAGATTTGAGATTATTAATGCCGGCCTTATCACGATATTTATGATAATGTTAAGTATGTGTAAGTAATTGAAAAAAATGATAAAATCCAAATAGATTTTATCATTTTTTCAATTACATTATGATATTGCTGAGCCTATTATCTTTGTAAGCTGTATTGTAATTACTGATTTCAATGGTTACATATAATTGTAACTAGCTTTCACCCGTGGCTACGCTTGCGGCCACAATCTAAATACACTTATTCTAGGTTTAATCCAAAATAGGGCGTGATTAAAACAGAAATATACAATAAAAGTATAAGAATAACGAGAATTAATCTTATCAAATTTTTCAATTGCGACGGGATTCGAACCCGCAAGCGATCCTCCTTAAGCCGGAGTGCCTTTACCAACTCGGCTACGGAATCCTTAGTCATCAGGTTGAAAATCTTTATCGATTAAAGCATCGATAAGCGCCATCTACAGGATAACTACTAAGTTAACTCACTGCTCATTGCCCGAAGTTACACTATGGATCAAATGAAGAGAGATGTCGCTTTTGCTAAGCTTTAATTTTTTAAGTTTTTATAGTGTTAAACCACACTTAGGTATTATTACAATTGAACATTTTTATAAGATTTTTCAAACGTAATAATACCTAGTTAAACACTATAGAAATTTAAAAAATAAAGAATTACCTATATCATCGATTTAGATACCGATTGCGAGACGTGACCGCGAGGAGTACCCGTTGATTAGGTACTTAAATTGATTAAAGATAATCAGCTTAAAAATAATACATAACTCAGAGTGGAATTACCAATTTGTATCCTCTTCTTCTTCTTTCTTAAGAGCAGGTGGCCAAATCTGGTGACGGAGTTTTTAGGCCGCCTAAAGGCCTCCGTCATGGCTTAACGACTTAAAAGCCGGAACCGACAATTAACGTGCCCTCCGAAGCACGGAAGCGCTCAGCTCGTAATACCACTTGCGGTCACCTATCCTAAAAGTGACCGCGCACAACGCTGCTTAGCTTCTATTATCTTTTACTTATTTATTTCTATCTTCTTATCAGAAGATATGGCTATCAAGATATACAGAGAATAGAAAAACCCAATGTCGATCGCAAATTCACGTCCTAACAATGAACAACAATCAAAGAACCAATGTGACTTTAGGCTGAGGACTCACTCAATAATAATACTATTTTGGATTATTTAATCCATCCATCCGTGGTCTCTGCCTACCCCTGTGGGAAAGAGGCGTGATTTTATGTATGTATGTATGTTATCCATACATTAAAAAAACTTAGGCAGGATTTACCTATACAGTGTCAGAAGGCAATCTTTGCCAACAACTTGCCCAGCACCTAAGCCATCCTCTCAGCTTAACCGGCCATATCCACAGGAAAGACATGGTCATGGTCAATACGTGTGGGGTTGACTAAGCCGTGGAAACATCGTGACATCACGATGTTTTCCTTCACCGTTAAGAGCTCTTGTTAATGCGCATATAAATTTTCGAAACGAAAAATCCATTGATGCACGGCCAGGATTTGAACCCACGACCTCGAGGTACTAACCAACTCGGCCAACACGGCTCTACACTGTATAAATCATCTAGTAAAAGATTTAAAAGCCTAAGTTTTATTAGCAAAAAATATTTTCCTAATTTTTTTTAATTATCTGACTGACGCTGACGGAGTCCGTCAGACGGACAAAATTTTTTTTTACGCAGGGATCATACCTATTTGCTGTATTCTATGATTCTCCTGTTGGCACAGTGCCCGCCGTCTTTAGTGAGCACACAGCTTTACTTGTAAATGTGGATCAGTAGACCGTCAAATCACATTCCCAGAGATTTACATGCTTTCATAAGACATGGCCTCGAAATCCATACGATGAAGTCACAGTCTATCGGCGCAACAGCACATTATTATTATTATTATTAAGCCATTTAATTATCCATAACAATTTTCAAATTAGAATTTCATAGGTGCCTTTGTTTAGTTAAGTTTAATTTTTGTTAGGGATATATACGAGTATAGGCCTCCTCCATTTCACTCCATGCTTTTCTGTCCTTGGCATTCAGTATCCAGTTCTCTCCTGTCTCTTTATTAATATCGTCGAGCCACTTTTTAGGGGGTCTGCCTCGTTTTCTTTTCCCAATAGGGCCAGCCCAGTGTATTATTTTGTTTGACCATCTATCCTTATTCATACGTGCAATGTGGCCTGCCCATTTCCATTTTAATTTTTTGCAGTGGCCTAGAGGATCTATTACTTTGGTCCGTTTCCTGATGTCAGAGTTTCTTTGTTTGTCTATAAGTTTAGGATGCTCCGTTCCATAGCTCTCTGACATGTTTGAATTTTTTGTTCGGTTTTACTGTTGTAAATCCATGTTTGGCATGCGTATGATACGCAGGGCAGTAGGCTGGAGTCCAAAACAATCGTCTTTAGGCTGATAGAAAGGTTTGACTTTAGTAATTCTTTGTAGCTCCAGAATTTGTTCCAGGTTTTGTTTATACGTCTATTTAGTTCATCAATATGTCTGGATTTTTTGAAGGAGATTTGTTTGCCGAGATATATATATTCTTGTACATATTCTATTAGGTTATCATCAACAACAGCAACAGCACATACCTTTAGATAAAAATGGCTAACTTAACAATATAAAAAAACCCGACTTCAATGTTATAAGCTGAGTAATTTTCTGCACTGTTGAGTGAAGTGCATTTTTGTTCATAACTCCCAAGATCCTCAACAGATTCTCACAAAATGTTTATGGCACCAATAGGAAAGTACACCCATTCAAATAAAATAGAATTTTTCAAATCAGTCCAGGCGTTTTTGAGTAATCGGTGAACACAATACAAAAAAAAACCATACAAAATAAGAACCTCCTCCTTTTAATTAAGTTGGCTTTTTCTGGCTACTACTCTACTCAGGATATATTTAATGAAGACGTTAGTTGTAGTGTGTTGTTTATTGTTGTTGTTTAGTTCATAATGAATAAGTGTGGGAAATGTTAAAGTAAAAAGGCTAACACAATATTTGATTCTATTTAAGTAATGATAATATTTTTTTTACTGGAATAAACTTCGTCAATTTAGACTTTACTTGCCATATTCCTTTTAAGCTGTGCCAACACAATACTTAGAGGATTGGGCTCAATTTCGCGAAGAATACGAATTGTCGGTTTATCGCACGCATTACTCCAATTGTGAACATTTATTTGTACTAGAGTTTTTTGTCCGTAGATTTAGGGCCGATGTCTAATTTACTACAACACATTGAATTTATATAAACTACGTAAAAACATTCACTTAGTTTGAAAGCATACAAGCATTGTCTCTTAGCGAATACTAAAAATCTAGGTATCATAATGGTAGGTACCTATCTATTCTGACACAAATTAACGCTTGTTTTACTATCTTCAAGTTAGAAAAAAAAAAACATAGTAGGTATCTAGATAAGAGTAAATAAGAAATTATAATTATCTACTTTCCAGAAAATCCCCGTCTGCCTTAGTGAAATACCCTAAAAAGGTAAAAAAAAATCAATTTATTTTATTAAGTACTAGATTTATGAAATAGTTTTACGTAACTGCCATATTGAATTATAGTCGAATTGCTCATTGTACGAACTAAAAATATATGAAAAATGAAATTTTTACCGTCAATTTTAGTGCGTATAATTAGAAATACGACTATAGGTATTTTGTTTTTCAAACGCTTGGATTCATCTAAAAATTAGATAAAATTCTTGGAATTCTACGTAGATATAGGTAAATAATCAATGTAATTAATTAATTCACTAGCAAGTAAAATGAAAAATGGATGAAATTAGATTGGTAAGATTAATCACTACAAATTACATAACAAAGTACCTACCTACGTTAAAAACTTTCAGTAGGTACCAAACGTCCATCAATCAAAAAACAATCGATTCTCTCTCCGTTCATTATGAAAGAACAATAGACCTTAATTGGAAATACTTTAAAACTAATATCGCTTGTGTTTGGAAAATAAAATCCAATTTTCCAATAGGGTACGATGCACATGGTAAACAGAAGACCAACTGCAAACAAACGGAAAAGTTTATTTTGATGTTTGGTCAGCAAAATATTTTTTATTCAAATGTGCAATTCAAAATAGGTGATTTTTTTCTGTGAATCGCATAACAGTTTTTAAAATACTTAAATACACAGTGAACGCAAATAAACATGGAAGCACTCGTTCGGAAATGTTCGTAATATTGCACAAAATTCCACACGTCAAAACTTCTTCTAAAACTCGAGATGCACAGTTGAAAATCGACTTTATAACCTCGATATTTGGGTTTTAGTTGTTTTTAGCACAGTTTTCAAGCTCCGCCTACCGCGGCACACTTTTCCTTTAATCATTTTCTAGGAATGCTTACATGTTTTTTGCGTACACTGCACATTCATCATTAAAGTGATTGAAGGTAGGTCACTATCAACATGTATCTGACCTCTAAAGGTGTGTATCGGCATTGCAAGGCTGCCTCGCGAGGCTACTCGCAAGGCAGCTCGTTTCAAGGCAACGTTCGAATTGGCTCGCGAGGCAAACGCGCCTTCACACCGTGAGGCGGCATGCCTCACGAGGCAGCCTCGCAATGTCGATACACGCCTTAACACGTTCAGTGCGGTACAGGACATATATGGGTTGTACGCGACTTTCTTCTGGTGCGGAAGGTAAAATTGTAGTTTTACCGCTGGTGCGGGGGCTATTTCTATACGAAATCCTTTATGTAAAAAAGAGTCAAGTATACTTTTCTGTAGCTTATTAAAAATATAATCAAAATTTGCCATAAAATTGTACAGGACACATATGGGTAGTACGCACTTAAAAGCAATTTTCGTAATTCTGTGCGTTACCGTACATATATGTCCTGTATCCGCAGACCCGGTGTCGCGCTGATTTTTACAGTAGTGCGGAGCAATCCCTATCTTATTAGCACGTCATTTGTCGATTATTACATTAACGCCAAAATTAAGCGATCTCATAAAATGTTATCGATGGTCGCAATTTAATTGAGGATTAAAAATCATCAACATCCTAACCCAGTTATTAAAAAAATCAATTGCCGCATGTATGTTCCCGCATTACTTGAGAACGGCTTGACTGATTTGACTGATTCCTTTTTTGTTTTGTTTGTAATTGTACGGACAAGGCTTTTATAAATTAAAAATTTGTAAGTATGCGGTAGAGGTCTGCGCCGAACAAAATTGACCAAGGATGTACCAAAAATGAGTCCTGCATATACTTCCACCAGGACCATAAATCCATGCCGGGGTGTTTAACTTAGCTTGTAATTTAAGTAAATGAAGTTTTGTTCATATTCAGAGAAATAAATGCTCCTTATCGATATCGATTGTTCAAAATACGGTTAGAACATCACTAAACTTGTGTAAAGGACAAACGTTTTGACCCTATTTTCAGTGCGGTACAGGACAATTGTGGTGGGTATTTAGTTTTAGGTATAGCTTCTAAAGTATTCACCAGATCCCCGTCCTGGCTTACCATATGTTAGGTAAGGTTATAATCTACCCAAATAATTAAAAAAACAACATTAAATTACGAAATTCATTAAATTATAGGCATTTCAAAAAAAACATAATACAGGACATATATGTCATGTACCGCACCAGGAGTAACTCTCGTACCTACCATAAATGTCCTGTATCGCACTGTCTGAAAGTCTTGCAAATACGGTCCCGCACCGAACGTGTTAAAAACGCTATGTCTTTCCACCTAAACCCTGATGTCTACTAATAGTCAACGAAGCAGTGTTGTTCTTTTATAAAACTTTTGAAACTATAATCATGAACATTATAAACACTATAAACTAAAAGACTGAGAAAGAGGATAGACCGGTTCGTCTGCCAGTGACTACCAGCAAACTCGCTTAAAACATTAGTTTACCGTGATCATGGCGCATGCAACTGTGCCGAAATATCGCGAGTCTCAAAAATCCACAAATCATGTACACAAAGCGTCACCATTAAGTACCTCCCCTGCTAAGACGTCAGTTCGCAACCCGTTGATCTCAACTTTTTGTAAAACATTTACCTTTTTTATTAGATTTGTCATTCTTACTTTCTTATTCTTACTTACGTATGGATAAGTAATTTCACGCACTTTGCTGTGCGGCCGATTGGTGTAGCGGTAGCGACCCCCAATTCAAATGCTCCTGCGTGGGTCCGGGCTTGGTTTCAAATCCTGTCACGACTATGTATTTTTTGTTTATTTTATTTTTATTTTTGCTTTCACAACGAACTACGTTGTGAGTATGTAGTAAGTTACCTAGTAAAGTTATAGTTAGATGAAACAACTTTTAGTAGGGTCTTAGTAAATTTATTTAAACACAAACCTAATACTTAATCCAATAAAATTAACGAGTGAACAAACATGTCATGTTATCATTGGAACAGTTTATACTTATCGTATAAAATCCAGTGAAAAATAAACAATTTAGATCTCTCGCAAATCAGATCAGACTAAGTAATATTATCTACTTACAATTTAAAACAATATTAGTTATCTTTCAATTTTATAAAAGTTAGTAACAGCTCGCGAACGATGAAGCGCAGTTATCATGAACTAAATACACTAGGTATTCCTTCTCGATAAGCAACTCGCTGGGCCAATATTATGACATCTTTCCATCCCCAATAACCTGAAAATAAGAACATTATTACATAATGGCATAGGTTATAAGATAAAAAAACAATCTCTGTAGGTAATACTTATCAATTATCATACCACTTACCTAACGTTATTCTGCAACTTGCTGGTATTAATAATAATGTTTGTGGCGTTCACATAGATCTGTTTAGACTTCTTAGTTCTTTCCGCCTGATTTGTGTGGCTTTATATGATTCATATCACCAGTCGATAGAACTGCACCGATTTGACCTACGAAAAGTAAAATAAGTGTTATACATTTATACTCAGGCAATTATTTATTCACAAAGATTCTTCTAATATTTACGACTTACCATTATTCCATGATGCCAAGCAATCTCTTTTATGCTTATATTTTGTTCGTAAAGAACAACTATCTTTGTCCTTTCAAAATTGATAAAATGCACCATTGCTATGCTACACGCACCGAAAATAAAACAAGTAACAAAACCAGTCAGTTAATTTTATTGTTCAATAGAATTTAGTGCACAACTACCTTCAATACAATTTTATTAGTTGATGGTAGTCGTGTAAAGAGTTACCTACTATTATTTTGTAAACGAATAATGTAACTTATAAATTCAGCGCTGTTGACAACTGGTGCGGTAGCTCAGTCGGAAAAGCGTGGACTCGCTCACGTTCAATTGGGGCATCGGTGGTTCGAATCCTAGCAAGCAAATAAGTTTTTGTAAGATTTTATTTATTTGAGTCGTTCAGGCAAACAATTTCGTTAGTGTAGCCTGCATACGGCAACTTTCCATTTACACTATAAAGGGTTACCAATTGGTGACGCAGTGTGTACCTAAAAGAAAAAAAAAAGAATAAAAGAAGAAAATTATAAACACTATTATGTTTATAATTTTCTTCTTTTATTCTCCCACGTCAATTACAACATAACTCTCTCTTTTTCTAACGTATAAGCTCACTGTTTCAAGATGACAATATCTCATCCCACATAACCTCACCTCATCTTTCAAAAAAAGTCGTTCAAAGCTGCTTTTAACGACTTTTTTTAGCTGCATCTAGTGATTTACATACGATGACAGGTGCTAAAAGTTCTAAGTTGTACTTCTGTAAAGTTGAACTATGCTGTGGCTGAGTTTCGATAGATCTTGCGACGGAGTTATGGACCGAGAAAAAAGTTAATAACAATGAAAATGGAATCGCTAGTGATCTTGTAGACTACAGCTTAGATTGGTTCTTTTATGTTGTAGAAATTGTATTGCTTAGTACCTACCTACCAAGAATTATATCGAGATAGAAGCAAAAAGTTCGTTGATTTGTATAGAAACCGACCGTGTAACATTTAGCGTAGGTACTTTGACGAACGCAGTTGACAGTTTTGATTACATTGCTGGTTTTCAATGCACGCCAAGTCTGGCGCGTCAAATTAAAGCCGCAATGGAATGAATTCCGAATGAACTTCGCGGCGAGCGAAGTCCTCAGAACTTCTTTTCGGCACGCGAGGTACATACTCTTCTTGCTTCATCATGCTTCTATCTCGATATAATTCTGTGCTTAGTACCTTTGGTAAAACAATCAGCCACATAAGTTGATAAACATTGAAATTTTTAAAACTCACTTTGAAAAGTTTGTATTACTTAATAATTTTCATTTGTTTTAGTGTTGAACCACACTTAGGTACCTACTTATTACATTTGAAAATGAAAAATCTTATTAAAATTTTCAATTCCGACGGTATTCGAACCCGCAATGATACAAGCGATCCTCCTTTAGCCGGAGTGCCTTTATCAATTCGGCCTTGGAACCTTTAGTCGCCAGAGTTGAAAATCATGATAGGACCTTATCTATCGATTATAGCATCGATGAGTTTGAAATTAGCCTTCACGATCAGAAAGAAGGTTTAAGAAGAAAAACGTCCAACACTGCGAAACGTCTAATCAGCAGTAAGTCTAATAAACAAAACGTCCATGTCGCAAAACGTCCAACTATCAGATGGTCTAATAAGAAGGTTTTTTGACAGAGTGACTCTTTTTTGAAACGATAAAAAAGAGTCAATCTATATATCATTTATACTATATCAATATGTAAAGCGGAAGAGTTTGTTTGTTAGTTGGTTTAAAACACATAGCACAAAGACATAAAGTAAAAACATGTACAAAGGCGACTAACCCTACAAAGAGTTACCGTTTATTAGGTAGATGGATAGATAGATAGATTAACACTTTATTGTACCTACACCACATGAACATTAAAAACAAATTACAGACACACAGAACATAGGGAGCGAAGTACAATGGGCGGTCTTATCGCTATGAGCGATTTCTTCCAGACAACCTTAGGATGAACTGGATTTACAGGAAAGCAAAAAGGCGGTGTATAGGTAAGTAGGTATTCAAATACCTATCAATGTAAATAACTTTACTTGAATGAAACTACAAAATAGCTTCTTCCATTTAACTTTGAAATAGTTTTCAAACCGGGCCGAGTGCGATAATCGTTCGAGAAAAATCCATTATTGGCCCGTTTTTAATAAAACTTTGAAGAAGTTCACTGTATTTCCATCCTCAGTATTGTTGGAACTTGTACAACTTGCTATTGAGTTTTAGCCTAGTTTTTAATGATAAGTAATAAGCACTGATCGGAGTAGGTAGAGCTATTTAGGTTCATTGACCGCAAACATTGATGTTAATATGGATATTCCACGTGATTCCGACTAATACTCCGGGATTCGATTATTATAATTCTTTTCGATTTCGATTTTTGAGGAACTAATAATTTGTATGGTATGTTCTTGTACAACTTCAGAATGAAAATGTTAAATGATTGTTGATTCTTGTATAAATATAATAAATTGTTACATAAAAAAATATATGTGTGTTCATGAATCAAGTTTCTATCTATTTATTATACAATCCTTAAACCCGTATATAGCAAAAAGCAAAAAGCTTTTTATTATTTTTCTAACTAAAAAAAGAATCCCGGGATTCGGGGAATATCCATATTATTCTATCATATGGCAAGTACATAAAATAGCTCTACCTACTCCGATCACTGGTAATAAGTTCAGTTCAGTTAAGTAATAAGTCGAAGCTGCAATAAATACTAGAAGTTTTATTATACCTACTATCTGTTACTTTGATCGCTACTAAGGGCTTTAGTAGACATACTACAGCAGTAGCATCAGCCAGGCGATTGACTCGCTTTTCAAAAGCAAAATGCAGCGACCAAATTGCACAATTAAAAATACTAAACGCGGCGATTATCAGCTGCCGCTAAAACGCGCGATTCAGATACCGCGTCCGAACGCAGGAAGTCGATGCAGCATCGAAAACGCGCGATTTGGATACTGCGATCGTGAGCAGAGGATCGCCAAAACGCGATGCAGCATCGATGCAGTTGCAAAATGGTCGATCGCCGATGCTAAAAGCAGCATGTCTGCTATAGCCCTTAGAAAATTTGTAAATGCTGGACGTTTCACAAAGCATCATCTAGCCTTGACTATTCACACCGAAAATTTTTGCACAACCTACTCGTATCTAAACGGACTTGCCTCTCCGTAATCGGCCCGAGAGCTAAGTCCAGTCAGTTCAGTTCAATCCCTGGACTGAATTATGGTCCCTGGGCCATACCATGAACTCTTAGAGCAATGTTAAAGAAAGCTTAAAACAGTCCTACTGCTTTAGAAATGACATTCGTTGTAATGTTTCAAGCTTGTTTTAACATTGCTCTAAGAGTTCATGGTACGGCTACAGGCAGAAATTCCTCTCAAAATTCTTAGCATGCTTAACTCTACAATCTACATAAACTCTTTTACTGTGAAAATCAAATCAAACAATCTTATCATACCCGCAATTCTTAATCCGTCTCAATCAAACAAAGCATTTTCATTCGGAACACGTCGGAAAGCCTCTGTTTGTTTACCCCTCATTGGAATTTTATTGCGTTTATTAACTTAGGCCCGTGGAGAGTGGACTGCTTAGAAATTATAATAGTCAATAGCAAAGACTTCTATGAAACGATTGACGGAAATATAGTAATTTCAGAAATGTCACTCAGGCTGTCATTTTATTTTAGTCTTTAAGGTGAACGATATGAGAGTTTTCGAACTTATGCTATTCTTTCGATATACTTTTACTAGTTCTTTGAGGAGAATAACTATAATAAAACAATTTTAAATTTTAAATTAAGTTTTAGTAAAAGTTTTTTCAGCATAAAATCTTAAATTAGAATAAGGTTTCATTAAAGGTGTTTTCAGCATAAAATCAAATAAGTTTAGAAACCATGGCTAAAAGTAACATTTTGAGATCATTATTATTGATGTCAGAACAGCAATCAGAGTGAGTCCAAGCTGAGGTGATTTCGCGTGGAAAATTTACACAAAAAACATAATAATTTTCTTATTGTTGTAAAGTTCTGTAATTATTAAAATTCTTAATTCTTAATTGTATAAATAAAACACATAGAACACAGATATAAAGTAAGGACATCAATATGTTTAACTGATATTGACATTAATAATTTCACCTAACTCAACTAGATGTCAGTAGCAAAATAGGACGTTTTCTAGATCGCGCTGACGAAAACATATTGTGTTTTGTAAAGTTGGAATTGTGAATTTTGTATGGTGTGCTAGCTGATATGCTAATACCGTAGAGCGCCGCAGGGAAATAAATCTCTATACGTGATTTAACCTGTGGTTTTTTTGGAAGATCCTCATTCATCCGAATTTGGGACTTCAGTGTACGGTTGTACATTTTTGGTCCTTCGAGCCGGATCGGTTTGCTGAGGCAACCGATGGATTATCTGGGAAGTTTCGAGTTCGGTGATGAAAACGCGGCAGGGCGATATTGACTCTGGAAGTAGTCAATGATCATCATTATCAGCGCGTTTGGATCAACTCCAGGAGGAGTTGAGGATCTTGGATCAAGCATATCAGCGGGGTGACCAGCTCAGGAGGGAGCTTGGTCTTCAATATCTAACAGCATCAACGAGACGAGGAGCCTCATCAGAGCAGTAAGGAAGTGACAATCGTGGAAATTGGTGATATGAACAATTTATTTGAATTTTGAAGTAGACGCTAAATTGAACTTTATTATCATAACAGAAATAACTTAGAACTTTTGCATTTGGTAAATTGTAGACTTAGAATAATTTTAAGAAAAGTGTTCAGACGGGGAACCTATGCCCGATTTTCAAATTTTGTATTTAATCTCAAACACTTAGAATATTTTTGGTAAATATTTTTAGGAACTTGGAAAATTTTCACACTTGGGAATTTTATCTTGGTAGCAGGGACTTGTAAATTTTATTTGAGTAAACGCTGGGAACTTGGATGGTATAAAATACTGTTTATAAATTGGATTAGACAAAGACATTTTTTAGAATTTCTACAATGGAGTCACTTATTTTTTTACAAGAGGATGCTTGTAAACGAATTGATAATGCCAGACAAAACTTTAAAAAGTCTCCCAAGGAGCGGTTAACTAAAAGTTACATAGAAACGAGGTTACACTGTCTCGAAGATATGTGGGCTCAGTTTGTGATTCAGCATAAAGAACTTTTTAAAACAAGTGACCCTTCGAAATTAAAAACATCTTCTTATATGACTTTGGATGTTTACAGTCAAACAGAAGAGATTTATGTAGAATATCAAGTTCAATTATCGGATGCTTTGTCTAAATTCGTCGTGAACCAGGTACCAGATCGGGAACAGGGCAACTTCAATAGTCGTAACAAGGGAAGTAGTGCAAGTGCAAAGCTACCAAAGATAATTATTCCAAAGTTTTCTGGAAAATATAGCGAATGGGGTGCATTCCGAGATTTGTTCTTGTCTCTCGTTCATAATTCAGACATGGAAAACATTCAAAAAATGCAGTACCTTAAAGGGTTGTTGATTGGGGAAGCTGAACAGTTAGTAAGACACATAACTTTAACAGCAGAGAACTATGAACGTTGTTGGGACATGTTAGAAGCGAGGTACAATAACAAACGCTACTTATGTAATATGGTTCTCCAACGGTTGCTTTCTCAACCAACAGCAAAACAGGAATCGGCTAGTTTTATTAGAGAATTACTGGACACTACTTCAGAATGTTTGGGTGCATTAACTAGTCTAGGGGTAGATGTATCAAGGTGGGATGTTATCGTTGTGTTTATAGCAGCGTTGAGGTTGGATCATGAATCCCGAAAGCAGTGGGAACTTCAAAGTTCAGTTAATACAGATCTTCCCACATGGAAAGCGTTCGAAGAATTTTTGACGAATCGTTTTCGTGCTTTGGAGTTCGTAGGGTCAGAATCCAACGCCAACCGAAACAAAACGCATCAACCATTATCATTTCATGTAACAGCTGAAGCAAGTAAACATTTAAAGTGTAAATTTTGCGATGAGTCACATAAATTGGTTCAATGTCCAAAGTTTGTAAGCGCTGAGGTACAAGCTCGTCGGGAATTTGTCTAAAAGAATAGGGTATGTTACAATTGTTTGGGTGATAATCACAGGGCGAGTCAGTGTCTTAGTCCTTTGACCTGTCGTAGGTGCCGGCGTAGGCATCATACGTACTTGCATGTAAACACTGATTCGGTAACAGATCAAACGATAAGGGAAGGTTCCACCACTGGAAATGTATCAGGGGAAGCAGCTGCTCCGGTAGTTTGTTTCGCATCAGGGGAAACAGCTACTCCGGTAGTTTGTTTCGCATCGGGAGGAACCGCAACTCATAGCCAAGTTCTTTTGGCAACAGCTCTAGTTAGAGCACAAACTGGAAACGGAGATACACGTATCATTCGAGCGTTGCTTGATCAAGGGTCGCAGGCATCCTTTATTACGGAAGCAACCGCTCAGTACTTAGGTCTGAAAAGAACTCCTGTACGTGGAGTGGTCTCAGGGTTAGGAGGCAATAATGCTTCTTCGAATTCAATGGTCAATATCACGATTAAATCTGTACATGATCAGAATGTTAGCATTCATCTTAATGTGTATGTGATGAAATCCATCACTTCATTACTTCCGAGCAAGGCAGTGCTTGCAACGGATTGGGTATTGGGCAACATTCCATTGGCTGATCCTATGTACAATGTACCAAACAAAATCGACATTTTGCTTGGTGCCGCAATATATGGACAGATAGTACAGGAAGGGGTGAAAAAGAATCCAGAAGGGACTCTTTTAGCGCAAAATACTAGTCTTGGTTGGATAATATCAGGGAAAGTATTCAATCAGGAAAAGCACGATGTGAACATTGTATCGATGCATACGTGTGTCGAAGACATGCAACTGAAGCGATTTTGGGAATTGGAAGCTGATCCTAAAACATACCACAGTCCAATACTTACCGAAGAAGAAAATGAAGTCAGGTATCAAAAGTTGCCGACTGAAGAAACGAGTATAGAAGAAATCAAGGTACATCTGGTAATAAAACAAGAGTCATTTTGGGAAAGATTTTCTAATTTAGGTAAAATGGTTAGGGTCATAGCATATTGTAAAAGATTTTTAACACGAGAAGAAAACAGAGAAAAAGGATTTTTAACAACAAAGGAATTAAGGGAAGCAATGGAGGTTTGTATAAAAGGATGCCAAAAAGAACATTTCAGCCAGGAAATATCATGTATTGAGGACAGAAAAAACGGAAAACTATCAAAACTTAAAGGTCCATTGAAATCTTTGAGTCCTTTCATAGATGACAAACAGATACTTAGGGTTGGAGGACGGCTAGAAAGATCATCATTGAGTGAAGATAAGAAGCATCCCATTTTGATCCCAAAAAAGTCAGTGTTAACAAACATGATAGTGGCTGACGCTCACGCGAAGACTCTCCACGGTGGTTCAAGACTTATGCTTACTTATTTGCGATCGAAAATTTGGGTTCTTGGTGCTAAAGAATTGGTGAAATCTTTTGTCCGAAAGTGTGTCAAATGCACTCGTTATAATGCTGCAACAACAACTCAAATGATGGGACAATTGCCAACTTCCAGAGTTACACCAACGAGACCTTTCAAATGTAGCGGAGTGGACTATGCAGGTCCCATTAACATAAGAACATCTAAGGGTCGGGGGCACCATGCCCACAAAGGTTATATCTGTTTGTTCGTTTGTATGGTCACAAAGGCGGTGCACATTGAGGTAGTTAGTGATCCTGTTCTCTGTGGAAAAATCTACTATGGCAAAGGAGATGGCTGAAAGTTTGGCTATTAACGACACAACATGGCATTTTATTCCTCCACTTTCACCAAACTTCGGGGGTTTATGGGAAGCAGGTGTCAAGGCTGTGAAGTTTCATCTGAAGAGAGTAATCGGTGATACTACATTGACGTACGAGGAGTTGTCAACAGTATTGGGGCAGATCGAGGCATGTTTAAATTCTCGACCTTTATCACGGGCTGATACTGAAACAGAAGGTTTTGATGCTTTAACCCCTGGACATTTTCTCGTGGGTGAACCTTTACTTGCCGTACCTGATTACAATTTCGAATCATCGAATATGGGTACCTTACGCAGGTGGCAACTAACACAACGTATGATGCAGACGTTTTGGCGGCGTTGGTCGCAAGAATATTTCCGTGGCACGCGTGAATACGTTGACATGTATAAAACACCAACTTTTCAGGGCGGCCGTTTGAAAGTTTGACCTCTTCTGGTTTCTCGGTAAATTAGTTTACAGTATTTGTGTTAATTATTTCTATGGTTATTTTATGCCCTCTTTCGAATGATGACAATAAATAACCAAAATTCCCCATAGTTTCCATGATATAAGACATGTCAACAAAAAAATTGATGAGATTTAGGTTACGTCTCGAGATGTCCAGTTATGCCGCAAAAGATATCAACTTATTCACCTTTAATGTATGGAATATTGGTAGGTAAACAATGCTATATTATCGGATTGCAAACAGATAGAGACTATAAAACCGGTTTTTTGAGTTGCTGAAGTACCTACTTATTACTCAGAACCATTCATACCGTTTAGAAATAAGATTTAACATAGTAAGGGTAAGCTGATTTTAAATGAACCCAAACACGGATGCTCTACTGTTAATCACTGAGAATTTGAATGGAATACAACCAAATTTTATCAGCACATCTGCTCATTGTCACCATATTATTACAATGTATTCGGAACTAGAAAAAAATCCAAAGTTTCACCTCAATCGAAAAATTTACTGAGGAGTTTTGTTGAATAACTCCTGACTCCAGCAACAGATCAGCTTGTTGTTATCATAATATTACATTCTTATCTAGAGTCTATAAGTGTGCCAAATTTTAGCTCAATGAGACACTGGAAAGTGGGTCAAATTAAACTTGCAAGAATTCACTAAAAAAAATATGAGTTTTGTTGAACAGGTCCTGGCTCCATCATCAGATCAGCTCGTTGTTACAATAATATTGCATTGTCACCAAGAATCCATAAGTGTGCCAAATTTCCGCTCAATCAGACACTGGGAAGTGGGTCAAATTAAACTTGAAAGATTTGACCCGAACACAATATTGAGTTTTCTTGAACAGCTCCTGACACCAGCATCAGATCAGCTTACTGTTAACATAATATTACATTGTTATCTAGAATCTATAAGTGTGCCAAATTTTAGCTCAATCAAACACTGGAAAGTGGGTCAAATTGAACTTGCAAGATTTCACTAAAAAAAAAGTGAGTTCTGTTGAACAGCTCCTGGCTCCATCATCAGATCAGGTCGCTGTTACAATAGTATTGCATCGTGATCGAGAATCTATAAGTGTGCCAAATTTCAGCTCAATCAGATTCTGGGAAGTGGGTCAAATTGAATTTGCAAGATTTTATCCAAACAAATATTGAGGTTTGTTGAACAGCTCCTGACTCCAGCATCAGATCAGCTTATTGTTAACATAATATTACATTGTTATCTAGAATCTATAAGTGTGCCAAATTTTAGCTCAATCAAACACTGGAAAGTGGGTCAAATTGAACTTGCAACATTTCACTAAAAAAAAAAGTGAGTTCTGTTGAACAGCTCCTGGCTCCATCATCAGATCAGCTCGTTGTTAAAATAATATTGCATTGTCACCAAGAACCTATAGGTATTCCAAATTTCAGCTTAATCAGACACTGGGAAGTCAGTCAAATTTAATTTTCAAAAGTAGACCCGAACAAAAATCGCAAGTTAATAATAAAAGCTTGTAAAAATCAAGCAATGTCATTATAGTTTAACTAATAATTAAAATCTATCAGTTTTCCATGTAAAAGCAATACTTAAAAAAAAAAGATTTCTGAACTGACGTTTTGTTTACCAATACGAGTGACATGTTCGGTTATGCCAGCGCGAGAGCGCGCGGGCATAACTGAACAACTCAATGTATCACAATTTAAACGGAATACTTTGGTTAGCCATAACCTGACATTTTAATTTGTTAAAAGTTAATCAAAAATATCATATGTATATGTCGAGATATCATGTAACAAATCTAATTTTGGCGAATGAGTAGGTTGATAAATCGAAATATCTACAAAAACATGTGTGTGTTAGTAGCTTGAAAAATTGACAAGTAGTTATGTCAACTAAAATACGAAAAATGGAGGAGTTGGCAAGGCCATAACTCGAAAACTTATCTAGCTAGGGAGCTGTCAATTTTTTTATAGATACTTCATAGGCGTAGATATCGTTTAAGCCAATAAAAAAAAAATTTGACATCTCGACATATCAACGTATTCACGCGAGCCACGGATTTAACAACTTTAGTACATCGATACAAATGGTCGTCTCAAACTATCGAACCTATGGTTGGAGACCTTGTACTCATTAAGGAGGCAGATCTCCCACCAGCGCGATGGCTACTTGGTCGTGTGGTTATTAAACATCCGGGTAAGGACAATTTGACGAGGGTTGTATCTCTGCGCACAAAAAACAACGCAATCATAAAAAGGCCCACGTCGAAACTCTGTGTGTTACCTATTAATTAGTTAAACTTAAAAATAATGTACATAATGGTGAAGTATCAGTGAAACAGTGATGTTAATTGGAATGACTAAACTCTTGAACTTTTAGGTTTATTGTTGTGTTAGAGGTTTGAATCTTTATTTATGCTCAATTTGTAAACGTGGGTTGTTAAGTTTTACGTTATAGTTTTATTTTTAGTGATTGTAACTGTTGATAGTTAATAAGTTTCACAATATGCAAGGTGGGCGGTAAAATTTTGTTAAAGGACAAATAATGTGTCAATTTGTCCTTGGTGGGCGGTATGTTTAACTGATATTGACATTAATAATTTCACCTAACTCAACTAGATGTCAGTAGCAAAATAGGACGTTTTCTAGATCGCGCTGACGAAAACATATTGTGTTTTGTAAAGTTGGAATTGTGAATTTTGTATGGTGTGCTAGCTGATATGCTAATACCGTAGAGCGCCGCAGGGAAATAAATCTCTATACGTGATTTAACCTGTGGTTTTTTTGGAAGATCCTCATTCATCCGAATTTGGGACTTCAGTGTACGGTTGTACAGACATCATGAGCTTAATCCTACGAAGAGTTCTATTCCTATTTTTGTAATGGCTAACTTTCGGACATTATTCAAATTGATCACTGTCTCAAAATACAATTCTGGAACCTAAGACTGTTTAGTTTCACAATATTTTTGCTGCTTGAACTGTAAACTTTCGACTGCTGAGCAGTCCGTTTATTGTGTGCCTTATCTTCGTGGTTCACAAAGCTTTATTTACTCAATCGGTTTATCTGAAAGGATTGTTGGGATTAGCAGTTCGCGGTGCTCCTGTAAACATACTTAACTTGTTGGCTTCTTTTAAACCTTTTACATCTGTTTTTATTGAAAGTTGAGGCTTATCCGGAATGTGTACTGCTTGTTTTAGGTATATTACGATACGGAATTCTGCTTGTTTTACTTGGTATACTATAGTTACTGTAAGGTAGACAAAGAAGGTAGACAATTTAAATTCTAACAACTACGGGTACTCATCAGTTTTACCAAGGACGAAATCACACTAATATCGTAAAAGCGAATTTTGGATCTTTGGATGGATGTATGTTTGTTCCTCTATAACGCGATAACCACTGAACCGATATGCCTGAAATTTACACTAATATTATAAAGAGGAAAAATTTGTATTTTTATGTGTATGTTTGTAATGAATAAACTCAAAAAATACTGTGCCGATTTCAAAAACTCTTTCACCATTGGAAAGCTAAATTCACCTTGAGTAACACAGGCTATATTTATGTGTTTAAAACATAAATGTCTACCCGTGCGAAGCCGGGACAGGCCGCTAGTTTAAAATATAGATAGACAATGACTTAAAATGCTACTGTTTATTCCGAAAAATGCACTGTTCCCGTAGGATAAAAAATAGTTGTCGAAGCCGCTGGCGTCCGCTAGTACAAAATAATTTAATTGGTGTGGTAAAGTGGAATTAATTTAATAGGCAAAATGCCACTAGCGGTCAACCATCCAATTTGTGATCGTTACGAACGTCGCATTACTTCAACGATGTATCAAAAACGTCTAAGCAAGCTAAGCCACGAGGCCTTCATGTCTACCTGTAGTTACTACATGACGTGTTGCGAGTCCATCGCCGCTGCAGTGTAAAATGTTACTTGAGCTTGAGCCAAGGATTTTTTAAATAATTTAATGTGCTCAAGATAATTTTAACTTCAAAAAATCTTAGTGGAACCAGGCTGCCATTTTCAACCGACTTAAAAAAAATGAGGTTCTCAATCGGAATCTTTTTTTTAATTTTTTTTAATGTATGTTTTCAGATAAGTATCAGATTTTTTAAAGAGTGATATACTTACTTTACAATTGGTCCCATAAAGATTTGGTAAGGATCTGTCGAGGATCTTCGGAGTCATGAACAGAAATGCACCTCGAGAGTGCAGAACATTGTTTAGCTTATAGCATTGAAGTCGGTTTTTTACATTTTTAAATGATAGTGGGCAAACTTCACCCAGCTCCGCCAGCGATGTAATTAATATTACTCGAAAGACCTAACAAAACTAAGCATTTTTTATTATCGACGCATTAAAATCTATCCCGGGGGTCACTAGATAAATCCATGTTTGTACCTACCTAACCTGAGTAGTAGGTACTAGATTGTATGACAACGGGGCAAAATATTATTTTTTCGACGAGAGTGCTATTTTGAATACCGAATTGAGCGAGGGATTCAAAGGACGTCATCGGAAATAGGAGGCACGATATGGTTTGGCGCACGAGCGAAGCGAGGGCGCTAATAGTTCGAGTGCCTAACAGGTTATTCACATCTATCTTGTAAAAGCTATTAACACGCTGAGACGCTATGGCCGCATCGCCGGCCACGCGGCCAAACAGTTCGTATTGAAATGTATGACAGATAACTCACTTGGCTACGGTCTGGAGTCAGGATCCTGATCCTGTGATCCAGATCCCGTAATAATAATCCCGTGATCCTAATCCAGTGATCCTGCGTGATCCTGATTCCGTGATTCTATTCTCGTGATCCTGATCCTATAATCCTGATCCCGTGATTCTGATTCTGTGATCCTGATCTTCATCTAGTGGTAAATAGAAATGTCAAATATAGCTGACAAAGACGATATGGCTCAATAGAAATGTCAAATAGTAGAATGTGATTTATTTAATACTTTGTCAGTAGGGAAAATCGTTTCCCAGGGAGAATTGCTTCCCAGGGACGCAAAAGTACTGTTTTCATCCCTCTGTTCAGGTAACTTCAAGCGTACTTTCCGAACATGAGAAATGAAAAATAAATACGTGAGTGGAGCTCGGAACTTCTCTTCCAACGTATCTATCTAAATTGTTCGTCCTTGTCACGCAAAAAACTCTATGTAGTATAGTATAGGTGTACTACTCAGTCTACTATGAGCAATCACAGCCCCGATTGGCAGTATTACCTCTACCTAATCTGTGATTGGCAGATATGAGTCTGACATGAGGCCCGCCCTTTTTTGCGCGATTCAGGACGCATTACGCGCAGCTACTGTTCAATAATTTCAAATATAAATGCATCAGGACGTTTGGCTCAGCGGTTGTGAGCTCCGCTTGCAGCGCGGTAAGTACTTGCGGAATGGAGATCAATTCCTGTTGATATTGAGTTTTTGCATCTTTGGAGAGGCCAAAAATGTTATATTGTCAGTCACTAATGAATAATGTTCATTTTATTTCATGGAATCGTTAGATAAATGTATGGTAAAAATGCTTTTTTTGGAAATTTATCTACAATATCTAGGTAATTACCTACCCATCTTACTCTCAAGATTTTTAGGGAGGGATGAGATCGATATTATGACGCTAGACAGAATATGTGGGTTGTTACCTATATAAGTCGGTACACAATTACCTAAATTTTCAAAGGGAAGTAGGTACCTAAGTAGGTACTTACCTATGTTTTTTTCTGTCCAATGTCTATAGGTAAGTAGGTACTTACCTAACCTACCTAACTACTGAAGTCACAACGGATGTTTGTCCCTCTGAAATTAGGGGGCGTCCATTAATTAAAATTACCCCCGCACCCCCTCCCCCCTTGGTGAGATGTCCTGAGATTTGGCTCGATCCCCTCCCCCACCCCCTAATCTCACGTGAGAATAAAAAAAATAATCTTAAACAGGTACCTACCTAGATTTGCCGAGACCTCCCTTTCATTTTTAATCCCACATGGGATTAGGTGTGATTTGGCTCAACCCCCTCCCGCCCCCTAAAAGCCTGACGTAATTAATGGATGCCCCCATAAGTGCAACAAAGGATAACGCATATTTAGGTACTTATGACGTGGCGAATCAATTGGTGGTACCAATAGGCTGAGAAGGCTGGAGCCTAGGGCGGCAGATTTTAGGGGCGGCAAATAGGGAACAATTTTTTTTGTGTTACAGAAAAATAATATTTACCTATATTTATTGATAATGCTATGTTATTATGTACACACAAACAATTCAACATGTAAGTAATGTTTTAAAAATTGTTAGAGTGAGAGCTTTTCTTGCTTAAAACTTTTTTCCATAATTGGATTGGAAACGAGCGATAAAGGCGGTGCGTTTAGATGGGCCCGCGAATTACAGTAGTATCCCGAAAATTTCCAACAGTTTACCTGTTGATCATGTTTTTTTCTGTAGCTGTAATCAGCACGTGTAAGGTCGTCATGTACGAAAAATCCCTATGTGTACCGAAGAATTTTTATTTTCATTATTCATTAAATTTCACATCATCAATCATCAACCAATCAAACATCAATAGGTATCCGTACCCCTATTATAAATGTGAAAGTGTGTTTGTTTGTTTGTTTATTTGTAGTTGAATCACGTCAAAACGGAGCGACGGATTGACGTGATTTTTTGTGTGGAGATAGTTGGAGGGCTGGAGAGTAACATAGGCTACTTTTTATCCGGGTACAACTCGAGCGAAGCCGCGGGCAGCAGCTAGTTTATAATAAAACTGTAACAGGTCAAATTCTGTACATTGAAGATATTTTGAAATTTTTTTTGGAGGGCTCTCTATTGTCGATACTGAAGCCAAAACTGTAATTTTTTTCATTCATGTCTGTCTGTCCGTATCATGGCCGCGCATTACGTCGAAACTACTGGTTGGATTTAAATGAAACCTGGTATTATTTGAGTGCATACTACGAGGTCTAATATAAAATACTTTTAATCCTGAAATTCAGCACGGTTCCCTAGGGAGAGGGGATGAAAGTCAAAATAAGTATCTGGTTGTAATTCATGAGCGCGTAGTCCGATTTCATTGATTCTTTTTAGGGTTCCGTACCTTAAAAGGTAAAAAAAGGAACCCTTATAAGGTCCCTTTCTTGTCCGTCTGTCTGTCTGTCTGTCACCATTGATTATCTCAGGAACGGGTGGAGCTAGCAAGTTGAAATTCATACCATATACTGAGGTCTATAGTCCCTATTGTGAGTATAAAAATCAAGGTCCTGAGTCAACACTATAAAAAGATATAGACAAATTTAGGTTTTCGTGAAAACTTGTAAGTACCAAAACTTACCTTAATTATCAACTTTTTTTATTTTTCGGAATTTTTCCTTTACTTGTGCTGTAGGGGAGAGCAGGTAGGATTCGTACAGAGGGAGCATTCGTACAGTGGTCATATCTACACAATCCAATACGTTGACGCGTTCATGTTTGTGTGCGTGACATACCATCATACCCTAAGTCTAACCACGGGACGGGGTGGCAGTGCGGCCGCCGGCTTGGTTGGATCAAGTCAATATGTGTTTTTGGGCCGCTTAAGTAATTTTTGAATGCACTTTTGAACGCATTTATCTCTAATATATTTTGCTCTAAATGTTAAGGTTATTTATTGTTGTTTATGGATTGATGCCCTAGCTTGTTTTGTTAACATTTATTTTAAGATAACCGTGACAATTATTTTTATTTTGAATTTATTTGTGGATTTTTTGGGTTGGGGTACCTTCGTACAGTTATGTGTGGGGTAGATTCGTACAGCATGAATGGAACAGTTTACTTAGCAGATGTGGTGTTAATACTGTCGTAACGCAAATCTGCTCTTACAGCAAGAACAGCTAACATCTTTAGCTTTGGAAAAGATCTGTCTATGTTCATTATGTGCAATAATAGGCCCAATATCATAAAGTTATAATGTTGATTGGTTCCATAAGGACCTAAGAAGAAAATTTTCTGATAATTGTTATTTTTTGTAACTAGACTGTGTAAAAACCAATATGGTTAATTATTACTACATTTATGGCTGATTCTGTGTTAATTTTGATCACAATAAATGTTTTTATTATGTATAAACACTGTGTACGAAGCCACCACGCGTGTGGGGTGCTTTCGTACGTTTCCCATTTTTTAGAAAAACCACCAAAGCTCGACTATGTGTCATTGTATCAACACTGAACTACAATTTTATTAAAGTTAGTGAAGTAGGTATTAAAGAAACATTGAAATAGTTTTACAATAGCTGTTAGCTTTTTTTTTACAGCCCTCAGAGTAAAAAGTGTACGAATCCTACCTGCTCTCCCCTAAGGCCTTGCTTGTAACCAAAATTGACAATTCTAGGTCAACCGGAAGTACCCTAGAGGTTTTGGGTCGAAAACCTAAATGGTAGTTCCCGTTGACCTAGAATCACGAAATTTGGCAAAAAGCAAGGCCTTATAGCAGAAATAAAGGAAAAATTCCAAAAAATTAAAAAAGTTGAAAGTTAAAGGGTGTTCCCATACATACATACATACATAGTTGACGCCAATTAAGATTGTCTTCTGAGTTGTATGAGCGCTCATACAATTAAGCGAACTAGCTTAATTGGCACCATCCTCAAATAAGGTAAATAAATAAAATTGTGCTATTGTGTGAAAGTAAATAAAAGAAAATATTTATTGCAATATTATGCTCGTGTGCGCAGAACATTTGCGGCGCTGCTATCGCAGAACTAGGATATGTACAAAAAAATTACTAATTGTTCAATAACTTAATGGGTATAATGGGTAGGTACGGAACCCTCGGTGTACGAGTTCGACTCGCACTTGACCGGTTTTTACTTTGTTTGAAAGTAAGTACTTTATATATTGTTCCGTAAAAATTTCAAGGTCATCGGTTTTGTAGTTCCGAAATTACAAACAGCCGGAATCCTTGACACCCGGAATGCACAGGAACCGTTGAATGTACGGCTCATCTTAAGCTGGTGTGCAAACAACTCCAAACGAGTTGTCGGTGCTGGTTGTTGTTGTTGGTGCTGGTTGTTGTTGTTGGTGCTGAGGTAATTGTCTGGGGGTCTAAAGTGGCCACTTTTGATGAAAAATCAGATGTTTCATAGATGCTTCATCTATGAAACATCTGATGAAACATCAAATGCTTCATAAATGCTTCATATATATGCTTCTTAAATGAAGCATCGATGCTTCATCAATGCTTCATCGATGCTTTATAGATGCTTCATATATGAAGCATCGATGAAGCATCTATGAAACATCTATGAAGCATTTCACAAAACATCTTTTTTGACAGATCTATGTGCGAGGTTAAATTTATTTTTAGAAAGTAAATAGGTTGAATGGAAAACGGATGGCTGAATGCAAAACCCATGCGAAGCCAAATTTAAGAAAAAAAAAACCTCAGACCCGCTCCCGCGACTATTTACCTTTTTTATTTATTCGTGTGCCTCAAAAATATTTCCATATGTCCATCAGGGTGGCGCAGTGCAATCATTTCTATAAAAAAACTAAGTAGGTACCTACCTATTTAATTTATAAAAATAAATTTAACCTCGCACATAGATCTGTCAAAAAAGATGTTTTGTGAAATGCTTCATAGATGAAGCATATGAAGCATTTATGAAGCATTTGATGAAAAGTCAGATGTTTCATAGATGAAGCATCTATGAAACATCTGATTTTTCATCAAAAGTGGCCACTTTAGACCCCCTGTATTTGGTAGGATCAGAAGAATCTCATCTATTTTGAACTGTTAAAACCTAGTGAAACGATCACGGGAGGCCGAAAACAGCCACAATATGCGACATGTTATGAATCCATTATTATTCATCATGACAACAATGTTCTGTGGTGCTGAGGGCGAAGGCCCGCCTGAAACACAGAAGGTTGCAAATTTAATTCCCTTTGCCTGCCTGTGAGACAAATGTATGTGTGATCTACGAATCTCTGTCTCAAAATGATTCTCTCAAGAAGGCAAAAAGTCGTAGATTCTGACGAAAACTTTGAATAAAATACCTACGTTGTAGCACAGAATTATGCGACAAAGTTCAATTCAGCTCGCGTAAGCGTTCTTTGCCTAGTGCAATATGCACTGACACGTGCCTACACAAATTCTCTCTTTCTAACGCATAACTCTGTCACTGTCTGGCGCGGATTGACGCGGAAGGGTTGTCGAGTTGTCACGCGATAGGTATTAGTGCCGAGTGGCAAGTGGGAACCCTGCCAAGGCCCGCCCGGGCGGGCCCACCAATGTACTTGTAGCTTCGTACCTAAAGTGCGGAGTGCGCGTAATTAGTAATTAGGTAAATAAATCTGTTTATATTCTTATGTTTTGCTTTTTAGTGCAAGTATATTTTAAAGTCGGTTAAGTATTTTATTTTTTATTTTTTCATTTTAGTGTTTATTTTTTATTAAGAATGATGTCATCTTACCTACTTATTGTGTTTCGCTCATCAAGCCCTTTCATTTGATATTCATGTCACTACTACTATACTACTAAAAACTAAGATACTGAAAACCAGCGCTCTAACAGCCATGGCGCTGCTGGAGCAAATGCTGAGGGGTAACCTTATTTTCTTGTCACTGTAATGTAGCATTTCTGATTTGTGTTGTATGTATCGTAGTGGCGAAAATAAAACTTATTTCTATTTCTATTTTACTAAAAAGTTCCATGGAACAGGTCCTGACTCCATCATCAGATCAGATCGCTGTCACCATATTATTATATTACATTGTGTCGGAACTTCACAGATATGCTGTGTTTTTACTCAATCGGCCAATTTATTGAGGAGTTCTGTTGAGCAGCTCTTGACTCCATCATCAAATCAGCTCGTTGTCACCATATTATTAAATTGTAATTGAAACTTGATAGATATACCGAGTTTCGACTCAATCGGCCTATTCACTGAGCAGTTCTGTTGAACAGCTCTTGACTCCATCATCAGATAAGCTTGATTGATACCATAATATTTCATTGTCACCGAGAATATATAAGTGTGCAAAATTTCAGCCCGATAGTTCTACAAACACAATAAATAACCATAAAATTTGAGAGTTCCCCTCGATTTCCATGGGATCCCCTCATCAGATCCTCCACTTCTGGAGTATATCCTTTGTAACCAAAAAAAAAAAAAATTGTCAAAATCGGTCCACAATTGACGGAGAAATGGCGTAACACACACACAAAAAACTAAAAAAAATATATACCTAAAATAAAAAAAAACACACAGTCGACTTGAGAGCCTCCTCCTTTTTGAAGTCGGTTAAAAATAATATTACACAAATCATAAAAGTTACAATTTCATTAACAAAAAAAATGTAATTAATATGATTGTGATGTGGTATCGAGTGTAGGGGCGGCAAAAGTTGAATAGCCTACTGGCGGCAAATTTGGAAATCCGCCACTGTTATAGGCAGTAGAGTAGGTAGGTATCTATGTAAGCGAGATAAAACATAATACCTACCTAACAGCCAACATCAGAGAGACAAATGTAAAATATACTAGGTTCCGCCCGCGGCTTCGCTCGCGTGATACCTACCCGGATAAAAAGTAGCCTATGTTTTATTCTAGGTCATAAATTATGGTAAGTATAGGTACCTACCTATATGTATTCCAAGTTTCATTAAAATCCGTTCAGTAGCACTGGCGGTCGCAGACTTTGATCTTGGGGGGGGGGGTCACTAGTTTTGGTAGTGCGTACCTACCTCTCTTTTTGCTGGATGTTACAGGTTTCTCAAGAATTTTGAGGGGGGGGGGGGGGGTCGTGACCCCCATGACCCCCCCCTCGAACCGCGCGTGTATCAGTAGTTTTTGCTTGAAAGAGTAAATTAGTAGGATTACAAAACTACTACTGTTCTATTTATAGACTTTGAAGTTTAAAAACATAACTTCAACTTCTTTCATAACTTCAACTTCATAACTTTAGTATGAAAATTACTTTCTTTTTAACCGACTTCAAAAACAGGAGGAGATTCTCAATTCATAGGAATATTTTTTTATGTAGGTAGGTATGTTTTTGGAATTTTTTTGATTTGGAAAATTCTTTTTTGTTTGAAAGGGTCCCAGGTGGTGCCATGGTCATCAGATCAGGTCAGGATCTGATGATGGCGTCAGGAGCTGTTCAACAGAACACATCAGTACCTACCTAAATCTAAATAGGCCGATGGAGCTGAAACTCGTCATCATCATCACCAGCACCATTTTTTGAACAGCTTCTGATTCCATCATCAGGTCAGCTCGCAGTCACCATAGGTACGCATAGGTATTACATATTACATGACATTGTAGTCGGAACGAAACGGAACAAGACAGCTTACATTATGCCGAGTTTAAACTCAATCAGCCTATTTACTGAGGAGTTCTGTTGAACAGTTCCTGACTCCATTATCAGATCCTGACCTGATCTGATGACCATAGCTCCACCTGGTACCCTTTCAAACAAAAAAATAATTTTCCAAATCGGTCCAGGCTCACCTATTCAAGTAGATACTCGAGAAACATACCTACCTACATAAAAAAATATTTCTATGACTTGAGAATCTCCTCCTTTTTTTGAAGTCGGTTAAAAAGAAAGTAATTTTCATAAAAGGGTCTACAAAACCTACCTACCTACATACCATTTAAAATTGAAATAATTGTTCAAAGTAAAAATCAATTCTAATCTACGCTAGGTACACCTATCTAGTTAGTGTGTAGGGTGGGTTGTCCAGCAATGAACCAGGTAAAATTCAAACGTCCATATCTTTTACATTTTTTGACTTACGGACCTAAGATTTGGCGTGAAGTAAGGTGATTAATCTGGCTAAGATAGTGCATTATTAGTTTATTCATATAATCTTTAGATTTCTTAGAAATACAGATTTAGCAAAAAATGAGAATTGGTTCATTGCGTAACACGGGTGGTACGCATTGAACCAGACCGAATTCTGCAATGAACCATCTATTTACCAAGAGAAAAGGCAATGTTTTTACTTTATTATTATTACCTATCAGCAAAATTATTACTAACTATGAAATATAAGCCGTTAGAGGTACTGTTAATTATATTTAGGCTTGAGTATCTTAGTCTTAATAAAATCTATGTATTGACATCAAGCAACATGGTTTTTTTATCATAATACGAATTATAAGTAGGTTATCATACAAATCTAGTTGTAATTGTAATAAGTAGGTGGTTCAGTTTCTCAATGTATATGAATGGTAGGTGCAGCTCGGACTGGGAAAATGTATGTGATAACTATGGTTCAATGCAGGACACTATGTCATGGCTCATTGCTGGACACACCCCATTGACAAAACAAACCTCAGAATTTCACCTGGTAAATGATGATACAGCAAACTAACTTTAGTGTAATATACAACGTTATGTATGTGTAATCATACGTAACAGGCAAAAAAAACTGTAGGTAACACCCAAAAAATCTAGAAAAAGAATGAAATCAACACAAAAAACTGACTTTTGTGATACATTTTTATAAATTCGATCACTGGGCGTACGTCTTAAGCTTGTGCTGCTTGCAATTTGGGGAGAGAGTGAGGGGTGCGTATGCGTCCCTGTTGGCAGTATTCGTAAAGAACGGCAATGTCACATTTTTGAAATATAGCGGTGGCTCATTGCATCTGCCTGGTTCACAGGTGGACAACCCACCCTATACTACCTACACCTATACCTACATAGGTACCTATACATCGAGCGAGCTAAAAATGCTAAAAATTATAAAAAGCGGTGGTCGTTGCAAACCAATTTTGCGTTAGTGTGAGTGTCGAAACTCCGCCTCCGGGACTATACACACACATTGAAGACATCCGAGCAACGCGTACGGCAATACTCGAGTTCAGAATTTACAAGAATTTACGATGTATTCCGTAATACCAAAAATGATGAATGAAAAGTTAATGATTTCGCAATTTTTTTTGTATGGCCTGTAACTAGACACTCTAAGCTGTGTTCCTATTAAAAGGATATTACAATCATTTTTGTTTATCATACAGAACAAATGCAACGAAAACACGATATTTTTGCTGTAAAAATGTTAGAAATACAATTTGGTTACATTTTGTTTCAGGTAAGTTTTTTAGATCAAAAGTTTAACAGGAACCTAGATTAATACTTCCTTAATCTAAATAAGTGCATAAAGTGGTGAAAATACGCTCAAATTTTAAATGATTTCGGTAGTACGTTTGTATGGAGAATTCGTTCGTCGCCGCGCTCTTAAGAGACTTTCTGATAAACCTCACATTATTTTGAAATAAAAAAACATCCCAATAAATCGAGACTTTCATCGCTCTAATCATAATCATTTTAGCTTTTTTGTAAGTTAAACCTTTTCGACTTAAAATAAATAGAGAACCCTCGGACAGAATTTGATGCGAATTGGCACAGAGAAAGAAACAAGGCTTTGATACCTTCTAAGCAAAAGTAGTCTAAGCTGAGGTGGCCGTGGGTCCATACATTTATGCCCAAAAATGCGGTAACAGCCATTTTAACCTCTCCTTAAGTTGAACCTCAAATTAAACCCCAAATATTCGACTCAAAATAAATAGAGAACCCCGGGACAGAATTCGATGCGCATTGGCACAGAGATACAAGGCTGTGATACCTTCAAAATGAAATTAGTCTGAGCTGTGGCGGCCGTGGGTGAAGTGCCCATATATTTTTGCCCACACTCGTTTAAGTAGTTAACTACTTGTAAGTCAACGTGTATATCAGTCATGTAGTTCCCATAACACAAGCTTCGCTTACTTTGGGGCTAGATTATTACTAGCGCAATTTATTTATTTATAATTAAACAGATCGAAATATTCTACGAGGTCGAAAGATCTCGATGAGAATGTGAATGAAGAATTTCTGTGAAAACATTTTCCACGTAATCTCGAAATTTTCTCAGATAAATGACCCAAACGTGTGCGGTGGGGACTTTTCTTTGAGTTTCGTTTCAAATACCAGAATCACAGGTATGATACTTAGGCGACGTCTTCACGAGCGTGAGAATCGCGGCGATATTATCGTCGTGCCACGTATTTCTATAAACTCCATATGAGTTTAAAAATAAAATTTACAATTGGCTCAGCGATAGATGTTTCTATAATATTGAAGAATATTAAACGTATAAATATACTGTTGTCCATTATTTAAATTTTAATCTATATTTACTTAATTTAACATCCTTTTGACATTATAATTTTTTTTTTACTTCATTTATTCAATGCAACGTAAATAATTATTGTCTTGATTTTATTAGCTAAACGCTTTATTTTAAAATTAAATATCTGTACAACTTCATAGTTGAGTGCAGTGGAACTACTAAACTTGATAATTTTTATACCTGTACTTATACAAATAAAGTATACTTCATTTATGAACGTGTCCCTACGCGGCGATATCATCACAGCGATTGAGGGCCTTACTTATGAAAGATGTTTAAAGTTAAACACTGGTTAAACAACGTCCTGTCTTTATTTGTGGATAGTGACAAACAGAGACAGGACGTTGTTTAACCAGTGTTCAACTTTAAACATCTTTCATAAGTAAGGGGGAGAAGCTGTAGAAATACGTGGCACGTCGATAATATCGCCGCGAGTTGCAAGCCCATCGCCGCTACTAGAAAGCTAACTGGTTTCCTCATCATGTTTGACTACAGCTAGTGGTTTATTAAATTATGATTCGTGTGAAACAACCCTAAGACCTAGATCTAAACTTCGAAGGTTCGACACGTAGCTCTGTTGATATTGAGATTAGATAACTTGGCTTCGGTTATTAAGAGCATTTTCATGAAATTGGTTCCATTACATTATCCAAGCTATACATAAAATAAATGTAATCATAATCTAAAACCCAATACGAGGTGTAAAAAGGTTTAAGTCGAGCCGTGACGGAGGCCTTAAGGCGGCCTAAAAACTCTGTCATTAGAGGTTATCCACTAGCTCATGCAAGCATACATACATTATGATTTTCGATGTACCTACTGTGTAGGACTGATGCTAACCCTACCACATTAATAGATCATGTTATTCACACTACACACAGAGCAGCGGGACAGTGAGCATTGTCTAATCCGTGATTAGCTCAGGGATTTGTAGCGACACACAGATGGTGCGTGTGGCGAACCAGACAGAATTTTTGGAGTGAAGAAAAAGAAAGAAAGAAAGAAAAAGCATTTATTCATACCACCACTACAAAAAAAAACTATGAATTAGATGGTGAGTACTTTTAAAAGAACCTAAATTTAACATAAAACAACAGAAGGAAAATATTATTAATGTGTACCTACTGAGACTGTGTGGTGGTGAATTAATCTGCTATGAAAATAATCCAAAAGTTAGGTAAGTAAATAAGTAAGTATTGAAAAGTTGGGTTATTGTTACCGTTGGCGGTCACCAATTCATTTTGCAACCATGAAGAACTCCATCATTGTTTTGTTCGTCGATCGTAGAAGTTACTGCAAAGTTATAGCAACATTCTGCGGGCTTAAAAAGGTCGCTAGCAGAAACACAATTGGAATTGAACTATATGCCGTTTCTTTTCACTCTCAGTCAATAAAAAGAGACGGCATAATAGTTAAATTCCTATTGTGATTCTGCTTTAGCGAACTTTTTAAGCCTTCTTAGCGGTCATAATGCAAGTGGCATTAACAGCTGAGTGCTTCCGTACTTCAGAGGACTCGTTAAATGGCCAATCTTGGCTTTTAAAGTGGTTAAGACACGACGGAGGCTTTTAGGCGGCCTTAAAACTCCACCACCAGATATAGCCACTGGCTCATACAATTATACATACATCACTTGTCACAGGAAAAAGCTAACCCTAATAGTTGTAACCATGTCGGATGCTTTCCGAACTAAACAGCCGTGTGTAAGTAAGCTGTAATGCCGCGGCAGCGCATTTCACGCTCCGCGACACACTGGCTTGACGTCTAATTTAATGCTCGCCGTTCAGAATGTCCATATGTCACGACATAATTTATGGGAATACCTATACTTAAATCAGTTTCGCGAATGCTAAATGATTTAAGATAACATCTATTATTATAATCGTATGATTAAACATTAGGGGCCTGCGACAGACGAATGTCCATACAAACGTACTATAGTATAGTACTCGTATTTACCAAAATTATTTAAAATTTAAACATATTTTAATCACTTTATATAAATTTAGGCACAGTATTTTGGCAGTATTTATCTAGGTTCCTGTTACATTTTTTCAAAAAAACAAACCTAAAATTAAATGTAAGCAAATTGAATTGAAACCTACAGTACAGCAACAGCAAAAATGATGACCTGAGCTAACTCCATGAGTTTCGGCTTGGTGGTAGGTATATACATTTTCCGAAACGAAAAATCCATTGATGCACGGCCAGGGTTCGAACCCACGACCTTCGGATCGAAAGCCGAGGTATTCTCGGCCAACACGGCTCTCCAGCCAGCTGCCGAACACAGTATTTTAGTCTTAAAAGAAAATACACGAACATTTTCTTATTTAGCTTCAATATTTAAAGGACATGGCCGATTCCTAGAACAATTTTGCCCCACAGATGCCCACAGGAAAGAATGCTTGCGTCATGACCAAATTGGGATTTTTGGGTTTGTTTTTTTATTTTATAGTGAGACTCCATTCATCTTCTTCCTTTTTAAAGTGGGATTTAAAAGATAATCTAATTTAAAGCAGCAGGCTGTGACGCCCAACATGAACGGATGAACCTAGGAAACTATATTTTTTAGGTTCGTATAGTAAAAGCTTTGCTTACTTTGGGGATAGATGGCGCTGTGTGTAATGTCCAACAATAATTATTTAGTAAGTATTATTATGGACTGGCAGAATTTTGAGTGAACTAGGGTATGGAAAATAAATAAAATAATAAATTAAAATAAAAATTCTTTATTTCAGACTTTCATCCATATACTTATTATTTAACACACGGGAATTTTCACGTGAAAATATTATCATTCATTTATATTATGTTAGTATTAGTAGGTAGGCAAAAATCGGTGGCACATTTGAGTGGTAAGTAGGTACAACCGGACAGTCAATGGCAAGTATAGGTTGCCAAGATGGCATGCCTTGACTCCCAAGACTGAATAAGATGAAAGTCAGGCCTGTCGGCTATCGCCTGAAGGAGGCTGTTGCAGCTTGACGCACACAGCTGCTCCCAGTACCTACAATTTAAAGTAAAAAAGAAAAGTACTTAGGAAAAATTGGGAATTTCATCAATAAAATTATCTACACTCATGTGCAGTGATTCTGTACTTACCACCTAAAATAAAATATGATATAAATAAATAAAATAAAAAGCCTTTTATTTCTCTATAATTAACATTTTTTTCTTATCACTAATGCTTATAATCTAAGTAGGTACTAGAGAACCCCTAAGGTGAAGGCCTCCTCCAAAGCCAGCCATCTGTCCCTGTCTTGTGCTACTTGGAGCCAGTTTGGTCCAGCAGTTTTCTTGATGTCTTCGTCCCAGCGAGCGTATGGTCTTCCTATGCAGCGTCGACCTCTTGAACCCTCCCAATTTGTCACTCTCCTAGTCCATCTTCCATCTTGTAGACGTCCAGCCATGTCCAGCCCACTTCCATTTTAGTCTGTATGCATATCCCAAGGCGTCAGTTTTTGTAATTTTAAATAAAATATGATAAATCCTCATAAATCACATCACAACACAATCACACAACTGAAACTCAACGAAATTCCTTTTACATCTGTCAAATTCTTGTCCGTCTGTTTTGTTTACTATTTGAGTGTCATGTCAACCGCGAAAAAGAAGGTAGGTCTATCTGATAAAAATATTCTCTGTGATACCTCCAGACTCTCGGCAAGAAACCCCGACAACACCCGAGAAGCGTGAATGTGAGGAGTTTCTCGCCTTCTTGTTCTCGCGCTTCGGTGTCGGTACCTATTTTTGGCCGAGACAAAGGATTTCAAACAGATCACGAGTGAGAAAATTGAGAGTGTTGATAATTTGTTTGTTCTTCGAGATGTCTCGGTGAAACTTCTCGCCGTGAGTCTGGAGAGGCATTACGGACTGTAGTACCGGAAGTGACTAAAGTTACTAATAAAATAACATAATTATATTCCCACACGGCACGAGATATCTAAGTATTCTGTATGTACCAGTTAATTTTGTGATATTTTATTTAAATAATATTATTCTGACGCATAGTCTAATTCGATATTCGGCTCTTCTGGGGCAGTATCCGGCCAAATCCTTTATCCAGTATGCCTCGTAAACTACAGCCAAGGTGGCAGAATAAGTAACATTTAGTAAAGCACACCTCCCTACGGAAATTAGGCCCGCCCGCAAAATGAGTTTTCAATACAACCTTCTTACAATATAGGTACCTATAAGATTTAGTCAACCAAGGTGGCTTGTTACTTTGGAAATAATGTTACTTGTTTGAGGATTTGGACAAAAATTTGATGACACTACTGAGAGTCACGCTCAACTCACACTGACGCAGAATCTAAGCTAAGCGACGCGTCATGTTTTTCAAACTTCATAATTAATATTCAACTCTATTTTCCAGTAGATAAGGCACAAAGGACAATGGGCAAATTTGTATGGAGCGTGGACGTTTCGCGGCCACGAATGATTTTATTATTAATTGGTGTGGTTTAGTCCTAGAATTACTGTGTAGAAGTTTTATCACTCTGGTGCACTTGTGGAATGAATAAAATACATTTTTGTTTTTAAAAATATGATTTATTTTTTTAATATATTATGGCTATGTCCAATGTAAAAAAAGAAAAGGAAAGTGAAATAAATAAAAAATAAATATATAAATAATGCTGGACATTTCACAGAGCATATAATAACAATTCTAGATAGTCTTAAAGATATTTATTTAACATTTAAAGGTGGAAATGACAATAAAACATTTATAAAACATTGTATATCCAACAACATTGTATATGTCGCAGGCAACTGGTTGAATTAGCCATTCAATTAAATGCCTAGCCATTTCATTGAGCGCCGCCATTCAATTGAATGGCTGACCTTCGTTTAGGCGGAGTGTTGAACACAACGTTCCACACTACGGCTAAACGAAGGTCAGCCATTTAATTGAATGGCGGCGCTCAATGAAATGACTAGGCGGTTCACTTGCATCTCATGTATCTCTCCAACTATCTCTGTTCTTCGAGATTTCCCACCAAGTCTCCTCAAAGGCATTATTATTATTAATTATAAACAAATAAAAAACTCACCTGATGTGGGGCAATAGCTTCAATAATATATTGAGCATTTGTGGCATTTTCATCAAAAAATGCGTGGGTTATCTCGAATCTTCTTCTGTTAACCACTGTCCGATTACACAAAACACACACTGGTCGATTTTCCATCATGTTCAACAAAATCCAGTTTGCACATTGAATCAAGTCCAAAAACGTATGCCAAGTGATCAGGTTAGGAGTAAACAAAGTCCAGTATGCAAGCAGAGGTCAAAAGGTTTAAAGAAGCGCAAGATAAATAGATGAATAATCGCACAGTACACACCGATACAAGCGTAACCGAAGGACTGCGCAGTAGGAGCGCACGCGCCACCGCTGGTTGATTGGTTCTTAATCGAAGCTGATTGGTCCGCGTGAGAAGCGAGTCAAACCAGGGTCTTTTGTTTTATTTATGGTCGTAAGCGCAATACACATCAAAGCCGCCGACTTAGTATTGCAAAACTAACCTAGCGGCCCACCCCGCCAGGTAAAGCCGCCGTCGGCGGCTTTGGTGCTTTAGTAACAACTAGCAGCGCCCTCGCGGCGTTGCCCCCGTCATGATGGTATATGGTGATGATGATGATGATGATGAAAAAAAGTAGCTTATAACCTTCCACAAGAGTTTAGCTATCGAATGCAGAAAGAATTTTTCAAATCGGACTGGTAGTTCCTCAGATTAGCGCGTTCAAACAAACAAACTCTTCCGCTTTATTATATTAGTATAGATAGTATAGATAATTAATTAGTAACAATAACAGGTGTTACAAGACGTGTTGAAGTTAGGATAAAGTATTACACCCACAAATAACGTAAAAATTATGCGACATTGCTCTATACAATTACATTTTACTTATTATTAAATATCTTTTTTCCTAATTGACCTAAAACGTTACGCCAATACTAAAAGTTATAGCTAACTAACAGTACTTTCATTTGGCACTAATTTCATTACTGGCCGCCAAACGTCCAAATTGCCCATTGTCCTTTGCAAATCGCTCGATTCCAACCAAGCGTCGACGCGCGAATTCACTAGTCGATGCGCGGCGCCGCACGATGGTCCCGAATTTAGTGCTCCATACACATAGAAACCGAAACTCGATTTTTTAATTTTTTTTTATTGGGGATTGTTCTAGTACACTATTCTTATTCAAATATGTAGGTACAGTCACCATAGCAAGCTTCATGACGGAATAAAAAAATATTTAGTTTTTTTTTGTATGGAGGAGAACACATAAATTGGATTATCTCTCGACTCTTAGAAACTCAAGGGCTGCCGCTTATAGAGGGTGTACATCCACACGAGGCCGTCCTCATAAGCTACCAACCTTGCACGGCTGGGCACGGTTTTGGCGCCCAGAGCAAACTGAATATTCGAAAATTTGCCAACTACACCAAAACTAGAATTTCGTAAATGTTTGCGTGGTAGATTGTTCTAATTCACTATTTTTATCTAACTATGTAGGTACAGTCACCATAGTAAGCTTTACGTAAGAAAAAAAAAATATTTAATCTTTTTTTGTGTATAGATGAAAACACTTAATTTGGATTTTCTCTCGACTCATAGAAACTCAAAGGCTGCCGCTTATACAGGGTGTACACACACATGAGGCTGTCCTCATAAGCTACCAATCTTGCACGTCTGGGCACGGTTTTGGCCAAAAAACGAATAATTCGAAAATTTTACAGCAATACCGAAACCAAGATTTCAAAAAAGTTTGCATGGGGGATTGCTCTGATACACGATTTTTATCTAAAAATGTAGGTACAGTCACCATAGCAAGCTTTATGACGGAATAAAAAAATATTTAGTTATTTTTGTATGGAGCAAAACACTTAAATTGGATTATCTCTCGACTCTTAGAAACTCAAGGGCTGCCGCTTATACAGGGTGTACACCCACATAAGGCCATCCTCATAAGCTACCAATCTTGCACGGCTGGGCACGGTTTTGGCGCCCAGAGCAAACTGAATATTCGAAAATTTGTCAACTACACCAAAACTAGAATTTCGTAAATGTTTGCATGGTAGATTGTTCTAATTCACTTTTTGTATCTAACTATGTAGGTACAGTCACCATAGAAAGCTTTGCGTAAGAAAAAAAAATATTTTGTCATTTTTTGTGAATGGATGAAAACACTTAATTCGGATTTTCTCTCGACTCATAGAAACTCAAGGGCTGCCGCTTATACAGGGTATACACACACATGAGGCTGTCCTTATAAGTTACCAATCTTGCACGTCTGGGCACGGTTTTGGCACCCAGAGCCAAAATACAAATAATTAAAAAATTTTACAGCAATACCGAAACAAAGATTTTAAAAAAGTTTGTATTGGGGATTGCTCTAATACACGATTTTTATGTAAAAATGTAGGTACAGTCACCATAACAAGCTTCATGACAGAAAAAAAAACTATTTAGTTCTATTTTTGTGTGGAGGGTAACACTTAAATTGGATTATCTCTCGACTCTTAGAAACTCAAGAACTGCCGCTTATACAGAGTGTACACCCACATGAGGCCGTCCTCACAAGCTACCAATCTCGCACGGCTGGGCACGGTTTTGGCGCCTAGAGCCAAATGATTATTTGAAAATCTATAAACTACACCGAAAGAAAAATTCAAAGCTTGCTGTCGTGACTGTACCTACATATTTAGATAAGAATAGTGTATTAAAGCAATCTCCCATGCAATCCCCCATGCAAACATTTACGAAATTCTAGTTTTGGTGTAGTTGACAAATTTTCGAATATTCAGTTTGCTCTGGGCGCCAAAATCATGCCCAGCCATGCAAGATTGGTAGCTTATGAGGACGGCCTCATGTGGGTGTACACCCTGTATAAGCGGCAGCTCTTGAGTTTCTAAGAGTCGAGAGATAATGCAATTTAAGTGTTTTCCTCCATACAAAAAAAAACTAAATATTCTTTTATTCCGTCATGAAGCTTGCTATGGTGACTGTACCTACATTTTTAGATAAAAATCGTGTATTAGAGCAATCCCCCATGCAAACTTTTTTGAAATCTTGGTTTCGCTATTGCTGTAAAATTTTCGAATTATTAGTTTTTTGACCAAAACCGTGCCCAGACGTGCAAGATTGGTAGCTTATGAGGACAGCCTCATGTGTGTGTATACCCTGTATAAGCGGCAGCCCTTGAGTTTCTATGAGTCGAGAGAAAATCCGAATTAAGTGTTTTCATCCATTCACAAAAAATGACAAAATATTTTTTTTTTCTTACGCAAAGCTTACTATGGTGACTGTACCTACATAGTTAGATACAAATAGTGAATTAGAACAATCTACCATGCAAACATTTACGAAATTCTAGTTTTGGTGTAGTTGACAAATTTTCGAATATTCAGTTTGCTCTGGGCGCCAAAACCGTGCCCAGCCGTGCAAGATTGGTAGCTTATGAGGATGGCCTTATGTGGGTGTACACCCTGTATAAGCGGCAGCCCTTGAGTTTCTAAGAGTCGAGAGATAATCCAATTTAAGTGTTTTGCTCCATATAAAAATAACTAAATATTTTTTTATTCCGTCATAAAGCTTGCTATGGTGACTGTACCTACATTTTTAGATAAAAATCGTGTATCAGAGCAATCCCCCATGCAAACTTTTTTGAAATCTTGGTTTCGGTATTGCTGTAAAATTTTCGAATTATTCGTTTTTTGGCCAAAACCGTGCCCAGACGTGCAAGATTGGTAGCTTATGAGGACAGCCTCATGTGTGTGTACACCCTGTATAAGCGGCAGCCTTTGAGTTTCTATGAGTCGAGAGAAAATCCAAATTAAGTGTTTTCATCTATACACAAAAAAAGATTAAATATTTTTTTTTTCTTACGTAAAGCTTACTATGGTGACTGTACCTACATAGTTAGATAAAAATAGTGAATTAAAACAATCTACCACGCAAACATTTACGAAATTCTAGTTTTGGTGTAGTTGGCAAATTTTCGAATATTCAGTTTGCTCTGGGCGCCAAAACCGTGCCCAGCCGTGCAAGGTTGGTAGCTTATGAGGACGGCCTCGTGTGGATGTACACCCTCTATAAGCGGCAGCCCTTGAGTTTCTAAGAGTCGAGAGATAATCCAATTTATGTGTTCTCCTCCATACAAAAAAAAACTAAATATTTTTTTATTCCGTCATGAAGCTTGCTATGGTGACTGTACCTACATATTTGAATAAGAATAGTGTACTAGAACAATCCCCAATAAAAAAAAATTAAAAAATCGAGTTTCGGTTTCTATGTGTATGGAGCACTAAATTCGGGACCATCGTGCGCCGCCGTGATTTTTCATAATCTGCATAACATCGGCCACATCGGCTTTTAAGTTGTTAAGTCATGACGGAGGTCTTTAGGCGGCCTGAAAAACTCCCTCACCAGAGTTGGCTTGATCATACGAACTTAAGTAGGTACAGAAAGCGTCATTAATTGGTATCCCCTAGTAAGAGATCGGTTTGCAAGCCGTTGATCTCAACTTTTGTAAAAACTTTTACATCCTTGCTTACTTATGGAAATCTAATTTCGCTCGAGTTCCTAAACAAAAATAGCTCATATAATACCCGACTGAAATCCAAGATTGAAATGAAAAGAGTCTTTGTTCAAATCAATAGGGGAATACCGATTGATGACGCTGACTGTACCTACCTACTTTTTTGTACAATTTTTTTTCCCAGGATAGAAATTGAACCAACGACCTACAGCGCAGGAGGCAGAACCAAATGAATGAAATGTTCGTCCTGTATCATTCTGTATACAATATTCTCAAAATAATGCGACACTTTTTATAATGTTCGCAGTTTGGGAACTCTCCAAATTTCCGCTTGTAAAAACTAGTCTAAACTAGTTTTAGATAAAAGTTAAAATGTGGAGTAAACCGCTCTTAACTGGATTAACTTGGTTTAAAACTGTAAAAAGTTAATATAAATTGTTTTTGTTGTAGATTGGAGGTATCTTTGGTTTAAAATTTGTGTTTTAGCTTGGTGAGCGTGCAAATATTATTTAATAGAAAATTTATTTGCAAAATATCAGTTTTATACACTATTAGCGGACGCCCGCGGTTTCGCCCGCGTGGACTACTATTTTTTTTATCCCACGGGAACCGTGAAAATTTTTGGGATAAAAAGTAGCCTATGTCCTATTCCCGGTTATTATCTATCTACATTCCAAATTTCATCAAAATCGGTTTAGTAGTTATGGAGATACGTGGCAACAAATATTCACACAAACACACACACACACACACGGACTTTCGCCTGTATAATATTAGTAGGAAGGATAGGATAGGATTTTACGATTATTTAGGAACGGCATAATTTTTCCGAGTTAGGCTGAATGCACACCTATCAGCGCAGAATTCTCGGAGTCCTGAAAGATTCGGTCGAATCGGACGATTGCACGCGGGCAGCTGTGCGAGGTTTCATACGATTTTGAATAAAGAATTGTGAAATTCGTTTCGGTGAAATGGGTGACCGCAAGTGGCATTACGAGCTGAGCGCTTCCGTGCTTCGGAGGGCATGTTAAAATGTCGGTCCCGGCTTTTCGTCGCTAAGCTATGCTGGAGGCCTTCAGGTGGTCTTAAAACTCCGTCACCAGAGTTGGCCATTTGGGGAACAGGGTGGAATCGTTCCCCAACGACAGAGTGGGTGGTTCCTCTGCAACGGGCCGGCCCATCTGGCCCACTTGCCCGTGGTCTTTCGACCAACAGTTGATGTCGGATAGTCCTAGATTATCTAACTTCGTTAGAAACTTTGCTCGCGAGTTTTAGACATTCTGATGTTGAGTGGCGCCATCTTCGCTGAAGCTCGTAGTGTGTAGCATGTCTATGTAGTTCATCTAGCGACAGGTAGATGTCGCTACAGCCACTTGCGTGCTTGCTTGCTTAAAGCGATCATAAACATTGACCGTGCGGAACGTTGCTCAGTTTATCTTTAAGCACAGCCTTTACATTTTGCATTTCCAGATTGCATTACCAATTGAAAACAATGCCTTGAATATTTATTCGTTGCCGTACGTGGAGTCAATTTGTTACTGTTTCTTTATTTATAGCTTTTACTTTGTATTTACTTTCAGTTGGAAGTAGTTCGTATTTATTCTGTAGTGGGTTCAATTCTTTTTCAGGACAAACTAGGTAGGTAGGTACTTATCTCAATTAACTTTAAATTTAATTAAATTGAAAATAAATATTATGACCACGACTGCACCATGCCAAATTATCCTGGAAAAATGTATGGTTCCCGTGGGATAAAAAAATAGTAGCAGAACACGCGGGCGAAGCCTAGTTCGCTAGTATGGAAATAAATAAAACGATTCTGAAGTCTTTACGTATATCTGTCAGTATGAATATTAGGTATAACCCGGTTCATTAAAGAAAGGAATCTAAAATGGCGGCGCTTATCATGTCCTCTCGCTCCGTAAGTATAGACGGAACTAGTGTGCAAGCGAGAGAACATGATAAGCGCCTCGTTCGATAGATTCCTTTCTTTAATGAACCGAGTTATACCTACTTCTTTTAACGGAAATGGCTGAGCCAAAGGCACGCTTCAAAGAATATTTCAAGCATCTGTTTGAAATATAAAACTCAAGAAACCTTATGGGGCCCGCGACGGACGAATGTCCATACAAAAGGGTACGAACATTTTTATATGGAGCCTGGCATACCTACTGTCGGCCATTTTGAAAAATCCTCGATTTTGCTGCCAGTGATGAAACATGTGTCAATCGTTAGGGGAAGTGATTACAAACAAAATATATTCAGTAATAAAATCTCGTAATCTTTATACTTTCCGAGATATTTGAGTTTGAAAATGTAAAAATTAAAACTTGAAAATGCTAATTATGCTGTCAATAATAACCGGTAGGTATTTGAATATGTCTACTGTGACTGGGGATAAAATCGTGAGCCAATTTCGTTTATTTTTAGGTAATTTTTTTTTTTTTAATTTGAAATTATACTTATTGAACACAGTTTATTTCATCATTTTGTGCTAAATAGTACCTAGGTAGAAAATGAATGATGAAATAAACTGTGTTCAAAAAATACAGGGTGAATTTTTGAGACAGGGCAGTAAGGGCACCTACCTTATCCGTTGTAGCTACAGGAAAACGTTCTTAGAAGATTATCCTTAACTTTTGAAGATATTTCGACTTGCATTCACAGATTTTGGAATAAATGTACAGTCACCGAAAAAAATGAGTAATTTACACAAAAATTTTTTTGATGCCAATCGATCCTGTTTCATATAAGGATTAAAAGGCTCTATTGGAACAACTAAGGTTAGAGTACTAGAAAAGACAGAAATTGCAAAAAACTTTGACTAAACATTTCGTAAAAATCATTTTGTCATTTTTCATCTATTGTCGAAATATCTTCAAAAGTTAAGGATAGTCTCGTAAGAACGTTTTCCTGTAGCTACAACGGTTAAGGTAGCTGCCCTTACTGTTCCTTCTCAAAAATGCATTTTAGCAATTTCTGACTTTTCTAGTACTCTAACGTCAGTTGGTCACGTAGAGTCTTTTAATCCTTATTTTTAACAGGATCGTTTGGCATCAAAAAAAGTTTTTGTGTAGATTACCCATTTTTTTCGGTGACTGTACATTTTTTTCCAAAATCTGTGAATGCAAGTCAAAATATCTTCAAAAGTTAAGGATAGTCTCTTGAGAACGTTTTCCTGTAACTACAACGGTTAAGGTAGCCCTTACTACCCCGTCCCAAAAATACATTTCAGCGTTTTCTGACTTTTCTAGTACTCTAATCTCAGTTGGTCCGCTAGAGCCTTTTAATCCTTATGTGAAATAGGATTGATTGGCATTAAAAAAAGTTTTTGTGTAAACTGGCCATTTTCTCGCTGACTGTACATTTTTTTAAAAATCTGTGAATGCAGGTCGAAATATCTTCAAAAGTTAAGGATAGTCTCATACGAACGTTTTCCTGTAGCTACAACGGTTAAGGTAGCTGCCCTTACTGCCCCGTCTTCACCCTGTATAATGTCAAAAAAAAATTTTTTACCTAAAAATTAAACGAAATTGGCTCACGATTTTATCCCCAATCCCCAGTCACAGTAGACATATTCAAATACCTACCGGTTATTATTGGCACCATAATTAGCATTTTCAAGTTTTAATTTTTACATTTTCAAACTCAAATATCTCGGAAAGTATAAAGATTACGAGATTTTACTACTCAATATATTTTGTTTGTAATCACTTCCCCTATCGATTGACACATGTTTCATCACCTGCTGCAAGATCGAGGTTTTTTCAAAATGGCGGAAGAGTAAGTATGCCAAAATGTTCGTTGTTCTTTAAAAGAGCATATTTTTATCAAATAAGCTCTATTTTAATAACATATTTTATGTTATTATTTGGGTTACAAAAGTGTAACATAAGTGTAACAGGAACCTAGATAAATACTGCCTGTATTTATCTAGGTTCCTGTTTCACTTTTATTCCAAAAAACTTACTATAGAACAAATGAAACGAAAACATGACATTTTTACTGTGCCTACAAAGGTTTCAATTCAAGTTGCTTACATTTCGTGTTAGATAAGTTTTTTGTAACAAAAGTTTAACAGGAACCTAGATAAATACTGCCTAATCTAAATAATAACACAAACTGATAAAAATATGCTTACATTTTAAATGATTTTGGTATTACGTTTGTATGGACATTCGACTGTCGCAGGCCCCTTAAGATTGTGTTGCACTGTTACTATAATGCTGTTCATCTGGACTATAATAATGTTATTGCTTAAATTATGCGCAAAATAAACTTAAACGAGAAAATTTTAATAAACTGTTAACTGGTAAGAAATTGTATAAGGTCTTAGCTGAGATTAAACTAGATAGAATTTATTAAAATCCTCTCAGTATTTTGCTATTATTTTAAGTTATTTTTTGCCTGAAACTTTATGGAGGAAGTGTTGGACGATTGGGAGAGAACTTTGTTTTTTGAAAGCTGTGGGTTCGAATCTTAGCTTTACTTACTATAATTACTTTAATACAATCTCCAAACGGTGTATCATCATCTCAGCCGTAGGATGTCCACTGTTGGACATAGGCCTCCCTCAAAGATTTCCATGTGTTGCGGTTGGAAGCGGCCTGAATCCCCGACCTGCAGTTTTTACAAGGTCGTCTGTCCATCTTGTCGGTGGACGTCCAACGCTGCGCTTACCGGTCCGTGGTCTCCACTCAAGAGCTTTTCGTATGTATATTAATGTGTTCCTATGTATATTTATGAGCAACTAGTGACGGAGGTTTAAGGCCGCTTGAAGGCCTCCGTCATGGCTTAAAGGCTTAAAAGCCGGGACCTACAATTTCATTTTTTTTATTGTAGATAGACCTTTGTTTAGCAACAATCTCACCTGATGGTAAGCGACGATGTGCCTGACGATGGATCACAACGGTCTAGAAGACATTCATTCTTGACTTGAAGAAACCCAGGTTATAGTTTTCGGGGAAAACAGAAGCCGGCAGCCAGACCCTCGCAGTGCGGATGATGAAGTCACATTCGCATTTATTAGTTTAAATACCAATGGAACCTGCAACATTTTTAAACAAGGTTAAAGGTAGATATATCAGTGAAGCCACAGTTCCGACACAGCGTCCGCTCAGTTCAGTATCAGTGCTACAGTCTTGCGTCAGTGACTTAATTCACTCATGTCAGTACTCAGTTCACGGAGCTTCCGTGACTGCCAGTGTAGTCACTGACACGGAGAGCACTGTGCCGTCACTGATACTGACAAGTGGGAACGCTTTCATAAAGACTGTATGAGAGAATATTTCGCACTGTGCCGACACTGTGTCGAAACTGTGACTTCACTGTGTCACATCACACATATGTGTGAATCGACCTTAAATCAATATTCTCTGAAAAGCAAACAGAGTACAGTAACGACCGTAGATCACTCATTGTGACAATAAAAGTGCTGGCTGCGCCACAATCCGATAATTAAAATACATCGAATAAAAGCACTTGGCCTGCTGCAGTAGGTAATTAATTTGATTGTAAATCAAAGCCTTGTTTGCCAAATGGGGCCTTGATTTCCTAAAAGACGTCAGAAGACAACCTACACTCAACGGGATGTCTGGGACATTGTTGATGTAGGGCGCTGGACACACAGAAAAGACGTAAGACGCAGACGGGGCGCGGACATTTGTCTCTTCCGCATCCCTTTCATACAAACTGTATAGAAGCGTCGCGACGCAAAAAATACAGAAGAGACGGGGCGTGGGCGCACTGTTCGCTGGCGCACTGTTCGCTGGCGCCCTGTCCGCGACGCGTCCTCGTCTTACGTCTTTTCTGTCTGGCCCGTGCCTAGGTTATCCACAGAAATAAGTTCTCTGTTGAATAAATATTTTTTCCAATAAAAAGCTTTTAAGTAATCGCGAGCTGATTCAAATGAGCCTAAGTATAGTTACTCGTATTTTACAGTTATTCACTGAGGAGATGAGGAAGCTATGACGGAGGCCTTTACGCGGCTTAAAAACTCCGTCACCAGAGTTGGCCACTAGCTCATACGAACTTACTTACGGAGGAGATCGGTTAAACTGCTCCTGATTCTATCATCAAATCAGCATGCTGCATATAATATTGCAATGTCACCGAGAACATAAGTGTGTCAAATTGCAGCTCAATCGGTTGAGAATAATTGCTTTGAAATTCAGTTCTAAGATTTCACTCGAACAAACACATCCTCCTCCTTAGTCGATCCTGAATTGTTGAGGATCGTAACTACTTCAAATGATCTTGTGGATGGTTGATCTCCATTTGTAGCGATCTGTGGCCTGATGCAGTGCATTTTCAACGGCATTTCGAGTTGTTCCGATACCTGCAGTGCGTACCGTTCTTATAGATAAATTTGACGTTTAGAATCGACAAAATTCGATAAAATTGGTATTTTTAAAGGAATTTTTAAATTGATAAATGGATAACGAAAACGATCGATATGCAGTCATTGTGTATGTCGAGACTGCAGCCCCTGGTCACACCAGCGCTAACATAATACATAGCAAGTTAAAAAACATGGTCATGTGGAACGGAGCTACAGAAAAACATTCCTAGGAAAATTACGGTGTCTTTGTTTTCATTGACTTTCCATAATGAATTATCTTTTGCACGGCCAGGATTCGAACCCACAGGTTATCAAAAGTTGAAGTACATCCGAATCAGCCAACCTAGGCCTTAAGGTACATATTTACTAGATGATTAATTTATACAGTGTCAGGAGGCAATTTTTGCCTACACAATATCGGGGTACTGTAGTGCCTGGGACAATGTTGAGATGGAGTTAGCTTGCCCAGCAACTACACCATCCTCTCAGCTTAACCGGCCATATCCACAGGAAAGACATGGTCAATACGTGTGGGGCTGACTAAGCCGCGGGTTTCCTCTCGATATTTTCCTTCACTGTCTAGAGCTCGTGTTAATGCGCATATAAATATTTCGAAACGAAAAATACATTGATGCACGGCCAGGATTAAAACTCACGACCTTCGGATCGAAAGTCGAGGTTTTACCCCTCGGTCAACACGGCTCCTTAATATCTCTGTTCTATTCATATCTGCGCCAAACCACATCTTAACAGTCAGAACCATCTTAGCACAGACTACTGGATAGTTAGTACAGTTAACCCGCAGATTAACCAGCAGTTAGTATGGTGTTGTCACAGATTAGGGAGTAGTGGATTCAGTTCTGAAACAGGGTTCGTTATCGACTGGAGACACCAAACCGCAACGTTTTCTGGTCATACACGCTAAGTTGTGGTGCGACTTGTTTTATGTGATGAAATGTGAAAAGATTATTTTTAAAGGTCTTTGGGGAACATGGTGGAATCGTTCCCCAGAGTAGGTGGTTCCTCTACAAAGGGACGGCCCATGTGGCCCACTTACCACTTTCGACCAACAGTTGTTGTTGGTTGGTCTTGTATATGTCAATCGCTGCTGAAATTACCTACCGCTTGCGCGATCTAGACATACGGTGTTGTGTCGCCATCTTTACTGAAGCTCGTAGTGCGTAGCATGTCATTGCTACCTGCCGCGGTTTTCCCCAGTGACTACAGTATGGGATTCTTCAAATAGGGTATTTTATTTATTTATTTATTTATTTGTGCCACCAACATAATATACATCCAATCATGCAAATATACGAAAGCTAGTTCTAGAAGACGAGGTAAATGCTATTATAATTATAGGTGACAGACAGCAAGCTTTTAAATGATACATCGAGCGAGTACAGACATATTTAGGTAAAATTTTGAAACTTTTAATGGGTCAGCAGCGTAAGTGTGACTCCCATGAATGTATATAAGGGGGGTTTAGGGTTTAGGGGGTCCGGACCCCTTAGCAAGTATTTGTCGAGTTGATTTTTTTAAGTTCGGGGGAAAATCAATCTTTTTATTTTGGAACCCTAGGACCCCACCTTCCATAATAAAGCTATAGCTACCAGCCTGGTGACTCCTCTGGTGTCGCATTCGTCCACGGTAACTGCTTACCACCAGGTGGGCCGTTTGCTTGTCTGAAAAAAAGAATATGTTACACCTCTTTCCACCGTGCACTTCCGTACCCAAGTAGCCTGTCGACAGTCGGGTGTCGCGTCAAGTCAAGATTGTGGATTATAGCCCTCATCCGTGTGACAGAACCACTTCACCGGAGCTGCTTGAGAAGCTTACGAGTACGTCCAGATGTCTCGGTACATTTCGAAGGTACTGAGGACTTTATTGAAATGTTCAATGTGGTACTGCTTATCGATTTCTGATGGTTCTCTTTTAGGCGTGAGAAGCGAGCTGTTTTAAGTTTTATGTAAAAAATGTATGAATTGATGAACTATTTTTTTAGGTTAGTATCTACCTACTGCCTAAACTAATATGCTGTTTGTGTTCGCACTATACCTAATGTAGTAGTAAGTAAGTCAGTAAGTAACTACCTACTTTTACCTTTTTTAAATCTTTGTAAATTATAAAATAGGAAGTAATAGCATAGCATTATTACGTAGTTGTTTAGTATTCAATCTTTATATAAAAGTGCATAAAAAGTGACAAAGACAAATAAAAATCCTATGAAGTACTTACCTACAGAAGAGGCTTGTTTCGTACAACGAGCTAGCTTATCCCCATCGTATTCAGTAGGCTGAAGATAAACCCACTTGAAAGCATTGAAGCACAGCATCTTCAGAACCATGGAGCTCACGGCCATTGAAGAGCTCCTTCGAGAATTATGAATATTGAGGGCTTGCTGAAGATTGCTATATTCATTCTCACAGGCGCCTGTAAGAGATTGCTGTATTTTTCGAGCAGGCGCTCTGGAGACTTCTTGGACTTGTGGGAATTCCCTTTGGATTGCAAGGTTAGTGACCGTAGTGTCTGTTGATCTTTAGACTCGGAAAACGTAGGTGTAACACCCATCCTACCTATAACATTTTCTCATCATTATGAATAGAAGAAAATGTGTGAGGTTAGTTAGTTCTAAGTAAGTAGGTAGGTACCTATAGATTTGAATGAATCACGATAAAAAAATCACGAAAACTAGATAAGTAGGTCCACCTACCTATTGCATTATTTTTGCAGAAACAACATCATGTTTACCTACTTAGAAATGTTTAATTCACCATGTTTCATCAGATAGCGCTACTGCAAGCTACCTACAGTATGTTGCAATAAAATGAAATACCTACCTACCTATTACTTATTATTACAATTACCTACATATTACTTATTGAGATTTGAGGAATTGACTTGGTCTAATGAGAAATATTTTGTACTTTTGAAACTGAGGTTTTGAGTTCAAATGCCAGCGATGATAAATTCTGGCGAATTTTCTATAGAAATTATAATACCTACCTATCAGACGTGGTTTTGTCTAAATTTCAACACTTCATACAAAAATCCCATAAATAAAAAGCAAATAAAGTTTTCCCGAAGTAAGTATCTATTTCCCGGGCAATTCATCCAAGTTGTATTCCGTCACTTTTATGAACACTTAGAATATAAGTCGAATCGGTCCTGCCATTTCAGAGCTCTATAATACTTTTGACCTGGCCTTTCTCCAAAACCTCACCAATCTGATCCAGATATGTTCGCCTAGGTCTTCCCCTTCCAGCTGTTCCATTCACACTCGCATACACTTGCTTAGTTAAACTACTTTCATTCATCCTCTCTACATGCATGCCCAAACCATCTTAACTTGATCTTTTTTGAAGATTGATTAATCTTTAGAGAATGTCAATATTTTATCATAAAAGTCATAACAATATCGTCGACAATCATTTCCCATTATTTCAAATAGCGTGAGTCACTAAAATGATAACATCCGGTGGCTTAGTAATTTCGGTGGGTTATTGCCTGTGTATTATTTTGCCCCGCGGTGTGGCTCGGATTTGTAAATCTAATTAAAAATAAACAATAATCTAACATGGTTCTTCGAACACTTCAGTAGTTATATAGGATTTTGCCTAGGAAAAAATATATTAGGTATATTCATAGTATTTGAGGTACACAATCAACATTGATTTATTATATAACACAATAAGTAGGTACCTACCTCGTAAAAGATTTATATTCCTTTTCTTTATTCATGAGTACCTAAGTGATTATTCCTACACTGTTTGTGTATTTATTTTACTAAAATAGTTTTTATTGATGTTTCCATTAGCCTTTTTGCTGGTCATATAGTTAATTATGAGCTTCAAATAAGTGGATTTCTTTGATTATTTCAGAATAAAAAATCACGGACAGTTCTAATGGATTGTAGTTATGGTTGGTTTTACGGACGACTATAAATGGATTATAGTTACCTATAGTTGGTTTTGTATCTAAAAAATTACACAATATTGCACAACACCGTGTAAATATGAAACATACAGACATGAACAGGTCTCTACTTGTATCTATTTCACAACATTGCAATATTCGATCACTATAAAATGATCAGCGTAACTGTCAAATCGTCACAACTGAATCAACCTTACTACGAAGATGAGGGGACACTTCTGGAACGAACATTTTGAGCATGGGCCTTTTGGGCACCATGGGCCACTCAGACGCCATGGCCCTTACGAAGATAGACCCTGCGAGCCTGGTTTCCGAGGATGCCCTTGTGATAATGGAGAAACAGGAGACTGGAGATTCTCTGGAAGAGGTCCAGGACATTGTGGATTCCGTGGATTGGAGCCTTCATGTAACAGATGTGAACGTACCAGAGAACATGGACCTCATGGACCCCACCACGGTCAAGGAGGCCTAGGCTGTCCTAGACCTCATTTCGGACCTCATTTTGGACCTCCGTCCTTTAGACCTCATGGCCATTTTGGTCCTCATGGCCATTTCCATCGTGGTGTTTTCGGACGTTTTGGACGACCTGACGACCAGGAATGTAGACGCTGTAATAGAAGACCACAAAATTCCGAAGAAGAATCAGGAAACGAAACTGAGAGGCAATGTGGGAGGAAAAATAGACGCAACTGCTGTAGACCTAAGGTCGGAAATTGTGATGCTGAGCATCAAAGGATTGTGAGAGAGAAGGACCCACGCTGTTATTCTGTTTGAAATGTTTAACAATGTTTATCTTTTTATCATTATGATAAATATCTTATCAGTATTGTATCCAAATATTTTTCCAAATATTAGTAGATAATTTAATGTACCTACTATCAAGATTTAGAAACTCATACAAACTTTACTTTAGAATTTTAGATAAAGAAAGTTAAGATGAGTTCAAAGTAATATCACGTAGTTTAAATATTTTTATGTAAATCTTAAGAAATGAAAAAGTCGAGGAAACCCGAGCAAAGTTAGAAGATAATAAATATTCAAATCAAAACATCAATGAAACAACTTTAATATGTTTTTTTTATGAAGAACATCAACAAGCGACGAAAACAAGTTTAAATCTATGTAACAATAAAAAGACTGAAAATACATTATTTTGTTTTTATTTCCATCACCTTTTATAAGCTTATTATTAACTAGCGGACGCTCGCGGCTTCGCCCGCGTTCTACTACTTTTTATCCCACGGAAAACATGCATTTTTTCGAGATAAAAAGTAGCCTATGTTCCTCTCCAGCCCTCCAACTATCTCCACACAAAAATCACGTCAATCCGTCCTCCCGTTTTGATGTGAAAGCAGGACAAACAAACACACTTTCACATTAATAATAATGTAGGTACGGATAGTATAGTCTTTAGACTTTTTTCACGGTCTAGAAGTCTGGAGCGAGGAAAATGTCTTTGTACCTACTTTGCAGCCACTCGGAGTACAAAAAACTTAAAGCTGCATAAGCCTTATTTTTTTAATGGAGTCAATATTAGTGTAAATAGTTCGATTTGATTTAATACTTCTCACAAGAATAAAACAACCTCTTAGTTTAGGAACGTAATCAGTTCATCTTACATCAATTAAGCTAAAGGTTCCGATCACTAGCTTCTAGTTACGTCCTGTAGTTCCGTAGTCGTGTTACGCCACGTAATCACAGACTTACGCATCGTAACTCTACGTGTGTTCGGCGAAGATAACGAGGGTAAACAGACTATTAGACGTGACATACGGTCGGAAAAAATAGGAAGCATGCTCTCAGACCAAAGGGAAAACGAAAATATTAGAAAGTACCCAAAAGTGAAAGAAACGTATTTTTTCTAAAAGGTCTTAAATTTTTAACGAATGAAAAAATAAGGAAATTTAAATATTTGAGAATGAAAATATTTAGGTAGGTATTCAAAAATAGTAATATTTTTAACCCTAAATTTAAGAATATTGAAAGTTGATTCATACCAGCAACCAACAACTATCTCGTTACATAAACAGGGTACACAGTAAGACTTATTTTTTATCCATTTCACAAGCTTTTAGTAAAGTTATAAAATTAATATTAATCATTGTGCAAAGATCATTTTAATTTTGTTGTCTCATATAATGTTTTAAAACCTTAAGAGGCCTGCGACAGGCAAATTTCTATAAAAACGTAATACCGAAATCATTTAAAATTTAAGCATATTGATATCAGTTTATGTTGTTAGATTAAGAGAGTAGGTATTTATCTAGGTTCCTGTTAAACTTTTGTTCCGAAAAACTTACCTAAAAAGAAATGTAAGCAAATTGAATTGAAATCTTTGTGGGTACACCAAAAATGGCATTTTTTCTCTTCATTTGTTCTATAGTAAGTTTTTTGGATCAAAAGTGTAACAGGAACCTAGATAAATACTGCCTTTATCCAAATAATAACATAAAGTAATAAAAATATGCTCCAATTTTAAATTATTTTGGTATTACGTTCCTAGGTTAGTAGATACGTTCGCCGGCCCCTTAAGTCCGTGAGTATCCTAACCACAATAGCTTACAAAATTCATTAGCATAATATATTACAAACAGCTGCGAAATGTAAAATACTTACACATAATTGACATAATTACATGATGTTTATGATATTTGCACCACGAATGAATAATAAGGATGCACTACATAAATCATCCCAGGCGAATCATTCGACTTCACAGATCAATCAAATCTTTCGAACACACAGTCCATAATTAACTAATTTCGTTAAAAAGCGTGACTGAAAAATGAAAAAAAATTATTGACTCGACCGTTCAATCGGCGTGAGAGCAGAGAACAAAATTCTTCTAATATTATAAAGGTGAAAGTCCGTGTGTGTGCATGTTTGTTACGTATCTCTATTACTACTAAACCGATTTTGATGAAATTTGGTATTTAGATAGTTTAGGTTCTGGAATAGAATAGAATAGAATATAGTTTATTGACAACACACACAAAAGACGGAGGACAGAGCTTATAAAAACAAACATATTGTAGGTACCTACATAAATTAAACAATGTGCCAAATTATTTTGTTGCGTACCTACCTATATACTTAATAACTACCCACCCACCTAGATACATATGTAGGTAGATAGGGCGGGCCTATAGTAAACCGCATGCTCTGGTTGCTCCGTCTATGCTGGGGGTCGCCAATGGGTCCAGACTCAGCTCTAAGCTAACTTCACGTGGATAATACCATGTGAAGAAGCGCTGGTTTTCAGTCAAGGCCCTGGGAGTAGTGACGTCATAAACTAAAGAAAATAAAATACATATCCGCGAAAAGAAAAAAAACACTATTAAATACAAGTATATAGGTACTTATTATTACGTAAACATACATACATACATAGGTACTATTACTAAGTAAAACATGATAAGTATATTAATAAATAGAATAAAATAATCACGACACTTTACTTCTCTATGCTTCTCATAACTTCTCTTATTTTATGATCACACCACAGAAAAATTATACTACCTACATTTTAGATCACACCGAAGTACATTATGTAGATTCAGGGATCTCCCTGGCTTCTCTTTGTGACAGTGACACTTAAATATTCATATGTATTTTTAGGTTTAAGGTATTTATTTCTATGGGCCTTAGAATTAGTTTTTACCATCTGTACTATTCTTAAGTTGCCTGAAATAAAGTTTATATTATTATTATTATTATTAAATTTGAGTCCAAAATTATTATATAAAACATAAAATGCATGGCAGAAATGTGACAACTTAGTCTCAGTAGCCATAAAATTTAATTTAGCGGGCGACTGTGAGGTGTGAAGTGTACAATTTTGTAAATCAAACAAAAATTGCGTGCAAATCAAAAACACAAACACCGCACCGGAATGACACATTGACTAATTTTTATCCCGTAAACAAATATGGTTACCGTGGGATATAAAAATAGTCCACGTGGGAGAAGACGCGGGCGTTCGTTAGTACGAGTAATTATAATATAAGCTTAATTCCAAATACTTAGCACAATTTACGCGTTTATAGAACATAGCAGCAAAAGCATCTCAAATTGGTATTTGTCAGTTTATCAGAATGCCGTTCGGCTTCTAATTTGCACCCATTTCACTTCAGCCTGAACTAGTTTCAATTCGATACAGCTTACCTGTCGCTTAGCAGATTATCTTGTGGGTCTCGTAACTGTTATTTGGATTGATGGGATGATTGTGTTTACAGTGACATGATGCTATTTTCGATACAATTGACATCAGCACAGCTTCCTGCTTAATTGTCAGTTGATGATGAGCCAGTGATGATATCATTGGCAGCTTGTAAATCAGTGCTGATTAGAAAGATTCCCTCTTATGCCAACCATATACGATCAAGTTCACCGTCAAGTTTGCAGCGGACTTGATGCGGCGTCCAGTTTGCAGTTCGTCCATATAGAACACACACGATCAAGTTCACCGTCAAGTTTGCAGCGGACTTGATGCGGCGTCCAGTAAACTTGACGGTGTATGGCTATGGGTGCGCATGACAAGTCCGCTGCAAACTTGACGGTGAACTTGATCGTGTATGGCTGGCATTAAACGTTATTATATTCGGTCTTAAGCTTGATATTTTTTCCTGCGTTAATTTAGAAAACTATGTATATGAAAACTATGAAACACTTGGAATTTAATCAGACTGAATCCGTAGGTACACTACTCTCAGAAACTAAATTTATTCTATTAGATCTTCAGATACTTAGGGTTCTTTAAAAATGGAAAAACATAATTTATGCTCAAAAAAGAAAACCCTGACACAGTTGGGTAAAACTAAAGTGCTTAAAATTTATTACTGCTATGTTTTATTGTCGTTTCATACGATACATTAACTATTAAAGTATCTAGACTTTATTTTAAAGCAGCTAACGTGTTGGTGGACTTTTATAGCCACTAGTGTAAGCTTGGTAAAGTGGAAATCGGTTTAACACATTAAGTGCCATCGATTCACATGTACCATTTGCAAGTGGTGCTGTAGCCTTGAATTACTTATTTACATTCACATTATTCTTATACATTTGTCAATTTAGCACGGCTTTAGAGTTACTTTCTTGTCACTCTCTAATGTACAGTCAGCGACAAAAATCGATGAACATTTTGAGTTTTAAATTTTTATAATATTTAATTTACTAAACCCTGTTATAATAAAAATTTAGCTAATATTAGATGTTTTGCTTCGGCTACATAGTGATGTAGCCGAAGCGTATAACGGTCTAGTGGTCATAGCGAGTGCGCTATGACCACTAGACCGTTATACGCGCGCACTTACTTTGTTTTTATGAATACAGCCCTTGATTTATTTTATACAGTCCAATCTTCTATCATTTCTATCGACCCCAACAAGATTGTACCGTTTGCAAGCGATGATGCAAACTCCTCTTCAAGAGGGTTGCAGTGAACGTGTTAAATGTAGCTAAAATCCTCTAGCTTTGTACAGTCATAAAACTATAACGAGCAACCTCATGGTAAAATAGCTATAATTTATTAGTTTATGAATATAAATGTTAAGCAGAAACTGCTAATAATTGGCATAAGTTATTATTATGAGCATAGAGGAGTGGCGTGTTAAGGTGCGGACCCACCGCGGTGCATGCTGTGCACAGGCACGCTGTGCATTTTAGCTGCGTGGGTTCATTTGTTTGACAAGGTGGGTCTACGTTTCCACTGCAGTACACGAATATGAATCCACGACTGTAGCGCAGCACAGTTTTGAATTCATAATCTGCAGAAGGCAGAGCTACTACCAATACCAACTGAGCTAAGAGGCCAGGCTACTACCAATACGAACTGCTAAGCTAAGCTAAGAGGCCAGTCTAAGAACACTCTTAATTAAATCACCTTTCAAAAACTAAATCAAATACGGCTCATTCTATGCCATAGACGACACACACGTTACACTTTTTAACCGACTTCCAAAAAGGAGGAGGTTCTCAAGTCGACTGTACCTATGTTTTTTTTTAACATGATATTTTGGGATATTGACAAAAAAAGTTAAAAATATTAACAAAAAACATATTTCAGCCTCACAGATTTCCCATAAAGAACCAGTGAAAAATATCACGATTCGAAACCACATGACAAGGCCGTGGTTAAAACTAATTAGGATTGCACGTTACCGTTACCACCTAATGCCATTATCGTTACCGCAAATAAACTGCAGCGTTCACTGACGAGCGTTCCCGAATTAAGAATTTAGGGTGCCTACAACGATCCGAGTCTGAAACAGAATAGTGAAACATGAAAAGGCAACTGTATGTACTCGTATAACTAGGGGCCGATTTTTCAATTAATAAATCAATCAATCAATCAAGTTTATTTGACTCCAAAACTATACCTAGTACAAAAGGTGCTTAGTTACTAAAAGATAAATGTAGTACAATGGTATGTTTTGTGCGAGTCTGGTGCCTGAAATAGGTTTTTTAAAAACCTGTAGTACAGGCCACCAGTAATAACTTTAATCTGAAGAATAATTATGGCGTTATGACATACTAGCTCCCGCCCGCGGCTTCGCTCGCGTGGTACCCGGATAAAAAGTAGCCTATGTCCTGTTTCCGGTCATTATCTATCTATGTTTTAAATTTCAGCCAAATCGGTTCAGTGGTTGCCGAGTTATAGAGGAACAAACATACATCCATCTAAACATTTAAACTTTTGCATTTACAATACAATCTGTCAAATCGCAAAGTTCTTTCATCAGATGAAAGTTATCTAGTATTGAAAAGTCGGGTATAAATCAAACGTCGACAGTAACTTCTTCTTGTTCTTGGCAACATATATTTTAACTTGTGCAATATAAGTGTACAGTTTTGAAAGAAGGAAGTTCCAGGAACATAATGACATTACACTCGTACAAATAAAACTGTGCGTTCAATGGGCATGCGGGCGGCAGGCCGTGCTTTGCACCTAATCCGTTTTAGACCAACGATATAACTGCACAAGTGGGGTACTGAAGCGGGGATTATAAGGAAATAAAGGGGACATAAAACCGGGAATATAAATCAATTTGGATGAGCTAAACTGCGGGTTTCTTTACGATATTTCCCTTCACCATTTAGAGTGCTGAAGCGCATAAAAATTATCTAAAATGAAAATTCATTGATGGATTTTCGATCCGAAGGTCGTGGGTACAATTCCTCTCGCTTCCTGCTTCAGCTCGTGTTCATGCACGTATAAATTTTCCAAAACGAACAAGTAGCTGAATTAAAAATTAAAAAAAAACGATCATACTAAATTTTTGTGGCACCAATCGAAAAGTATTCCTTTTCAAGCAAGATTTTTTCCAAATCGGTGCAGGCGTCTTCGATTAATCGGGTAACATAACATTCAAAAAACCAACGAATTGAGTAGGTACCTTCTACTTTTTTGAAGTCGGTTAAAAAAGGTCTTGAAATCGACAGACAGTAATTGATCCTAAAACGGTTCTATTTTTAGGTAAATACCTCTAAAGGACGTATGCCAAAGTGCTACAGAATTAATTACTCGACAAATGAATAATTGAAAGTAATATAAGCCTTCTGTAGCTTGATCCATCGCTCAAAGTGAATTTGCTATCGTCAAATTCAGTATTCAAAGCTTAGCCGGAGGATCCAGCTCTCAAGCTTAGGCTGGTGTTCACCAATATATAACCAATCGTTATGTTGACAAAAATTAACATATGTCATCCTACTAATATTATAAAGACGAAAGTCCGTGTGTGTGTGTGTGTGTGTGTGTGTGTGTGTGAATGTTTGTTGCCACGTATCTCCATAAATACTAAACCGATTTTGATGAAATTTGGAATGTAAATAGATAATAACCGGGAATAGGACACAGGCTACTTTTTACCCCGAAAAATTGCACGGTTCCCGTGGGTTAAAAAATAGTAGTCCACGCGGGCGAAGCCGCGGGCGTCCGCTAGAGAGTTTATTCGGATATGAGTGGTACGTATATTAGCTCTGCTCTTCACACAGCATCATCTAGCCCCAAAATAAGCAGAGCTTGTGTTATGGGAACTGCATGACTAATATACTACTTATAAGTATACTTTTTTCTAAAAACATAGGTACATAGAAAATCACCCAAAACCGAGATAAAATATTAGCAGATCATTCAAACATTTGCCTCGTGGCAGAAATCAAACCTTGAACCTTACGTAATTCAGGCGGGCCTTCGTCCACTGCGCCACAGAGGTCGTCTGAACTAAAGATGGCAATAATGGTTGAAAATACTTATTGGTTATCTGTTAACAGATAAATATTTTTATCGATATTTCTATTGGTTGAAAAATATCACATGTTAAAAACAACCACTCACTGGCGAATGAATAAAATATCGTTAACACAAGTACGTAAACATCGATAATATGCTTTATTCTAAGTGCAATAGAATGTAAAATTAAATGCTGCATGCGAGTGACTGTTTTATCAAGTTGAATGAGTGAATGAACAACCTGAATGCGCGCTCTTTGATTGGCTGTGCTACGGCTAACTTCAATTCGGACTCCGGGATCATTAGATCATAAGCGACGCGTGACTCGTGTTGGAAAATATTCCCTATGGCTTACATGTTACAGTTGAAATCTAAATACAGTACGAAGTGTTGAAATTATTGAATCGGTATTTTTATTCAATATTGATAATTTTGGTTAACGAATATATTAGTTGATTTTAATTATTAGTTAAATTTATTGGTTGATGGTTATATTCATCATCTCTAGTCTGAACAACTTAATTGAAATAAATGTCTGGTTATCACGTTGATACAATTGGGCTTTGCCGCCGGCTGCCGACACAGAACGTTTACGCAAATTTGGAAGCTTTAAGTCTAGGCGCGTTTAACTGTTACTTTAGATTAGTTTGATCGGTTGAACCGTGGAGCTTGCGTTCTGCTGAAGCGAAACAGCCCCTCTAGCCCTAGCCATATTAAACGATCTATCGTCGCTGTAGAACGATCTATCGTCGCTGTAGAATAGAACACTTCAAAATGTATAGGAATTGACGTTCTGACCACGTGACTCATCTACTTGAAACGTCAAATCCTATACATTTTGAAGTGTTTCTATTCTACAGCGACGATAGATAGTGTAATATGGCTAGGGGGGCTACCCCCCTAGCCATATTACACTGTCTATCGTCGCGATCGCTGTAGAACACTTCAAAATGTATAGGAATTGACGTTTAGAGGAGATGAGAGTCACGTGGTCAGAACATCACTTCCTATACATTTTGAAGTGTTCTATTCTACAGCAACGACAGATAGTGTAATATGGCTAGGGTTCCATACTACACTATCTATCGTCACGATCGCTGTAGAATACTTCAAAATGTATAGAAATTGAAGTAGGTGATGAGTCACGTGGTCAGAACGTCAATTCCTATACATTTTGAAGTGTTCTACAGCGATCGCGACGGTAGATAGTGTAATATGGCTAAGGCCCCAGGATCGTGACATTATTATTACCACGTTTTTATTAGTCACTTGTTTGTTTGTCTGTCGTTCCGAGTGGAATGTTGCAACTCAAATTTCGAGAACTTCCCGGTTCGATTCCGGGTGAGGCAAGCGAATTTTAGAAAATCTATCAACACAGTTTTGTTTCTTTTTAAAAATAAAGGAATGTTTCCTATAAAACATTGTATCAGTAGTTTCCCACCGGAGCCCATTAATTTTTTCAACCCTGGATATCTTAGATATGTTACGTTCAAAGTTGCCGACGCCGACGTTTAAAATAATTATGTTCCTACTAGTATACATACCGATATAGAGCACACTATGTTGACAAGTTGCGCAAATGAATAGTACATACATACATATTATTAAAACACAATAGCATTTTTATCTACACGTGAGTCACGTGACGTGACAAACACGCTACGTCGTAGTCCTGCTTAACGCGGACTAAAGACAAGACATCCAATAGGCAATATGCATCAATTTTTTTTATGGTTTTAAACGATAGGTTATATCGTTAAATAACCGTAACAAAAATTCCAGCGCCGAAAAACTAAAATTTTGTAACAAAAACAATTTTTAAAATTTATCAACATTTTCATGCACTTGAAACGGACGTGACGTCACAAGTCACCAAAATTACACGCGCTTGTAGGTAGAAAAAAAAAAACTTTCTGTCGAGTTTGAAGGAGTGTGACGTCACAGCATACGTGACAAATAGCGTTGCGTTTCAAGTCTTATGAAATTCCCACTATATTTTTGCACTTTTTAATTATTAATTTGTAAGCGAAAATGAAATAATATTAAAAAATAATTACACACACATAATTCTAAAGCCATAATGTTCATAGAAAAATACGTTTAACCCGCTTTTGAATCAGACGCATATTGCCTATTAGGACGTCCGTGAATCTTCATTTTGCGCGCGCTAAAAACATGTCTATTATTACATAAAAATCTTATCAACATTTTCAATTCCTCATTTTCAAGTTATCCTGTAGATGGCGCTCATCGATGCTTTAATGGATAGATATGGTCCTATCTTGATTTTCAACCCTGACGACTAATGATTCCGTGCCCGAATTGGTAAAGGCACTCCGGCTAAAGGAGGATCGCTTGTATCATTGCGGGTTCGAATCCCGTCGGAATTGAAAATTTTGATAAGATTTTTCATTTCTAAATGTAATAATATCTAAGTGTGGTTTAATACTCTAAGAATTAAAAAATGTCTATTATTAATCTCATTGGCTATCGGGCTGAAACTTTCAGGGTAGCTCACAACTCGATGACAAATAACTCTGAACGGAGTGTACTTGCGGCCTAAAAGCGGCCTCCAAGTGACCTAAAAATTTCACTAGCTCTTCGGTTGGTAGCACATTGAATGGAGCTTGCACGCGAGGCGTTTGCGGGTAGTCACAGATAAGCGATATCGGGAGCCCATTTGCCGCATAGCTGATAATTTCCGTTCGAAGATGGCGTCATTTACCCTCAGAACGTTTAAGGGTGTGGTGCCAGTTTGAGCGAGAAAATGCTACTTGTTATAGGATGACCTGACTAGTCATCCTGCCCGTAATGCATCGCCTTTTCGGCGTTCACTTTTTCCTTCACTTTTGGTTTGCGATGCGGCGATCCGGCGGGGTTACGAAGTTGACGTAGTGAGCATTGGTCCATAGAATTCCATAAAAATAAAACCGAGGCGATCCCGTTCTTATTTTCTTTCCATATTACACGAGCTCTAAATGTTATTATATTTTACTTCTCTCTATCAGTCGTCGTCATCCCTCATGTCAGTTATCGAACAATCAATCTATCATCAGGATTTCTTTTTAGGGCTCCAAACTTCAAAAGGAAATAAAGGGACTCCAATAAGTTCTCTTTGTTGTTTGTACCTGTCTTTCTGTCCAGTTGATAGTCTGATAAGATCCTACGCCTTTCTGAAATGGCTTTTGGCTTTATCAACTTGATAATCATCATCCGCTACCTGACTTCACTCACTGCTGGGTTTAAGACCTCCACTTTATAGTGCTACTCGTCACGGCCCTATACTAGTCTCATTCAAGTCATAACGTCTGCCTATCTTGCTGCCGGACGGCTTACATTTCTGTACCCACTTCTTACATAAAATTAAATCAAATCAATTTCCAGTTCTCACATATAAATTACTATTTATCCGCTGTAAGTCACGCTCCGCCCTGTTACTTTGTTTTACCACACTCTTGCGGCTCACATGAGATCCTGTCAAACGAATCTCACCCTTAACACATAGCGGTAGAGTCCAATAGTGCTCTTTCTCACCTGTGTGTTTATGTTTGTTAATATCTTGGAGCCTTCTACCATTAGACTGTCAAAGTCATCTGCAAGGGCACCGATTTGAAATAGATAGTTGGAGAAAAAGCTTAGGAGCATTTACCTAGTTTTTTGTAAAACTACTATGCTAAACATAGCCTATGATAGCGATACAATAGATTTTGGAATAGAATAGAATTCATCCATTTTGCACACACACAAAAGTAAACAATACAAATAAGAAAATACTAAATCTGTACCCATATTATAAATGTGAAAGTGTGTTTATTTGTTTGTTTGTTTGTCCTGCTTTCACGTCAAAACAGAGAGACGGATTGACGTGATTTTTTGTGTGGAGATAGTTGGAGGGCTGGAGAGTGACATAGGCTACTTTTTATCCCGAAAAAATGCATGTTTCCCATGGGATGAAAAAGTAGTACTCCACGCGGGCGAAGCCGCGAAAATGTATAAAAGCGTCGTGCCGCAAAACATACAGAAGAGCGGGGCGCCGTCACATTTTGTATGAAAGGGACGCGGAAGAGACAAATGTCTGCGCCCCGTCTCTTCAATCTGGCCTGCGCCTTACGATTGTCAAGTAAGTAACAACATAATTTAATTCCACACGAGATCCTAAATCCAGGAACCGGACTTAAAATAATTATACTTACACAAAATAAATAAAACAAACAGACGATTCGACGCGTTTCCTCAGTGCAGAGGTAATATAGAACAGCTTGTTCACTTTTTGGTATAGACTTTAAAATGTGTATATGTCGCACGCAACTGCTTGAATTAGCCATTCAATTAAATGCCTAGCCATTTTATTGAGTGCCGCCATTCAATTAAATGGCTGACCTTCGTTTAGCCGTAGTGTTGAACACAAGGCTAAACGAAGGTCAGCCATTTAATTTTAATTGAATGGCGGCGATCAATGAAATGGCTAGGCGGTTCACTTGCACACAGAAAAAGTAAGTAGGTTTTGTTTTATTTTTTATAGCACGCGTATCACACACCCACGCAGAAAGGCTGCTCGAAGGTAAATCTATTATTTTGTGGCATACGAACAACACTGGGAACTTATTTTGTTTGTTTGTTTGTTTTTCACGATATGCATTCTCTGAGACTAAACAGGATACATCGGTTAGTTCGTATAAAGTACCTATTCAGTCAAAGTAGTAGTATTCCTAGGTATATTTTAACTATACTTAACACAAAATATTTTTAAAACTTATATGTAAACGAAACACATGGTCATGTGTGGATCAGACTTAGCTGCGGATTTCCTCACGATTTTTTCCTTCACCGTTTAGAGCTCGTCGTCGAAAAATCCATTTATGCATGGCCAGGATTCTAGCCCACGACCTTCTGATCGAAAGTAATGTTACTAAACCAGCTCTTTAATCTTTGCTCTGAAATATTAAATTAATTCACGCCAAGTCTGTAATTAGGTGAAAATGGCGGGAGATGTAATAAATTGGAGCCGTTGCGCCTGTCCGCTGCACATTTTGGTGTTTGTGTTTAAAAACAACTTTCTAAGAATAATAAGCTTTCGTGAGATGGAATTTTTGAAGTAATTCTCAGATGAGTTGATAACAAGATCAATTCTAGATCATTTCAAGAACGTCTGCCAAATGTTTTTATTTTATACAAGCGAACGCCCGCGGCTTCACCTGCGTAGACTACTTTTTTCCCACAGGAACCATACATTTATCCGGGATAAAAAATAGCCTATGTGTTATTCTAGTACCTAAACTATCTACATTCCAAATTTCATCAAAATCGGTTAAGTAGTTATGGAGGTACATGGTAACAAACATTCTCACACACACACACACACACACACACATACATACGGATTTTCGCCTTTATAATATTAGTAGGATTTTGTTATGTCCAAAAGTAGATTTTACCGAAATTGTCTTTGAAACCATTCTGGCGGAGCGGGATAGCAACTCGACTTTCGATTCGATGTTGGTGGATTCTAATTCCGGCCGTGATTTTTCTACTCCTTAATTTTTTATTTTATAGTGTTAATCCACACTAAGGTTGTTTTCGACCAAACTGGATTAAGTTTTTACTCGAGAGTAAACTGTAAGTAAGTTGACATCTTATAACCAGGATAATTTGTATGCACACAACAATGTTCGGTTGCGCTTTCTAAACAATTGTATTTCGAATTAAGTCGGCTAGTTACTCTGGAGTAAGATGACTTTTGGTCGAATCCAGCCTTAGGTAGATAATATTTCATTGAAAAATGAAAAGGAACGATTCAGACGGGATTCGAACCCACATTCAAGCCGAAGTGCCTTAATCAGCTCGGCCTAATTTCTACTCCTTGGTTACTCTATACTGCAAAAGTTTTCAGTGCTGCTTATTAATATTAGCTAGTTTATTTTTAGATTAATTAGTAATATCTGTAGCACGTAAACATTATAATTAATTCTAACGACGTCAGTGACACGTTGTATGTCCAGTTGCAAGTGAACTGAGGTACTATGCTAGCACTAGTTTCTAACGTCATCAGAGATCAGTCGAGCCCATTATTATTAAAAAAAAACGAAACTGGATCACAACGATCGTAAGTTTTTTTTTATTAGTTTAGAGTTTTTTAAAATCTTTTTATCCTACTAATATTATAAAGGCAAAAGTTCGTGTGTGAGAATAAGTAAGATTTTGATGAAATTTGGAACGTAAGTAGTTTAGGTTCTGGCTGGAATAACACATACCTACCCTACTTTTTATCCCGGAAAAATGTGTGGTTCCCGTGAGATAAATAATAGTAGTCCACGCGGGCGAAGCCGCAGGAGTTCACTAGTATTCGATAGTTTACACTGCCTGAAGGCCTTCCTAAATAGATAAATCATTCAAGGTTAATCAGTAAAGGTTTGTTATTTGAAGGTGAATTTACAATGGCGAAAACTGGTGCTATGCATTTTCAGCAGTATTTTGCGACGAAATGTCTTGATACTTGATAGGTTTAATAAAAGTTGATAATTTCTCAAGTTGATAAAGGCTATTTGGAACTACAGGCTACAGGCAGCACCAGCAGACGACTTGTCGCCGCGACACTACTGGGTTCTATGTATTTCTATGTAATACCTTACGTGGCTAGCGACACGTCGCCGTCTGCCGCCACGGGCCGAACGGTAGATGACACTGTCTTGCCTGCTACTGCTAGCTATCGTCGGCAACGAACTTGTAGCTTTAAGGCCGGGTCACACCAGATGCGTGGCGTGCGCGTGACGTGCGCAGCACCGGTTGTAACGTATGAAACATGCGGGTCACGCGCGTGCACACGTCACGTATCTGGTCTGGCATCTTTCTTACAGTTTCATAACTTTACTTACACGCCACGCGCACGCCACTGACGCCACGCATCACGCATCTGGCATGGTCAGCGCTTTATTTGGGACCTTGTTGAAACAAGCGCTTCACTAAGTTCAATGCTTCAATAAAGAATTTATCTATCTATCTAAGTTATTAGCGAAGATGCAGCTATTGTTTAACCATCTTCTATTATTTTTTCTAATTGATAATTCTTATGCGTGTCAGATATTCTAGTCCACTACTTCTGAAAATAAAGACGATAGACTTATAATATCTGACACGCATTCAGTGGCGGCGTAAGGGGGGGGGGGGCGGACGGGGCGGTCCGCCCCGGGCGCCACGCACCAGGAGGGTGTCACCGTGGACCACGGTGAAAAAAAATCCGTACTTTTTTGTAAAATCTACCTTTCAAAGGGAGTGCCAGAGGGTGTTCAAATTGGTATTACCCGTAAGGGGATGTAAATGGGTATTTGAATGAAAAAAGTATCATCACGCATTTGTCTTAAAAAAATTCGACTCTCTTTGCTCGTGGATCTCGCATATAGCTTTATGAGTAGATAACTATTTTGCGAGAAAAATGAGTTATGTGTGACCACAGAATGGAAACCGACAAGCATCCAGCATTTTCTTTGAGCACAGTCAAGTGTTGTCACATGTTGCATTTGTCTTAAAAAAATCGGCTCAAAAAGTAGGACGCTCACTTCGTTTTAATCTCGCTTTGCTCGCATATTAGCTATACTGAGTATATTGAAAAGTTTTATAGACACGGGATTTTATCGCGTAATTTACCTTATTTTTCCCGACGTTTCGGCTATGTTGCAATAGCCGTGGTCGCGGGCAGACTGGAGTATGTTTTCAAGGTCCATTGCGAATCGGCGGTATTATCCAAAACTACCCTCACTGATCTTCAGATTCCGGATCGGCTGCATTTACACCGCAACACACTACACTAACCGTATCTTGACACCGGAAAGTCACATTACGACGTGCACTGCATTTACTAATAACAGGATTCCATGATGACGGATTCACAATGGACCTTGAAAACATACTCCAGTCTGCCCGCGACCACGGCTATTGCAACATAGCCGAAACGTCGGGAAAAATAAGGTAAATTACGCGATAAAATCCCGTGTCTATAAAACTTTTCAATATGAATAGTGATCGCGAAAGTTTAAAAAAGACTATTTACTGAGTATTTTGCAACCAAAGTGAGTATAATGCCATGGAGTGGCGGTCTTAGGGGGTGGCGAACAGGGCAATCGCCCGGCCTCGCGCGGCTTGCGGCCCCTTGTCGTTCCGTCATATAACGTGTCTTGTGTCATATAAAATCGGCTCGCTTCGCTCGAATTTAGCTTCATGTCTATTTTAGTCATAGAAACCGACAAGCAGCCCACCTTTTCTTTGAGCACCGTAATCAAAATCGTCAGCCTTTTCTTTAAGCACCATAAGCAAACTCAAGTGTCACATGTTACATTTTTCTTTAATAAATTCAGCTCGCTTCGCTCGCACTTTAGGTTCATGTGTATTTTGCAAGAGTAGGGAGCTCGCTTTGCTCGCACATTAGCTTCAGTATTTTGCAGTTATGTTGCATTTGTTAAAAAAAAATCGGCTCGCTTCGCTCGCATATTAGCTTAATGAGTAAGTATTTTGCGAGCAAAGTGTAAACCGAGTTTCAAACCGGCGGCGGTGCGGTGCCTACGTTACAAATATTTGCATATTTATCCAAACATTTTATCTCTGTGTCTTGCACCCATATTGTCAGAAATTATTTTTTGAGGGGGGGGGGGGGGGGTGCTCAATAGAATACCGCCCCGGGTGCCAACCTATGCTACGCCGCCACTGCACGCATTATCAATAAGAAAGAAGAATAGAAGATGGTTATACAAGGGCTGCACCATCTGCGAAGAAGGTTTCTAATGCATTTGCCGGATTTCTTACGGCCACATTAAATAAATCAAATTATTTGCCATATCTCCTGAGAGTGGCCGCTGCATAATAAGCTAGTGCTTGCTGTTTTTGAGCTATAAGTATCAAAACCAGTATCCACCGTATCCTATCTATTCTTATTGAGTACGATATGCCCCTAGTGGCTTACCGTGTCAGTTGATTGTCATCTTGACACGTTCCATAAATTGGCGCGGCGGAAGGTTTAACACTACACTGAGCTGTGTTGTGTAGCTATGTGTAATATTAAATATAATGTTGGGGATTCTCAGAGTGTTCAAAACGCGAAAACTTAAAATATGCATGAAGTATCTTCTATACTTATATTATAAAGCGGTGTTTGTTTGTTTGAACGCGCTAATCTCAGGATTTGAAGTCGAATTTGAAATATTTTTTCTGCATGTGATAGCTAAACTCTTGAGGAAGGTTATGGTTTTCATGATCATCATCATCACCATGAACGATTACTACGGGGGCAACGCCGCGATGGCACTGCTAGTGCAATTTAAAATAGTAAAATAGTGTCAATCTGTGGATTAGAAGTACGTAGTTGCTCACAAATGAAAAAAGATAAGATATGTAGTAAACAAAGTCATGAAATTAACCAATTTTCCATTACAAAACTAGCAAGATCTGTTTTAAATTTGTGAATCGAGCTATAAACTCTACCTGCTTATTTTAATGTGGATTATGTCCAACACAATAATTTGTTCCGCAATGGAATAATATTAAACCAGCTTTACTTTAGACCAATTAGTTACATCCAATGCATTTCCACTAATAATTTAAATAATCTCGCATTTAAATTAAATTAAAGTATCAAAACAGGTCCCCCACACACGAGGCGCGAATCCCGCGCGTCTAATCGCTTCATTTGGCTGACATGTTATAATTTACGGCGCGAACAAGTGCACCTAGCTAATGTATTACGCGGCAATTAGTATGTGCTAGCGGGGATAAAGCTTCGTTTACACTGGGCGTTAAAACGCCCAAAAAAAAAAACAAAAACGTAAAAGTGTACCTAAACATTGAAGTAGGTACTATCACCAAAAATAACATTTAACATGCCCTAAATGCGCGCGTTAATTTCCAAATAAAATTGGGTGCTCTAGTCTCGAAAGAGCGCATCAGAGGGCAGAACAACGATGTCCAATCTAAAATTAAAATAAGTTAAATCTAGAACAAGCAATTTATTCAAAAATAAAAAAACCCGGCTGAACTGAAAAGTTGGAAACAGCATTATCTTATCAATCACAAAACAAAATTAAATTACAATTTTATTATTATATGTAGGTATCTAGGGTTCGATGCCGTGCGCATTTTCCTAAACGTTGTTGTCACAGTTGACACACAGATGACTCTGTGAGTACCTAAATTTAATGCTTAAGTTATTTCTTAAATATGAGATATCTCCTAAATGGCTGAACCAATTTCGATGCAGTTTGTTCTAAACGTTGCGTGTGACTAAATAGAAAGTTTTAGTATGCGTTTTGGTTAGCAATTCTATTTAGGGCGAAAAATTGATTTTCAAAAATTTTGAGACTCGATTTAGTCTTCGAAGATGTCATGTTAGATTTTTTAAAAAATTATATTTGATATCAGTCCACCAACCTCTTGATTTTGACATGGATTTTAATATGATAGCGTGATTTTCATTTTGAAAATTCACACATTGTTGCATTTTTTAGCCGCACTATTTGATTTATCGAAATAAAAAGTATCCTAGAGCACAATCGAGATGGAGACGATTCTAACGATACCTCATTCATCAAAATCCATCCAGCCGTTTAGGAGCAACGTGGTAATAAAGAATATTACATACATACCCACATAGAAACGCGCGATCTACATAACCCGGGTGACTTGACAGTCAGCCGGGTAAAAATACAGTCGCCGTGGCCGAAATCGGCTAGGAAGTCATCATTAGGGTGTCCTTTCCTTGAAGCTTTTTGTAGCCGTTGTCTTTTAATTTTATTGCTAGCATTGGAACACCAAAGAAAGCTGAGTATTTTAAGGTTGTTATAAAGTTATTTTAAACAAGAGCGACATACTAGATTTTTTTTTGTGATAAAGGCCAGTCATTATTGAAAAAGGACCCTTTTGTTTCTTAACAATGAAATAAGTGGCCAGGGCCTCTAGCCAAGTGGCATCAATCTTTTCTATTCTACAATTCGCTTCGCTATCGCCGATATTTCATTGATAGAAGACCACGTGACCTTACGTTCGACCTTGTTTCGACCAATGAAAACCTCACGTTCGAGTGTTAGCGAAGTTAGAAATCGAATCGCTTTATAGCGAAGCCCGGTTGGCTAGGCCTTCTGCTGTTTTGTGAAAATAGCAAGCTATGCCACGTACTCTTCTCGTGTAAAATGGCCTTGTGAAATGCGGTAGCATTCACGTGTTATTAGAACCTGCGGTGCATTAACGAGCAGTTTCTTGCTTTACGACTGCGCCTCCCATTTGTCACACTGCCACTGACTTTGTGTGTGTATAATTAATGTAATACGGACAAACGTGACTGTAACATAATAATACATAATATATAATATATACATAATATATAGCAGCTAGAGTTTTTTTTTTTGTTTTTCTACGTAGGTATTAAAGTCATTTTCCCAATTTTTTGAATTAAGTCACTTCTATTCTAGAGGTGCGATATGGACACATAAAATTACGAGTATTTATATTAAAAGTGGTGCCAGATTCACGACATGTGAGTGTCGAACTTGACAAAAACATTTACCATCACATTTTCAGAGTCCAAACGAGCGTATTTTTTTGAGGTGTGAGTTGCGTAATTTCTGCTGCATTTGTTTTCATAGAAAAGTTGCCGTGCCATGATTCACATGGCACGGCAAAGAAAAAGGAGTTGTCTTTTTTTGTTGAACGTTGATTACGCGACTCACAACTCAAAAAATTACGCTCGTTTGGCATCAGCCTAAAAAATCTCAACTTATTTTTTACCCGACTACGGCGAAGCAAAAAGGAGGGTTATGAGTTTGACCGGTATGTATGTATTTTAATGCATTGAGTTTAGGATTGGAAGGATTTTATTGTACAATGAGTAATGTGTAACTGTGTTAACCTAAATTTAAATCCTATTTTGAACTTTTTTCTTTCTTACCACACACATAAATTTTACAAAAATAGTAATTTTTGAATTGTCGATCAGGCTGTCGTTTTGGTCTTTAGCGTGAATGGAATAAGAGTTTTCAGTTTTAGTTATAATTTAGATAAAAAGATAACTCTTTATTGTACTTATCCAACATATTATGAACACAAAAATATGCCAAAGTGAAAATGTAAACAATTAAAAAAAAAAATCACAATTTAAACAAAGCGTGTTGTTTTTCTTTGGTAAATAAATTAATATGTATTGTATTTGTATTTGTATAGTTAGAATATAACAAAGTGAAAATTTAATTAGTCAGTACGGTAACATCGCTAGAGTCTTCAAAACCAAACTCATTGAATTAATTTTGATACAATCATTTCAAGTTAACGCTTCAGGTCAGAGATCAAAGCATTTTGACAGACAGACGTATGAGCAACGAAGTGAGAAACAAAGGGTTCCGGTTTTCTCTATTGAAGTATTTCAGAGCCCCTACGCGCCTCTACGAAAACTCTACGCGCCGCTACGAAAGCTCTACTCGCCGCTACGAGAACTCTACGCACGAATCAGGACATACTTTTGCGGAGAACATTAATCAAGTTTCTGTTGTTTCTCATAGTACAAGGTTTGCTTAGTTTAGGGCTAGATGGCGCTGTGTGAAAAATGTTCTCGGATATCGATGCGGGACGAACTGATGAATCGAAATCACAACCTTATAACGACCGACACGGCACAATACAACAAAATGCCTTTTTATGATTGGATAGGATTTTTTACATGAATGTTACAGCAAAAAGAATCCAAATCAGAGTGCTAAATCTCATAAATCTCCTAATCAATTCGGAGCCTGAACAAACTGGTGTTAATGGCCCTTGGCGCAAAAATAACATCCCCGGTGTAAATTGCATTTATTAAGTGACAGGGGTGAGTTTTTACCGAATAATTTTCAGGACCTTCTGATTTTTCGGGACAATATTTTCACAGATTCGGTTTTGTAGTTCGGCTGAGTCTTTCAACTAAATTTTTTTATATTTGTTTCAATATTTTCGTTTATACTTTTTCTCATTGGAGCAGAGACCAAAAATGACCGTAATGCTTCGATCACGACAAAAAACAACACTAAAATAACACTTAAAAAACACATATAAAACACTACATTATTATTATTATTATTATTTTATGTACTTTTATAATCCACTAGCGGACGCCCGCGGCTCCGCCCGCGTGGACTACTATTTTTTTTATCCCACGGGAACCGTGCAATTTTTCAAGATAAAAAGTAGTCTGTGTCCTATTCTCGGATATTATCTATCTACATTCCAAATTTCATCTAAATCGGTTTAGTAGTTATGGAGATACGTGGCAACAAACATTCACACACACACACACGGACTTTCGCCTTTATAATATTAGTAGGATAGGATTTCTAAGATTTTTTTAGATAGGTAATACTTAAACAATTAAATGAGAGCTGTGTGTTTCTTGGTATTTTGTACAAAAAAATCATAAGGTTGTTACTGACTTTTCAACTCCGCATTCGCACCGCACCGCATCGCCTTGTCCGGTCTAGGTACGAGTATTCTTTGTATGGAATTAAATGAACCAACGCTCACTACGTCAATTCCACTCCTTGACAGCTTGCGATGCGGCGATCTGCTCCCTATCTTTGATAGCGACCAAAATCGGTCTTAAACTCTCAAATATGACAGTTCAGTGACCACGAAAGTAGCTCACTTCACCTCAACGAGGCCGAACGCGACAAAAGATACCTACGCGATCGTTTAGACATTTTGAGAACAATTTGAGATTTGAGACAAGTTAGGCAATCAGCCTGCCGGTGACGTTACGAAGATGATGTAGTGAGCGTATTTTATACAAAGAATACATAACCGCACTAAGCGATGCGGTGCGGTGCGGGTGCAGAATCAACAGTGAGCTACAACCTCGACTGACCTCGTAGCTCAGTTGGTAGTAGCTCTGCCTTCTGCGCTGCAGGTCGTGGGTTCGATTCCCACCCAGGACAAACAATTGTGTGATGAACATAGATGTTTGTTCTGTGTCCAGATGTTATAAAGTATAATAAGTATGTATTTCCAAAAAAAAGTATACTTATAAGTATTCTATCAGTTATCTGGTTCCTATAGTACAAGCTTTACTTAGTTTTTGGCTAGACGCTGTGTGAAATGTCCAGCAATATTTATTTATTTGTATTTATTTCAAATTTATATGATATGATTGATATTATCAAAACTGGCATTGGAAAGAGATAGATGGAGAGAATTGCATCGTTGCACCGACAAGAGCTGAGCTCTTAAATTTAATAATATATTTATTTACCTTCTCTGTAAATTTAAGTAAGCCGAATCGATGTTAAGGAATAAAGGCTCGGATATCTCGGGTGAGCGATTTTAAGGTAATATTATTAACCGAGGAATTACAATAATAAGGTTTTATTTGGACGACGTATTTTCAGTGTTTTTAGTCTATTTTCATGTAAAGTAGCTTTCTGATGATGGAAATCTAAAAAAATGAATTACGATTAAAACTTCCCGTATTTATGGATGCCTCCTGACAAAGACAATTTGAAATTTTTTGAAAATAAAAACACAAAAAGTATTCCCGTACCGGGAATCGAACCCGAGCCTCCTGGGTGAAAGCCAGGTATCCTAGCCACTAGACCATACGGGATGTGACTGTCTCGTTAGATTGTCACTCCTGTAAAATATAGGTACTTATTCAGTTTTTGAAACTCGACCTTTTTGGTTGAGATATACCTAAGTTGAGATATATCGAATTTTAAAAACAGTGTAAACACTATAAACGGGATATTTACCATGATTTATAGTGTTTACAATGTTTACAACCATGATAGTTTCAAAAGTTTTTTTCAAAACATATTTAATAATCAATGTATCTTTCTAACATAATTATCTAAGAGAATATCTCCTGTGTTTTAGGGATACCGTTATCTTGTCGACGAGGCATCCACTTTCATATTAACAATGACATAGAAAAAATAGATATGTTTCTAGCGCGCGCAAAATGAAGACTCGAAAACGTCCTAATTGGGACGTCTTTTCTTTAGTCCGCGTAAACCGGGCGACGACCTAGACGTGTTTGTCACGTGTAGTGAATTACAAAAACAATAAAAATGCTATTGTGTTATAATAATGTATAGTACCTACTAATCATTTGCGGAACTTGTCAACATAATGTGCGCTATATCGAAAAGTATACCAGTGGGAACAGATCTTAAACGTCGGTAACTATGAACGTAATATATCTAGGCCCTAGATATATTACGTTCATGATTGACGCAATGATTATTATACCCTAGATTCTAGGGTATAATAATCATTGCGTATAAACTTTTGTTATCTCTGACCAGATTAACACGGACATTACGGACAATCTCCAGTCACCTTCACCTTAATTACCTCCCCCTTCAACTTATTTACAAAAGAAAGGGCCTATTAAGGCCCATTAAGGATTATAATGCCGATACTTCCTGCCCATTATGTCTGGGCATATCTGGGCATATCTGAGGCACTCAGGCCGAAGACAAATGGAATCTTATGAGGCATTGTGCCCGATTACTTACTAAAACAAAGACTATGCCGATTCAAATAATATCTGTAGGAAGAGCTAAGAAAGACTGGTAAAGGATGTGTTTTGAGAAGCGCGACTATCAGTTGGAAAATCTACTAAAGATTGGTTAAGGATGCGTTTTGAGAAGCGAGTCTTTTAGTATGAACATTTAAAAAAGACTGGTTACCTAAGGATGTATTTTGAGAAGCGCGACCTTAAACTAAACAGAATTACGTATCCCCAAGGCACAGTAGACATTTGAATCTTAAGGGAATCCAAGATCCTTTGAAGGTGTAACAAATAGTTAGAAACACACACGATAATCAACATAATATTTAACATAATGTCCACATTTAGCAAAATATAGTTCTACATCTGATGCGTAGTCGCTGTCTTTTTGAATGTTAACAGACTATTTTCCTCAGTAGCAATGAGTGAAAACAAGCTGATATTAAAATGATTCAAAGAATTCATCATGCATTTTAAGTCGCGATTCATATTTTTGCATAGTGACCCCTCAGTATCCGTCCACAGTTACTTATTTAATGTCCAATCGGGCTAAATAATGATTACAAGAATTCATAAGCATTTTGAGTCGCGAGTCACTCTGTCGCATGGTAGAGACATTTCCTTATCCTTCTACACATTCTTAAATGGAACTTACACGACTAACACTACAAAACATGCAGCAATTTATAGAATACTAGTGAACGCCCGCGCCTTCGCCCAATCCTTTTTTTATCCCACGGGGACCATAATTTTTTTCGGGATAAAAAGTAGCCAATGTGTTATTCCAGAACCTTAACTATCTACGTTCCAAATTTCATTAAACCGGCTCAGTAGTTATGGAGATACGTGGTAACAAACATTCACACACACACACACACACACATACACGGACTTTCACCTTTATAATATTAGGCTGGTTTTAGTGTCACGCGTACCGTCGGCGCTGATAGACGAGTGATCTTTATTACATTGAAACAAGAATACTGATTGTTTAGCAAAAATGGCAACGCTGATTGCACTCGTCAGTGCTGAACAATAAGTATCCCTATTTCATTGTAATAAAGATCACTCGTCTATCAGCGCCGACGGTACGCGTGACACTAAAACCAGCCTTAGTCTTAGGATGTCGCATATTTCGAGTCGCGCTGTCGCGTGCTAGAGACGGCTCTCTATCCGTCCACAGACACTTATTTAATGGCCGATCGTTTGGACGATCGACCCTCGTTTCCTCGCTCGGATGAGCTCATTTATATCCCTACTTAGGCTCAACATGCCTGAAATACGGTCACCAGAATATAAAAATGTTAAAGACTCAACACTAAACTATCCCGCTCAAAACACAGACGAGTATATATTTTTAAATATTTATCAAGCGGAAGATTTTGTCTAATATAATAAAGCGGAAGAGTTTGTTTGTTTACTTATTTTTTTACCCGACTGCGCAAAGCAAAGGAAGGGTAATGTGTTTATCAGTCTATGTATGTTTGTTTGGATGTTTCTATGTGGCACTCTAGAGGCCAAACATGACAGTAAACAAAATTCACCAGTGCCACAACCAGACGCCATATTGTCAAAATTAAAAAAACCAAAATCGTCACACTATATCAAGTGGGGTATCGTTGAATAGGTATTTCAAAATCAACTTTAGGTTTCTTTTACCATTTTTCATTTTAAGTAATAGTTTAGGAAAAATAACGGTTTAAAGTTGATTAATAATAATTCTCGCTATGGATGTTTCTATGTGGCACTCTAGAGGCCAAACGCGTGGACCGATTTTGATGATGCTTACGTCAATCGATTTGTCTCAACCTTGGGAGTGTCACTAAAGATATGACAGTAATCAAAATTCACCAGGGCTACAACCAGACGCCATATTGTCAAAATTAAAAGAATCAAAATCATCACACTATATCAAGTGGGGTATCGTTGAATAGGTATTTTAAAATCAACTTTATCATAACTAAAAAGTGTTAAATAAAAAAATATTTTAAAAAAACAAAAACCCGACTGCGTCAAAACTAAAAAGAAAAAAAACAAGCCTGCAAAGAATTACTCACAGTCGGTACCCATTCATTTTATTACCAATCAAATCTTCCCAATGTTATGGGTCCCGACTGTGAGTAATTCTTTGCAGGCTTGTTTTTTTTCTTTTTAGTTTTGACGCAGTCGGGTTTTTGTTTTTTTAAAATATTTTTTTATTTAATATAGCAGAAGAGTTTTTCATTGTTTGTTTGAACGTGCTAATTCAGGAACTACCTATTTGAAAAAAATATTTCTGCATTTGATAGCTAAACTCTTGAGGAAGGTTATGGGCTTTTCATCATCATCATCTGTGCGCCACGAAGGCGCTGCTAGTAATAAATATTGCTGGACATTTCACTCAGCGCCATCTTGCCCCATATTAATCAAAGCTTGTACTACGAGAACCAGATAACTGATAGAATATTTATATTCTTTTGTAAATACATACGAGTACATAAAATACTTTATAACACCCAGACACAGAACAAACATCTATGTTCATCACACAAAATGTTTGTCCTGGGTGGGTATCGAACCCACGACCTACAGTGCAGAAGGCAGAGCTACTACTAACTGAGCTAAGAGGCCAGTCAATAATTGGAAGTGTCTGATTCCCTAGTCATCTACAACGCAGTTTAAATACCTAAAGACGTAATAATTTAAACGTGTCCAAAAAGCTTCGCACATTTATCACATAGTCGCCATAGAACGCGACTTTACGTCCGTCAGATGAGGTCCACCACTTTTTAGAAAACTAAGATTTTCCCTATAAATGACGGAGCATCAAACTTTTACCGTTAAGTTTTTCCGCCTTGTAATTAGAATTAACAAGTTTAAAAGCTTTGGGTGCCCCAGTTTATAGAACAATAGGGTTAAGCCACATTCGGCTTGGTGGGTGACCATTTAAGAAATGATTGGTTGACGCGTATGTATAGTATACCTAGGACAAACAGACCAATAGTAGGTTCAACTTCACTAAAGACATTAATCGTCGAATTAAACTTAAATCGACTCCGCCCGATTAGGAAACTTCTCGTGCAAAATACCTCAGTGACAATAATCAGTGTGTTACCAGTGACGACATATGGAAGCGAGACGTGGTCCTTTACTATTGGCCTCATGAATAAGCCCAGAGTCGGTCAACGAGCTATGGAGAGGGCTATGATGCGGGGATTCTCTACGGGATCGAATCAGATACGAAGAGTACGTAGAGAAACTCGAGACACTGACATAGCCAAACGGATTAGCACGTTGAAGTGGCAATTATAACACGCAGAACAGATGGCTGATGGGCCCGAAAAGTTCTCGAGTGGAGGCCACGGACGGGCAAGCGCAGCGTTGGACGTCCACCGACAAGATGGACAGACGATCTTGTAAAATATGCAGGTCGGGGGTGAATGCAGGCCGCTTCCAACCACAACACATGGAAATCGTTGAGGGAGGCCTATGTCTAACAGTGGACGTTCTACGACTGAGATGATGATACATACGCACTTTTTAAAGATTAGATCAAAGTGATAAAAAAAAACGAAAAATCCATTGGGGTAAGGCTAAGATTCGAACCCACGGCTTTCAAAAACGAAGCTCTCTCCCAATCATCCAACGCTTCCTACATAAAGTTTCATGCAAAAACTAACTTAAAATAATAGTAAAATACTGAGAGGATATTAATAAATTCTATCTAGTTTAATCTCAGCTAAGACCTTATACAATTTCTTACCAGTTAACTTAACAGTTTATTAAAATTTTCTCGTTTAAGTTCATTTTGCGCAAAATTTAAGCAATAACATTATTATAGTCCAGATGAACAGCATTATAGTTACAGTGCAACACAATCTTAAGGGGCCTGCGACAGTCGAATCTCCATACAAACGTCTGAGATGATGAAATAAAGGAAGCCTGAAGAGAAAACCAGCCACTAAAAAACCACTGAAAACCAGCGCTCTAACAGCCTTGGCGCTGCTGGAGCAAATGCTGAGGGGTAGCCCTATTTTCTTGTCACTGCAATTTAACCGTTGTAATTTAACTGTACCGTACCTATAGTGACGAAAATAAAACTTATTTCTATTTCTATTTCTATAGAATATCTACCGTACCTTGGGGATACAATTGTCATCATATTTCACTCTCAGCCAATGATGTTTTCAAAAGGTGAAGATAGATGACACACTAACATCGCTTGCAAAAACTTGGGCTCAGTACAGAAAAAACAAACATTGCTTAATTTTATAGATTGCCAATTGATAAGGATAGAGAGAGCAACTAAATCAGTCGTGCGAGCGAGACAGCAATGGCTAGCGGCCAGGTCCTGTCAGCTCCGCGGCCGAATGGAGCCGATACGATAAAGCCCGGCCGCTCTGCAATGCTATCTCGCTCGCACGACTGTTTTAGTTGCTCTCTCTATCCTTGTTTGTTAGCAAATTCAAAATGTGTTCGAGACGATGTTCCGCATGGCACTGAAGGCAGGTTTGTCACCAGGACTCAGTTTAGTAGGACCAAGCATTTTGGTGAGTCTCCTATCTCCCTTTTTTGGAAACATCATTGCTCTCAGCTTAGTTGATGGTAGCTCTGTCTTCTACACTATAAATCGTCGATTTCCACCCAAGATAAACATTTGTGTGATAAACGTGATGTTTTTATCGTTTAAAGGAGTACCTACTCAGGCGATTGTGACCTCTCTGAAACTGGGACCGTCCTAGTTGCCTGATCAATTTATTTTTAACCGACTTCAAAAAAGGAGGAGGTTCGTTGGAAAAAGAAATATTTTGAAAAAAAATTTGTGATTTTTTAATGTCTGTTCACCGATTACTCAAAGACGCCTGGAATGATTTGGAAAATTCTATTTTTGTTTCAAAGGGTATATTTTCCGATTGGTTCTTCACGGTCTTGGTTGCAAAGGAACAGGAGTAAAATAACCTAACTCTTAAGACGATTCAAAGTGATATACAAAGTGATCTTATTGAATAAATGAATTTGAGTTTGAGTTTGGTGCCACAAAAGTTTGGTGAGGATCTGTCGAGCATCTTCGGAGTCATGAACAGAAATGAACCTCGAGAGTGGAAAAAATTGTTGTTTACAACATTGAAGTCGGTTTTTTAATATTTTTTTTTTAATTTAAATTTATTTTTCATCAAGCGACTGGGACCACTCACAAAGATTTTTTTTAAATTAGAAACTCACAAAGATGCATGCCTCTGACGTTTGTCGACTTTTCAAGCACAAAGCGGGCAAGAACAAGACGACATCAATCAACCCTAATTCCCATCCACAATACATAATGAAATTTGCAACGTCAGTTAAATTACGCGGCCAGCGACAGACGTGTCCGGCCCAGCTGGCCTGTGATTAATGCCCTGCCCAGATACAGTTTAGATTATTGCCGTCAGCGAACCATAATTGTCATTGGAATAAAAATGGGAGAATTTTTATGTTCTACTCCAATTTTATGCAGATCTTTTTATGCATATTAAGACATAGACATAAACATAGACACACGTTTATTCACTACTTGGCACACAATGTAAATCTCAAAAAACATGTAGGAAACACAAAGAAAAAACAGAAGCAAATGAGAGAGAGAGATATAAGGTAAATTACGCGATAAAATCCCGTGTCTATAAAACTTTTCAATATGAGAGAGAGAGAGTTTTATTGTGCATCACAGCAGCAAAAAGATCTTTTTAAAATGTCTAAAGGGGTAGTCAGAGGTATGTCCAAATACTTTGGTATATGCCAACAAGGCTTGTGCATAACTTCTGAAATTCAGTATTAAACATATCCGTAAACATCAAACTCGGCAAGATTTTACCGAACCGCACGCGTATCGAGTTAACTCGCGTAAAATTCCCCAAGAAGTTAGGGGAAGTTGTTGTCATTAGCGTTCGAATCCGACCTCAATTTGCATTGTAATGTCGAGATTCAGAAGTTCAGCTATTTTGTTTAAAGCTTTGAATTTATTTCGGCCTCTGAATCTATGACAATCTAGCCTAATTTGTGAACTTCCTGATTTACTTATAACTAGCTGCTGCCCGCGGCTTCGCTCGCGTGGTACCCGGATAAGAAGCAGCCTATCCAGCCCTGAAACTATCTCCACACAAAAAATCACGTCAATCCGTCGCTCTGTTTTGACGTGAAAGCAGGACAAACAAACAAACAAACACACTTTCACATTTATAATATGGGTACGGACTAGTAGAGGGTTTTTTTAAAGAATAAACTCTAAAGGTGGACCTTGTCACCACCATTAAATAAATAAATAATACTGGACATTAAAACACAGCATCATGTAGCCCAAAGCTAGTGTTATGCAGAGCAGAGCTTGTGTTATGGGAACCACATGACTTACTTAAGTACTACTTTCATACTTTTTTGTTAATACATATATTTTATACATAAAAACACCATTGTCACCAAATCGTTTCGAAAGGTGATGAGATACAATAACTTGTAAAATTTTGGCATGTTCCAAACATAACATGATGTATTTGGACATGCCTCTAACTACAGTTGAGTCAAAGGTAATGTCTACCGCACTATAATGCAGACTCATGTTTACTTTTTAAGTTAACTGATGAACTCAAAATAAAAATACAGACTAAAAATTTTGGAACTGGTGTTGAGTAAGACGTGACTGAGGCGGCTCTTTTGTCCATATAAAATTCAACTTTGTAAAGCTGCGTACGGATAGCGCGTACCCTTGGTACGCGTAGTCAGCTTACGCGTGTCCAGAACACCAAGTCCATACCACGCCAAGTGCGTACAGTGTACGCGTACACTGTACGCGTAGCTACAGGTATGGACTTGGCGTTTTGGACACGCGTAAACTGACTATGCGTATCCAGGGTACGCGCTATCCGTACGCACCTTAAGATCGGCTCAATTTCTATAAATGTCAAACTTCAACTCATGTGACCGTGCACAGTATGACAAAATCAGAAAACATGACGTTACTCTTTCCTCAAGCTTCATTCAATCTTTAATCACTCACTCCCTCGCGTCGCAGCTCGCGGCTTGCTTGACGTTTGTTTGACAATGACAAGAAACAATGACCGGGCAGATTATCGTAATATGACAATCTGTCCGGTCATTCTTTCTCAATTATGAAAATGAGTAAGTAGTCTGCCAAAATAATGAACAGTCAAGTTGAAAATGACTGGTTCAAATGAACCGGCTCACAGTACCGGCTCATAATGAAAATGAACCTACTCTTACAAAAGTCAATCTAAAATCATGTCATGCCCAACACTAAAACTGATTCGTAGAGCACAAGAACGTAGAGTATCAACATTTGCAGCGTACTAGAGATAGCTACAGTTTAAGTCAAAGATACCAAGTTACACAAACTAATTTAAAATGACAATGAGAATCCGAAGGGCAACGAACCAGCCCTAAGGCAATCGGACTTTCGACAAATCCGATTTTGAACATAGACTCAAGAATAAGATGAGCATCAAGCTTCGGATTGGGTTTAATGAAACAGGTCCAATTGACCTGATGATCGCCACAATTTTTATTAGAATTAATTAAATAGGTCTACGTAAAAGGTAAAATAGAACATTGAAAAAATAAACTCTAAATGCATTACAATAATCGCAATAGGGAATGACTCACGTAAAATATCGTTGATTCCTATAAAATTATTATAATTTTTACAATTTCCAATAAACATCCCTTTTTTATAAAATCTCATTTTTACTAGCTTCAGCCAACTACTTCACGCATTACCAAGAATTTACATAGCCTATTTGTTATTTCAGAACACTACACACCTGCTCCAAGTTTCATCCAAATCGGTCAATTCGTTAAGACTTGGAATCCAAACATCCGAACATACCCACAAACTTTATTTTATATTTAAAATTAATTTTTTTTATACTACTAAGGTAGCAGACAAGCATACGGCCCAACTGATGGTAAGCGGTTACCGTAGCCTATGGATGCCTGTGACACCAGAGGAATCACACTAGCGCTGTTGACCCTTTAGAAGAGGAATGACTGCGTCATCAAAATTATCTTATCTTCCATAACCCAATCTCTGAATTCACTAATAGCATCCCTTAGAAATCTGAAACTCGCGCCATATTTCATTTACATCTGATAACCTACAGATACTTCGCTGGATAAGTGCAGTTTAAATTGGGTTTACGTAATCAACTGTAAAATTAGTTCAGACTCATCAAGACACCGTTCTTTGCTTATGATGATCGTTACAATATTATGTATGTATGTATGTATGAACTAGTGGCTAACTCTGGTGATGGACCACCACCACATAATTAGATTACTAACTGATTTTTTTGATGACTAACTTAACAGTTTAGAGCTCGTAAAACGTTAAAACGTAAACTGACTTAACACTGTATACATGTACGGTACATAAACAGTACCTACCTTTAAAATAAAAGTATAAAATAAAAATAAAAAAATATTTAATTTTCAGACCAGCAATCCAGTATTATCCTAAATTATATTATTATATGATAATGTCATTATATCAAGTTCATTATCTACGTGTACAATATAATAACATTTTTAGGATGATGTTGGGACTGCCTCGCTTCTGCAGTGCATCAGGAATGTTTGCAGAGTATGAGACGGATGGTTTTGCTGCCATCCTCCGTAAGAAGACGGCGTCCCTGATGCGCAGAGTACGGGGCAGCCCCAACACCATCCTACAAACTATAGCTGGTAGGGTTACTTCTCCGATCTAGCAGTGCTTTGTTCGGAGAGTAATCTGAGGCATGTTTATTTTGTGTAGTTTAAGTAGTTTAGTTTAGTGTACTAACATTAGGTTTAAGAGAGTGATTACTAACAAAGTATGGATCAATGTTATCCGAAATAAAATGTTTTTTTTTTTTTTTTTTATTTATTATCTAAAGAGAGTGGGCACACACTGCGTTTGTATTACTATTAAAAACGCGCTCAATTACGCGCCAATGAAAAATGAAGTGTGCCCTGCCCACTCCCTTAGTAGGGTAAGGGCAGGGAGAAGATGATGCTTACACTCGACTCTGTGCCTAGAATAAATCAGGATACCTTTGTCTATACCATAGGTGGGCAACCCTCGGCCCGCGGTCGAGATGCGGCCCGCCCCGACTTTTGATCCGGCCCGCGTAACGTCAGAAGACGTGCAGCTAAGTGACTTCTACAGATCAAACCTTGCGGAAAAAAAGTACCCGCAACTGGTAGCATTTGCAAGGAAAATGATTTGCATATTTTAAAAGCACATATAAATCACGAATGTGTGTAAAAAAAACTTAACCGGTTTTTGAATATCTATTCTATTTTATATTTTATGGCCCGCGCGACTTTTTCAACATCCTAAAATTTGGCCCGCAACTTTCTAAAGGTTGCCTATACCTGGTCTATACCATGAATTTTTCAACGCTCAGGTAATTAGATCCAATCTAGACTACAAATAAGGTCAGCTAACGGCTCATCATCAATTCAACGAGGATTAATGGACGTCACCGGTCGGGGTTTCATTACTGTTCGTTTGCGCTTCAGTTGACGTTTTGTAAATGTTCGGGAATAGAACCTGCGGAGCTAAAATGGTCACTATTCCAGAATCGCATTAAAGGAATTGAACTATTGCCATCTCTTTTCATTGACTGAGAGTGAAAAGAGACGGCATTATTGTTCATTTCATATTGCGAATCTGCAATAGCGACCTTTTTAGCTCCGCTGCTGTTTTCAATGTAAGTTAAACATTGTGAAAATTTAGTTTTACAACATTTCAATGAAATTATTCGGAATCAAGAAGCACAAAATATGCGATAGATATTGATGAGCCGTGTTGGGCCGAGGGGATAGTACCTTGACTTTCGATCCGAAGGTCTTGGGTTCGAATCCTGGCCGTGGCTTATTCGTTTCGAAAAATTTATATGCGCATTAACACGAGCTCTAAACGATGAGGAAGCCCGCGGCTTAGTTAGCCCCACACGTATTGACCATGTCTTTCCTGTGGATATGGCCGGTTAAGCTGAGAGGATGGTGTAGGTGCTGGGCAAACCTACTCCATCTCAACATTGTCCCAGGCTCTACAGTGTCCCGATAAGTGTAGGCAAAGATTGCCTCCTGACACTATTTAAATCATCTAGTAAAGATGTAAAGGCCTATGTAAGAAATTATCTGAATCAAAGAAAACCACACGATTTCAATTGGACATACTACAATAATTCCAAAAACACATTCATTTATTAAAATCCCCATAGAAATAGAAATTAAATACAAATAATTTTAATTTATCATGTCGCGCCTAAAAGTTTTCGTCTGCGAAAATTTCGTAATGAAAATAAATTACTTAGCCGCGAGATTCAGAACCTACGCAATTATTATATGATATTTTAGTCAGCACTCATTTTATTTAATAACGGGTTTTGGATGAATTTTTATTTATTTTTAAACCAGTAACGAAGCAGAATCATGATTGTAACTCTAAGGCGCGGTAGACATTCATACAAACATACAGACAGACATACAAACATACATTCATACATAAAAACAGCTAATTCATTAAAAAATAACAATAATAGAACCTTACATCGTATTAATTCAAATTAAGAAAAAATAAAATCCACAGAGTATGGGATACAAAGTATTTTAATATACGAGCCTTGGATCCAAAGATTTGGAAAGAGGTAGTCAGGGGAACGCCCAAATGCGTGTTGACACATATGCCATTGTAAAATATACGTGACGTGATCATTATGGCAGAGATGATATTTTAATTATTATTAAAAAAAAAACTAAAAATTATTATTAAAAGAAAAACTCGTAACGATTGTTATTTCGCGTTATTAAACTAAAAAATATGAAATATCTTACGATTATTTTTATAAAACTCTTTCCCTACAACTTTCCATTGTGCAAGCGAAATTTAACCCAAATTCAATAACAATAGAGTTCACCCTTATCTTTACCCAACTGTGGATGCACGAGCTAATTTTTGTGTTTCATTGGATTTCCTATTTGTTTTTACTGCGCCGCAATGATCGAACCTCAATTGATACAGCCGAATTCTTTGTGATTGTTTGACTGAATAACCGGCTGATAAAGCTTTAAACCGGTAATTATTGCACCGGTTATTTGTAAGATAATCGGTTTATTAATAAAACTACTATGAAAAATAAATGAACTGAAATGAAATAATATTATGATGTCATCACCAAGGTTTGATAGACTTAAGCCTCGTATCTACTAGGAAACATTTGGTACGCAACACGAGACGTTCAACATGTACGGCAACATTGCACAACAGCGCGCGTCGTTGCCAGCTGGCGCGCAACATGACGCAAACACATGTTGGCCCAGGTTAGCGCATGTTATTAAGGCGCTAACACATGTTGGCCCAGGGTCGCATTGCCTCATCGCTCTCGCCTTGCATCGATTCGCTTTCTCGCTCGCACTCGCCTAAGCTGGGCCTAGCCTGGCCCAACTTGTGTTTGAGCCTTTAGAGAGCATCGATAGTTGAGTATCAATTGTTGTCGAGTGGAGACGTGACGCGCAACAATGTCCGTATTGAAATCAACACTAGTTCCTCTGGCGACATGTTGTCGACGACAGACATAGTAGTAGATGCGTAGACAGACAACGTTGTAACAAAGAGTTCCGCGCTGACTTTCAAGCCTGGGATACACTAGGGGACATGTTGCGGAACATGTCCCTCAACAACTACGTGAAGTGTCCCACGACAATTGTCATGGAACATTTTAGCCGAACATTTTGGAGCAAGCAACATGCCCCGCGTCACGTACAATGTTGCGGGGCATGTTGCGGGACAATATGCAACGTTGCAGCGTCACGTAAATTATGTGTTGCGCGTCATGTTGCGGGACAAAATGTCCCCTAGTGTATCCGACGCTTTAGTTTAGAATTCATATTGCAATACCTTATCTCCATGAATAAGGGCGAAGCGTGAACAAGCATAATACGCCGACTTTAGTGGCGATTAACGAAAAATTAAGCCGGGGGTTGTATTTAAATTGTCACAGCCCTCCCCTCATTTGCAGAATACTAATTAAATAAGTTCGAGGCGGCGTTCTCAAGTTGTAACATAACGTGAAGTTGAGAAAGCAGTTGTGGATGCGGTAGATTTTATGCAAATACACGCTCGGTCAGCCTTAAGGTAGATTTATAGTAGAACGGGCCGTGCCCGGGCTGGGCCGTGTCCGGGCCGTACCGGAGCGGAGTCCATAGGAATGTTAGTAGACGGGCCTGGACGGGCCACGTACACGGCACACCCCGGGCATGGCCCGGTCTAATATAAATCTACCCTAAGCCAGTGCGAGCGAAGGCGAGTTGATGCAAGGCGAGTTCTACCGTCCACACGCTTGGCGAGTCTATGCAAACCAATACATTTTATATGACAGAGTTATAACAGCATTCTTAGAGATGATAGACATCGTTCAGATTTTCAGAAATCCTTTGAAGATGTGAATCATGCAATTTTTTTGCAAGCAGACAGCATCACGATGTTTCATTTATAACATTAATTAATGTGCATATTTTTTTTAATGTGCACATCAATTTAGGAAAACAAAAAAAATATATTTGTACAGTCAGTAACAAAAACCTCTAAACAGTTTCATTTAGTATAAATCTATTATATTAAGATTTTATTAGTGACGGTACCTTCTGATAAACTACCTTCTCCAAAAGCATTCATAGCTCATAGACATTAGGAAGCCATGAATTTCAGGGGCAGATAACAGCGACTTATCCACTTAAGTACTCTAGTAAACTTACAGTAATTAAATCTAGTAATGTTTACAGATTTAACGAATAGTTAATTAATCACTATTATTATTTATAGTCGTATTGCTCATTATACGGACTAAAAGTGAAGGAAAAAATGTCATTTTTCCTTCAATTTTGACATAAAACGTATCAAAAATAATCAAAATTGCAGGAAAAATTACATTTTTTCCTTCAATTTTAGTCCGTATAATGAGCAATACGACTGTAGAACAATTTATTTGGACTTTATGTGCGAGGAGGTACCTCGACTTTCGACCCGAAGGGCGTGGGTACGAATCCTGGGCGTGACTGCCAGTGGTATTACGCTTCCGTGCTTCGGAGGGCACGATACATTATTTTCGGTCCTGGATTTTAAGTCATTAAGCCACGACGGACTTTAGGCGGCCTAAAAACTCCGTCACCAGAGTTGGCCACTTGCTCATACGAACTTACTTAATCAATGGATTTTTCGTTTCGAAAAAATTATATGCTCACTAGCACGAGCTCTAAACGGTGAAGGAAAAGATCGTGAGGAAACCCGCGGCTTAGTCAGCCCCACACGTATTGACATCTTTCCTGTGGATATGGCCGGTTAAGCTGAGAGGATGTTTTAGGTGCTGGGCAAGCCTACTCCATCTCAACAATATCCCAGGCATTACAGTGCCCCGTTATGTAGACTAAGATTGCCTCCTGACACTGTATAAATCATCTAGTTAAGATGTAAAGGCCTAAGTTTGTGTGTGTGATAAAAATGCTTCCAAAATTTGAAAATATTAACCATATCTATACAATTTTTATATTGATTCGTTTTATTTTCGTTTCTTTAGTATAAGATTTGCCGTTTGAATATTACGGTATAAAACCCTTTCTCTATTTCTTAGTACTTAACTAAACTAGATTTTCTTCTCAGTTTTATCAAAGAGATTTATTTGGAATGATAACAACTGAAAGGTCTTTAAATAGACATACATAAACATAAAAAGGCTTTGTCCAGGTATGGCGCGATATTTAATAAATTCCTTACTTATTAGCTAAATAAGCGAAAACGACCTTTATTTTTATGTTACAAACTAGTTATGCCCCGCGGTTAAAAATAGGTTAGATTAGCCTAATGTGTTATTCCAGAACCTAACTATCTACATTCCAAATTTCATCAAAATCGGTTTAGTAGTTATGGAGATACGTGGTAACAAACATTTACACACACACGGACTTTCGCCCTTATAATATTAGTAGGATAAATGCCTATAGACTTCATTTTTGGGCGTTATTAAAAAATAAATTATGCTTATAAAACGTCAACAAAAGCTGACAGCAGTCTGTTGTCCAAAAATGTCTCATAATTACAAAAAATGTCATATATTTTACATTTAGCTTTGAAATGTCACAAATGAGATACTTTTCTGAGATTATTGTCCAACGTTTTATTGTGAAAATTTTCAAGATGAATTTTTGTATTGCTTGAGGGGTTTTTAAAATGTGTTGTCGTTACAAAAACGAGCATTAATTATGAAAAAAAGTCAACTAATTTAGCTAATTAACAACGTGTTTATACGTCACAAATCTAAGAACATAATATAAATCGTCTTTAATTATAGTTTTAAGTATTTTATATTTAATGTCTGTTTGTTTTCTTATCAAATAAAATAAAATACCCAAACCTAAGTTTAAATACTAAATGCAATTTAACTTGATTCTTGGTTTTATATTTTTTTGAAACTATCATGGTTACGAACATAAATATTATCATGGTAATTATCCCGTTGATAATAATATTTATATTTTTTAATTTTTAATGACCAGAATATTTTTTTTTATTGCTATAGAAAAAATAAATTGAGTTAAAGAAAATTTCGCTTTTCTAGATGCAAATCATTGGAGTATAATGAATCACTTTTGAATAACTAGTTCATAATACCTACCACTTTAAATTTTATTTATTTAAGTAGATTTTTTGGGCCAGAATCCCTCGCGGCAGTCCTCAGCAGACCCTACCAAAGTTTTATCGCAATCTATGGCTTAGCAACGCTTACAAAACTGATTTTTTTTACAGAGAATTATTGTAATGTGTAGTGTTAAACTGACTGGTAAAAATAAAAGTAAAAACGCTTAATTTGTTAATTGCTTTTATCCAACTGATTATTCTAAGCCTTAAATAAATAATGAACGCTATGTTACGGTCGCAGTATTTTAAAAATTCGAAGGCTATTCAAAATTATCTTTTGAAATTTTCCAGTTCAAATGCATTCATTTTGTTTAAAAGCCATACTATTTTTTGTTATAATGTACTTTATTTTTTCTTAGTTTACTTGTTTATTTTTATATAAATGGAATTTATTACGATTCTTTTAATAAAACGTACACTAACTGTATATGGTACGGTAGATTATTTTTATATGCTAGCATTTCTTCTTTGAAGATATCGAGAAACGTAGTCAAAAGCAAGTCTGTTTGGACTTGCTACGTTTGTCACTCCCAACTTGCAAGAAGTTTTTTATTTCTTTTCAAAAATTCAAGTGCCCGGAAAATATGAAGCGATTGGTACAAGTTAAAAACTAAAGCGGATTAGTGACCAGCGAAACTTCTCATTATTTATTAAGAAGGAAGGAAGAAGGTCATCTTTTTTGATCTGAAGGATTTGAAGGAACGGAAAATATAATGATGACTAGCTGACGCCCGCGGCTTCGCCCGCGTGGACTACTATTTTTTTTATCCCACGGCAACCATGAATTTTTTCGGAATAAAAAGCCTATGCCTAGCCTATGTCCTATTCCCGATCATTATCTATCTATGTTTCAAATTTCAGCTTAATCGGTTCAGTAGTTATGGAGATACGTGGTAACAAACATTCTCACACACACACACACACACACACGGACTTTCGCCTTTATAATATTAGTAGGAATAGGATAAGATAATGATGACATTAATCTAGAATTAGAAGGACATAGGCTATGTATAGACGAGCTATTTTAAGATGGGTTGAACCTACTTTAAAATGAACGAAAAGTGAACCGTCTGATTTTACCTAAAGGCCAAATATATTTTGCAGACGGCACCCGCTACAGCTTGTGTCGAAACCCAAATTTCTTATTCGTCGAAATAGAAGGGGAATTCCGTAGACAGGCTGTCACATAAATTCAATTTCACACGGCGTCGCTAAATGAAGATGCGTCGTTCTTTCAAATTGGAGCCGTTATACAAAACCCTGTGTGATAGATACTATGTTTCTGCCTCTGCTTTCTTCTAAATTGTTGAATGGTATATGACGGCTGTTTTAATAGAATAGAATAGAAAAAGTTTTATTTTCGATGATTTCTATAATTTCTTTAACTGTAGGAAAAAAAAATTGGTTAATACAAATTAGCAATTCGCGTCTTTTTTAGTTTCAATTCAATTGATTTCTTTCTTTAACTTCATAGCAGAAAGAAAAAGGACCTTTGGCACCTAAGCCCGTCCGATAAACGGACGTATTAAATCGATCTCTATTTTTTGGAAAATCAACGCGACGCGGCCTTGTTTTGTTAGCAAAATAACATAAAAATGGGGTGTTGAAGACAGGACTACTGTAGAGATAATGAGATATGGCGATGTATTTTAAGATAATTTGTCCGCATGGGGAATGGTTTGTGTACGCAAAAACATAACCTAATTGGCACGTGTAGTGAAATTTTAAGAGGCCGGCGTAATACCAAAATAATATGAAATTTCACTTTCAAAAATAAAATAAAATTTGAGCATATTTTTAACACTTTATGTTGTTGGATTGTGGGATCCAGTGGGCTGATTAGATTAGATTAGATTATGTTATTACTAGCTTCCGCCTGCGGCTTCGCTCGCGTGAAACCCGGACAAAAAGTAGCTTATGTCACTCTCCAGCCCTCCAATTATCTCCACACAACAAATCATGTCAATACGCTCTGTTTTGACGTGAAAGCAGAACAAACAAACAAACAAATAAACACACTTTCACATTTATAATATGGGTATGAATGGATATGGATTTGGATTAAGGTAGTATTTATCTAGGTCCCTGTTACACTTTTGTTCCAAAAAACTTACTACCGAACAAATGAAAAGAAAACGTGACATTTTTGTCACTACAAAGATTTTAATTCAATTTGGTCACATTTCGTAATACTTAAGTAAGTTTTTTGGAACAAAAGTGTAACATACTCGTAAACCTAGATAAATACTGCCTTAATCTAAATAATAACATAAACTGATAAAAATATTGAACTTTAAATTTTAAATGATTTTGGTATTAGGTACGTTTGTATGGAAATTCGTCTGTCGCAGGCCCCTTAAGGGCACGTGTTTTGTGTATAATGTTGTAGCTAATTATATTCTTGTAACCAATTCTGGTGACGGAGTATTTAAGTCACCTCAAGGTTTCCTTAACGACTTTGTAGTCGGTACGGATAATTTGACGTGCTTTCCAAAGTACGGAAGCACTCAGTTTTTATTAAAAACGTGCTTCCGTAACTTCCTCTTTTTTTTAGTTCAAACTTCTTAAAAATAAAGAAAGTTCTACATTTGACTGTTTGTACGTTTTTACGTATGTTTCTGTTTACAGATTTTTCCTCCGTTTAATTGTGGACCGATTTGTTTTTTATTAAAAGGATATTTCCACAATTGTCAAAATCAGGGAGGTGAAGTCAGATTTAAATTTTTGTCAAAAACTATCATTTTACACTGGTCTTCAAAAGTTAGTACCACACTTTACCTAATAAAGGCCTAGTAACCCAGGTAAAATCAAGTCGTGAGACTAGTGTTAAATATATCACAGCAAACGACAGCTCAACTATACAAGCGCTTATTACGTTATCCTTATTTGATCGATGTAACGTTAGCGCGAAAGCTATTACGCCGACAGTTTTTATATCGAGTCGACATTTTATCGATGATTTATTTTTCCGAACTGATATTAGTGAAAGAGCTATGAATTGATAGTTTTTATCTAGATAAAATGAGTTCTAGGTAGCGCTCTAGGCGACAGCCATTTAGGAACCTGAGCTAATACAATGTTATAGAGAGGGTAACTTCTTGTTAGTTTATTTGATTTATTTTATTTGATATTCTTAAATTATAATACTTTTGGTGCACCCCTGCCATTTCTACCATCTCATTCTTTTCATTCCTTCAAAAAAGAAAGAGGTTCTTTGTTCGGCTGTATGTTTTTTATGTATGTTTACCGATTTTTCCGCCAATTGGGACCGATTATAGTGAAAATGTATTGTTTGCAAGGGTAAATACCCAGTGTGGTCTTAAAAAAATTTGGTGAGGATCTGACAAAGATCTTTGGAGCTATGAACAGAAATGCACTTCGAGAGAGCAGAAAATTGCTCAGCTTATCAAATTAAATAAATTAATATACATAAATTGTAGTCGGTTTTTTAATTATTAATTAAAGCACATGTTGGACAGTTCACTGTGAATGTTATAGTTGACTCCACTCGGCCAACACGGCTCTCTGTTATTGAAACATTGAAACATAAATAAATATCTTGAAAATTCTAATTTAAAGTACTAGTTTCAAGAGAGACTATCCAAGTTCTAATGCAAAAGGAGAGAGATAGTAACTGAGTGGTAAATGTATAGAAGCTCATTGAAAATTGGATCCTTCCCAAATTTGTTTCCAGTTTTGGTACCGACTACGTAGGTATTCCATTTCTTACCTATTTTTCAAAAAACGGTGTTTGTTATAGAACGGACGTAATTTTTTTTTCTGTTATGAACAGATTTTTCGGTTTTTTGACGACTTTTGTGGTGCAGTGAACGATGGCCCGCCTGAAACACAGAAAGTTGCTGGTGGTGGGTTCGATTTCCGCCGCGTGACAAATGTCTGTATGATCTGCAATTATTTGTCTCGGGTTTGGGCGTTTTTCTATTTATGATATTTATGTATTCACAATAAAAAGGAGGTATATTATATCAATTATATAAGGAAAATAAAGGGTATATAAACCAAGAAACAAAGCAACTTTTAGATCAAAGGAAAATATTATACATAGGAAAAAGAACAAAAGAAATCCAATCTAAAATAACAAAAATAAGTAAAGAAATCAACAGGAATATCAAGTGTGAAAAGAAAAGAAAAAGACAAGAAACTTTTGAAAAATTCATAAGTAAGACAGGAGCTCTACAAAAAGCATATAAATTACTCAGCGACAAGTCTGAGTGGGCACCAAACGTAAAAAATAAACAAGGTAGAGCCCTCTATAAACGTCCCGATATAATAAAGGCGGCAACAAGCTTCTACAAAGAGCTCTATGCTTGCGACACAACGCAACCCCACCCTGATGAAACATGTCTAATGTACTCTAACACAGAACTGGAACCGCAAAGTATCCTAACTTCAGAGATCGAATTTGCTATAAAAACTCAGAAAAATGACAAGACTCCAGGGAATGATAACATCGTCAACGAAGCACTAAAATCACTTTGTGAGCCATTACTGAAGCCTCTACAGTTACTATACAACAACATTTTAAAAGTTGAAAAAACCCCAGATCAATGGTCAAAATCAACAATAACTTTGATCCACAAGAAAGGAGATCGTTCAGACTTAAGTAACTATAGGCCTATTAGCCTCATGACAAATATGTACAAAATATTTGCAAAAATAATTTTACGAAGGATAACAAAGGCTCTCGATGAACAACAACCACGCGAACAAGCTGGTTTTCGTAAAGGATTTTCAACGATGGATCACATCCAGGCTGTCACACAGATTATAGAAAAGGCAAACGAATATGGCAACACTTTATACCTATGCTTCATTGACTTCAAAAAAGCTTTTGATTTACTAAAACATGACGCAATATGGACCTCTCTTTCTCACCAAGGCATCAATGTAAAATATATCAACATAATTCGAAGCATCTACTCGAAATGTCATGCTAAAGTACGGCTAGAACGGGAAGGTACTGAGTTCCCTATACAAAGAGGCGTTCGTCAAGGGGATCCGCTATCTCCAAAAATTTTCTCAGCAGTACTTGAATCAGTCTTTAGGAAACTTACATGGGAGAGGAGGGGAGTCAAGGTTGATGGCGAGATATTAAGCCACCTTCGCTTTGCGGACGACATTGTTGTATTTGCCGAAAGCGCACGAGATCTAGAGTCGATGGTAAATGATCTGACGAGAGAGAGTAAAGAAGTAGGATTGTCAATAAACTTATCTAAGACAAAAATAATAACAAACGGAGTAAATGAGGTGGTAACTATAGATGGCGAAATCATAGAGTACGTCCCGGAATATGTCTATCTCGGCCAACTAGTGTCCTTCGAAAATTCCACCCAAAAAGACCTACAACGAAGAATTGCTATAGCGTGGAAGAAATACTGGGGAGTCAAAGAAATAATGAAGAATAAAGAGATACATTTAAAAATAAAGAAAAAAGTCTTTGACATGGCCATACTTCCATGTCTCACATACGGCTGTCAGACATGGTCCCTAAGAAAAGAAGATGAAGAAAAACTAGCTGTGTGTCAGAGGAAAATGGAAAGGAGTATGATTGGAATAAAAGTGTCTGACCGAATCAGCAATAAATCAATAAGGAAAAAAACGAGAGTAACAGACATCAAGGTACGCATACGACAGTTAAAATGGAGGTGGGCAGGACATGTCTGCAGATTGGGAAACGATAGGTGGGCAAAGCGGGCCACCGAGTGGATTCCACTGGATTGCAAGCGCAAGCAGGGCAGACCAAAAAAGAGATGGAGAGACATATTTTTACAAAGATGTGGTCCAGAGTGGATGAGGAAGGCTAGGGAGAGGGACGAATGGAGAGATTTAGGGGAGGCCTACGCCGTGGAGGCGACTACTGCTGAAAACGTGGATAGGTTAAGTAATTAGTTATTAAGTTTGTGTAGCAGTATGAATAAAGGCTTTTTTATTTTATTTATTTATTTATTTATATTATATCAGTCGTGCGTGTAGTCAAACTCTGCTCACTTTGCGTCTAGCTAGCTCATGTTGTTTGAAATGTACAGCATTATTTATTTATTTATAAATGTAGAGGTCATCCATAAAGTCCGTGATTTTTTTATTCATCCCCCGTCCTTGTCACAGTTGGTCACATTACCCCCCCCCCCCCCCCCTGCTGTGACGTCACACATTTTGCAATTTTTATCTAGAAATTATTATTTTATTTCATTTGATGTATAAGATTTGGAAAATGACGTCACGAAACTTAGGACCCCTCCCACCCCTTGTCATACCATGTCACACTTTGTCGACCCCCTCTCGGCCCTTAACGTGTGACGTAGGTACTTTATGGAGATCCCTAAGTTACACTTACAGCACTCATAAAACGGTCATCGAATTTTAGCTAACGTGGCCTTCAGCAACGTAGTAAACTCTAGTCTGGCCAGAATTGAACTTTATGCGTTCTCGGTTTACTATCAAGCTGATATGGAATTATCTTCGGCGATGTCAAATTTATAACAGTTTAGGATACGAGACATATTGACCTATATCCTTGACTCTCTAAGATCATGAATTTAAATCCAAGTTATCGTTTAAGAAAACCATTAAGCACATATTTGATGCACCACAGAATAGAAAATACTAAAAAAATTAATATAACTAGCTGTGCCTATACCATTTCCATTCCATTTTTTACTACGAGTTCATTTCTTTTATGGAGCCGTGCTGGCGGCGAGAGATGGTACCTCAACTTTCGATCCAAAGATCGTGGGTTCAAATCCTGGCCATGCAAAAATTATGAAAAATGATTTTTCTGTTAGCAAAATGTATATGTGCATTAAACACGAGTTCTAAACGGCCAAGGAAAACATCGTGAGGAAACCTGCGGCTTAGTCAGCCCCACACGTATTGACCATGTATTTCCTGTGGATATGGCCGGTTAAGCTGAGAGGATGGTTTAGGTGCTGAGCAAGCCTACTTCATCTCAATGTCCCAGGCACTACAGTGACTCGTTAAGTGTAGGCAAAGATTGCCTCCTGACACTGTATAAATCTAGTAAAGATGTAAAGTCTTATGTTTTTCGTTTATGGGATATGGTTCCCATTGATATTGGGATATGGTTCCCATTATATTCACCCCACACAACCACATGCCACGTCAAAGATTTATATTAGGTCTTGCCGGTCAGAGATACGTTAACATGTTGACTTAGGCCTTTTACGGGCACCCTTTTGCATTACTGTAAATCAGACGGTCAACGCGGCCCTGATAACACGAAAAGACCGTAGCTAAGACTAAGGGCTGTATTACACCGGGCAACACTGTGCGGCATTGCGGCATGCCACAAGGCCGCATGCTACAGAATAAAAAATGTCGCACATTGTGGCAAGAACCGTGCGACATGGCAACACCTTGCGTCATGTGGCAGACTGACCCAAGCACGCTGTTGCCTCGGCGTAAAATAGGCTGCCGCATGGCACTAATGCCGCAACTGCTTTCTATTTGTAGCATGCCACGAGATGTCACATGTCACAATATGTAGCATGCGGCACTGTCGCACGTTGTTGCCCTGGTGTAATTCAGCCTTAAGTGTCGATAATGTTGTGGTGCCATTGGTTTTTCCGGTCTCTGTATTTTGGGTCAACGAAAAGCCTGTATACACACATCAAGAAAGATTACAATCACTTTTAGAAGTTGTAATATTTTTTGATCCCTAAAAATATTTTAAAAATCTCTATGTGATATTCTATTCTTCTTATAATCCTTTGTTTCTTTGTATAAAAACGAAGTCGATGGTTTTTTTTTTAATTTTAAAAAATGTTATGTGTGGCCGAGGGGTATAAAGTACCTCGACTTTCGATCCAAAGATCGTGGGTTCGAGCGCTGGCCGTGCAACGATGGATTTTAGAGCTCTAAACGGTAAAGGAAAACATCGTGAGCAAATCCGCGGCTTATTCAGCCCCTGACGTATTGACCATATCTTTTCTGTGGATATGGCCGGTTAAGCTAAGAGGATGGTGTAGGTGCTGGGCAAGCCTACACCATCTCAACATTGTCCCAGGCACTACAGTGTCCCAATAAGTGTAGGCAAAGATTGCCTCCTGACACTGAATATGAAATCATCTAGTAAAGTTGTAAAGGCGCAGGCCAGATAGAAGAGATGGGGCGCAGACATTTTGTCTCTTCCGCGTCCCTTTCATACAAAATGTGACGGCGACCCGTCTCTTCTGTATGTTTTGCGGCGCGACGCTTCTATACATTTTCTATGAAAGGGAAGCGGAAGAGACATAATGTCTGCGACGCGTCCTCGTCTTACGTCTTTTCTGTATGTCCCGCGCCTTAGACAGAACTCAATCTTTAAAACTTTTTTCTCAGTGGGATCCTTGTGTAACCTCTACTTTATTATTCAGTGATCACTGATCATACGCATATAAACAGTTTACACACTTTATCATCCTACTCCCGTCATTTTCGCGCGGCCGATGTCGGTGAGCTAATGTTTGCGCCCATCGTTGCTTGCCGAGCTCTCTGCCGCGCCTCTAGAGGAAGTATAATATTTGGTTGTCTACTGTAAGCAACGTGGAATACAGATTTTAATATAAAAAGCCTTAGTCGGAAAATACGGATAAAATAGTCTAGTTTATGAGATATTTTAAATAAGGATATCATAGTGGGCAAGTTCTTTTTTTTTATTGAAGTGAGTTTATGTTACATATTTTAGTCAGACCAAGCTTGTCTGAGATTTTATGTGAATAAAAAATTGTGCATGTATTTTGACGAAAAGCAGTTTTGACTAAAAGGTATTTGACAAAACGCACCTTTGGCAAAAATTGGGTAGTGACGAAAAGCAGTTTTCACGATACGCATGTCGAAATAGGAGTTGAGATGTCATTTGCAGAAACAGGGTTATTAAACAAAAACAATAGAGCGTAAAATAGTAAACAAAAAAAAAACCCTGCATCGCCTATAGAATATGAATACCTAATGGGTAAATAAATAAATAAAATAAAAAATGTTGGACATTTCACACAGCATCAGGTAGCCCCAAGCTAAGCAGAACTTGTGTTATGGGAACCACACGACTGATATACTACTTAAATACTTTTTTTAAACTGAAAAATCTTATCAAAATTTTCAATTCCGACGGAAAAAAATTTTGATAAGATTTTTCAGTTTAAAAATGTAAATACCCAAGTGTGGATTAACACTATAACAAAATAAAAAATTATACTTAAATACTTTTTAACACAAAGAAACACGAGACAAATATTTACAGAACATACAAACATTTGTCCCGCGGTGCCCACCAAGAACAATATGAGCCATTTGCGTATTGTTCTTCCATCTATGGTTGAAATGTAGTACAAAACAACTATATGTACTATCCTTATATAAAACACAACTAAAACATGCAAAAACATTTTCACTTTCAAAGGTAACTTACATACTAACAAACACAAGTTACAATTTTCTTGAAAAACAATTACCTAACCATAAGAAAAATCAGCAGTTATTAAAATTTAAACGACTCATCCTCATGACATAACACAGAGAACTACTTAATTATCTATAGTAGTTACCAAAAAAAAAACAAGGACTTTGTATAACTAAAAATATTCCTACAACCCTCAACAAAAAAAACTTAAGTTACTTAAATTATATTTTACACTAAGCATTGATTACTTTTCTCAGTCACAGACTGGAAGGACTACTAACTTTGAAGTTGGACGTTTGATCAAAGAATTTTTTGTGCGCAGAGTAACTACTCGTGTGACATTGTGGGCATCGGAATGCTTATCTACAATTATACCTAATAACCATCTACTTGGGGGTAAATCATCCTCCATAACCAAAACCACATCACCTTGTTTAGGTTCTGGATTTTGATCCCTCCACTTGTATCGTTTCTGTAACTGGTGGACGTAATCTCGAGACCAACTACGCCAAAAATCTTGTAACATTCTCTGTGTAAGTTGCCAACGTCTCAGCATAGACAAATTAGATGTTTCGAAATTACGATCCGGAACCGTAACAAGTGGTTCTCCCACCAAGAAGTGACCTGGTGTCAGAATAGACTGTATGTCTGACACACCATCTATTCTAGATATTGGCCTGGAATTGAGGCATGATTCAATTTGTACCAATACCGTGGCCATTTCCTCATAAGTGAGAGTAGTATTCCCAATAACCCTTTTCAGATGGAATTTCGTCGACTTTATAGCCGCTTCCCATAAGCCTCCGAAGTTCGGCGCACGAGGTGGGATAAAATGCCATGCAGTAGAGTTTGTAGCTAAACTTTCAAATATTTCTCTGCCCACCGTGGACTTTGTCGCGTCAAAAAGAATACGCAATTCTTGAGCAGCACCGACAAAATTACTTCCATTGTCGCTATATAAATCTGTGCAATGACCTCGCCTGGCAACGAATCTTCGAAATGCGGCTAGAAATCCCTGTGAAGTGAGATCACTCACGGCTTCGATATGTACCGCACGCGTTACCATACATATGAACAAGCATATATAGCCCTTATAAGAATGGTGGCCTCTTCCCTTTGTGGTTCTCATGTAAACAGGTCCAGCATAATCTACGCCAGATTTTTCAAATGCACGGCCTGGAGTTACTCTGACCGAAGGTAATTGACCCATTATTTGATTTTGTGTTGCAGCTGCATTTTTAACACAAATTGTGCATTTACGAACCTTGCTCTTAACTAACTGCTTGGCTCCTATTATCCAGTATTTGGTGTACAAGTAACTGAGCATCAATTGAGGACCTCCATGCAAGGTATTTTTATGAGCATTGTCAACCAGTAATTTAGCTAAATTTCCTTCCTTGGGTATTAATATTTGATGTTTTTTATTTTCAGAAAAATCTGAATTCTCCAGCCTGCCTCCTACACGTAACACCTGTCTTTCGTCCAAAAACGGATTTAATGATAATAATTTACTATTTCTGTTTAGCTTTCTTTTCTTTGATATTGCTTTAATCTCTTCTTCAAACCATTTGCCTTGACACTGCTTTATACAACACTCTTCCGCATTCTCTATTTCCTCGCGGCTTAATATAGAGCTATTATGCCGTTCCAATTTTGGTTTCTTTAGATTTAAGAAGCGTCTGCAGTAAGCCACTACCCTTAACAACTTTGTAAAGGATGAATACTTCTCCCACAAACTATCTTCACTCGCTATAACATGCATACATTCTTTTCTAGTAGCCTCTTCCAAATTAGTTTGTAAAGCTTGTGGTTTTCCTCCTTTAATTTCTGTTTCTTTAAGAGTTAACTAATTCAGTTGGACTCAACCCTCTCGACGCCATATCTGCTGGATTAGATTTCGAGGAAACATGATTCCATTGATGCGGTTCTAACGATTGCATTATGGCAGTAATTCTATTGGCAATAAATGTTTTCCATCTGCTTGGATGACTATTCAACCATGCTAAAACTACGGTTGAATCTGTCCATGCGAACCAGTTGCTTTTGGGAACTTGCATAACAGTTCCTATTTCCGCTAACAGTTTAGACAAAAGAACCGCGCCACATAACTCCAATCGTGGTATCGATACCTGCTTGATTGGAGCTACCTTTGTCTTTGCAGCGATTAAATGAACATTAATTTCACCATCAGCACCAATAACTCGAATGTATACTACTGCTGCATAAGCTACTTGAGATGCATCACTATATCCGTGCAACTCTACGAGTTTGTCACTGTCAGTACATTCCACATAGCGAGGAATTTTTAACTGTTCTAGATCATTTAGGTTTTCGCGGTAAGTTATCCATTCTTCTAATACATTTTCCGGAACTTCCTCATCCCATGATATTCCTGCTAACCATAACTTTTGAATGATTATTTTTGCTTTAATAATTACAGGTGCTACCCAACCGAGAGGATCAAATAATCTAGCAATTTCTGATAAAATATGTCTTTTTGTTACAGATCCATCTAGTTTACGAAGGGTCACCGTGTAGTTGTAAAGGTCATCACGTCGGTTCCAGGTAAGTCCCAGAATTTTCATTATTGAATCCATTTTAACTTCTAGTTTCCTGTCCAAATTATTGTCATCTTCTTGTTTTTCCTTAATTTTTTGTAATAACTCCTCATTATTGCTTGACCATTTCTGTAACTTAAATCCTGCTTTCTCAAGAAGTCCATTCATTTGCTTGTAAAGTTCAATGCCCTCCTCTACATTTTGACAGCCAGTGAGCAGATCGTCCATGTAAAAGTCCGTTGTCAATCGTTCTGCAGCTACCGGATATAGATGACCTTCATCTGCCGCTAATTGCATGAGACTTCGAACAGCTAGATGAGGTGCACACGCTGTCCCAAATAATACCCTCACTAATTTGTACTCTGAAATTTCTGTTTCAGGACTGCTTCGCCAGAGGATGCGTTGAAAATTAGCATCGTCTGCATCCAATTTGATTTGATGATACATCTTCTCTATATCTGCAACTAGTACTACAGGATGTTTGCGCCAACGCATTATTAGATGTCGAAGATCCATTTGTAAAGTAGGCCCAACCATTAGATCGTCATTTAGCGAAACACCATTCGTTCCTTTGGAAGAAGCGTTCATCACAATTCGGACTTTTGTTGTTTCCTTATCCTCTCTTATAACTTCATGATATGGCAGATAAACTGCATCCTTTCCCTTTTCACTTTCAGTCACAGGAACCATATAATTCAACCTTAAATACCCCTCAAAGATTTTTTGATATTCTTCTTTTAACGCTTCATTTTTGTCCAACCTTTTCTCTAGCGATTGCAATCTCCTTAATGCTATTTGCTCTGTGTTGCCTTTGCTGCACGTAGGATTTTCATTGCGAAACGGAAGTTTTACTATATACCGTCCTGATTCATCCCGAATTGTGGTTCTAGCAAAAAAATTCTTCACAGAGGGTTTCTTCTTCTGATAGTATCTTCTTTTCTTCATAAACTGATTCAGCTTCTAATTCCCAAAATCTTTTTAAAATTTCATTTTCATCCGTAAAAGTACCGTGCATAACTATAGTAGAACCGTTCAATTCCGTTTTGTTGGTACCTACCATTCCCGAAACAATCCAACCGAAAGACGTTGATTGAGCCATTAATAGTCCACTGGGATCTTTGCGCACTCCTTCTTTTAGAATCTGACAAAATATGTCAGCGCCTAATAAAATATCTATTTTATTAGGGGTATGATAGTCAGGATCCGCTAAACAGAAGCTCGACGATTCTAACCATGGTACAACTTCTACTTGTTTTCCCGGAAGGAAGGATGTGATGGTTTTTAACACATATGCTTTAACCTGTATTATTTCATGAGGCTCCACTTTAGATTTTAGATTTATATTCACAACATATTTAGATTGAACCGTCTTTTCCCCACCTACTCCAGATATTGTGCCTCGAGCTGGTATCTTTTTAAGCTTTAAAAGCTGTACTACCGCTTCAGTCACAAATGAGGCTTGTGATCCCTGGTCAAGTAGGGCCCTTACCGTTTGGTATGATCCATTTCTTGCTTCCGCGTTTACCAATGCTGTTGCTAGCAATACAGATTTATTTCGTACAGAAGCTGTATTTGCTTGTATTTCGTCAGTGGGTTCTTCCACCGATTCCTCCGGTTGTTCTTCCTCCTCGCCTTCGGTTATCATAGCGGCCGTTAATTTTTCTTTGCTTTGAGTTCTAGGATGCAACAAGGTATTATGATGACGTCTGCAAATCCTACATTTTATTGGATTTTTACAGGCTTTTGCAGAGTGATTTACCCCCAAGCAGTTGAAACAGATTCCGTTATCCAGCACATATTGTCGACGAGAGTCACTATCTTGAGCTTGAAATTTCTTGCACATAAATAGTTTGTGATTTTCCGAACAATACGAACAATGGTTGATGTTTTCAGACTGCGCAGCATGCATTGATCTAGTTTTATTAACGACTTTGTTGTTCGATTTTTGCCCTACAAACTCTAGAGCTCGAAATCTGTTTGTTATAAAACTACTAAATTGCTCGAAAGTAGGTAGAGTATCAGATGCAATACTTCCAGTAACATGTAACTCCCATTGTTTGCGAGTCTCACCGTCCAACTTGAAAGTAAGTATGTGTATTACAATAATGTCCCAAGTTGAGACATCTACTCCTACATTGACCAACGCACTTAAGCACTCTGAGGTAGTGTCTATCAACTCTTTCAGACCTTGTGCCGACTCAACCAGTAGGTTTTTTTGACTAAACAACCTTTTTAGTATACAATTTGATAAATATTGTCTATTGTCGTATCGGTCTATTAACAATTTCCAGCACTTATCGTAATTGTCTTTTGCTATGGGAATTTGTCTAAGAAGCTGCTCTGCTTCTCCTGTTAAATATCCTTTTAGGTAGTGCATTTTTTGCACATTATCTAAATTTTCATTATTTTGAACAAGTGATAAAAACAAGTCTCTAAAAGTGACCCATTCCTCATATTTCCCGGAAAACTTGGGAATAACTATTTTTGGCAGTACAAACTTTGACATCAAAGGTGCCATGTGTCCCCCCTCATTCATTACAACTGAAGATTCCGTTCGAGATGATTTCCCAAAATTATTTATAAGAGTTTTCAATTCGGTTTTGTACTCTAAATAAATCTCTTCGGCTTGGTCATATATATCTTGTTTGATATAATCATGTGCCATCATTTTTACACCATACATTTCCAACAATTGTTGGTGTGTTTTCACAAAAGAAGACCATATGTAACACTTAAATTATTACATCGCCATCTATTGGCGCATTGCAAAACTAAAACCTTGACTTATTTGTGCGCAAGAGTTCATCAGCTAACGAGTACCAAACTTTTCACCTAGATGGCGGTGCGCTTAGTTGTACATTTCTCAATAACTTTGTCCTTTGTTATTAAATATTTAAATTACAAAATTATTAGCTGAATTTAGATAATTCATTTGCGATTTTTGGTGCATTTTAAAAATCAAAATTAACTTAGTAAATAAATACCAAAGACTAGATTTTTTTGTTTGTTATTATTTTTTTTTTTGTTTTACGGATGTCAACGTCTTGTCAATATGGCTGTCAATGAAGAGGTTAGTGTTGGACAGAGGTCGGTGAACTTGGTATCGAAGATTCTGTTTGAAAGTTTTGAAAAATCAAAAGTTGTTTTTTTTTTACAGGCGAAATCGTATTTTGTTGCAGATTTTCTATAATAGTTGAGTTTCAGGCGATCGTTGTCTTTTCCATGTGTGCTACGCCTCCCGACATAAGGGGTTTTTGAAATAATAACTAGGTAGACCCAAAAGGTCAAGGGTCACATCGAACCAAGCTACGTCTTGGATGTTGGAAAAGCAACGCGCCTCACTAAACAATTTAAAAGTCCCTTTTTATGCTGGGGACCGCTGAAGATGGCGGTCCCTGGAAAGCATTCTAAATTTTATTGTGTTTGACTCGGTCTAGTGGATAGATCCTCTTCTATTTTGAAGAATATGAAAACTAAGGATTGATTGCGAGAGAGATATTGGTGAGTATAGGCGAGGGAGCTCCAAGATCGAAGGGATTGAGATCTTGAAAATAGATGCCATGTGGCATATTTGTAAAACGTTTTATCTTTGTTTTAGAACATTTGATAGATGAACAATTTGAAGAAACCTAATTTCTATTGGACAATTGTTGCGGAGTACATTTGAGGAGTTCTGAAATGTTGCAGTATTGGTTTATCCGGGTGAGTGTCACGTGTCTGTAATCCGGAGTTGTCTCCATCATCATGTTTTATTAGAATTTTGTCTGTAGCAAGCAAGTGTGGTAGATGCACACATGAACGCATGCTTGCATTTAGTAATTTAGTAAATAACATTTCAGGTTGAGGCTCGGTCCTTGGGCAGGGATAACATCTTACATCCAGCACATCCCGGTCTGCGAGTGGTGAGCCGAGAGGTCGACTCCTATCATCCAGGGCCGCATTTTAACGATCATGTCCTCGGCCACGGTATCCCACACCGATTAGTCGTATCAGGTGACTTTGTTCTATTATTTTGGCTCCGTTCTATTGAAATTTATTTATCCTTCGGTACTGCTCCATTAGAATTTTACAGCGTATTTAATATAGGGAGAGTTTTGTGCATAAGACAAGGTTGATAGGTATTTTAGTTATGATTCAGGTTTGAAACCTGGTTGTTGTTTATCTAGGTAGTTTTGTACTTAGTATATGATAGTTAAGTTGACATAATAGTTTAGAGTGTTCAATATTTCTCTCACAATTTTTATTTTTTGGTGCAAGCTTTGTTGCACACCGTGGCTGCCCTCTTCTGGGGTTATTGTTATACCTGTGTTTGGTTGCTTCCAAGGTCATTAGAATTGTATAGATTTTCTTGTTTGGGTAGGTAATAATTTTCTTTTGTCATTATTTGAACTTAACTTAAATTCCTTATTTGTCATGTTTAGACTCACTTTGTTTGCTTCACAAAAATTAAAATTAGAATCATAATCTTACTGCTAGAAAATAAAACAACGTGCTTATTGCATATCTCGCTTCATTTAATAAACAGGTTATATTGTAACAACATCTGTATCGTTTCATTCTACTTTATCATTGTGTTTAGGACATTCGAGCTTTTGTCCTCATAGGTATCCAAAGTATAAAGCTCGTGGCGCCCATACCATTCTTCCTGTACTTCTAGCATAATTTAAGAACCCAGACTAGCCAGGCATACCATCTTTGAAAAACCAGACAGATCACTTTAATAGGTCACAATTGGCGCCCAACGTGGGGCTCAGGAAGATTTGGTTGTTTTGTTTAGTTTAGTATATTGTTTTTGAAACCTTGTATTGGAAACCTTGTATTGGAAACCTTGTATTGGAAACCTTGTCTTTTGCACAACTCTCATCTTAGTCTCAGTATTGTTTACCGCTAGTATTATAATATAGCATATTATTATGTAGTAGTGTTGGAAATTGTAATTAGTAACTTTGATTTAGCCGTAGTATAGTTATACGGATAAAGTTATTTATCTAAGTGGAATTTGTTAGTTTTAAACACAGTATTGCAAAGCTGTGTTCATGAACATAAGTTTATTATGTAGGTACGTACTGCACTCTACTCTCTCTATTTATTCTCGCTTAAAATGAATACTAATTTAGACGTTTGATGGTAGTTTTTGATCAAAGAGAAATTTGTCTTTGAAGTTTTGGAATTTTAAACTGGTCTTGAAATTTAAAATGTTTTTTTTAAATAAATAGCCGTGATTTAAATGTGGCGGAACATATTTTGGCTTGATGGTTTGAGATGGTTTGTTGTTTGGTTTGTTTGGTTTTGTTTTTTGTGGTTATCTGCAATTTTGTTTGTTGTTCAGTTCGGACATTCTAGGCTCTGAACATGGTATTGTAAAGCCGTGTGTATAGGTTTGAGCTTAGATTGTTTTGAATTTTTTTTTTTTTTTTTTTGGTTGTTTTGTACACAGTATTGTAAAGCTGTGTACTCACACATAAATAGGTTGTCGGGTTCTCTGTCTTCGATCCTTTGTGAGCTCTGAAGAATCACATATTGTCAAAGTGTGATTCTGCATATAAGGAGAAGAGGAGGAGAATCAGCGCCGTCGTTTGATGGTGTTGGACATGGCACCTTGCAGATTTTCATTTGTTAGTCTTTGTTTGTTTTTTTTTTTTTTGTTTTGGCTATTAGGTTTTTCAAACAAAGGAGCGGTGGAAGTAACTCCTTCAAATAAATAAGCCTATGCTAGGGCGGTTGTTGGAAACCCTTTTACAAAGCCTTATTCCAACATTCTCACCTAAATTTTGTTTTTGTTTATTGTTCGTTTGGCATTTGGGTAGGTACTTCAAACAAAGGAGCGGTGGAAGTAACTCCTTCAAATAAATAAGCCTATGCTAGGGCGGTTGTTGGAAACCCTTTTACAAAGCCTTATTCCAAAATTCTTGTCTAAATTTTATTTGTTTTGTGGATTTGTTGGTATCGTGTTCGTTTGCTTTTATGTTGGAATGATGAATCGTAGGATAGCAAGTCACTGACAATTTTAGTAGCTTACCCCATAGAAGACATGTAAAACTCTTTTTCTTTTTTTTTATATTTTTTTCTTTTGTTCCTTAGCAAAGCGGTAATGTAACACTTAAATTATTACATCGCCATCTATTGGCGCATTGCAAAACTAAAACCTTGACTTATTTGTGCGCAAGAGTTCATCAGCTAACGAGTACCAAACTTTTCACCTAGATGGCGGTGCGCTTAGTTGTACATTTCTCAATAACTTTGTCCTTTGTTATTAAATATTTAAATTACAAAATTATTAGCTGAATTTAGATAATTCATTTGCGATTTTTGGTGCATTTTAAAAATCAAAATTAACTTAGTAAATAAATACCAAAGACTAGATTTTTTTGTTTGTTATTATTTTTTTTTTTGTTTTACGGATGTCAACGTCTTGTCAATATGGCTGTCAATGAAGAGGTTAGTGTTGGACAGAGGTCGGTGAACTTGGTATCGAAGATTCTGTTTGAAAGTTTTGAAAAATCAAAAGTTGTTTTTTTTTTACAGGCGAAATCGTATTTTGTTGCAGATTTTCTATAATAGTTGAGTTTCAGGCGATCGTTGTCTTTTCCATGTGTGCTACGCCTCCCGACATAAGGGGTTTTTGAAATAATAACTAGGTAGACCCAAAAGGTCAAGGGTCACATCGAACCAAGCTACGTCTTGGATGTTGGAAAAGCAACGCGCCTCACTAAACAATTTAAAAGTCCCTTTTTATGCTGGGGACCGCTGAAGATGGCGGTCCCTGGAAAGCATTCTAAATTTTATTGTGTTTGACTCGGTCTAGTGGATAGATCCTCTTCTATTTTGAAGAATATGAAAACTAAGGATTGATTGCGAGAGAGATATTGGTGAGTATAGGCGAGGGAGCTCCAAGATCGAAGGGATTGAGATCTTGAAAATAGATGCCATGTGGCATATTTGTAAAACGTTTTATCTTTGTTTTAGAACATTTGATAGATGAACAATTTGAAGAAACCTAATTTCTATTGGACAATTGTTGCGGAGTACATTTGAGGAGTTCTGAAATGTTGCAGTATTGGTTTATCCGGGTGAGTGTCACGTGTCTGTAATCCGGAGTTGTCTCCATCATCATGTTTTATTAGAATTTTGTCTGTAGCAAGCAAGTGTGGTAGATGCACACATGAACGCATGCTTGCATTTAGTAATTTAGTAAATAACATTTCAGGTTGAGGCTCGGTCCTTGGGCAGGGATAACATCTTACATCCAGCACATCCCGGTCTGCGAGTGGTGAGCCGAGAGGTCGACTCCTATCATCCAGGGCCGCATTTTAACGATCATGTCCTCGGCCACGGTATCCCACACCGATTAGTCGTATCAGGTGACTTTGTTCTATTATTTTGGCTCCGTTCTATTGAAATTTATTTATCCTTCGGTACTGCTCCATTAGAATTTTACAGCGTATTTAATATAGGGAGAGTTTTGTGCATAAGACAAGGTTGATAGGTATTTTAGTTATGATTCAGGTTTGAAACCTGGTTGTTGTTTATCTAGGTAGTTTTGTACTTAGTATATGATAGTTAAGTTGACATAATAGTTTAGAGTGTTCAATATTTCTCTCACAATTTTTATTTTTTGGTGCAAGCTTTGTTGCACACCGTGGCTGCCCTCTTCTGGGGTTATTGTTATACCTGTGTTTGGTTGCTTCCAAGGTCATTAGAATTGTATAGATTTTCTTGTTTGGGTAGGTAATAATTTTCTTTTGTCATTATTTGAACTTAACTTAAATTCCTTATTTGTCATGTTTAGACTCACTTTGTTTGCTTCACAAAAATTAAAATTAGAATCATAATCTTACTGCTAGAAAATAAAACAACGTGCTTATTGCATATCTCGCTTCATTTAATAAACAGGTTATATTGTAACAACATCTGTATCGTTTCATTCTACTTTATCATTGTGTTTAGGACATTCGAGCTTTTGTCCTCATAGGTATCCAAAGTATAAAGCTCGTGGCGCCCATACCATTCTTCCTGTACTTCTAGCATAATTTAAGAACCCAGACTAGCCAGGCATACCATCTTTGAAAAACCAGACAGATCACTTTAATAGGTCACACATAACTGTTCTAAAGACTCTAAACGTACTTGAACATAAGCTTCGGTTACTCTATCTTTGGGGGACTTTTTGAAATTTCGTTTCGCTTTAGCCAAATTATTATAATTATCAGTTTGCATTATTAATTTATCATCCATCTTTTAGCTTTACAATAATGATTTAGGTACTATATGGAGAAACAATTTACTAATGGTAAAATTCAACAATCCAAATTTTATAAAAATTTTCTAAGTGTTTGAAACATTAAAACAACAAAAAAAAAATCGGGCATGGATTCCCCGTCTCAACCAAATCCTTAAAATTATTCTAAGTCTAAATTTACTCATGCACTACTTTTAAAATTTAAAACCAGAGTTCCACAAATCTTCCATATATTTTCAAAGTACTTACAGTTTGTCCAGACTCAAGATTGATTCACTACACTTTAATAGACCAACACTATTTTCAAACAACTCCACTCAAAATGATGACTTTGACTTGATGCCGGTGTTGTATCGCAGCCAAAACAGCGATGGTTTCCTGCGCCCACTGGGCGCTTTCCTCCTCCGCGCTCCGGGTATCTCCACAAGATGAGCTCCTCCGGTTCTGCCTCCGTTCGTAAATGTCAACGTCAATGCAACGTCAACTCGGTAGGCAATCCGGTGTTAGCACCGCAGTAGCGATCCACTACTTTGCTAGGTGCGCGGGGTTGCGATTCCGCGGGGAACCACAGTAACGGCAAAAATTTCCTGCCACCCTTTGTATCCACTCCGATCCGACTACGAAGGACCATGAACAAGCTCGGACGAGGATACCAAGGGGGTGGCGAGTAATAAAAATACTAACATGTGTATAGTATAGATTTATATATTACTCAAAGACCATCACTCATACAACTGTTACCGAGCCGATGCGGTCGCAGACCTAAAACGCAACGATAGCGCGATCTAAAGTACGAGTGGCGCCATCTAGTTATGTAAAGACACACTAATCTTAAAACTACTTTTACACGCGGCGGGGATCGAACCCGCAACCTCCTGCATCACAGGGGGAACTTCACCCACTGCGCCACAGAGGTCGTCAAATAATACACTGAGGGTGGATTCTACCAAACTGTCATCTTACTCCCAGAGTAGTTATTCCATTAGCCGACAGAATTCGAAATACATTTGTATAGAAAGCGCAACCGAACATTATTAGGTGCATTCAAATTATCCTGGTTATAAGGTGTCAACTTTACAATGTCAAAATATTCAAACAAACAGCAGTTTATCTGTGGTTTAATCTCCAGATAAAACTTATTCCAGTTTGGTAAAATCCAGCCTGAAACGTTGAACACTGGTTAAACAACGTCCTGTCTTTATTTGTGGATAGTGACGAATAGAGACCGGACGTTGTTTAACCAGTGTTCAACTTTAAACATCTTTCATAAGGGGGTTAGTTGCTAAATATAAGAGGGTTCAACTAAACCACAAACGTCACGAAACGCGACTTCAAAGACACAAACGTTGGTTCAAAAGGCACCTACTTTAATTCAAACTACGCAAACCTTGATCCAGACGACTCCAACTTTATTGCAAACGACTGAGCGTTCAAAATGGCCGCCGGCAAAATGGCGGCGCGGCGCGGACACAAAATATTTCGTAAATAACCACGAACTTCCGTGTTTGTGGTAATTTCAGCGCTTATAGAGAAAATTCTGGAAACTGTTTACTGCTGACCCGAACGGATTTTCATTTTGGCGGTTTAGAGCGAAACTTTTTGATAGGTAATTTTGGCAATGCGAAAAATTTGTGTCCTCTGTGAAATATTAAAAGTAGTCAATGAAAAATGCTGAAATCTTATTACCTACCTACATTTTTAAATTAGAACTCAGCACTCCTGGTCATAAGCTTCTTAATCGCTATTCCAATCAGTCCTTTGATTTTTTTTCATTGTTGGTACTGTCCCTTTATGAGAAGTAATAGTTTAATCTACATTTTTAACCGAACTTCAAAAAAAGGAGGTTCTCAATTCATCGGAATCTTTGTGCTTTTTCACCGCTATGTTCACCGATTACTCGAAGACGCCTAAACCGATTTGGAAAATTATTTTTTTTGTTTGAAAGGGTATACTTTCCGATTGGTGCCACAAAAATTTGGTGAGTCTCGTGAGAGTGATCTTAGTTATGAACAGAAATGCATCTCGAGAGTGCAGAAAATTGCTCAGTTTATAACATTGAAGTTTGTTTTTTTATTTTTTAGTTTGGCCTCTTGTCCTTGAATAAGCTCAGTGGTAGCCATTTTGGTTTGAATTCCTAAGGCTCGGGCCAGACAGAAGAGACGTAAGACGAGGACGCGTCGCGGACAGAGCGCCAGCGGACAGCGTTGCGCCCGCGCCCCGTCTCTTCTGTATGTTTTACATCGCGACGCTTCCATACATTTTGTATGAAAGGGACGCGGAAGAGAATGTCTGTGCGTCTGCGCCCCGTCTGCGTCTTACGTCTTTTCTGTGTGTCCCGCGCCTAAGGTTTCAATTTTGGTCATGCACCAATGTATTTTTAACAACTTGAAACAATGATCAGAGGTACGATTCAGACCTTCTCGGAAAACATTCGGAACTTGGAAAGTGACTTTACTTCGCTGGAAAAACGACGAGTTTCCGAAGAAAATCTTTGAATCGGATGCATTTTCGGAAGTCTGAATCGAACTGCAGGTTCTCTATTTGGCTGTACCTACTTATGTTTTTCGCGAAAATGAACGAAAAAATAAAACAGTGAATTCAAATAAGTGAACTTATCTACGAGATAGAAATTCTCGAAAAGAGGATGTTGAAGAAAATGTAATAAAATGTACATTTCTTTGTGCTCAAAATGCTAATGTTTCTTCTTTAAATTGTCCTCGTAAAGGCCATTCGAAGTTGTCCCTCGTAAATACTAAATGGTTCATTTTATGTTCTTGTATCAAATTAGCTGAAATTATGACGACTGTTGCTCAACAGTTTTATTGTTCTTTTTAATTGCCGAATCGAGTTGAAGACGAGATTATTTTTAACCGAGTTTCAAGAAAGTGATAATTTTAAGCAGTAACGGCGTTGGCTTGTGAGGATACGCCTCGCCTTTTTGATATGAAGTTTAAACTTTTTCCACTTCTTCAAGTGCCTCTCCAACTTTTATTTTTTTGAATTCTAGATAGACCTTTGTTTAGCCACAATCTCACCTGATGGTAAGCGACGATGTGGCTGAAGATGGATCACAAAGGTCTAGAAGACACTTATTCACTCTTGACTTGAAGAGACTAGTGAAGGTCGGCTATCAGCTGCTGGAATCTTGCTCTGTCTTTTGCCAGGCGGAAGTTCGGATGCGCTGGTCATTCCCGTCCACTCCCGGATGTTGCGGAGCTACGACTTTTTCCTTCGACCAACTCCCCTCTTACTTATGAAAGATGTTTAAAGTTGAACACTGGTTAAACAACGTCCTGTTTGACACTATCAACAAATAAAGACAGGACGTTGTTTAGCCAGTGTTTAACTTTAAACATCTTTCATAAGTAAGGCCCCTCGTCTTTTGCCATGAACCTTACCCATCATAATTAATTGCAGAATCTGATACCATGCCTAAGCATATTTCAAAAGCTTTTAAATTCCTTCAAGATCTGATAAAATGTCTATCGTGCATCGGGGACAAAGTCGTGATCGTGTCCAAATGTCTGTAAAACAGTTAACAATTATCCTATCATTTTATTTACATACCTCGTCATCTACAATCAAAGGTGTGTGTCTACCGCACTTTGTATAGTTATGATCCGATTTATATTGAACTCGCTTATCAGACTTTTCTACACGACTGAAGCCACGTGCGGAAGTTGTAAGTAAAAACAAACTTCTTGTCTGTTCGTTGAATTGGAAAGTCTGGCAATAAAAGCTAGTAGCTTGAAAATAAAAAGGTGTAAAAGTGTTTTACACAACACGACACTATATTATAAAGCGCTCGTGGCATCGTTCCCTGATCGACGAGCGAGTAAAACCGCGGTCTTATACAGTGCCACAAGTATAAGTTGGCAGTGGCGATTTGAGGAACTAAAACGGAAAAACGGAAAAAGAGTATTAGGATGCGAAATATCATTAAACTATCATAAACAAATACGCAAATGATTAAATCTTTCTTACATATTTTCCCAAATTTCATGGTATTTTCTATACAATTATTTATATTTTTTGAACACAGTGGCGCCCAGCCGCGCCAAGTTATACTTGTGGCACTGTAACTCGTCGGCAAAGCTCGCCGGTGTATCATTGCAATACCGTGGTTTTGTGAGTTGACGAGCCTGGCTCGCGGCTCGTCATGTTTGCTTCATTTTTTACTCAGCTAGATCAAATTCAAAACCTCAATTCGACTAGGTTACGATACGACTGTTTCACTCGCTAGTCGATCAGCACCAACGAGCCGCGAGTAAAACCGACGTTCTTTAAAACCGCGGTATAGGCTCGTACGTCGATCACCCACTTAATAGTCGGGGTTAGATACCACACATTTTCGATTCCGACGGGATTCGAACCCGCATTGATACAAGCAATACTCTTCAAGCAAGGGTTCGAATCCCGTTGGAATCGAAAATTTTGATAAGACTTTTTTTCGTTTTCAATGAAGTTAGGCAATGCTCTAAATTCTAATCGGTTACTATTTGGATGGGTGATCGCCTAAAAACACTTCAGAAAATTTATTACTAAAATCATAAATCTTTATACTTACTAGCCGGTATTACCGTGTGCTTGTGTCGAATATTGTAAAAGTTCTAAGTACGGCACTAAACATTACCCCACCTTCCGCAGTCGGTTAAGAACGCTATTGTGCTAAATGAATTTTGTCCAACAAAGGACGACAAAAGCTTGTATTGTCATCTTAAAGTTCTCATTGAAACTTGAAAAATAAAAATGTCTTGTTTAATTTAATCTTTAAAAAGCTATACTGTTCACATACAATCCTCTTAGCCATGTCAGCATCACAGAAACTAGGCGGCCATGTGCTTGCAAACTGTCACGTATTGAATGCTAAATTCTGCAAAATGGTGGCATGTACCAAATAAATAAATAAATCTGGACATTTCACACAGCATCATGAAGAGTAAGTAGAGCTTGTATTATAGGAACCACTTGACTGGTACAATAGTTAATTTTTTTTAAACGCATGTATAATAATACTCGTACATAGAAAACACCCAGACCCGAGACAAATATTTGCAGATCATACAAAAATTTGTCCCGTGGTAGGATCGAACCCGCAACCTCATGCGTCTCAGGCGGGTTTTCACCCACTGCGCCAAAGAGGTCGTCAAAATTACATCGATATATTTTAGACGAGACAATATTATATTGTGTTTACAATAGTGAAGATTATGAGCTATCAACAGAGATATACAATAGGCCTGTAGATTGTAGATGATGATGATAATTTCCGAGTCCCAAGCTCTTTATACGTAAGCAAGTGAACCTCAATGGCCTTAATTACCCATAAGCACCTTAGTAACCCTCGCCCATAAAAACAATATACGCAATTTCATTCCCATACAAAAACAAATAATGTGGTCTTATGGCATGTTCCACCACAATATTATAAGTCCCCACATAGTATAATCCTCGGAGTGGTATGAAGGTATAGAGCGATTGAATGATGAACAATTTAAAATCATCAAAATAAAAAAGAGAAAATTTTCGATTCCGACGGGATTCGAACCCGCATTGATACAAGCGATCCTCCTAAGTCGAAAATTATGATAAGACTTTTCATTTTCAATTAAATATTACCGAAGCATTAACACTATAAAATTTAAACTTATACAAAGCACTGCTACTACTAAAGCGACATAACTTTGTCATTTGATTCTGAATGTAACTTCGGACAATGAGCAGGAGTTCACGTAGTGTTCCGGTAGACAATGCTAATCGGTGCGAGATTTTCGACCTGACAAATAATGGTTCCGTGGCCAAGTTGGTTAAAGTACTCCGCTTCGGCTTAGGGAGGATTGCTTGAATCAATGCGGGTTCAAATCCCGTCGGAATCGAAAATTTTGATAAGAATTTTAATTTTCAATCTATGCTTAGTTTGGGGCTAGATGGCGCTGTGTGAAATGTCCACCAATGTTTCTAAAAAATAAGTACTTACATAGTTTTACGTAGTAGTCGATTTTATTAAACATGGGCCTAAAAGGTAGGGTTTTTATTTTGTTGTTTAGTTGTCTGAAAAAGAGTTTAAATAAATTAAAAGTCCAGCTTAAGCAATCACAATTCATATTTATATTAAAGTTCTGCAGTGAACGCGTTATATACTAGACCGTTTAGTACCACTGACTTTTACTTATGCAGGGGGAAGTTTGTCGGTGAATATGCTGAACAAATTCGTAACAAATTGAGAACGGCGTTGGTATCTGCGACACAGTTTTTATAACTACTGCAGTTACAGTTATTCTATCTCACGAAGTCCGTTTGGTCTTAATTCTGTGTGTAGATGCACCTGTACGTTGTTTCTGTGTGCGTAGGGCGATTCTGAGCGCTCCCGAGCTTACGCACACAGAAACAACGTGCATGTGAACACACACAATTAAGACCAAACGGACTTCGTGAGATAGAACAACTGTATCATCGTTATTAGGCGGATCCACACAGAGCGAGCACCCTCGCGAGGCATTTGCCGCGCGAAGCAGCTCGGTTAGTGTGGACGTGCCTTGGCCGAGGCAAGCGGCAGCCTCGCGATGATACCAAGGCTGCCGCGCTCGTTTGGGGATAGTTTCCTCACGCGGCAAATGCCTCGCGAGGCTGCTCGCTCTGTGTGGACCCGCCTATTTCCCAATTATTGTAACTTATTTCTATGTTCCGAAAATAAATAAAATAAATAAACGGTTCATATATTGGTTCATTCCTTCATTCGTTCTACATCTATTCACTATCCCTCTGTCCCAACCCATTATAACTAGGTAATGACTTCTAAACCATCACGCAAAGTGCTATCGTAGTAATTACTATAGCAGGCTTCGATAAGCGGCATGTAGGCTTTGTTAGACGAAGAAAATGTACAATACACCTTCCTTATGTAACATAGTACATACTTCTCACTTCTCACATTGTTCGACTGGCTCCACACTGGAGCTTGACTATTTAGATTTTAAGCGGATGGATCACCGAAAAGAAAGCTAGGCCCCATACCGTGTTTGTTGCCCTGATTCTTCACGGTGTTGGTCGCGAAAGAACAGGAGTAGAATCACCTAGCTCTTAAGACGTTTCAAAGTGGTCATAACGGTCCTACTGAATAAATGATATTTGATTTTGATTTTTGATTTTCTCTCCAAAACAAAAATGTTCACCCACACAATCACATGCGCTCATATAGGGTCAGGGAGGGTACGGTGACTCAGGAGACAACAGTGGCTCACACGTGTTTTGACTAGAACGGCGTGCTTTAGATGGCTATCTCTGTCACACAATTGAAGCGTGTGTACCCCAAATGTGTTCAAACCAATCAGGCGGCGGATCGAGCACAGTACCGAGGTGTCACAGCATTTCTTAGTTTTCGCGCCTACAAAATTACTTTTAAGGTAAGTTTATTTTGTTTGTCAAACCTTAGTTTATCGTTATTTGTGGTGACCATTATGTTTGCCTTAGAGTAGATATTGTAGAAGTCTTATTTGTGTAGTTCTTTGATGTGTTTGTTAGCTGATTCGATTGTCATCATTGAATATTTTCAAAACGGCGTAGTTGCGAACAGTGACTCAATTTTAAAAAGTACACAGTGACTCATGAGTCTCTGTGTATTGGTGCAGCGTAAAGACCTAAAATAAATTACTTTAGCACTCTTTATTTCTATTTTTATTTTTTCATCAATAGAATGCCACGGCCACTGACTACCACGACGAGAAAAATAGGAAATACTCCTGCTGAAAGAATAAAAGAGGGGATAAGGTTGATCTCAGTAATAATGATTTTAGGTTGAAATGAACAATATCTTGAGACTAGAATAATTCTTCTTTATTTCTAGTAAAAAATGAATGATAAATAATTAACGTTTTTTTCATTTATTAATACTAATTACCACTACTGAATCACTGAGCCACTCTGTACACCTGGTGGTACACAGTTGCTCAATTCTCACTTTTTGATTTTTGGTTTGTAATTTTGTTTTAGCAGAATTTAATGAAAATATAATGATGCCATATTAAACTAGGATAGTTTAGCAACAACATGTGCAAATTTCAGGATAATCCTTTGAGTTCTTCTACATTTTAGAGCTCTCTGAAAAAATCCGAGCCAACCTAGCCTCCCTGACCCTACACACACTGACACTCACACCCTGATCAATGCCGGTTTGCTTTGCTAAGTAAAATGTTAATCCGTTATTGGCTGTCTGAAGTTTTGTGCATACAAAGGTTCCAGTTATTTTGTGTACTTTCGTATTGGAATATTTCACAACAACAAAAAAACATTTAATCCGTCCTTAGCCTTCCTGGCTTTGGTTTATAAAGGTAGTCGCACACCTATCAGCGCCGAACGCTACGAACAAATCGAATTTTAGAATTCTTTATATGAAATGAAACTTCGCACACCTGCCCGGATCTGACAGTACTTCGAGAATCCGGCTCGGATAGGTGAGCGCTCAGATAAGAAAAACTTTAAGCTGTACATTTGTACAACCAACAATCCTTTTCGAATCACAGTGTAAAATCTAGCGTGCATTTCCCGAGAACTTTTGTACATTACAACTGAAAGTTATGATTTTTAAATGTAAATTTCTCCCCGCAACTTGTGTAAAATATGTTAATTCGTATGATAAAAGTTCAAAAGTAAGATTAGGATTTTACAAGACAAGACAGAATTATCACTCGATCCCCGAGAAATTAGATACGAATAATTTGAGGCTGACTTCGATTTTAGAAGTTTAAAGCGAAAATGAGATCTGGAGCCCTACTCCCAAAATCGTAGCAATTATCGTATTTCAGCTTATGTTAGCATATGAAGCGCTCGTGGCGTAGCTTACTGAGACGTTCTTGAAGTTAAGCAAGGTTATGCGCGGTCACAATTCAGATGGGTGACCGCAAGTGGTATTACGAGCTGAGCGCTTCCATGCTTCGGAGGGCTCGTTAAATTGACGGTTCCGGCTTTTAAGTCTTTAAGCCATGACGGAGGTCTTTAGGCGGCCTAAAAACTCCGTCACCAGAGTTGGCCACTGGCTCATACAAAGTTACTTACTTTAAGTGAAAAGAAAGCTAGGCCCCATACCGTGTTTGTTGTCCTGATTCTTCACGGTGTTGGTCGCGAAAGAACAGGAGTAGAATCACCTAGCTCTTAAGACGTTTCAAAGTGGTCATAACGGTCCTACTGAATAAATGATATTTGAATCTTTGAATCTTGAATCTTTGAGTGATTCCGAAAGTCTACCTTAAAGCCTTTACCAAGCCAATTCAGTGTTTTCTCTTAAATGTAACGTAGATATTAAGTAACTTCAAAAGAGTATAATGTCAATGCAGCACAAAACACCTAGATAACTTATTAAAAAGCACTGAAGCGATACCTTTCTCAGAACACTAAATTACCTGATCACGTTCGAAGAACGAAATAAATAGAGTATCATGAATATTATTAAAGAAAAAGTTTGTAAGAGTGTTTGGGGGTTCGTAAATATTTAAAAATACATGCTGTTTTGTATTTGACTGGCCTCTTAGCTCAGTTAGTAGTAGCTCTGCCTTCTGCGCTGTAGGTCGTGGGTTCGATTCCCACGTTGGACAAAAAATTGTGTGATGAACATAGATGTTTTTTCTGTGTCTGGGTGTTATTAAGTATTCTATTATATGTAGTATTCTATCAGTATTTTTTTGTATAAGTATTTTTAGGATTATTTTAATTATTGTAATTACAATCATCCATGTAATTTGTGAACCAATAAACATTTCATTTCATTTAAATTATTACAATAATACCACTCTTGAAGTTCAGAGAATAATTATTAAACTTTTGTTTATGTTACAGACTCACGTGATTCCTAGAAAAAGATTTTTAATATCACTCAAGGATAATGGAGTTTTCCTAGTAGTGAAATAATTTTCAGAATCGGATCAGTGGTTCTACGTTTTACCTGTTACACACAAATCTCTCTCTCTCAACTCTTGGTAATATAATATTATTTATGTTTCGATAAACCTGTAGTTGTCGAACTTACAAATAAATCTTTTGAAATCTGGATTATCTCTTGTCAAAGTACGCGGCGAGCAAAGCAAGCTACGCAGTCTAGTATTCATGAATATTATGTTCACTTTGAAATATGACAATGTTTTCGAGAATTTATGCACTCTCTATAAAGGCTTTTGTGTACAAAGTGTGCGTCTAAAAGGAAGTAGAAATGATGGAACAGACAATTTCGTTTATTTTTTTGTTTTCATTCGTTTTTGCTACGGTGTAGCATGATAGCTACGGCGTAGAGGTGTCTACGAAGAGTAAATTCGAAAGAGTAGCTTAAATTTAATACACCTAGAATATATTGGATGTATTTGTCTTTTCTTTTAGTTTTTATTTACTAAATTTTTATGTTCGCCACCAAAAACTAAAGCAACTACTTCTTACTCTACTATTTCGCTACTTTAGAAACATAGTTAGCTCAGAATATAGTTACATATACAGTATCAATAAAAGCCCCAGATTTTACAATTCCTAGTCTAAATCTAGATAAAGCTGCGTTAACACTAACACAAGCGCTCAAACGTTGTATTATAAGCTTTAAGTGGTCGTTTTTGTCGACACCGCAAACAGAAGCTGGCTAGGAGTGCAGTACTCTTAGCACGAGTAGACATATTATCATTCATGACTATACAGAAAAATTAAAATAAACATTACAATGAAGATATTTTGAAATTTTTTTTGAGAAGCTCTCTATAATCGATTCAAAAGTCAAAACTGCATTTTCTTTCATTTTTGTCTGTCTGTCTGTTTGTCTGTATCCTGGCCGCGCATCATGCCGAATCTCCTGAATGGATTCAAGTGAAACTTGGCATGATTTGAGTTTATACTACGAGGTAGGTTATAGGATAGTTTTTATCCTTAAATTCAGCACGGTTCCCTTGGGAGAGGGGATGAAAGTCAAAATATGTACTTAGTTATAATTCATCAACGCGTAGACCGATTTCATTCATTCTTTTTTTTGTTAAAAAGGTGGTACTTTATAGATCGTTCCATAATTATTTCAAGGTCATTGTTTTTGTATCTAAATATAAAACAAAGTTTTAGCTAAGGGTGAGTTACACTATTTATAACTCAAGAACGGCTAGACCGATTTTTATGATCTTTGATTTGTTGGATTTGTCTCTGCCCCGAATAGGCTTGGATCAATTGGGTGGCTCAGCTGGTTCTTATTGTAATTTGTTCTTATTTATTTTATGTTCCGAGTGCAGTTTTTCGTTTCTTGATTATGAGCAGAAGTTCCCGCTTCTGTCGTGCGTTTTTGATGATATCTCGAATTCTAAAGTGAAGTCTGAATGTTCAGTTTGTTTATTAAAAAGTTTGTAAGTTCACTCGTGTTAAAGGTACCAGTTGATATGAAGTCGGTCCATCGAGACACAAGTGTTGGTAACAACCTAGACGATTTTACTTCTAAACGGGCGGACAATACTGTGAAATTGCTGATGACTTTCATTCTATTATTGTGGATTATAGTATTTTCTACTTTGGTATACCATTTCATTAGAAAATGAAAAATCTTATCAAAATTTTCAATTCCGACGGGATTCGAACCCGCAATGATACAAGCGATCCTCCTTAAGCCGGAGTGCCTTACCAATTCGGCCACGGAATCCTTATTACGTCAGGTTGAAAATCTTGATAAGCTCATATTGATCGATTTAAGCATCGATTAGCGCCATCTACAGAGTAACTACTAAATTAACTCACTGCTCATTGCCCGAAGTTACATTCAGGATCAAATGATTTTTCATTTTCTAATGAAATAATACCAAAGTGTGGTTTAACACTACTTATAAAAATTAAAAATTTGGTATACCATACCATGTTTATCAAATAAACTGTTTCATTAAGTCTGAAATAAGATTGACGAAACACATAAAGCGAGTTTGAATGGAACCATCGGAAGGAGAAGGCCTAGGCGCATATGCCTGGACCAAATTGGCGAATTATTGAAAAAAGGCCAGGTCAAGAGTACCTTAAACCGACGAGCTTGCATGAAGAATGTGATGAGAGTGAATGAAGCGAAAGAAGTGTGTCAGGATTGTAGCAAATGGAGATATGTGGTATCTGCCTACCCCTATCAGTTTATATAAAAGATCATTGACTTTATAAGATTTACGTACATCCTCTTTGAAACTAGGTTAATTTACAAACATAAGCTAGACTGTTTGCAATAAATAATTCAAATTCTTAAATGAAACGGCGTTTCCAAACAAGTTTCCGTTTTGTTACCACAAATCTTACAGCTTTTCCGGTAGTTTGTTAAATGTGACGTTTCTTGTACGTTCTAACGTCGTGACGTCACGTATAGTGACACCAGCTTATTTGTTCAGCTATAGCATTACATCCGTTGACAGTTCATAGTAAGTAAGTAAGTTCGTATGAGCAAGTGGCCAGGTTTGGTGACGGAGTTTTTAGGCCGCCTAAAGGCCTCCGTCATGCTTTAACGACTTAAAAGCCGGGACCGTCAATTTAACGAGCCCTCCAAAGCACGGAAGCGCTCAGCTCGTAATACTACTTGCGGTCACCCATCCAAATTGTGACTGCGCACAACGCTGCTTAACTTCAACGATCAATCTAGAACGTTAGCACGCAACAACGTTCAATTCAGCTCGCGTAAGCGCTCATTACCTAGTGCAATATTCACCTACCCGTGCCTACACAAATTCTATCTTTCTAACGGATAATAATAACTCTGTCACTGTCTGGCGTGCAGTGACGCGGAAGGGTTGTCGAGTTGTCGTGATAGGTATTTCGCGCGACGCGGCTAGCGAAAAGTCGAGATGCAAGTGGGAACCCTACCTGCCAAGGGGCCCGGGCCCGCCTACGTACTTGTAGCTTCGTACCTTAAGTGCGGAGTGCGCCTTCTGTACCTATTTATTCTGTGATTCTGTGCGGACGAAGACCTCTGGCTGGTTTTAGTGTCACGCGTACCGTCGGCACTGATAGGCAAGTAAAGATCACTTTAAGATTGTAAAGATTACAATGAAATAGGGATACTGATTGTTCAGCACTGACGAGTGCAATCAGCGTTGCCATTTTTGCTAAACAATCAGTATCCTTGTTTCATTGTAATAAAGATCACTAGCCTATCAGCGCCGACGGTATGCGTGACACTAAAACCAGCCTTATAGCTTCGAGCGCCGAGCAGAAGGTGAACACAGTTACGCTATTAGTGACGCTGTCAACAGAACAGATAGGCTGATGGCACTGTGGTTGAATGGAACAGGGAAAAATGACGTGTCTTAAGGTGCATCCACACTGCAGCTATTTTTCTACAACGTTTCCAAATATTACTCAGCAACATCCTACAACAAAAAGTTATTTAATGTCATTAAGCGAAAAAATAGTTGCCGAAAGTTATTCTTTGTTAATTTATGTTATTGGCGGTATGGACGCGATGAGTAACATTCAACAAATAGTTACAGAAAAATTACAAAAACACAAAAGTTACAGAAAGCCACCTAATTAATGATGAATAATAAATGATGTAGGTACCTAAGTGTGTGCAATTGAAAATCCTATTGTAACCGCCCGCTGTGTGCGGGCGCTCAATTATTGTCACTCGCAAATATTTTTTTGTCCACCGTTTCTTTTTTCTTTTTTATGTTTGTAAATATTCACTCATTAGTACTCATCGAGAACCATAGTGTACAAATATACAAATTTTATTTTATTTAAGAACAAAATCCACAGTTCGCCTAAAATCTATGCTTATACTTATAAATAAGCCTTACAGCCAATAACGGATTTGCATTTTTTAGTTGCTTCATATAAAGCGACCATTTAAAAGGCACAGTTACACAGTTTTCATAATTCTACAATTAAAGCACTTAAAACAAACCTAATATAGGTTTAAAGCACTACTAACAATGTCCGTTAAATTCCTATATCACTAAATATCTATCTATCTATCTACCTAATGTTACAGTGTTGCCCAGTGTTGCTCAACAAAAAATACCTGCGGTGTGGATGCACCGTTATACATTCTGTCGCCGTCACGTAGGAGAATGGGTATTTAAAGGTAATTACGACACCGTTTACATTGCCACGGTTTATCACATTTCGTATTCAAATCCTTTTATTGTTACCACATTGTAAATGAAATAAAACGTAATGGTTTTAAGGAAAAAAATTGTTAAACGAAAAGTTGACTAAGGCTGGATTCGACCAAACTGGATTAAGTTTTATCTGGAGAGTAAACTGCTGTTTGTTTGAATATTTTAACATTGTAAAGTTGACACCTTATAACCAGGATAATTTGAATGCACCTAATAATGTTCGATTGTGCTTTCAATTTACAATTGTAGGTATTTCGAATAAGGCTGGATTCGACCAAACTGTCATCTTACACCCAGAGTAGTTAATCCGTTAGCTGACAGAATTCGAAATACAACTGTTTAGAAAGCGCAACCGAACATTATTAGGTGCATTCAAATTATCCTGGTAAGGTGTGAACTTTACAATGTCAAAATATTCAAACAAACAGCAGTTTAATCTGTGGTTTAATCTTCAGCTAAAACTTAATCCAGTTTGGTAAAATCCAGCCTTAGAATAACTACTCTGGGAGTAAGATGACTTTTGGTCGAATCCTAAGTCGTGAGTTTTGTAAAAGTACTCGTATTGTACACAATGTATTCCGTCATCACTTTTGAGTACGTGCTAAGGACTGTTTATATCTTTACAGACATTGAGCGTAACAGACACGTAGCGTGGTAGACAGAATAATAATTAATCTTCTGTACAGTTTGTATGAACGTATTCATATTAATTTATTAATTGCAAGTATGTAGGTACATTGTATAGCTTAGGTCTAGGTAGGCTTTATACATACACCCCTGTTGGGCACTGCAATTTAATTTAAATTTAATTCAAAAATGTTTGTCCTGGGTGGAATTGAACCCACGGCCTACAGTGCAGAAGGCAGAGCTACTCCCAACTGAGCTAAGAGGCCAGTCATATGTTTCAGGCCTTCGCCCACTGCGCCACAGATGTCGTCAAAAGGTTATTCCTAGATTGTATTTTTAGCTTCATGATTTATATCTCTCTGGTTACAGTCTCTCCTGACATCGTTAGACCAGGATTCTCCCTCAAGACATCATTAGGTACTCTGACACAGCTTAGGGAGTCGACACACTGTGTTTTTTGAAGCGAATCGATACAAAATCGATACAACGCGATGTGATGAGGATATTTTTTTTATTTTTTATTTATTTTGTTTTGTAAAACTATTTTTAATTTAAAAAACATTGTCTAATCAAGCAATTGGTAATCTAATGTTCCTTTGTTCGTGAGAATTAAAAAAAAAAACTTTTTATTGTAAAGTTTTGAATGTTTTCGTTCATCGATATTTTGGCTTTAACATGCAGTGTCAAGTATATTTCCGTGGCACGCGTGAATACGTTGACATGTATAAAACACCAACTTTTCAGGGCGGCCGTTTGAAAGTTTGACCTCTTCTGGTTTCTCGGTAAATTAGTTTACAGTATTTGTGTTAATTGTTTCTATGGTTATTTTATGCCCTCTTTCGAATGATGACAATAAATAACCAAAATTCCCCATAGTTTCCATGATATAAGACATGTCAACAAAAAAATTGATGAGATTTAGGTTACGTCTCGAGATGTCCAGTTATGCCGCAAAAGATATCAAGTTATTCACCTTTAATGTATGGAATATTGGTAGGTAAACAATGCTATATTATCGGATTGCAAACAGATAGAGACTATAAAACCGGTTTTTTGAGTTGCTGAAGTACCTACTTATTACTCAGAACCATTCATACCGTTTAGAAATGAGATTTAACATAGTAAGGGTAAGCTGATTTTAAATGAGCCCAAACACGGATGCTCTACTGTTAATCACTGAGAATTTGAATGGAATACAACCAGATTTTATCAGCACATCTGCTCATTGTCACCATATTATTACAAGTTTTGTTGAATAACTCCTGACTCCAGCAACAGATCAGCTTGTTGTTATCATAATATTACATTGTCGATCGAGCGAGCGAAGCGAGCGAAGATCTTAGTGGTAAGTTGGGCGATTTTGCTTTGTATGTTTGTATGTTTGTATGTTTGTATATTTGTATGTTTGTATGTTTGTATGTTTCACGAATTGTTGTTCGAGCATAACTGTCGAACCGTTCATCCAATCTGCATGAAACTTGGTAGGTCAATAGGTTGTGGTAAGGAAATTTACGGTGGAGCATATGAGCTTAATCGATGAAGGGGTTGTGAAGATATTGGGTTCCCAAGGGGGTAAAAAATTATGAAAGTTACACAAATATATTGAGTGGGGTGTCATACGAAAGGGCTTATTTTGTACATTCCAAAATGGTTTTTATTTTTAATCTAGGATGTATAGTTTTTGAAATACGACCAAAGACCAAAAACTACGAAACCAGAGCTGCAAGAGCTCCCGTTTCATAGAGTTTCGATGTCTTCGTAGCTCATTGACTGGTCGGTCTTAAAAAGAGAGTGGCATCGTTGCGGTTTGGTTTGCAATTATTTTAGATGCTACTTGATTTATTTTCATGATAAAAAAAAATTGATAAAAAATGAAAATAATTGGGGTAAAAAAAGTTAAGTAAACAAATATATTGAGTGCGGTGTCAAATGAAAGGTCTTTATTTGTACATTCTAAAATAGTTATTATTTTTATTCTAGGACGTATACTTTTAAAAATACGACGAGAATTCATAAATATGAAATAAATGAAAAATTAGACGCGACATTATGTATTGCATGCATGCTAGTATTTTTTATTTACCATGAAGAGCTAGCGCAATAGGCATACCCGGCAGTAGTAGCACTTGAAATTATAGGGGTAGTCAGAAGAAAGTCCAAATGTTGGCCATCTACGGTGCGCGAGATCTCAGTTCGGGGCGAACTACTAGTTATCTAGAGTCTATAAGTGTGCCAAATTTTAGCTCAATGAGACACTGGAAAGTGGGTCAAATTAAACTTGCAAGAATTCACTAAAAAAAATATGAGTTTTGTTGAACAGGTCCTGGCTCTATCATCAGATCAGCTCGTTGTTACAATAATATTGCATTGTCACCAAGAATCCATAAGTGTGCCAAATTTCAGCTCAATCAGATACTGGGAAGTGGGTCAAATTAAACTTGAAAGATTTGACCCGAACACAATATTGAGTTTTGTTGAACAGCTCCTGACACCAGCATCAGATCAGCTTACTGTTAACATAATATTACATTGTTATCTAGAATCTATAAGTGTGCCAAATTATAGCTCAATCAAACACTGGAAAGTGGGTCAAATTGAACTTGCAAGATTTCACTAAAAAAAAAGTGAGTTCTGTTGAACAGCTCCTGGCTCCATCATCAGATCAGGTCGCTGTTACAATAGTATTGCATCGTCATCGAGAATCTATAAGTGTGCCAAATTTCAGCTCAATCAGATGCTGGAAAGTGGGTCAAATTGAATTTGCAAGATTTAATCCAAACAAATATTGAGGTTTGTTGAACAGCTCCTGACTCCAGCATCAGATCAGCTTATTGTTAATATAATAATTACATTGTTATCTAGAATCTATAAGTGTGCCAAATTTTAGCTCAATCAAACACTGGAAAGTGGGTCAAATTGAACTTGCAACATTTCACTAAAAAATAAGTGAGTTCTGTTGAACAGCTCCTGGCTCCATCATCAGATCAGCTCGTTGTTAAAATAATATTGCATTGTCACCAAGAACCTATAGGTATTCCAAATTTCAGCTTAATCAGACACTGGGAAGTCAGTCAAATTTAATTTTCAAAAGTAGACCCGAACAAAAATCGCAAGTTAATAATAAAAGCTTGTAAAAATCAAGCAATGTCATTATAGTTTAACAAATAATTAAAATCTATCAGTTTTCCATGTAAAAGCAATACTTAAAAAAAAAAGATTTCTGAACTGACGTTTTGTTTACCAATACGAGTGACATGTTCGGTTATGCCAGCGCGAGAGCGCGCGGGCATAACTGAACAACTCAATGTATCACAATTTAAACGGAATACTTTGGTTAGCCATAACCTGACATTTTAATTTGTTAAAAGTTAATCAAAAATATCATCGCACCTCACAAGTAATATAGTTGCAACTCAAAAACAATGATTTTGAGATATCGCGTTTTGAAGTTTTAAAAAATCGTACCGTCTAAAATATTGACAGTAATGTCTTAACTTAAATGCAAATATAAAGGTATATCGCTTGGCTATGAATATTTCCTATTCTAGTAAGTTTATAGTAAATAGCTTTCTTATAATGAATATTATTTTAATAACACTCAGAGTTATAACTGTATTGCTTATCTATTCAGGTACTTTTTTGAAATATAACTATATTGCCTGTTTTAAAAACTAACTTTTGTGCGTTTCGACGGTTATAATTAACGTTTTAATGTACATTTTCCTAGTGTAATGTATGGAGTGAAATGTATGGAGCTAGTAAAACGACCTTGTTAGCTGTGAGCTGGTTTATTACTGACAGGAGGAACGGGCGTGCGTCGCAGCGCGCGCTAAGTATTGTATGACTAGCAAACTATACATACATATATATCATTCCTCCCCAATTAGATTTTGAACCTGTAGACAAACGATACAGTATATTAATAATGATTAACTTCGAAATATAAACTAAGCTTAAACTTTTTTAAAAATATTTCTTATAGTCTATTATTTTTCTAACACGCTTCGGCGTTCGGCGTGTAAGTGTGGGTGACGGCACCGGAAATCCATGGACAGGGCTCGCGGCGGCGGAGGCGGTATCGCCAGCCTGCTCGCTCGAAGGCCCTGCAGGGCTAGCCTGCACTGACGGACCTTCCCCGGTGAATGTCTCTGCATCTATCCCTCTCTCACACTCTTCGCCCCTACAATCCGCCCAATTATCATCCTCTTCTTCAATGGCAATTGGAATTTGTGGCTCATCATTTCCAATCGTCGGCGAATCTACCGCGGTCTGACCGTCATCTAATAGTTGTCCTGGATTTTCTACTTCTAATAAAGGTTCACCTATTTCTGAACTCGTAGAAGCAGACGACTGAAACTGACGAGGCACATCTATGCTACAATCAGCTGAAATTAACCTATCATTGCTACCTGTATACTTAAACATCTGATCTAAGTGTCTTATACACTCGATATTAAGATCGTTGACTTTAATTTTATACATACGATTGCCAATTTTTTTCGTAACAATTCCCAATTGCCATGACTCCTTCCGTGCACTGTACCAACGTACCCAAACAACATCATTAACATTAAATTGACGTTTTCCAGTGTCCGATAATGGCGTGAATGTTTTAATGTCGTCCGAGGGCATGATTAAATCTAAGCGAGATCGTAAGATTCGTCCAAACATTAGTTTAGCGGGCGTTTCTCCGGTGGTACAGTGCACAGTGTTCCTATAATTAAACAAGTAGCCTAATAACAATTCATTCATTTGACATAATGGCAGGTTATCCTTAATTACACACTTTAGCATCTTTTTACAAGTTCTGACCGAATTCTCAGCTTGACCATTACTAGGCGGGTGGTAAATGGGTGTCGTCATGTATTTAATACCGTTACTACTACAAAAGGTTTTAAACTCCAATGAGTTAATTTTAGGATCATTATCCGATATTAAAACATTTGGAATACCAAAAGTTGAAAAAATCGCCTTCAATTTTGTAATCAGAGCTTTAGTAGAAACTCCGTTATGCATGTGCAAGCATTCCAACCATTTGCTGAATGAATCAATCACCACGAGATATACCCTTTGGCCTACAGTCATATAATCTATGTGGAGGCGCTGCCAGGGCGCGTCTGCGGAGGGCCAGGGCGCGGGAGGGGCGCGCGGGGGCGCGGCGCGCACACTGACACACGTCGCGCACCCGCCGATCCAACGCTCGATGTCGGCATCGATTCCTGGCCACCACATCCTCCCTCTAGCATTACTCTTTGTTTTAATAATACCTAGATGAGTGTCGTGTAGTTCACGTAACATATTCTCTCTAAGCGACTGCGGAATCACAATTCTATGACCTCTAAATAAACAACCGTTTTCGAATTGTAGGTCCGACTTGCATTGAAAGTATGGCAGTACTGATGAGCAATTTATTTTACGCGGCCAGCCGCCTATCATGTACCTGACGACCGTTTGAATAGTCTTATCGCTCGCTGTAGCCCGGGTGACGTCACGAGTTGTAATGGCGGGAGAAGCTTCATCTAAAAACCTAAGCGCATAATAGGTATCTATATCGCTTTCGTTTACTTCGTTTTTAGAAGCTAACGGTGCACGAGAAAAATAATCCGCTACTAAGTTCTTATCGCCCGCCACATATTGTACAACATAATTATAAGCCGATAATACAATAGCGTATCTCTGCAGTCGCAGCGCAGTCGTCACCGGTATACCTGTCTTATTATTAAATATCGATACAAGGGGTCTATGATCGGTTCTCAGTATAAACGGCTCGCTGCGACCGTAGAGATATTGATGAAAATGTTTCACCCCGAAGATAATAGCGGTCGCTTCCTTTTGGATTTGGCTGTAATTTCGCTCACTAGTGGTTAACGAACGAGACGCGTAAGCTAAGGGCCGCTCTTGGCCGTCGGGGGCTTGCTGAGCTAACACGGCACCGAGCCCGGGGCCCGCGTCCACGGTGAGCACAAGCTGCGCGCGCGGCTCGAAGTGCGCCAGCACGCGCTCCGAGGCCAGCTCGCGGCGCACCGCCACCATGGCACCGCGCTGTCTATCTCCCCACACCCACACTGCGTCTTTACGTAACAATTCGTGTAAAGGACTAAGAAGTGACGAGGCGTTAGGTATAAAATTTCTATAATAGTTAACTATTCCTAAAAACCTTTTTACCTCGGTCACATTGGTAGGTTCTGGCGCGCTCATTATGGCCTTGACCTTGTCCGGGTTGGTCATTAAACCGCTTTTACTGATAACGTACCCTAGATACGTAACGCTATCCTTGAAAAATTCACATTTATTCTTCTGTAAACGTAAGCCGGCATCGTTTAACCTACGCAGAACTTCATGTAACCTACCAATGTGTGACTTCCTATCCGGGCCTGTGATGCAGATGTCATCGAGCCAGACGCTAACTCCATCTATTCCCGCGAGTAGAATCTCCATCGATTTTTGAAAGATCGCCGGAGCGTTAGCTAATCCGTAAACTAATCTAGTATACATATATAGGCCCTTATGAGTACTTATGGTTGTAAGGGGCTGTGACGCGTCTTCTAAAATAAATTGATTGTATGCATTTTTTAAATCAATTTTACTGTACATTTCCCCACCTCCAATTTTAGCAAATACCTCCTCTATCCTAGGCAAGGGATATTTCTCTATTATTAGATCTCGGTTTAGAGTAACCGAAAAATCACCTGCGATTCTGACGCTTCCGTTGTCTTTCAAAACAGGTACTATTGGTGTCGCATAATCCGAATGGTCAACAGAAATTAAAATACCTGCATCAACTAAACGCTGTAACTCTTTTTCGACCTTATCTTTAAGCGCAAAGGGTACAGTTCGAGGCTTGAAAAACTTCGGTACGGAATGTTCTTTAATTTTTAACTGAATTTTAAACTTATTAAACGAACCTAATTCATCACGCCATAGATTGGGGAATTTACCAAGCAAGCTCGCAATATCTGTATCAACACATTCAACACCCTCCTTGGTTTGTACCGAGTTTAAACTAGTGGTCAAAACTAAGTTAAAAGCAGACATAAAATTTCTACCCAGCAAGGGAGGACCTCCGTTTTTAATAACAAATATTTTTATCATTTTACCAATATTATTATAAAATGCTTCTATAGTAAACACCCCCAAGGGAGATATTCTATGTCCATTATATAAACACATTTTAATATTGGACTGTTCTAACGGATACTGCGAAAACTTATCCCGATACAATCTATCTGAAATTACACTGGCACCCGAACCTGAATCAAGTTCCATCAATATTTTGTTATTACCTAAAATCAAATCAATTTGTATTGGCTTGTCATACCTTAAATTAAAGTTCTGGCATTCCTCGCAACTTGCGTCCTGTTCACTGCATTCCTGATCTGTGTTGACGTGATAAACAAACGAATCTTTTGCGGTGCACACTTTTTTTAGATGGCCCTTAATACCGCACTTTGAACACTTGTAATTTTTATAACGGCACTTTTCACTATTATGATTTTTCATCCCGCAAATCGCACACCGTGCGCCGGCGCCTGCACCATTGCCGCTCGCGCTGCCGTTAGCGCCGCCGCTGCCGCCCGCGCCGCCGTTGCCGCCACCACGACCCCGACCGAACTGGCCCGGGAATCCTGCGCGATATATTGGCTCCTCCTTTACCAAACTAACGTCGCTGGTGACGCCGGGATTAAGCAAGACCTTAGCTTCCTTGGCACAGGCCACTTGCTCCGCCATTTCAATAGCCTTCGCTAACGTCAGCGAAGAAGGGCTCTTTTCAAACAGCTTGTCCCTTTCTGGACCGGCATTCAGACCGAGGACGAAACGGTCCCTAAGGTTCGTTTCTAAGGCAGAACCGAAGTCGCAATATACAGCTAAACCTCTTATTCGTGCCGCCCATTCCCCCAATGATTCGCCTGACTTCCTGGTAGCACCAAAGAATTTTGCCTTGTCGGCAAATGAGCACTTCTTAGGCTTAAAATGACCATCGAGTAAGTCCACAAGCTCACTGTATGTGAGCGTCTCCAATTCCTTCGGAAACGCTAGGTTGAGTACTAGACGGTAGGTCTCCTCCGTGAGATGAGTTAGTAAAATTCCACTCTTCTTTTCGTCTTCCACACTGTTGATTTTTAAAAACTGAGCCAACTTGCCCTTATAAATCAACCATTCACTTATTTTGTGATCGAACACAGTTAAAGTTCCTAAATAAGCGTTCATTTTTTTAATTATTTTTTTTGCGCGTGGGTAGTCCGACTTCGTACGCCAGTGAAATGTATGGAGCTAGTAAAACGACCTTGTTAGCTGTGAGCTGGTTTATTACTGACAGGAGGAACGGGCGTGCGTCGCAGCGCGCGCTAAGTATTGTATGACTAGCAAACTATACATACATATATATCAGTTTCAGAAGTTATAATGCGTTTTATGAAGGTAACTTGTATTTCTCGTAAATTAAATTCAAAAAATGTTATAACAAAATACTATATTTAAAAATCAACAGCAGCTAAACAAAAAATAAGAAACCGAAGAGAAATAGTAAATACTTTACCACAGTTTAGGTACCTAATTATCAAAAATGTAGAAGAGAAAAATACAACTACTAAACTGGCATTATCATCTCTGGCGTTGGACGTCCACTGTCGGACATAGGCCACCTTCAAAGATTTCCATGTGTTGTGGTTGGAGGCGGCCTGCATCTACTACTACCTGCAGTTCTGCAGATCTGCAGTTTTTACAAGGTCGTATGTATATTGTCGGTGGACGTCCAACGCTGCGCTTGCCGGTCCGTGGCATCCTCCTGAGAACTTTTTGGCTCCATCATCCATCTGTTCTGCGTGCTATATGGCCTGCCAATTGCCGCTTCAACGTGCCAATCCGTTTTGCTGTAACCCGAGTTCTACGTATCTCCTCATTTCTGATTCAATTCCGCAGTGAAACCCCAAGCACAGCCCTCTCCATTGCTCGTTGAGCTACTCTGAGGCCAATAGTGAAGAACCACGTATTGATTGAAGACTTTTGTCTTAATGAATTGACGTATTTTGGATGAAAAGCTAAGTGGCGTTTTTAAACAAACACTTCGAAACTTCGATGTACCGATAGTCAATTTGGCATCGCTGGAGAGACTCGAGCTCCTCCCATGTTTCAATTGAATCGAAGGCTTTCTCATAGTCCACAAACGCGAAACAAAGCATCAAGTTATATTCTTCGGTCTTCTGTATGACTTGCCGCAGCGTGTGTGTGTTTAGGAGGCTGAAAGTCATCCTACAAACCTGCGATCGAGACAATTCGTGATAATTATTGAAAACAGCTTATAAACAATGTTTATTAGCTGTTCTTGCTGTTGAGCCATGTTTATTAAACATGGTTCAACAGCAAGAACAGCAACACCACGCTCTTGTTCCATGCTTCTGCCGTAATACCTTCGAGCAAGACGAGCTTTTGACGGACTTTAATTACCGGTGATACACCCGCTTTCAAAAGCTCTTGAAGTTATTCCGTCTTCGCCCGGCGCCTTTTTGAGAACAATAGTTCTTAAGCTGCTTCAGGGCCACCCTGATCTTGTACGGGTATCAAATTGATACCCGTTTTGAAAGCAGGTGTATCACCTAGGATATCCTCGGTGCAGTTTAGTGTCGGGCCAGTTTGGCTCTCGGGTCTTCTTTAGCCGCACTGCAAACAGGTTTAGTGACTGAATCGTAGACCTGTTCTTAGAACCTTTCGACTTCCCATAACACTTCTGCTTTACTTGACGAAACACTGCCATCTTCTCATCTCCTCAGCTTCTACTATATAATTTCTATCAAATTTAAATACTTACCTAATTTCTTGGCGAATTATTGGAAAAAGGCCAGGTCACGAGTACCATAAACCGACGAGCTTGCATGAAGAATGTGATGAGAGTGAATGAAGCCAAAGAAGTGTGTCAGGATCGTAGTAAGTAGAGATTTGTGGTCTCTGCCTACCCCTATGATGGGAAACAGGCGTGAGTTTATGTATGTATGTACCTAATTTATTAAAAAAAAAAAACAATTAGCTGTCACTGTTTTATTGCATCGGTAATGTATGCTGAATTTCAGCTCGGACACAAGAAAATGACAGACAGACACTGAAACAGGTGAAGCTAAATAAAAACTTGTAAAAATATGCACAGGCAATAGAGTTACATTTAGAAATAAGCAATACCTCGAAGAATTTATGCGATAATCTTAACAGGTCATATAGTGTTAACTCAAACAAAATTGCGGTAATATAGTTGTAAGTTGAAATGTTTTTCGTAAAAGTCTATTTAAAGGAAATTACTAACAAGCAATACAGTTACAACTCTTAATGTGAACCTCATGGCTTATTTTTATTGACAGGCAATACAGTTACAACTAGATAATACAACTATATTGATTACTTTTAAACTATGTTTTTGTATCCAAACTAACACTCCAATGTTTTATTTTGAGATGAGACAGGCAAAACACGTCTGGCACGAGTGGTGACTTATTCAACAGGGATTCAACTTTAGATGTAACTATGCTACTTGACAAATTAATGAACGAGATGGATAGTCAATAAAGAGTTTTAGTGCTACCATTTAGCGATAAAAAGAGGTAGAAATGTAAGGGTCTCACCAGTCGATAGAGAAAAAAAAATTGTATTTAATGGCATACTTAGCTCAATATTGCAAAATTTTGAGTTGCAACTATATTACTTGTGAGGTGCGATATGTATATGTCGAGATATCATGTAACAAATATAATTTTGGCGAATGAGTAGGTTGATAAATCGAAATATCTACAAAAACATGTGTGTGTTAGTGGCTTGAAAAATTGACAAGTAGTTATGTCAACTAAAATACGAAAAATGGAGGAGTTGGCAAGGCCATAACTCGAAAACTTATCTAGCTAGGGAGCTGTCAATTTTTTTATAGATACTTCATAGGCGTAGATATCGTTTAAGCCAATAAAAAAAAAATTGACATCTCGACATATCAACGTATTCACGCGAGCCACGGATTTATATGGCAACTTTGGAGTAACACAGCTGTTTTAGTGTACGAGTATGCACTGTAGACGAAGCATGTCTAATTTGGTACAACTAACTAGGGGATTCTCCGTGTAGTCTTCAGCACAAAGTGAATTCTGGAAATAGTACCTACTGTAACGAAACTCTAACCTGACCTAAAAATAAAAGTAAATCTGAGCTAATGAAATCTACCTGCTAATCAGTTACCCTGATTTTATTATCTAAAATAATATTCCTAATGAAATGTGAAAGCCAAGAAGGTAAAATAAAATATATTTAAGTTGCACACACATTTAATACTGTTGCAATTTTGTTACATAAATAATCTCGTTACCGGAAATGTTTTAATCACAATAGACAAGTCAACGACTAAGGTGTTTAAATTTAAATTATAATACAAGTAAAATAAGAATCTTAAATTCTAAATGAGCCCATGGAACCCGGAGTAGCTGTAAGGGAAACAAATTGATTGCATTAGTGAATTTGTCGAAATAAATGAATACTTGCGTGAATTGCACAAAAGATCAGTCAGGACCAATGTTAAATTGGTCATGTCATCATGTATGTGGGGAATCTAGATCAGATGGATCAAGAATAATTTATTGTTTTCATGCAAAATCCCCTACCCAACACAGTCATCTAGAATCCTGAGGACCTAGAGTCATGTGCCCAGGAATGTCTTGTCTCGCGACTTAGGGATGAGGAAAATTCCTGGTTCTAACTACAGAAGCCCCTCAAGCGCAAACAAGGAAAGGGAAAGGGAAGGGAAGGCGCCTATATTTTACCTATATTGAAATCCTATTGATTTCAATCAAACAAAGGTAGGTCCATTTTCTGTTAGATGCTATTAGATTCAAAGTACTCGTATCAAGGCCGCGTTTTAACCAACTGCGTATTCGAAGGCATTAGCGTTATACGCTTGACATCCCCAGAATACATTGCGCTATATTCGGAAGATGTCATCCTGACGCTATAATGGCTCGCCAGACATGCTCCAAGTACTAAGATTTATCTAACAGATCTGAGTTAACCTAAACGCCGAGCAATAAATGGACCTCTTAGGCTGGATTCGACCAAACTGTCATCCCACTCCCGGAGCAGTCATTCCGTTACTCCTGGTTCTAAGGTGTCAACTTTACAATGTCAAAATATTCAAACAAACAGCAGTTTAATCTGTGGTTTAATCTAAAGATAAAACTTAATCCAGTTTGGCAAAATCCAGCCTTAACAAAATAATTTAATGAAATCCATAAGACTCGAAGCACTTGTTCCATGTCGATGCTTAATAGCACTGCGCTATTCAGGACGTTGTTTCATACTAGGAATCCACAAGTCACAACGTATGCACTATAACCACAGACATCACCCAAGCGTCTCTAACAAAATGAGTCAATTAATAAAGCAAGTTTAAGTGAAAAGTGAATTCAGTGCTTGTTGAGTTGTTTGTTACACTGAATGCTTAATTTAGGATAGGAAAGGATATGTTTGTAAGCGTCAGCTAAAGCCAGTGTTAGTTAGCTCGTTCTCAGCTTCACTGTGGATATCTACAGAAAATAGCATGCATAGATCAGTTTAACTCTATTAGATTGTCTCGATCTCAGCAACCACCTAACCTGTATGGAAACTTAATTACCATGCACACATAATCAGATTAAATGTAATTTCTTTAAATAAAATAGAATGGCGGTGAGGAATAAAATATCAACTTTCTATTCTTTGAATCCCTGCCCTTAGACTGCCTTCCCCTGAATTATTATTTTACTATCTTATTCTAAGATACATTACCAAAGACTGCTCACTGAATTTAAAAGTAAATTTTAATTAAACGTGGATACTGTAAAATACTTAGATTATCTCAATTTACACTGAATCTAATTTACAACTACTCATAATAACCAACACTGATTCTAGGGTTTGAACTACCAATCAATCTGGTCAAATTTTAACTCTGACTTTCTAATTCTTCCGAATCCCCTCAGACCCTCTCTCCCACTTTCTGTCCTCCAACTTTCTGTCCCGTTTCCCTAGAGTCTCGTCCTTTTGTTCCAAATCATCCCCTCCCAAATGAGGTGTGTCTAGTCAAAGACCACCACGCGCTCCCCCAATCACGTTCAAATATTCAACGCATAAAAAAAATAAAGGGAATAACCTATTTCTAAATTTCAGTTTCCAGACGCACAAAAAGTATGATGCCCATGAGTTCCAAGAGTTGTAAAAAAATATTGTCGCCAGCACAATCTAAATGATTATAATTTATGGTCATGTGAATTTTTAAGTTTTACACTAAACGAAATATCTCAATAAATTAAGCTCAAGGGCTCTTTCTCAAGTAGACTGAAGTATGAGTGATGAAAAAAATATAAATTCCTTTAGTTAAATTATAGTCTAAAAATAGGGATCGTTACACTACCTACCTACAAAATGGCAGCTAAACCTTATAACTTACTAGCGGAGGCCAGCGGCTTCTCCCGCGTGGACTACTACTTTTTTATCCCACGGGAAACATGCGTTTTTTCAGAATAAAAAGTAGCCTATGTCACTCTCCAGCCCTCCAACTATTTCCACACAAAAAATCACGTCAATCCGTCTCTCTGTTTTGACGTGAAAGCAGGACAAACAAACAAAAAAACAAACACACTTTCACATTTATAATATGGGTATGGATGGATTTTAAGATAATATTAGTTGGTACTTTAGACATTCTTTCAAATTATCATAAATAAAAAAAAATCATACACTATGTTTATCAAACTAACCAACTGTCGATGGCGATTGTAATGAATGAATGAATGATGTGATATAACAAAATAATCGGAATGAATCCGAGCCGAAGACTTTCTTCGGAAAGTTGACGTTTTTTTAGCGAAGAAACGTCACATCTGATTTCGGAATACATTCCGAAAATGAATTGCGCCTTTGAACGCAATCATTTACCAACAGAAGTCATACAATAATTTCATTCCCGACAAAGTCTGTCGACGTGATACAATTATTTACTAATTTGTTCCGTGTTGGACTAGACCTGAGCCAATGTACGGAACCTTTTCAATGTCTGCGATCAACTAGAGTTGAGGCACAGATGTGGTTGAGGCGATGGAAACCAAAATAAACCGAATGGATGGTCAGTGGGCTTAAAAAGGTCGCTATTGCGGAATCGCAATATGAAATGAATGCCGTTTCTTTTCAGTCTCAGTCATTGAAAAGAGATGGAATTATAGTTCATTTCATATTGCGATTCTGCAATAGCGACCTTTTTAAGCCCGCTGACCGTCCATGGTTTGTTAACTTCGGTTTATTTCGGCTATTAGCTAGTAAGTAAGATCGTATGGCCAACTCTGGTGACGGAGTTTTTAGGCCCCCTAAAGGCCTCCATCATGGCTTAACGACTTCAAAACCAACAATTTAACGTACCCTTCGAAGCACTACTAAAGCAATTTTAATGAACTTTTGAAACTATCATGGGTAGGTACGAACAAAAAATGGTAATTATCATGGTAAATCCCGTTGATAAATCATTTACTTATAGAATTTAAATGAAATTTTGAATTTAGATAGTTTAGGTTCTGGTATAACATAGGCTAATTAATCCCGAAAAATGTATTGTTCCCGTGGGATAATAAAAAATGAAAATAATAAATAAAAATAGTAAGTACCTACATAGACCACGAGGTTAGCTAGTAAATAAATGCAATCCCAGAGGACTTTTTCTTTAATTCTCTACTGTGGAATGCAGTTGTAACCCTGCATTTAAGTAAGTTGCAAACTAGTGAGTTTTTAGTTTGTTCTGTAAAATCTGTTCGCTCAATCCCCCTGTGTCCCGCCTCTAGGCACGTGTCCCGACTAGCAATCGCCGTCCGGTGTACTCGCAACTGATGAAATTCCACGGCTATGCGCTTGTTGTTATACAATGCCTCTAGCACTGGTTTTTGACGGGAATCAGCGGATGTGTGTCTATTGAATTGTCATTATTATCAACTGGCTGCGCCTCCGTGGACGAATTTAGAACAATTACGGGATGACATATAGCGCTCTTTGACATTTAAAATTTTAATTTTTGTGTGTTATTTTAGTCTATAGTTTTAATTATGTGTGTATAGGTAAGTATTTGTATAATATCCATTCAAATAGCACCTAGGTATATTGTTTTGTTTATAGAATCAAATGAATGGAATTGAATTTAGGGCATTATTACTTTTATTAAAATAAACTTCTTCACTGACGTTTTGTCTATTGTTTTAAGTGATTGTCAAAAAGCATTTACGACGGGCTCATTCTCGCCTCGATAACGTTTCCAACTAGTGCTCACCTTGTTTTATTGTCTATCTATTCTTGTATTTATTTGTACTCTTATTGTATATCAATTCCAACGAACAGGTTTTAAAGGCAATTTATTGCAATGCTGCATTTTACCTAGCTTTTGTCCGTGGCTTCGGGACTAGAGACTGCAGTAACTTAGATGTGGACGTTTTAGAGCGTTTCTACATTATCCGATCCGATATCGGTATCGGACGCCAATACGATATCGGGGCAAGTAAAATGTATGAAAGATGTCCGCTCCGATATGCGATATCGGGTCGGACAATGTGAAAGGCAGGTACATATTCCATACATTTTACTTGCACCGATATCGTATTGGCGTCCGATACCGATATCGGATCGGATAATGTGGAAACGCTCTTAAAGTGGTTCACATTTGTTATTATGAATAACAATCTCTCTTCTTTACTTCTTAGCTTCTTACAAATGAAGAGTACAGGAGAAGAAAGATCATTGTCATAGGCAACTCATTTTGAGAAAATGATTAAACAAAGATTGACAATGTTCTACTTTTCCTACAGCCATTCAATCTGTTTTTGAGCCTTACGTTGCCACTGATCGTTTTTAGCGTTACTGGGGTATAGGGCCAAATGCTTTTTTAAATTTTATACGAGATGCGACATCGGAGCCGACAACTGGCTGGAGGCAGACATGGACAGAAGGAAGTAGCAAATTCTCGTATCGGAGGCCAAGACTCACTTTGGGTCCCTGAGCCAATGGAGTAAGTAAGTAAATAAGTAAGTATACGAGATGGCATTTTTAACTCAATATCGCAAAAAATCTGACAATGATCTTTCTTCCCCTGTACCCTTCAAATCTTTACAAAGATGAGGAGCAATAGGTTGGCATGGTATGGGCATGTTATACTAAAGCATAAGTTCCCAAACTTTTTTTCTCATGGACTCCTTTCAAAATTTTACTGGTTTCGGTGGACCCCTGCTGCTACATTTCTACCATATTCCCAAAACTCGTCAGAAAATGAGAACCAACGTGGACCCCTTTCGAGTCTCCCGTGGACCCCTGGGGGTCCACCTGGACCACTTTGGGAATCCCTGTACTAAAGGATCTCGTCGTCATAAGAAGCGCTCGTGGCGTAGCTTGCTTAGGCGTTCTTGATTGATTGTTGAAGTTAAGCAACGTGGTGCGCGGTCACAATTTGGATGGGTGGCCGCAAATGGTATTACGAGCTGAGCGCTTACGTGCTTCGGAGGGCACGTTAAATTGTCGGTCCCGGCTTTTAATTTCCATGAAAAGAGACGGCTTACAATACAATACAATCATTTATTCATAACACCAGCGGACCTAAAAAGGTCGCTAACGCTGAATCGCAATATGAAATGAACTATAATACCGTCTCTTTTCACTCTCAGTCAATGAAAAGAGATGGCAATAGTTCAAATCCTTTATTGCGATTCTGCAATAGCGACCCTTTTAGGTCCGCAGGTTACAGTGCAATTCATATTATGATTCTGCTATATGGCCTTTTTAGCCCCGGTGATAGAATGTCTACAATGTCTGTGATACAGTGACGATCCTGATAGAATTTTAGTTTTTAAAATATCATCGTTTTTGAATTGAAACGTCGGTTTCTGCTAGAGATTAAAAGTTTATTTAGGCGCAGGCCAGATAGAAGAGACGGGGCGCAGACATTTGTCTCTTCCGCGTCCCTTTCATACAAAATGTGACGGCGCCCCGTCTCTTCTGTATGTTTTGCAGCGCGATGCTTTTATACATTTTCTATGAAAGGGACGCGGAAGAGACATAATGTCTGCGACGCGTCCTCGTCTTACGTTTCTTCTGTTATTTTATTAATACAAGCCCTCAATACGACCGTCTTATGACGTTCACCGCTTCCAAAGCAACCAATCTTAACTGACATTAATTATTCGCGTTCCGTAAAGTGAACACAAAGCCCTAGAACAGGTAGCGACAAAAACAAAAGTTCTTTCAAGGTTTTGATCAAAATTTAGGATGTAAACGTTGGGAGCATTATTCATCGGAAAGTTTGGGAAACTTTGACCTATTGGTAGACCCACTTCGATACGTGGCTTGCTTTAATGAATTTCGTTGTAAATTAATAAATAAATAATGCTGGACATTTCACACAGCATCATGTAGCCCCAAGCTAAGCAGAGCTTGTGTTATGTATGTAATCAGGGGCGCTAGCCATATTACACTATCTATCGTCGCTATAGAATAGAAACACTTCAAAATGTATAGGATTTGACGTTTCAAGTAGATGAGTCACGTGGTCAGAACGTCAATTCCTATACATTTTGAAGTGTTCTATTCTACAGCGACGATAGATCGTTCTACAGCGACGATAGATGTGTAAATGGCTATGGCCCTAGATTTCTCTTACTTAAAAACAAATATGATTTATTTACAGAAACTAATCCACTACAATATTTAAATAACTTTACAAAATTCATAACAACCAGTTGAGCCATGGATAATTTAAAATGATCTGTAAATAATTCAACTGATCCTGATCCTAAACTGCTAGGCAAAAGCAAATACCTAACAATTTGAATAAGATTAATTAAAAAATTAACCTATGGTTCAGTGAAAAAGTGCCTAATAAAGGCCTCCGTCATGGCTTAACGACTTAAAAGCCGGGACCCTTTAATTAACGTGCCCTCCGAAGCACGGAAGCGCTCACCTCGTAATACCACTTGCGGTCACCCATCCTAAAAGTGACCGCGCACAATGCTGCATAACTTCAACGATAAATCAAGAACGTCCAAGCAAGCTACGTCACGAGCGCTGCAACCCGACTGTGAGTTTCGTCGAACGAATAATACAAAAAATATCTTCATCACATTTTGAATGCGAAACTCAATTTAATTCATACCAATAACATTAATTTGGATGCAAATGGACTCATCGGATCGGAATACATTCAATTTTAAAGTATATTTTAACTTAATATCTGATGCGATGTCAATCAGCAGGAAGCAATGAATTATATCGGAATAAATGGCATGAGTATGAGTACCTGGCGAGACGGAGAGTTGGCAGGTGGACCAAGACGCAGTGTTGCCAATTTAGCGACTTTGTCTCTAGAAATAGCGACTTTTGCCTATGTGTTAGCGACTTAAAATCAGTTTTAGCGACAACATATTTTTAGCGACTTATCTAGCGACTTTTGTACTTCAACCTGCAGATCAAAACAGTTTTAGGGCAATGAAATGTGGAAAGGATAAAAAGTCAACTTGAAAAAACAATTTAAGATGTAAAATTTTCATTTTATCTAAGGCTCGGCGCAAACGGGCCACCAACCACAGCCACTGGGTTGGCCAGCGATAGCGACAAAACACACTTTTTCATAATTTTTTTATCTAAGGATACCCTAAATAAAATGAAATTTGTATGTAGGTATAGATTTTTTTCAAGTTGAAATTTTAGTTTTTGTGACATTATTTTTGTAGGTAGGTACCTACTGACCAAAAAACACCCACTTATGTTTCACGTAAGCACAGAACAGATAATAATATCTACTACTTACGTATAGAATGGACACTGTGAGTTTGAGCTGGCGAGGAGCTAACTTTGAGCACGGAACGCACCACACGCGCAGACGCATAGACGAGACCAAAACCACAGTGTACAATATTCATACGGTGACAACCTTACTGTGTACAAAACTGACATTGTGTAGTGTAAATATAGGTAGTTAGACGCCGCTGCATGCATAGAGGTTTCGTCGAGTGTCTGGGGTGTGACGTAAGCACAACGCTGATCTTCCGTCATCTACAGTCATCTATATTGGCGATTCCATCAAAACCATCTCCACGGCGCAGGTATTCTGCCAATCTAAGTAATGCCAACGCCAACGATAACACCAACTTCGACAAGCCGGCGGGTCCTATTCTCAAATCGAGCATTATCTTGACATTATTTAACACACGGGAATTACTCACGTAAAAATATCGTCGATTTAGATACCGACAATGTTTCGATTCATCCGGTGAATCTTCATCTGGGTAATTTTTACGATATTTTACGTGAGTAATTCCCGTGTGTTAAATAATGTATAATACAACTCACGAAAGTTTTGAAAGTGAACGAGCATTATCTTTGTTGAGTAATATATTAAGTTTATAACTAATTGTAACGAATTAGAATAGAATAGAATCCGTACCTACCCATATTATAAATGTGAAAGTGTGTTTATTTGTTTGTTTATTTGTCCTATTTTCAGGTCAAAACCGAGCGACGGATTGATGTGATTTTTTGTGTGGAGATAGTTGGAGGGCTGCAGAGTAACAAAGGCTACTTTTTATCCGGGTACCACGTGAGCGAAGCCGCGGGCCGCAGCTAGTAGGTTATAGTTTATTGACAACACACACAGAAGACAGAGGACAGAGCATAAAAAACAAACACTTAGTAGGTAAGGTCAATTAGGTACCTGTAAGGCCTGTAATGTTATATTAGTATTACAATAAAGGATTGAATTGAATCTTGTATTTCTTTCATCATCATCATCATCATACCTGAACCGTGTTGAGCATGCAAGGGTCGTGGGACGTTCATCAATGGAATTTTTGTGTAATCCTATCCTAACTAATATAAATGCAGTTTGTGAGGATGTATGGATGTTTTGTTCCCTTTTACCCAAAACTACTGAACGGATTTTAATGTATCTTGGAATATAGGTACATAGTTTATGACTTGGAATAATCTTCGTAGGGTTAAGCTCGCCTTTGTACATGTCCTTACGTTATGTCTTTGTTCTGTGTTTTATTTGTACAATAAAGAATTAAGTATTAAGAATAACACATAGGCTCCTTTTTATCCGCGGGCGGAAGATAGTCAAATATAAAAGCAATATTGTATAACCAATTCCCTGCTGAGGCTCTGCGGCCCTCTCAGGAGAGCACCGCAGGGAGTGCGGAGTTCGGAGCACTTATACGCCCTAACGCCATTATTGCGTTAAGTCCCGACAATATTTTAAAACCGTATTCAAGTGGAAAAAGTTAAATATGTAATCACACGTTATAAATGCAAAAGTTTGGATGTTTGGATGGATGGATGGATGTATGTTTGTTCCTCTATAACTCGACAACCACTGAACCGATTTGCCTGAAACTTAAAACAGATTTATAATGACCATAGGCTACTTTTCCCGGTCATTTTTCTTATCCGGGTACCACGCGAGCGAAGGCGCGGCGGACGCTAAGTGATACTCATAAAATTGTCATATATCCGGGTACCACGCGAGCGAAGCCGCAGCGGAAGGTAATAAATAAAAAAATGTCGTAAATATCGAAAATTATTAGACTCGTTCAAAATAGGGCCTCAATATCCAGATGGGCGGTTCCCACAACTTCGATTGAACTGACTTTAAACTTGTGCGGATTTGAAAGACAACCAGAATGTACCTTTAGTTGTACCGAGAATTCTCAATGACTTTGTGTAACTTTATTCAGTGAGAGAAAACATCATTGAATCGTGTTATGCAGAGCCTTAATTGTTTCAGCAACTCTTATTAAAGTTTTGATTAGATATTTGCCTTTATAAAGTTACTTCTAAATTAGTTACTTTTAAATTCTAAATTAAGTAACCAAACTCATATTAGAAGTTCTAATATGAGTTTGGTTACTTTTTTAAATTATAGGTTGGTGCTTCTCATTGATAGTGGAATCCGTGTGTGGTACTGCTCACTATAACTGACAACTATCTCTTTGTCATATTGCTTTAGGCATTTTAAATTTTGAAGTCCACGTCCTAATATATTTTTGGTACATACAGAAATAAAATTATGAGAAAGTTTTAAAATTTAGCAATAGATGTATTTAAAAGTGTTGAAATTCGTTAACGTAAGAATTACTTTTTTACATTTAACTGAATTTAGTTAAGTACCTACCTACTTAAAACAAAGGTTTAAAAATAAAAAAAAACAGTTATAATTAAGTATTATTATTTTAGTTTTTTGAATCATAAGTGTTATCTACTTATTTACGACTGTTTTTAAAAGCTTCTATTTAACTTGCAATGTACATTGGTATTGTATGTATGTATGTATTTAAGGTAATCTTTGAACGGTTAGAGGTCCCTCATCCAAAACCTAATTCAAATAGCAAATCAAAATAATACATTTATTTGAATTTAAAAGTTTTGGATTAGGTTTGTAATTGAATTAAAACCAAAATTTCGGTACTATAAACATTTCGGCTGAGATTTAAGACGTTCAACTGACAAATAAGAAATGTATCGACACAGCAACAGGAAAGGAGTAATAAATAAATCGGGCGATTGTATCGAAACAATTGACACAGTATAATGTATAAATGCATGAACAGTAGCATTATTTCTACAATGTGACGATATTTTAAGAATTTAGAATAGAATAGAATAAATCTTTACTTTTTTTTGTTGTAGTAAATACCGACAAAGTAAATACAGAGTCAATAAAAAATAACGATAAAAACATCTGGGGTACTTAATACAATGGGCGGCCTTATCGCTGAAAGTAATATCTTCCAGGTAACATTAACATTTATTTAATACTAGCTGCTGCCCGCGGCTTCGCTTGCGTGGTACCCGGATAAAAAGTAGCCTATGTTACTCTCCAGTCCTCCATCACGTAATCATTCATCAGTTTAGAGTATGTTTATAGTTCGGATGAGCAAGTGGCCAACTCTGGTGACGCAGTTTTTAGGTCGCCTAAAAGCATCAATTATGGCTTAACGACATAAAAGCCGGGACCGACAATTTAACGTGCCCTCCGAAGCACGGAAGCGCACAGCTCGTAATACCACTTGCAGTCACCCATCCAAATTGTGACGAAAACGCTGCTTAACTTCAACGATCAATCAGGAACGTCTAAACAAGCTACGCCACGAGCGCTACAGTTTATAGCAATCTATAAAAGCTAATATACTGCTTGTAAAGCCACTTGATGTGCATTAGAGCCACCAATGGGCGTCTTACTCACATAAATAATGGCGTCTGGGTGGTGACTTATTGCTATATTTTGTGCGTTCGACAAATATTTAGGGTGGAATTTACAGGGGTTTACAATTTATTGATTAAACAATAATAATTGTAGCACACGACATTCTGGCAACCGGAAATAGGTTATTAATGTCGAAATGATCATCATCAGCATCATTTCATTGCAATGAAAGAAGAAAGAAGACTCGAATTTGAAGATTCAAGTGGATGGATCACCGAAATGAAAGTACCTACTTATATTAAAAAAAAAACCGGCCAAGTGCGTAATATAAGTAAAAACGAAACTATAAGGGTTCCTTGTCAGGACTACGGAACCCTAAAAAGGAAACAATAAGATAAGCTTGTAAGCAAGTAAGTTCGTATGAACAAGTGGTCAACTCTGGTGACAGAGTTTTAAGGTCGCATAAAGGCCTCCGTCATGGCTTAGCGACTAACTAAGGGAACAATTGCTCTAGATCTGAAATATACAGGGTGTGGCAAACTTTTGGGCAATTCAGGGTAGCTACCTTTTCTTTTGTAGTTATAAAGTTTTGTTTTAGGGAAACTATTGGTTCATTTAATAAAAAAATATTTAAAAAAAACAAAAACCCGACTGCGTCAAAACTTAAAAGAAAAAAACAAGCCTGCAAAGAATTACTCACAGTCGGTACCCATTCATTTTATTACCAATCAAATCTTCCCAATGTTATGGGTCCCGACTGTGAGTAATTCTTTGCAGGCTTGTTTTTTTCTTTTAAGTTTTGACGCAGTCGGGTTTTTGTTTTTTTTAAATATTTTTTTATTTAACACTTTTTAGTTATGATAAAGTTGATTTTAAAATACCTATTCAACGATACCCCACTTGATATAGTGTGACGATTTTGATTCTTTTAATTTTGACAATATGGCGTCTGGTTGTAGCCCTGGTGAATTTTGATTACTGTCATATCTTTAGTGACACTCCCAAGGTTGAGACAAATCGATTGACGTAAAAATCATCAAAATCGGTCCACGCGTTTGGCCTCTAGAGTGCCACATAGAAACATCCATAGCGAGAATTATTATTAATCAACTTTAAACCGTTATTTTTCCTAAACTATTACTTAAAATGAAAAATGGTAAAAGAAACCTAAAGTTAATTTTGAAATACCTATTCAACAATACCCCACTTGATATAGTGTGACGATTTTGGTTTTTTTAATTTTGACAATATGGCGTCTGGTTGTGGCACTGGTGAATTTTGTTTACTGTCATGTCTTTAACAACACTCCCAAGGTTGAGACGAATTGATTGACGTAAGAATTATCAAAATCGGTCCACGCGTTTGGCCTCTAGAGTGCCACATAGAAACATCCAAACATACATACATAGACTGATAAACACATTACCCTTCCTTTGCTTTGCGCAGTCGGGTAAAAAAAATTGAATTTTTACATTTTTCAAAAAATATCCAGATAGCCTAAACAAGTCCAGTGCCCAAAAATTTGCCACACCCTGTATAGTCGGGAATCTGTTTTTTTTATTTTATTTTAAAAATAAAAAACTAAACGAAAGAACCAGTAAGTAATCTGATTAACAGTTCCGAATGCCATTTCCGCATAAGGCCATCGTTACACGATTCCGTCTAATTCCACCTAATGGTACGACTTGTAATAACGTACTACGTCTGATTGCAAGCTCGTAAATTCTTCCTGACAATATGATGCTTAGGGTTGACACTGACATTATTTAATCGAATATTAGGTTCTTCTTGCGGCTTTGTGCATGATAAGACCGACGATAAAATCCAGGGACTATATTTCTGTATATTTGTTACACACATCGTAAGAGTGGCTTTTTTTAAGCGCTTATTTATTTGTTTGTTTGTTTGAACGAGCTAATCTCAGGACCTACCAGTCCGATTTGAAAAAATATTTCTGCATTTGATACCTAGCTAAACTCTTTAGGAAGGACTCTTTATAAGCTTCTTTTTATCATCATCATCACTCGATACCATCAATACGGGGGCAACGCCATGAGAGCGTTGCTAGTAAGTATTTTTAAGTACAATATAGGTTTTAAGGGGAATAAATTAAGCAACATATCAGAAAAATTTAGGAACGCTGAAAGTTTTTCTATCCATTATTAGTTTTTCTATATTGAAAGTTTTAATAACCTCTGTAAGTGAGAGTTTGTTTTATGTAATCTATGCAAGTAATATTATATAGTAATATTTTTGTGTTTTTTTTTATTTATCTGGTTCCCATATTACAAGTTTTGCTTAGTTTGGGGCTTAGATGGCGCTGTGTGAAAAATGTCCACCAATAATATTTCTATAACAATATTTATTACCACTTCCTGCTCTTCACAAATAAATTTAGCCTGGGGTAGGATAGGGTGAGTTCATATTTCTCTAGAAAAGGAAATTGCGATCTTAAAAGGACAGGATAATGTGTCAGATAGTGTTATTACATGACACCTTACAACTATACATCACAGTGACACGGTAATGTTATCTTTACAGTATCCTATCTTCATACAAACGGCCAGAACGTGAGTATTAAGTAATGCTTCGTGTTCAGTACTCGCTCGGTACAAAATCAGTAGTGAATGCGCCGCAGTAGTGGTAGTAGATAGTAGCACGCATATATCTAATTATTTCAAGGACAGGACCGAGTCACAATCCATACCCATATTATAAATGTGAAAGTGTGTTTATTTGTTTATTTGTTTGTCCTGCTTTCACTTCAAAACAAAGCGACGGATTGAAGTGATTTTTTGTGTGGAGATAGTTGGAGGGCTGGAGAGTGACATAGGTTACTTTTTATCCAGGTGCCACGCGAGCGAAGCCGAGGGCGGAAGCTAGTACTGTATAGAAGAAAGATAACATTACCGTGACAGTGACAACCCTGATAACATGTCTCCTTATGAGTGTCGTCAAGCTGAAATTTATTGTAACGTCTTACTACCTTTTTATTTCGGTCGAGCGATGTCGGGAGTAAATATTACCGAACGGTGTTTTATGTGTCTTGGATTTTGATGGTGGTTTTATCAGTACTCCATCTGTGGCTTCATTTCTTTATTAAAATACTTAGGTACTCAGGAGCCGTACCACGAACTCTTAGAGCAATGTTAAAACAAGTTTAAAACAGTTCTGCTTTGATTAGGTACCTACCTACATAACTTATAATCAAAGCATTATTATTATAATAAAGTGGAACAGTTTGTTTGATTTTTTGTTTGTTTGAACGCGCTAATCTCTGGAACTACCACTCGGATTTGAAAATGATTTATTGCACACCTTAAAACTACGAGACAATATACAACCAATAATAAAACTACGAAACAATGTACATAGGCGGCCTTATCGCCAAGAAGCGATCTTTTCCAGGCAACCTTTGGACGGAGAGGAATCTAATAATGGAAGATTGCTTACTATCTATATTTCAATTTCACCCAAATCGGTTCAGTGGTTGTCGTGTTATAGAGGAACAACATACCTACATTCAAACATTCACATTTGTAAATTAGTGTAATAATAATAATACAGTTACTTATAATAATTTTTAACTTTAGTTCTCACAAAATGCTTTTCAATATGACTTGTTCTAGTTACAAACATTTTACATTAACTATTCCTCAAAATTACAGCTTCAAAATCACACAAAAGCAAACTTTCTTCGCTCGCGTCCAAGTTCGGCTTACACCAAACTGACGCAGAAAATACACACTGAATTCTGAACTGAGTCAGACAAATCTCTAAAGTTGTTAAACTGCAAATTAATTATGTTCTAATAATAAGTCGAGTTACGACGTCGAACCAAAATCGTAGAGGTATATGCGCATCGCAAGTCTCAAGTGGAGATAGGCAGGGCACTTAGCTAGACGTAAAGATTACGGAATGGTGGCCCAGAGATGCGCAACGACCAAGAGACAGACCACCGGCCCGATGCGATGGTCAGATGACATCGTAAATGTGGCAGGTAAAGCTTGGATCAGGATTGCACAGGACCGGACTTATTGGCGAAATAAAAGGAGGCCTATACAGGGTGAATTTTTGAGATGGGGCAGTAAGGGCAGCTACCTTAACCGTTGTAGTTAGAGGAAAACGTTCTTAGGAGACCATCCTTAATTTTTGAAAATATTTCGACCTGCATTCACAGATTTTGAAAAAAATGTACAGTCAGCGAGAAAATGGGCCATTTACACAAAAACTTTTTTTGATGCCAATCAATCCTGTTTCATCTAAGGATAAAAAGGCTCTTTCAGACCAACTGAGGTTAGAGTACTAGAAAAGTCAGAAATCGCTAAAATGTATTTCTGAGACAAGACAGTAAGGGCTACCTTAACCGTTGTAGCTACAGGAAAACGTTTTTAGGAGACTATCCTTAACTTTTGAAGATATTTCAACCTGCATTCACAGATTTTGAAAAAAATGTACAGTCAGCGAGAAAATGGGCAATTTACACAAAAACTTTTTTGATGCCAGTCGATCCTGTTTCATCTAAGGATTAAAAGGCTCTTTCGGACCAACTGAGGTAAGAGTACTAGAAAAGTCAGAAATTGCTAAAATGTATTTTTGAGACGGAGCAGTAAAGGCAGCTACTTTAACCGTTGTAGCTACAGGAAATCTTTCTTAGGAGACTACCCTTACTTTTGAAGATATTTCGACAAAATGATAAAAAACTATGGCAAATGACAAATTGATTTCGTACGAAATGTATAATCAAAGTTATTTGCGTTTTCTGACTTTTCTAGTACTCTTGCCTCAGTTGGTCCGATAGAGTCTTTTAATCCTTAGATGAAACAGGATCGACTGGCATCAAAATTTTTTTTTGTGTAAATTGCCCATTTTCTCGCTGATTGTACATTTTTTTCAAAATCTGTGAATGCAGGTTGAAATATCTTCAAAAGTTAAAGATAGTCTCTTAAAAACGTTTTCCTGTAGCTACAACGGTTAAGGTAGCCCTTACTGTCTTATCTCAGAAATACATTTTAGCGATTTCTGACTTTTCTAGTACTCTAACCTCAGTTGGTCTGAAAGAGCCTTTTTATCCTTAGATGAAACAGGATCGATTGGCATCAAAAAAAGTTTTTGTGTAAATGGCCCATTTTCTCGCTGACTGTACATTTTTTTCAAAATCTGTGAATGCAGGTCGAAATATTTTCAAAAATTAAGGATGGTCTCCTAAGAACGTTTTCCTCTAGCTACAACGGTTAAGGTAGCTGCCCTTACTGCCCCGTCTCAAAAATTCACCCGTATACTAAAAAGGTTTTCAATTTTTTATAAAAAAAAAAAATTCCCGTCATGTAAAAAGAACTCTGGAAGAAAGTGGAGGGGTGTGTTTTGTTTCACGTTTGCGAATAGGTAACCGAGGCGCAAACATGAGACAAATCACTCCCCCGCCACTTTCTTCCAGCGTTCTTTGTACATGACGCAAATTATATCTTACTAGCGGACGCCCGCGGCTTCGCCCGCGTGGACTACTATTTTTTATCCCACGGCAACCGTGCAATTTTTCGGGATAAAAATAGCCTATGTCCTATTCCCGTTTATTATCTATCTACATTCCAAATTTCATCAAAATCGGTTTAGTAGTTATGGAGATACGTGGTAACAAACATTCACACACACACACGGACTTTCGCCTTTATAATATTAGTAGGATAGGATTATTGTATTCATATCTGAATTATATTTTATGATATATTATTCTATCGATTAAGCCCGTCACAGACTTAGCTATAATATATATTAATATACCGTACTATTATACCGTATACAGGGTGAATTTTTGAGACGGGGCAGTAAGGGCAGCTACCTTAACCGTTGTAGCTAGAGGAAAACGTTCTTAGAACACCATCCTTAATTTTTGAAAATATTTCGACCTGCATTTACAGATTTTGAAAAAAATGTACAGTCAGCGAGAAAATGGGCCATTTACACAAAAACTTTTTTTGATGCCAGTCGATCCTGTTTCATCTAAGGATAAAAAGGCTCTTTCAGACCAACTGAGGTTAGAGTACTAGAAAAGTCAGAAATCGCTAAAATGTATTCCTGAGACAAGACAGTAAGGGCTACCTTAACCGTTGTAGCTACAGGAAAACGTTTTTAGGAGACTATCCTTAACTTTTCAAGATATTTCAACCTGCATTCACAGATTTTGAAAAAAATGTACAGTCAGCGAGAAAATGGGCAATTTACACAAAAACTTTTTTGATGCCAGTCGATCCTGTTTCATCTAAGGATTAAAAGGCTCTTTCGGACCAACTGAGGTAAGAGTACTAGAAAAGTCAGAAATTGCTAAAATGTATTTTTGAGACGGAGCAGTAAAGGCAGCTACTTTAACCGTTGTAGCTACAGGAAATCTTTCTTAGGAGACTACCCTTACTTTTGAAGATATTTCGACAAAATGATAAAAAACTATGGCAAATGACAAATTGATTTCGTACGAAATGTATAATCAAAGTTATTTGCGTTTTCTGACTTTTCTAGTACTCTTGCCTCAGTTGGTCCGATAGAGTCTTTTAATCCTTAGATGAAACAGGATCGACTGGCATCAAAAAAGTTTTTGTGTAAATTGCCCACTTTCTCGCTGACTATACATTTTTTTCAAAATCTGTGAATGTAGGTTGAAATATCTTCAAAAGTCTCCTAAAAACGTTTTCCTGTAGCTACAACTGTTAAGGTAGCCCTTACTGTCTTGTCTCAGAAATACATTTTAGCGATTTCTGACTTTTCTAGTACTCTAACCTCAGTTGGTCTGAAAGAGCCTTTTTATTCTTAGATGAAACAGGATCGATTGGCATCAAAAAAAGTTTTTGTGTAAATGGCCCATTTTCTCGCTGACTGTACATTTTTTTCAAAATTTGTGAACGCAGGTCGAGATATTTTTAAAAATTAAGGATGGTCTCCTAAGAACGTTTTCCTCTAGCTACAACGGTTAAGGTAGCTGCCCTTACTGCCCCGTCTCAAAAATTCACCCTGTATATTATAGCTGAGTGTGTGGTCACGCGAAAATTAGTATAGAAAATATATAGTAATATGCCTAGCTATAAAAATATTAATATATATTATAGCTAAGTCTGTGACGGGCTTTAGGTAAGTATATTTTTTTAAGGTAATTTGTAAGCTTTCATTCGCGTCAGTTGTCCAGTGGCTTTGCACCGTCAAAATAAACGGATCCAAGGGTCCTTCATTTGCAAAGTTGTCGCAGTTCAGCGGTGACAAACACGTCGCAGACAGGAGAGGTGTCGGCACACGTTACTGAGGCTATCTCTACAGGAACACCTGCCCCCAGGACGTGACCTTCCATGGCCAGCACAGTCCATCAATCGACTGAGGAACCATGTCGAGATTTGTGCAAATGGGTCTACCGCGACCCGACACATAGTCACTGTGGCTGTGAGTCCCCATTCTAACGATGTCCTACCTACTGTTTGCCCTTGTACCCTACCAGCTGCATAAGGGAGGACCTAAATGCCACAGACGATGGAGTGAAGGTGGGAAGGTTCTACTCGAATTTAATTTAGTTGTTGACACTCAAAAAGAACAAGAATAAGACTGAGGCTATCGAGACACCGTTGAGTATCTTATTGCTTTAGTGCCTCATTACAAGTGGCTACAACTGAGCAATTCTCTGCACTCTTGAGATGCATTTCTGTTCATAACTCCGAAGACCCTCGACAGATACTCAAAAAAATTTTGTGGCACCAATCGGAAAGTATACCATTTCAAACAAAAAAAAAGAATTTTCCAAATCGGCCCAGGCGTCTTCGAGTAACCGGTGAACATACATAAAAAAAGCACAAAAATAAAAGTTTTTTCTAATTGAAAACCACCTCCTTTTTTTAAAGTCGATTAATAAAACAAAGAGAGCTTTTCACATCTATAGGCATTTATCAATAAAATAAAAAATCTATATACTTATATATAGAAGTTTGTCGCGTTTTTTTGTTGTGTGTCAAGTTCCGACTACAATGCAATAGTAAGAGCGTTTGTCCACCGCCGCCGTCACCGGCACGTCAACGAGAACGAGATGACGGCGCCGAGGTAGCGACCATACATTTACTATAGCCGCCTGTCCACCAGAAGACCGTCACGTCATCTTGATCTCATACAGAAATAATCTCGTTGCCGGTGACGGTTCGGTGACGGCGGCGGTGGACAAACGCTCTAATGGTGACAGTGAGTTGATCTAATGTTGAAGTCAGGATCTGTTCAATGGAACTTCTCAGGACATAGAACTAGAACATTTGTTTTTAGGCTCATTTGATTTAGCTCATCCTTATTCAATAAATGCTTGTCTTTAAAAACATTTTTTCAACAAACACTTATTGTAATTAAGTAGGTACACATATTCTTTGCAAAAATAAGTGCTTAAGGTACTAAAGACGTCGGAAGATGAAGGTAGCGAAATGCTAAGTTTATTTTCTGAAAGTGAATAGGAAGCGCTGGCTTTTAAGAAATACTTACTTAAACTTAGAGCGAAGCTAGTTACCGTGAAAGTTGTAGTTGGCACTTCTTCAATTGTGTAGGGTAGAAACAAACCGTTTAAGAAAGTAGGTAAGGTACAGTCAGCGTCATCAATCGGTATCCCCCTATTGATTTTAACAAGGACCCTTTTTATTTCAACTTTGGATTTCAGTCGGATTTGCTAGTATACTTATGGATATCTAATTTCGCTCGAGTTCCTGTACTAGCAAATCCGACTGAAATCCAAAGTTGAAATGAAAAGGGTCCTTGTTAAAATCAATAGGGGGATACCGATTGATGACGCTGACTGTACCTATCCCAATGATAGACCGCAACGGTTAAACAAAGTTTTTGGTCCACCGCTTTTGAATATTGAAAATATATATGCAAATCTGTTAGGTCCTATTTATTAATGTAATGTTATTTAGGTCATCATAAAAACTATTAGAATGTCAAGATTTAGGCTGGTTTTTGGCTGGTTTTAGTGTCACGCGTACCGTCGGCGCTGATAGACGAGTGATCTTTATTACATTGAAACAAGGATACTGATTGTTTAGCAAAAATGGCAACGCTGATTGCACTCGTCAGTGCTGAACAATCAGTATCCCTATTTCATTGTAATAAAGATCACTCGCCTATCAGCGCCGACGGTACGCGTGACACTAAAACCAGCCTTAAGAATGTCAATATATAGATAGATAATTTACTGTCCCTTACTGTTTAGATATTCGTTCACTGAGTAAAAACATTTGTCGATAAGCCATTTTTTAATTTTTACTAAACAAATGACCCTTTAGTTAGATCCTTCAGGTCATTTAGTAACTTATTGATATACAATGAGTAAAATCTCATTGCCATTGGCTATAAGTTTAGTAAGGGAGAGCTAGATTCAATGAAAGCTCATGCTGTTAGGGTCCAGTTCAATGGAAAATCACGATAGGTCATAAGGAAATGATGCGATAATCGATTTTAAACTCAGTCATGCGGGACGATAGTCACGTAGGTTAGGCTTCTAGTATAGCTTTGTGTTGAAGCTATTGAGATTAGGCTGCCAATTCTCTCTGAAGACCTGTAGCCGTACCATGAACTCTTAGAGCAATGTTAAAACAAGCTTGAAACTTGACAACGAATGTCATTTATAAAGCTGTAGGACTGTTCTAAGCTTGTTTTAACATTGCTCTAAGAGTTCATGGTATGGCCCCTGTGTGGTGCAGTGGGGGAACTTCCGCCTGAGACGCAGGAGCGCGGGTTCGATCTCCGCCGCGGGATAAATGTTTTTAGGATCTGCAAATTTTGTCTCGGGTCTGGGTGTTTTCTATGTATAATAATGTATGTATTTACAAAAAAAAAGTATGTAAGAAGTATATCAGTCATGTGGTTCCCATAACACAAACTCTGCTGGTTTGGGGCTACATGATGTGGTGTGAATGTCCAGCGTTATTTATTTATTTCTTTTCCCTATATTACGACCGAAGCGAAGCGCTCGTGGCGTAGCTTGCTTAGACGTTCCTGATAGAACGTTCAAGTTAAGCAACGCTGTGCATGGCCGCAAATGGCATTACGAGCTGAGCGCTTCCGTGCTTCGGAGGGCACGTTAAATTGTCGTTCCCGGCTTTTAAGTTGTTAAGCCATGACGGAGGCCTTTAGGCGGTCTAAAAACTCCGTCATCAGAGTTGGCTACTTGCTCATTACGAACTTACTTTTTTTACAACCGAATATTATACCAAAAATCTTCAAAGTCTGACATCCAGCCAAAACTGCATTACCCTGGCTCCAAAATTACCATCTGAGGTCCACAATAGTTCATTCCTCTGCCAAAAATAGGCCTCATCTCAAAGGCCAATGGACCGAATAATCTAGACGTTTTTCAAACGGCCTAGGCGTAACACGTTCCTGGTGAATATCAGCTTATTGAAGTCCCATAGCACGTGCCTGGAATTGTGACAAGTCGCCTAGGAAATACAAAACAGCTGAGCAATTTTTAAGCAAACTTCAAAAAAAGGAGGAGGTTCTCAATTCGTCGGAATCTTTTTTTTTGAGCTTTTTTGTATGTATGTTCACCGATTACTTGAAGATGCCTGAACCGATATGGAAAATTATTTCTTTGTTTGAAAGAATATACTTTCCGATTGGTGCTACAAAAATTTGGTGTGGATCTGTTAAGGATCTTCGGAGTTATAAACAGAAATGCATCTCGAGAGTGCAGAAAATTGCTTAGCTGAAAACATTGAAGTCAATTTTTTTAATTTTTAATTTAGCCACTGTTCTACCCTTTTAGTATCCTAGGTTATACAAACGTACAGCGCAACAAAAAATAGCATGCTGCGTCCAGGGCATTAAATAAAATTAGAAAAAACAGTCACGTTAGTCCTATGCATTCCCGATAAATAATAAAAAGCTAAACATTTTAAGGTATAGTGTAGGGGTGTTTGTGAATGTATTAATGAATGTGTGATTGTGTATGTATGTGTGTGTGTGTGTGTGGTGTGTGTGTGCATGAAGTTTATCCAGCAAATTGTAAAATATTAATTGGGCGAATGCCATAACTTTGTTATCCGCTGAGTTTGTGCTCCGCCTAGGAAACGTTGTAGGGACAAAGCGGGAAAAGTGACCCAACTTTTCTAGGTACCTGTGACTTGGTCTCGGTGATTCTCGAAATATATTCTTATTTTATTTTTGTGTACGTGAGGAGTTTCGTTGGTAATATTTTCCAATCGAAGGTGTATCAACACGTTCGTGAAACTAATAATAGACTATTTGGAATTCAGTGGCTCCTTTCAGTAAAGCATGTAAGATTAACGTATATGAAACGGAAAAATCTGAACAAGATCTTGCTACTGTATTTCTAAAGCGCGGTAGACCATCACATATTTTTACGTAATTATTAAGTACATAGATATTGTTTTAATAAACGGGAATTAATGACGTAAAAATATCGTCGATTTAGATAACGGCAATGTTTCGATTCATACGGAGAATCTTCATCTGGGTAAGGAGGGAGTTGCGGCAAGGTTACTCCTCGCGCGAGCGTCTCACACTCAGTATAAGACGCGACCGCTAAAAATTCTCCGGATGAATCTAAACATTGTCAGATCGACGATATTTTTACGTGAATAATTCCGGTATGTTAAAACAATGTGTAGTACAACTCAGAAAAGTTTTGAAAGTGAAATATTAAGTAAATGCCCACATTTTGCAGAAGTAAGCGTTTCATACGTGACAAGGTTGCAAGCCCATCGCAACTATAAGAAAGCTAACTGGTTTTCATACGAAGTTTTCTTACACCATAAAAGCTTAAGAAAAATATATGAGTAGGTACTTTTATTCAAACGACAAATCCATTGATGCATGACCGAGATAACTCACTTTGCACTAATAACTTGCCTTTTAACATAGTTAAATGCTATCAAAAATCATCTCCTTTCTCTATAAAACTCGGCCGAGTAGGTTAGTACCTGGACTTTCGATCCGAAGGTCGTGGGCTTTAATCCGGACCATGCATCAATGGATGTTTCGTTTCGAAAAAATTATATGCGCACTAACGCGAGCTCAAAACTGTGAAGGAAAACATCGTGAGGAAACCCGCGGCTTAGTCAGCCCCGCACGTATTGACCATGTTTTTCCTGTGGATATGGCCGGTTGAGCTGAGAGGATGGTGCAGGTGCTGGGCAAACCTACTCCATCTCAACATTGTCCCAGGCACTACAGTGGTCCCGTTAGGTGTAGGCAAAGATTGCCCCCTGACACTGTGTAAATCATCTAGTAAAAAGATGTAAAGGCCTTAGTTTTTTCTCCATACATACATACATAAAATCACGCCTCTTTCCCACGGGGGTAGGCAGAGACCATGGATTTCCACTTGCTACGATCCTGACACACCTCTTTCGCCACATTAACTCTCATCACATTTTTCATACAAGCTCGCCGGTTTAGGGTTTTCTCCATAAACATTACAAAGACCAATTTAAACTTTACCGCCATTAAAGTTTACGAGGTGAGCCTAAACGAAAATAAAAAAAACTTGTACTTAAGAAAAGGGAGTTTTAATTAAACGAAAAAGTTAAAAATTTTACTGTTTCGTTAACTGATCGACAATTACGAGTGAATGAGGTTAAGTGTTTTTTAGTAAACTTTGTTATGTAAATTAGTTATTTTCTTTGATTCTACTTTTAGGGCTTTTAAATAACAAAATATTAGGACTAAAAGAGTTGAATAGAAGAAAAAACGAATTGTCGAGATATGAAAAAAATTGTATTCTGAAAAAAGTATTAAAATGGGACAAATATTGTAAATAGCAAAATAATTTTGTATGTTTAATTTTATTGTATTTATGTAGTTGAATAACTAAAGTTTATTTCTACTGTTTTTTTTTCGTCAAAACAAAATGTGATTTTTTTCCTGTGTATGAATTTTCCGTTACGCAAAGCCTACGATTAAAAAAACACAAATAATTTAATAATTCAAACCAAGTAATGCTTAGCTCCACAAATGGAAATGGATCACAAACCCCGCCAAAACGCCAGATCGTCCGAAAGTCGTGGACATAATACCTAAATATTTAAAATGGCGTGTGACAACCATAATTACACGTTGACAAAGGACAGCGCAATTTTTACACAGACAGGTCACTTTGTGTCAACAGTGAAAACATACCTACAGGTACAGTTAACGATAGCAGGTCTATGCAACACAAGATTATTCACAGATTTCACAGAAGCGCTTGGCGTCAATGAGATTTTACGAATAGAGACGTTATACTCATTAGAAATAGCTCTAAAACGCAGCGAAATTTTGTTAAACCTATTTAGGGAGAATCTAAGCAGCTTTGTTAACTATCAATCAGAAAAATAAAAAATAGCAGAGATTTATAAAACCCCGCTGTAAGAAAGAGATAAATTATGTGCGTGCTGTATGTAAATGCGTATAACAACGGAGCAAGACAAAGTGCGACTGAGATGAATCAAGCTAATTAGCGTGAGTTTTGTTTCCTACGCAGAGCGGTGTACAACGCATCTACCTCAGTTTATATAGAAGATCATGGCTTGGCGTAGTTTGCCTAAACGTTCTTAACAGATCGTTAAAGTTAAGCGTCGTTTTGAGTGGTCACAATTTGGATGGGTGACCACAAGTGGAATTAACAGCTGAGTCCTTCCGGAGCCATGACGGCCTAAAAACTCAGTCACCAGAGCCACTAGCTCATACTAACATACATACATACTCGTACATCTTGAGAAAATCCGTGGCTTATTGTCCCTTAGAACAGTGTTAAGATTACGAAAAAAAAAGTAGTGAAACTAAAAATATAATTTTACTATAAAAATAAATACCGTCACAGTGGTTATCAACTTTTTTTTTTAAATTAAAACCACTTCTGGTCTTGACTGTACCTGCCCATCGTGAAATAGGTCAGTGCCACAGATGAAATACTAGTTAGTATGACAATGACTAAGCGTTAGATAAACCAGTGACACTATATTTTCATACTTAGATTACATTTTAACTCGGGTAATTATCGGGTTATTGTTAAAATAACGCGATGAATTTGAGTAGGTAAGTACTTATACAAAACAAAAAAAAAACATTAAGTAGGTATTTAAAAGTGTCTTTAAAATCTGATTAGGTGTGTCAAATTATAAGTAACAATAATTAGGAAAAAACTGTATATTTTGATACAATTTACCTTGAATGTCGCCAAATTAAGAGTTTATAACCCAAACTACCGTATACATCCGTACCCATACTAAAAATGTGCAAGTGTGTTTATTTGTTTGTTTATATGTCCTGCTTTCACGTCAAAACAGAGCGACGGATCGACGTGATTTTTTGTGTGGAGTTGTTGGAGGGCTGAAGCGTAACATAGTCTGATTGTCTCGATCAAAATATTACTCTCAAATAATGACAGTTCAGTGACCATGCAAGTAGCTCTGTCACTCTCATCTCAACGAGTCCGAATCCGACAAAAGACACCTACGCGATCGTTTTGACAGTTCGAGACCAATTTGAGTTTTGAGACAAGTTAGACATTTAGGGCCTTACTTATGAAAGATGTTTAACGTGAAACACTGGTTAAACAACGTCCTGTCTTTATTTGTGGATAGTGACAAACAGAGACAGGACGTTGTTCAACCAGTGTTCAACTTTAAACATCTTTCATAAGTAAAGGGGTCAGCCTGATTAGATGTCTACCAGACGTCGAGTCTAATTTCTTTTTTATTGTCTGTTTTTCTGTCATTTTTTTTGGTCATTTAGTTTTGGTATATTATTATTATTGGGATATCTTTATTCTGTTTATTCTTGGTATTTCTTTTACTGTATTCTCTGTGTCAAAATAAACTTTTATATTATCTTATATTATTAAATAAACATTTTTATCATTATTGATAAAATTTCTTTCATTGTTTGAAAGAACTGCTCCACCAGTATAAACATTATTTTATGTATGTACGTAAGGTCTGCCGAGGTCAGAATTACTTTCCTAAAAAAACAGCGCTATATAAAAAGGGAGGGCATGTTTTCCTCTCATTATGTGCATACTAATGCTCTGCTCAGTCAATACAGATGGAGGGATGATTTATACAACACGGAGCCGGGAACGGGACGGGACCAAACAGTCACGAGAATTTAGTACTTGCTATAAATTTATTATTTGAAGCGCTCCTGGCGCAGCTTGTTTGATTGATCGTTGAAGTTAAGCAGCGTTGTGCGCGGATTTTGGATGGGTGTAATCATTTTGGATGGGTGACCGCAAGTGGCATTACGAGCTAAGCGCTTCAGTGCTTCGGAGGGCATCCCGGCTTTTAAGTCGTTAAGCCATGACAGAGGCCTATAGGCGTCCTAAAAACTCACTAGAGTCAGCCACTTGCTCATACGAACTCTGACTTTACTTTACTTATTTACTAATATAATAACTGTGGTAAATCATGTACAAAAAACTATATTTTTACTGTTTTACAAAAAAACTGGGTTTTGAAATGTTATTCCAAGAATAAGCACAATAGCTACTATTTAATTCGGAACAAGTTATATTATGACGTCAGATCAAAAAAAAGGATAAAGGATTTTGAACCTTATCAAGACTATTCAACGTTCTTTTAATAAGACCGCCAAAAGAGCGCCGGCAGATTTAAGAGTTATAGTAGCGCGAACTAAGAAATGTCATAACATCATTAAAACCAACAAAAACAAACAAAAAGCTATTTATCTAATTTAATCAGCACAAAAATTGGCCAGAAAACTCGGTCGTCCTGGGTCATGGAAATGTTCTCGTTATGCTAATGCTTTTGTGGACTGATTTATAACTTCCGAAGACTTCATAAAATATCTGCTTGTACCTATGATATCCTGGTAACTTTATCAGGTTTTTGGGAAGATTTATGCGTAGGGAGGTCGCTTTGAGCTTCTCTTGAAGTGAACTATGGTACCGGTAAACATCAATAACTTTGCCTAGTGTAGGTATCTTTGCCTAAATTATAACATCAATAACTTAGCCTATCTTTGCCTAAATTATAAAAAGTATCATTGAGTGTTGAGTATAATTGAGGTACAGTACCTACGATACTTATTTATAATTTAGGCAAAGGTACCTACACTAGGCGAAGTTATGGGTGTCTACGGCTTATTGTGTTGACCTAAAAATGAGAGCCGTGTTGGCCGAGGGGTAATACCTCGACTTTCGATCCGAAGGTCATGGGTTCGAATCCATCAACGGATTTTTCGTTTCGAATAATTTATATGCGCATCAACACGAGCTCTAAACGGTGAAGGAAAATATCGTGAGGAAACCCGCGGCTTAGTGAGCCCCACTCGTATTGACCATGTCTTTCCTGTGGATATGGCCGGTTAAGCTGAGAGGAAGGTGCAGGTGCTGGGCAAGCTTACTCCATCTCAACATTATCCCAGGCAATATAGTGTCCCGATAAGTGTAGGCAAAGATTGCCTCCTGACACTGTATAAATCATCTAGTAAAGATGTAAAGGCCTAATTTTTTTTTGTCCTAATACTATTGTGCTCGATATGTATGTAGATGTAGATGGATGGATGAGTAAGACACCATGGATGGACTGTGTAACTTACTATTACTTACTTACTAATAAGTAAATTAGGTACCCTTTGATTATATGGCTTATTTAATACCCCTGGCGCTGTCGTGTCTTTATTAGGAAGTGAAGGTAAATTAAAACGAAATGTTTATGTCAAATTGTATTTATTACTTTTCACTGCACTCCACACCATTGGTCCGTCCAAATCTCTTTTTGCATAGTCACACAAGTCCACGGTTCATTCAGACATCATAAGAAATCCATGAATAGAATAGAATAAAATAAGATGTCGCATCTTCGGTGAAACAAGGGCACAATGTCAAAAATTGCAAAAACGAGTCAAGTAAGCCAAAAAGTTTTAAAAAAATTTAAAAATTTTGGCATACTAACGTAACTCTTTTTTGCAATTTTTTACAATTTCGGCCTTGTTTCACCGAAGGTGCGATTATATTGTTAGCACACAAAAACAAGCATTACGAAAGAAGAAGCAAGGATGGAAATAATAATCATAATAATAATAATGATCGGAAATGTATTCCCAAGGTGCGGTAGACATATTCTTTGAGATCTATTAGGCACTTTTAGATCCATTGAAGATGTGTCTATGGGGGTAGTTAGAGGTATGTCCAAACACATTTGGTACACTCCAGACAAATAGAAAAATAGGGCGGACATAGACTAAAACTTAAAGAAAAACATAGGTACAAATAGGAAAGACGCAATGTATAAAATAATTAAATAAAAAAAGTGGACGGTTGTTACCTACAAATAAAGAACAATAATAGTAATGAGATATTACAACAAATAAAACCATACTAAAAGCTACTTAATAACTAAGATTCACATAATTCATTCGTTGAGTTACTTAAAGATCGTTTCACTAAAATATCATTGATAAACTCATTTATATTTTCTTATAACAGCGATTAAAAGGTACAAATTAAAATTTAATAAAGCATTAAGAGTTTTTTTTAATAAACTTAAAATTTCATCACAAAACCCTTTCCTATAATACGACTACATATCAGACATAATAAAGGTCCAGCTAGACAATAAAAGCTACCTCTTAAATGAAAATGAATTTCAATAAAATTAGAACACAATTTTTCGTGATGGCTTAATTGGTTAGAGCATGGCTTAGCTAATTGTAGTAAAAAGCTATCAATTGACAGCTTTTGATCGAGATTAGGTTAACACATTGAAATTATATTTTCATTTTAAGTTATTCAAAAAACATCTAGACGCTGAACAAAGCTCCTACATAAATCAAAATGATTTTAAATTTTGACTGTTTGCAATCCGTGTGGAGTTGGTTTGTTAATTTGGTCAAATAACATTTTTTGATTTGGACATACACTACATTATATTCGTGTGCCACGTGACCATTGCCACGTGCAAAAGCTTGTATTAAATACTTAATTGATTTATTAAAAATGTCTCAACAAACCGTTAAGGCCTTGTCAAACATAACGCGAACCGATAGCGTGGCGAAGCGTTTTTATTTTGTAATGTATCCTTTGAATCTAGTCACATACACACATCACAATAAGTTTGCGATCACTTAAATTAAATTTAATTAATTAAATTTTTATTAAATTTATTTTATTTTAAATTTTAATTAATTCAATTAAATTTTTTTATTCCTAAAATTACTATAAAAACCTCTTAAGGTTAATATTCTTTGTTTAAAATACCTGATTTAAAATTATACATTGTACTTTTAACAAAAAAAAAATCAATTAATATTTTTTAATAATATTTTCTATATTTGTATATTCGTAATTATACTGTATTTATTATTTGTATGTTTTCAAACAAATCGCAAACTTTTTTTGATGTGTATAAAAGTGAAATCGAACCGACATACATTACACGCCTTCGTTCGCGTTCGCGTTCGCTTCGCATTATGTTTGACAAGCCTTTAGTCAAACATACTTTTCTTTTATTATCAGATAGTAATCTATAATAAATTAATAACAGTAGCTATAATTTATTATTTATTTACATTTTTACAATTTGATTAAACACTATAATCATTTAACTATCAAATAAAAGCGATATATTTTATTATAAACTAATTAAATTTTTCAACTATTCGTAGATGTTTACATTTTTATTAAAAACTTGAATATATTTTTTACAAATAACTAGTTATCATTATTTACATTATATTTGACGTTATGAAGGTAGAGAGTAATGTCTACAAGTTCTATTTGGTATCTAGAATATTAAGTATATTTATTGACAGTGCATTTTCAAATTAAAAACAAAACTTCGATAATTTCTAAGCAACTCTGTGCATACGCCAGAATAAAAATCCCAGAATGAAATTATGATACTGGAAAATCTAAATAACAAGAAAACATTACACATGTTCAAAAACAGAGAAGAACTGATGATCTTCAAACTGCTGAACCGATTTTGATGAAACATGCCTAAGAACCATCGCTATAAAATCAGAAATTCGTCTGTCGCATGCCCTACAACGCTCTCATAAATTTTCTAAAAACAAAACTGAAAACAAACTCAGCTTCAAAAACAAGCCAGTTTTTTAATATGAAAAATAATCTTTCAATTACTTATTCGAAAATTCGAATTTAAACATTCTCATTTTTAAATTTATAATTTAATTCTCAAGTAAGTGCATAAATAATGCACTCCCAATAAATATTAAAATTTATTTGAATTAATAAATTGCAGTAATACTCATAAGCACCAATACTATCAGAATGAATTTATTCATTATCAATAACAGTTTTATACGTTTAATTCAATTCATTTTGTGCAAATTCAAATATTCTACGTTCGAATTTACATGAAAAGCAGGTTGTCAATTTACCGACACATTGTGATAGCGACCAAAATCGGTCTCAAACTCTCAAATAATGACAGTTTAATGACCACGCAAGTAGCTCTGTCACTCTCATCTCAACGAGACCGAACGCGACAAAAGATATCTGCGCGATCGTTTTGACAGTTTGCGACCAATTTGAGGTTTGAGACTATTAAGACAATCAGCCTGCTGTGATTATACGTTTTTTTTATTTCATCCTTCAGTGTCTTGTTGTGTATAATCACTGATTTTAGTATGTTAGCTATATCATCGAATCTAACGCACACTTGCAATTGTAATTGCACTGGTAAATTGTTTGGTTGTTTATGCAAAACTAACATAATAAAAATAATAAGCCGTTGAAAATAAAGATGACCCATCAGTCGGCGGCAACCTGCTTTCTGTGTAAATGTGCTCTGATCATTGAAATTGTTTCGCATTGGAAATATGGAAATCACGCTAATTGAAACCCATTATTGTTTGAATGATAAATCTAAGTTTAATAAGTGATAATTTAACATAATATTATTAACAATAATCAAATATTAAACACAAAATTTCCGTCAGATTAAAGTAAGTTCGTTTGAGCGACCAACTGTGGTGACAAAGTTGGTGGACCTCTTTTGTTACGACAAAAACATTTCCTTTGAGTGATTTTATTACAAAATTTAAGTGGCAATGTAACAAAGCTATTTTGATCTTAGTTTTCTGAACTACTTTGGTAAAAAATGGAAACAAGTCCTAATTTTGGTTAGCCTTCGGACGGCCTACAAACTCCGTCACCAGAGTAAGTCAGTTCATACGAACATACACACATAAAAAAAACGTAAAAATCACTTTTAAAAGTTGAAGTATTTTTTGATTAAGTACCTACTAAAAATATTTTAAAAATCTTTTATGGATGATAATATCATAGTTGTTCATAGTTTGGAATAAAAAAAACACAATTACTCTTTGTTTTTTTGTATAGAACGAAGTCATAGTTTTCAGCATATTACAAATATAAATATGTTATATAATAAATATGTTATGTTTTCAAACTGATCGCATACTTTTTTGTTTGATGTGTGTAAATCAATTGAAAAGGTAATCTCTCAGTAACAAAGCAGTCAGTATTGCGGATTAAAGGCTAGACTGTACTGTAATATATTATGTATTAAAGTATTAAACGTGTTACTTCTAATTATTATTATCACTGTTTCTAATATTTTTAGGCTCAGTGTCCATCATAGCTGAGCGATGTGTTTAAGTTTAAAGTGTCTAGCTGTGATGGACAATGGGCTATAATGTTCAGAACTCTACTCAGACAAGGCTCGTTTTACTGTACTCATGTAAAAACAAGACTCAAGTTAACTGCCAATAATCAATGGGTGTTGAGTGTTAATGTCATTTAATAGTAAACCAAAAATCAATGATTTACGAGTATGTATTGCATAACGCCATTCATATCTAAACTTAGCCAAATAGCAAAAGTTGAGCATAGTAGTTGTGCCTTGGGTCCGGAAGGAAATCACACAAAAATAGGTTCTGGGTGGGAATCGAACCCGCAACTTAAAACTTACTTTCTCTCTGTGAAATCAGTTGGCAAATAAAAACAAAAAGTACTATCAAGTACGATTAGTATCAAATCTCATATAAGTCACCAATTACTTCTACACTTGAGTGTGGTTTTATCTTGAGTACAGTAATATCGAGCTTAAACTTGAGTAGCGTTATCACTGGTCATCAAAAATGCCTCTTTCACATCACAAACGTTCCTCTTCTTAGGCTTAGGAGGTGGTTTCGGAGCAGTCCGTCTGCCTAACGTACCACTAACACTATAATTTATCCGCAAGTCCTTAGGATTTCGCAAAAGGCTTTCATTCTCCATGAACAACACTTTCAGGGGCCTTTCGGAGGCCTTCAGATTTGCCATGCTCTGCAGCGCCAGCAACTGGTTGTGAATGTTTGGGGAACTCAAGCTGTTTCTGGGAATAGTAGCATGGGGGGTCCCAGGGGCCGGTGAAGGCGCTGGCTCCAACTCCTCAGAATCTCGGAAGTGCGAGGTCTTCACTGGGCCCAAATCCATCTCGCTCTTATTCAGACTGTAATAGTTTGCTCCATGACCAAATAACTTCATATTGAAAGTGTCGTAGTATGGTATGACACCATTCAAAGTGGAGAAGACTGGTGGATCAGTATGTCTCGGTCTTCTAGGTAAGGTTACGTAGCCTTTTGGACTGATGAGAGGAACAGACCCTTGGTATGGATCCTGTATCCTGTACATATTGTTGATAGACATGGCACTGTATCCAGGGGATTTTGGACTGTCACTGTGGTGAGCTTGGGAGGTGCCTGGAGAGATTTGCGAGCCTCTGAGAGGGAATGAGAGGAGGTCTGGAGGGTACGCCTGATGTTCCTGGGTCAGACGGTCCATGAGGAGGGTTTCTTGCGATATTTTCGCCAGTTCCACTTCCTGGTGGTGCACAGAGTCTTCGGTGGATACTGTGGAAGAAAAAATCTGCTTTATTGTAGTTCTTTACCATTTTCTTAATAGATTGAGGTATCTAAACCCAAGTAGGACAGAAAAAATGTCTCTTGACTATTAATTTAGGAGTACAAATGATTTTTTTCAAGTAAAAGAAATCATTTGTATATTATGTTATGATTAAGCAGGTAATCGATTTTTTAAATTTACTTTTTTAAACCTGAAACATTTTTCACTTTCCTGAAATGTGAAATAAAAAATATATGGATGGGTCATTATTGAGGTTACCTCTAACAGAAATAAAACACAACTTTTTCATATTGTAAATTAAAACAAGGAGAAGTTTCCCTGCTGGAAAAATCCCAGAAGCGGAATTCTATTTCAGGAAACTTAGGGCACAATACAATGCAGCCAAAACTTTAATTTAAATGTCAAAGAGCTCCATAACTTAGTACCTGGACAAGTTTAAACGAAATGAATTCTTGTTGCCTGAAATTGTGCGTCCTTTGTGTCGACACTGGAAAAATAATGCAAATCTAAGAAAGGTAAAGTCGTGATTTGAATATTTGGAAGGAGAATTTACATTGCGATGGGATGACGATGGGCTTGGCAGGTCGTAAAGAGCTGCGAAATGGGTACGGATCGACTCTAGTGAGCTCGGAGCTGTATCGTAGTATAAATCTTAGAAAAACAAGACACATGTGTAGGTACTATCTTCTTCATCAGTCTATAGAAGTTTAGTATTTTTTGCCTTTTCAATATACTTCTAGGACGAAATACACTACGCGATCAATTGCAATCTTTATTAGTGGGTTTAAAAATGCTGTTAGAGCACAATCACAATAGGAATTGAACTATATGCCGTCTCTTTTCATAGACTGCGAGTGATAATAACGGCAAATATTGCAATTCATATTGTGATTCTGCTATAGCGGCCTTTTCAGCCCCGCAGGTCATCAATACTTTGTGTGGATCGACCTAAAGTTCAGAGAAGGATTTTCAGAGGCAACTCAAAAAACAATATTGCAACATAATATCTTGATTTCTCAAGCAATTTTTTTCATATAGGTACAAACGTTTACTTAGGTACTGAAAACGTAAATAAACAAAAATAGTTTCGTACTATAAAGTAGTGGAACTATGTAACCACTCACCTAGTGCAGTTTCATTTTCTAACAATGTTCTATTCAGCTCTGACATTTCAGTAGCTTCACTAGTGAGGGACGGCTGCGGCTCGTACTTCCTAGGCGGCTTCGTCACCGGATTCACCTCTATCTTCACCCCCTTCTCCATCTCCGAGGCCACCGAACCCTCAATCAGTACATCACCATTGGAAGATCTCGCTTCGTTCTTAATCAGTCTTTTTATATCGCTGTTCTGTGTCGTAAAGTAGCATACGACCAATGCAGCTCCGAAAATTATCACTATTGCTGTCAAACACCCAACTAAAATCGCGAAGGAGTCAGTATCCATGCCAGCTATAGTCCCCGAGCCGTATCTAGATAGCACTAGAGCTAAGGTTTTCTCATCCCGACCGCCAGGATTTTCCGCCACGCAGGTGTAATTTCCTCTATCGCTGTATCTCGCATTGATAATCGTTAGGTTCACCCACCGAATCAGATCCATTGTGTTTTCTGTGACAGTGTACCGCAATTCCCCGAACGATTTCATCTCGATCATTTTCCCGTTGAACCTCCACGACACATCGGGGTTAGGGTTGCCTACGACTTTGCAAGTTAGCGTCACGTTTTCGTCGTAACTTTTGAGCGTGGCGCCTGGCGCCGGCTCGAGTATCGTAGGCCGGCACGCAAAGTTTGACGAGTCTAACTCATTCCAAAGTTTGTCCTGCACCGAGGGCGGGTCAGCGCACGCCGTCGGCGGCGTGTACAGGTTGTGACTTAGCACCCAATCGCGGAACGTCTGTAGATTGCAGTCACATCGCCAAGGATTATTGTGCAAATCCAGCCCGGATAAGTTTCTCAGCGCCATCAAAGTTTCCGGCTTCATATGACTAAGGTTGTTCCCGTCTAACCTGAGAATCTTCAGCTGCGGAAGGTTGACGAACGCTTTCGTCCCGATACGAACTATCCGATTGTTGCTCGCCTCTACTTTCTGCAGGAACTTCAAGTTTCGGAACAACCCATCCTCGAACTTATCGATCAAGTTGCTGCTTAAGTTTATCAATCTCAACTTCTCTGTGCCTTTGAATGTGTCGGGGTGCAAGTGCCGGATTTTGTTCTTGGATAAGTCTAGTTCGATCATTATTGCGAGAGTGACGAAGGCGGTTTTGTGGATAATTTCGATGCTGCACTCCTTTAGGAAAAGTTTCTTTAAGTTGCTGAGTCCAACTTTCTTGAAGGCTTCCTGGTGAAGTTGGTGTAGATTATTGTTGGATAGGTCTAGTATTTGTATGTCGTTGCTGAGGTTAGCTGGTACGGTTTTGAGGCTGGAGTTTGAGCAGATGGCGGCTTTGTTGCCCGACTGCCAGCGACAGTCGCAAGGTCGTTGACACTCAGTGGTGAAATCGGCGACGGTCGTGGCGAGGAGCGCGAGGGGTATGAATGCGACTTTCACCCATGTCGTCCAATGTTTATGAGCCATTTTGCGATGATGGTCATTGCCTCGTGTAGATGCATTCCTGATGATGGTCAGGCCAGCGACGCATTGGCGTTCTGAAACAAAGAAATAAACCTGTCAAACACACAGTCATTGATTTGAGTTTTATGCGTATCGTCAAAACTGCTTTTCGTATACACATCAATAATTTTAGTTTCAACAAACGAATCATCATAAAAGAAACATCTACATATACAAAAGAAATTATCCTATCTGAAGATCAAGAAAGCTCGATCCAGGAAAATCTTTAAAATACTTATATTTTATCTCCACGAGCACATCAAACAATTTCTAAGAATGCCCGCAAGGCTATCCACTTAAACTTTTGGTCGAAGCAAGTATGATGTTCTCGTCTTAAGATATTTTGGAGTACGTTGACTCAAGATATGCAGATAACAACGGTAGATTGGATTGTACAAAGTGCTTAACACGATTTTTTTACTTTTAAACAATGATGAGAGCACCTAGCTAGATGATATTATTATGATACAGTTGCAAACTGCTGGTTACGTTGTTATATTAGTAACTTGCTTATACACCGTTTATTTTTGGTCAGTTTAAAGCCGGCGCCTACGTAATCTATATCGATAACCTTACTCAAAAATAATAATAAATATGAGATCTATTTTTTTGCAATTAATAATATCACGAAACTAGGCAGGATAAATCACAGAGATACGTGCTCTGTGCTCAGCTGTTGCTACGGCGTAGAGTCTATGCTACGTCGTAGTCATACATACATACCTAGGTCATTAGCTCTGCGCGCCTACGACACCTTACCAAATGTTTTCCTCACTTTTGTTAATCTTTTCAACTATTTAGTTTCTTATGAAATACTTATCAAATTCAAAAACTAAACCAACGACACGAATACGATTAAGCAATACAAGCAGTGGGTGCTGGTTTCAAACTGACCCAGAATTAACGGTGTATAGGTAGTGTCCAAACCATCTTTTCAGTTAAATTAGTACCACAACCCAGAATAAACACGATAAACCAAACAAGCTGAAGCAATGAATCTTAACTGATGATTAAAAAAAAACGTTACAGTATAAAAATAGAACGCAAGAATTGAAGTTTTAAAAGCGCAGGGAACCTACTCTCCAAGTTCATAATGATTATCTAAATCCATGTTTTTATAGAAAATCTAGAATGCTCAACCAAATCCTAGCCTAGGGGTTTAGCTCGTAATATTCTACTCAGAGTTTCAGAACAAGCTTTTTAAACAAGTTTCCTTCAAGTTCGAGCATGCTTCGGAAAATCTACAAGAAATATCGACACACTTTGAAATATCGTAGCATACTCGTAGCATACATACATATACAGCGTATTTTTTTTTTTACAAAAGAAACTGAAAAACACTCAAAGCTATGTAGTTTCTTCTCAGAAATTGATCCTTATCTGCTACACTATCAGATGGTATAATAATACAGAAAGTTTTTTTTTCAACCAACAGGTTCAATTCCTGGCCAGGAAAGTTGATATTTTTAAAATCTAATGATGCAGCTTTACTTTTTATCATAATCGATTACGAGGCTCCTTTGAGTGTTTTTCGCTATTGCTAATAGTTTCAAATTTGACCTCAGAGGCACTCTTGAAAAAATCAACCTGTAAAAATAAAATAAATAAATATTGCTGGACATTTCACACAGCGCCATCTAGCCCCAAACTAAGCAAAGCTTGTACTATGGGAACCAGATAACTGATAGAATACTTATATATTTTTTGTAAATACATACTTATAATACTTTATAACACCCAGACACAGAACAAACATCTATGTTCATCACACAAATCGCCGTCCCCGGAGAACAAAATGATAACTACAAAAACGTAACTTTTCAGGAGGAGCAAAAAACATGTTTTCGTTAATAACTTCACAAATACTGGACGTAGACAGATGATTGTTAGCTTTAAGCAATGCTGATTTTTTATGCATTCGGAATGTTTTAATGACACACGCGTAAGAAATGCCAAAATAGAGATATTTAAAAAATAAGAAGTTAGTCAAAATCAATCACCGTCTAAGTTCTATAATGTCGATTATCATTTTATTCCTCGTATTTTCTAGGCAAAACCTAATATTGTACCACTATTCTATCATGTTATTCGACGCTTTACCAGGTTGAAAGCGATTATGATAATAATGTATTATACGAAATGCAAAGACGAGTTTTGACGAGAATAAAATGATAACATGCGGTTATCATTATCCAGACGAATATTTTTCACGAGAACATAATGATAATGATTGTTTGTCATATTAACAGGTGTAAATACAATTTGATAAGATTATAGTACAACTTTATTCTTGTAACTTCAGGCATGGGTCGAATCGTGGAATAGTATTGTAATATTTTGTAACTTCGCGAATAACTGTATGAAAGTTACGAAAAAAATTGAGCAGATGTATTAGCACCCAAAGATTACAAATATGGCATAACACTAAAACTAAGATAATGGCAGTTATCATTTTGTTCCCCGGGGACGGCGAAATGTTTGTCCTGGGTGGGAATCGAACCCACGACCTATACAGCACAGAAGGCAGAGCTACTACCAACTGAGCTAAGAGGCCAGTCTAACTCGGTCCTGGCTGAGTGTACCTATATAATTGTATACTGTTTTCACAAATATTGTTTGTTATACTCCTAAGAGATTATATTTGAAAATTTGGTTGATGGCCGCTCGAAAAAAAAAGGCACCAACCGCCCATACAAAATCGTCATGGCTATTTAGCAGAAGTTAACATTCCATACGTCTGTTACATATGGAATGTTGCAAGCCCATCGACGCTTTTTTTTTCATAAATGGAAGTTATTTTGAAATTAAATAAATTGTAATGAAAATCATAAAATCTTTATATTGGTAATTCCAAATATTAAAGGCACGGAAATTTCAATTATCTATGGACAGTTTTCACATTTCAGTCTATGGTCAGTTAATACTTTTGCAAGAACCAATTAATTTATTTTCCATTAGCTCATTGCAAGCAGAATTGCACACAAACACTGCGAAAATCAAACCGGCGCTATTCGAGCTTCAATATCTCAAGAAAACCATTAAAAATCCGTTCAATTTCAATTCAATTTGAACGAGCTCCGATATCAGATAGTCTAGGAGCTAGTGAGGTGGAAACTTGCCTTGGTTTCTCGGGGAATTGCTGGTAAATCGTTTTATTTTTAAAGTACGTAATTAATTTCTGTTTGATTGTATTTGCTCGTTAAAATAAGAGTTTTCTTGCAATAATATAAAGGCTTACAAGTTACTAGCTTACGCCCGGCTTTGATCGCGTGGTATTAACATGTCCAACTACACTAATAATATTGTTTTTAGAGGCCGAGCTAGGAATTCGACAAACTAAAATCCGCTGATCTTGGAATCCAGCGAAGAAGGAACCAATCTTTTTCACGTGTGACATATTTTTAAAATCGATTCAGTAGTCACTTTCAGGAACTATGTTTATGTTGGTACCTACTAAATGTTTGCTTTTTTTATGCTCTGTCTTCTATATTTTCTCAATAAACTATATTCTACTCTATTCAGTCAATATTTTTGAGTAGTTTATATTCATAAACAAGAATTAAAATTTATACATTAATGTTGATACTTCCAGTAAAATGCTATAATGCTATAATAATATAATAATAATAATATATTTATTTATTTTTCTCTCAAAACGGTTACAAAAACTTAAGCTTATCTAAGCTATCTATAACTAAGTTTTAATCATAGTTTAAGTGGTACCTACTTAGGCTAACTTCTAACCCGTTTATGAGAGACTGGTGCCAGTGGTAGGCTGTTGCCTGTATTACTGGTCGCCAGGCCCCACTCCACGGTAGACATTAACACATGAGGGAAACTACTTTACGGTGGTGGTGTCAGAGAGGTGTACAAGACAAGGTAAAATTAAACTTAACTAAGGATACAAAATGAAGTAAGGGATCAACTAGGAGTTGACAGAAGTTTTATATCGTGCTATGCATATAATTATACAGGTAGGTAGAAGATTGAATGGTAATTTTGTATTTGATAAGTGTGAGCATTATGTGCAATAATAATAAGATAGCATCACATATTAAACGTAGCAACCTTCACGTTTCTGACATTAAATAATAACACGCGGGATATTACTCAGTCAAGTTTAAAATTAGTTACCGACAATGTTTCGATTCATCCGGATAATCTTCATCTGGGTAGAAGGGCCCTCCCTTCCGCGGTACCATTACTCCTCGTGGTCGCATCTTTCACTCACTAATAAACATGATCTTGATCAAAAATTAAAAAATTAAAAAAAAATTAAATTTTAAAATGATTTTTTTTTCATTATTTTTTTACGTAGTAATACGGGTGCGAGCTAATGATATTGCTAGAATACCACTAGCTCTTCTGTTATAACTTTATAAAAACTTCCCCAAACGTTATAATGCCCACAAACTTCCTCTTTTGAAGCGTTCGGGAAAAGTTATACGCTATTATGAGAAAAAGTTTTAACAAGTTTGCTTGCATGTTTTTAATTGTGGTAGCAAGGTCGTTGGCCTTAAGGTTATTCCCGAATGATGGATTTGTTTCCAACTATTGTTTTAAGGTAAATTAGGTTCTTTAGGCCGCCTTAAGGCCTCTGTCATGGCGTGGGACTTGCAATAGCAATGCGACAGCAATCACTACGCGATCAGTCAAAAAATATCACCAAAAATCGTATTATGAAAGCCAATATAAATGTGTCTATTGCTCGCCTGTCGCAAAATGCATTTTGGCCATAGAGCATTTTGCGACCGTAATACGATTTTGGTGATATTTGGTGGTGTGATTTTAGTGTCTTACGTAATCAGGGGGCCTTCTCCTTCAGAGAGTATCGCAAGACATCCTTCTCTTTTTGAGCATTATGTGTTGCGGGCAACGTACGTGTTAACAATTTTAGCAAAGAACGAAAGTTTAACGTGCCGCCAAAGCATGGAAATATTCAATTGTTGTAGTAGCAATCACCCATTCATTTTTGTAATTGCGCATAACATCACTGAAATTTAAACATCAATTACGATTAAAATAACCATCCCCTTTAAAATGAACCCCAAACATTTCCCCCTTAAATGAATCATACATTAAATCATGTGATATTTTTGTTAAATTACGTCGGCCTAAATAATGGAGTCTATAAAACAACATAGTGAATAAGAGACGAAAACAAACAGCTCCATCTAACAAAAAATGGTACAGAAAATCTTTAGTAAATTGTCCTCTGATAAGGACATGTGGAACACATTTTCCCAAGGAATGAGAAATCTGACGATAGGTGATGATAAAAAGGCCTGTGTGGTGACACTCCTCTCATATCTCAAGGGACTTTGTTATCGAAGAGTGTGAATGAGGCCGAATCTAGAGACGCACAACACTTGCATTTCATTAGAAAAAAACTAATTACGAAAATAATAATGATCATGACTATACTCCAAAAGCACTTCTATAGGTTGAGATTTGAACTCGCAGCCTTCGGCTGGAAGGCGGACACCCTACCACTCAGCCACTTTTGTCTCAACAAGTTACGTGAAATTACAAACCACATTGCACTGGTAAATCTTTTTAAGTGAAAATGCCGAGAAAACGAATTTTCCCAGATGTGAGCCCTAGCTAGATCGAATTTTCGCCCCCGTAATCTTCCGTACCGCAAATTTCATCGAAATTGTTAGAGCCGTTTTCGAGAACGTGAATACAAACAAACAAACAAATATTGCAATAGAACAGGATTTCTCTTACGTTCAAATATTTCATTTCGCCTCTATAGAACACCCCGCAATTTTTTTCCACCCTCATAGTTTAGGACAGTAGGGTGACCGCACATTATTTAGGAGGAAACTTTATCACGCTAAATGAGATAAATTTGAGAAAGTTTGTCTGTCTGAGGTTGGTTTATTAGATGGGCGAGATATGTAACCGTAGATCAACATGCCCGTTGGCCGTTATTGCCGTTAAACGATCGTTAATGGCGGAAGTATAATTAGGTTACCGTTTTTGCGAGATTCCTATCTTTATTGCAAAATCGTTAAGGGTATTTTGTATCGGTATGTTACATATAAAATGAGTATGTATTTATATTTTTTGAAACATGATTTCCATTCACACAAGAAAGGAGTTGAAAATTTTAGTTTTGATCATGTTTAGTTTTTCGATTTCAGGGATTTTTTTGGAGAAATTAAATTAAAATAAAAATTCTGTGTCATGCACAAGTGTGGCTACAATTTGCATGCATTAGCATACCATTCGTAATATTGTTTATTACAATATTAGCTTGCTTCCTTATGATATTTATTCACGCACATGTGTGCAATAAAAAATCCATTAGGTGATTAAATTACAGACAGTAAAACCCAAAATAAAACCAATAAGATAGAAATTTGAACAACATTTTAGATTCTTCTAAATGTGTTGGGTAAAAGGTTAAAGCTACTTATATTTTACCTAAGTAGCTACACTGGCCTGCAAAACTAAGTATCACACTTTTACAATTGCAATAACTTTTTATGTACACAAGATATACTTACTTTCGAAATAGAAAGGACTCGAAAAATAGTTTAATTTTGTATATGAAAACTTCAAAAATCTGATAAAATTTGCTATGAAACGTTTTTATTTTATCTCTAACTTCTATAGTTTAGAAAAATATATTAATAATTTAAAAGTGTAGTAGGTACTTAGTTTTGCAGGCCAGTGTATACCAAAATTTCGCGCTTTAGAGCTTTTTACCCGACTGCGCAAAGCAAAGGAAGGGTAATGTGTTTCTAATGGTATAACGTCTTTATTGGTAAAATCTCATTGATGTATGTATATGGACCCATCAACACGGAACGTGTCGCATTGTTTCAAACAAATGAAAGGACGCCTTTGATCTTTACTTTCAACGCGCCCTCGAGTGGGTGTTGTGGGATCTAAGCTCATTACTATTCTCTTGATGGAGTTATTTTGGTAATAATTAGCCAAATTACTCCCTATTATTGTTACGAAAATGTAAATTGTGGAGATTGTAATATCATAGTTATTGTAGGTACCTACTAACTATTATTTTGTTGTGTCATACATGAGTTATTTTGGTAATAATTAACCAAATTATTCCTATAATTGTAATGAAAATTTATTGTGTATGAGATTGTAATATTATATTTGTACTAAGTATTATTTTATTGTATCATACATAGTTATGACGTAATTTATTTGTTACGAAGTGACTCCTATTTAAAATTTTATTTTTGCTGAGCAGCAGATTCAAGGCTATAATTACATATTTTTATACCTGTCATCTGTTTTTTAACCCTTGTTTCGCATACCTAAAGGCTCAAACACGTTGGCCTTAATAAATTATTTGATTTGATACAAGTGGCTAAAATAAAACATTTAAAAAACAGACTTCAATGTTATTATAAGCTGAGCAATTTTCTGCTCTCTGGAGGTGCATTTCTGTTCATAACTTCGAAGATCCTTAACAGATCCTCATCAAATTCTTGTGTCACCAATCGAAAAGTATACCCTTTCAAGCAAAATAGATTTTTTTAATCGGTCCAGGCGTCTTTGAGTAATTGGTGAACTTACATATAAAAGAATGATTCCGACGAATTGAGAACCTCCTCCTTTTTCTTGAAGTCGGTTAAAAATAGTTGACCTGTCTCGTTGAATGTCTGAGCTCGGAAGCTTGTTAAACGCGACAGTAAAGTTGTTGTGACAGTCAGTATTTGTAATACATTTCACTGAAACAAACCAATTCACCGTTTCATCTGAACCTTAACACCCTTGTCAGCGTTTAGTTGAGCCGAGTCATCCTACTCAGGTACAATGAGTCTTCAGTTCCTTCCAAGAATGTTCCAATTCAGGTGTTCAGGTATTTTTGTCACGTATTGCGGAAAAAAGTGTGAATAGGCGGCATTTTTCCACAAATATTTAGGTAGGAATAAATGCTGGCTTATTTCTGGTGGGCTGATGTGTTATTAAAGTGCAATTGCTTTCAGGAACATTTTGTTGCAAAAAACGTAAACAGGGTTTTATCCCAAGTTCCACCTAAATCGTGCATTTAGGATTTTTATTATAATCATTAATTTAAGACGTAATTGTGGTGTCCGTATAATGTTAGTAAAACCAACAAACAATTGACTTAAAAATAAACTTTACAAACTTTGTTAGTATTTCCATTTATTTATTTACCTACTATCTACTGAACTACCGACACTGCTGGTGACTGCTGGTGAAATTGCAATCCAGTGCTTCACAATACCGCTAGAGACATCATTATCAACGACATTCAGCAAGCTGTTGGTGTAACATTCTTTTAGAAAATCAATAAAATAAAAACACCTTTCTGAATCATCTAAGAAAAATGTTCAAAGTGATTCATTAATGAATTAGTTATGTTTTTAACCAAGCGAGCGAAGCAAACAGGGCGTCGATTCTCGTACCGAACTTTTTATCAACCTCAACCAAAACCTCAACTAAAGCGACTGTTTCCATGACTACTAATAACAAACGACTCAGTTGTGGTGAGGTTTTGAACTTTGGCAGAACAAATTTTTGAAAAGCTATTCTACTATTTCACCAAATGGCTGACATTTAAGAGATCGAACCAAACCAAAGCGGTTGTCATCTAGTAGAATACAGGCCCAGAACGCCTCTGTTTCAGCTTTGACAAGAATATAACTTGTTAAACTTTCTTGACAAGAATACTTTCGTTTGTTCGCCCCGGATGTCTGTCTGTCTGTTCTCCTTTAGTTTCTCAACCAATTTTCGTGAAATTGTGTGAGCAGGTTCGATAATTTTATAAAATTTTCTTTGGCATCGGGGATTTTTGACTTTTTTTTTTATTTTTGACTTCCTCCAAAAGAGGGCAAACAAGGGGCTACAGTATATCTCCGCCTTTTGACATCTCACAGAGCCACTAGTTTTTATTGTTATTAGGGTTTTTGCAGAGTTTCGAACTTCAAAATATAACTCGAATCAGGATTCCACTAAGCCATCATGACTCGAAATTTTTTTATTGCATCGCATTTGTAAACTTTAGAATAAAACAGTATGTGACTGTTCACACGTCCTGGTTGCCGGTGACGGTGCAGTGTTTGTATGCAAAGTACGCCAGTACGTATCAAAGCTACCGTACGGCGTACCGTACATGCCAATACACTTCGCCGACTACCGGCTACCCGGCAACCGGGACGTATGAAAAGGCACTAAGATTAACACTTACAGCGATACTTTATTATATTTATCCAATAAAGCTCGAGCTTATAAAATATACTCCGAAGAGAATAAACAATCTTAATGGATACCAATTTATAATAAAGAAATCTCAGAGTGAATAAAATCACGTAATTTTTCTTGCCACCCAACGAACGATAAACGTCTTTATTTTATTTTTCGCTTGAATCAGCTATTACTAACATTGTCGGAGAGACGCGAAAATCAGAACAAAAAGTACGTGAAATACAAAATTGTCTATTAAATTAAATTTTTAAGTTTGTAAAGTGATGGGAATTTCGCATGAAAAATTTATCGGAATCAGGAAGCAACCTATGTTTTTAATAGATGATTTATAAAAAATCAGGAAATGCGTATTTAATGACCTGTTTCCACATTCCCAGGAACGCCTAGGACATTCTTCAGATGGAGTACGCTTCATTGAAAATGAAAAGTCTTATCAAAATTTCAATTCCGACGGGATTCGAACCCGCAATGATACAAGCCATCCTCGTTAAGCTGGAGAATCCATATTCGTCGGATTGAAAATCTTGATAAGCTCATTTATCGATTTAAGCATCGCTTGTATCATTGCGGGTTCGAATCCCGTCGGAATTGAAAATTTTGATAAGACTTTTCATTTTCAATTAAATAATACCAAGTTAAAGTAAGTAAGTAAAAAATTAAATTATGGAGTAAGTTTGTCCAGCACCTTTTATACAACGTTACTCATAAAGTAACTAATCAAAACTTTACTTAGAGATCGTAAAACCCTAAGTGTTAAGTGGCTACTTAAACATTTTTTTTATGTACTCTAGCTTAAAGTATCTATCACGCCATTTAGATTTCTTTGCAAAATAAATCTTACTCTTTAAACTGAAAGTTTGAGTAAATATTTAGCAGATAAATGGAAGATATCAAGCTTTAGAGTTCAAGTGAAATAAATCTGCTAAATCTTGAGTTTTATTGAACTTTTAAAAGATACTTCGAATAGTTGAAATAAATTTGAGAAGCAAAGAAACATGGGTTGGATTTAGAATCAGCTCTTGTACTTGTTGTACTTTGTAAGTTGTTAAATTTTTATATTTCCGAAATTTTTTTTTTTTTTTTTTTCATTAGCCCAAACTGTCCCACTGCTGGGCAAAGGCCTCCCCCGCTACCTTCCACTCTTCGCGATCTTCTGCGGTTTTTTGCCAATTTTTCTTAAAGGCGTCCAGGTCATCACGCCAGCGCTTTCTAGGTCTGCCTCGGAGTCGCCTGCCGTCCGTTGGGATCCAACTAGTCACCCATTGGGCCCACCTGTCTGGGTGCATACGGGTGACATGACCCGCCCAATCCCATTTCAGCTTGGCAGCCTTTAAGCCCACGTCAGCAATGCCGGTCTTTGAACGCAGCCAGGTGTTTCGAATCCGGTCGATTCGTTTTACACCTAAGATGCTGCGTTCCATTGCTCTTTGGCAAACCCCGAGTTTGGACTTTTGAGAATCAGTCAGTGACCAAGACTGGGCACCGTAGGTTAGGACGGGCAAAATACACATGTCGATGAGTTGACGCTTCAGTGACATTGGAAGGTCGCCCTTCATTAGCTCCTTCATGGACCAGTAGCTTTTCCAGGCATTTTCAATTCTACGGTCTATTTCTTTGTCTTGCCTGTTTTCGAAGGAAGCTAACTGGCCCAAGTAAATATACTCATCGACATAGTGTATCTCTTGCCCATCTACCATGACCCTACGTTTCGTGCTATTGGTCATAATTTGCGTTTTTGACCGATTCATCACAAGTCCAACCTCGAGGCTCGCCGTGCTAAGGTCTTGTAGCATTTCTTGCAATTCGGTGGTATTAGGTGCAAAAAGGATTATGTCATCAGCAAACCTAAGGTTAGTGAGCCTTCGGTCGCCAACTTCAATACCCCTTGTTGCCCACGAGACTGCCAATGGTTTGAAAACTTCTTCTAACGTGCTTGTAAATAATTTGGGAGAGAGCGGATCACCCTGTTTTACTCCCTTTTCTATTGGGAACTGTATTCCAGAAGACTCTAGTTTTACATTTGCATGACTATTGTTGTAAATTAATCTGAGGAGGTCTATGTATGTTTTATTTACTTGTTGTTGCTCTAGTGCTGAAAATATTGCTGTATGTTTGACACTGTCAAAAGCCTTGGTATAGCCTTGGTATATATATTTCCGAAATAAAATAATAAATACATACGAGTACTTATACCTACCTATGATTTCGTAAAACAATTTACATAAAAGTATAAAGTACAAAATACAAAAAGAACCAGTTGAGCCACCTAAGGATCGTTAGAAACGATCTATAGGTAGCTCAACTGATCCAAGCCACTGCCAGACGGAAGCGTGCCCAAGACACTGGCATTACCGCGCTGGATGCCAATGCTGATATGTTGAGCCAAAAAAGTGCCAGACTTGGGATCACGCGTCGCTTCGATAAAACAATTAATTGAATTGGCGATCTATTTCAGTAAGAAAGTTTTCAAAACTAAAATATTTCAAACTAGCTTGCGCGGCTTCGCTCGCGTGTTACCTGCCCGGATAGAAAGTAACCTATGTGTTATTCCAGATCAAAAACTATGTATATTCCAAGTTTCATTAAAATCCGTTCAGTAGTTTTTGCGTGAGAGAGTAGGAAACATCCATACATCCAGAAATCCACACATCCTCATAAACTTTCACATTTATAATACTAGTAGGAAGTAGGATTGTCAGCTGAGTAAGATTCAAACCCACAATCTTACTCTTGATTCAAAGGTTCATTGACTGCCTCAATATCATCTTTAATTTGACCTAAATGCTAAATATCATATTTTAATACAGTTTAAGTCAAATAATTGTCCAACGACGAGCGTAAACTCACTTTAATACATTTTAACCGTTTTAGGCGCGGCGCGACTTAAAAGGATTGCATATAAACATACTTTTAGTACACCTACAAAAGTCAAAAGTCAAATATCATTTATTCAGTAGGACCGTTATGACCACTTTGAAACGTCTTAAGAGCTAGGTGATTCTACTCCTGTTCTTTCGTGCTATTAGCCCATTTAAACCCGTCACAGGTTTAAATATAATGTATAATATCTGGGCGAACGAGCTTTGCTCGGGTACAAATACAGAAAAATTTAAACGAACTAACGGGACTTTATCGCGTTATTACCTTTGTTTATTATTTCCCGACGTTTCGAGTGCGTTACAGCTCTCGTGGTCACGGGTAGGTAATAACGCGATAAAGTCCCGTTAGTTCGTTTAAATTATGTCTACAGATCGCGAAAGTTTAAAATGTGCTAAATACAGAAAAATTTAAAAAAAAAAAAAAAAAAAAGACTCACAAAATAAACTTTCACTAGCTGAGATTCAAACTCGGCTGTAATGGCCCTGACCACCGAGCCATTTTTATTTCGACAAATTCCGCGAAATTACGAACCACATTGCACTTGTAAATATTTTTGCGTGAAAATGCCGAGAAAACGGCTTTTCCCAGGTATGAGACCTAGCTAGATCGATTTTTTGCCCCCGTAAACACCCGTACTGTAAATTTTATCGAAATCGTTAGAGCCGTTTTCGAGATCGTCAGTACATACAAACAAACTTCAAACTTCAAACTCCAAACATCAAACAAATATTGCTCGTTTAATAGAATAGGATTATAGCAGGACATATTACACAATTTCATTCTAGATATCATTGTTAACATTAATTCTTCATATAAAACTACGTTGAATTCTACTATTGAACTCTGTACACATCCATTAGTGTTTCATACTGTTTTCCGTTACTGTTATACCAACATTTCCTTTTAGGGACCGTGCGATGTGAGTAAAAATATAGTCTGGCAAAAAATAATAGAAATAAATGGGGGCGCCACTGTGCAAGCTAAATACGCGAAATAGATGAATTTTCTTTTAGAAGGAAAGAGGAAGGAAATGATTACTTCTGACTGACGTCTTCGGTACCTGTACCCACCATAAACAAGAAACCTATATATTAGTAGAGAATGGGTTTCTATTGTAATGAAATTTTAGTTGCCGTTTCTACCCGTTTTTGCCAGACTATACTTCACATGGTTGTAGATACATAGTTGTTATAATGTATTAATTAGTTTCACACATGAACCCTGTTAGGGTATAGCAACAGGAAAGCAGACCGAGTTATTTCTAATATTTAATTTTGATTTACATGCGTATATAAATATTTATTATGTGTAAGAAAATATCACTTAAGTCAGGTTATTGTCAAAAAATAATTGTCGAAAAAAATAATAATAATGTCAGTAAATTGCCTATTGATTTTTATATTGTTGTAAGTAGTCTTCTATATCGTAGTATTATTATTTGTTATTATATTAGTATTATCGTTTGTCAATTAGAAAAATCTTCAGTTTATTGGTAAAAATTTCAATTTAAACCGCTACTAGAACTCCTTTTGTTTGTTATTTCTACATATTTTTGATGTAGAATTGTTTAGGGATACAAAAGCATTCAAAATCTCTCTTGCAAGTAAAGAAAATCTCAGTGTGAGTTTGTTTTTGTTGAATTTAAATCCTGAGGCGAAACAGATGTTCACTTTTCGCCTAAACTCTGTTGTGTTGGGAACTTGGGATAGGCTTCAAAAGATATTAGATAAATCCATACCCATATTATAAATGTGGAAGTGTGTTTGTTTGTCCTGCTTTCACGTCAAAACAGAGAGACGGATTAACAAAAATTTTTGTGTGGAGATAGTCGGAGGGCTGGAGAGTGACACAGGCTACTTTTTATCCCGAAAAAATGTTTCCAGTGGGATAAAAAGTAGTAGACTACGCGGGCGAAGCCGCGGGCATCCGCTAGTAAATAAATAAATATTGGTGGACATTTCACACAGCGCCATCTAGCCCCAAACTAAGCAGTGCTTGTTCTATGGGAACCAGATAGAATTGTGCGTTTGCCAAGTTACTCTATACCGACTTGGTTTACATAACTTTTTACGGCAGAAGAACTGCGTTGCGAGACTTGTGCATTTTTGTACAGTTATGTTTTTGACGGGATTACTTTTGTAAGATTAATATTAAGTACCTGCTTAATCCCAAAAACTACCCAATTCCTTGATGTATCGCTCCGATCGCTCTAGAATCATTCGATCGAAAAACGACCAAAAAATTTACTGAGTGGCTTCATTGGTAGAGTAGTCCACGAAAGCTCGTATGGAGACCTAAATAAAAGTACTGAAACCCGATATGGATCTCAAAAGAGAACAAAAAATATCCATTCCAGTCGGTTTAGCATTAGCACAGAATAAATAGGTACAGAAGCCTGACTTTGCAAAAACGTCATGGGACCTACCGTATATAATCGCATAAAGAGGAGGATTGTCTCGGAGGCATCTAGCCTGACTATTTTTAAGTCCCGGCTGAAACGCTGGCTTATCGAGCAGACGTTCTACTCATTTGAGGAGTTCGCCAGCCTTAGTGTTATAAATGTTATAATATAAGCAATTAGAATTAAATACATAATATTAATTTATTTAATTGATTCCAGTAATTTATTGTGTTGTAATTTTTAATAATTTAATTTTGTATTTTGACATTTACCTATAGTTTGAAATAAATGGTTCTGATTCTAAACGTTTATTTAAATAGCGACTCTTGCTGCGACGCAACAAAGTGCAATTCAACTCATTACCTAGTAGAATATGCACCTAAACTGACCTAAACAAATCCTCTCTTTCTAATGCTCTGTCACTGTCTGGCGCGGAGTGACGCGGAAGGGTTGTCGACTTATCGCGTGATAGGTATTATGCGCGGCTAGAGCGTGCGAGACGAGCGGCAAGTGCGAACCCTAACCTGCCAAGGCCAGCCCGGGCCGGCCCGCCATTGGACTTGTAGCTTTGTATCTAAAGTGCGGAGTGCGCCATCTGTACTTATTCCGTGGCATTAGTCAGAACGTTTTGCTTTAACCGACAAATATGAGCTTATCAAAAATTTCGATCCGACAAATAAAATATAAAATCATTTATGTGACACATACATGTGATTCATAAAAAAAAGAACAAAGACAGAAGAATATGAATTCCGTGCCCGAGTTGATTATGGCACTCCGACTTGAGGAGGAGCCATTATAATTATAAAATGATAATTGTAACCACAATTAGCTTGTGTTATAAAACTTTAAACATTAGGTAAGTATATTAATTTCCAATCCAATTCCAATCTTACAAAGAAATTAAAATTACTCCGTAGGTAAACAGCAGTGATATTTTGATTTTTGTTGCGACACGGTCTCCGCCATTTCTCGATAAAGTCATAAACTCGTGCTCACAGTACCCCGAAGCAATGAACAACAAAACAGTGTTCCCAATTAGAGATCCTTATCGAAATGGTTGAATTCTGTTTGTTTGTGGCGTTGGGATTTGTAATGCTCAAACAATTTTAAATTTGTTTTCGTATGAGCGATTGTTCGAATTAAGGGCCGTTTGCGGTGAATTGGAGCTTTTTGTTTTATAGCTATGTTGTTTAATACAGTCAGTTTATAACAATAACAGTTTTTTTAAGAAAAAAAAATGATCACGCCTGTATTCCTAAGATGCGGTAGACAATAGACATATTCTTTCAGATCTTTAGTCAGTTTTAGATCCTTTGAATATATCTAAGGGGGTAGTCAGAGGTATGTTCAAACACATTGGGTACATTCCCACAATTCGCAGAAGTTAACATTCCATACGTGACAGGTTGCAAGCCCATCGATGTTATTAGAAAGCTAACTGGTATCCTCACGATGTTTGCCTTCACCGTTTAGAGCTCGTGCTAAAATGCATTGATGCACGGCCGGGTTCGAACCCACGACCTTTGGATTGAAAGTCAAGCCACTAACCTAGTAGAAAAATCGATCTAGCTAGGTCTCATATCTGTGAAAAATCGTTTTCTTGGCATTTTCACGCAAAACGAATTTACCAGTGCAATGTGGTTCGTAATTTTAAAGAATTTGTTGAGACTGGTGGCTAAGTGGTTAGGTGTCCGCCTTTCAGCCATAGGCTGTGAGTTCGAATCAGTCAATGAAAGTTTATTTTTTTGTGAGACATAGACATAGACATAGACACATCATTTATTTGTGAGTTTGTTTTTTGTTCTATTTTTTCTCTATTTGCAGCCGAGTAGAGCTAGAGTAGAGCTCGGTCGCCCAGATATTAAATACAAGCTAAGCTGTTTAGAATAATATTACTTACTGCGTACGTACTGACGGCACGTGACTGACACCCTTTGTGTATAGTCGTAACCCTGTTTGTATGACAATCGTCCACATATTAAATAGTGTATTGACCTGGATATTACGCACTAGTAATTTGATATAACAGACAATATTACAATTTGTCAAGCGTTCGCATTCTAACCCATCATAATACATCGCTATTTATTTACACTAGCTGTATCTGCTATTTGTCTCGGGTTTGGGTGTTTTCTATGTATATTATGTATGTATTTACAAAAAAAATGTATTTAAGTAGTATATCAGTCATGTGGTTCCCATAATACAAGCTCTGCTTAGCTTGGGGCTACATGATGCTCTGTGAAATGTCCAGCATTACTTCCTTATTTCTTATCTCTCGGTGTTACCCCATAGCACAGAATAAATAGGTATCTGCACCCGTAGTTAAATTATTATTGTTACTATCGAAACCCTTGTGGCGTAGCTTGCTGGTTCTCGAGAGATTGTTAAAGTTGAGCGATGTTATGGTTCTGTTCTGTTCTGTTCATAATTTGGATGGGCGACCGCTAGCTTCCTTGCATCGGAGAGCAGACTAAAAGATCACGTGAAGGCTTCTGTATAATACATTAAATCATTAATTATGTCTTATTAGCAGCGTCCTCGCGGCGTTGCCCCCGTAGTGTTAGTTGTAGTGATCATGATGATTATAAAAAGTAGCCTATAATCTTTTTCAATAGTTTTGTTCTCAAATCCAGAAATAATTCTTCAAATTGGACTGGGCGTCAATTCTGGTACCGAACTTTTTATCAACCTCAAGCAAAACCTCAACTAAACCGACTGTTTCCATGACTACTAATAACAAACGACTTAGTTTTGGTGAGGTTTTAGCTAAGGTTTGAACTTTGGCAGAACACATTTTTGAAAAGCTATTCTACTATTTCACCAAATGGCTGACATTTAAGAGATCGAAACAAACTGCAGCGGAATGATTGACGTTGTCATCTAGTAGAATTGCCCAGCTGGTAGCTCCTGAAAATAGCGCGTTCAAACAAACAAACAAAGTGTTTGATCTAAAAGTCGTATTTTTTATTGTATTCGTAAACTAGCTCAAATTAACGTAAAATCTAAAACCTAGAACCTAGATTTGAATGCATTCAATATTAGCCTGCCATTTCTGTTATTTACACTCCTCAGTCGCCTAATATACACCAAAGCCATCATACGTTTCTTTTCATTTTAAAATCATAAAATTACCAAGTTAGATTGCACCTTATTACATTCATCATATGGTCCTTCGAGCCGGATCAATCAGTGCAGCGCTCCGTCCTCGAGAACAAAAGGACGCATTCCTGAGCCGATAAGCCGAGCGCTTTTGTATTACCGGTGCATCTAACTCGTAAACAACTTTTTATGAACTTATTGCAAAATTATTACGGAACATTATGTGAAGTGGTTATCTTTATAAAACGGAACATTTATTATTGAGTGATAGTGTTGGACTAAATAAACTTTACGTGAACTTTTACATTCTACAACGTGAAATATGGCTCCTACGCAGGAACAACAACAACTTCTCACAGTTTTAGAAGATTGTGCTGCTACTTTTCAGAAAATACAAATTAATTTGAAGAAATGTCCTAAGGTGCGGTTGACACAAGGATACATAGAAGCTCGTATGAAGATTATAGATGACCATTGGAAAACTTTTAGAGGTTATCACCAAGAACTTGTGAAAATTACGCCGAAAGAATTCAAAGGAACTTTGCCATATTTTCTCAATGAAGAATACTTTATTTATGAAGACTTGTACAACATTCTGCAGGGTGATTTGAAAGATATGCTCAGTAGAGAGAGCTGAGGGACAACAATCTGGAGAATCTGGTTCGATGGATACAACTTGCAACAGCCAGTTTCCAACCAAAGTACATTTGCCAAAGATTGTACTTCCTACATTCAGCGGTACCTACGAAGCCTGGCCTACATTTAGCGACTTATTTACTTCATTGGTTCACAACAACGCGGCCCTCAGTGATGTACAAAAACTGCACTATCTTTTTTTTTTTTTTTTTTTTTTTTTTAAACGAAAATAGGTTCGCGTTTGACCACACTCTGCCTGATGTAAAGCAACAGTGCGGTCTAAGATGGAGCACGCTTACCTAGAAGGAACCTATTGACTCTCGATTTGAAGACACCCAAGTTATACCTTTCTGGAAATACAGACCCCGACAAGGAGTTCCACATTTTCGCCGTACGTATAAAAAATGTAGAATCAAAGCGCTTAGTACGAACACTGGGAATATTAACCATGTACAAATGGCGCCTTTCCGGGTATCTGGAAGTCCGATGGAAGAAGGGAGATGGTGGAACCAGATTATGAAGTTCCTGAGCACACTCTCCGAAATGTATCCGATAAAAAACCGTCAAACTAGCGACTTTACGGCGATGCTCAAGGCTTTGTAGCCGAGCCTCAACCAGGGAGTCGTCACCTATAAGCCTCTTGGCGCGCCTCTCAATCGACTCCAGTGCTTGGAGCTGGTACTTGGCAGAGCCATCCCAAAGGTGAGAGCAGTACTCCATACAGGCTCTAACTTGCGCTTTATATAAAGTGAGCAGCTGCACAGGAGTGAAATAACGCTTCACCTTTGAGAGGATACCAAGCTTTTTTGAGGCTAACTGAGCTTTTGATTCAATATATGAGCCAAAGTTTAGAGTCGATGTTAAGGTGACACCAAGAAGCTCGAGGCGGTCAGCTAACGGCACGGATACATTTCGGAAAGAAGGAGACAGTTGGAATGGTCTCTTTTTTGCAGAGAATAAACACGCTTGCGTTTTACTGGCATTGAACTTGACCAGGTTGGCATCGCCCCAGTCTGAGACAGCCTCAAGGGACAAGTTCAACCGCTCTACCATGGCCTCTCTGAGAGTCATGATCTCATGTCCACTGGCTCGCGCGCTGGATGTGTAGCTCTCTACAACCGTGCTATCGTCTGCATACCCAAATATACCGGGACTCAGCAGATCGTTGATGTGCAGCAGGAAAAGCGTTGCAGAGAGCACTGACCCCTGGGGAACACCGGCATTAATTGCCATTTGATCGGACGAACAGCCATCAACTACCACTCGCAGCGATCGATCCCGCAGGAAGTCAGATATCCACTCACAGAATCCAGTGGGCAAGCCGTAAGATGGAAGCTTACTAATAAGGCCATCGTGCCAGACCCTGTCGAAAGCCTTCGAGATATCCAGGGAAACGGCTAGCGCTTCCCCATACCTCTCGACGGCTTCACTCCAGATGTGAGTGGCATACGCGAGAAGATCCCCAGTGGACCGGTTCCGGCGAAAGCCATATTGCCGGTCACTGAGGAGGTCATTTGCTTCAAGGTATGCCAGGAGCCTGTGATTCAGCACACGTTCCATGCTCTTACAGAGTATGGATGTAACTGAAATGGGCCTGTAGTTGGCAGGGTCCGCACGACTGCCCTTTTTGGGTACGGGTTGCACGTTAGCAAGCTTCCACGAACTGGGCACTTGACCAACCTCAAGAGAGAGCCGAAACAAGCGTGTTAGTACGGGAGACAACTCAGGCGCACATGTCCTCAAGACAACAGCAGGAATACCGTCAGGGCCACTGGCTTTATTCACGTCAAGATTTCGTAGTGTCTTCAGAACTTCCTTTTGACGGATGCGGATGTCATTCATGACAAACTCGCCTCTAGGAAGTGTGGGCGGGGCCGCACTACCAGCATCAAGACGTGAAGATTCCGCAAAAAGAGAGGCAAATAAATTTGCCTTTTCTTCAGCGGTGTGAGCCAGTGTCCCATCGGGCTTTTGCATCGGAGGCAGTGAGGAGCGACAGAAGTTCACCTCGACCGACTTAGCCAGTGACCAAAACGCTTTACTACCCGCTGGGTAGGAAGCCAGTTTGCTCCCAATTCGGCTAATGTGGTCAAAGCGAGCCTTCTGAAGAACCTTTTTGCAGGACTTGGCAGCCTTGTTAAAAGCTCTCTTCTTTACGTGAATGTCCCTCGCCTTACACTTACGAGCATCAGCCCAGGCCAGGTATGCCTGATGTTTCAACGCTTCAGCATGTCCACATTTAGGCCCGAACCATGGGCGAGCTTTAACGGAAGACGGAACGTCAGAGAATGGAATGTAATATTCCATTGCCAGACGCAATACATCCGTAACGGCGTTAGCGCAGGCGGAGGGGTCACCAGAAGAGAAGCATACAGACTGCCAGGGAAATGACGCAAAGAAAGATCGCATCTCATCCCAATCTGCAGACTTGTACCTCCACATCCGCCTAGTGCCCTTAGGACTGGGGTCAGGCGGGGAGTAGACGGATACAGATTTCACCAGACAGTGGTCGGAAGTACCAAGCGGTGAGGATACCGACACCGAGTAGCGGTCTGGATCTGTTGTCAGCAGAAGGTCCAAGCAATAGGCTGTATGCGTATCAATGTCAGGTACCCGCGTAGCACCTTGGACCAGCTGGATAAGGTTTAGCGTCAAGGCAAGCCGACGCGTCTCATACCCAGCATGGTCAGTGTCCTGGTATGGGAATAGCCAATCTTTGTGATGGGCATTGAAATCCCCCAGAAACACCAACTGGGCCGACGGGTACTCTCGTTGCGCTGCATCCGCAGCCTCACTGAGGTATTCAATAAGCCTGGTCGTCTCCAGATCTCCGCTATGCGATCGGTAGACGAAGGCATACAGAATCTTCTCTAAGCCAGTGTCCACCAAAGCCCATAGTACTGAAAAAGTGGGGTCTTCAAATTTTCGGAGGCGCCGAAAGCAGATGTCATCCCGGGTGTAGACACATACGCCCGCCCGTTGTTTAAATTTGTGCTCCAGACTATAGCCTGGGTAAGAGAGGTAAGAAGTATCGGATGGACATCTGATCTGCGTCTCCGAGAGAAACAGGAGGTGCGGCTTTTCTGTCTCGAGATGGTGATGGACAGGAACGATATTTGAGTGCAGGCCTCTGATGTTAGTGAGGTGCACTTTAAGCGAGAGGGAGTGCAGCCGCTGTGAAACTTTTTTCATCCTTTTGTTTCTACTCATAGTTTCGAAGTAATAGGTTGGAGGTCGGAAGTAGATTGAGGGGTCACGCTTGTAGGTCCCGTGGAGCTTACCGGGGTCGCATACATCTGGGGGAGACTAGAGGTGGAGACCGCGGGGACGCCCGAGCCCCCCCAGGAACGTCCATCATGCCCTCTCGTCCGGTAGCCAACCGGCACGACGACTCATCCCCGGGATTTTTCGGTAGTTGGCGGGGCAGCCTTTCATGGGCGGCTAACCCACAATTGGGCCCCCTACTGACTCCGGTCGGCCAGCGGCGGCACCGTGCCTCGGATCCCGCTGCTCTCCACAACTAGCCACCCGATGCAGCGATCCAGCATAGACCCGTTCTCTACAGGGACGCCCATCGCTCTGACCCGACCTCCTAATGGTGTCACCAGACATCACGGCGGAACACAGCCTAGGCTGTTTGGCGCCGTGGCTTTGTCTGGTGGGTGGTCACTAACCTCGGCTGTGCCTACCACCAGTATGTCACCTGTTTCGCACCACCCAGGGACCACGTGTGGGGTTACAGAATAGGGGTATACTCCCACGGACGAGGGTGACACGGTCCCCAATCTGAAAACAAGTGTTACCGCCGAAGCTGAATCACTCCTGAGACATGTTCAAATCACGTCCAACAACTACAACAATGCATGGGAAATACTAAAACAAAGGTATGGCAATAAACGATTAATTCTAAATAACACTATGAAGAGATTATTTAACCAAAAGAAGTTGACTTCCCAATCAGCTGTTCAGTTAAAGGGTCTACTAGATACAACAATGGAATGCCTGAATAACTTGAATAACTTAGAAATAAAAACAGACTCTTGGGATCCTTTTATCATACATCTGCTAGTCCAGAAGTTGGACCCAGAGACTCACAAGGACTGGGAAGAGCAATCATACAAAGATGAAACGGAAGCTTTGCCTACATGGCCTGAATTCAAGAAATTTTTAGAATCAAGGTTCCGTACATTAGAATTGATCTCGACCGGTGCCACGAAGGAAGTTAAATCTGTGAATCAACGATCTTATCATATTGCCACACCTACAACAAGAACCTGTATTAAATGCAACGATAACCACACACTATGCCACTGCAAGGAATTTATCAAGATGGAACCTACTGAACGAAGTGAATATGTAACAAACAACCGACTATGTTTCAACTGTCTAGTTCCAGGCCACTCTGCAAACAAATGTAGATTGCCTGTGTCGTGTAGAATATGTCAACGTCGCCATCATTCACTGCTGCATGTCAACAAGAAACAGGAATCAGCGGCCTCCCCAAGCACATCTCAAACACAACCGCTGGCTTCACAACATGTAGTGGAAGAAGAAGAAGAAGTACAAGTCAACACAATGATGACGTCACAACCAACTAGACATGGAGTAGCACTATTAGCAACAGCAATTGTCGAAGCAAGGAGCGAGCAAGGACACAACATTCGACTACGAGCGCTAATAGATCAGGGTTCCCAAGCAACATTCATCAGCGAGAAGGCGACTCAACTACTGAAGCTCGAAAAACAACCTATGAAAGGAAATGTGATAGGGGTAGGATATACGAGAACGGAGATCAAGCATGTGGTTCAGCTACAAATTAGATCACAGTGGGATTCAAACTACAGTCTACCAATCAAAGCCTACGTGATGTCGAAACAACTGACCACAAAGATGCCTGCCAAAACAATTACAACACAAACATGGCCACACCTCAAGGGACTCAACCTGGCTGATCCAACGTACTTCCAGCCAGGGTCTATAGATCTACTCCTAGGGGTAAAAGAAGTTGCTCAAATACTACAAAATGACTACGTCAAGGGTCCACCAGGCTCTCCATGCGCCCAGAAAACCAGCCTAGGTTGGATACTCTTTGGTGACATCTGTTCTAAACCACCAGATGAAACATATGTGGTAATGCACCATCAAGTAGACGTAGAAGACATGTTGAGAGCGATTTGGGAAATAGATGAAGACCATGAAAGACACTTAACAAATGAAGAAAAACTCTGTGAACAAATATATGAACAGACAACAACTAGAAATGAAGAAGGAAGATATATAGTGAAGTTACCATTCAAAACAGAAAGTCCAAAATCACCCGATGGTAATACAAAAGAAATTGCTACAAAAAGATTTCTACAACTTGAGAGAAGATTTAAGAAATCACCTGACCTAAAGAGAGAGTACACTAAAGTAATAGAAGATTATGTAGAACAAGGTCATATGGAGAAGGTACCTGAGACGGAAAGAGAAACAAAACAATCTGTGTACCTACCGCACCATGCAGTTTTACGAGACGACAAGGAAACCACTAAAACAAGAGTCGTTTTTGATGCTTCCTGTAAGGGTACAAACGACATCTCACTGAATGATGAGCTGCTCATTGGTCCACAACTGCAAGAAGACTTAAGAAACATTCTGATGAGATGGAGAATGAAGAAGGTCTGCTATGTAGCAGATATACAAAAAATGTATCGACAGAGCCTTGTAAACAAGAGCGACGCAGACTTTCAACGAATTCTATGGAGACCTGATGAGTCTGACAGTCTCGAAGAGTATCGTCTTCTACGAGTAACTTTTGGGACTGCTCCAGCACCATATCTGAGTGTGAAGACCCTCCAACGAGTGGCTGATGATGAAGGACCAAGTTCTCTGACACCTAGTCTAAACTTCAAAGACGATGAAGGAAAACACCGTGTGTTGGCAGCACAAGCAATAAAAGAAGACTTTTATATGGATGATCTTCTCTCAGGAGCAGATTCAACAGAAGACGCCATATCAGTAGCAAGAGAAGTCACAAACATCCTACAAAGGGGCGGTTTCCACCTAACAAAATGGTCGTCGAACAACATTCAATTTATACAGTCCATTGAAGAAAGAGAAAGATCTACAAACATACAAATCAACATGAACCTTGACGGAACGATTAAAGCATTGGGTATCAACTGGAATCTAAACAAAGACAACTTCGAATACAAACTGAATCTAGCACCAACAGCAAAAGCCATAACAAAACGCAACATCTTATCTGATATACAAAAACTTTTTGATCCGCTTGGCTGGTTAGCTCCAAGTACAGTCATGGCCAAAATGTTGATTCAAAAACTGTGGCTCGAAAAGATTACCTGGGATGAACCTGTAAGTGAAAACCTAGAAAAGGAATGGAAACAGATAAGATCAGACTTCGACAATGTTGGCGATATACAAGTAGATAGATGGCTTGGAACAAGTAGCGCTGGAATAGACAATGTACAAATCCACGGATTTTCAGACGCATCGATGCGTGCATATGCAGCAGCAGTTTATATCAGAACTGAAACCCCAGATGGTAAGATTGAAACAAAACTCGTGGCTGCTAAAACAAGAGTAGCTCCGCTGAAAACAATATCCTTACCACGTTTAGAGCTCTGTGGTGCTCTACTTCTATCCAAGCTAATGAAACGTGTTGGACAAGCGATGAGGATACCACCATCTAAAATGAATGCCTGGACAGATTCTTCTATTGTCATCGCTTGGCTTTGTGGAGAACCAAATAGATGGAAATCATTCGTCGCAAATCGCGTCGTTGAAATTGTGGAGAATCTTAACAACAAACACTGGAACCACGTACAGTCACATGAAAATCCAGCTGACTTAGCCTCTAGAGGAATTATGCTCTCAGCACTGAAGGATTGTGACTTATGGTGGAAAGGACCGAAGTGGTTATCTGAAAAGGAGATCAAGATTAGTAAACAAGAAGTAATAACAACTGAAATGGAAATGAAAACAACAAAGATTAATACTTACCTGACAGCCGAAGAACCTGAAAACAAAGAAAATTCATTAACATCACAATTTCAAACATTTGACAACCTAAAAGAATTGATAAAGGTTATTACCTACAGTAGAAGATTCTTAAGAAGTAAGAATTTAGAGAACAAGCAAAATGATTTAACAACGCAAGAATTGGAAGATTCACTCAAAATATGCATAAGAAAGGTTCAAGAAGAAGAGTTCGCGGAAGAAATAGAAAGATTAAAGTCAAGCAAACAAGTAAAGAATAAAAGTTCAATAAGGTCACTTACCCCATTTCTTGATCAGGACAATATCCTCAGGGTGGGCGGTCGTCTTCGGCATGCAAACTTACCAATCGACAAGAAGAATCCAATCATTTTGGGACATGAAAACGCATTGACACCATTAATCATAGCCGATGCCCATGCTAAGACACTTCATGGAGGCATACAACTTATGCTATGCCATTTGCGTTCCAAGTACTGGATCCTGAAAGCTAAATCAATGGTTAAAAAACACGTGCATAAATGTCTCATATGTGCTAAAATAAAGGCTACTACGAAAGTTCAAATAATGGGTGACTTACCAGAACAAAGAGTAACTCCATCAAGAGCGTTCTTATACAGTGGAGTAGATTTTGCAGGCCCATTCCAAACCTTGATGTCAAAGGGCAGAGGAAACAAAACTGTCAAGACTTATGTTGCAATATTCGTTTGCATGTCTACCAAAGCAATTCATATCGAGTTAGTAGGAGATCTTACATCAGAAGCTTTTATAGGTGCTTTCAGACGTTTTATTGCCAGAAGAGGCAAATGTAGCCACATGTGGAGTGATCAAGGCAGAAATTTTGTAGGCGCTAACAGGGAACTTGTAGATGCATGGAAAGAAGCAAACTTACAATTCACTGGCCAAATAGCACAAACTCTTGCAACGGATGGCACACAATGGCACTTTATCCCGGCATACAGCCCACATCACGGTGGTTTATGGGAAGCGGGCGTTAAGTCTATAAAGTATCACTTGAAGAGAATTATCACAACTCACCTTACGTACGAAGAAATGACTACGGTCTTATGCCAGATAGAGGCTTGCCTAAACTCACGTCCCTTGTGCCCAATAGATGACTCAGACCCGGACAATATAACTCCACTTACACCTGGACATTTTTTAATAGGAGAAGCACCGATAACTGTTCCATCACCAGATATGAAAGACATCAAAGTATCGACCTTGTCACGCTGGCAGCACACACAGAAGCTTGTAAGCGATTTTTGGCAGCGATGGCAAAGTGAATATTTATCTAGACTTCAACAACGTCCTAAATGGCTGAAGACTGAAAAGGAACTCAAAAGAGGAGAAATAGTCTTGATCAAAACAGATGGACTACCACCAGGAAAATGGTCCCTAGGACGGATTGTTGACAAACATGAAGGTGCTGATGGATACACAAGAGTGTACAGTGTTAAGAGCGGTGATTCAATTACTAAAAGACCAATAACTAAGTTATGTGAATTGCCTATCGATATCAATTAAATTCAATGAACTATTTAATTATGCATGTGGACTTAACATTTATTAGTAAATTATCAGTGAATAATGAACATTATTTAAGTAAAGTGAAGTGAATAAAGTGAAGTGTCATGAACATATTTAAGTAAAAGGACCTACAGTCCTTTTGGTGGGCGGTATGTTTGATCTAAAAGTCGTATTTTTTATTGTATTCGTAAACTAGCTCAAATTAACGTAAAATCTAAAACCTAGAACCTAGATTTGAATGCATTCAATATTAGCCTGCCATTTCTGTTATTTACACTCCTCAGTCGCCTAATATACACCAAAGCCATCATACGTTTCTTTTCATTTTAAAATCATAAAATTACCAAGTTAGATTGCACCTTATTACATTCATCACAAAGAATCAAACTCTTCCGCTTATTAGGTACTTAAAAAATATAGATTATGCTTACTCAACTATCACTGAATGAAACATGACAAAATAAACCAGGAAGTAAAATATATTTTAAAGCGCAGAAATAAAAATATTAACTACCTAAGGGAACTAAAGTTTGTTTTGTTAAATTTGAGGTAGAGTTATGGAAATTGGTGTTGAGAGCTTTTGTTTATAAAAGTCAGTAGTATCAGCGTTTTTGAAACTTCAACCCCTTAGGGGTAAAATAAGGGACGAAAGTTTCTATCGGAACAACTTCTTTTGTAACTTAAGGTTGGATTGTCCTGTAGCCGTACCATGAACTCTTAGTGCAATGTTAAAACAAGCTAAAAACATGACAACGAATGTCATTTCTAAAGCAGTAGGACTGTTTTAAGCTTGTTTTAACATTGCTTTAAGGCTTAATAAAAAAAAAGGTAATTTACGTGATAAATACCCGGACACATATTTAATAAACCTAACGTAGGTACCTAATCTTACAATTACTCTTAAGTCCCAACAGGCATGAGTCGAAACAATTATACTTAATGGAAAAAATATAACATAGCGTGTGGTGGTGTCAACTTCATCGCGTGATTGTGGCCCACGAGAGACCAGGTGTCATAGAGGTCAATCGATTGTGACCTTTGACCTCGATATCACGACTTTGGATGATCGTATCTGGTTTGACTTAAGTTTGGAGTGAAGATCAGTTTAAGATTTCGTTTCGCAATTTGATTATTCATAATTGATAAAGTTAAGTTGGTAGAAATAAAGTGACAAATTGTTTTTTGAGACACACAGTGTTAAATAAAACAACAATTACTAATAAAGCTACAAACCATCATCTGCCTTCTACGTCGTGAGTTCGAATCTTATCCTGGACAAATATTTTTGTGTGATGATCAGTGATCGGAATTAGGCGGGCTTAAATACCTAAAGTTCAAAGAACAGAACCAAAAAAGGGGAGACTTCCTTACTACAAGAATTTTATTCTTGTAGTAAGTAAGAATTTTATTGAAAGTTGGCACAATTTTCACAGTGAGTAAGTACATTTAAAATTAATGTTAATAATACTGTGAACTAATTCAAATAATTTTTCTATTTGACCGACGGAAAAAAGTTTTTTATCCTTATAGAGGTAATTTACATTTTAGTTTTTGTTATTAACTCAGGTAAAAAAATTGATTCACCTTAATGTTAGATGTTCTTTATTAATGTCCCGAAAATGGAAATAATTGGGTCGAAAAATATTTAGTCCTAAGGCGTCTCCATTTGTCTCTGTTATTTTTCGAACTTTAGGTATTTTAGCCCGCCTCATTCCGATCACTGGTGATGATTGATGAATGACCTTGTTGCGCTGTAGGTACCTGACATAGATTGCAATATTTATAAAAAAAAGTTTATTTGAACATACGCGACTTAAATACATTTTTAAAAATACCAACATGAGCAGAGTCTACTCGTGCTAGGGTGACTGTAAATGTGTGATTCAAAATTGCAGGTATTACAAGTTTATCAATGTAGGTACAACTAGTAGTTCGCCCCGAACTGAGATCTCGCGCACCGTAGATGGCTTACATTTGGACTTTCTTCTGACTACCCCTATAATTTCAAGTGCTACTACTGCCGAGTATGCCTATTGCGCTAGCTCTTCATGGTAAAAAATACTAGCATGCATGCAATACAATAATGTCGTGTCTAATTTTTCATTTACTTATTTCATATTTATGAATTCTCGTCGTATTTCTAAAGTATACGTCCTAGAATGAAAATAATAACTATTTTGGAATGTACAAATTAAGACCTTTAATTTGACATCCCACTCAATATATTTCTTTATTTAACTTTTTTTACCCCAATTATTTTCATTCTTTATCAAAAATTTTTTTATCATGAAAATAAATCAAGTAGCATCTAAAATCATTGCAAACCAAACCGCAACGATGCCACTCTCTTTTTAAGACCGACCAGTCAATGAGCTACGAAGACATCGAAACTCTATGAAACGGGAGCTCTTGCAGCTCTGGTTTCGTAGTTTTTGTTCTTTGGTCGTATTTCAAAAACTATACATCCTAGATTAAAAATAAAAACCATTTTGGAATGTACAAAATAAGCCCTTTCGTATGACACCCCACTCAATATATCAGTGCCTCCAGTCAAAAAGGGCACAACTCAAATTCGGCACTTTTCAGGAGAGCCAAAAAACCAAACTTTTAATGTTTTTTGCTATTTCGCAAGTGAAATCAAAATTTCTATTGATACAGAATTGTAGACAAAAAATAGCCCTTTCATTTAATGGTAATCACTTTTACGTTCGTTTACCATTTCTATATTTTTTTCTTGTTTTACTTGGATTGTGCCTTTGTTAACGCAGATGTAATGGAATAACGTTAACTATTCTAGTCAGTTTACTCGTACTAAAAGAAATATTACGACTTGTGCCTTTTGAATAATGGAATAACTTTATCAATACTAGTCGATTTACTCCTATTCAAAGAAATTCTAAGACATAATCCATTAGTAACGAATACTTATTATGACAATAACGGCTTATTTCCATCAATTACTGATGTCGAGAGCTGTAGTTATGTAAATAGAATCTAGAGTTAAACAATAATTATGATATTTTTAATATTTATTTCAAAAAAATCAACATTATGACAAATGTTTTAGTAAGTAAATTCTAAATATTCCTCGGTATTTTAATTTACTTCCTCATTTTCTGGTATAAAGCACGGACCGGGGTCGCCTTCAGCTCTCTCTGATTCAGAATTCAGTAAGTTGTATAAAAATCTTGAATTATGGAAGATCCTTTATGCGCGGGGATAACCTGACTCACTAGTTATAAAGCCAACTTAGCTTCTCCCAGAAGCTCAGAAGTTTCCTGGGGTCTTCACATGCTTCGAGGAGCGACCTCAGGTTGTTGAGGATATGCTGCCGTTGTGCTGCTACGCCCAGGTATTCCAGGACTACGTGGGCTGCTGATTCTTCTTTGGTTAGACATCCCCTGCAGAGTGGTATGTCTGTGGCACTGATGTTGTACAGCTGTTTATTGAGGGTACAGTGTCCTGTCAGCGTCCCTGTGATTATTTTGATGTCTTTTCTTTGTAGGTTCATCAGGCGACGTGTCAGTCGTGGTGTGGCTGCTGTTATCGCTCCTCTGGACTGTCTGTAGTCCGTCGCCCGTGTTCATCGATCGTTGTGAAGGTTTTGGGTGTGTCCAGGTGCGTAGCTGGGAGAACGTCAGAGGAAGGAATGGGGCTGGGTATTCCACTTGTGTTTCCAAGCCCCTTCTGGCTAGTTCATCTGCAGCGGCGTTTCCCAGTGATCCACTGTGTCCCTTGATCCATTGTAGAGTTACCCTGTTCTTTGCGGTGATACTTTCAAGGGAAAGGTGACATTCGTATATGCGCTTGGAGTTGCATTTTTGGCTCTCCAGTGCTCTGAGTGTTGTTGTACTATCTCGGGGACTACTATGCCGTAGTCTTCTATCCCTCTCCGTTTTGATAGCAGTGGCAGCTGATTGGAAAATGGAACTGCGTGAGCCTAGTGTCATAGGTAAGATAAGATAAGATTAGTTTTCATGTGTTTGTATTTTGTAGTGTTTCCGGGATGTCGATTGTCTTGGAATCTTATCACACGATATTATGGTAGAATAAATAAGTATCTCGTATCATGTGGTGGTCATCAAAACTTTTTCTAAAACTTGAACAAAAATCGTCAATTTGGTAATACTGGAAGGCATAACGAGATCAATTAGGTACATTAAAAAACAAAAATTAAGACTTATTTACCAGCGATACACAGATTATTATAATACTTACTACGTAAAAGATACATTTATGTCTCATTATTATCCATGCTTATAATCACCAAAAGCAACAAATAGAGATATTCCCTTAGAAACATGCATAACAAATGGATCAACTTCATTTATCTCAAACTCTTTTTATCTAATGCATTGGAACATCATGAGTTATGCCGTTTTGTTTCATTGTAATATTTTTTTAACTGAAATTATGCCTTCATGTTCGATGATGTTTTGGGCTTACTGCTACTTATTTCCTTTTAGTTGGGAAATTTTGTCGATAACTAAAGACGTTCCCTTTCTGACAGTCGAGTTATACCCTTGATGTAGTTGAAAAAACCAGGTTAGGATGCAGCTAGATTTATAAATTTTTGATATGTTATGTAACTGGATACGTAGATCACGATAATGCAATAAAAACAAAAGGGCACAACTCGACTTATGTTCTTTTTGACTGGAGGCACTGATATTTGGGTAACTTTGAAAAAAATTTACCCCCTTGGGAACCCCATATCTTTACAACCCCTTCATCGATTACGCTCATACGCTCCACAGCAAATTTCCATAGCACTACCTATTGACCTATCAAGTTTCATACAGATTGGATTAGCGGTTCGATAGTTATGCGAGAACATAAAAATGAAACATACAAACATACAAACATACAAACATACAAACATACAAACATACAAAGCAAAATCGCCTAACTTGCCACTAAGATCTTCGCTCGCTTCGCTCGCTCGATCGATTATTAGTCTGAATGATTGCCTTTGTAGACCAGCTTGAATTATAATGACTTCATAACACGACAAGTCATAGTATATTTTAAAAAAGCCCTACAAAAAATCACTCATTGGTTTTAAGCGTATACATAGTAAAAAGATGTATTTAAATACTATAGTATTTAAGCTGTAGTATTAAAATAAATACATTAAGCTGAAACTGGACCAGGGGCCCTAGCCATATTACACGATCTATCGTCGCTGTAGAACGATCTATCGTCGCTGTAGAATAGAACACTTCAAAATGTATAGGAATTGACGTTCTGACCACGTGACTCATCTACTTGAAACGTCAAATCCTTTACATTTTGAAGTGTTTCTATTCTACAGCGACGATAGATAGTGTAATATGGCTAGGGGGGCTGTTTAGCTAGTTTAGTGCACTTAGGTAAAGATCAATTTCTACACATTGTTTGAGGTTTCACTTTACATAATCACTGTTATGTTTGTTTTAAGTTTTCTTTTTGTCTTTCTGTACGTGTGCGTGTGTCGTAATCAAATAAATTATTTATCTTTATCTATGTTACGGGCAATGTGATAAATCCGGTCATTATGAATAATAACCGGTCCGTATGCATAATGACCGGGTCAATTGGGCAATGTGATAAAAACTGCATGATTAATCACTTTGCCCGGTCATTATGAATAATGACCACCCTATCTTGGGCAATGTAATAAATTAGATGAATTGCAGTGTTTAAATTGATTTACTACATTTCTGGCGCTTCGGCGGCCGCTACCGCGGCACACTTCGCTCGCCTCGCGCGTAGTTTTTTTACTAACCTAACATAACCTAACCTACAGATTTTAATGCAATTTATCACATTGCCCGGCTAGAAGTAGGGCACTATTCATACTGCCCGGTCTAAGTGATAAATTCAAGCCTTGATTTATTAAATGGACCACGGGCCGTCGGGCATTATGAATATGGACCGGTCAAAGTAATAAATTTATCAAACTGCCCGACGCTCTTGGTCATTATGCATAATGACCGGTCCATATGAATACTGCCCGATTAATCAAGTTGCCCGTAACATCTATATCTCGTAGAAACAGATGCAAACAATTTCTAAGGGACCTATCAGTCAGAGAGCGGTCACGCGGTCAAGCGTTCTGCGTTCGCGTTCTGCGTCCGAGCATGCAATAGGCATGATGACTAATTTTCAAAATATTTTGTATGAAATTCAAAAGATCTATTATGTCTAAAATATATCATATTTCTGTGGAAAATTAAGGTTTTTGTGCAATAAAAGTACATTTAAATTTAAATTTTTAAATTCACGCCAAAACGCTCGCCAGTGTCATGGCGTCTGTTATTACGTCACGGCTAAGTATATCAACCAGTGATGACAACTTAGCTACATAGAAACAAAATGACATTTACTGAGACGTGACGTAATTCGCTCTGATGGGTGTTTAAGCTATCATGTCGGATTGTTGTATTTTGTAGATTTATTTTAACAAATAAATTATTAATATCGACATTAATAAGAGATTAAATACATTTTTTTAAATCTTTGGATACTCTTTATTAGATCAGATAAATATTTTGGCGATACTTGATTACTGTCATTATGCCTATTGCTCACGAACTTACTGATCTACCTATCCTGCTCATCTTGATTGCTGTTCTACTTAACCGCCGTGGTCAGAATGCCTCCGTGTGAGTATATTTAAGTAACGTAATAGAATACAAAGAACGCAAAACTGACCGCTTGAACGCTTGACCGCGTGACCGCTCTCTGTCTGATAGGACCCTAAGTCCAATTTCACCAAGCCCTCCTAACTTTCTTCAAAGAATAACTTATCAGGGTTAGGTCCAGTTCCAGTGTCTATTTCTTTGAACAGATAATCTGAATTAAAGTGACCTTATACACTGACCTCTTGTCGTCTAGACTTGTCTTTACAAAGGAGGTGAGGACTGAAATTCTTTGGCTAAACAATAGTTTTGGGTCAGTTGTAACGAGATTACTAACTTAAGCCGGCAACAGACGAAACGTCCATACAAAAATTTGAACACATTCAAATGTTATGTTATTACTTGTGAACGCCCGCGGCTTCGTCCGCTTGGACTGCTATTTTTTTATCCCACGGGAACCTTACATTTTTCCGGGATAAAAAGTAGCATTATGTGTTATTCCAGAACCTAAATTATTTACATTCCAAATTTCATCAAAATCGGTTTAGTAGTTACGAGTAGATTAAGGCAGTATTTATCGAGGTTCTTTATTATTTAAGAGTAATGCAATATGATAGTTTTCTATCATAGTATAAAAAGTAAATACTTTACATATTTTACTAGATAATTAAACAGTGTTAGAAGGCAATATTTGCTTACGCTTAACGGGATTCTGTAGTGCCTGGGACAATGTTGAGTTGGATTAGGCTTACCTAGTAGTTCGAGTAACTACACCATTCTCTCAGGAAAGACATGGTCAATACGTGTGGGGCTGACTAAACCGCGGGTTTCCTCACGATGTTTTTCTTCATCGCTTAGACTGTTTAGACCTCGAGTTGATGCGAGGATTTTAGGTACATCCAACTCGGCCAACTCGTCTCCAAGTTTAACTATATTAAGATGTTTTATTCAATAAGGTGACGGGCTTGCAGCGTAGAATACTAACCAAATTGAAAAATGGGTGTGCGCCAACTCTATATTTGAATTTTCTTCTGACTCTTGGATAAATATGGTCTGAGTTGGTTTCTTGATTCGCAGTATTTAAGGATACAGTCGTAAGCCTGTTTACGTTGCCTATTTAGTATAACAATGCCCATTTCGTCTGTATACATCAGAGTTAAAAAAGATCCCAGAGTTATTAAAAAAAACCGGATTCGAAATCACGAATCTTCGAATTGAGTGGCGAAGCACTTTAAAGCACTTTTGTCTTATTTTTTAGCTTACGCCACACCTTGGAAATGCGCTCTCTTTCTACTTATTGCTACTACTTAGTTAGGGTAAAGGTGGTGGTTCGCGAGACCGAGACCGGAGACCGAGATACGGGGGCTGATTGTCTAACGTGTCTCAAACCTCAAATTGGTCTCAAACTGTCAAAACGATCGCGTAGGTATCTTTTTCCCGCGTTCGGTCTCCAGTAACAGAGCTACTTGCGTGGTCACTGAACTATCATATTTGACAGTCATTTTGTTGAGGTATTAATCCTCTTTTTTTTTCTTTTGACGACTTTGACGAGACTCACATTGTTCGACTGGCTCCACACTGGAGCTTGACTATTTAGATTTTAAGCGGATGGATCACCGAAAAGAAAGCTAGGCCCCATACCGTGTTTGTTGCCCTGATTCTTCACGGTGTTGGTCGCGAAAGAACAGGAGTAGAATCACCTAGCTCTTAAGACGTTTCAAAGTGGTCATAACGGTCCTACTGAATAAATGATATTTGATTTTGATTTTGACAGTTTGAGACCGATTTTGGTCGTAAGCTAAGATAGACAATCCGAAAGTCAGAGTATCAAAGACAGATACCGAAACAGGAGACTGTTGCGTTGTCACTAAACTGACGGTGCTATAATGTCTCGGTCTCAGGCGCGAATATGAATCTAGATCATGAACAGCGGACATAAAAAGGTCACTATTGCAGAATCGCAATAAAATATTTGAACTATTGCCATCTCTTTTCACTCTCAGTGAATGAAAAGAGATGGCAATAGTTCAAATCCTTTATTGCGATGCTGCAATAGCGACCTTTTTAGGTCCGCAGTTCTTTTTGGCCTCTCAGGGCATCACCATACTGAAATAACCATTCTACAACACTTCACAAAAACTTTCCCCTACTTCTAGGCTTCAATAATCTAAATTTTCACTGTTAGTAAAAAACAATTTTCGTGACTAACACCGGTTTTGGGTTGGCGTGACGAAACACACTAGCATTGTAGGCCTTTACGACCTTTATTTATTACGTACGCGAGTGTATTACGCCCATAAATGAGACGCTTTAACTTTTCAACTATTGTAATTAGTTTTGGGTCAAGGACAGAACTGTTGTTACCGTATGTGATTAAATTGTTTAGTTTTAGATCACAATGAACAATACTGGGATGATAAAGCTAGAAACAAACTGATCCTACGTACGTAAGGGAGTGTACACATTGCGTTTTCTGCAACGCGTTTTTTTCCATACAAAAGCGAACCGGGAGGGGCTGTGCGGGGGGCTGCGCGTTCGCATCGCGTTCGAATCGCGTTTGTATCGATACAAACGCGCTGCAAAAAACGCAATGTGTACACTCCCTAACGTATGCAACGAAGGCAACTTACTATCCTATTCTATTAAACAATATAAAATTCTATAAAAGCAATCTTTGTTTGATGTTTGATGTTTGAAGTTTGTTTGTACTGACGTTCTTGAAAACGGCTCTAACGATTTCGATTAAATTTACAGTTAATGTTTATGGGGCCGAAAAATCGATCTAGCCAGGTCTCATTTCTGGGAAAAGCCGTTTTCTCGGCATTTTCACGCAAAAGATTTACAAGTGCAATGTGGTTCGTAATTGAACCACTAGATGGCGTTATGCACCCGAGCAGAGCTCGGTCGCCCAGATATTATTACTGATATTACCAACATTTCTCTCAAGTTGCAAAATTGACTGATCAATTCTGCAATTTGAGAGCCATTTTGGCCGATTGGGATAATGGCTCGACTTTCGATTCGAATCGAAAAGAAAAAATAAGCCGTGGATATTATTTCAGAAAACATAAAAAAAACAGAAAAACTATCAAAGGTCTTACTTTTAAAGTACCTGCCTAAGGCGCGGGACATACAGAAAAGACGTAAGACGAGGACGCGTCGCAGACATTATGTCTCTTCCGCGTCCCTTTCATAGAAAATGTATAGAAGCGTGTGTATGTATAGAGCCGTCACATTTTGTATGAAAGGGACGCGAAAGAGACAAATGTCTGCACCCCGTCTCTTCTATCTGGCCTGCGCCTTTTTTAAACTTGAATCTTGAATCTGTTCACGTTTGACGAGTAAATTTACGTTCATCCATCAAAGTCATGATTGTGTGTGCGAGCTCGAACATACCAAGAACATGGTTTTTCAATCACTGGTCACGAAGGCGAAATAAATGACCTACATTAACAAGAAATTAACGTTTTTGTATAAATAACCAAGAATGTAGTTACAGTGTAACGTTTTAAAGCCAAGGGGAGATTATATAACTTACTAGCTGTTACCCGTGACTTCGTACGCGTTACATTACATTTGAGTATCTACATATTGCAGTAGAGAGTAGAGCAGAGAGAGCCGATTTTTTAAAGATAAATGCAATACGTGACACATTTGTTTGTGATCGCAAAATACTCATGAAGTTAAAATGCGAGCGAAGTGAGCTTCAAACCAAGCAAGCGTAGTGAGCTTTCATAAACCCGATTTTTTTTAAGACAAAATGCAAACATGATTTTGCTTACGGTGCCCAAAGAAAAGGCTGGCTGCTTGTCGGTTCCTATTCTGCGGTCAGAATATTTAAGGCAAAGGGGAGATTAAATAAATTACTAGGCTTTGTTATAAAACGAAGAACTCAAACGTTCTAAAACATTCTCAAACATTGTGCCTGTTTGTAATTCACAACACAACACATTCACAACGTAAAACATAAAATTAAGAGATGAGCACAAAACACAATTTTGGTTTTCTAGTAGTTACGGAAAGATTCAGTAACGTTATATTACACTAGCAGCGCCCTCGCGGCGTTGCCCCCGTAGGTAATGATGATGATGAAAAGTAGTCTATAACCTTCCTCAAGAGTTTAGCTATGAAATTCAGAAATCATAATGATAATTATTATTACGGGATTTTATCGCGTACCTTTTATTTATTTTGTTTCCCGACGTTTCGAACTCGTTGCAGCGTTCGTGGTCACGGGATGACTGAAGTACTGGAGCTACCGCCGAGAATTGAGAGTAGGATCCACGAATACCCCCAATTCGTCTTCAGATCCTACTCTCAATTCTCGGCGGTAGCTCCAGTACTTCAGTCATCCCGTGACCACGAACGCTGCAACGTGTTCGAAACGTCGGGAAACAAAATAAATAAAAGGTACGCGATAAAATCCCGTAATAATAATTATCATTATGTTAACAAATCGCGAAAGTTTAACAAGTTCAGAAATCATTTTCCAAATCGGACTGATAGTTCCTGAGATTGGCGCGTTTAAACAAACAAACAAACTCTTGTGCTTTATTACATGGCCTAATCTGAAGAGTTCTGAAATAGGAGGATTAATCCTATTTTTTTCTTTTGACGACTTTGACGAGACTCACATTGTTCGACTGGCTCCACACTGGAGCTTGATTATTTAGATTTTAAGAGGATGGATCACCGAAAAGAAAGCTAGGCCCCATACCGTGTTTGTTGCCCTGCCCCCCTAGCCATATTACACTATCTATCGTCGCTGTAGAATAGAAACACTTCAAAATGTATAGGATTTGACGTTTCAAGTAGATGAGTCACGTGGTCAGAACGTCAATTCCTATACATTTTGAAGTGTTCTATTCTATCGCGACAATAGATCGTTCTACAGCGACGATAGATCGTGTAATATGGCTAGGGCCCCTGATTCTTTACGGTGTTGGTCGCGAAAGAACAGGAGTAGAATCACCTAGCTCTTAAGACGTTTCAAAGTGGTCATAACGGTCCTACTGAATAAATGATATTTGATTTTGATTTTGAGCAAAATTTGATAGTCAATAACAATAAATAGATGACTCTACTTCTTTTTCCGAAGTCAAGTGATTTTTTATAGAAACTAACCTTAAAAATAAGAATAACTCACCAAGTTATGGCTAGAGGATGGCTTTGCCTGCCAAACTAAGCAATCCATTCATATCTGAAAAGAACAAAATATATCCATAAAGAACTGAAAATAAATTTTCTCATTCGTGCAGCCCAACTGGGGAAGTACCTCCGCCTTACAGAATATCTCAGCCAAATAACATCATTCTTCTCGAACGGTGTTGTGTTCCTGCGGTGAGTAAGGTTGCCAAAGCACTGCATGGAAGCGCTGCGGTGACAACTGGTGGACCAGTCTTGTTAATTGTGTTGTCGGCGCAGTGATTCCTCTTTTAAAGGGTCAGCAGTGCCAGTGTGACTCCTCTGGTGTCACAGGCGTCCATAAGCTACGATAACAGCTTACCATCAAGTGTGCCATATGCTTGTCTGCTACCGTTGTAGTATAAAAAAAAGTATGACAGAAGAGTTGGAGTTGGCCACAAGCTTTTATGACCTAGGTACTGTAATTTATAAAAATAGTAGAACTATTCTATAAGTGAAGAATTCAAAAGTAAACACTTTTAGTCTGTGCTTTTAGTCCATCGCTTTCATTCACAAACTGCAAAACAGTTATACAGTTTCATCGATCCACCATTCCGCCTTTCATTTACTAGAAATCATAAAATATAAATCGCAAAATAATCTGGTAGTAACAGGCCGCTAAAGTGACAAAAAGTTCGCAAAAAATGTTTTCATTGTCCACAAAAATGAAAATGTCCAACAGCAAGCTACAAAGCATTACCACGCCGACGCGCAGTCGGTTAAAAAGGCAGGGGCTGTTAAAAATTAAACAATAGATAGTGCGGCTTTGTCCCCAGTAGGGGCTTCGCGAAGTGGAAATTGTGACTTAACGTAGAGCTATGTGCTATGGAAGTGATATATATTTATTAAATTATCGTGGGTAAATTAAAAATTTAAAAAATCGACTTCAATGTTATAAGCTGAGCAAATTTTCTGCACTCTCGAGGTGCATTTCTGTTTCTCCGAAGATCTTCGACAGGTCCTCACCAAATTTTTATGGCACCAAGCGCTCGTGGCGTAGCTTAGACGTTCTTGATTGATCGTTGAAGTTTAGCAGAGTTGTGCGTAGTCAATTTGGATGAGTGACCGCAAGTGTTATTACGAGCTGAGAGCTTCCGTGCTTCGGAGGGCAAGTTAAATTGTCGATCCCGGTTTTTAAGTCGTTAAGACATGACCGAGGCCTATAAGCTGCATAAAATCTCCGTCACCAGAGTTGGCCACTTGCTCATAAGAAAGAAGAAGAAGAAGAAGTTAAAAATTTTATCATAAACCGGTCGGGGGTTATTTATAATATCACTTTATCAACTAGAGATGATCTTCAAACGTACACACTACAAGCTTATAAGATTAAATTTCCGTTGAGTCTCCGGGGTCACTCAGATTTAGTACGTATGTTGCAGGGGTAGTCAGAAGTAATTTTGAAAGTGAAATAGTCAGAAGTAATTCAAAATGTAAGTAGGTATGTAATTTTATTTCTTACTGGTATCTGCAGTTAAAGAAAGTCTTGTATAAATCCAAGTTAACGATCAAAAAAATAATTTTATTTGTCGATACCTCTTCCAGATTCTGTGGCTCTTTGTCTCTATCAACTGTTTCGTTCCAACATTCGTAATTTTGAGTTTCCCAACTCTTTGACGGCATTTTAATAGTTTCGTTCAGAATTATCAGTCAGTAAATATTTCTGGTTAAATACAGATTCGTGTGCAGTTTAAGTGCGGTTTTCGTTTTGCGGCGGTAGTTCCGTTGCAGCTTTTATGATTTTGTTTGTTTTGAGCTTTAAAATGCTGGAATTATTTTTACCCGACTTTAAAAAAAGGAGGTTCTCAGTTCGTCGGAATCTTTTTTTTTGTACTTTTTTATGTATGTACCTACTCGAAGACGCCTGAACTGATTTGGTAAATTATTTTTTTGTTTGAAAAAATACATTTTTCTATCGGTGCCACAAAAATTTGGTGAAGATCTGTCTAAGATTTTCGGTGTTATGAATAGAAATGTGCCTCGAGAGTGTAGAAAATTGCTCTAAGGGCAAAAAGCTGGCTGCAGAAAATGATGATGTTGATGAAATTGAGCATCTAAGGATCGGTGTAAACGGTCTAACTTGTCTCCAACCTCACATTGGTCTCAAACTGTCAAAACGACCGCGTAGGTATCTTTTGTCGCGTTTGGTCTCGCTGAGATGAGAGTCACAGAGCTACTTGCGTGGTCACTGAACTGTCATATTTTTAGTTTGAGATTGATTTTGGTCGCTATCAAAGATAGACAATCATGGGGCTTTTAAGTAAGATTTAATAAATTTATATTTAAAAAAATATCATGGGGCTGATCCAAGCCACTGCCAGTCTTACGCAATTTTAAAACAATACTTGTCATAATAACAAATTCATTATGCGATATAACTTGTTAAACTTTCGCGATTTGTTAACATAATGATAATAATTATTATTACGGGATTTTATCGCGTACCTTTTATTTATTTTGTTTCCCGACGTTTCGAACACGTTGCAGCGTTCGTCGTCACGGGAAGACGTCGGGAAACAAAATAAATAAAAGGTGCGCGATAAAATCCCGTATTAATAATTATCATTATGCGATATTAATTCCAGCTGAATTCGAAAATAATTTCGTACTCCATTTCAAACGATTCGTGTTACATACATGTTTCATGCTCTCCGAACAAAAGTATCATATTCACATCATTAAAATCGCAAAGCGTGTGTCGCGTCAAAAGAATAATAAACGTAAATCTGGCTTTCAGACACGGTAATCAGAAGCGCGGGTGTGCTCAATAAAAGGTTTTCCAAGAAAAAAGTCTTATCTTCAAAATAAAAAATAGCGAGATTGAATTCGTTTGGAATAAGTTATTTGGTGAAAAAATATTTTTCTAATACTTAAAAAACTTTTAATAAAACAAAATAAAAGGTACGCAATAAAATCCCGTATACACTTATAATCATTATAAGTAACAAACTTCTAACCGCGTTAGCCTGAAATACAAGGGTGCGGGTTCGATTCCCGCCCTAAAGCAATAATGTTTGTATGATTTACAAATATTTGACTCGTCTGGGTGGTTCTATGTATAACTAGCGAACGCCCGTGGCTTCGCCCGCGTGGAATACTATTTTTTAACCCACGGGAACCGTACATTTTTCCGGGATAAAAAGTATCCTATGTGTTATTCCAGACCCTAACCTATTTACATTCCAAATTTCATTAAAATCGTTTTAGTAGTAATGCAGATACGTGGTATCAAATATTCACACGCACACACACACACACACACACACACACAAACACACACACACACACACACACACACACACACACACTCACTCACGGACTCTCGCCTTTATAATATTAGTAGGATTATGTATGTTTTCATGTGTAAATCCGTGCGTGTATAGCTATTACGTCTAGTTTTCAAGGAAATGTAGAAATTTATATCAAGATTGAAGTAACAGGGTTTTGTGGAAACAAATGTCTCCAATACATCTTGAAAACCTAACCTCAACTTGGTAGATACGAACTTCAGTCCCATCCATCTTATCAATCTGCGTAATTGTCCTGCGAAAGTTAAACACAAACTTCTGTCTCTGACTTTCTGTTTGGAAATATCTATGACAATAATCTTACGTCCGTAATGTTTAAGAGCCGTGTTGGTTGAGTAGGATTACGCGACTCGTGGAGTTCGAATCCTGACGGTGCATTGAACGATTTTTTGTTTCGAAGAATTTTATGCGCATTGACACGAGCTCTTAACGGTGAAGGAAAACATCTTGAGGAAACCAGTTAGCTTTCTAATAACGGCGATGGGTTAGCAACCTGTCACGTACGGAATGCTGACTTTTGCAACATGTATGTACAAAATAGGCATTGGACGTACCGCTGACTACCCCCTTAAATTTCATATGTCTAAAGATCTGAGAGAATGTCTACCACGCTACCAGGATACAGTCATGATCATGTTTCACATGTTTTATTTTATTATGAGTAATACTGTGAATGACGACCTCTGTGGCGCAGTGGGTGAAGGCCCGCTTGTGACGCAGGAGGTTGCGGGTTCGATCCTCGCCGCGGGACAAATGTTTGTATTGATAAGCCAGTGGCGCTAGATGGCGTTGTTATCAAGAATAAGATTAATAATTATCGCTGATTTTAATCATAATGATTGTAGATAATTACCTACGTATGTAAGGTTCGAATTGTTTATGGTTTAAAAACTATAGGATTTGATAAATTGTTGCCATCTTCAATAAAAATAATAATTCCAAATCATGGTTCACAGAAATATAATTCTAATTGATGTTTAAATTTAATGTATAATTTTTAAGGAATTATGAAATACTATATTGTGTAAAAATGTTTAATATGTAAAGAAGTCATAATTAGCAACCGGAAGGTTCCCGCCGGCCGCCATCTTGTTGTTTACCAAAAAGAAAGGCCATAAAAGCAGATGCCGCCGTTACCGGGGGGCTTTTTGATTGTTGACTGTGACTCTGAGCGGACGCGTACTTAGAAGAAATTGTAAAGATTGAGATATTGGGGAGCCAGTCTGAGTTGTGCATCCGAGCTGAAAACACCTAAAAGCTAAGTACCAGTGTTAATACCTACCTATTTTGGACTTTAGATTTGTTTTAGTAAATTGGCAGAAGTAGATTTTACAATATACCTTCTTAAAGATTAAAGACTTAAAGATAAACCCTTTAGATCTAGATTTTGTAATGCAACAAATGAACTTATCATTGTTATGTATGTAGTGATTTTATTAGAAGATTTGTCTGCACGATTCGGTCGGGATTACTCCGAGACTATCCGATTGTGCAGACATTTCACAAAAATTATGCGTGATAGGATTGTCTCACTTGATTGAATTGTTCTTCGCTTGAACCAGTCGGTATAGAACCGAGACTAGCTGGATCTGCGAATACCTTTCAGTCTGTGGTACATGAATTACCCGCAAAGCTAAGTGAAGTTGTTGCATACCTAACCTAATAATATTGTATGTGGTGATTATTTTATTACAATTACCTACCTTCAAGTCACACTATTATTCCTAGCTTCAAGTCTTTAATCAAGTCAAGTGTATCAGAATGTGATGTTAATATTAAGTATTGTTTTCCATGTTGTTATAATTTCTAAACTAGATTTTTCTAAGGTAGTATAATGACGACTACAGAGTTTCTTGTCAGTTCTTCTCTGTGTTGTAAAGTCGATTAGCCGAACTGACAAGAATCATCGCATTCAAAATACGATGCTTCTTATGGCTTAAGTAGGGAATAACGAGTAGAATAAAACTATAATTGCCTACTCTCAATGCTTATCGATCGAGCGAGCGAAGCGAGCGAAGATCTTAGTGGTAAGTTGGGCGATTTTGCTTTGTATGTTTGTATGTTTGTATGTTTCACGAATTGTTGTTCGCGCATAACTGTCGAACCGTTCATCCAATCTGCATGAAACTTGGTAGGTCAATAGGTTGTAGTAAGGAAATTTCCGGTGGAGCATATGAGCTTAATCGATGAAGGGGTTGTGAAGATATTAGGTTCCCAAGGGGGTAATTTTTTTTTAAAGTTACACAAATATATTGAGTGGGGTGTCAAACGAAAGGGCTTATTTTGTACATTCCAAAATGGTTTTTATTTTTAATCTAGGATGTATAGTTTTTGAAATACGACCAAAGAACAAAAACTACGAAACCAGAGCTGCAAGAGCTCCCGTTTCATAGAGTTTCGATGTCTTCGTAGCTCATTGACTGGTCGGTCTTAAAAAGAGAGTGGCATCGTTGCGGTTTGGTTTGCAATTATTTTAGATGCTACTTGATTTATTTTCGTGATAAAAAAAAATTTGATAAAGAATGAAAATAATTGGGGTAAAAAAAGTTAAGTAAACAAATATATTGAGTGGGGTGTCAAATGAAAGGTCTTTATTTGTTCATTCCAAAATAGTTATTATTTTTATTCTAGGACGTATACTTTTAGAAATACGACGAGAATTCATAAATTTGAAATAAATGAAAAATTAGACACGACATTATGTATTGCATGCATGCTAGTATTTTTTACCATGAAAAGCTAGCGCAATAGGCATACTCGGCAGTAGTAGCACTTGAAATTATAGGGGTAGTCAGAAGAAAGTCCAAATGTAAGCCATCTACGGTGCGCGAGATCTCAGTTCGGGGCGAACTACTAGTTTTATTTATAGTTTAGACATCCTGGGTATAGTTTCCAACAATTTTCAGAAGTGGGATACAAAAGTCCACGTTGCCTTTCTCGGGAATCCTGTTGATGTTCAAGATGTACAGAGTCAATCGATGCAGACCATGACGCACTTAACAGCTTCTTCAGGCAGTCGGTGAACAAATGACACTCCACCTCACAAATTCAAGTAAGATCCAACCATTATTATCTTTACAGTGTGGTTCATACGTCTAAAATTATACCGATATTGATTGAAAAGTTATTAAGTACATGCTCGAAGACAAAATAAAATAAAAATCGTCTATTTCACACAATTTTACAGTCCATAGAAACACAACTGAAACACAAACCAAATAGGAACAAATTTACCACTAACACAGACAAGATAAAATAAGTGCTACCTAAATAATTACTATCATAGGTATTCTCTTTTCATTTGTAAGTTTGGTAGAAGTCTTATCACTTATTGTTGGGGTAGATAATAGTGGTTAGGCATAGTTTATTTCACGAAGATTTTTCACTTTTTACTTCTTCTTCTTCTTCTTTCGTATGAGCAAGTGGTCAACTCTGGTGACGGAGTTTTTGGGCCGCCTAAAGCCCTCCGTCATGGCTTTTTCACATTTCACTTAAGTACCTACCCACAATAATATTAAAAAAAATGTGGGTAGGTAGGTAGATGGTTAGTTCAAATATGCAAGAGTCTGACAAAATTATCGATGTTACCCTCAAAATCACGTTCATAAGTAAAACAATTCTTGGATAGTTAAAACCAGAATATGCCCGAAAATAAGTACGTAGTCCGAAACTTATTAACTCAACCAAGCAAGATCACCGACAAAATCAGACAGGCGCGCTTGTGTATTCATATACACCTACATAGTTAAAAGATGCTTAACTGACATTTCCTAAACTGTAGTTGAAAAATAGCACATTCTAAACAATGAATTATGTAGGTACTCGTGATTTAGTAGATAGGTAAGTACTCATTTTCAAATTAAATTTGTGGTTGTACAGTATAAACCAGTATAGACACAATTTTATAACCTACGTTAACTACGCAAGTAAAATTATTGTTGATTAATCTTCCGAAGGTGCCAATTCATCTTGAAGATTTGCTACGTCAAATCCCTCCGTATTTTAAAACAATAATAACTATAAACTACCGGTAAAATACACGTGTAATAATAGCTGTTTGCTGATAGTATTATTTATTTAGTTCTAAGTTATCAGGGCCCATACCATGAGCTTTAAATGCGATTCAGTTTAGGTCCTAAACTGAACTGCTACGCTAATTTGTCACATGACTTATGCTATGACGCTGACGAAATTCAGAAGTTAAACCAAGGATTTCATATTCTACGTAACTGGATAGTTCACTGAAACAGAAAATGCTGTCCGTCACTGAAACGGAAAACCTAAACTGAACTGAATTGTTTACTAAGACGTCATGGTACGGCTACTGGGCTAGATATATATGTATATATAATATTTAATGCTGTTAGATTAAAAGAAATATAAAATAACTAGCAGTCAACTTTATTATCTTTTAGACTGAGTTTACCTACAGGTTTTAGGTAGGTATATAAAAATATCTTGTCAAAAAAACCGCTGTTGATTCTTTGGGGAACACGGTGGAATTGTTCCCTAAGGGCAGAGTGGGTGGTTCCTCTGCGGCGGGCCGGCCCATTTGGCCCACTTGCCCGTGGTCCTTCGACCAACAGTTGTTGTCGGATGGTTGCAAGAACCTTCGATGGTTGTATATCACCAGATTGGCGATGAGTAGTGCATTTACGCGATCTAGAAATTCTGATATTGAGTGGCGCCATCTTCGCTGAAGCTCGTAGTGCGTATCATGTTTATGTAGTTCGTCTAGCGACAGGTAGATGTCGCTATTCTACAAATGATCAATTCGTGAAGCCGATATCGCTCTTTCTCTCAATTAATATACTAGTCGGTGTTTAAAATATTTGCCTCTACGTGCTGAGATAGGTTGACCGGTGTAGTGTTGTCGTTGTTGTGCCTGTCGAACCTTGCGATTTACTAAGTCGTCTACATACCTAAGCAAGTCTCTATTGTTTAATGACTGATGTAGAACTGAAGCTTTACATTTTAAATTTGAGAAGTGCAAGCCCCTAATCGTGTTTCAGCCTGATTATTAATCACTGCATTGGTTGTTATGGAAAGCTAATGACATCTATAGCTATTGATTCAATTCAGGGCATGTTCCTATTGTTCCTGGTTAGATATCTTTTGATATTTCTTTCTGTAAGTACGGATAAATTTAGGAATGACTAACAAAGTCTATAGGAATACTGAGCTGAACGATGAAAAGCGCATAATAATATACTTAGTCCTTATATTGTTTCAATTCATGAAAATAATAAAACTCTCGAAGATCTTTGGTAAACACTGTACCTACCTTGTGGACCAGCTATTGTTGTAGGTACCTATCTCATCGAGAACTAGATCATACTTGTAGAGCTTGGAGATAAATAAATAGAAATTGTATGTGCACAAACTTTTATTATAATTAAGTTTTAACCGTACCTCTTCATTTCGGTGAGGGTGCAGATGGGGAAAGGAAGGAGATTAAGAATTTACTTTGAATAATGTCATGTGGATCAAATTTAGTTGGCACTAACGATGAATTGAAAATTTTGGTTTTAGGTAAGTAGGTACTATCGTTTTGAAAGGTACTCACATAGGTAAGGGGTAGCAAGCAGGAACAGTTTCATACTTCCATGCATACATACATGGACAAACTTGATTATTATAGCATCTAGGAATGATGATACTTAATTCAGTCAAAGTTTTATTTGCTTTTATGACAAAGGTTATGTTGTATTACCTATACTGTAAATATTAGAAGTGAACTTCAATTGTTTTATTATTTATTCTATGTTAGTAGGTACATACGTGGGGTGTTGGTTTTGCTCTGAGATTAAATATAAAAAGGTTCAGATGAAATTCATGGTTTAAGACATAATAAGGAATACATTTCACATGAACTAGTAAGCTTGTTGATACTCCAAAATAATTAAATGCAGAGTAGGTAGATTCATAATAGAAACAATAATAAAATGTTGGTCAGTAGGTATTCAAAGATAAATCTAAATAATACGATAAGATAAGATAGTACCTTGTTACTTACAAATTAAACACAGATACTTATTTTAAGTACCTACTTAATTTTAAGAGACCATAGTAAGGTAGTTACATATACTTACCCTCTGTGCTAGATAGACTGTGTTACGGCAGGGTGGTCATCTGTTTCTTCCTTTAGTAGGACTTCAAAATAAAGAGTTTAGTTGACAATTGTCCAACACAAATAGCGTAGGTACTCTGTTACGGTAGAAATAAAACAAAAGTAGGTAATAATAATAAAAATAGTAATAAAACTGTGGATACATAAATGATGACTCATTACATTAGATAAGTTGAAATCTGAGATTACCTTTTTAAGGTAGGTAATTTAGTTTACTTAGGAAAGCATATAAGTATAGTTTTAACGCAAAAAGATAATATTTAGTCTGATTACTCATGTTAGTTATTTTATTAATGCAATTATAGAAAGTCATAAAAAAAAATGTGCAACGCTGTGCAAACGATGTTCTGGAAGGTGTCTCGAAAACCTGATCAGCTCTTCTACTTTCAACATTATTCGTTCTTAGTGGTAGTTCGTGCTTCTTGAAGATTGTGGATTTTATAAATAGTTGACGTAGGTACGTTAAAACGATGTAGGTAGTTACTTCGCAATTAGTGCAGCAAAGCATACAGTGGGCACTTACCAGATACACAGATACAGATACACACAAGCCCATAACTTGTACTTACATAAATTCTATGACTTTGCAAACTAGTGGTGTAGATCTAAAAAGAAATAGACGAAGATGAGGGAAAGATAGATAAATATGCGTAAGTATTCACAAAAAGGGAAGTTAAGTAGTAGGTACACCAATGATGTACCTACACAAGCTCTGCTTTCTTTGTAGCTGGACATGTTGTGTGACAGGTCCAGTATTATATTACTATTGACTTAGTACTCGTACTATCTACATTACGTCATGCAAGTTCATAATTTGTTTCGTCAAATGTTTCTAGTAGGTACCTAGTTCCTATCTAAGTTAGGTACCTACCAGTGTACAAATTAAAAGGCAGAATAACAGACACGTCACATCTACAATTTTAAGAAAAATATCGTCTGTACCTACATAATGAGAGCCTTACAATAAACACTTTTGCGCAATTATGCTATTTGATGAGTAGAAGTTTAGCTAGTGAAAGCTTATGGTCAATTTTATTTATTAATTACTGTTTTCAACTAATGGCATTCTCTAGTTCGAAGTTAGAGTTGACCAATAGTGAACTAAGAACCTAAAGATAAAGGTAAAGTTGAAGTAGGTACCTAAAGATAAAGGTAACGTTGAATGAATGAATGAATGAAAACTCTTTATTATACGTCCTAAATAATTGTACAATGGGCGGTCTTATCGCTTTGAAGTGGTCTCTTCCAGACAACCTTTGAATGAAAAGAAACATCAAGATTGACGGTATGGCAGTTGAAGTAGGTAGGTACCTGAAGATGGTAAAGTTGGAGTAGGGTACACCTAAAGATAAAGGTAAAAGTTGAGTAGGGTACCTAAAGATAAAGGTAAGAGTTGAGTAGGGTACCTAAAGATACAGGTAAAAGTTGAGTAGGGTACCTAAAGATAAAGGTACAGTTGGCAGTAGGGTACCTAAAGATAAAGGTACAGTTGGTAGCAGGGTACCTAATGATAAAGGTACAGTTGGTAGTAGAGTAGGTACATAAAGATTTAGGAAGGATACATAGGTAGAGGACGACGAAAGAAAAGATGGATGGATTGTTGTAAGAGAGAACATGCGTGTGAAAGAAGTGGCTATTGAGTTGGCGAGTGATAGGAGAGAATGGAAGAGAACATGTTGTGCCGATCCCACCTAGTGGGAATAGGGCATGATGGAGATGATGATGAATTTAGTAGGTATTAGTATTTCATGGAACATTATAAAAACTACATAGGTAGGATTAAAAATAATAATAATAAGCTGGGACCATCATGACTTTAGAAATTCTTATAATTTATTTCATCTGCTTGTTTAGATAACAATATTATCGTTGAAGATCGAACGGAGATAAGGTTAAAAACTGTTGTAATAATAATTGGTGTCATTCATTTGCAGGGTCGCAAATAATGGTCAGGATGGACGAGCTGATAAGCCAGTGGCGCTAGATGGCGTTGTTATCAAGAATAAGATTAATAATTATCGCTGATTTTAATCATAATGATTGTAGATAATTACCTACGTATGTAAGGTTCGAATTGTTTATGGTTTAAAAACTATAGGATTTGATAAATTGTTGCCATCTTCAATAAAAATAATAATTCCAAATCATGGTTCACAGAAATATAATTCTAATTGATGTTTAAATTTAATGTATAGTTTTTAAGGAATTATGAAATACTATATTGTGTAAAAATGTTTAATATGTAAAGAAGTCATAATTAGCAACCGGAAGGTTCCCGCCGGCCGCCATCTTGTTGTTTACCAAAAAGAAAGGCCATAAAAGCAGATGCCGCCGTTACCGGGGGGCTTTTTGATTGTTGACTGTGACTCTGAGCGGACGCGTACTTAGAAGAAATTGTAAAGATTGAGATATTGGGGAGCCAGTCTGAGTTGTGCATCCGAGCTGAAAACACCTAAAAGCTAAGTACCAGTGTTAATACCTACCTATTTTGGACTTTAGATTTGTTTTAGTAAATTGGCAGAAGTAGATTTTACAATATACCTTCTTAAAGATTAAAGACTTAAAGATAAACCCTTTAGATCTAGATTTTGTAATGCAACAAATGAACTTATCATTGTTATGTATGTAGTGATTTTATTAGAAGATTTGTCTGCACGATTCGGTCGGGATTACTCCGAGACTATCCGATTGTGCAGACATTTCACAAAAATTATGCGTGATAGGATTGTCTCACTTGATTGAATTGTTCTTCGCTTGAACCAGTCGGTATAGAACCGAGACTAGCTGGATCTGCGAATACCTTTCAGTCTGTGGTACATGAATTACCCGCAAAGCTAAGTGAAGTTGTTGCATACCTAACCTAATAATATTGTATGTGGTGATTATTTTATTACAATTACCTACCTTCAAGTCACACTATTATTCCTAGCTTCAAGTCTTTAATCAAGTCAAGTGTATCAGAATGTGATGTTAATATTAAGTATCGTTTTCCATGTTGTTATAATTTCTAAACTAGATTTTTCTAAGGTAGTATAATGACGACTACAGAGTTTCTTGTCAGTTCTTCTCTGTGTTGTAAAGTCGATTAGCCGAACTGACAAGAATCATCGCATTCAAAATACGATGCTTCTTATGGCTTAAGTAGGGAATAACGAGTAGAATAAAACTATAATTGCCTACTCTCAATGCTTATTTTATTTATAGTTTAGACATCCTGGGTATAGTTTCCAACAGTATGATCTGCAAATATTTGTCTCTGGTCTGGGCGTTTTCTATGCATATTATGTATGTATTTACAAAAAAAATGTAAGTATTTAAGTAGTATATCAGTCATGTGGTTCCCATAACACAAGCTCTGCTTAGCTTGGGGCTACATGATGCTGTGTGAAATGTCAAGCAATTAAAAAAAAAAAAAAAAAATACCGCGGGGTGCAGCTAGTACCTAAATCCTACCTGCCAAGGGCCACCCGGGCGGGCCCTTCAAGTACTTGCAGTTTTGTACCTAAACTGCGAAGTACCTATTCTGTGGCGAAAGTAAGTAAACTCGTATAGGTAAGTGGCCAACTATGGTGATGGTGGTGGTTTTTGGACTGCCAAAAATACTGTAAAAGAAGTTAGCAACCTTACTGACAGTCTAATTGACGGCCGTAGCTTTATAGGAACCCAAAACTTTAGTTTCGGGACACTCACCCTTACCCGGCCTCTATAAATCTATTACACGCCAATTATAGCACCAACCCCACCATTAGTATAATGGTTTGAAAGCCCAAATGACTACTAAGTTCTTTAATAAAAATGATTTGGGTATTAATGTTTTAAATTAATTTTACTGAGAGTTGAAATTGTACCAATTGTACTTCCAAAGTTCTAAAGATTCATTTGTTACGGGGTCTGTTAGATTTATTTATTTACTGTCTTATGCATAAAACTTAGCCGACTAAGCTCACTAGAGCGAGTTTTTAATTTAGGCATTCCAACAAGTGCCTAAATTAAAAATTTAAAAACCGTCTTCAATGTTATAAGCTGAGCAATTTTCTGCACTCTCGGGGTTCATTTTTGTTCCTAACTCCGAAGATCCTTGACAGATCCTCACCAAATTTTTGTGGCACTAATCGGAAAGTATATTCTTTCAAAACAAGAAGAATTTTCCAAATCGGTTCAGGCGTCTTCGAGTAATCGGTGAACATACATAAAAAAGCACAAAAATAATCAGACAATTTGAGAACCTCCTCCAAGACAAAAGAGCTCTCTTCAAAATTTCAAAGTACCTATCTAAATTTCATATTTATTTTTATTGTTATATCAATACTAGCTGCTGCCCGCGGCTTCGCTCGCATGGTACCCGTATTAAAAATAGCCTATGTTACCTACTCTCCAGGCATCCAACTACCCACTCAAAAAATCACGTCAATCCGTCGCTCCGTTTTGACGCGAAAGCAGGACAAATAAACAAACAAATAAACACACTTTCACATTTATAATATGGGTACGGATTTCATAGTAATCCAAACAAACATTCATCTCACGGCTTTAAAAATAGAAATCCTGCAAATACCTCTAACCTATTCACCCTGACGTGACTGCCATTCGTTTTACGTAAAAAATACCCGAAAACACCCCAAATGGCCTCAGTCCGAGAGTGGTGGGATAAATCATTCAACCCGGGACTTGAACCTGCTATAAATAAATCAGGTGACAATTTATCTAAACCGATGGTAAGCTTTCCACCTCAGAATTAGAATAACTTTTTGTAAAAATAATAAAAACAGCCCCTCGATTCTACTTACCTACAACTTTTTCTAACTTTTTCTCAACCAAAGCAAAAAGTCATCTATTTAGTTTTGTTTCATAATCTACTAATGACCAATGGTTGGGTTGTGATGACGTTTTCAAACAAATTACCAATGAGGTTTTGCAAATTACTGTCATTTCGGAGAACGAAATGAAACGCAGCGGTAATTTTCACGGTTGACGCTGTAAATTAGAAGAATTGAGGCTGTGTCGCATGGTTGACGATGTTAATTAGAAGAATTGGGGCCCAGGGATGTGTCGCCCGGATGATTACAAAGCCGCAAACAGGATTTTATCCAAGAGGATTATAAAATTCCAATACGCTAGTAGCATGCTTGCAGTTGCAGTTTAAAACTTAAATAAAAAAAACCGGTCAAGTGCGAGTCGAACTCGTACGCCGAGGGTTCCGTACCTAGCCATGGTGCCAATTAAGCTAGTCCGCTTAATTGTATGAGCGCCCATACAACTCGGAGGACAATTTTAATAGGCGTCAACTATATATGTATGGGAACACCCTTTAATTTTCAACTTTTTTAATTTTTTGGAAGTTTTCCTTTATTTGTGCTATAAGACCTTGCTTTTTGCCAAATTTCGTTATTCTAGGTCAACGGGAACTACCATTTAGGTTTTCGACCCAAAACCTCTAGGGTACTTCCGGTTGACCTAGAATTGTCAAATTTGGTTACAAGCAAGGTCTTCCAGCACAAGTAAAGGAAAAATTCCGAAAAATAAAAAAAGTTGATAATTAAGGTAAGTTTTGGTACTCACAAGTTTTCACGAAAACCCAAATTTGCCTATATCTTTTTATAGTGTTAACTCAGGACCTTGATTTTTATACTCACAATAGGAACTATAGACCTTAGTATATGGTATAAATTTCAACTTGCTAGCTTTACCCGTTCTTGAGATAATCGATGGTGACACACGGACAGACGGACGGACAGACGGACGGACAGACGGACGGACAGACGGACAGACGGACAAGAAAGTGATCTTATAAGGGTTCCTTTTTTTACCTTTTAAGGTACGGAACCCTAAAAACAAAATACGTTAAGAACGAGCTGATAATGGAGTCAGGAGCTGTTCAACCTATTTATAGTCCGACACAAAATAATAGAAATAAATGGGGGCGCCACTGTGCAAGCTAAATACGCGAAATAGATATATTCTCTTTTAGATCTCAAAGGTCTAGAAGACGCCTCTTCACTCTTGACTTGAAGAGACTACTCCCGTTTTCTTATAAAAATAGATTAGTACCTTTAGTAATGCTTTTGAAACTTTTTAAGGAGAAAGAGATTAGTATCTGTAAATATTTGACGACCTCTGTGGCGCAGTGGGCGAAGGCCCGCCTGTGACGCAGGAGGTTGCGGGTTCGTTCCCCGCCGTGGGACAAATGTTTGTATGATCTGCAAATATTTGTCTCGGGTCTGGGTGTTTTCTATGTATATTATGAATGTATTTACAAAAAAAAAAAGATATGTTTAAGTAGTACTTATATCAGTCATGTGGTTCCCATAACACAAGCTCTGCTTAGCTTGGGGCTACATGATGCTGTGTGAAATGTCCAGCATTATTTATTTATTTATTATTTATTTATACGACGCTATTCGTCAAATAAATCCAATTGTATCATGAAACGAAATATTTATCAAGATGTGTGGTTCTCAAACTGCAATATCGTAGGTAACGTCAAAGAGAAGACGTTATTGCATTGCGGTTGTCAAACTGTCTCTCTAGGGTTAAATTAGAATTATCTCTCGCTTTTAGGAATAGTTGAGTTAGATAGCATTATGGGAACATTTGTGTTGGCTGAGGTTTTGATTCTAAAGCCTTAGGGTTCAATTCCCAGCTGTTCAATTTTCGTTTTGGAAAAATTGTCTATTTATATATTTACTAGTTCGTTTTTATCCTGTCCATCTAAAGGTTACCTGGAAGAGATCGCTTTCAGCGATAAAGTCGCCCATTGATACACTTTTTTTAATTAAGGCTTATTTTTTCTTTTGTATTTTTATGGTGTAGGTACAATAAAGTTATATTCTATTCTATTCTATTGTCTAACTCAACTAGCACAACTAAATGGTGAAGGAAAACATCGTGAGAAACTCATTTATTATTCTAATAGGCAGCGAAGGGTTGTAAGTTTGTAACTTGGCATGTATAAAATGCTAGCTTCGGTAAGTTGTCGATATTTGCATATACCTCTGACTACCCCTTACTAGTGTAATTATTCTTTATAAATTAATTTGTTAATGTCGACAGTTATAATATAAAACTACTAGCAACGCCCTCGCGGCGTTGCCCCCGTAGTGATGGTATATGGTGATGATGATATAAAAAGTAGCTTATAACCTTCCTCAAGAGTTTAGCTATCAAATGCAGAAATAAGTTTTCAAATCCGACTGGTAGTTCCTGAGATTAGTGCATTCAAACAAACAAACTCTTCCGCTATGATTATAGAACTTATGGAATAGAATAGATATACATAGATAGATTATCTAACACAATAATTTAATCAGAATTTAACAGAATTCACTGAAATAGATATTTTGGGAAAATTGTTTCACTAAACGTATTTTCCCAGTCGTCGAGTATGTTGATAATGTTTATATGAAGCAATCAATTGATTTTAGATTTCAGAGCGCCATTTATATTAACAAATATTCGCAATACCCCAAACAAAATGCCCACTATACCTCATGTACGTGTGGTTTCATGTTTGAGGCACATAGTATAATACAGAAGCCTAACTTAATACATGGCACGCAATTACCAAAAGATTGCAAGTGGACATTATAAAGTGCATACTGAGTGCATACCTTCCTGGCAGTTATTATTACTTATTATTTAAATTTTAGTAGTTCAGACATAATTATTATATGTATGTTAGTTTGTAAGGTATAAATTCTATGGGCCTTATATTAAGTATTTTACATCTTGTTACTTAGTTAAGTTGCCTGAAATAAAGATATTATTATAATTATTTAGGTAGCACTTATTTTATCTTGTAAGTACTTATGTGGTTGTGGTAAATTGGTTTGTGTTTCAGTTGTGCTTCTATGGACTTTAAAATGGTCTGAAATAAAGGATTTTTTATTTATTTATAAAAGTATTCAATATCAGGTACAGGTATTCATTCTACTGATGGACATCGTTGTTTTTTTGTTGTGAGGGTTTTGTTACTAGGCCTATTAACTTTTATTTTTTTAGCCTAAACGGACTTCGTTTTCTCAACGGGTTTATCGAAGTTGTTAGTTTGAGTGTGTGTATTTTTCCTCTTGCATTTCTGAAAGTAAAATGATGGTTATAAATTAAATTCCGTGTACATGTGCGAAATTATTTGCCTCTTAAACGGTTTGTCCAGCACTGTTATATTTTATGTTATAGGAACGTACTGTTATCATAATCTGTGGCAGTAAAACATCAATCAAGTCCGCTAGTACTATAGAAAATAAAAATAAATACTTTTGGGTACTTATTCAATTCAATCGTAAAACTATTTCTTTTAAATACAAAAGCATCGCATCCCTATAATGCAACAAAAGTCCTGGAATTACAGTCATGAACTTATTTATATTTATTGAATAAAAAGAGTGGACACTGCATTCTATTTACTGTTCCCGAAATTCGGGCAAGCGGAACAGTTGTTGACAATTACTTTGCGTTACCCTATTACAATCAACTGGTCTAAGCGAGGGCTCAAGTTTGTTATTGATGGCGGCCACGGGTTCCGAGCTTGATGTACTGTAAGTAAACTTTACGGATTTACAACGTCGCTTCAGGTGGTTTATTTGGCGTGGCGTGTTTCTTTCTTTCTCTGGTATTTAGGTCAGTAAATCTAAATCAGACGGTTCACTTATCGTTCATTTCTGTTCTTCATTCGGCATCTTTCACTAGGAATAGAACATCTGAATATAAAATGAAAAGTGAATTCATTAATGAACCAATCCGACAATGTTGGATCGGTTCATTTACATCTTATTTATTTATTAATAGTTATAGTAGTATTTTATATATTTATTTATATTAATATCCACATTTTACGGAAGATAACATTCCATACAAGCATTCTACGCATCGCTGATTTCCTCCGCATCAATAAAAGCTCTAAATCTTGATAAAACATCCTGCAAATGACCAACAGACCTGACATCTTAATGGAAGCTGTCAGATGTTTACCAACATCGATCATCCCTCACGACCGGTGTTTGGCTACCAAGAGCGAGTAACAACACGAAACCATGTTGGAAAATATGTATACTTTGCATGTGAAATATCTAAAATTATAACCCAACTAATTTAGACGTCAGAAATTTTACCAAGCCAAGTAACTAATTTATAAGTAATTATAGTACTTCAAGCTTTATAATGGACATCGGTTATTTTCGGTTTTTTCGAATATACCCGACAGCAGTGTAAGAACCGTGTTTGTTGCCCTGGTTCTTCAAGGTGTTGGTCGCGAAGGAACAGGAGTAGAATCACCTAGCTCATAGGACGTTTCAAAGTGGTACACTTATGGTTCTTATTGAATAAATTTGACTTTTGATTCCACAAAACAGAATGCGGCAGAAGTGCACGTCGTTAGCAGCGCAGCTCGCACGGCTTGCAACCAATTTGCTTTTCTTTAAAAAGAACATTGAAAAGGACATTATTTGTTTGCGATAAAGGTGATATTACGAGTAATTTTCATTTTTCAATGAATTTTCGTCAATCGTTTTTGTAATATTATGCGATTGTTTACAATGTTTTCCGAAACGCATTCTTTTCCTGGTTTTACTGTAACTTCACTTTGAAATGTGAAGTTTCTAAGCGGTAACAATTTCGATGGATTTCAAGTGGGATTACGAGCTGAGCGCTTCCGTGCTTCGGAGGGCACGTTAAATAGTCGGTCCCTTTTTTCGTTAAGCCACTAAAGGGCCTCCGTCATGGCTTATGTTAAGCCATGACGGAGGCCCTTTAGAGACCTAGAAACTCGATCACCAGAGTAAGCTGCTAGCTCATACTAACATACATAATACATTTTAACAAAGATTCTTACTACGGTAAGAAATAGGTAAATAAATACTCAAATTCAACCTTACAAAATATGTAGAAGCTAATAAATAAAGCAAAACGAATTCGTCAACAAAATCTATAATTAATCACACCTTAAAATGAGATCTCAAAAAAGGTTTTCTAGAAATTTAAGCACCGAACTTTTCTTCTGTCGAAACAGAGTAGTGTTGGGTATGACGTGACTGACGCGGCTCTTTTGTCCCGTACAAAATTCAACTTTGTAAGATCGGCCCAGATTCTACTTTCATACTTCAATTCAAATGTCATGTGACCGGACACAATTTGACAAAATCATAAAACAATGACATTACTCTTTCTTCAAGCTTCATTCAATCTTCAATCACTCCTCGCTTGACAATGACAATAAAGAATGAACTGACCGGACAGATTGTCATATGAGAATGAGTGAGTAGTCCGCCAAAATAATGAACAGTCAATTGAAAATGACCGGCTCAAATGAACCGGCTCACAGTACCTACAAAATGAAAATGAACCTACTCTTACAAAAGTAAATCTAAAACCAAGTCTTACCCAACACTAAAACAGAGTTTTTTTATCACTTTTAGCCAGATAAATCACTCCGAATCTTATCCAAAGTCCTACCTATTTGTCACAACTACCAAAAAATGTCTGCCACGAATAAAATTCAGATAAAAATGTCCAATTTCAGAATGACCTATTGCTAGTCGGCATACGGCAAAAACTTACCCCATTATTATGTCTGAATAAATATTTTTTCAATTTCAATTTAATTCAATTATTCATTTTACAATTTAGAAAGGCCTTAGAGGTGTTTTTAAACCGACTTGAAAAAAGGAGGTTCTCAAGTCATCGGAATCTTTTTTTTTATCAAAAGTTACTTTTTACCGTTTTCAAAAGTTACTTTTTAGTTTGAAAGGGTATACCTCCCATGTGGTGCCACCAAAATTTGCTGAAGATCTGTCGATGATCTTTAGAGTTATGAACAGAAATGCATCTTGAGAGTGTAGAAAATTTCCCGAAGCGCTCGTGGCATAGCTTGCTTAGACGTTCTTGATTGATCGTTAAAGTTAAGCAGCGTTGTGCGCGGTCACAATTAAGATGGGTGATCGCAAGTCACATTACGAGCTGAGCGCTTTCGTGCTTCGGCGAGCACGTTAAATTGTAGGTCCCGGCTTCTAAGTCGTTAAGCCATGACGGAGGCCTTTAGGCGGCCTAAAAACTCCGTCACCAGAGATGGCCACTTTCTCGTACGAACTTACATATTACAAAATCGATCTTTTTACCAGTTGGTTTACTTACAATAGTCTTTTTTAAACTTTCGCGATCACTATTCATATTGAAAAGTTTTATAGACACGGGATTTTATCGCGTAATTTACCTTATTTTTCCCGACGTTTCGGCTATGTTGCAATAGCCCGCCATATAATATAATAGTCTGCCCGCGACCACGGCTATTGCAACATAGCCGAAACGTCGGGAAAAATAAGGTAAATTACGCGATAAAATCCCGTGTCTATAAAACTTTTCAATATGGTTTACTTACAATATCATACACTAGATTGTATACAGATTAACTACCACATATACACTAGATTGTATACAGATTATCAAACAACCTATTTTCCATGTTCCACACCAATTTGTCCCCCGACCTGTACCGTAGTAACTGCGTTAACAAAATATTAATCAAAATCCGTTCTTGTCCGAAGGTGTGCGACATTGCAGATTTAATATGAGTACCTTTCGAAACAATTTAGGGACACCCTTTCAACGGGTTGGACATAAAGGGTGATGTAGGGACGAAATAGCTCTAGAACAGCTTATTTAAGGACAGCTGGACTGATCAACGGATTTTTTTGGATTTTAAAAGGTGTTTAAAAATCGAAATTGATAAAAGTACATTAATAAATCAGGGCCAATGACATTAATTCAGGCAACACAGAAACAAAATACAAAAGATTGTAATGTCGTTGGCCCTTATTTATTAAACTTTAACAATTTTTTTTATTTTTAAATTTACTTTTTTAAACAGACATAAGTAATTTGTATTATCCACTATCAACAAAAACTAGAATAACAAAATGTATGTATGTATGTATAAGCTAGTAGTTAACCCTGTTTATGGAGTTTTTAGGCCGCCTGAAGGCCTCCGTTATGGCTTAACAACTTACAGCCGGAACCGACAATTTAACGGGACGACAGTTTAAGCGCTCAGCTGATAATACTGCTTGTGGTCACCCATCCAAATTGTGACCACTCAGAATGTCGCTTGGCTTCAACGATCTTTTAAAAACGTAGAAGTTCTATAATGATAATTATTATTGCGGTATTTTATCGCGTACCTTTTATTCTAGAAATAATAATTATGATTATGTTAACAAACCGCGAAAGTTTAACAAGTTAGAAGTTCTAGTTACTCCATGAGCGCTTCAACAACAAAATTAACGTCGGTTTCGGTTTAGAGTTTATTCTCATAAGAACAAAATTACAATTCATATTTTAAGCTTTCGCGACTTGAACACATTTTTAAATTTTTATTAACGGGACTTAATCGCGTAATGAAATTATTTTATTTACCTCGACATTTCGGCGACATTACAGTCGCCGTGGTCACGAGTAGACGAGTAGTAAATAAAATACTTTCATTACGCGATTAAGTCCCGTTAACAAAAATTTAAAAATTACAATTCACTTGAAATGAGAATTAAATTAGTTAATTAAGTATTTCGTAAAGCTAGTGGTGAAGCATGTAGAACTTAAAAACTAAAGCCTAAAAAGGTAGCCTAAGTTAGTATTTATAGGTAGGCTTTGTTTGCAAAAACATTTTCGAAGGAAAGAATCTTTTGACTGGTAGTGGTGTAGAACGTGATGTAGCCATTCCTTTTTAAGCTAGAACTTCAGCCAAATAGCTGACGTGTAACAGATAACTTGGATCAATGTTTACAAAACCACTTTGTTGGCTCATTTTATTTACGGCACATTCTACATTTCCTTAGAACCGAGTTTATTTAATTCAAAAACAAAGTTTTGAATCTTCTCTGTTTTAGAAGGGAATGACTACGCAGTGCATGTCTGTATGTAATACCTAAGTGTGGTTTAAGTTTAACACTATAAAAATTAAAGTTTTTACTAGCAAAGATAAAAAAGGCGTAAGGTATAAAGATATCTATGTAAAATCTAGCTGCATTTTAAAGTGAGGGAGAAAGAAACATTAATTTTGCGTTGTCACTTTCGCAGTGCAAACGTGATATTTCAGTGAAATATCTTTAGTGCAAACATCATTTCGGAGGGTGCAAATGTGACCAGCGCGCTTTTGAAATATGAGAGTCGAGTAACTTTGTGTTGCGATGGGACACACAGACAAACAGGTTTACGAACATGTTTGGTAATATTGTGGGCCAAAGTGACAGAATGGAGTCCTAGATATAAAAATTTCAGGACATCAAAATAATACAAAATAGATAGTCTAATTTGTCTCAAACCTCAAATTGGTCTCAAACTGTCAAAACGATCGCGTAAATATTTCTTTTGTCGCGTTCGGTCTCGTTAAGATAAATTCAACTGAGAATACTTCAACTTTTCTTTGTGGCTACTGTGACTACGTTTGTCACAATCCTGACAAGACAAGAGTGACAGAGCAACTTGCGTGGTCACTGAACTGCCATATTTGACAGTTTGAGACCGATTTCGGTCGCTATCAAAGATAGACAATCCGGGGGCTGGTCTCGGTCTCCGGTCTCGATCTCAGGGGCGAACCGCCAGCCTAAGCGATTGTCTATCGTTTCTATACACTGTATTACACAGTTTGTTTTTACAAGAGTTCGGTAACTTTCAAGTCTGTGTTGTAAGAACACGCGCTAGCAAATAAGGAATGAGGTGTGAGCGTCGATTTTAAGTTCAAAGTTTTAGTTTCAAAGTTTGTTTAACACATTCTGCATATAATGTAAGTTCATATCTTGTTCATACTAAGTGTTTTTACCTTAAATCGTCTCAACCGAATTGTTATACCGCCTTTATATGCTGGGCGAGCCTAAGCCAGCGCGAGCGAAGGCGAATTGATGCAAGGCGAGTGCTACTGTCCAGAGGCGAGTCTATGCAAACCAATGAAAATTGGCGCTTGTATTCACTCGGCCAGCTAGGCGAGCGATGGCAAGGCAAGGCAAATGGTGCTGTCCACATGTTGGCAATGGCGTTCACTCGGCGAGCCTGCGCCAGCTTATAGTAGCGGCTTTAGTGGACGTATTCTCGGCAGAAGCCACCTTACAGGACTGTTTACATTTATATCCAGGTACAGACATTTTCATACAACATGTATTTCTATACATTATCTATACATTGCGTCGCGACGCAAAACATTCAGAAGAGACGGGGCGCGGACGCAACACAGTTCGCTGGCGCCCTGTTCGCGACGCGTCCTTGTCTTACGGCTCTTCTGTCTTGCCTGCGCCCTACAGACACGTAACAGACACGTAACAGACACGTAGCATGACAGGCAAAATAATATTCTTCTATACAGTTTGTTTGAATGTATTCATATCTAACGATACGTTGCGTAGATTTAAAAAAACTTTCTAAACTAAATCTAGAATGCCTATATGCCTAGAATTTACATATTAAAGGTCACCCATCAACCTGTCACGCGTCGACTTAAAACTCTTTGGTAACCGTCAAACAAACCGTACTTATTAATGAATCTTCTTAATTACGTAAATATTTGCAGAGTCCCGACAGAGGCCGCCAAAACAGACGAATGATTTAATGAGTTCTTAGGAGGATGTTTTTGGGGTTCTTAAAAACGACGGCCGTCATAATTTTAACATTTATAGGCAAAGGTGAGTGATATACGTTTGAAATGAAATGAAATGAAATGAAATGAAATGAAATGAAATGAAATGAAATGAAATGAAATGAAATGAAATGAAATAAATAAATAATAAATAAATAATAATGCTGGACATTTCACACAGCATCATGTAGCCCCAAGCTAAGCAGAGCTTAGCTTAGCTTAGAAATGAAATGATTTATTTGTAACATAAACAACATAAACACACACAGTACAAAAATTACTACCTAAGTAATAATAATACATAATACAAAGCTTATGTTACAATGGCGCTGACTCAGCACTATGTTGTGTTTGCAAAAACACAACGCTGATCTTCCGTTTAATTTAGAGATGCTGTTTATAATTAAAACAATTACGTTAATTATTATTAAGTTTGGATGTTAGGATGTATGTTTGTTCCTCTATAATTCGACAACTACTAAACCGATTTGAAATTTAAAATATTGATGGATGATGACCGGGAGTAGAACAAAGGTTCCTTTTTATCCAGGTTCTAAGCGAGCGAAGCCGCGGGCGGAAGCTAGTTAAATACATATAAAAAAAACACTTAACTTTAACACGAGCTCTAAACAGTGAAGGAAAACATCGTGAGGAAACCAGTTAGATTTCTAATAGCGTCGATGGGCTTGCAACCTGTCACGTATGGAATGTTAACTTCTGCAAAATGTGGGAATGTACCAAACGAGTTTAGACATTCAGAGGTATATCCAGCACCTTTGAGTTTAGACATACTAAATGAGTTTATACATTCAGAGGTATGTCCAAACACATTTGGTGACCCCTTAGACATCTTCAAAGGATCTAAAAAAGCCTAAAGATCTAAAAGAATATGCTGCTATGTTTGTAAAATTGACGCTATCCTTTTCATGTTTTGACCTTTATAAAACCCCTTGAGACATAAATCATTACTCTAATTAAAATATTATACACTGTTATTATGCTCGTACATCATTTTATGCTTATTAAATGTTTTGAACAGAATATGAGAGACTTGCGTTGGGTAGAATAAAAAATAAGACACGGCAAAGAAAAACGGCATAGAATATCGTTTGTAGATTTTAAAATGAAAAAAACGATAAGCAGGAAAACAACCTCTCAGTAGGGCCGCTTACTTTAAATTAATTAGATTAATTCATCATGTTCAACATCAAAAAACGTTACACATGCTTATAAACTTAAATAACGGTTACGTATTGATGTCACGAAAAATACAAGACAGATTTTTTAAATCCATAGGAACGTTTGACAGATTTTTGATTTCTTTTTTTTCATAATACAGGAATTCGAATTCCATAAATTCTTAAGCCAGATTTTCATTTGGTTTTTTTTTACAAGGCAGAAATACAAAATACATCTAAACATTTTCCAGAAATTTTAACATCCAGATAATTCACTTTACCGCATGTTTGTTTTCCATATAATTTGTTTTCCATATATTTTGTGATCCCGAAAAATTACAAAATTATGTATTCAATCTTTCTAAACGCCTACTAATTGCGCCATCTAGTAATAATTCAGAGCGTTATAAATACTAGGTACCATAAAATTAAATGACCGATGTCCATTATGTAGCTTGAAGTACTGTAGGTAGATATCTAATAAATATTTTACCTAGTTACTTTTTTTTTATTACCTTTAACATTTCCTAACTAATTTCGTGCTAGATGTAACCTCACCTCACCAAACACTTTTGGCAAATTATCAAAATTTAACCTAAATCTTCTATACATTTCGAATTTGTGACGGCTCCGGCGCTTCGGGAAGTGCAGCCCCTCCGCCCTTGCGTAACAAAACGCAGCATCAGCACGAGCCTTCGCAGCTTCGGCTGTTTGGTCGCCACCTTCGGCGGCGACCAGCCTCAGCCGCTCCAGCTCGTGCTGGTGCCGCGTTTTGTCACAGCGGGCGGGGGCTGCATCTCCCTTCGCGCCTCCGAGTTCATAAAAACACTCTTGGGTAGGACAGACAAGACTACGTGGAAGTCGGGGTGGGCAGATTCGGTTCTGAGACCGATAATAACCTAAAAACGTTTCGTTTTAAGGTAAGACAGACGCAACATAAAAAGTAACACAAATTACGTAAATAATATAATTGAGTAAGATGGAAAAGGTTGTATATGGCTGGAAATTTTCTGGTAAGCGTTACTTCTGTCTTTTAAAATAAGGTATAAGGATATTGTTGTCAAATGAAAAAAAAACGAACTGATAATCTGGCATTAGTGTTTCTGTCAAATGAGACTTCTGTGAAACGTTTTATCGGAGTAATAAAATTATGTAAAACAAAGTATCTGGATTTCGAGTTTCTATCAAACGTTTTATGGATTTCAAAATTCGGTGTATCGTTTTTCGAAAGATTGATAGGTTACCTTAAATAACTAAGTAATTTTTAACATGATAATCTGACGGAATGTTTACTTTGCTTTGAGGATGTAGACGTGATTATTTTTTAATGCTTTGACGCAATGACATTTAAAAATAATAGACATGTTTCTAGCGCGCGCAAAATGAAGACTCGAAAACGTCCTAATTGGAACGTCTTGTCTTTAGTCCGCGTCAAGCAGGCCGACGACCTAGACGTGTTTGTCACGTGTAGTGAATTACAAAAACAATAAAAATTCTATACCTAGTGTTGTAATATGTACCTATGTACCTACTATTCATTTGTGGTACTTGTCAACATAGTGTGCAAATATCAGTGGGAACAGATTTTAAATGTCGGTTACTAAGAACGTAACATATCTAAGGTAGGGTATATAATATTATTGGTTGGACGCTAATTATTCAAACACCTGAAACCAATCATAAAATAAGGACTAATCTTCTAACCGTTCGGCCTGTCGGAACGATTAATAAAGCCGAATTCGGGCACCGGCACATAGAATTCGACACAAAACTCGACGAAGGCGCACGTACACCAATATTCAGAAAGTCTCTGAAGCGAATTTTTGAGCCGAAATTCCGACGTAGTTTGTTTGTAATCGAAATCACAGCTTAGATTTGTGGTAGCACGTTCATACATACTCGTACATAACATCACGCCTGTGTCCTATCATAGGAGTAGGCAGAGACCACAGATCTCCATTTGATACGGTCCTGACACACTTCCTTTTCATTCACATTCACGTTCAATTAGTAAAAATTATCAATTGAAACAATAAACCCAAGTGTGGGTATACGAATAACTGAGTGCCCAGTAGTAGTGGTACATTCGTTTTTTTTGTAGATTTTACTACTTACTACATAATTTTGATTTGTCGCTTTTGGTTTAGCCAGCGTTAGACTAAACATAGAAACAAAGTTTTATCCCCCCATTATTAATAATTCTTTTTATTATTTTAATTGTATGAAAATGAAACTTATTATTTTATTCATTCCGTCCGCAAGTCCATTCTGTAGAGTCAAACAGTATGCTTGCCCTAATGAAAAGTTTTTATAAGTTTTCATAGATAGTTTGTGAAGTGTTTTATTTTTTTATGTGGTACAAGTTTGTAATTTTTTTTTTAACATTTAGATCAAGATTTTCGACCCGACGACTGTGGATTCCGTGGCCGTTGGTTAAGGCACTCCGGCTCGCTCGCGATCACTTGTATTAATGCGGGTTTGAATCCCGTCGGAACATAAATTTTTATAAGACTTTTCATTTGTATTTTTTTTCCATTTTGGCTAAACAAGAAGAAAAATTACTGATTAAAAAAAAATTACGCTTTCTCTTAGTATTGTATAAAGCTATCTATAAATTCAATTATTTACGCTTTCTCTTATTTTTGTATAAGCTATCTATAAATTCCGTGTGGAAGTTTCCAGAATATTGAAAGGCAACAATGTGAATGGGATGGAGGCTGATCTAAAAGACGAAAGCAAACTTTCGTATTGTGAAAAATTGCAAAAATTCGGGTGTGGAAGTTTTTATGGCGAGCATACGGCACTGGGCTATGCTCGTTAGTTTTAAATTGTCTTTGTTCGCGTAGCAAATTGATAGAAGGATCTGTACAATCAACACTAAAAGTTGTAATAAAATAAAGTGTTTATTTAACTATCAATCTAAAAGTTGAGGATAAAAAAATGATGATAAAGGTTGATGCTACCTTCTTTAGGAGGAAACAAGTTGGTCGAGTGGGTGCCTCGACTTGCGAGGGTCGTGGGTTTGAACCCGACTGTGCAACAATGAAAATTTCATTTTGAAAAATTTATGCATCAATGTATTGTTTTAATCATTATCTCTGAGAATCAAACCCACGACCTACAGCGCAGAAGGCAGTGCTACTACCAACCGAGCTAAGAGGTCAGTTAAGAGAGTTAGAGCTCTAAACGGTGAAGGAAAACATCATGAGGAAACTAGAGCTTTCTAATAGCGTCGACGGTCTTGCAAACTGTACCGTATGGAATGCTAACTTCTGAAAAATGTGGGCATGTACCAAATCTGTACGAGTATTTGGACATACCTTCAAAAGATCTTAATGTCTAAAGATCTGAGAGTCGTGATCGGATTTCATTTCATTTCATAAATAGTTTAAACGACATAAAGCAACGTTCACACCAGCTGGTGGAACAATGTGCGCGCAGTAACGAGCCAACTTCTGACGAGATGCAATTCATTATTTAAAGCACTCAGCAGGGCTGCCAAAAACCCGAAAGGCATTGATTTAAATTAAAAGCTCCTGTTTGCAGCCAACTTGTTACACAGTGGTGTAGGTACTTAGTAGTAGGTAAATTACACTTTCAATGAGAGCATAAGCCAGCTTCATAAGGAACATCATAGAAGGAAAAGTAGAAAGAAGACGAGGAAGGGGAAGACCAAGAATTAATTACATGAGTCAGATTAAGAAGGTCGCTGTCATGACGTATAAAGAAATAAAAGAAATCGCATTGGAAAGAGATAGATTAAGAGAATTGCATCGTTGCACCGACAAGAGCTGAGCTCTTAAATTAAAAAAAAAATGGGAGTATATAAAGCACTATCTACAGACAATGATCGTAACAGATACGTAGCATGCCAGACATTGACAGACAACGACAGACATCGTCAGTCGCGGCCGCTCTCAAACAAATGAGAGAAAAACACTGCATGCGTCAATCATTCAGGTACTAACCGCTACATTTTAATTCGTTCTACAAAATGACAGTAATTTGCAAAACCTCATTGGTAATTTGTTTGAAAACGTCATCACATCAGAGCTCGGACGAAAGAACGGGACGCGCCTTTATGATCCTACCAATCTTACCCCTCTAGCCAACGGCTAGGATTACTTTGACAAATCAAAATCAGGTACCGTCAATAAAAACTACCCTAATAATCGATTCTTATCAGTCTCCGTATCGTTATCACCGAGGAAGGTGCTCCATGAAAATGCCAATTTATGGTGCTATACCAGTGCAATAAAAATCCACTACACCTCAAATCTTTAAAATATGGTGTAACATTTCATTATGTGAATGTTTTTTTGTGTTTTAGCTGATTTTCTACTTCAATAAACATTATTTTATTTTAACTGAGGTTAAAACATCGATTCAAAAAATATACGACTAAAATGAAAAAGATCGCATCGCCTGCCGTCACATCTCTGTTTAATTTTCAATCGTAACGGATACGGTGGATACGGTCTATAATTGCCTAGCAATGTCTATTAATTACTATATTTTGGACATCACTCATGCACTACTGTCTAATGACAACTGTCTTGAGAGACAGTACCACGATACTAATGCGGTTTTTAAAATTATGTTTAGCCTTATTGCGATTAGCAATAGTTCGAATTTTGAATAATTTAGGTTTACGAAGGTACAAAATTGACGTGGCGAGTCTATGCATTACGATGAGGTAATGTACAATTATTACTCCTTATCGATATCGATAAAACCATTTACATTAAGTTTCTTGAAGTTACATAATATACTAAATTATGTTGTATTGTACCTAGGTAGTTGTGTAGTTGTGCAAATTGGCACATAACAACATAATTATAATTTTTATAGTATTAAATCACACCTAAGTATCTTATTAAGATTTTCAACGTTTTCGTGTGCCTACCTACTTTTTCTATAATTTATTTGTTGTAATTATATTGTAAGTAAAATTCGCCCGACAATGTCGTGCTGGTGCACGCAGTGGATGAGCCTAGCACAAAGCCGAGAACAAACACAGTGGCACGACCAAAAAGAGGCCTATATCCTGCAATGGGGGAAGTCGAGTTGTGCTGCGGATGATTATGATGAAGTACCTATAAACTTTTTGTTGACTTATTTCTAACCCCCCCCCCCCCCCTCCCCCCGCCCCTCGGCGCAAAAAGAGGTGTCTAAGTTTGACCGCTGTGTGTGTTTATGTTTGTATGTGTGCACCGTAGTTCTTAAAAGGGTGAACCAATTTGAATGCGGTTTTTATTTATTTGAAAGCAGGTTTTTTATTAGTAATGGTTCATAGACAAGACATGCTTAATCAAAATCGGTTCAGCCGTTTGGACATTATAACAATAGGTAGAGTGCGCGCCCCCACTGAAGTCCGATAGACGCGGCGCTGCTATCACAGAGCTAGGTTAGGTTAAAAATTACTAACTGTCCAAATGCGGCTTGAACAATCATAATTATGCAAGTTTGTACGTTAGTTAATTCTACACATCAGAACAACTGAACGACCGTGACTAAAAGAGCTTATTAAAGTAAATAAAACTATTAGTTCCCGCTTTTGCCGTAGCACTTAGTGCTGATGCGGACTCTAGGTACAATTAGGTACAATTTGACTGGCCTCTTAGCTCAGTTGGTAGTAGCTCTGCCTTCTGCGCTGTAGGTCGTGGGTTCGATTCCCACTCAGGACAAACATTTGTGTGATGAACATAGATGTTTGTTCTGTGTCTGGGTGTTATAAAGTATTCTATGTAGGTATGTATTTACAAAAGATATATAAGTATTCTATCAGTTATCTGGTTCCCATTGTACAAGTATTTTTTTGGATAGAAATGGTAAAAAACTTGTAACCTAATATAGGTACCTACAAATTTTCTACTGTTAGTGTAAAAAACATCGACATCTCCAATATCGATATTTATCAATCCCTATGAAAGTAATGTCAAAAGTAAATTTGGTAGTAGTGATACCAGTATATTTTCTCGCAATATTTTATGGTAGGTACAGATTTTTAGAGTAAGTAGATAGAGCTTTATTTTAAGATTAACTAAAAGTTTATAATGTAAAAATTGTGACAAGCAACATCATTTTTCTCTTTTTCTCACACAAAAACTAAGCCGCCGCGAGGACGCTGCTAGTAAAATATATTAGGTAGGTAGGTATATTTCTATAAATGTAAGAACATGTTGAGAAATCTAAAGATGTAGGTGATGTAGGTCCCTACTTTGTAAAGTTAACTAGGGTGAGTGGGGGCAAGATCGAACGGTTTTTTGATGAGATGAGCAGTGTTGTGTTTGATCCCTTGTAGAATAAAATATATTAACTTATGCTAAAAACTAATTAGTTGTCCTTAAAGAGGAAAGATTCTACTTTTATATTACATCAATAATTGCCTGTTATATCTGTTCCAAAAGTAGAAAAAAATAAGTTAAAATATTTTATCACGAAAAAAAAGTTGGGGGAAGATGGAAAGGTAGCGGGGAAAGATCGAACGTTTTTCTAAAATCGTGAAATCAGACAATAAATGAATATTAGGACGTTGTTGATGGCCCCTAGTCTATAGCATTTTTTGTCCTGAAAACTCTAAACTGACTCTTGTCCCAAAATTCCTGTTTTTAACAAAGTTATGACAGATTTTCATATTTAGAATATATCAATCTTACCCCACCGGGGGAAGATTGAAGTAAAGGTTCTCAAACTTTTCCACTTGAGGTCAAAGGTCAATGACCCCGGGGTCAACAGTCAATGACCTCAAGTTGACCCGTCGTCGTTCCCCACCCTAATACTCCCGCATCCCCCCTCTCCCGAAGTATGATAATGGCTTGTTAAACTTTCGCGATTTGTTAACATAATGATAATTATTATTACGGGATTTTATCCAGTACTTCAGTCATCCCGTGACCACGAACGCTGCAACGTGTTCGAAACGTCGGGAAACAAAATAAATAAAAGGTACGCGATAAAATCCCGTAATAATAATTATCATTATGATAACGGCGTTGTTTTTTGTGAAAAAATTTCTAAGTATTTTTTTCATAGTGGTGCGTTTTCTACACCTTGACCCAAATATCTCAGAAATTATAATTATCACTTACGAGATTCAATACTTTTTGTTTGTATTGTAATCACTTCCTCTATCGATTGACACATTATGTTTCATCTCTGGCTGCCAAAACTATTTTTTTAATGGCGGACAGTAGATATGCCTGGCTCCATACATAAATGTTCGCACCTCTTTGTAACATAAGAGGGTACCTACATACCTATTTAATACATCCAATATAATGTTCAGGAAAAGTTTGAGAACGTCTGACTCTTACTATGAGTTTTGAAAATGAGGTAAGATTGGTACTTGTATATGTTCGTCTTACCCCGCAAAATTGAGATGGGGAAAGACTAAAAGTTGAAATAAATCCTAAACTACGAGAAGTAGCCATATTTAGACGTAATAACACAAGTAAGAATTTAAAATAATAAGTAGATATATCAATAAAACACTCGTACCTACCTTGTAGATCAAGTTACTGGACACGGGGTAAGATGAAAGGACTTGAGCACTTTGTGTAAAAGTCACTGTGTCAGAAAATTGCACTTTTTACACAACCCCTGGATCTAAGCAGCAAATGTTGACTGAGGAATGAGACGTGACAAAATGGTGGTCTTGACAATGTTACCAGCACTGTAAAAAGATTACTCAATCGGGAGTTATTGACTACTTTTTGTCTTACCCCGTTTTCGATCTTGCCCCCACTCACCCTACTTACTTAACTAATGAGGATCAATCAGTAAACGAAATATTGGGTTTCTAAGTATGAGGGCGTATACTATTTAGCATTCTGAGCATTCTGTTTTTTAAATAATTAAAATCCATCAATAAATGACGAAGTTATTCAAGTTTTCTTTTCGGTCATTTCAAAACGCGCGCTCGGAGCTTCGCGCTGCGTCTGACGTCACCAGGCGCCCGCGGCTCGGTCTACTAGTACAAAATCGCTAGTTAATTTCAAACTAACTTCGGCCCGCGGCTTCGCTCGTGCGGCACCTGGATAAAAAGTAGCCTATGTCCTATTTCAGGTCAAGAACTATCTATGTTTTAAATTTCAGCCAAATCAGTTCAGTGGTTGTCGAGTTATAGAGGAACAAACATAAATCCAAATATCCAAACTTTTGCATTTTTAATATTAACTAGCTTCCGCCCGCGGCTTTGTTCGCGTGGTACCCAGATAAAAAGTAGCCTATGTCCTATTCCTGGTCATTATCTATCTATATTTAAAATTTCAACCAAATTGGTTTAGTGGTAGTTGAGTTATAGAGGAACAAACATCATCCATCCAAACATCCAAACTTTCGCATTTATAATATTAGTGTGATATTAGTGTGATAGTATGATTAATGTGATGTGAAAGTGTGATAGTGTGATTTGAAAACCAAGTTTAGGTAGGTAGGTATGTGATTATTTTGACTCGTACATACAAATTATTAATTAGGTATTACGATTAAAAGTATGTATAAAAATACCTATTCACTAAAAAGTTTAAAGGCGAAAATTATTTTTAAGTAGGTACCTACCTAGGTAAGTAGTAAGTAGGTAGGTACCTACTTAAAAATAATTTAAGTAGGTAGTAGGTAAATAATTTAGGTAGGTAAAGTTAATATTAGTGTGATTCGACTCCTGATTGTTAGTTTTGTTTGTTATTGTTTTCGATAAGTACCGGTACTTACCTAAAATACCTATTCAGTAAAAAGTTTAAAGTCGAAAATTATTTTTAAGTAGGTACCTACCTAGGTAAGTAGTAAGTAGGTAGGGACCTACCTAGGTAAGTAGTAAGTAGGTAGGTAGGTAGGTAGGTACCTACTTAAAAATAATTTTCGCCTTTAAACTTTTTACTGAATAAGTATTTTAGGTAGGTACCGGTACTTACCGAAAACAATAACAAACAAAACTAACAATCAGGAGTCGAATCACACTAATATTAAAATGCGAAAGTTTGGATGTTTGCACGGATGTTTGGATGGATGGATGTATGGTATGACGTCACATCTAGTCGCGATCTTCTCGCGAGAGTTTTTTAGATTGGTGCACTAAAATCTCTGTCTGTAATAAAACTCGGTCATTTTTGATCCGATTAAAAAAACAAAAACACAGTAAGTAGGTATTTATTGTTTTTTTATATCTAAGGGGTAGTCCGAGGTATTTCCAAACACATTTGATACATTCCCACATTTTGCAGCAGACAACATTCCATACGTAACAGGTTGCAAGCCCATCGACGCTATTAGAAAGCTAACTGGTTTTCTCACAATATTTTCCTTCACCGTTTAGAGCTCGTGTTAAAGCGCATACCTACTTAGATACCTACTTATACATATTTCGAAACGAAAAATCCATTGATGCACGGCCGGCCGACCCACAACCTTCGGATTGAAAGTCGAGGCACTAGCGCACTCGGCCAACACTGCTTCTCTACCTCTGACTACCCGCTTAGACTTTTTCAACGGATCTAAAAATTCCGAAAAGATCTGATAGAATATGTCTACTGCGCCTTGGGAATACAGTCGTAATCATATTTAAAAATAAAAATGAAATAATTTATAATTTTTTTAAATCTACAAATCTGCATAAGTACTTAACAAAAAACGTAAATGACCTCGAAAGTTTGGATGTTTGGATGTATGTTTGTTCCTCTATAACTCGACAACTACTGAACCGATTTGGCTGAAATTTAAAATATAGATCGGTAATGAGCGGGAATAGGACATAGGCTCCTTTTTAGCCAGGTGCCACGCGAGCGATGCCGCGGGCGGAAATTAGTTTGAAAATAACTAGGGATTTTGTACTAGTGGAGCGAGCCGCGGGCGCCTGGTGACGTCACAGCCAGTCGCGGCCTTCTCGCGAGCGTTTTTTAGATTGGTGCACTAAAATCTCTGTAACTCGGTCATTTTTGATCCGATTAAAAAATCAAAAACACAGTATTTTTTGTTTTTTTTGTATCTACAAATCTGCATACTCAACTAAAATCGTGATTCTTTCTCATTAGCAGGGTGTCAATTCTAGTACCAAACTTTTTATCAACCTCAAGCAAAACCTCCACTAAATTTTACCTCAACTAAACTTTAGATTTTTGACTGTTTCCTATTCTACTAATGACAAACGACTCAGTTGTGGTGAGGTTTTAGCTAAGGTTTGGACTTAGGCAGAACACATTTTTGAAAAGCTATTCTACTATTCACCAAATGGCTGACATTTATGAGATCGAACCAAAACGCAGCGGAATGATTGGCGTTGTCATCTAGTAGAATTGGGGGGAGATCACACTTTCTGTAAATAAAATCGTTACAATTTTAAGATTTATTGATTACCTAAAGACAAAGTGTGCTACACGTCTCAACAAAATATTTTCAAATCGGGGAACATAAAATTATGATAGTGGTATTACTATAAGTTTTCATGTATGACAGAAATATATCATCATTATGTCAAAAATATGTCATGTGTGACAGTTGGCTCCCTTCCCCCCCAGCAAGTGGGACATATGGCAATTCGCGTCCCGTGGTTACTTCGTCCGAGCATCAGAGTAACCTAACCTCATTCATTAGTAGATTATGAAACAAAACGAAATAGTTGACGCTTTGCTTTAGTAGAATCAAGGGGCTGGTTTCTTCACGATGTTTTCCTTCGCCGTTCAGCGGGCTTAAAAAGGCCGTTAAAGCAGAATCACAATATGAATCCTACTATCCTACTATCCTATCCTATCCTATCCTACTAATATTATAAAGGCGAAAGTCCGTGTGTGTGTGTGAATGTTTGTTACCACGTATCTCCATAACTACTAAACAGTTTTTGATGAAATTTGGAATGTAGATAGATAATAACCGGGAATAGGACATCGGCTACTTTTTATCCCGAAAAATGGCACGGTTCCCGTGGGATAAAAAAAATAGTAGTCCACGCGGGCGAAGCCGCGGGCGTTCGCTAGTTGAACTATAATGCCGTCTCTTTTCATAGACTGAGAGGGACAAGATCGGCATATAATGCAATTTCTATTGTGATTTTGCTATAGCAGCCATTTTAACCCCGCTGAGCTCGTGTCAATGCGCATTTTAATTTTTAGGAAAATGTCCATTGATGCACGACCGGGATTCGAATCGACCTTCGGATCAGTGGTCGGGGCGCTATCCGAATCGGCCAACATGGCTCTTTTTTCTTAATCCTTAACATATAGGTCAATGCTCCCGGACTCATAACAAAAGGACAAGGAGCTCTTTAAGTGGCGGCTGAGTTTCACGGTAATTGTAAAATTTTGGGTCGTATTTAAATTACACAATTATTCTGAAGTGCCCACTTTAAAATCCCAGCGAAATAGACCTGGGGCTCGATTCCGGTACCGAACTTTTTATCAACCTCAACCAAAACCTCAACTAAAGCGACTGTTTCCATGACTACTAATAACAAACGACTCAGTTGTGGTGAGGTTTTGAACTTTGGCAGTACAAATTTTTGAAAAGCTATTCTACTATTTCACCAAATGGCTGACATTTAAGAGTTCGAACCAAAACCAAAGCGGTTGTCATTTAATAGAATACAGGCCCTGGGCGTCGATTCCGGTACCGAACTTTTTATCAACCTCAACCAAAACCTCAACTAAAGCGACTGTTTCCATGACTACTAATAACAAACGACTCAGTTGTGGTGAGGTTTTGAACTTTGGCAGTACAAATTTTTGAAAAGCTATTCTACTATTTCACCAAATGGCTGACATTTAAGAGTTCGAACCAAAACCAAAGCGGTTGTCATTTAGTAGAATACAGGCCCTGAGCTTTAAATATAGTAACAGATTCACGATTATAACCCTATTCATTGAATGTTTGCTCTGATTTTCAGACGTTTATGTTGCTTTTAAGGTGGTTTAGTGGGTTGTCAGGGGCAAGTCCATACTCTATTCACCCTCTGAAATATCTCGAACTTTTTTGTTCGATAGGCTTAGAGTCGTGAATGAAAAAAATGTCTAGTTTAGTGTATTTTAATGCATAATGGAGATTTTTAATACTACTGAGGTAGCAGATAAGTATACGGCCACCTGATGGTAAGCAGTTACCGTAGCCTATGGACGCCTGTGACGCCAGAGGAGTCACACTCGCGCTGCTGACCCTTTAAAAGAGGAATCACTGCGCCGACAACACAATGGACAAGACTGGTCCACCAGTTGTACCGCAGCGCTTCCTCGCAGAGCTCTGGCAACCTTACTCACCGCAGGAACACAACACCATTTGATTTTAATGATGGATTTGGCTGCAATATTCTGTAAGGCGGAGGTACTTCCCCAGTCGGGCTGCTCGAATATAGAGTGAGAAAAACCTACTATGCCCTTGCTCATAGAAGTTAGTTTTTCAGCGTATCGGTCAAAAGAACTAATAACCTACTGATCAAAATTAAAAAGAAGTAATCCAGCACGGCTCTTTAAAACTACAATTAGAACTATCATTAATTTTTATTAATAACAGCTCAGACAAGACTTTAAAATGATTAAAAAAAGATGAAAAAGTATTTTAAAAGACACACCGAAGCTTGTACTATTATTTCAAAAGTTGAACTTAAAAGCTGCTTAATCTAAATAAGTCTCATTAGAAATAAAGCCGACCAACCATTAAGACATTTAATTGGACAACTTGAAAAAAAAGTCAAAAAATCTCAGACGCTTAACACGGCATCTCATTATTATTCCCATTTTACTGAAAAGGTACTGAAATAGCTGACTGGTTGAACGACAACCACGTGATTAAACCACAAGTTCCCTAGTGTTTTTAAACGAATCACACTTGGTTTTTATATTCATGTGTAGGTAGGTAGGTATACCAGAAAATTATACAAAAGAACTAAACAGATCCCGCACAAAGCAGAACGGATTTTGAATGAAACGTGGTATATTCTTGGTCGTAAAATAAAAAAAAACATGTCGTTGTCCTTAACAGTAAAAGTAAATTCGTATGAGCAAGTGGCCAACTCTGGTGACGGAGTTTTTAGATCGCTAAAGGCCTCCGTCATGGCTTAACGACTTAAAAGCCGGGACCGACAATTAACGTGCCCTCCGAAGCACGGAAGCGCTCGTAATAACACTTGCAGTCACCCATCCTAAAAGTGACCGCGCACAACGCTGCTTAACTTCAACGATCAATCAAGAACGTTCAAGCAAGCTACGCCACGAGCGCTTCATTCCTTAGCAGTGAAGCAATCCAAAGAATCCATAAGGGTTAAGAATTGCTGGCATGACTCGAAAAGCTAAGACAAGCAGGGCGATTCAATACTCAGAATGTATTTCGAATTCAGAAAGTGACATTTGTACGCTGAAAAAACGTCAAAAGAAAGAAGAAAATCCAAGGAATTTCTATAGAAAATCTAATGCATTCGAATAAATGTGAATCGCCATGCAGGTAGCATTAATAACAAGCATACAGTAGGTAGGACATAGCGTTTTCCTCATCAATTTCACGTGGCGAGCGAGACACGTGCCAGATGAGAATAAAAAAGCAGAAATGCAAGATTAAACAAAACTAAAACAACAAAACAACGGGAAATTTTTCGATGGCAGCAAAGTAGATGCGGACATCTACAAAAACGCTACTTTACAGGAGAGCACATTTAGTAAAAACATGTTGCCTTTTTGAGAGTTATGAACCGATTAACATGAAATTTTCTGAGGTGCATTAAAATAACCTTCTTTATTGATTGTATAACAGATTTTTTTAATATATCACTGTTTTACTGAAATAATGTAGATGTACTTTTATACTCTGAAAAAACTTCGACGTAGAAGAAGACATCTGCCTGATATCCGTTTATACGTTGTGATAAAAAAGCGTTCATTCCACCTAAAATATCTAATAAACTAAGATAATGAGCATCCGGTAATATTTCTAATGATATTTAAAGAAAATCTAAGCACCATGCAAACAGTATTCTCCTTTTCTTGACCAAATTTTGTAGATGTCTTCATTTACTTTGCATTTAACATTTCACTAAACTTCATCTACGTCTATCAGTTAAACTCATTTATTTCCCAAAACTCACAAATTAGTAAAGGTATTTATACCTTTTTTTAAGAAAACATCATGAAATTTATTATTAAGTAGGTATTACACTAGATACCAGTAACTATCAACTAAAACAAAAAAAAAATCAAATACCCATCAATTTCTAACGTCTCTCTTTCTTAAAAAATCAGTCTTAGAAAGTTAGTTAGTCAATTAATTATAGGCCTCATTGGCCAATAGGTACATGGGAATTTATTAGTAATTTTCATTGTTTATCATCATTACCCAAACCTTAAAAATAAATCAAATACCTACTTACCTACTTCGTGTTACTTCGTCACTAATTTTTACAGTTTTCGCATGAGAGTTACACATCTTTTTATTTTTTTATCAATATTAAGAAAAAAAATCTTCTATCGATCGAATTCTCTTTTCTGCATTTTCTGCTTTACTTCCTAACGTAAACTGTAAATTTACATCGTTTTCTCCGAAGGAGAAAAGCTTTCACTAGAAGCACCATTGCTGATGAGGTTGCACTAGAATCAGTGATTAAAATGTATGGTAAAGTGATTTGTGGATTGAAAGAACGTAAATGATCATCCTCATCAATAAGTTCCAGCAAATGCGATTCTGTTTCAAATGAAATAAACCCATATAGGTGTTATTGCGCGTGATTGAGGGCAAACAGTTAAATTGGCTAGACTAGCATTTGGCTTAGAATATATTTTAGCAGAGGTTGTAAGTGATAACGCTCTTTATCATCAATCAAACGATGTTCAAGTGTGTCATTTCCTAAGATCAGTAAGCTGTAAATAATATTAACTTATGTACCTAGTCATATTGAAAATTTTATGGACACGGGATTTTATCGCGTAAATAAGGTAAATTACGCGATAAAATCCCGTGTCCATAAAATTTTCAATATGAATGAATAGTGATCGCGAAAGTTTAAGAAAGACTATTAAGTACCTAGTGGTTTGATGTAGAGGAAATATGTGAAAATATTAAGGGAGGACCTAATAAACGCCACATACGATGGTGTAAAGATGGCAAGGTTCTACACGAATTTAATTTATTTGTTGTAAACCTGAAGATGTAGTTGAAGAACATTCTAAATATTTTTTAAAGTAGTTTTAATAAATGGCATTAACCTGTTTTTATGAAAAGACCCTCTAAACATATATCTTAATTGCCGTAAGTGTCTGCTTGTAGATCAATTAGCTGAATTAATTCATTTTCTGCATCTTAATTTGAAAATAAAACAAAGAATTTGATAAAACCAATGTGTAAAATAGTGTATCTACAGAAAAATTAATGAATTTCCTTATAAAACACAGAATAGTAAATTAATTAGATTGGGATATATGCAAAAAGTACGACGGATAAACGGATAAGTGGCAGATGTCCGTGTTTACGTCGTACACATTTTTGGGCCACCTGTCGAAGCTCCGAAGTAAAGGCGGTCATATGTAAATGTCCGTTTCTACTGCGACGTTTTTTAAAATTCGTGTGTAGATGTCTTTTTATACGTGCCAGATTTTCTTCATTATTTTGAAATTCGAAATTATTTTAATGCAGACTTGTAGATAAGGTTAAAATAAGCTCATTTTTGTAAAAAAAGCATTTTCGCAAAAATGCAGATGTCCGTTTCTACTTTGCTGCCATCGTTTTCAGTTCAGTTCAACAAAACAACTCCGATTCGAAATAGTTGAACAACAATCTTGATAAAGCAATCGACCTCGCTTTATTGTTCCACCGCGGAAATAAATTTTATCGCGAGCTTTATCGTCCGAGGACTATTTCAATTGAACAAAATAAAACGGTTAAATCAGTAGATATAATTTTATTGCAGGGTAATTGATATTACAAATGATATTCACGGATATTAATGAGACCTGTAAGCTCATTCTGTAAACTCACTTCGAACGTCGAAGAGCTGAATCCGCTGTGAGATTTCAAATTTCGTATTCGAAATTTGAATCTTACCACAAAGACTTACAATACATTCTTGCGTATTTAGTGAGCTCGGTCACTTGAGTGAATTCGAAGTGAGTCTAGTACAGAATGACTCTGCTGGATACGATCTGATTAGACGATAAGGCCTAACATTTATATTACTTTCAGCCATTTAATATGACAAATAATTGTATTCATCGATCGAGTGAGCGAAGCGAGCGAAGATCTTAGTGGCAAGTTAGGCAATTTTGCTTTGTACGTTTGTATGTTTGTATGTTTGTATGTTTCATTTTTATGTTCTCGCATCGAACCGCTGATCCAATCTGTATGAAACTTGATAGGTCAATAGGTTGTGCTATGGAAATTTGCTGTGGAGCGTATGAGCGTAATCGATGAAGGAGTTGTAAAGATATGGGGGTTCCCAAGGGGGTAAATTTTTTTTAAAGGTACCCAAATTATTGAGTGGGGTGTCATATGAAAGTACTCAATTTATACATTCCAACATGGTTTTTAGTTTTCTTCTAGGTTCTATAGTTTTTGAAATACAGTGAAAAAGAAAAATCATGAAAACCAATTAACGGAAGTATGGAGAGAGCTCTCGTTTCATAGAGTTACGATGTATTCGTAGGTCTGGTTAACCGAGAAAGAGTGTGGCATCGTTGTGGTTTGGTTTGCAATGATTTTAGTTGCTACTTGATATTTTTTCTTGATAAAGATAGAAAATAAAGGCCGTGTTGGCCGAGTGGAAGAGTGCTCGATTTTCGATTCATAGGTCGTAAGTTCGAACCCTGGCCGTGCTCATCAATGGATTTTTCGATTAGAAAAATTTAAATGCGCACACACGAGCTCTGAACGGTGAAAGAAAACACCGTGAGGAAACCAGTTAACTTTCTAATAGCGGCGTTGGGCTTGCAACCTGTCACGTATGCAAGGAGAGGGAGAGGGAGAGGGGGTGAGGGAGGGGGGAGGGGAAGGGGGAGGGGGAGGGAATTGATTTTCTCATACATTTTGTATTGAACTGCTATTTTAATAATTTCTCGAACTAAGAGGCCTTCCCTGAGGCGCGGTACGAAGTTCGCGGGGTCAACTATTGAATATAAAAAAAATAGACACGACTTAATGTATTGCATGCATGCATATAATCTTTACCATACTGAGGTAGCGCATTAGATATCATTGTGTGGTAAACACTAGAAGGAGCACTTAACGTAGGTATAGGGGTAGTCAGAAACAAGTCCAAATCTAGGCTATCAACACAACGGTGCGCGAGATCTCAGTTCGGGGCGAACTACTAGTTTATTAGCGGCCCACCCGACTTGTTGACGTTCGATGTACTTATAAGAAAGAGCCTAATAAGTTTTTCTCACTGTATAATCAAGCAGCCCGACTGGGGAAGTACCTCCGCCTTACGGAATATCGCTGCCAAATAACATCATTCTTCTCAAATGGTGTTCCTGCGGTGGGTAAGGTTGCCAAGGAAGCGCTGCGGTGACAACTGGTGGACCAGTCTTGTCCATTGTGTTGTCACCGCTCTTTTAAAAGGTCAGCAGCGTAAGTGTGACTCTTCTGGTGTCACAGGCATCCATAGGCTACGGTAACCGCTTACCATCAGGTGGGCTGTATGCTTGTCTGCTACCTTAGTTATATAAAAAAGATAATCTATGGCACGTCTAAATCCATTTTTGGTACATACTTACTTATAGTCGAATTGCTCATTGTACTGAACTAAAAATATATGAAAAATGACATTTTGACCGTCAATTTTAGTGCGTATAATTAGAAATACGACTATAAGTTAACATTCCAAGTGTAATAGGTGGCAAGTCTATTGCCGCCTTTCAAATAGTAGAAATTAGTAACGTTTCTATTAGAAAAAATATGATCAATGAACATTAAATTTACAAAAAATTGTGACATCTGAATTTGGATAAAAACTCCTGTTTTGTTTATCTGTCACCAGCTGTATAGGCGGTCTTATCTCTAAAAGCCTTTTCTTTCAGACAAAAGCTGTGAAGATGCGTCAAAAACAGTTGGCCTGTAGGAGTTGTCCCATTAATTACTAGAAAATTATCCCGCCTTCTCAATAAGAGGCGAATAATTCAAAATAATTAAATTATTTAGCAATCCAGCGACTAGCTGCCATAACTTTTGTCGTTTTAATTTGTAATTAATTGAATTATCTGCTGAGCCAAATAACTTAGGCAAGGTTTTCTAAGAAATTGTAACTTGAAGAAGTTACAGTTTCATGGTTTTTACTTTAACAGGGTTCATTTTTTCACTTTCAAAACTTTCGTGAGTTGTACTAGACATTATTTAACACACGGGAATTCCTCACGTAAAAATATCGTCGATTTAGATACCGACAATGTTTCGATTCATCCGGAGAATCTTCATCTGGGCAAGAAGGGAGATTGTCGGTATCTAAATCGACGATATTTTTACATGAGTAATTTCCGAGTGTTAAAATAGGGTTCACTTTGTTAACCGACTGGACCCAAAAGGAGGGTTATGTGTTTGACCTGTATGTACCTATGTATGTCTGTTTCGATGTTCATGCTGAGCTCATAGTTCACCGCATTATTGCATCCGCTTAATACGGCAACAGTTTCTTCGAAAACTCAGGTTTAATCTCCTAATTGGATGCAAAAAGTTGTTAATTGTAACTATAATTTAGTACTAAATTAGTTGTAGTATGACACTATAAATATTTCTCTTAAAATAAAACTAAGTATAATGAGTTTTAGGTCGGCTGGCTTCAATTTAAAATACTATTAAGTAAATAATTGTATTTTAAAAGCAGCTGATTATGATTACTTTGTATAAATAACTTGTTAATTATTCATCATCATCATCTCAGCCCATTTCCACCCACTGTTGGGTATAGGCCTCCTCTTTATTACGCCATTCTCTCCGATCCCTCGCGAGTCTCAGCCACTGATTCCCGACCACGTTTACAATATCATTCGACCAACGGGCGGGTGGTCTGCCTCTTGGCCGTTGAGCATCCCGGGGCCACCATTAATTACCACGTTAATTATTATAATTACAATATTTTATTATCCTTCGTTATTGTCGACCAAGAGATCTTCAAAGGATCTTAAATAAAGATCTGAGAGAATGTCTACCGCACCTAGGGAACACAGTCGTGATGATTAAATAAATAAATAAATATTGGTGGACATTTTCACACAGCGCCATTTAACCCCAAACTAAACAAACCTTGTGGAACCAGATAACTGATAGAATACTTATATCCATACCTCCATACCCATATTTGAGATGTGAAAGTGTGTTTGTTTGTTTGTCCTGCTTTCACGTTAAAACAGAGAGACGGAATGACGTGATTTTTTGTGTGAAAATAGAGGGCTAGAGAGTGACATAGGCTACTTTTATCCCGAAAAAATGGACGTTTCTCGTGGGATACAAAAGTAATAGGTACCACTTGGGCGAAGTCACGGGCGTCCGCTAGTTTTTTATAAATTCATACTTAAAATACCTTATAACAACCAGAAACAGAACAAACATCTATGTTCATCACAATTTTTGACTTGGGTAGGAATCGAACCCATGACCTACAGCGCAGAAGGCAGAGCTGTTACCAACTGAGCTAAGAGGCCAGTTTTCGTTTGTTTCGCTTTTTTATATCCCTTCTTTCCTCTCAAAAAATGTTTAGTTACGTTAAATAAAAGTAACAAGAAACATTCGAGTTCCTAAACGTCGCTCAATTTTCGAAAAAACAAAAGAAAATTGACTTAACTAAGTCTACAGCAAGTTAGGAGGTACTTTGTAGAATTCGATACGAATCAGCGATTCTCAAAGTTTTCTATGGTCTATCGCGTACAATGTTAGAAAGTTGGGATCAAATTGCGAACGAATTGGTTAAGTTCTGATAGAAAAACTAATGTAATGATTATTTCGTGTACTTGAATGGAAACGGTGATTTTGATTCAGTACTTCTGTTTTCCTTACCTTAGGTTTTATTTGACAGATGCACAAACAAAAGTAAATGGATTTTGGATTTTTTTTTTAATTTGTTTGTAGTTTAGACATATTTAGACACGCAAGTAGAGGAAGGCCGAAGAAGTGGTATGATTGCGTGAAAGAGGATTTGTAAGATGTTCAACTTTGAATCCACTCTGAATCACACTAATGATGCGTCATCTTTGAATCCACTCCGGATTCAAAGGTGACGAATGATAGAGGTGAGTGGAAGAGGAAAACATGTTGAAACGTCCCCACTTAGCGTGGAATAAGGGCAGGCAGAATGATGATGATAATCTCCCATTGGAGTACCATGGTAGATGCCAAGGTCGGCAAATTTTTTGGGAAGTTTTTGAAAATAAAATTTAATCTAATCTAATCAGCCCACTGGACCCCACTGCTGGGCAAAGGCTTCCCTTCCGTTTCACCCCAGTGCAAGGCTTCTGTCGGCTAGTTAGTGGAGTAGTCATCGAGTTCCTCCCGACATCTCCACTTGGGCCGACCACGAGGCCGCTTAACGCCTTATGGGACCCTCTCAGTGGTAACCTCACAATAGGCATGAATCCTAATTTTCAAAATCTCTTCTATGATATTCAGAAGTATCTATTATGTCTAAAATATATCATATTTCTGTAGAAAATTAAGGTTTTTGTGCAATAAAAGTACATTTAAATTTAAATTTTCAAATTCACGCCAAAACGCTCGCCGGTGTCATGGCGTCTGTTTTTACGTCACGGATCGGTATATCAACCAGTGATGCCTACATAGTTACTATAGAAACAAAAGGATGTTTACCGAGACGAGACGCAATGACAGACGCCATGACACCGGCGAGCGTTTTGGCTATCATGGCGGATTGTTGTATTTTGTAGATTTATTTTAGCAAATAAATTAGTAATCTCGACATTAATAAGAGAATAAATACATTTCTCAAAATATTTGAATCCTATTTCATTAGATCAGATAAATATTTTGGCGATACTTGATTACTGTCATCATGCCTATTCTAAAATCATTTTAACTTTATTTATAAACTTTGGGAGCCGCTCCTCGCCGCAGGTGATCCCCTGTTTTTGTAAAAGCCTAGAGGTTGGAAAGTTTTTTCTATCACACTTTATGCTTATTTTATGGCGGTGCGGCGCGGCACTTAGAAAATTATGTACCTGCAGAGCTGCGGTATGTTTGTTTGTAGAAGGTTTACTTTGTATTTTTTCTATCACTATGCCATATTTTACTTTAAATAAGAGTACATTAAGCGCTTGTGGTATAGATTAAGTGGACCATTACACAGCGAAAGGTCGCTTACTTCGGACATCTGCGACAGGACCGGTATCACATATTGCAGACCATCATGATGGGGAAGCCGGGGAAGATAGAAGCATAAGGTTGGAAGACGTAAGGTGTCATGGCTCCGTAACTTCAGGGAGTGGACAGGGATAAAGACGGTGGAACAACTGTTCAGACTGCTATTACGCTGTCTGAACAGTTGTTCTACTATTGCGCTGGACAAGGAGAATTTTAAGAAGCTGACTGCTGACCTTCATTAATGGAGAGGCAAGGATAGAAGAAGAAGTTGCTTAGTCGTTTTTGGGATTTCATCCAGAGACCTCCTAAGGCAACCCCTTGTGAGAGCTTGAGTTATGGGAACTGCATATAGGTACTAGTTATATAGATTTTTTTTGTAAAAATCATGCAAACAGTCGAAAATCGAACCAGAAAGCTTAATGTTTCAGGCAAGCCTTCTCCCATATTTTTCAGTAATCGAAAAGACGAAAGGAAAACCGTATTATTCAGTAAACAGAACTTCCACTAATGTCTCCTTAGTTTTTTATCCCCTGATTACCATTATAAACTTCCAGAAGAATCAGCTGCCCACATCATCATCATCATCTCAGCCGTTGGACGTCCACTGTTGGACATAGGCCTCCCTCAAAAATTTCCATGTATTGCGGTGGGAAGCTACCCACGTGGTCCTGGAATGCGCGGGTATTGCAGCACAACGGCAACAAATCCTCAACAACCTGAGGTCGCTCTTCGAAGCCTGTGAAGACCCCAGGAAGCTTCTGGGCTTCTGGAAGGAGCTAGGCTGGTTTCAAATCTAATGAGCCAGGTCATCTCCACGCATAAAGGACCATCTTTGAGTCTAAATGCTGAAAAAGGAGTCCACATACCACATACCTCTTAAACTTCTTCAAGATTTCTGTCTGTTTTAAACTTTCGCGATCACTATTCGGGCAGTCTGCCCGCGACCACGGCTATTGTAACATAGCCGAAACGTCGCGTCGGGATAAATAAGGTAAATTACGCGATAAAATCCCGTGTCCATAAAATTTTCTTCAAGATATTTAAATTCCTAAAGATCTAAATACGTCTACAACACCTGTCATTGTCATGTCCTTATTTCATTGCTTTCGTCTTACACATTCACATCGATTTCTTTTAACCAATTGTTTTGTTTGTGTTTACTGTTCATAATACGAGTACCTATACTGTGTTTCGTGCAATGGAATTCCTTATCTACGTTTAGAAGGGTATTGACAGGTTTTCTGAGAAGGGTTGTGCGGCCGACTTGCGAATGTTCCAGTGAGGATCAACTGTTTTCAACAGGTTTATAGTACCTTCAAGCACGTTAGACAGCTGCCTAGATTTTCATTCGTTTAAGACGAGTCTTCACTGATCACTGACCAGCTGGACCATTTTATTTCACTCGATAACTTGGATAACTTCCGGCAAATAATGTTTTAGGCTAAGTTCAGACTAAGAGCCTGTCCAGAACGTAGGCGTTTTACGCGCGTAAGCTATTGCCATCCTCTTTTGTTAGACAGTGAAAAATAAGGATGGCAATAGTTTACGCGCGTAAAACGCCTCCATCTGGACAGGCTCTTTGAGCCTGTCCAGATGACGCGTCTCACGCGCGAGTCCGCTCGCGCGTACACACTCGCGCGTTCTTGAGATACTAGAGCTACATACAAAATTGAAACGCGCGAGTGGTCTCGCGCGTAGATCGCGTCATCTGGACAGGCTACGCGCGAGTGGTATCGCGCGTGAAACGCTTCATCTGGACAGGCTCTAATGCGCAGCGACACGCGGTTGGCTCGACGCGCGGTTTAAGATTGTAACAAATCAATGTTGTTGTGACCGCGCGTCACCGCGCACATGCACTGCGCGCCGAGCCAACCGCGCGTCGCCGCGCGTTCATCTGAACTTAGCCATCATGTAAAAGGCTACTTTTATCCCGAAAAAATGCACGGTTGCACGTGGGATGAAAAACTGTAGTCCACGCGTCCGTTGGTAAAATATTAATTTGCTTTTCAAAAAATCACTTAGCAAAAATATTATAATAATGCGGTTATTATTAAAATAAATTATTAAAGTGAATTGACTCACAGACCTTAGTTAATTTAGCTCGAATATGTTTGTCTTTTGAACAATTAGGCCAAACCGAGTGAATCAACACTTCGCTCATTAATATAAAACTGTGTGTAACTTGCTTCTATATTGGTTTTGTGAATTTGATGATGACATTGGTGTGTGATTCATTTTTTTATTATGAAGCGCTCGTGGCGAAACTTGCTTAGACGTCGTTACAGTCAGCCGATGAACTTTCTAAACACAACACCCTTCGGCGAAAAAGCGCCGTCCATGTAGGTAGGTACGTGGAGATCCAATACTTGGGTACTTTCACCACAAAAGAATTGATCGGCTCTAATCGGAAAGTATACCCTTCTAACAAAAAAATAATTTTCCAAATTGGTCCATAGGCGTCTTTGAGTAATCGGAACCTTCTCCTTTTGTAAGACTTGCAATAGCAATACAACAGCAATCACTACGCGACCAGTCGAAAAATATCACTAAAAATCCTATTACGGAAGCCAATCTTACGTCTATTGTTCGCCTGTCGTAAAATGCACTTTGGCCATGGTTGATATTGCAACCGTAATACAATTTTAGTGATATTTTTCGACCGGTCGCGTAGTGATTGCTGTCGCATTGCTATTGCAAGTCTTACGTAATCAGGGCGCGGGTGTGTTAACGACTCAAAATATGAAAATACATTTAAAGCCCTTCACAACCCAATCACCGCCCGTATCCCGTCAGCATTGACATGCCGAATCCTCCGACAATGGAGCTGCCAGTCTGCGGCCGCCTGCCAATACTCGCTTATAACCTCCATTACGTACTTGATTGCTTATTTGTTTTGGATGTCCTTTTTAACCGACTCCAAAACAATGAGGAGGTTTTCAATTCGTCGGTTTTTTATTTTATTTGAATTAAAACGTTTTTCTTGTTTGTCTGTCTGCGCTTCCCGATTAGCTATGAAACTTTCAGGGTAGCTCACAACTCGATGACAATGAATTATATTTAAATAAAAACCGGTCAAGTGCGAGTCGAACTCGTACGCCGAGGGTTCCGTACCTAGCCATGGTGCCAATTAAGCTAGTCCGCTTAATTGTATGAGCGCCCATACAACTCAGAGGACAATTTTAATTGGCGTCAACTATGTTTGTATGGGAACACCCTTTAATTTTCAACTTTTTTAACTTTTTGGAATTTTTCCTTTATTTGTGCTATAAGACCTTGCTTTTTGCCAAATTTCGTGATTCTAGGTCAATGGGAACTACCATTTAGGTTTTCGACCCAAAACCTCTAGGGTACTTCCGGTTGACCTAGAATTGTCAAATTTGGTTACAAGCAAGGTCTTCCAGCACAAGTAAAGGAAAAATTCCGAAAAATAAAAAAAGTTGAAAATTAAGGTAAGTTTTGGTACTCACAAGTTTTCACGAAAACCTAAATTTGCCTATATCTTTTTATAGTGTTGACTCAGGACCTTGAGTTTTATAGTCACAATAGGGACAATAGACCTTAGTATATGGTATAAATTTCAATTTGCTAGCTCTACCCGTTCCTGAGATAATTGATGGTGACACACGGACAGACGGACAGACGGACAGACAGACAGACGGACAGACGGACAGACGGATAGACGGACAAGAAAGTGATCTTATAAGGGTTCCTTTTTTACCTTTTAAGGTACGGAACCCTAAAAATACTCTTATTAGATTCATTTATTAATCTAGGTGCATTAATTTGCTTGTTACCCGGCTGACTGTCAAGTCACCCGGGTTATGTAGATCGCGCGTTTCTATGTGGGTATGTATGTAATATTCTTTATTACCACGTTGCTCCTAAACGGCTGGATGGATTTTAATGAATGAGATATCGTTAGAATCGTCTCCATCTCGATTGTGCTCTAGTATACTTTTTATTTCGATAAATCAAATAGTGCGGCTAAAAAATGCAACAATGTGTGAATTTTCAAAATGAAAATCACGCTATCATATCAAAATCCATGTCAAAATCAAGAGGTTGGTGGACTGATATCACGTATAATTTTTTTAAAAATCTAACATGACATCTTCGAAGACTAAATCGAGTCTCAAAATTTTTGAAAATCTATTTTTCGCCTTAAATAGAATTGCTAACCAAAACGCATACTAAAACTTTTTATTTAGTCACACGCAACGTTTAGAACAAACTGCATCGAAATTGGTTCAGCCATTTAGGAGATATCTCATATTTAAGAAATAACTTACGCATTAAATTTAGGTATTCACAGAGCCATCTGTGTGTCAACTGTGACAACCACGTTTAGGAAAATGCGCACGGCATCGAACCCTAGATACCTACATAATAACTAGTAGTTCGCCCCGAACTGAGATCTCGCGCACCGTTGTATTGGTAGCCTAGATTTGGACTTGTTTCTGACTACCCCTATACCTATGTTAAGTGCTCCTTCTAGTGTTTACCACAGAATGACATCTAATGCGCTACCTCAGTATAGTAAAGATTATAGGCATGCATGCAATACATTAAGTCGTGTCGTGTTTATATTCAATAGTTGTCCCCGCGAACTTCGTACCGCGCCTCAGGGAAGGCCTCTTAGTTCGAGAAATTATTAAAATAGCAGTTCAATACCTACGAAATGTATGAGAAAATCAATTCCCTCCCCCTCCCCTCCCTCCCCCCTCCCCTCCCATCCCCTCCCATCCCTTCCCCTCCCCCTCCCTTCCCATCCCCCTCCCCTCCCTTCCCCTCCCCCTCCCCTCCCTTCCCCTCCCCCTCCCCTCCCCTCCCCCTCCCCTCCCCTCCCCCTCCCCCTCCCCTTCCCCTCCCCTCCCCGCCCCTCCCCCTCCCCCTACCCTCCCCCTCCCTCTATAATTTTGGTACATGCCCAGCCCACTATTTGCAGGAGTTAGCATTTGCATACGTGACAGGTTGCAAGCCCATCGCCGCTTCGCCGCTATTAGAACGTTAACTGGTTTCCTCACGATGTTTTCTTTCACCGTTTAGAGCTCGTGTTAATGCGCATTTAAATTTTTCTAATCGAAAAATCCATTGATGAGCACGGCCAGGGTTCGAACTTACGACCTATGAATCTAAAGTCGAGCACTCTTCCAATCGGCCAACACGGCTTTTATTTTCAATCTCAAGAAAAAATATCAAGTACTTAGCAACTAAAATCATTGCAAACCAAACCACAACGATGCCACACTCCTTGTCCGTTAACCAGACCTACGAATACATCGAAACTCTATGAAACGGGAGCTCTCTCCATACTTCCGTTAATTGGTTTGCATAATTTTTCTTTTTGACTGTATTTCAAAAACTATAGAACCTAGAAGAAAACTAAAAACCATTTTGAAATGTATAAGTTGAGTACTTTCATATGACACCCCACTCAATATATTTGGGTAACTTTGAAAAAAATTTACCCCCTTGGGAACCCCATATCTTTACAACCCCTTCATCGATTACGCTCATACGCTCCACAGCAAATTTCCATAGCACAACCTATTGACCTATCAAGTTTCATACCGATTGGATAAGCGGTTCGATAGTTATGCGAGAACATAAAAATGAAACATACAAACATACAAACATACAAACATACAAACATACAAAGCAAAATCGCCTAACTTGCCACTAAGATCTTCGCTCGCTTCGCTCGCTCGATCGATAAAATTGTAATTTAATTTTGTTTTATGATTGATAAGATAATGCTGTTTCCAACTTTTCAGTTCAGCCGGGTTTTTTTATTTTTGAATAAATTGCTTGTTTTTTAATATCATTCATCCTGTAAACAGTTGAGTAGATTAGAGGTATCTTTGTTTGTGTTTTATTTTAGCAACAATAAATCTTATTATTTATTTATTTATGGCACCCAACAAAAAATCACCACACCTAGACCTAATAATAAGGCAATACAACCTTACAACCGGCCTTACAACGTTACAACCTTACCTAACCTTACGGCCTTACAACCTTCGTTCTAGTAGCGGTGAGAACTAGAACTCTCTCATAAAGTGATTGTTATATTGTGACCAATCAAGAGAAGCAGTGAAGTGAGGTACAAAGTGACACTTCCAAAAACTTGTATCGCATAACTATAGAAAACTATTAAGGTTCAACAAACAGGACCGATCTTTTCCTAATGTCCCCCGAACATTGCCGCACAAAACAATGCAAGCTCCACTGCTCGCGAACAATAGAAGCAATACTAACGGAACGGATGGCTCACAATTGCTGAAGTTAACTTCGAAAGGACAGTGCAAACGATCGGAGTGAAATGGGAAAGCGATATGAAGCAACGTGGGCTATGAAATTGGCGAGTTCCTAACTTTATACAACTACTAAATGTATTTCAAAACTTTCGTTTGAAAGTGTGAGACGCGACTGCGAAACCTTGCCGTAACTTCCTCCTTACCCAGATGAAGATTCTCCGGATGAATCGAAACATTGTCGGTATCTAAATCGATATTTTTACGAGAGTAATTCCCATGTGGTAAAACATGTCAACTAAATCGATCTGCAAATAGTAGACTTCGCGTGCACAAACTTATTGCAACAACTCATTTTAGATACCTACTCGTAATTCTGAAAAACATTTTCAGAGTCCTAGTTTTATGATGAGAAGGTGGTCCGTCTTACAATCCCTAGGTACTAGTTGTTCAAAGGCCGATGATAGAAATCCGAATAAAAGTGAGCAATTTACTGTCTTTGAGGAGCTATTCTGCTCATCATGCCGAAGATCCTCATCAGATCTTCACCGACTTTTCATGAGACCAACTTAAAGTTACTACATTTCAAACAGTAAAAACCATCGAAATCGGAGCTCATATTTTATTTTTTAAGTTAAAGCACACCCCGGACACTCGACGAAATCTCTATGCAAAAGCAGCGTCTAACTACCTATTTACACAGACACTACACAATGTCATTTTTGTACACGCGCAATTGTGTGCGTGAAGTAAGGTTGTCACCGCATGAATAATTACTGAACACTGTGGTCTCGGTTTCGTCGTCGTGTCTGCGCGCGGGACGCGTCCCTAGCTTAAAGTCAGCCCCTCGCCAGCCCGGTCGCGCGGTGAGAAAGCCCCGATTGGTGGGGTCGGGGGGACAGGACAGTGGCCATTCTATACGTAGTATTATTATCTACTAGCGGACGCCCGCGACTTCGCCCGCGTGGACTAGGTACTATTGTTTTTATCCCACGGGAACCATGATTTTTTTCGGGATAAAAAGTAGCCTATGTTCTATTCCCGGTCATTTTCTATCTATGTTTCAAATTTCAGCCAAATTGGTTTAGTGGTTGTCGAGTTATAGAGGAACAAACATACATCCAAACATCTAAACATCTAAACATCTAAACATCCAAACATCCAAACATCCAAACATCCAAACTTTCGCATTTATAATATTAGTGTGATTCAATGGTTAAAGTATGTTCAAGACACAATAAAAACCCCGTAAAATCCTCTAACTATATAAAGCCTGCCAAAACAAAAGCTCTAAGCACATTTTGTACTGCAGCCGAGACTCGAGGAGATTCGAAATAGAATTTCATTCATTTTAAATGAACATCTACTGCAACTGAAAATAGCTGTTTAGTCTTTGTTTCTGAAAAGCAAAGACTGTTATATTACGGCCGTAAATATTTTTTTTGCGATCACTATCCACACTCTTTTGATAACTCTTAGGATGCTAAAGGCCTACTCCTAAAATTTTTCTAAAGCAGCCAACAAGCGGGAACAAGAGAAGCTTCTGCCTTGTAGTTGTAAATATTAAGCTCATAAATAATTACTTTTAGTATCACATTTCTATAAGGCTTGCCATCACTAAAACGCTCCAGCTCAATCGGCCTTTTTCACAGAATTGACATGGTCAATAGGTCAATCCGTCTGTTGCTGACTGAGTCACGAGTTTTCTCACGATCATTTCACTTTTAAGGTCCTAGAGTACCTACATACTGTTTTTTTAAAACAAAAAGTCTACAACGACGCAGCACAATAATGCGGAACTAGGATTCGAATCTTCTTTCTTTTTCTTATTAAAAGTTGGTGGTACAAAAACGTGCCTTATAAAGCACGTTCGTATTAAGTTTTCAATTACTAATGGGACATTTCTGGTTTTGTCGGTCGCTATTTGACGTTCACCGGTTTTATAAAAAAGGTTTTCTTGAGCTCGAAAGATTTATGTTGCGATTGTGTCATGAACAAGTCATTTCTAGAATGAAAATTCAATTCAAGTACTGTAGTGCGTTTTCGTAAGTAAGTTTTCTTACCAGCTACCTTTTGTAAGAAACAATATCAGAGTTGAAGAAATGAAAGCGTAGTCGGGATTCAGCGGATAAGACTTGCAAGAGATCGTAGAGAAAGGTGTATATAATAGAAAGAAGGCCCAACAGTGGCTGGAATAGGGCTGAGATGATGATGATGATGATTTGGAGAAAAAAATTGTTTATCTTACTAAGATGTAAATTGTCTCGCCATGTTATGTTATGTAACTATCCTATACTATTTGTTGGTTTATTTATTTATTTGTTTGAATTCACGTTCTCGATAACGGCTCTAACGAATTCGATGAAACCTCCGTAGGGTTGCGGGAGCATAGAATCGATCTAGCTAGGTCTCATATCTGGGAAAATTCGTTTTCTAAGCATTTTCACGCAAAAAGATTTACCAATGCAAGTGGTTCGCGATTTCGCGGTAGTTGTTGTAGTCAGAGTAGCTAAGCGGTTAGGGTATCCGCCTTCGACGCCGAATCCCGCGAGTTCGTATCTCAGTAATTGAATTTTTTTTTTCGGATGAATTTTAATTTTTCTCTATTTGCCCCCGAGCAGAGCTCGGTCGCCCAGATATTTGTTAACCCTTAAAGTAACTTCGTTAAGTATACTATACATTACATTCAAAAAAATCTCACGTCAATTCTAGATTTGATGGAACTTATTTTTTTCTTTTAACTAATACCTTAACTCATTTTCTTACTTGGAAAAAAAATATATTGACATTGCGATTGAAAGTTTAGTCAAAAATCACAAAACTCTGACGGCGCCCATTGACGCTTCGTGATGTTGATGGTAGATAATTTTTTTTTGATTATTTTTACTTTACAATATGCTTTCTGTTACATAACATTTGATAACAAATATATAACGTGTACGTCTGTGCAAAAAAAACCTTTTTTGGTAATGTACTTTGCCAGATTTTATGTGTTTTCTTATAGCATGCTATACATTACCACACTTTCACCAAAGTAGTACTTGTTTGTTATGTATACTATAATATACATTGCCACTCATTGGGCAAAAAGGTTCTGAAGGTTTTGGCGCACTTTTTTGACACAAAGTTTAAAAATTTATCTTCTCCCTTACCGTAAGCCTTACCGTAAGTACAAAGGAGTTTTGTTTTTATCATCTTTATAGCAGTTTTGTTTGCTTTGTGGTTTTTGGTGTCCAGCATCTCATTCTATTTTGTGCTAGAAAACGGTCGCTGCAGATTTTGTTGCTAGTTCGTCACGAAAATGCTATTCTGATTCAAGCGACGGAAGGAGTAGTGAAGATGAAATACGTGGAATCTTTTGAGATCTCACTGGCACCTTCCCTAAATTCGTCTTTAGATGGGCTAAATTTATTAGATAAGTAGTAAGTACTGAACCAACCGTTATGATGAAGATGATCTCAACTCTCAATCTGCAGAAGTCTGCAGAAAATGAAGACCAAGTCCAACAAAAGACATTAGGTCAATATTCCACTCACACACACCAGTTCTTCAAGAGGTATTTCCGAGTCAATCAGAGTGTAATTTATTTGCAATTCCGCCAGTATCCTCATTTCTTTCTGTGCCATCAATCCCAAATTCTCTATGCAAGCCTGAAGTTGCTAAGAGGAGACCCCCGACAAAAGGTTCTGTAAAAAGGTTCCAACATAATCCGGCATTTTATACATTTTGGCTACAAGAACTTGGCGCGGTATTAGTGATATTTATTATATTACAAACTGCGCCCTTTTTATTCATCAATTGAGAGCTGATGACGATGTTTGTCTGTTGAAGATAGATAACAATGCTTTCAGCATTGATTAAATGGTTATAAAGAACCTTTATAAGGCACAACAACTATTTCATCTTTGCTGAAAGCATTCTCTTACTTCTGGTATCTTGAGATTGCTTTTCAATTTTCCTTTGCAACGTTCTTTGTCAGTATTTACAACAACTTGTTGCTATACACCTTTTCTTTTGGGTCCACTCTTAGCAACGTCAGTCAGACGTGCATTCAGAATTTGAGTTTCATGGCACATAAAGAGTTTGCTATGCTTGGTAGCATAAAGACCGTATTCCCAAAATCGAGATTCAAAATCGAACAAAGGTCAAAAATTTGATGTTGAGTTGAGCAGGGCACATGGACAGGCCAAGAACGATTAGTGGAGTAAGCTGATAACTAAATGGCGACCAAGAACAGAGTACAGAAACGTCGGTAGTCCAGCAGCGCTATGGGCTGACGACATAGCATCTATTGGGGACCGGACTTGGATGAGGAGAGCGGCGGACCATGGAGATTGGCAAACGCAAACGGAGGCCTATACCCAGCAGTGGGTGAAGTCGAGCTGCGGATTATCGATGATGGTGATGGCTTAGAAAGAAATGAGGGTACTAACGGAATTTAAAATAAAATACCTGCGATTGACTCGGAAATATCTCTTGAAGAACTGGTGTAAGTGGAATATTGTCACCTAACGTCTCATGTTGACTTGGTTTTCATCATCTGCAGAAGTGCCAAGCTCATCTTCATCATAACTAACCATTGGTACCGGATCTTCACTCACAGTACCACAGGTATCGTCGTAACTCTATAGTGGCAATGTATAGTATGCTATACATGCTCATTATCGTGTTGTTTTCTATGAATGTGGCATTGTATAGTATAATATACATGCCTTTTTTTGAAAACTATAAAAATAAGATTTTTTTTATTTACTATTCTTGTGTCCCTATAACCTAAATAAGCTAGTTCAAAAACAATTTTCGCTAAATTTAAAAAAAAATTGCTCTGCTACCTTAAGGGTAAATAAATAAATAAAATTTTAATCATTGGTGTTATCAAAGATTCGTTAATTCCCGCGGTTTTCCTTGCCACAATTACTAAAATACACACAATGTGTTGTGCCGCATCTATTTTTCCGGTACGCTTGCCTCGCCCTGAGGCACGTACGAGTCATAGCCGTCAGAGATATAACACACGTGTTTATATGCACGTGCGAACTGAAAGCATAAACCAAAACTGATCTTCTTTATTGTACCAGCCTATGACCTTGACTTTCGATTTCAGTTTAGTCTAGATGAAGAAGAAGAAGAAGATTTCAGTTTGTGATTTCGAAACAAAAATGAATTTCTCCCGGACTTGCCCTGACTAGCCTGGCTTAGTAAGGCTAGGCTGTGGAAAGTGGGTGGTTGGGTAGCTTTAGTGTGAACATCCTGAAGAAACTTTTAAGGTATAGATTGGCGGAGGAGTACTAGATATTTTGGAATTTTCAAAAAAACTGAAAATGGACTTCAAAAATGAAATGAAATATGATCAGTTGATCACATAAACTTTAAATTCGTGACAGGTTGCAAGCCCAGTTTGCCAGCCCAGTTTAAAAACGAAAAACCCATTGATGCATATCTTTAGTAGGTACCTACCTATTTAAAGATAAAATAGTTCCTACTACCTACTTTTATCATTTTCATCATTGTTTACCCACCTTTGCTATTTTAGCTCATTATCACTTATCCTCTTTTTGCATATTATAATATTAGGTAAATACACATTTATGATATCTATGGTTATAAAATGATTAGGTATATTAATAATATATATATTTATAAGTATTTCATTTTATATATTTATGTTTATGTAAGTTTAGATTATTTTATGTACTAAGTATTTATAATGTAGTATTTAATTTTTGGAAACCGACCTTTTCTTTCATTAAATTAAAAATGTTTTTATGACACGCCACACCATCTTTTTGCACGCCCAGGATGACTGGTAGATAATGCTTTAGCATTAAGTCCTCCTTGCACAATTTGTCATGTGTGAAAGTGTTAAATAAATAAATAAATAAATAAATGCATGACCGGGTTCAAACCCACGACCTTACGACCTTCGGATCGAAAGTCGAGGCACTAACTCACTCGACCAACACGGCTCTGTTACGGATTTTCATCATTATTATGAAGCGCTTGTAGTGTAGCTTGCTGAGACGTTCACAATTTGGATGGGTGACTGCAAGTGGCATTACGAGCTGAGCGCTTTCGTGCTTCAGAGGGCACGTTAAATTGTCGGTCCCGGCTTTTAAAGTCGTTAAGCCATGACGGAGGCCTTCAGGCGGCCTGAAAACTCCATCACTAGAGTTGGCCACTTGCATACGAACTTGCTTGCTTTATCATCATTATGATAATAATCGGTAATTGATGGTATATACCTGTTTACTTGTTAAACTTTCGCGATTTGTTAACATAATGATAATTCATAATGATAACGATAAAATCCCGTAATAATAATTATCATTATACCTGTTTACTATATTCACTCTCAGAAAGTACTAGTATACCATTTAATTAGCTCCGCCCTATATTAGTAAATCGATAGTTTAGCTCAGGTGTTGTTTTTAGGTCACTGGCTTGAAAGCTTTGATTTTTAGTTTTTTAGTTTAATAATAAGGAATGTTATGGTGAACGCAGACCAGCAGAGTCATTCTGTACTAGACTCACTTCGAATTCACTCAAGTGACCAAGCTCACTAAATACGCAAGAATGTATTGTCAGTGTTTGTAGTAAGATTCAAATTTCGAATACGAGAAATCTCATAGTGGATAGTCAGCTCTTTGACGTTCGAAGTGAGTTTACAGAATGAGCCTACTGGGCCGTACCGCACGCGCCGCAGTTCCCGCATTCGAATTCTTTATATGAAGTTCTATGCAACCTCGCACACCTACCCGCGCCGCAGTCGCCGCAGTACCTGAAGCGGCCGAACTCCCCAAGCCACAGCTGATGACGTCACCATCGCCGGCCCGCCCGCATCGGACGCTGCGGCCGGCGCGGCACGGATGTCGCCACTCGCATCGCGGCCGGCCGAACAGGATGCGGAAATCCAGTGCGATGCGTGCGGTGACTGCGGCGCGGATAGGTAGCGATGACTGCGGCGACTGCAGAACGTGCGGTGCGGCCAAATCTGCGTTCAAATTTAGGAATTTTCGGTGTGCATTGCACGATTTGCACATCGGATTTTGTGGGATGGAAATTTTTCGTTTGAAATTTATTGTTTCAATTTTATTTTGGATTTTTTTTAAACTTTGAACATATTAGATTTTGTTAACAGTTTGTCCTCGATTGAAAAACGTAGAATAGAATATTACAGGAATTGTTATAATATTTTTACTAGCAACCCGCCCTGACTACGCTAGGGTTACTTAGCCTATGTCTAATGAATAATGTAGTATCTACCTTTTATTGCCTAACAGGTTAGCGCTTCCGTGCTTCGGAGGGCACGTTAAATTGTCGGTCCCTGCTTTTAAGATTTTAATAATAATAATAATAATAATATCTTTATTTCAGGCAACTTATCTAAGTAACAAGATGTTAAAATACTTAATATAAGGCCCATAGAATATATACCTTACAGACTAACATATATACAATTATATCTTAAAATACTAAGCCATAAAATACTAATTATATCTTAAAATTTTAAGCCGTGACGGGGCCTTCAGGTGGCCTAAAAATGACGTCACCAAAGCCACTAGTAGTAAACGATCTATTTTTAGTAAAACAATATTTCTTCCTCCAATAATAACAAAAAGACAAATACAATTTTAAAATTAAACCAATACTATTGAAATCTCCGCAATGCCTGTACAAATTGGACAATACTTTTATTTCTTCGCAAGGAAAATTATCGTTCCGTTTCGAACCAAAAAACCAAACAAAAGAAAAGTTCTGAAAACGATAATCGTTACAGAAAACGATTCATTGTTTTGTTACGTGACGCCTGTTGGAAAGCAGGTGATACACTTGGTTCAGGCGTAATATCTAGGTTTTCAGTTTATAGTCAGGACCTAGGTCTCACTGAGTGACTGTATCGCGAGTCCCACTCTCTTAGATAAAGATTCTACGTATGAATCGAAACAATGTCCATACCTAATCAAATACCTATACGATGTTTTCTGTTTGTATCTACTCGTTTTATATTCATCATCTCCCTGCCCTTATCCCACTAGGTGGGGTCGGCACAACATGTTTCCCTCTTCCACTTCAATCTATCACTCGTCATCTCAGTGCTCACTCCTTTCACACACATATCTGCATTCACACAGTCCATCCATCTTTTCTTAGGCCTACCCCTGCCGGTGTATCCATCCACATTCATATTCATCGCTCTCCGTGTAACGTGGCTATCATTCCTCCTCATGACATGCCCATACCACGCTAACCTTTTACTCCTCAACTTATCAGTCACTGGCGCTACTTTCAAACTTCCCCTGATATACACATTCTTTATCCTATCTATTTTAGTCACTCCACACATCCATCTCAACATTCGCATCTCAGTCACATGTACTCTTCTTTCATCCGTCGCTTTGGTCGCCCAACACTCCGATCCATACAATACGACAGGCCTGATGATCGTTTTGTATATTTTCCCCTTAAGCTTAAGGGGCATCCTCCGATCACAAACAGTTCCAGAGACCTGCCGCCATTTCATCCATCCCGCATTCATTCTATTTTTGATGTCTCGGTCAATCTCGCCGTCGTTCTGGATAAGAGAACCGAGGTACCGAAAATCGGAGCAGACTGGTAGGGGTACACCATCTAAGGCGATAGGAGAGAAACTGGAAGAACCACCAAAGTCACAAAATAGTTGCTCGGTTTTGGTCCTACTGATCTTTAAGCCGACGTTCTCCAGTCTCTCCCGCCATTTTTCCAGCCTGCCCTGGACCTCAAGTGCATCTTCTCCAATCAGAACAATATCATCCGCGAATAGCATGCACCAGGGTGCCTCCTCCTGTATGTCTGATGTCAGTGCATCCATTACCAGGAGGAACAAATAAGGGCTTAAAGCCGATCCCTGGTGCAAGCCTACCGCCACATTGAAATTGTCCGTGATTCCAGCTTCAGACCGGACATGAGTACTCGCTCGACTGTACATAGCTCGGACGAGCTGTATGTACTTCTCAGGCACTCCTTTTTCTTTCATTGCCCACCACAGAACCTTGCGAGGCACCCTATCATACGCTTTCTCGAGATCCACGAACACCACATGTAAATTTCGGTGCGCACGTCTGTATTTCTCACAGAGTTGACGAAGCGCAAATATGGCATCCGTGGTTCCGCGCCCAGGCATAAACCCAAACTGGTTCTGTGACACCTCACATTCTTCTCTCATACGTCTCGCTATTATTTTCTCCCAAACTTTCATACTATGTGACATTAGCTTTATTCCTCTGTAGTTGTTACAGACTTGTACATCACCCTTATTTTTAAAGATGGGCACCAGAGAACTGTTGCACCATGCATCCGGGATCGCCTCTTCCTGTAGCAACTTGTTGAAGAATAAAGTCATCCACTTCCATCCGTCCACTTTCAGACATTTCCATACTTCTACTGGTATTCCATCTGGTCCAGGCGCCTTCCCATTCTTCATATCTTGCACAGCCTTCTTGACTTCATCTATACTCACCTCTTTCACCAAACCAATGTTTGTTGGTAAATTTTCGACCACACCGCTCCAATCATTCTCTTCATTCATTAACTTTTCAAAGTATTCCTTCCAACGTTGTTTTATTCTTTCATCATCCGTCAAAACCTTTCCTCCGTCATCTTTTATACATTTGATGTGAATGACATCCCTCGCATTCTTCTCTCTCTCTCTTGCCACTCTGTAAAGGTCTTTTTGTCCGTGGGGGCTTTCCAATGATTGATACAACTTATCCTGTACTTCAGCCCTCGCAACGGCAACAGCCTTCTTAGATTTCCTTTTACACTCCGTATATAATGCCCTCTTAACCTCCTTCATTTGTGCATCATCATTAACGCTTTTCCATTCTTTAAATGCATTCTTCTTTTCTTTCAAAACCTTTTGTACTTCCTCATTCCACCACCATGTCTCCTTATCAATTTTTCCTTTCCCTTTCGTTTCTCCAAAAACATCCTTCGCCACACATCTAATGCCTGTTGCCATCTCAACCCAACAATCATTCACCGATTTCTCTGTCATGTCCTTCATATCTGTCAATTTGTCTACCACTCTTCTTTGAAATTCCACTGCGTACTCACTTTTCTCAATTAAGCGCCATCTGGTTTTGGGTGAGGGCTTTGCTTTGCGTTTAAATTGTTTGACCATCATTTTAATCTTCTTTAATATGAGTCTGTGTTGAGAGACGAGACTCTCTCCTGGTATAACTTTGCAGTCTTTGACTACACTAATTTTATCTCTTTTGACCAAAAAGTAATCAAATGCTGTTCTCTCTTTTTAAAATATGTGTTTACTACAGCTAGGTCAAACGCAGAAGCAGCTTGCAACAGGGCCTCACCATCCGAGTTTCTACTTCCAAAACCCCAACCTCCATGTACTCTCTCATAACCAACACTCATTCTTCCCACATGCCCATTGAAATCACCACCAACATACAGTTCCTCATCATCTGGTATTCCCATCACAGTCTTATCAAAATCTTCCCAAAACTTCTCTTTCACTACCTCCTCACATCCACTCTGAGGTGCATAAACACTCACTATATTTAAAACTAAACTTCCTAACATTAATTTAACAACTATGATTCTATCATTCACCCTCTTAACATCCGTCACACACTGTTTCAGTTCACTGTCTAGTACAACTCCCACCCCGTTCCTTTTCCCATCGCTTCCACAGTAATAAAACTTATAACCAACTCCAATTTCCCTAGCTTTCGATCCCTTCCACTTCGTTTCTTGCAAACAAGCCACATTTATCCGTCTCCTTTCTAAAACATCTGCTAACTCTCTTCCTCTTCCAGTCATTGTACCTACATTCCAACTCGCAATCCTCAATCTTACTTCCTGGACTCGCGTCTTACGTTGCACCCGTCCCTGGTGCAACAACCCTTGTCCATTTCCCACGGGCGCCGGGTGCTGCGCCCGCGCGTCGCCTCGGGGGTACGCCCTAGCATTATCGCGCATTCCATTTTTACTTTGAATCATGTTGTAAAGGTTTTGGCTTTAGTGTTTTATGACCGGCCGCCTGCCTGACGTCAACCCTCCTTGGGTATACTTGTTAGTGGTAGTCGACGATCGCTTTAGACCCTGTCGCCGACTTGCCTCGCCACCGAAGGTGGTTTGCCAAAGGCTGAGGTTTATTGCACTTGACGGGGGTCAGCCGTCAGGACTTTTTTTTTTTTTTTTTTTTTTTTTTTTTTTTCTCGTTCACCTCTGACATTTTAGTCAAAGCCTTTTTTTTATCTTTTATTTCTTTTTTACTAGGAAAACTACATCATGCCCAGAAGGGGTCTAAATAAAATATTTCAACTTCATGCATTCACAACATTCGGCCATTCTTCTTTCATTCGTGTCTCTTTATCATTCTTCTCTTTCTTTGCTTATTTTAGGGTAACAGGGGTTTTCTTATTTCTACTTACTATTTGCTACTATTTTCAGTAAGTTTTTTACATTACTTGCTACTCTATTTTGTGCTACTATTTGTTACATTTTTCTTATCTTATATATGTCTAGTCTTACAGTGGTACTTATGTCTATTGTATTTAGTTTCTTATTTTTAGTTACATCTTTTTATCTTGCATGTTTAATTTATATATTCTTATAATATATAATTATCATACTTTATATATCTGCTTTATTTATTGCTTATCTTTACTTATATTCTATACAATTTTATGTGAGCTTACATCTAGGGTACTTATTAGTCTATATTGTACTTATTTGCTATATTTATTGTTTTACATCTTTTATTGTGCTTATGGTAGTTATATATATCTTAGAATATATATTTATCATAATTTATCTATCTATTTATTCCTATTGTTTACTTTTATTACTATGTCCGTACAGTATTTTATAAACCTATCCCTAGAGTGTTTGTTAACTATAAGTGCGTTTACATTACTTGCTTCTAATTTACAGTTCAGGTCTTGTTCCGCTTCATATCTCCTTAACGCGTCTACGGGACATTCAAATAGTATGTGTGGGACTGTTTCATGCACACCTGGTTCACAGATGCACGATGGATTCTCCTTACACTTGAATCGAGTCAGGTATTCGGAGAATCCACCGTGCCCCGTCATTGCTTGTGTGAGTGTTCCGGTTAGTGTTAACTGTCTGACGGTTTTATACGCTTGAACCGCGTCCGGAAAGAACAGCTTTGTTATTGCCGCGGTTTCACCTGTCATGTATCTGTGATTCCATTTGTCGAGCGACTCCGTACGAATGAGTCGCTTGACAAATGAAATGGGACAGTTCTCATAGTCCGGTTTCTTTTTAGATTTTAATGCTGCGTCCTTTGCCAGTTGATCCGCCCTTTCGTTTCCATCTAACCCCGCATGTGCTTTGATCCAAAAGAGGGAGACCTCTTTGTCCTGTAGCCTGCTTGTCCTCAGGTGGTCTTGGATTTCTACAACTAGTGGGTTTGTAGAATTGGGGTTAGTTATTGTTTCCAGGGCAGATCGGGAGTCACTGTATATACCGTAAGTCGTCGCTGAGTTGCTGAGGATCTCCTTAGTAGCTACGCGTATGGCCAGAAGCTCTGCCTGGTAGACCGAGCAGTGTGACGACAGCTTCAATTTTCGGGTTTTGGTCTCGGCGTTCCCGTCCCAGATGGACAGTGCCGCTCCGACCTTACCCTCAATTTTGCTGCCGTCGGTAAATATCCTCACTGCTTGCGTATTGTGGGTTTCCACGTCTTCTCGGTCCACCAGGCTTACAAACTCTAGGCTCATTTGTCGCGCTGGATGTGGGGTCTTGTCGTATGCAACCCTTGCTTCGACCGTCAGGACTTAGTGCCAAGGCAGTAAGTCCCCCCTCACCAGGTTTAGCCCACAAGCCGATGTGGTTACCGGGGTGTGGCCGCTGCATGCAGGACAGCTACTGGGAGCCACTGGTGAGAGTTTGTGGGTTGTCAACGAATTTATATCCTATTCCACCTCCTGTCAGACAGGCCGGCTGGCAGAATAGGTCGCTAACATCCCACGACACCCCTCGTTTACACACACTACTCGTTTTATATTATAATTTAATTATTTTTTTGAGTTTTTATAGGTGTTTTTTTTTTACTTGCACCCAATTTACCATCAAAAACCTGGAACATTTTTTGTACACTGAACACAAGGTGGACATCAAATTGTAAATTATATTCATAAGTTAAGTTGATATGTTGGAAACAAACCTTTCAGTAAATCGACTACTTAGATTTATAATTTTTTTTATTGTGTTAATCCACAGTTAGGTAATATTTAGTTGAAAAAAAAATGAAGTTTTATCAAAATTTTCGATTTGATAGGGTTCGAATCGCGTCTAAATCAAAAATTTTTACAAGACTTTTCATTTTCAATGAAATACTTATGTTTTTATTAAGTATTATTTAGTTTAGTGATGACCACTTAAAACCCACGGTTTACCGAACCAAAAATTCTCAGTGCAGTCTCAACTTTACAACCAACCGTTGAGTGTTGCCAGCAATGGAACAATAGAAATAAAAGGCATTAGTGTTGCCGTTACAGCTATTGTTTATGCAACAGTTTTGTTTATGGTCTGCAGTGGTGATTGGAGAATGTTTTTGACAATAAATAAACGTTAGTTTTTTTGCACCGTGAAAAATAGAATGGGGACAAAATGTAGGTAAAAAAAAATTCATAATAACTAGAGGATCCGGTAGACCAATCTTGTCTTGCTACAATACATGTTATTTTATTGTCGGAAAATTAAAAAAAAATCTGGATTAGAGATCAACAGCGTCAAAGGGTTCAAATATAGCTACAAATCCTCCTGATGACCCCATAAGTTAAAAAGATATCAAAATCGGTCAAGCTGTTGAAAAGATAAATAAATAAATAATGCTGGACACAGCATCATCTAACCCCAAAGTAGGCAGAGCTTGTGTTATTGAACTACATGACTGATATACTACATAATACTTTTTTTCGATAATACATAAATTATTATACACAGAAAAACACCCAGACCCGAGTAAAATATTTTCAGATCATACAAATATTTGCCTTGCGGCGGGAATCGAACCCGCAAACTATCAATATAACTCAAAATCTTTTAATTGAAAGTTGTTTACTACACAAACACAGTTCATGTTCTAAAGAAACTTTGTATCTAAAGTATTGATTATGCTAAAAGCCTACCTAATTACTTAAATTACTCCTTGTGACTTATACGTGAAACGGTTTCTTACAAAAGTTGATTTGCAATTTTCATTTAATGTTCTTCCATTATACAATTAAATTAATTAGGAACGTTGAATAGGAAAATTGTACAAATGTACAGTCGATTTTATTGTTCACAACTAAATTAAGCCAGGTGGGTGGACAATATGGACAAAGAGGGAAAGGTATGGATAAGATGGCACGGATAATAAATAAGATGGCACGGCACAGTCAAATTGGTCGCGAAAGAACAGGAGTAGAATCACCTAGCTCTTAAGACGTTTCAAAGTGGTCATAACGGTCTTACTGAATAAATGATATTTGATTTTGATTTCTCATTCATATTTTGACATACCTCAACTGCTGGGATATTTTGTTTCACACGTAAAGTCGCTAACTAGGATTCGTTCCAACAAATAGATTTTTTACGAACAACATTAAAGTTATTTAATGCAAAATTACTTCACATTTTTACAAAAAAAAAAACATGTCTATCACTTTTTTCAACCATCTTCTACCATTTCAAAGCATTCATTGTAAAAAAAAAACAATTATTTTTTGAGCGAAGCGACTTTACGTGTGAAACAAAACATCCCAGCTGGTTTAGATGATCTGATCACTGCCATTCGTGTGCGAGACGCTGGCTGTATTACCACGCTGAATGCCAATGCTGATTCATTAAGCCAAACAATGTGCCAGCTCCTATGCTATTGTGCCAGATCACGCGTCTTTTTGACCAAACGCCGGAATTTTAAAAACAAACGAACTGTTTTAATAGCAGAAATTAAGCCAAAATGGCTCGCTTCGCTCGCCCGTTCATTACTCTAGTTATTGGCTATATGCATGCCGTTAAAATTAACATGACGGTTAACCTTTCTTATTGATGATCCTGTTGAATTTTTTATTTGATATATGTAGTGTTAAACCACACTTAATTTATTTATTTTCATTTTCAAATCCTGTTGAAAGTTTTTTTTTACCCGACTGCGCAAAGCAAAGGAAGGGTAATGTGTTTATCAGTCTATGTTTGTATGTTTGTTTGGATGTTTCTATGTGGCACTCTAGAGGCCAAACGCGTGGACCGATTTTGATAATTCTTACGTCAATCGATTCGTCTCAACCTTGGGAGTGCTACTAAAGACATGACAGTAAACAAAATTCATCAGTGCCACAACCAGACGCCATATTGTCAAAATTAAAAAAACCAAAATCGTCACACTATATCAAGTGGGGTATCGTTGAATAGGTATTTCAAAATCAACTTTAGGTTTCTTTTACCATTTTTCATTTTAAGTAATAGTTTAGGAAAAATAACGGTTTAAAGTTGATTAATAATAATTCTCGCTATGGATGTTTCTATGTGGCACTCTAGAGGCCAAACGCGTGGACCGATTTCGATGATTCTTACGTCAATCGATTTGTCTCAACCTTGGGAGTGTCACTAAAGATATGACAGTAATCAAAATTCACCAGGGCTACAACCAGACGCCATATTGTCAAAATTAAAAGAATCAAAATCGTCACACTATATCAAGTGGGGTATCGTTGAATAGGTATTTTAAAATCAACTTTATCATAACTAAAAAGTGTTAAATAAAAAAATATTTTAAAAAAACAAAAACCCGACTGCGTCAAAACTAAAAAGAAAAAAATAAGCCTGCAAAGAATTACTCACAGTCGGGACCCATAACATTGGGAAGATTTGATTGGTAATAAAATGAATGGTTTTTGTTTTTTTAAAATATTTTTTTTAAACTAAATAAATTAAAGACGACATGATTCGCTTCGCTGGTCCTATCCATATTGGCAGCTTGCGCCGTCGCCATCATCGAACAACATTATGGTTGGTTATTCCACTGAAATATGGAATTGGAATTGGAATTATATAAATAAAGCATTAAAATCCAGTTTTCAAAACGACTTCTCTTGATGCATTCCCATTTGACTTTAAACTAGAAAATATTCTCGGGAGCCAACATCTTTAAAATAAGTCGGAGGAGATTGAATTTTATTTACTTTGCGAACTTATTTTTATTTGGTTTTGCAGTTTATTTTTCACACTCAAGCAGGATATTTTCACGCTTTTGTCGGATATTTTCGTGCTTCCTGACAGTTTTGAAGTTTACGGGATTTGGAATGCGATTCTAGAGGAATTTTCTGAGGTTAAATACGAGTTCAAAGTTACCGCGTGATAAAACAATGACTTTTCTGTTTCAAGCAAAGATGAAACTAGATATTTTGAACCAAAATTTAACAACAAAAGAAGTTGTTTGTTTCGTGCTAAATCCATACCCATATTTTAAATGTGAAAGTGTGTTTGTTTGTTTGTCTTGCTTTCACGTTAAAATAGAGACACGGCTTGACGTGATTTTTTGTGAGGAGATAGTTGGAAGGCTGGAGAGTGACATAGGCTAAGTTTTTTATCCCGAAAAAATGCATGTTTCCTGTGGGATAAAAAGTAGTAGTCTACGCGAGTGAAGCCGCGGGCATCCGCTAATGTATAAATAATTATGTGTATTAATAATGATAAATTGTAGTGTAAAATACACACATCAAGGGTCTAGGGACATAGGTATTTTAAAAAAATATTTATGTTCTATTGAAATTAGGTTTATAAAAATGTCTATTTAGATGTTAAAAATATTAAATCAAACTGTTACATAAGAACGAAAACAGAAGTTATAAACCTTTTTCTGGCTTAAAACGTCCGTGAGCTTCTAAGTAAGTTTTTGTAAGTCAAAGTCAATAGGCCACAAAGATCACTTTGAAACATCTTTAGAAACTAAGAAGCCAAACCCGAAAAAAGGCAAATAAACTTCGTTAGTTCTCTTTTTAAGGATTTTACTTTTATAGGTATATATTTTTTGTGATTTTTTTCAAATTATAATGTAACAAATCCGAATTTATTATGATAACAAAAACGTTGGATCGTAAAACCTTAAAAATTCTCGAGGCTCTTAGAGTTCCCTAACTTAACCATTTATCGAGCTTTTATTTTTAGGACTTAAAATTTTTGAAAAAAATTAAATAATTATTGAAAGCAAGAGAAGTATACTAATAAATGTACAAAATGGACTTCCAAAAAAAAGGAACGGTAGTTGGTTGATCTCACATTTCTGTTGGTTGATTAAGATTTTGTCAATTCTTTTAAATTATGTAATGTGAGTAGGTAACTCAGCAAATATAATTTCAAGAGTCTAGACTGAGCTACATTTAAATCTAGACTCATTTTGAAGTTGTCAATGTTGACATAATTAAATTATTTTATCTTTATCTTATCATTTTCAAAACTTCAAATTGTGCCGTAACATTTTACGGACCATTTTGAAATAGGACAATTAAAATAACTAGATTTGACTGTACATTCCTGATTCTGATGGCGAATTGAGGGTAGTCGCGGATTCTACAATTAGCAGCGGTGGCATGGGCGTAGGGGGGGGGGGGGATCCAAGGGTTCCAAAATACAAAGATCTTTGTTAAGTGGGGGGGGGGGGGTCTAAGGGTTCAAAATATAAAGATTGACTAGGTTTCCTCCGAACGGCGATCTGGATCCCCTAACTAAACCCTCCCTTTATACGCCCATGGGCGGTGGCTCCAGTACATCAGTCTACACATGAGCTGTAACTCACTTGAAACGACGGGAAATAAAATTGGGTAATTACGCGATAAAGTCCCTTTCGTTCATTAAAATTTAAATAACTAGTTATGAATAAAGTTACACGTTAACTGGCAGTTGCAGAGTGCCTACCGACTGCCTACAACTGCACATTCTGCTTTCTGGTTTGGTGAAAAACAAAAGCGTAAGTCGAAATGTGCGCGAGATGCAACGGATCTCTGGTGGCGGAGTTTATAGACTGAATGCCTCTCTGAAATAAAAAAAAAAATGGATAAAAATTTTATTGTGTGTTTTTGGATATAAAATAAAATATGTTTGGACATACCTCCGACTACCCCTTTAGACATCTTTAAAGGATCTAAAAATGCCTAAGGATCTGAAAGAATATGTCTATCGCACATTGGTAATACAGTCGTGATGTATTAAGTACATTACATTTTATGTTTTTAGTGCCAACCAAAATCCAACTACAATGCCAAGCTAAAAGTTTTGGAAAATAGCGACAGTGACAGAAAATAAAGGAATACAACTTTTTCCTCTCATTTAGGCCAGACTATAGCGGCCTTTACACGGAGAGATCGGAACGCGGGAAATAGCACGCGCCATTCCAACCTTCGCTAAAAACCTTACGTGTAGATGCGCGAGGCTGACGGTTCAATCTGGCATAGTTTTTAGCACAGTTTTTGTGACAGTTTTTTGCACGCATCACCGTTCATAATCGTACCACGCGCCAGACTAAACTGTGACAGTAATTAGCACGACTGTTTTATCCGCGGTTAAAACTGCACACGGTTCGGAATGCAGTCTAGATGCGCGGTTAAAACTCTACCGTGTAAAGGCCGCTTATAAATGGAGCTACTATATCGCGTACTCAATTCAAACTGGGTCGAGCCGACTGAAGCCGATTTTTGCCATTTAATTAGAGCGACGGAACCCACTAACATTTTTTCTCGATACGTGGAGTAGTAAAGGGGGCGGTTCTATCTAACCCGAGACCGGAGACCGAGACCTGCCCCCTGATTGTGCTTTGATAGCGACCAAAAATGATATCAGCGACCAAAATCAATCTCAAACTCTCAAATATGACAGTTTAGTGACCACACAACTAGCTCTGTCAATCTCATCTCAACGAGACCGAACGCAACAAAAGATACCTACGCGATCGTTTTCACAGTTTGAGACCAATTGAGGGAACAAGTTAGACAATCAGACTACAGCGACCGAGACAGGACACCGTTGTCATATAAACTGACGGTTCTCTGTCTCGTGTCACTTTCGCACGCCCCTACTAAGCTGTCTCTGATCTCGGTCTCCGGTGCCAGTTTCGGGCGCGAACCGCCACCTTGTATCGGCCACTTGCTCATACGAACTTACTTTATTTATTTATCGAATCCCTCTTTAGATTTAAATCTGTATTCAAATGAAGCCACAATCGGAAGCTCGTTACTTGATAAGGCAAACTAATTGACTTCTAACATTGCATTTTCATCCCAATTACTGGCAAGATCAACTTGATATATCGAGCTGATTAGGATTCGGTTGATGCGACTGCTCCATGGAAGGGTCGGGAACACCATACAATTAAGTTAATGGGTTTCCTATGGTCTTTTATGTAATTGGGACCAAATTGAGACGATAGTTTTGGTTTCTTACTGCTGGACCCTGGGCACAGAATAAATAGGTACAGACGCCTGACTGCGCGAAAACATTTATTAAAATAGCAACGAGTATTCTTGCTGCGACGTAACAAAGTGTAATTCAGCTAAGCGCTTACTGCAAAACGCAATATTCACCTAAACATAGCGGTCGCTTTCTAACGCTTGACTCTGTCACTGTCTGGCGCAGAGTGATGCGGAAGGGTTGTCCACTTGTCGTGTGGTATAGGTATTACTCGCGACGTAGCGAGCGTGCGAGCCGAGCGGCAAGTGGAAACCTTAGGGAGTGTACACATTGCGTTTTTTGCAGCGCGTTTGTATCGATTCGAACGCGATGCGAACGCGCAGCCCCCCTCCCGGTTCGCTTTTGTATGGAAAAAAACGCGTTGCGAACGCGCGTTTGTATCGATACAAACGCGCAGCTCAAAAACGCGCTGCAGAAAACGCAATGTGTACACTCCCTTACCTGCCAAGGCCCCCCCAGGCGGCCCCGCCTATTGTAACTTTGTACCTAAAGTGCAGAGTGCGCCTTCTGTACCTATTCTGTGCCCTAGGCCGGTTGGACCTTCACGTTTAATCTGAATGTAGAAGGAATATCTCGATCGTGCATCAATGTATATTCATTACGGATATTAATTGGCTTTACGCGGTATGTTGTAAAGGAAAATAAGTAAAATAAACTGTTTTGGTAAATTTTGTGAAATAAGAGTCATGTTAGGGTGTGGGCACACTTTGTTTTTCGTAGCGCGTTTGTATCGTAAAAACGCGGGGCGAAATCAAGGCAGTCGGCCACGCTTCCGACTGGCTGCGGCTTGAATCAGTTGAGCTACCTATAGATCGTTTACAACGATCCTTAGATGGCTCAACTGAACCTTATATATTTTGTAAAGTTATGTAAAGTGATAGTAACACGACGCTTTTTTTTATTATTATGACAACTATACAGGGTGTGGCAAATTCTTGGTCACTGAAGGGTAGCTACCTTTTCTCTTGTAGTTAGAAAGTTTTGTTCTTACAAAACTTCAGTTTTATTTTAAAGAAAAAAATAACTGCATTTTTAGATTTTTGAAAAAAAGTACAGTTAGCCTAAAAAATTACATTTGTCAAAAAAAACAAGTTGGTCTTAATCGACTCTATTTCCCACCAGGAACACTTCTCCCAAAGTAACTTATCAAATCCAATCGTAAGTTTTTGCAATAATTCAAAAAAACACACCCATACATTTTCTATGAAATTAGTAATTGTAAACATTATAGTGCCACTTATTCAATGGTTATTATTTTCCAACGAGCATTAAAGAAAATATTTATTATCCTCCCCCTTTCAAAGAAAGCCTACAATTTGTGATGTGAAGAAACAACTGCTGTGTTCAATGGTGCTTAGGTAAATGTTTATTTTTATCTTTTGTGGGAAATAATTTTGGAAATGGAAATATTTCATTGATAAGCGCTTTTATTGCTTCTTTTCTTCTTTCTTAGGATGGATGTAGGTGAATAATTCTGAAATCGGAATTAACTCGGAAAATATGAGCATAAAATGATCAAATGGTGAGAATGAGTGGGTGAGATTTACATTATTTTTAGACATTTTACCAGACGAGCTATCATTTTGAAATATACTATACAGGGTGTGGCAAATTCTTGGTCACTGAAGGGTAGCTACCTTTTCTCTTGCAGATGTCTGCAGGGAAGCACTTTGTTCTAAATTTAAATACGCGCTTTACAATAGCCTCCCAGCTTGCCGGAGGTTATGAAATTAAATTAAGAACGATCGAATAAGTGACACTGTAATGTTTACAACTCCTTATTTCATAGAAAATGTATGCGATGTGTTTTTTTGAATTCTTGCAAAAACTTACGATTTGATTTGATAAGTTACTTTGGGAGAAGTGTTCCTGGTGGGAAATAGAGTCGATTAAGACCAACTTGTTTTTTTTTGACAAATGTAGTTTTTTAGGCTAACTGTACTTTTTTTCAAAAATCTAAAAATGCAATTATTTTTTTCTTCAAAATAAAACTGAAGTTTCGTAAGAACAAATCTTTCTAACTACAAGAGAAAAGGTAGCTACCCTTCAGTGACCAAGAATTTGCCACACCCTGTATAGTATATTTCAAAATGATAGCTCGTCTGGTAAAATGTCTAAAAATAATGTAAATCTCACCCACTCATTCTCACCATTTGATCATTTTATGCTCATATTTTCCGAGTTAATTCCGATTTCAGAATTATTCACCTACATCCATCCTAAGAAAGAAGAAAAGAAGCAATAAAAGCGCTTATCAATGAAATATTTCCATTTCCAAAATTATTTCCCACAAAAGATAAAAATAAACATTTACCTAAGCACCATTGAACACAGCAGTTGTTTCTTCACATCACAAATTGTAGGCTTTCTTTGAAAGGGGGAGGATAATAAATATTTTCTTTAATGCTCGTTGGAAAATATTGAGGATATAAACGTGCACAGGAAGAAAATTTTAGATACCCTGCTAATACAGATAATTATGACACATTACAGACATTTAAGAGCCTTTGGAACTTAGGGTGTAATCAGACATTTCCAAATACCTATATACGATTGGTACATGCCCTTTTTGCAAGAAGAATAGAATACCCTGAATTCCCTGATGCTTCATGGTGTTGGTCGCGAAAGAACAGGAGTAGAATCACCTAGCACTTAATGGACCGGCGAACGTACCTACGTACCTAGGAACGTAATAGGTACCAAAATAATTTAAAATTTGAGCATATTTTTATCATTTTATGTTATTATTTGGATAAAGGCAGTATTTATCTAGGTTCCTGTTACACATTTGTTCTAAAAAACTTACTATAGAACAAATGAAAAGAAAAAAATGCCAACCTACAAACATTTCAATTCAATTTGCTTACATTTCTTTTTAGGTAAGTTTTTCGGAACAAAAGTGTAACAGGAACCTAGATAAATACATACTTAACCTAACAATATAAACTGATAAAAATATGCTTAAATTTTAAATGATTTCGGTATTACGTTTTTATGGAAATTCGCCTGTCGCAGGCCTCAAGTGGTCATAGCGGTCCTATGAATAAATGATATTTGAATTTTGAATAGAATATTACTTTATTGTATGTATTGGTGATAATGATGATGATAAAAAGTAGCCAGTAACCTTCTTCAAGATTTTAGTTATCAAATGCAGAAATAATTTTCAAATGCGACCAAATAATAGTTTCTGAGATCAGCGCGTTCGAATAAACAAACAAACTCTTCCACTTTATATATGGACAAAGCTCTCGATGATAAATAAATACAAATAGTATGATTGTAGGTACAAAGCAATGACCGATAGTATACGTGGATTTCCCGACGGAGCCAATAATATAACTGTATGGACTGAACACGTGATCTGAATGCAGGGCACTGCATAGTCATAGAAAATGGCTATGTAACTTCGAATTATGCATCTATCAATGCATCTATCAACTGACCCAAGCCGTTGGTGAATTAGACCTGGTACAAAATGTAATATTTAGTTGATAAGCTACTACACCATGTATATCTGTCGCAGCCAACTGGTTGAATTAGCCATTCAATTAAATGCCTAGCCATTTCATTGAGTGCCGGCATTCAACTAAATGCCTAGGCGGATAGTTGAATCATTGAAGCGTTTGAAACGTTCAACACTCTGCCTGGTTGAAAGGCCGCCATCTCATTGAATTAGTATGTTTTTCTGCCACCGCGGCGCTACTTTCGCTTTGTTCACAAGATGGCGTCTACAGCTGGTGTTTCTTGAATGTTGTGTGTTGTTTTGTCGTGAAAAATAAACAAAATAAGTTCCCAGTGTTATTCGTATGCCACAAAATAATGGATTTACCTTCGAGCAGCCTTTCTGCGTGGGTGTGTGATACGTGTGCTATAAAAAAAAAACAAAACCTACTTACTTTTTCTGTGTGCAAGTGAACCGCCTAGTCATTTCATTGAGCGCCGCCATTCAATTAAATGACTGACCTTCGTTTAGCCGTAGTATGGAACGTTGTGTTCAACACTCCGCCTAAACGAAGGTCAGCCATTCAATTGAATGGCGGCGCTCAATGAAATGCCTAGGCATTTAATTGAATGGCTAATTCAACCAGTTGCCTGCGATATATCCACGCCGAAACTTGTTTTTGCTGAATAAACATTTTTTTCATTTTTCATATCGGAGACGGGTATATATTATATTTCTGCCTTTTGGTGGGAACGTTGAGATTATGGAGTCCAGCGGCGTCACTGCTTTAAATTTACAAGAGGTTGATAGATGAGACCAATGAAAAGAGGTTAGTTATACCAACAGGGTGAAGCTGCCAGCATTTTGGGCACTCTATCTATCTGCGGTTGGTAATCTGCGGGGCTAAAAAGGACTATAGAGCAGAAATATAATTAGGTACATTGTGGAGAATCATAAAATGGCCGCACTGTAATAGTAATTATAAATTTAGTGATTTCTAATACGAGAATCTCGCGATGAATCACAGTATGATTTTTCTATAAGTAATGACCTTTTTAGCCCAGCTGAACTCTGTCTTCTATCTAGAGCCAATTTAAGAAAGAAAACAGAGTTACTTTATAATTTAGCTGCTAATATTAAGAAGTGTATGTTACGATAGCGATAGTGCCTCAAGTAGTGCCTCCTTTTGATCCGAGACGACCTCAGGTTCAAATTTCGGTCGTGCCGAATTTTTGTTTTGAAAGATTCATAAGCATTGTATTCTAAAATGTATCATGAATATATCGTAAGGAAGCAAACTATGGTGAAGGGCTAGCAACCAAATATTTGACATGTAGCTAGATTTTATAAAAGTTAACAATTCATAGTGACAGGTCGCAAAACCATCGCTGCCTATTAAGAGGCATTATACAAAATTTTCTGATTTACGTGATGTTTTGGGGCAGGATTTTTCAATGAAAACACTGTATTTATAAAAAAATTATGGCACAGCATGAAATATCATTTCAATTTTGTACTATTAAATGAGCTACTTTTGTATTTTTATTATTTCTTTTTGATTAATCGACCTCAAACCGGCGACTGTTTTGTGAATTTTTGCTGTAAGAGGTTTAGAAATCACCATATTTACGAATCATTTTGACGTCCAAATGGTATAAAAAAATTACGATGTTTTGCTGTGATAGTCAACCAAACTATTAAATGGATCACTTTTTACTACCTTTATTTAGTTTTTGAGTAAAAAAATCTTTAACTTAGTCCAAATTTCGAGAAAACGGCCAAAGAATTGCTTTTGATTTTGGCTACTTAGAACTGACTTAGAACTCTTGTTCGTAAAATTAACAAAACAGAAATAAACTTTAGTTCAAAATCAATCCTTTTCTGAAAAAAAAAATGCAAAAAGATTAAAAAATTGGCAATGAAAAATCTTTTAAAACAACCTAAAACGCGTCGTATCTACTACCCTATCTCCTCGACGCAAGCAGACCGCGCCGAGCGCTTCTAGGGGGTGGACGTATCGCTTTGCATCCCGGAGCTCGCACTGAGTCGACTCGCAAAGCACGTCGCCGGCTACGAAGAATATAGCGAAATAGGAGCGTTTGATACATTGGTTGCTAAGTTATTAATTACCTATTTTTAAATATTTTCTGCGGGGCTAAAAAGGCCGTTAAAGCAGAATAATGATCTGAATTGTTGTGTAACTAATAATGTAATAATAGGGTGACAGCGAGCTGATCTGATGATGGAGTCAGGACCTGTTCCATGGAATTTTATGATGATATGGGTATCAAATGAAAGGGCTTGATGAGCGCAACACAATGCTGATCTGATGATGGAGTCAGGACCTGTTCCCTGGAACTTTTTAATGATATGGGTATCAAATGACAGAGCTTGATGAGCGCAACACAATGCTGATCTGATGATGGAGTCAGGACCTGTTCCCTGGAACTTTTTAATGATATGGGTACCAAATGAAAGAGCTTGATGAGCGCAACACAATGCTGATCTGATGATGGAGTCAGGACCTGTTCCATGGAACTTTTTAATGATATGGGTATCAAATGAAAGGGTTTGATGAGCGAAACACAATGCTGATCTGATGATGGAGTCAGGACCTGCTCCATGGAACTTTTTAATAATATGGGTATCAAATGAAAGGGCTTGATGAGCGCAACACAATGCTGATCTGATGATGGAGTCAGGACCTGTTCCATGGAACTTTTTAATGATATGGGTATCAAATTAAAGGGCTTGATGAGCGCAACACAATGCTGATCTGATGATGGAGTCAGGACCTGTTCCCTAGAACTTTTTAATGATATGGGTATCAAATGAAAGGGCTTGATGACCGAAACACAATGCTGATCTGATGATGGAGTCAGGACCTGTTCCATCGAACTTTATAATGATATGGGTATCAAATGAAAGAGCTTGATGAACGCAACACAATGCTGATCTGATGATGGAGTCAGGACCTGTTCCATGGAACTTTTTAATGATATGGGTATCAAATGAAAGGGTTTGATGAGCGAAACACAATTCTGATCTGATGATGGAGTCAGGACCTGCTCCATGGAACTTTTTAATAATATGGGTATCAAATGAAAGGGCTTGATGAGCGCAACACAATGCTGATCTGATGATGGAGTCAGGACCTGTTCCATGGAACTTTTTAATGATATGGGTATCAAATTAAAGGGCTTGATGAGCGCAACACAATGCTGATCTGATGATGGAGTCAGGACCTGTTCCCTGGAACTTTTAAATGATATGGGTATCAAATGAAAGGGCTTGATGACCGAAACACAATGCTGATCTGATGATGGAGTCAGGACCTGTTCCATCGAACTTTATAATGATATGGGTATCAAATGAAAGAGCTTGATGAGCGCAACACAATGCTGATCTGATGATGGAGTCAGGACCTGTTCCATGGAACTTTTTAATGATATGGGTATCAAATGAAAGGGTTTGATGAGCGAAACACAATTCTGATCTGATGATGGAGTCAGGACCTGCTCCATGGAACTTTTTAATAATATGGGTATCAAATGAAAGGGCTTGATGAGCGCAACACAATAGATAGAAAAGATAGAAAATACTTTATTGCACACCACATAATACAAGAAAACAATACAAAAATTAAGCTAACTTAAATATAATAGGTATACAATCGGCGGTCTTATCGCTAAAAAGCGATCTCTACCAGACAACCTGTGGATGGATAATGGACAATTTAAAAATAATATGGGGCATAGCTATATAAAATATACTAATATTAAACACACATTATACTAATTATGTAGGGAGGTAATAGAAACAACTAAAAGAACGTAATGGATTTCTATATGTGAAGGAGCATAATAAACCAGTATACGTACATACAAACAATACACATTTATACACATAAGTACATAATAAAATAATGGAAGATTAGAAAGATAAGGAATATGACAGATATTAATGATAAATTTATAGCCTTGTTATACTCAACGGCTGAGAAAACGTGATGCCAAGTCAGCGACAACAGGACAAATAGTATTCCTTCAACATAGATTTAAAAGAGGAAATAGTTTTTGCATGTCTGATAGCAACAGGCAGTTCGTTCCACAGAGTAACGGCCTGCACTGTAAAAGAGTTATTATAGTAGGAGGAGAAGTGGACAGGTGTTTTAAGCTGAAGAGTGTCAGCTGAGCGCAAGGGGCGAGCGTGATCATCATGAAGATATTGAAATCGTTCTTTAAGATAAGGTGGAGAACAGGGGTTGAACAGAACATTGTATAGTAAGCTGAGGATGTGACAGTTACGACGATAGCGTATAGGTAACCACTTAAGCTTACTGCGAAACTCGGAAACATGATCATACTTGCGAAGGCCAAATACGAATGCTGATCTGATGATGGAGTCAGGACCTGTTCCATGGAACTTTTTAATGATATGGGTATCAAATTAAAGGGCTTGATGAGCGCAACACAATGCTGATCTGATGATGGAGTCAGGACCTGTTCCCTGGAACTTTTTAATGATATGGGTATCAAATGAAAGGGCTTGATGACCGAAACACAATGCTGATCTGATGATGGAGTCAGGACCTGTTCCATCGAACTTTATAATGATATGGGTATCAAATGAAAGAGCTTGATGAGCGCAACACAATGCTGATCTGATGATGGAGTCAGGACCTGTTCCATGGAACTTTTTAATGATATGGGTATCAAATGAAAGGGTTTGATGAGCGAAACACAATGCTGATCTGATGATGGAGTCAGGACCTGCTCCATGGAACATTTTAATAATATGAGTATCAAATGAAAGGGTTTGATGAGCGCAACACAATGCTGATCTGATGATGGAGTCAGGACCTGTTCCATGGAACTCTTTAATGATATGGGTATCAAATTAAAGGGCTTGATGAGCGCAACACAATGCTGATCTGATAATGGAGTCAGGACCTGTTCCATGGAATTTTTTAATGATATGGGTATTAAATGAAAGGGTTTTATGAGCGAAACACAATGCTGATCTGATGATGGAGTCAGGACCTGGTTCATGGAACTTTTTAATCATATGGGTATCAAATGAAAGGGCTTGATGAGCAAAACATAATGCTGATCTGATGATGGAGTTATGACCTGTTCCATGGAACTTTTAATGATAATATGGGCATCAAATGAAAGGGCTTGATGAACAAAACACAATGCTGATCTGATGATGGAGTCAGGACCTGTTCCCTGGAACTTTACAATGATATGGGTATCAAATGAAAGGGCTTGATGAGCGAAACACAAAGCTGGGTCGGGGTTTACTTTGACTTTGATTCTTGATTTTGACTTTCACTTTGATTCTTGATTCTTGATATTCAATTTTAGTTTCTCTATTCTCGGATCTCGGATTCTTGATTTTCGATTTTCGAGTCTCAATTCTTGATTATCGGATCTTGGATATCGGGTTCTTGATTCTTGATTTTGATTCTTGATTTTCAATTTTCGATTATCGATTCTCGGATCTTGTATCTCGGATTCTTAATTCTTGATTTTTAATTTTTTAATTTTTGATTTGTGATTCTTGATTCTTGTTTCTCATTTCTCGATTCTCGGATCTCGGATTTTCATTTTGATTTTTATTTCTTGATTTTGATTTTAAAATTAAAATCAAGATTAAAAATGAAAAATCAAACATCAAAAATCGAAGTCAAAAGTAAATCCTAACCCGGCTTTGTGTTTCGCGCATAAAACCCTTTCATTTGATACCCATATCATTATAAAGTTCCATGGAACAGGTCCTGATTCCATCATCAGATCAGCATTGTGTTTTGCTCATTAAACCCTTTCATTTGATACCCATATCATTATAAAGTTCGATGGAACAGGTCCTGACTCCATCATTAGATCAGCATTGTGTTGCGCTCATCAAGTCCTTTCATTTGATACCCATATCATTAAAAAGTTCCATGAAGCAGGTCCTGACTCCATCATCAGATCAGAATTGTGTTTCGCTCATCAAACCCTTTCATTTGATACCCATATCATTAAAAAGTTCCATGGAACAGGTCCTGACTCCATCATCAGATCAGCATTGTGTTGCGCTCATCAAGCCCTTTCATTTGATACCCATATTATTAAAAAGTTCCATGGAGCAGGTCCTGACTCCATCATCAGATCAGAATTGTGTTTCGCTCATCAAACCCTTTCATTTGATACCCATATCATTAAAAAGTTCCATGGAACAGGTCCTGACTCCATCATCAGATCAGCATTGTGTTGCGCTCATCAAGCCCTTTCATTTGATACCCATATCATTAAAAAGTTCCATGGAGCAGGTCCTGGCTCCATCATCAGATCAGCATTGTGTTGCGCTCATCAAGCCCTGTCATTTGATACCCATATCATTAAAAAGTTCCATGGAACAGGTCCTGACTCCATCATCAGATGAGCTAGCTGTCACCATATTATTTCATTGTAGTCGGAACTTGACTGACATGCTGAGATCCAAGTTTCAACTCAATCGGACTATTTACTGAAGAGTTCTGTTGAAAAGCTCCTGACTCCATCAGATCAGCACAATATGGTTTATGGGACAAAAAAACAAACATTTCTTTTTTGTAATTATTTGTATTCAAAGTGTAACTAACCCGACTTTGTTTTGTGTTATACCTATAGGTACCTACCTAAGTACCTACCCAAAAAGTATTTTTACTATCTCAAATAAATCAATCACATGAAAATTACCAAAACCGTTTAGTCTAAGAAACGGAGCGCTGTTCATTGGGTGTTAGAATTTAGCAACTTTTGTCCCTCCGAGCGCTGATTTTGTCGAGTGCGAAATTGTATAATGGCTCTTAATACTCAGTAAAACTCGTATTAACAGGCTTAGTGTCCATGACGCATCTCCTTCAGTGACCGCAAATCCGGGACAGGGAACGTGTTACACATTACATTTTTTTTGAAACTAAAAATCTTTTGCACTTTCAGATCGAAAGTAAAGCCACAATCCAGGAACAAAATGTCCAGCATTATTACATAAAATCACGTCTCTTTCCCACAGGTGTAGGCAGAGACCACGGACATCCACTTGCTACGATCCTGACACCTCTTTCGCCAGCATTATTTATTTATTTAATACCACTCGACCATCACAGCAAACATACAAACACTTGATCCGACCTCAACTTGACACAGAGACATCGCTTTGTCAACAGAACTAGCTGTTGTTTTTATCGTCTGTGTCAATACGAAGTTCTGTCTTACCTTACCCTAATCAAATACTACTTAGACGGATTGAGCCCCGCACAATACTCACCGTATTTGCTCAAACAAATCTACGTAAAGGGGATTCTTTGAATGAATGAAACTCATCATTCATTCATTCAAATTCGGAAAACGAAATAGCAAAGGTGAATTGCTAGAGTGATTTGTACTAGCTTTCGCAGCTATACTCATCTGGTTTTTAATTTAAGTAACTGACTAGCCTCTTAGCTCACTTGGTAGTAGCTCTGCCTTCTGCGCTGTAGGTCGTGGGTTCGATTCCAGGACAAACATTTGTGTGTAGATGTTTTTCTGTGTCTGGGTGTTATCAACACCCAGACACAGAAAATCAAATTCAAATGACAGGAATCAAAAACATAGGTACTTATAATACTTTATAACACCGTGTTTTAAAGTATTATAAGTACCTATGTTTTACAGGGTTGGTGGCGGTGCCATGTGAAGGTCGTGGATTCGAATCCTTGCATCAACACGAGCTCTAAACGGTGAAGGTAAACATCGTAAGGAAAACCTCGGCTTATTCAGTCCCACACGTATTGACCAGTCTTTCCTGTTTATACGGCCGGTTAAGCTGAGAGGATGGTGTAGGTGCTGGTCAAGCCTACTCTATTTAAAACAATAAGTGTAGGCAAAGATTGCTTCTTGACACTGTTATCATCTATTAAAAATGTAAAGGCCTAAGTTTTTCTATCACGAAAGAAGACAAGTAGAATCCCTTGACTTTTGGCTTGACTTAGGTTATCCTAAAAGCCAAAGTAAGTACCTAACAATAAAAGTAATGGACCGTGCTGACCGAGTGATTTAGTGCCTCAGCTTTCGACATAAATGTATACAACACGGTAAAGGAAAACATCGTGAAGAAATCAGTTAGCTTTATAAAGCGTCGATGGGCTTGCAACCTGTCAAGTATGGAATGTTAACTTCTGCAAAATTTGGGTATGTATCTATCAAATACGTATTTGGACACACCTTTTACATAGACCCTTTAGGCGCAGGCCAGATAGAAGAGACGGGGCGCAGACATTTGTCTCTTCCGCGTCCCATACAAAATGTGACGGCGCGGCGCCCCGTCTCTTCTGTATGTTTTGCGGCGCGACGCTTCTATACATTTTCTATGAAAGGGACGCGGAAGAGACATTCATGTCTGCGACGCGCCCTCGTCTTACGTCTTTTTTGTATGTCCCGCGCCTTAGACTTTTTCAAAAAATGCCTAAATATCTGAAAGAATAAGTCTACAGTGATCTCAGAGGTTTTGTTGAAATACCTATTGACATTCTGTTTTCTCTGAAGAGCTGTTGTAAGAAACAAGACATAAATATCAAAGTAATAAGATGTCTAGTCTAAGCCATCAAACAGAAAATGATTCAATACTTCTTATAAAAGTACCTCAGCAAGTTATTTCACTTGTTGAACGAAAGTCAATATTTATTGTATAATACCAATAAAGGTATTGTTTATTTTTATTTTATTTGTTTATTCGCTATCAGGGTCGGTTGTGGTAGAATTTCAACCGCATTTCCTGAGCTTGGTATTATTTTCTTGGGCACAAGCTGTAAGGCCCGAGCGTTTTCATCATCATCATCACAGCCCACTGTTGGGTATAGGTCTCCTTTTTAGCACGTCATTCTCATGCCCACATTTTGCAGAAGTTAGCATTCCATATGTGACAGTTTGCTAGCCCATCGATGCTATTCGAAAGCTAACTCGTTTCTTCGCGATGTTTTCCTTCATCATTTAGCGCTCGTGTTAGTGAGAATTTAAATTTTTCGAAACGAAAAATCCATTGATGCATGCCCGGGTTCAAACCTGCGACCTTCGGATCGAAAGTCGAGGCACTTACCCACTCGGCCAATACTGCTCTTTCTTTTTTACGAAAAATTGAATCCACAAAAATCACTGAAACATCTTTTGAAGAATTAAGACATCGTATCTTCATATATTTTTTTTTACTAAACAATACTAAAATATTTGAAGAATATATATGAACTAGCAGCGCCCTTGCGGCGTTGCCCCCGTAGTGATGGTTTATAGTGATGATGATGATGAAAAGTAGCCTATAACCTTCGACAAGAGTTTAGCTATCACATGCAAACATAACTTTTGTAAATCCGACTGGTAGTTCCTGAAATTAGCGCGTTCAAACAAACAAACTCTTCCGCTTTATTATATTATAGTTTAGATGTAATCCTCTCAGTAAATTAAACATTTTAACTTGCACCAAACAAGTTCTACAAGAAAGTACTAGGTACCCTGCGGTCCTGCGGTATAAAATTGAAAATTTATGAAACAACAGATTTCGTTGTTAGCTCGGGGCTTTGTTGCGTATATCTAAGGTATATCTTGGAGCAGGTAATATGTTAAGTTTTTCCCTTACATTGTTACTAAGATACGAAGGTTTTAAAAAAAATTCAGCCGTGACATGGTAGGTCGTTATCAAAAGCGATATCAATAAATGAATGAATGAATATATTATTAAGAAGATGAAGATTCACCGGATGAATCGAAACATTGTCGGTATCTAAATCGACGACATTTTTACGTGAGTAATTCCCGTGTGTTAAATAATGAATGAAAATAATTTATTGTTAGTACACAATTACAAAATAAACTTATGAACTAGTAAATCTTAGCAATAAATTGTACAATAGGCGGTCTTATCGCTAAGAAGCGATCTTTTCCAGACAACCTTTGGATGAAATCAAAATTAGGATATTGGTGTCATAGAGATAAGATAATATGGCTAAGGGGGCTTCCCCCCTAGCCATATTACACTATCTATCGTCGCTGTAGAATAGAAACACTTCAAAATGTATAGGATTTGACGTTTCAAGTAGATGAGTCACGTGGTCAGAACGTCAATTCCTATACAATTTGAAGTGTTCTATTCTACAGCGACGATAGATCGTGTAATATGGCTAGGGCCCAAGGATCAGCGATCACAATCAGGAATCACAATATGGATTGCAATATGCCATTCTTGTTCGGTTTGGGTTCAATTTCATCCAGGACAAACATTTGTGTGATGAACATAGATGTTTGTTCTGTGTCTGGGTGTTGTAATAATGTAGATCACTTACATACATAGAAACGCGCGATCTACATAACACTGTGACTTGACAGTCAGCCGGGTAAAAAAGCCGATTTATCAACTTTTTTGGCTGATCGTACGTACAACCGTCGATTTGTACGCCAAAGCATCGATCAGCTGGTGTAGAGCAAATGGAGAGGAAATCATGCAAATACGTGCTCGATGCGGAAATTGAATCCTTGGCTTGCCACTAGGGGGCGCTGATGTGTTTATAAGAGGAAACACATCTTGCTATACTGTTGTCTTAAGAAAAAAGGCAGCAATGTTTTTTTTTGTTCCACATAGGTAAATCCAGAGCTTTGGTTAGCTTTTTCCTAAAATATTTCCTATACTTAGGGTAAATCAGTGAAACTAAATTCTAGCATAAATTCAAAATTATTTACAACTTACAAAGGATTTTAACGACCAAAAGATGTGAAAAAATATCTGCCGTGCCTAAAAAAAATATACTTAATGATATATTTTTTAGGTGTCCTTTGTGACAGTGTTAGAACACAATCACTAAGATGTTTTTGGTTTTTGTAAAATTTGTTTTCCAAAAAAAAAATAAAAGAAATACTTACCATCATCTATTTAAAAACAATCTTTCAATGTGCTCATCATCATCTACAATTGACTAGCCTCTAAGCGCTGTAGGTCATAGGTTCGATTCCCACTCTGAGATGACATTGATGTTTGTGTGTCTATTGTTATAAAGTAGGTATTATAAAATGTATTTACAAAATATATAAGTATTCTATCAGTTATCTGGTTCCCATAGTAGAAATTTGCTTAGTTAGGGGCTAGATGGCGCTGTGTGAAATATCCACCATTATTTATTTATTTAACTTTCCCATTTGCGGCTTGCTTTGCTCGCCGCATACTATTACTATCGCTTACGTCAAACACTAGTAATAAAAGGTTCAAATTTATTTATTACTGAGCTCTTGACAAAGCAGGAGTTAATCCGGGCATAAATAAGCATAATGCGCGAAGATTAGCCTCAACGGAAGGATTAAGCTGTGGGTTTACTTTGGCCTAGTGGTTTTTTAGGTTTTTTTAAGTCATGTTAGCCTGGTAGGATTTACTCTTGACTTTTGATGTATTAAGTTCTCTTTTGAATAATGCAGAGTAGGATTACTTTTCATAAAAAACGCTTTAACGTAAGTTCTTAGCGATGAAAAAATGTAAGAAAACTCGCATCTCAGTTAGCTCTGTACTTATTGACTACTAGCTGCTGCCCGCAGCTTCGTTCGCGTGGTATCCGGATTAAAAGTAGCTTATGTTACTCTCCAGCCCTCCAACTATCTCCACACAAAAAATCACGGAAATCCGTCACTCTGTTTTGATGTGAAAGCAGGACAAATAAACAAACAAATAAACACACTTTCACATTTATAATATAAGATCCTCTGAAAATGTCTTAGGGTTACTCAGAGGCACGTCCAAATTCATATTCGGTACATGCCCATACTTTATAGAAGTTAGCATTCCATACGTGACAGGTTGCAAGCCCATCGTCACTTAATAGAATTCTAATTTACGAATAATCCATATGAAATTAAACAAAGCCCACCTCATCAGTAACAATTATAAAAAAGCCTTTGAAAATATCACCTTTAAAATAATTACTTTAGAAAGTTTTTGATAAAAGAAATAACGAGTTCAAAATCCCAGTCAAAAACATTAGAAAATGAGACGCGTGAATAATTAAATTCTATCCTTTGAAATTTATATAAAACCTAAGATAATTTAATGAAAATTAATTTCTAGAATTCTTCATAAGTAACGTTATAATAGAATCTTCGTTTCAAAGATAGTTTTAATTAACCCTGAGGGATTTTATCGTAACACCTTTGCTAAGTGTAGACAACTAAGGCTGGATTCGACTAAAAGTCATCTTACTCCCGAGTAACTAGCCGACATAATTCGAAATACAATTGTTTAGAAAGCGCAAACGAACATTATTATATGCATACAAATTATCCTGGTTATAAGATAATAACTTTGCAATGTCAAAATATTCAAACAAACAGTAGTTTACTCTCGAGTAAAAACTTAATACAGTTTGGTCGAATCCAGCCTTAGTTCTCTAATGTTACTACTACATATTATAAGATGCGAAAATTTTGAATCAATGAATGAAATGAATGTCTGTTACTCAATCAAGCCAGAACGGCTATATGGATGGAACTTAGAATACACATAGTTTATAATTTGACACATAGGCTACTTTTTATCTGGGTGTCCTACCACGCGAGCGAAGTCATGGGCGGAAACTAGCATTTTATAAAATTAAATGCTCTAATAGTAGATGTCGGTAACAAATCTGCCAGGCTGAAGTAGGATTGGGCTGGCCACGTGAGCCGGATGCAGACAGATAGGTGGGCCCATATATCTACCTCTTGGGTTCCAATCGACGGACGGGCGGCGCGGCGTCGGGGTCGGCCGAAAAAACGTTGGCGGGACGATCTTGTCACTTTCGACGTAAGATGGTGGGACTCGGCGAAGGATAGGTACAGTAAAGAAGAGTTTGGGGGAGACCTTTAACAGGGAAACAGGTTGAAGAAAAAAATGCTCGACTCGATAAAGATTCAATTGAGTTTTGATACGAATGCACAAAACGATTTAATCGATCGATCCAGGCACGTTTCAAAAATAAACAAATATTGCCACTCAATCCGCTAGAATATTGCCACTCAATCCGCTGGTGCTTTTTCAACATTTTGTACTTTTTCCGTGCTTCTCTGCTATTTTATACCATCGGCGTCGCGTGAATTATTAAAAGAGCTAAAAGTGCCTTTGAAGGAAGTTAAAACATCGATAGATTTACTCAAATTTTATCGATTTTTTTGTCGTATTGGCAAAAAAGCACACAGCTCATCCGATCCGAGCTCATTGACTTGGGACATAGACATACACCCAAATACTGAACCGCTACTTTGTTTAAGTGGTGCTTATCTTTGACAATAACTGTCATTTTTGTATACGTTCTGAAGAAAAAGAACGTCTCAAATAGCGTTTCCGAATTCGGGCAAGATAAAACATTCGCGCAAAACCGTTCTGTGTGGCATCCTCACACACATTTTTAGCTCTAGCGACCAGAAGAAAGAAAGAAAATATGTAAGTATTTTATGTTAATTCAGCAAAACTATATTATATAAATACTAAAACTAAATAGAGTGTGTTACGGGTGCTTTAACCAGACAATATTATTAACTGGGATGACCAAATGAAGATTCCTACGGAAAGTCCCTGAGATGTAAACATGAGATGTAAACCTTTGACGTAGGTACAACCAAACAAAATATTATAATAAAATGATGTTGTCGTATCGATGTTATGTATTTAACATAATAAAAACCATCGATATACAACTATCGATAGATTTCTCATTACTAATAAAATTATATTAGATTGATATCGAAAAAAGTTTTCAAATATAATATTCTCAGTTTCGCCTTGGTGTCAAATGTGCTAATTTATTTATACTAAAAACGACAAAGAGAATAATTCGACTTTTGAAAAGTTATATTTGAGAAAGTACTTTAGAAAAAGTAGTGTTCTGTGCTTAAACATAATAAACATACCTATCCAACCAATAATTTGTATTTAATATCTTAAATGGCCAAGAACATAAATGAAAGTCTACTATGAGTCTGAGCACGAGAACTGTAACGCATTAGAAACGTCGGGAAATAATAAAATAAGGTAATTACGCGATAAAGTCCCGTTATTTCGTTTAAATTATGTCTACTGATCGCGAAAATCTAAAATGTGCTAGTCTACAACGGTTATGAAGATTTCAGTGACAACTTGAGCGATTTAGCGTTGTATGTTTCAGTAAATGTTTGTTGGAGCATAACTTTCAAACCGTTAATCCAATCTGCATTAAACTTGGTAGGCTCTGGCTGTGCTATAAAGGTTCGCTGGGAAGTAAATAATCGGTGGAGGGGTTGTAAAGATATTAGCTTCCCAAGGGGATAAAAGACGAAAGATAATCTGTTACCATGGTGCTTGTTAAAATGATCTCAAAATACAATTTGCGATTCTCATGTAAGTGGACCAATAGCCAAAGTCAAAGTCAAATTCATTTTACTCCAATAGGATTACATAGTTTACCACTTTGAAACGTCTTAAAAGCTAGGTGATTCTACTTCTGTTCCGTCTCGACCAAGACCGTGAAGAGCCAGGGCAACAAACACGGTTTGGGGCCTAACTTTCTTTTCGGTGATACACTTTTTGTATTATTTTTATTTTTAGTCTTAAAAGCGCTGACACAATACCTCTGAAAATTTACCTAAAATTCTGCTTTAATGCAAAATATTATGGTAAAACTCAGTACCCAACAAAAAGTCATAAAACAAAAGCTATTGCAGCTTACAGAAACTTCATCACAAACCGTCCACCGCACGACAAAAAGCGCAAAAAAATCAGCTATTTTTCCGTTGTCATAGACGCTTTTTTTTTTGTAAGCGCACCTGCCAAATAGGCAGGTGTTGTGTTGTCTTTTTTTAAGCTTTTATGATAGGCGTCAGAGATTGGGGTAGTTTGAAAAGGCTGGTGAATAGGACTTTGAACTTTTTAGATTTACGTCATGCTAGATTTATTCGCTGGCTATACTTGTTATTATGGTAGCAAGTCATGTGGTCAGAAGTCATTGTAGTAGCCGCGGCTTAGTCAGCCCCACACGTATTGACCATGTCTTTCTTATGGATATGGTCGGTTAAGCTGAGAGGATGGTTTAGGTGCTGGGCAAGCCTAATTCATCTCAACATTGTAACAGGCACTACAGTGTCCCGTCTATGCAAAAGATTGTCTCCTGGCACTGTATAAATTAGTGTTGAGTATGACGTGACTGACGCGGCTCTTTTGTCCCGTACAAAATTCAACTTTTTTTGATCGGCTCAACTTCTAAAAATGTCAAGCTTCAATTCAAATGTTATGTGACCGTACCGTACACAATATGACAAAATAAAAAAATGACGTTACTCTTTCCTCAAGCTTCATTCAATCTTCAATAACACCTCGCTTGACAATGACAAGAAAGAATTCTGAACTGATCGGACAGATTGTCATATGAGAATGAGTGAGTAGTCCGCTGATGAACAGTCAATTGAAAATTACCGGCTCAAATAAACCGGCTCACGGTACCGGCTCAAAATCATAATGAACCTACTCTGACAAAAGTCAATCTAAAATCATGTCATACCCAACATTAGTATAAATCATCTTAGCAAAGGTGTAAAGGCCTAAGTTTTTTATAGTAGCAAACAGCGTATGGTTTCACAACTAGACAGAAGCCAGCTCTTTTTCAGCATACGGACAATGTTTTAGTTTTAAGTATGAGTACCTATGCTTAGTTTAAAGCAGTGATTCCCAAAGTGGTCCAGGTGGACCCCCAGGGGTCCACGGGAGACTCGAAAGGGGTCCATGTTGGCGAGAAACAAAAATGGGGGTGCACAAGTTTTTTGGGTTTATGGTAGAAAGGTAGCGAGGTAGTCCATGAGAAAAAAAAGTTTGGGAATTACTGGTTTAAAGTCTTGTTATTTTACGAGTAGTTTTGTTAAATAAACATGTTTGCTTTTTCTTTTCTTTTCTCTTTGAACTAAATTCGATTTTTATAGTAAATTCAATTGCAAAATCACTGATCAAAAAGTCAAAATGTCTTAAAATATGATTAACCATTTTACATGTGGACTTATTATATGTATGTCCCGGTCCCGACTAATCGCGTTTCTTTTTAATAACCTATAAAGTGTCCCACACCGTTGGGAAAAGGTCTCCCCCATCTCTTTTCACTTCTTGCGATTACCTACCGCCTCCAACCACTCTTCCTTGAAGACATCTATATCTCACTTTCACTTTCCCGTGTGTTAAATAATGACATCTATATCGTCATGCCAGCGTATAGTGCACCGCAAACTTTATGGCTGCTGAAGTGCGCGGCAGATTCGACTTTGTGCAAGTATTGCGCAGGCCGCCATAAAGTTTGCGGCGCACTCTACAGACATGACAATAATCGACAACGTCGTGAATTCGACGTCGTAATTCGCGAAGTTTTCCAACAAGGTTTATAAGATGTATGTTGTGAAAGCAAAATTAAAATTAAATTGCATTGCAACGAGATTCCTACCTAGTTAACAAAGTTCATTTGGCACAGTGCCCAATGCACTGTGCATTCCATGTTGAACGACCAAAGCGAAAATGGAAATAAATGTTGAAACAATACGGATTAAGTTAATTGATTAATATATCTAGCATTAGTAAAGTGTCGAGGATCGTAAAGTTTTGAAAGAGTGAGAGGGATGTGTTGTCGGTGCAGTGATTCCTCTTTTAAAGGGTCAGCAGCGCGAGCGTGACTCCTCTGGTGTCGCAGGCGTCCATAGGCTACGGTAACCGCTTACCATCAGGTGGGCCGTATGCTTTGCTACCTTAGTAGTTGAATAGCATTTAATGGTTGAAAATAATAAATATTGACTAATGATTGACCTCTCAGCTAAGTTGATGGTAGCTCTATCTACCTTCTTCACTGTAGGTCGTACATAGGTTCAATTTCCACCCCAAACAAAATTATGTCTGATGAACATAGGTGTTTGTTCTGTCTGGGTGTCATAAAGTATTATAAGTATGTGGTAACAAAAATATGTAAATATTCTCTATTAGTTTTTTGGTGCCCATATGACAAGCTTTGCTAGAAGCTTTGTATATAGGCCTAAGTGGTACATAACCTTCATTTTTGCTTGGTAATAATATACTTACTACAGTGTGGACAAAAGCTATTTTTGTATAACTTTATTTGCTCTCTGATGAAACATTTTTTTCTTGTATTCATATTCCCACACCTAATCTCCATTTTCCGCGCTATTTCCCAAAACTTACTAAAATTTTCACGAAAAATCTTGTTAGCCACTTTTCTTTCGTATCATGTGAAACCATGCATATTAAATAAAATAATTTGCGTTATTTCTGCCCACTTGTTTGTACTCGTATTTTGAATTTTTATTGCTAACTAGCTGCTGCCCGCGGCTTCGCTCGCGTGGTCCCCAAATAAAAAGTAGCCTATGTTACTCTCCAGCCCTCCAACTATCTCCATACAAAAAATCACGTCAATCCGTCGCTCTGTTTTGACGTGAAAGCAGGACAAATAAACAAACAAATAAATACACGTTCACATTTATAATATGGGTACGGATACAATGTTGGACTGCAATCTTTCCTAGATTGTTGAGGATCAAAAAAGTTTGTGAACTTATTTCCGAAGAATATAATCATTTCATTGAAAGTGAAAGGTCTTAAGGTCTGCGCTCACTGCGCAGTATCATAAGCGGGCCGAGCCATGACCGAGCCCGTCACGAAAATAGCACCTTACACACTAAGACCGTATCATACTAGGACCGTCGCATAACCGTTTTGCGAAGCGTAATCTGCCCACCCGAGCCTATAACACAGTAATAGACATTTTGTTGGTTTTATGCTAAATACACAATTATTCTGAAAGCCCATTTTAAAACTTATCACTCAATTTTTTTGTAAATATAGAGCGTTTACAAGCTAAACCACACTAAAATACATATTTCACACAGTTCGTTGTGAAATAAAAAATAAAAAATAAATTGATTAAAAAAATCCATAGTCGTTATAGGATTTGAAGCCGAACCCGGACACACGCAGGAGCATTTCAACCGGGTGTTGCAACCGCTATTCCATCTGGTCGCACAGCAGAGTGCGTGAAATTACTGTTAAATTATTAATTATTTCACATTTAAACTGTAGTATTCTTACAATAATACCACATTTTAGTTAGTAAAATGACAGAAAAAATGATCGAAAACGCAGTAGTAAGAAAATTTAGTGCGTTAATAATAATGTGTTTTGAACGGATTTCACAAGAAAACTAATTGCAATAATAGGGGATATATCACTCTACTAGGTAGTACCAGGCCTGTCTCACTTCTCACTTTAGGTATTTATCGGACGTGCGCCGCCTGAGGCGGCGCGCGACATAGGTTGCCACTTGCCGCTCGCTCGGCTCGCGGACTAGACGCATTGTGCGTAATTATCGTGATCTCGTATACATCGTTTCTTGTGATTTTTGCACGATGACTAAATGATCTAATCCGTATAAAAGATACTGCTGTGTCTACGGGTGTCTAAACAAAAGGAAAAGCAATGAATGGACATTAACATTCCACAAAATTCCGGAAGATATTGAAAGGGTGGTAGGTACCTACCTACTAAGCTTTTCTATAATTTGTTGTAAGTACCTACCTATTTAAATAAATCATCAATAAATACCTAGGTAGGTACTTACTTTTACTCTGTAACTGTAGGTGCATAATGAAAACGAGATTTTATAGGTACCTATTCGATTCCTTTTTGATTGAATAGGTACCTGTTTACAAATAAACAAACATAATACACCTACAAAACTACCTACCTACAAAACTGTAGGTAGGTAGGTACCTACAGTTTTGTTTATTTACATATGTACCTAAAATTAACTTATCCATTAAGTAGGTACCTAACCTACTTAATATAATAATTGTAAGTGTTTAGAAGTTACATTACATTCATAGAGCCATGTTGGTCGAAGTGATTAGTACCTCAACTTTCGAGACGAAGGTCGTGGGTTCGAGTCCTGGCCGTGCATTAAATTGCAAATGTGATTGCAAACCTAACATTAAAAGGGTGATTATCGGATAACGGCTCCCGGTCTAGTTGTGTGATGATGATGATTGTGTGTGTCTGATCGATGTCTAGGTAGGTATGAAGGTATAGATATTTTGAAATGCAATTGTTTACAAAACGAACGAGATAATAATGTATCTACCTACTTCACCTACCTACGTACAATACGTAGTACCTACTTAGGGAGTGTACACACTGCGTTTTCTGCAGCGCGTTTTTGAGCTGCGCGTTTGTATCGATACAAACGCGCGTTCGCAACGCGTATTTTTCCATACAAAAGCGAACCGGGAGGGGCTGCGCGGGGGGCTGCGCGTTCGCATCGCGTTCGAATCGCGTTTGTATCGATACAAACGCGCGTTCGCAACGCGTATTTTTCCATACAAAAGCGAACCGGGAGGGGCTGCGCGGGGGGCTGCGCGTTCGCATCGCGTTCGAATCGCGTTTGTATCGATACAAACGCGCTGCAAAAAACGCAATGTGTACACTCCCTTACTATTATCGATCGAGCGAGCGAAGCGAGCGAAGATCTTAGTGGTAAGTTGGGCGATTTTGCTTTGTATGTTTGTATGTTTGTATGTTTGTATGTTTGTATGTTTGTATGTTTGTATGTTTGTATGTTTGTATGTTTGTATGTTTGTATGTTTGTATGTTTGTATGTTTGTATGTTTGTATGTTTGTATGTTTGTATGTTTGTATGTTTCACGAATTGTTGTTCGAGCATAACTGTCGAACCGTTTATCCAATCTGCATGAAACTTGGTAGGTCAATAGGTTGTGGTAAGGAAATTTACGGTGGAGCATATGATCTTAATCGATGAAGGGGTTTTGAAGATATTGGGTTCCCAAGGGGGTAAAAAATTATGAAAGTTACACAAATATATTGAGTGGGGTGTCATACGAAAGGGCTTATTTTGTACATTCCAAAATGGTTTTTATTTTTAGTCTAGGATGTATAGTTTTTGAAATACGACCATAGACCAAAAACTACGAAACCAGAGCTGCAAGAGCTCCCGTTTCATAGAGTTTCGATGTCTTCGTAGCTCATTGACTGGTCGGTCTTAAAAAGAGAGTGGCATCGTTGCGGTTTGGTTTGCAATGATTTTAGATGCTACTTGATTTATTTTCATGATAAAAAAATTTTTGATAAAAAATGAAAATAATTGGGGTAAAAAAATTGAAGTAAACAAATATATTGAGTGCGGTGTCAAATGAAAGGTCTTTATTTGTACATTCTAAAATAGTTATTATTTTTATTCTAGGACGTATACTTTTAAAAATATATGAAATAAATTAAAAATTAGACACGACATTATGTATTGCATGCATGCTAGTATTTTTTACCATGAAGAGCTAGCGCAATAGGCATACCCGGCAGTAGTAGCACTTGAAATTATAGGGGTAGTCAGAAGAAAGTCCAAATGTTGGCCATCTACGGTGCGCGAGATCTCCAGTTCGGGGCGAACTACTAGTTTATTCTGTGGTAACGGTAGATTAAATTATATTTAGGCCTACTTATTTTAGAACTTAAGTAGGTACTGTTTTTGTGACAGATAAAATAAATTAATTTATTTGTGTTGTCGCAAGCGAAAATTCGACAACCCTTACGAGTCGCGTCACACCGCGCCAGACAGTGACACAGTTACGCATTAGAGCAGGATGGGAATGTTTAGGCAAATATCTCGATAGGTAATAGGCCCATAGGCGAGTTGAATTGCACTTTATAGCTTCGCCGCGAGAGTCTCTATTTAAACAAATTTACTCGCGAAGTGACCCTTCTGTACGTAGTACTAGTATTCTGTGGTAGTACTATAAAATGGCTATAACTGTTATGTTTTGAAGAAAAAATAAAGTAAAAACGTTAAGAAATATAGTTTACTAGCAGTGCCATCGTAGCGTTGCCCCCATAGTGATGGTATATGGTGATCATGATGATGATTGTTAGAATTGTACATCAAATATACTAGTAGCGACATCTGTTAACAGATAGGTGTGTCAATTGTTTATGGTCACTAGTGTTCTATGTTCGTTCATCATAATGATTGATTGTCTATGGATGTATGTATGTAGGCTGTCAATTCAATAAATTCCTTCTGTTCGTTACAACGAAACCAAACGGTCGTTTTATTAGGTTTTGGGCCCAGTATGCCTTCTAGTTCGATAAAAGTTAACAAGTATAAAGTGTTTTTAGCTAGCATAGGCGTGGCGATAAAAGTTATAGAGAACTGTGTCGAGTTACGAGTGTAATAATCCGTAATAGTGGTCGACAAGACAAAATGGCTTCGAACTCATTTTTGACCAACGTTCCAAAGTTGAAGGGGCGAGAAAATTATCACGAATGGGCGTTTGCCGTGGAAAATTTGCTAGTCCTGGAAGGTATGGCAAATTGCATCAAGCAAGAAAGCTCAGGCGCAGCCACAGAAGAGGCAAAAGCAAAAGCCAAGATAGTTCTAACCATCGACCCGTCGTTGTACGTTCACATAAAAGAAGCAACAACTCCTAAACATTTGTGGCAGAAGTTAAAATCTATGTTTGATGATTCTGGATTCTCCCGAAGAATTTCCCTACTGCGTAATCTAATATCAATTCGACTGGACAATTGTGATTCGATGACTGCCTATATTACGCAAATAATTGAAACAGGCCAGAAGTTATCAGGAACAGGATTTTCTGTAGATGACGAGTGGATCGGCTGTTTACTGTTGGCAGGATTACCAGAAAAATACTTTCCAATGATTATGGCGATAGAACATTCTGGAATCGCCATAACATCTGACGTCGTGAAAACAAAGTTGATCGATTTGACAGGAAATGAATCCGAGGCAGGGAGTGCTTTTTTCAACAGAGGGCAACACAATCGCCGTTCCCAAAGTTTGAAAGTTGGCAGCCATGGAAAGAATGACAGCTCAAATCATCATGGTGGCTCGGGTGGATTATCTATGGCCAGTTCGAAAGTAAACAAGATCGCCGACAAATCTCACGTAAAATGTTTTCGTTGCAAGCAGTTTGGACATTATAAATCTCAGTGCAAATCGAATAATCCAGAGCAAATAAAGAAGACAAATGCTTTTTCTGCAGTTTTCCTGAGTGGAAATTATAGTAAACAAGATTTTTATTTGGATAGCGGCGCAAGCGTTCACATGGTGGCCGATGTAAACATGATGAAAAATGCAACATATCAACCAAGTATCAAGGAGATAATAGCAGCAAATCAGAGTGCTATGCCAGTGTTATGCTCGGGTGATGTGGACATCCTGACAGTCACTCCAAGTTGCAAATTTGAGGTTACTCTGAAAGATGCGATATGCGTGCCGAATATCACCACGAATTTGATATCGATAAGTCAACTAATCAAAAATGGTAACCGAGTGGACTTCAAAGGAAATTGTTGCAATGTTTACAACAAACAGAACAATTTGGTGGCTGTGGCAAATGTGATAGATGGTGTTTACAAGTTGATCACAGAACAAAAACAATGTTTGTTTACATCCTCTTCATCAGTGGCCAGCAGTGAAATATGGCACAGAAGGCTGGGCCACTTGAACATGAATGATCTGAATAAAATGAAGGATGGAGCAGTCGCAGGAATGTCATATACGGACAAGTCAGTTTACAACAAGAATACATGCACAGTGTGTTGTGAAGGAAAGCAGTCGCGCTTGCCATTTGGTCATGCAGGCACAAGGAGCAGTGAGCCGCTAGATACTGTTCATGCTGATGTGTGCGGCCCCATGGAGACTACTTCCATTGGCGGAGCAAGGTATTTCCTGATTTTTGTTGATGACTATACCCGTATGGCTTTTGTATATTTCCTTAAAGCAAAAAGTGAAGTCTTCATGCATTTTAAAGAATTTAAATCAATGGTAGAAAACCAACTGAGTAAAAAGATAAAGATATTTAGGACAGATAATGGCTTAGAGTTTTGTAGCAATGAGTTTGAGAGTTACTTGAAAGAAGCGGGCATTATTCACCAGAAAACCAATGCTTACACTCCTGAGCAGAATGGTTTGAGTGAACGCATTAATCGAACAATAGTCGAGCGAGCCCGTTGCTTATTATTTGACGCAGGATTAGATAAGAGATTTTGGGCAGAGGCAACCAACACTGCTGTCTATCTCAGAAATAGATCTATAGCATCAGGTCTAAATAATAAAACTCCTTATGAACTCTGGACAAGTAAAAAACCAGATTTAAGTCATGTCCGAATATTCGGCAGCCAGGTTATGGTTCATGTGCCGAAAGAGAAGCGGCTTAAGTGGGACAGTAAATCAAAGAAGCATATTCTTGTCGGTTTCTCTGAGAATGTCAAAGGCTATCGAGTATATGATCCTACTAAGCTACGTGTGACAACCAGCCGAGATGTAATTATCCAGGAAAGCACTGAAAGTAAATGCAGAATAGATAGTAGCATAACACTTTCAGTTGGGGATATTCAAACAGAAGAGTCAGGCAGTCAAATTAAGAGTGATGAAGAAATCAAAGATGAATCTAGTTTAGAATCAGTAGATCAGAGTTTTTCTTCAGAATCAGATTATCTTAATGCCTTGACTGATTTGGATTCTACGTTGCAGAATTCTGAGGAGCAACAGGAAGTAGAAGTACCATTACCACAAGAACAAATTATCCAGAAGCGAGTGAGAAAGCAGCCAGATCGTTATGGTTATACAAACCTGTGTATGACGTCGAGTCCAGAATTTTATAGTGATCCCATCAGCGTCCAAGAAGCTCTGAAGAGCCCGGATAGAGAAAAATGGATTGAGGCTATGAAGGACGAGCTGCAGGCATTCGAGGAAAATGAGGCGTGGGTTCCCGTGGATGAACTACCTTCGGACAAGACTCTAGTGCAGTGCAAGTGGGTGTTTAAGAGAAAGGTCAATAGTGATAATAGTGTGCGATATAGGGCGCGTTTAGTGGCCAGAGGCTTCACACAGAGGCCCGGAATTGACTATGATGAAACTTTTTCGCCCGTAGTGAGACATTCGACTCTAAAGTTACTATTTGCATTAACTGTACAGTTAGATTTCGATATCATCCATTTAGATGTGAAAACAGCTTTTTTGAATGGCTTTCTCAAAGAGGATATTTACATGCTTCAACCAGACATAAATTGTGATGGTAAAAAGGTTATTGTAAAATTAAATAAAGCAATTTATGGGTTGAAACAGTCATCCAGATCTTGGTATGAGAGAGTAGAGCAATGTTTACATGAATTAGAGTTCGAAAAGAGTAAATTAGAGCCATGTGTTTTCACAAAAATGAATGATAAAGTTAAAATTATCATTGCCTTATATGTTGATGATTTCTTTGTGTACTATAGTAGTAGTAGTAAGGAAGAAACTGAAAAATTAATTTCTGTATTGAGTTCTAAGTTTAAAATAAAGAATTTAGGTCAAGTTCAACAATGCCTAGGTATGAAAATTAAAATTGATAAAAAGGCTAATGTTATAACTTTAGATCAAGAGCAATATGTTGAGCAGTTATTGAGTAAATTTAATATGTTGGACTGTAAGACAGCTAGTACTCCGATGGAATGTAAATTAGAAATTGAAAATTCAGAAACTTAGATGATAAAAAGTAGCCTATATCCTTCCTCACAGAGTTTAGCTATCAAATGCAGAAATAAATTTTCAAATCCGACTGGTAGCTCCTGAGATTAGCGTGTTCAATGTTCAAACAAATTAACAAACAAACTTTTACGCTTTATTATTGGTTGGTACCTATAGATTATGTGTACTTTCACTCCACATTCAAGGTTTTATTAATATGTAACCTCTTCTGAATATTTTTATTGATTGTAGCTTCATCATTTTTCTCGAAATCGTGTTTTTGCTGTTACTACATTTTGATTTCGAGAGGGCAGTATTGTACCCGATGGGATTTTGACGTTTGATAATGTCACATAACGTGCGGAACGCATTAAGTTATGCTAGATGGGGGGGTTTTCCAATTCGAATAGATGGAATGAAAATTAAATTTTCTTACGCTCTCAATAAGTTTTTCGTTATCCATTTCAAAATTAGTTTCATTCAAACGAAACCCATAGCATAGAATAGCACATTATGTCATAAAGACTGCCAGTGTGCATGCTACTAGTAAGTTCAGAACATAGAGGTTTCAACCAAAGAAATAAGCGGCACGCGCTAAGAGAAAAAAAAAATGCTTTGTTTTTTTTTTTGCTAAGAATTTTGAATTATGATTAGGTAAGTACCTACCTAATAAAAATAGGAAAAGGTAACTAGGTGCATATAGGCCGTTTAGGAGCCGCTCCCATCGAAAGGCCGCCTAAGCCTTTCAACGGCCGAAAAGCGGCCCCTAGGGGCCGACCTGGCTACGCTACTAATATGTGTATTGACAGATGGGCGGGGATTAAAAATATAAAGGGGTGTCTGCACTACTAAAAAAAAATGTACTAGAACGAGTTGGGAAACTCAAAAACAAAATATTTCAGTTCATCAACTAATACTACTTTTTAGGGTTCCGTTGTCCTGACAAGAAACCCTAATAGTTTCGTTATGCCCGTCCGTCTGTATTTTTTAAGTATTATGTATAAGTATCATAACATAAGTCATCAATATCATAAGTTTTCTTACAATATATCAGTTAAAATTTATCTCAGAGTTTTAAAGATATTAGACTATGAACTATCCTTTATCCAGGGTGTGCGGACTGCAGACCGTACAATGTAAGTATTCATAGTAGATGTTCATTTCCAAAAGTACCTATCTAAATTATCGCATTGGATGTTTATCTGCAATGATAATTTAAATCTGTAGTAAATAAATAACTGAATAACTGAACAATACAATAACTTTTTTATTCTCAAAAACTTATTTTTAAATACGTCTCGACAACACTCTTTTCTACTCGTTTCTTTTTAAAAATAAAGGAATGTTTCCTTTAAGTAAAATACTGTATCTTAAAGATTTAAAGTAGTTTCCCTCCGGGCCCATTCATTTTTTCCACCTTGTATATGGAATTTAAATTTTTCTACTCGTACATCAACTCGTACAAGGTTGTCAATTTTCAATTTTAGAGATGCAATGTGAACTCAGCCTATATTTTTAAAATTGTTATTTGTCAGCGGACGTCAGTCGAGTGTCAACTCGACCTGACATGCATGCGACCGTCTCAGTAGGGTTGCCACTTTTTTTTCGAATAAAGGAGTTTGTAGGAACTTACAAATAAATAGTAGATTTTACTTAATAAAAAATGTGATTGAAAAATAAAAGTTTCCTTGCTTCTGTCTGACTACCCCTACAAGTTTAAGTTTACATTCACATAATTAATATGACAGCTTAGCATGGTTTTGTTGAGTCTGCTTTAAGGGCGTTCCCTGAGCCAAATACTGTATTTCCCTGTATAAACCCTCGATAAATAAAGTGGAAAGTAACTGAAAAGCCAACATGCATCTCTAACATTTTATCTTGTAATATACCGTTTAATTTTAGTTTTAATTTTTATTTAACATCATATTTACTTCATAATAAATCAACGAAAATCACTAAAAATAAGATAAATCTTCATTTGCTTTTGAAGTTGGTGTAGGTAATTTATGTTTTTGGTTTGCTCCATCGGATAGGTCATTCAATTAATGACATAAATTCCGTTCACTTTTTCGATTGGTTGTTATTAGGGATGAGAAAGCTCCAAAAAACTGCATTTTTGTCGTGTTTCGGAGCGAGCAGCGCCGATAAGCGCCGCGACCGGACGCATTCTAAATTTATCTTTAGTCTAACAAAGCTAAGACAAATATTTGAAGTTGCACTCATCGATGTGCTAATTTTAGCTCTAGGCTAGGGTATTATTTTTTGCGGCAACTCTAAGAGCAAAATTTGTAAGTCAGAAGAAAGGGTCAAAGCCATCACACTATCACATCACACTAATAGTTTGAATGTTTGGATGGATGGATTGATGTTTGGGTGGTTAGATGGATGTTTGGACGTGTTTGAACCGATTTGGCTGAAATTTAAAATACAGATAGAAAATAACCGTAAATAGGACATAGGCTACTTTTTATCCCGGAAAATTTTTTGAAACACATCTACTAACAAACAACATAAAATCGCCCAAGTTGCCACTAAGATCTTCGCCTAATATATTTTTTCCCCAAAAATATATTATTTAAATATATTAGACTTATATTAAATATAATATTAGGTGTTGCAACCCTACGTGTCAGCAAAATAATCATGGCGGCCGGAGATTGACAAGACGGCCATGGCAGGGCAGGACACGCGACGGTGTGGGAACGGTCTGGTGTGGGGCGTCCGGTACATTTCAATACAAAGAATATCATTTTTGCCGGGACGGTGTTGCTACGGTCACACTATGCGACGGGGTAGAGACGCGATAATGTGTCAGGACCCTTATTCGAATTCGAAACCGTATTGATACAAGCGATCCTCCTCAAGCAAGAGTGCCAACTCGGCCACGGAATCCATATTCATTTTCTTGCCCTTTTTCCCACTAGGTGGGGTCGGGACAACTTATTCTCCTCTTCCACTCCCTCCTATCACTCGTCATCTCAGTAGTCTCTCCTTTCACACGCATGTCCTCTCTCACACAATCCATCCATCTTTTCTTTAGCCATCCTCTACCTAAGTATCCTTCCACATTCATATCCAACACTTTGATTGTAATATGACTTTCTTCCCTCCGAATAACATGCCCATACGAAGCCAACCTATTACTCCTCATTTTTTCTGTCACTGGCGCTACTTTTAAACTTTCTCTGATGTACTCTTTCTCAATCTTATCCATTCTTGTCGCTCCACACATCCACCTCAACATTCGCATCTGTGACGGATGCACTCTCTTTCGGAACCATATTCACCACGGAATCCATATTCATCGGGTCGAAAATCTTGATAAGCTTATTGTATATTGTTGTAAATACATACCTATAATCAGAGGTCGGAATTAGGTAGAGTTATTTATGTACTTCGCATCAAAATGTTGATATTAATGTGGATCTTCCCGGGATTTCTAATGGACAATCCCGTGTGGCCAACAATATTACAAATAAATAATACTTAATAAAAACCTCATAATTAATTAATAAAAATTATTACTTAATTAAAAATAATATTAATTATTAAGTGGTTTAAAATTAAATTGTGTAAAAGTAAATAACTTTTTAATCAAGGGATTTTTGTGCTCTTCAAAATTAATCTCGGGATTTGAGGCATATCCACTTTATTCTTTCGCTGTATGAAATCAGTGCAAGTACATAAATAACTCTACCTAATTCCGACCTGTGCTTGTAATAAATACTTTATAGCATCCAGACACAGAACAAACATAGAACAAACCATCACAGAAAAGTTTGTCCTGGAATGTTTTTTGAATAAATATTATTCATTTGAAGTCATAGCATGAAATTGTTTTACTTCTGCAGAGCATGAAGAAAATACTTAACTTTGCAAAACAGAATATGCTAATTAGATTTTAGAGAGTATACTCCACTCAACATACTTATATGTTGTGAATCGTCTTTACAGAAATTACCTCGAACTTTCCACACGAAATAATACGCTGCGAAGTTACCGACAAGTTTATACGAACGTTTAAAATTGGCTCATTATACTTCACTAGCGAACGCCCGCGGCTTCGCTCGCGTGGACTACTATTTTCTTATCCCAAGGAAACAATACATTTTTCTGGGATAAAAAAAGTAGTAGTCCACGCGGGTGAAGCCGCGGGCGTCCGCTAGTAATAATATAAATTTTCCAAAAAGAAAATCCATTGATAAGTAAGCAAGTTCGTATGAGCAAGTGGCCAACTCAGGTGACGGAGTTTTTAAGCCGCCTAAAGGCATTAGGCAATTGATGTACTGCCAGGACTCGCACCCACGACCTGCTCATTAAAAGTCATAAAAATTTGCGAAAAATCAAAGATGCTGATTTAAACTTGACGAAACTTCAAGAATCTCTTCAACTTTTAGGTACAAATTCCATCAGCGCTTAGCACAAATTAGCATAGTTACACCAAACCACACGCGGAAACATTCTAATAACTAAGTTCACAGTTTGACGAACAACTATAAACCTTGCCGGAACTAACACTGAGTGATACGTCTCAATTACTACACGTAGAAGTTTAGTTTGAGTTGCGTCACGATGATACAGGATGCTCTAGATTTACTGAATAGTAACTTCTGCCCAGTCCCCCAAGCCATATTACTTATCTACCTACAATCGCTAACGCTATAAATAAATAAAGATAAATAAATATTGCTGGATGATAGTGATGTCTGGAGGGAGTAGGGGGAGGCCTTTGCCCAACAGTGGGACACCTACGGCTGATAATAACTAGTAGTTCGCCCCGAACTGAGATCTCGCGCACCGTAGATGGCCAACATTTGGACTTTCTTCTGACTACCCCTATAATTTCAAGTGCTACCTACTACTGCCGGGTATGCCTATTGCGCTAGCTCTTCATGGTAAAAAATACTAGCATGCATGCAATACATAATGTCGTGTCTAATTTTTCATTTATTTCATATTTATGAATTCTCGTCGTATTTTTAAAAGTATACGTCCTAGAATAAAAATAATAACTTTTTTAGAATGTACAAATAAAGACCTTTCATTTGACACCGCACTCAATATATTTGTTTACTTAACTTTTTTTACCCCAATTATTTTCATTTTTTATCAAAATTTTTTTTATCATGAAAATAAATCAAGTAGCATCTAAAATCATTGCAAACCAAACCGCAACGATGCCACTCTCTTTTTAAGACCGACCAGTCAATGAGCTACGAAGACATCGAAACTCTATGAAACGGGAGCTCTTGCAGCTCTGGTTTCGTAGTTTTTGGTCTTTGGTCGTATTTCAAAAACTATACATCCTAGATTAAAAATAAAAACCATTTTGGAATGTACAAAATAAGCCCTTTCGTATGACACCCCACTCAATATATTTGTGTAACTTTCATAATTTTTTACCCCCTTGGGAACCCAATATCTTCACAACCCCTTCATCGATTAAGCTCATATGCTCCACCGTAAATTTCCTTACCACAACCTATTGACCTACCAAGTTTCATGCAGATTGGATGAACAGTTCGACAGTTATGCTCGAACAACAATTCGTGAAACATACAAACATACAAACATACAAACATACAAAGCAAAATCGCCCAACTTACCACTAAGATCTTCGCTCGCTTCGCTCGCTCGATCGATAAATATTGCTGGACATTTCACACAGCGCCATCTAGCCCCGAACTAAGCAAAGCTTGTACTATGGGAACTAGATAACTGATAGAATACTTATATATTTGTAAATGGGTCGATCAACTTTTTCTTGTTCCGAGGTTGTCCCCATGAGTATGCGAGTGTAGAATCAAGAAGATCCTATTATTTACGGTTTTAACTCTATAAACTATTAATGAGATAAACTGGCATTACATTTACGAGTCAGTAAAGCCAATATAAGTATATTTTTATTCAAAAATAATGGTTACCCAGGGGACGACACCGTGCCTCCCATACAAATCGGAGATGTCCCTTTCACAAAGTTAAAATGTTTACGCCACTACGCTATAAAATTTTTCAATGAAAATCTCTAAATTAATAATAGGTAAAGAATAACAACCTTACTGACTAACTATTGCATTATTATTCCATTGAAAATTGTTTTCAGAATTTACAAAATTCTAAAATATCTTTACGCCGAAATGTGTCCCCAGTGGTTTCCATTATTAGGGGTCCCCTGTCAAACTACCATAAGTTTAAGAAAATGTTAACAAGGTGGCTATATTAGTAGGCTTGATCAATCAGGAAAGTGTCTAGGTATCATACGATCGCGGCCAAGATTGCTTTTCCCTTGATTTTGCTCGGCCATTTCGCCCGCGGCTCCATCGGAGGCAACGTGTTTTTATTGTGTGTCTCCTGGGAGACCTACCAAAAAGTCGTATGTAGTCGTCAGTATTTTACATAATATGGTAATTTCTACCTTAGTACAAGGTCAATAGTTGTAAAATTACATCCAAATGTATTTTTTTGCAAATTTCCTCAATTTCTTCCTTTTCTGGTTATTTCATCGCCAAATGTCTCTTGGATAACCCGTCCCTTGAGTCACTATAGCGGTGACCCAAGAGACTTTTCGGTTACCCAGGAGACTTGATAACTTATGTTTATTGTGTTAACAGACAAATACACCGATACCTAATAATTTATTCTGTTAAATTTTGTCCAAACTTTTGTTTTCATGTGGATTAGGTCGTTTATTAAGAAAAAGGCAAGCCTTCATTAGTCACTTAGTTCCTTGGGTCACTAAGTGTCCCCCATTTTCAGAAACGACTTTTTAAAAATTTTCTTTGTTTATAACAGTTATCGAATTATTTTCTTAAGCAGCAGTTACTTAGACTTGAGACATATAAAAGCTAAGTAAAATCATTTCAGTTTAACAGCAGAACCACAGGTAACTAAATAAAAATTCATTTGTTTTGATCATTGGTTACCCAAGAGACAGTAAATTAATAGTTTCTAAAAAATGTACTAGCTTTTTTACACATTTTTTTTCTGTAGTAGTAGTTTTAGAGTCTTATTAATAGTGTGAAATGTCTTACAAAAATCTATTTATACAAGAGAAAATTGTCGTTTTCAAACTGGTGACCCAATGGACATATTTCATGGTCCATCTTTGATTTCTATGTGAAATTGATATTTATCTAAGGTTTACTTCGCGCCCCATCTTATCATCACAAAATTGAATATATTTCTGTTTATTTTTCGATAAAAAACTATTAAATACTTTAAATTTTATTATTTTTGCTTTTTGAACTTTTGGTACAAGAAAAAGTTGATCGACTCAAATACATACCTACTTATAATACTTTATAACACCCAGACACAGAACAAACATCTATGTTGATCACACAAATGTTTGTCGCAATCGCACCCACGACCTACAGCGCAGAAGGCAGAGCTACTACCAACTGAGCTAAGAGGCCAGTCAATAATATTCAAAGCTTGCTTTACGAATCTCGAAATCCACTGATGTACGAACGGCTGTATCGTAAATCAGAGTCACTAGGTCAACACTGCAGTAGCTCATACAAATAAAACAGGTCTCAAAAATAAAGGCAACATTTCAGCGAACATTTCAACCCAACTCAAAAATTTTAATCAAAATCCTGGTGTTACTCTCAGTTTTGTACTCGACATAACAGCACAGACATCCATTTAACCCGAGGTTGGTAACAAAAAAGCAAAGTGAACTATAAAGTTGAGCCTAGATGTGGTACGAGTATGAATTTCGCTTAGAATAACTTGGCGGTGGACATTTGCATGTAAAAGGGTTGCTTTTAAATGTTGAGTTAACCTAACCTAACCTATAGAAAAAATTAGAATTGTTTGTAACAGAAACACAAAAATCGTAAAAATAATACAAGTTATATGATTATGCCCAAAAATCGAAATATTTTGAGGCCATGCTGATTATCTATTACATCATTGTTGTAACTTATCGATGTCTGTTTTTGAAAGATATTTGTGAAAAACTATTTTTAGGGGCATCATCATCAATAGACTGACCCCATACTGTTTATCTGTTTGCAGAGAGCGTTGTTAGCGCTTATCTCAGAAATGGTCCTAGGCTACTCAGAAGCTACTTTTCATCATCATCAAAATCACCATATACCATCAAAACGGGAGCAACGCCACGTGGGCGTTAAGAATTGAAAAAAAAAACAGCCATATGGATGAAAATATTTATTTTGTGATTGTTCTTTGCGTGAAGGGGGGCTGGTGACCGCGAATTGTATTAATATTTGAGCTCTTCGTGCTTCCAAGGGCACGTTAAATTGTCGGTCCCTGCTTCTAAGGCCTGCTTTCGAGGACTTCAGGCGGCCCCAAACTCCATCATCAGAGTTAGCCACCAGCTCTTAAGATGGAATCAGATGGTTAATTTTTTGTTCATTTCCGTCGTTCATTTTGCATATTTCACTCAAAGTGACACAATACCATCTGAACATAAACTGAAAGAAAAGTGTCTTAGAAAATCCCAGCATTCATTCGAGTGATCTTTCACTTGAGTGAACCGTCTGATTGCACCTTTACGAAAATACATCAAGGAATGATGAAAGCCTAATTTAAACAAAATAAATGTCGTGGAACCAAGTAAATTCCATTTTTCATACATCTTTGTTTGCGCACAAAAACTATATTTTTACTTGCAAATCCGAGCTGGTGCAGGCGACAAAAACCATAACTTACTTTTATCTGCGCACTCGCCACGTTAGCACTCTTAAACCCACAACGACTGTACTGCAAAGTACAGTCAACTCTAAAAATTATGATCAAAATGATGATATATCCCGGAAAAAGTTAAAAAACTATAACGTTTGAGAATAATCTTCGAGCAAAGTGAAAAAAAAATGTGTCTAGTGTTTGACATGACCAACAACATTCGACAGTTTCAATTTGTGATAATGTCAATAAAACGTAATTAGAATAAATACCTAATTCATAACGCTAGACATGAAACATTTTTTATTAAAAAAAAAAAAATACCCAAGGTGTTGTAAATACTATCTTACATCAAATAAGCATTTAAACCTCTGATTACTCCCATTTTTTCGATTTGAATGATTTATTTCTAAAAGTTTAAGATGACACTGACAATACTACAAATTGAAATTGTAAGTTCGCAAGCATTGACCTGGATCAGTTGTAATCTAAGGATCGTTGCAAACGATCTGCAGTTAGTTCTAGATAACGTTACTTGAGGATACAGCCGTAAGTAAGACATCTAAAAACAAACCCAAATTCCTTTTAAAAATACTAACAATGACAGTTCTTCGTCTAATAAATATAAACATTTCTACATTTTATTACGTCGTTACAAACCAAGCATCGAATTTCGGTAAATACATATAAAAGGCTTTTCTTCGTAGGGATGAAACGATTTTTCACACACACAATAACTGGATAAAACGTGTTCAAACGAGCATGTTCATTGCCAATGAGCTGGAGAATCCTTGAAGGAATATCGGCGAAAATAGGTAGTGCTGGATTGATGGTGTAGAAGATATTCTTTACATCTATGATAAGCGATTTGTAAAGAGTAGGGACTATGCCAAGAATAGTTTATGCTGCAAATACACGCTTGGACAGCCTAGGCCAGCTTATGCGAGTGCGAGAATGCGAATCAATTCAAGGCGAGAGCGACAGAGAGGCAATGCGATGTTGGCCTAGGCTGGCCCAGCGTGTGTTCGGGCCTTTAGGATTGCACTACTATAGTCGAGACACACTGGGAAGGCAGTTTTGACACACCCGTTTGGAGCTCGTGTTAATGCTCATATAATTTTTTCGAATCGAAAAATCTATTGATGCACGGCCTGGATTCAAACCCACGACCTTCGAATCGAAAGTCGTTACTATACCCCTCGGCTAACACGGCTCACTAGGTCTGCTAGAGAGCCCTAAATAAACATAGTTACGATTGTCAAGTCAATTTTGTATGCTTGGTGCAGCGTCTCAGCAAATCAAATTATATTGCCTGAATCTGCTGTTTCTACTATAATATTCCGTCGATTGAATATTATAGTTAGAACAAACAGAAATTCGAAGTTTCCGTCTAACTATCGTTGATATTCAATCAAAACATCCGAAATCTAAACGGAGTCAATGAAGCGAGACACGAGAGAACTGAAGTTACTGCATACATGCAGTATTACCGCCTTAATTACCAATATAATATTATTAGCTGCGGCGATTTCATGCGCCATTTAGTAGGTATATAACCTTCTTCGAGAAACGTTTTATTATATCATCATCATCAACCCCAGCCCGATTTCTCCCACTGCTGGGAATAGACCCCCCTTTGCTATTGCCATATTTCCCGGTCCTGTTATTATATAAAGTGGGTGGTCGACGTACGAGCCTATACCGCGGTTTTAAAGAACGTCGGTTTTCCTCGCGGCTCGTTGGTGCTGATCGACTAGCGAGTGAAACAGTCGTATCGTAGTCGAATTGAGGTTTTGATTTTGAATTTGATCGAGCTGAGTAAATGAAGCAAACATGACGAGCCGCGAGCCAGGCTCGACGACTCACAAAACTGCAGTATTTGCAATGATGCAGTGGCGAACTTTGCCGACCGACGAGCCATAAGACCGCGGTTTTACTCGCTCGTCGATCCGGGCCTTAAGTATAGTTAAATTATAAATATACAGGACAAACATTTGTGTGATGAGCAAAGGTGTTTACTCTGTGTCTGGTTGTTATAAGGTATTATAAACTACGTATTTACAACATATAAGTATCTATCAGTAATCCGGTTCCCATAGTAAAAGCTTACTACTAAATGCGAATGTGAGTTTGTCTGTTACGCTTTCACAGCTCAACTACTCAGCCGAACACTAACTTCTGCATACTCATTGTAGAGCTGGTGTTAATGCACATTATAAATTTTACGGTGAAGGAAAACATCATAAGGAAACTTCAAAGCTGGTCTTATCCACGCATATAAGTTCTAATTGGTGGGGTTACTCTCAATGTCTTCCATTACTTCGTTTTTCTGTTTGTGTTTAAACGATAGTGGGCAAACTTCACCCAGCTCCGCCAGCAATGTAACTAATATGACTCGAAAGACCTAACAAAATTAGGCATTTTTTATTATCGACGCAATAAAATCTATCCCAGGGGTCACTAGATAAATCCATGTTTGTACCTAACCTGAGTAGTACTAGTACTAGATTTGATGACAAGGGAGCAATTAGTAAATTGTTACAAGTTGGTTGAAAGTAACCTATTCAGGCATGAGATGGTTTGGCGCACGAGCGTAGCGAGGGCACCAATATTTCGAGTGCATAAATATGTTTCACCCGAAGTAAACACTGCTCTTCATTTCGAATATGAGGAAAGTAATTCGCCGGCCAAGTGGCCAAACAGTTCGTATTGAAATGTATGGCAGATAACTCACTTGGGTACGGTCAGGATCCCGATCCCTTAATCCAGATCTCGTGATCCTGATTCCGTAATCCTAATCCCATGATCCTGATTCCGTGATTCAGATCCCGTGATCCTGCGTGATCTTGATCCCGTGATCCTAATCCTGTGAACCTGATCCAGTGGTCCTGTGTAATCCTGATCCCATGATCCTGATCCTGTGATTCTGATCCAGTGATCCTGCGTAATCCTGATCCCATAAACATAATTACGAATCATTATTATGATTCATAAAAGGAATTGCGGTAACGGCCATTTTAGCACCTCTGTAAGTTGAACCTATTCGACTTAAAATAAATAGAGAACCCTCGGACAGAATTTGATGCGCATTGGCACAGATAAACATGGCAGTGATACCTTTTAAACAAAAGTATTCTAAGCTGTGGCGGACGTGGTGGGTCCTTGTATTTATGACCAAAAATGTGGTAACGGCCATTTTAGCCTGTCTGTAAGTTAAACCTATTCGACTTAAAATAAATAGAGAACCCCGGGACAGAATTTGATGCGCATTGGCACAGAGATACATGGATGTGATACCTTCTAAACAAAAGTAGTCTGAGCTGTGGCGGCCGTGGGTGAAGTGCCCATACATTTTTGCCCACACTCCTTTCAAAACGAATTCCATGAATTGCCTTAGGATACAATTTGTCTAATGAAATTCAGACTTTCAAAACCGAACTAAAAAACTAAAAACCTACAAGTTTCACAAAGAACATCTAAAGCTAATGAAGCTATTGTTTCCAATATTTGATGGCCGTAATATTACGATCTTATATTCAGGATCCTGATTTTAAAGCTATAAAATCAAATATTTTCGTATAACTTTTGACTTGCCTCTTAGCTCAGTTGGTAGTAGCTGTGCCTTTTGCGCTGTAGGTCGTGGGTTCGATTCCCATCCAGGACAAACATTTGTGTGATGAACGAACATGATGTTTGTTCTGTGTTTGGGTGTTATAAAGTGTTGTATGTATGCATTTACAAAATATATAAGTTATCTGGTTCCCATAGTACAAGCTTTGCCTAGTTTGGGGCTAGATGGCGCTGTGTGAAATGTCCAGCAATATTTATTTATTTGACTATTTTAGTAACAAAATTAAAATGAATTTTTCTTTAGTGACGACTGACAATATGACCGGATGAATCGAAACATTATCGGTATCAAAATCGATATTTTTACGTCAGTAATTCTCGTGTGCTATTTTATTGTAATACAACTCACGAAAGTTTTGTAAAGACATTATCTTTTCAGAAGGTATACCAATTATATATACCTTCTGAAAAGATAGAAAAAACTATATACCAAGTCAACTACATAAGGTATACCTATACCAATTGTAAGTACGAGTAGGTATATACTTACCTTCTGAAAAGATAGAAAAAACTCCGGAACTCTCGCATCAATCCGAAACGTGAAACGAAGCGGAAAATACCAGAAATTCCGAGCGAAGAAAAAAGGAAAAAGTGTCACGTGAAATATCTGGGAAAAATCAAGCACGGTGCATGAATAGTTCGAGTGAGTCATTGAGAATATGCCAAGCTAAATTGTAGCTTACTGCTAGGTGTTAAGGTTGAGTTGGTGACTAATTATCACGATGCAGCGAAAGTATGGCAAGAAGCCTGTGAAATCATGTGAGACGATAACCTACAATTATAAGGAGACGATTAGCGTCTGGCTTCATTAGTAATGGGATGTTATCGATTATTAGTAACTAATAGAAATACAATTACTGATACCACTTCATATCCATTTATCTGTGATCAAAGATGACTTGAAAATCTGTGCTAATACTCGTATAGCTAGCCGTGCACGTAGGGAAAGAAATAAATAAAAAAACAAATAAATCATTTCATTTCAATTTTATATGCGCACTTTGACATTTGAATTATTGGAATACTATGACATGTAACTTAATTAATACTAACACATTTCTGCTAATTTTATTGTATGTTACTAACAAAATGGATTATTATGTCTGAATAAATATATTTCAATTCAATTCAAATTCAATTCAATTCAATTTCATTTCATTTCATTTCATTTCATTTCAAGACCAATTATCTACCCACTGTTTAAGGTTTTACTTTAATTATTGTATTATTCACTGTTATGTTTGTTTCAAGTTTTATTCTTGTCTTTCTGTTCGTGTACGTGTGTTGTAAACAAATAAATTTTTTATCTTTATCTTTTATTAAATAGAGAGTGCATATTTTAAAGGGTATTTCGGTATGTGAGGAGTAATCGTCGGTAAGTTTAATAAGAAAGATAGATAACATTTATTTGGAAGCGTTGAGTGACACCAATGCACATGAATTATTTATTCCAAGTTTTTAGGCATGACTTAATTTTGAAGGGCACTGCAGACAGAAACACGGTAGTGAACTTATAAAAAATATTAGGTATGTAACTACATGTGAAATCTTAATACAATGCACAGTGTATCGAAAGCCCATATTTTTTAGATAAATTCCCAGAGTGACTTTTTTGGAATGTTTTTGCATACTTAGGTACAGTAGGATCAAAGAAACCCATTTTAGAAGTTTGGGCCAATTTGCCCACCGGGGGGGCAAGTTGGCCCCCCATTGGGGGCAAGATGAAATTTTATGTGCCAAAAATTATATTAGGCTGCAGAGGTCTTATGGAACAAGTTTGGGTCAAATCGGTTGAAAATAGCCTGAGATATGGCCGTTCAAACTTCCAAAATATCGGAAAAAGGGTGAAAAATGGCCATATTTGACCCCATATTGCTCAGAAGAGCACAACTATGCGCAAAATCTTTTTACACTCCTAGATTCAGCATAACGTGGGATTACTAGATCAATCAAAACCCCGATGGGTTTTGCCTAGAACCCGAGATATAAGACTTTGAAATTTTTCAAAAAAAACCCTAAAATCGGGTTCGATTTTAGGGTTTTTTTTTTGAAAATTTTGTCTAACAATCACATTATTTATCTAACACTACCCCCCTTTTGAAGATGGAGTCCCCCAGCAAAGGCAAAACCCTCTAGGATGGGTTCGATTTTAGGGTTTTTTTTTTGAAAATTTTGAAAATAACGTGTTCCCGAAGCTATTTGATTATTTTTGTCATATGTAAAACACTTTAGATGGGTTCGATTTTAGGGTTTTTTTTGAAAATTTTCAAAGTCCTATATCTCGGGTTCTAGGAAAAACCCATCGGGGTTTTGATTGATCTAATAATCCCACGTTATGCTGAATCTAGGAGTGTAAAAAGATTTTGCGCATAGTTGTGCTCTTCTGAGCAATATGGGGTCAAATATGGCCATTTTTCACCCTTTTTCCGATATTTTGGAAGTTTGAACGGCCATATCTCAGGCTATTTTCAACCGATTTGACCCATACTTGTTCCATAAGACCTCTGCAGCCTAATATAATTTTTGGGATATAAAATCTCATCTTGCCCCCAGGGGGGGGCCAACTTGCCCCCCCGGTGGGCAAATTGGCCCAAACTTCTAAAATGGGTTTCTTTGACCCTATTGTACCTAAGTATGCAAAAACATTCCAAAAAAGTCACTCTGGGAATTTATCTAAAAAATATGGGCTTTTGATACACTGTGCAATGGCATAATTATAATGTTAAAGATTTACTAGGTTAATTTAAGTCGTTTTTCAATTATATTTTTTATCGATCGAGCGAGCGAAGCGAGCGAAGATCTTAGTGGCAAGTTAGGCGATTTTGCTTTGTATGTTTGTATGTTTGTATGTTTGTATGTTTGTATGTTTCATTTTTATGTTCTCGCATAACTATCGAACCGCTTATCCAATCTGTATGAAACTTGATAGGTAAATAGGTTGTGCTATGGAAATTTGCTGTGGAGCGTATGAGCGTAATCGATGAAGGGGTTGTAAAGATATGGGGTTCCCAAGGGGGTAAATTTTTTTCAAAGTTACCCAAATATATTGAGTGGGGTGTCATATGAAAGTACTCAACTTATACATTCCAAAATGGTTTTTAGTTTTCTTCTAGGTTCTATAGTTTTTGAAATACAGTCAAAAAGAAAAATTATGGAAACCAATTAACGGAAGTATGGAGAGAGCTCCCGTTTCATAGAGTTTCGATGTATTCGTAGGTCTGGTTAACAGACAAGGAGTGTGGCATCGTTGTGGTTTGGTTTGCAATGATTTTAGTTGCTAAGTATGAACTTGATATTTTTTCTTGAGATTGAAAATAAAAGCCGTGTTGGCCGATTGGAAGAGTGCTCGACTTTCGATTCATAGGTCGTAAGTTCGAACCCTGGCCGTGCTCATCAATGGATTTTTCGATTAGAAAAATTTAAATGCGCATTAACACAAGCTCTAAACGGTGAAAGAAAACATCGTGAGGAAACCAGTTAACGTTCTAATAGCGGCGATGGGCTTGCAACCTGTCACGTATGCAAATGCTAACTCCTGCAAATAGTGGGCTGGGCATGTACCAAAATTATAGAGGGAGGGGGAGGGTAGGGGGAGGGGGAGGGGAGGGGAGGGGGAAGGGAGGGGAGGGGAAGGGAGGGGAAGGGAGAGGGGGAGGGGTAGGGGAGGGGATGGGTAGGGGAGGGGAGGGGTAGGGGAGGGGAGGGGAAGGGAGGGGGAGGGAATTGATTTTCTCATACATTTCGTATTGAACTGCTATTTTAATAATTTCTCGAACTAAGAGGCCTTCCCTGAGGCGCGGTACGAAGTTCGCGGGGTCAACTATTGAATATAAACACGACACGACTTAATGTATTGCATGCATGCCTATAATCTTTACTATACTGAGGTAGCGCATTAGATATCATTCTGTGGTAAACACTAGAAGGAGCACTTAACGTAGGTATAGGGGTAGTCAGAAACAAGTCCAAATCTAGGCTATCAATACAACGGTGCGCGAGATCTCAGTTCGGGGCGAACTACTAGTATTATTTAGTTTATTTAAAAATGTAACCTAGTTAGGTACATAATATACTACTACTATTTCATTTTTGCATGCTGGCGAAGTGTGTGGATCTAATTTATATAGGAAGAGGTTTAAGTTCTTTGTGCACCACACTTCTCGTAAATAAATCATTTCATATTATTTCATTTAAGAAAGAAAGAAAGAAAGAAAGAAAATACATTTATTTGTTGCAATGCAAGTGTAGATGTTCACAAACCACACAAAAAGGTACACAAAAATATAATTATTAGGTGTTGTTTTCCAAAATGTGCTCCTCCCGGTGTTGACCATCTACACATCTACATTGCCACAGAAAGGCGTCCACCTCAGCATTTGTTGTGTTACGGTAACACAACGCTGATCTTCTGTTGGAGCCTAGCAATGAAGTTACGGATGTCTACTAATTTAATTTCATAACCAAATTGATGACAATGCCTGACAGTGGATGATAGTTTATTTTTCGCCTATCTGTAATCAAACACGTAAAACCTGACACCTGTACTGAATAGAAGCGTCGATATTCAAAGCCACAAACCACGAACATTGAAAAAGTCAGTACCGAAAAGCTTTTCATCGCGTTGACAAGTGGAACCAAAAACCTTTTCATCGACGTTTCACATCACTACATGTTGAGTGCTCTAGTCACAGTTACAAACCCTATATGCATGCATACTTACACCATGTGTAGTGGATGTGTACAGTGAATGACACAATTAAGAAATATGAATAGTTTTTTTTATTGAAAAGTGAAATTAAACATGGCCACGATTGTGTCCCCAAGGTAAGGTAGACATTATCTTAAATCTTTAGGCAATGTGTTAGTAACCAAACTAACTAACTTTTGATTGTCGCTGGAAACCTAGATTAAGTGAATTTTTAATTTGGAAATTTTATAAGCACTTAAACAAGAGCTACTAATCTATACTAATATAATAAAGCGGAAGGCATTTGCTCTCGAGATAATTTCTATTAATCACTTCGAAGAACCTCGTCAGATCCTCAAATAATTTTTGTGGGACCACATTGGGAATATTTATACCCTTTCAAACAAAAAAAAGATTCATCAAAATCATCATCAATCATCAGATTTATCAATTCATAATTGGCGGAACAATTGCGTACAAACATACAAAAAATACAGTCCAATTGAGAACCTCTTCTTTGAAGTCGGTTAAAAATAATAAAGCAATTTGTATGATTAAAACAATTTCTGACAGCAACTGTACCTGACGTTTGAAATAGTTGCAGTGGTGAGATTCATTAGAATCTAGAGGCTTCGTTATATTTGCGGGCATTTGGGAAACTCTATACTGCTTTAATTAAAATGACACACGTATTCCAAGAAGCTACATTATTGTTACACTCGAAGCTATGTTGAGGTTTTAGAAATGTAATTCAATTTATGTACATAGATTTAAGAGCTCGCAATAGTGTTGAGTATGACGTGACTGACGCGACTCTTTTGTCCCGTACAAAATTCAACTTTGTGTGATCGGCTCAACTTCTAAAAATGTCATGCTTCAATTCAAATGTCATACCGTACATAAAATCAGAAAATGACGTAACTCTTTCCTCAAGCTTCAATCAATCTTCAATCATTCCTCGCTTGACAATGACAAGAAAGAATTCAGAACTGATCGGACAGATTGTCATATGAAAATGAGTGAGTAGTCCGCCAAAATAATGAACAGTCAACTGAAAATGATCGGCTCAAACGAGCCGGCTCACGGTACCGGCTCAAAATGAAAATGAACCTACTCTGACAAAAGTCAATCTAAAATCATGTCATACCCAACATTAGCTCGCAATGTAATATCTCTTTCCTATCTCTTTTACCTATACTTTACAGCTACAGCGACTTTCTGGAACCATGCTTACTAAAAAATATATATATATAGTAGTATATCAGTCGTGTGGTTCCCATAACACAGGCTCTGCTTAGCTTGGGGCTACAAGATGCGGTGTGAAATGTCCAGCATTATTTATTTATTTACTTGTCTGCCGGAGGAGGGCGCTGACTCTGCAACACAGTTTTGTTTAACTTTCGCAGCAGTTCAACGTTTTCAATACTGACTGTATCCCCATGTTAATGTTCCAAATAAATATTTTTTTTTTGATTTTTTTTTTACTTTTTCTTAGAACTGACGTGTAATCAACTCTTGGTCTTCCCCTTCCTCGTCTTTCTTCTATGATGTTCTATATGAAGCTATAGAAATTAAAAATGGTACCTTATGAATCACGCATATCCCTGTTGGACGTCCTAGGTACCTACCGATGGATCGACGAAGTTCAAAAAACTCCACATGAACTCCGGGCCGTCGATTGGACTCAAATGGCGTTGGACAGAGATTCCTGCCGGTGTCAGAGGCCAAGATCCACTTTGGGTCGTTGCGCCACAGCAGTAAGTCCGTACCCATATTATAAATGTGAAAGTGTGTTTATTTGTTTGTTTTTTGTCCTGCTTTCACGTCAAAACAGAGCGACGGATTGGCGCGATTTTTTGTGTGGAGATAGTTGGAAGGCTGGAGAGTAACATAGGCTACTTTTTATCCGGGTACCACGCGAGCGAAGCCGCGGGCAGCAGCTAGTAAGTAATAAATCACATAGCGGCCATTGAAAGTCCACCATTACCCGTATAAAATATAACAATGAAAGAAATAAAATGGAAATAGCAGTAGTTGATCGTATATCAGGCTATTTCCATTTTCTCTTTGTGACTGCTCCAACTACTATTATTCTGTGATACTAATCATGTTTGCCTTATCAAGTGAAAAATTCTGAGAAGGTGAACAAAACACAAATGTAATTTTATTGTGTTTGTAATTCAAGTCTTCTGTTTGTTGAATAAATTATAATATTATATTGTTAGTCTCTAGGGTATTTATTTGAAATGGACCAAAAATGTATTTTTGTATATTTTAAGTTTCAACACTTATAATAGAAATGTAACAGGTCCAATTCTGTACATTGAAGATATTTTGAAAAAAAAATTTGGAAGGCATTTGCCGCCCGGCTCGTAAGCTAGTCGCGTCACGGGTATACATATAACACGCGACAAGTCGACAACCCTTCCGCGTCACTCCGCGCCAGACAGTGACAGAGTTATGGGTTAGAAAGATAGGCAATGTTTAGGTGAATTTTGCGTTAGGCATCATGCGCTTAAGCGAGCTGAATTGCACTTTATTGCGTCGCAGCAAGAGTCGCTATTTAAATAAATGTTTTCGCGCATTTAGGCTGTACCTATTTATTGGCGTAAGTCAGTTCAATGGTACACCGGCCTATCTCATTCAATAAATAATTCCGGAATCATTTCAAACTTCAACTGTTGAAAGCAAACTCTAAACTCATGGAACAAAGCGATTGATATACAGAAAGTTATCTATCATACCGTCTGGAGCCAACGGCAGAACGTTGTGGACTTAGCACATGTTTTGATGTTTTGGTTCAGCTCTAAACGATGAGGGAAAACATCATGATAAAACCCGTGGCTTGTACAAACAAATAATTGGAGGGTTGGATAAGGCCGATCAAACCGAGACTGAGAGACTAAGAGAGATCAAACTAAGCTTAGGAATTTGGCAAGACCATTACTCCATCTCAATAAAGTCCCATTCATAATTTCACAAAAAAAAAAGATGAAGATTTTTATCTAACAGTGAAAAACAAAGGGTTAGAAAAAATAAATACTTACGACAATTCAATAGTAAGTAATTATGATGGGAAAAGTTGCCGGCAAGAGGCGTGTTGGTCGGAGGAAGAAATCTTGGTTGCGGAACATCAGAGAGTGGACGGGGATAGCGAGCGCTGCCGAACTATTTCGCCTCGCTAAAGATCGGGAACAATATGCCATACTGCCAACCTTCGCTAGTTGGAGAGGCACCATTAGAAGAAGAAGAAGTAAGTAAGTAAATAAGGGCGATTGAAAATACTGCTTATAAAATACGGTAATATACCTACTAGCGAATCCAGTGGGCAGTTGTCGTTATTGATGATGAGATTCAATAATCTTCCTAGGAAGCTGAAAAGAAACTCTAAAATATATTAAAAATAGTGAAATCTGAAAATTAAATATCACGAAAATAAATATATCACGAAATTAAATATCACAAGGTACATCTATAACTAAAAATTATCTAGGTTACTCCTAACATACCAAAAAAGTATATGAAAATCGGTCAAACTTTAATATTTATTACACTTATTACCTTGTCCTAAATATTTAAATTTAAATCAATATTTCTAATTATCCCTCTACAATTACCGTATATTAAAATTGCTATGGTTGCCTTAATAATTATATGGTTAGAAACAATGATATTTAAAATAAAAGATATGTTTGTAGCGCGCGCAAAATGAAGACTCGAAAACGTCCTAATTGGGACGTCTTGTCTTTAGTTCACGTCAAGCAGGGCGATGACCTAGACGCTCTTTGTCAAGTGTAGTGAATTACAAAAACAATAAAAATGCTGTTGTGTTATAATAGGTCATGTACTATTCATTTGTGGAACTTGTCAACATAGTGTACCTATACTACAACTACACTGGCCTGCAAAACTACGTACTACACTTTATAACTACTTTATAGCGGTATGTATACGAGTGCTATTATATTTTAAACATCGCGGCCATCTCGTACAATTATTTCAGCGGGGTATTAACATATCGGGGTATCTTTTCAAACAAATTTGGGTACTCTAGTCACGAAAGAACGCATCAAAGGAAGGGCAGAACAACGACGTCCAACCTAAAATGAAAGTACGCCTATCCAGAAAAAATACAGTCGCTGTGGCCAAAATCGGCTAGGAAGTCATTATCATTATCATCATTTTAAACATCGGTAACTATAACCGTGACTTATCTAGAGTATAATATCATTGGTTAGAAACTAATGCTATCTCTAAAACATAAGCCGGAACTGACAAAGCGTTGTTGTGGCGCAATAAATTAATTCCAATATTCCGGTCGATACAACTTTCCAGGTAAGCTGTTATTGAAATGAGTTTCGCTTCTACTGGGTGTATTATTACTAAGTTCAAAAATTCAGTCAGATGTTTCAGATTCACCCTTAATGACTCTCATTTGTTAATTTAAAAATCGTTTTACTTTATTTTTTCAATATAAGGCAATTTTAGGTAATCTATCTTGTAAACTGGCCTCCAGCGATACAGGCTTGCCTCATGCGGGGACCACGAGCAGACCCTCTAACCTAAGTTTCTTTGGTAAATAAATAAATTTGTATTTGTATTATTTCTTTGTTGGGTTCTGAATCCAAAGGAAGCCACTTTGAGCAAATTATAGTCCCTCCGCTGTTTGTCTGTCCGTTCGTCCGTTTTTGGCCAGTTTTTTTAATAAGTAAGTTTGAACTTGGTGACTCTGGTGACAAAGTATTCTTGGCCGCCTGAAAGCCTCCATCATAGCTAAAAGGCTATAAAACTTTACATCTTTACTGGATGATTTATATAGTGTCAGGAGGCAATCTTTGCCTACACTTAACGAGACACTGTAGTGCCTGGGACAATATTGAGATGGAGTAGGCTTGCCCGGCACCTACACCATCCTCTCAGCTTAACCGGCCATATCCACAGGAAAGACATGGTCAATACGTGTGGGGCTGACTAAGCCGCGGGTTTCCTCACGATGTTTTCAAAAGGCTATAAAGCCGGGACCAAAACAACAAAAATAACATACACGTATGGAATCCGAATAATGTCAAAAAACAAATGATCGCAGAAAAGAAAATAAAAAATGTTCTTTAAATGAATTTATGATGCAAATGCATTACGTTAGTTTAAGGTAACAGTCTTTATTCACCCAGTATGTTATTGTTTAGCTAACTGCTGAATTTACAAATAGGTTCCAGTTGTTTTTGGTACCTACGAGTTTCAGTTCTGCTCCGTTGTTTTCGCCGATTTCGAAATAAGTTTCGAATCTAAACTGTTGTAGCTGAATGTGCTAGCTGGAACGAGAAGGTTCTATTCTTTAGTTTTATTTTATTCACAAAGCTGGAATCTAAATACCTATAGAAATTACGCTTTTGACAATGATATTATCTAATAAAAGTAAATATCTAGTAAATATGCAGAAAATTGTTCAGCTTATAATACTGAAGTCGGTTTTTTAATTTTTAATTTAGCCAAGTATCATTCATTTAAAGTTCATGTTATTGTTCAATTTTACACTAGAAACTCATTGGCGCACGGCCAAAATCCAAACCTACCTTTAACTACCTTTAAATTACATTCAAAGCGAATCCATACCCATAATATAAATGTGAGAGTGTATTTATTTGTTTGTTTATTTTTCCTGCTGTCATGTCAAAACACATCGACGGATTGACGTGATTTTTTTGTGTGGAGATAGTTGGAGGACTGGAGAGTAACATACGCTACTTTTTATCCGTGTACCACGCGAGCTAAGCCGCGGGCAGCAGCTAGTATGTCTATAAAGTCGCTAAAAAGTCCAACTCACATTGTATTCAGTACAACAACCCCACTTAATTAATAAGGGTTCATAAAACATGTTTTTACAAGTTTTAACACTCTTTCCAAACTTCGAGATAAATTGAGATTGATGTCGGGTCATTACTACATCAATATTAATTCATCAATTAACGGGAGTTAAGCCGTCCTCACATTTATATAGAGTAGCGCAATGAGATACTACCAATAGAGACGTTATACTTATTATAAAAAACTTTATCACGCGTCATCAATGTGTCATTATAATAAGTTCTAAAACGCAGAGATTTTGTCACCACTATTTAGGTAGAATATTCGCAGCTTTGTTTAGATCACTCAAGAAAACTAAACAAGTGGCTAAATTAAAAATTTTAAAAAACCGACTTCAATACAAACTGTTATTGGGTAAGGCTAAGGGTGAGCTGATTAAAATGAGCCCAAACATGGATGTTCCACTGTTATTCACTGAGAAGTTCCATTGGACAGGTCCTGACTCCATCATCAGATCAGCTAGCTGTCACCATTTTATTACATTGTAGTCGGAACTTGACCGACATGCTGAGTTCCAAGTTTCAACTCAATCAGACTATTTACTGAGGAGTTCTGTTGAACAGCTCCTGACTCCATCCTCAGATCAGCTCAATGTTACCATAATATTGCATTGTGACCGATAACCTATAAAGCTTTTAAAAAATACCCTAATCGCTTCAAGTGTGCCTTTAAAATTTGAAGAGTTACTTCGATTTCTCCAAGATCCCATCATCAGATCCTGACCTGATGACCAAAAGGACCAATTGGAAAGTGTACCCTTTCAAACAAAAAAATAATTTTTGAAATCGGTCAAGGCGTCTTCGAGTAATCGGTGAACATACATAAAAAAAAAAAGCACAAAAAAAAAGATTCCGACGAACTGAGAACCTCCTCCTTTTTTCGAAGTCGGTTAAAAATAGCAGTGATAGTATAAAACTCCGTTGTCAGAAAGAGATAAATTGTGTGAGTGCTGCGTGTAAATGCGTGTAACACCGGAGCAAGATAGAGTGCGACTCAGTTGACTTAAGCTAATTGGCTTGAGTTTTGTTCGCCACGCAGAGCGGGGTACAACACATCTACCTCAGTTTATATAGAAGATCATTGGAGTAGCGTATTTCAATTAAAACCCTCTGAATAATTTAAGTGAGGATTTCGTATACATTTTGTATTGCTGAAATCAATATTGGACATTTATTTTGGACTAATGAACGCCGGTGGCTTCGTCCGCGTGCGCCACTATTTATCCCATGGAAAACGTAAGTACATTTTTCTGAGATAAAAAGTAGGTAGTCTATGTGTTATTCCTGAACCTAAATTATCTATATTTTAAATTTTATTAAAATCGCTTAAGTAGTTATGGAGGTACGTGGTAACAAACATTCACACACACACGGACTTACGCCTTTATAATATTAGTAGGATAAAGAGCCGTGTTGGCCGAGTGGGTTAGTGCCTTTATTTTCGATCCGAAGGTCGCGGGTTCGAACCCAGCCTTACTGGATTTTTCGTGTCAAAAAATGTATATGCACGTTAAAACTAGCGGTAAAGAAGAAATACACCAGATTATGGTAAATGACAATATTATAACTGACCCTTTGACTATTGCTACTTCGTTTAATGATTTCTTTATAGACCAAACATCAACTTCACAAAATACTGACTTAAAAATTTGCCAAATTAATAAACATAATTCAATGTATATGATTCCAACTATCCCTAATGACATCCTAAAAATAATTATTAATTTAAAAAATACAAACAGCACAGGCTATGACGACATTTCAATTAGGATAGTGAAAGAAGTGGCTAATAAAATATCACATGTTTTATGTCACATTATGAACTTGTGTATTGTGGAAGGAGTCTTTCCAAACAAATTGAAAACCACAGTCATAAAACCCATTTTTAAGAAAGGCGATAAAAAAGACATGGCTTGCTACAGACCTATTGCACTTATCCCAGTTCTATCTAAAATATTTGAAAAGGTAATTTATGATAGGGTTTACGAGTACTTTGAAAGCAATAATCTTTTTACAACAGAACAAGTAGGATTTAGAAAAAATAAGTCTATTAACCAAGCTGTATATAAATTTTTGGCAACAGCAATGAATGCTATTGATGGTAATACCACTGCGTGTGCTCTATACATGGACCTATCGAAGGCATTTGATTTTGTAGACCATAAAATTCTAATAAGAATACTAAATTCATATGGTGTAAGAGGTAACGTATCCAATATTCTCGAATCATATCTTAGTGATAGGCAGCAAATGACTCAAGTCACTAAAATATGTCCTAAGTCCAAAACTGAGTATAAATATGCGTCACCGATACGGAAAGTTAAAGTCGGAGTGCCTCAAGGTAGCATCCTTGGGCCTCTACTTTTTATAATATATATAAATCAGCTACCCCAAATTTCTAAACACGAAACTATAATGTTTGCAGATGATAGCACTATTGTGTTTACAGGAAAAAACACATCATTACTAGAACTTGACATCAACAATACTCTCAGTGACATAATAAAATGGTTAACCTCAATAAATTTAAAGATTAACTTAAGCAAAACAAATGTTATGATTTTTAGGAATAGAGTTGTGAAAATGAAGGATATAGATATAAACTATTTAGGACATAAACTCGAACATGTAGACTCTACAAAATTTTTAGGCCTACATATTGACTCGAACTTTGGCTGGCAATCGCATGTCGAAAACCTGTGCCTAAAACTAAGTCAACAATCCTACGCCCTATACATGCTATCCAAAGTTTCAAACCCATCACCAGTTATCACCGCCTATCATGGCTATGCTGCATCGTTACTCAGGTATGGTATTATATTCTGGGGAAATTCAACGCGGAAAGAGTCTGTTTTTAGAGCGCAGAAGAAATGTGTGAGGGCAATATGTAAGTTAAGACAAACTGACAGCTGTAAGCCATTCTTCGTTAACTTGAACATTTTAACTGTACCCTCAATCTATATATACGAGATGGCATTATTCGTCAAGAAAAATATTAAATTATTTGTTAACTTTAGAAGTCAGCGCCTTGGCCGTAAAATTTGCTGCCCAAAGAACAAGTCTGCATTATATAATAAGAGTGTCTTCTGTATGGCACCTAAGATTTATAATAATTTACCCGAATGTATTCTAGAAATTGACCAAATACATATTTTTAAATTAAAACTAAAAAAATTACTTCTGCAGAAAGCTTTTTATAGCATTGACGAGTACTTGACTAGCAAATTGTAATCCTATGACATGTTTCTAATTTAATAATAATAATATGCCTGAATTTACTTTAATTTAATTTAGTTTATATTTTATCTGACATGTTCAATTTAATTTTTAATTTTACTTGCCTGCATAATAATGTTAATTTTAAGTATTTAAATTTTGCATGCTTTAACGCTGATCATGGCTGAACACCTGCATTCTTCTTTTTTTACCAACCACTGTAACCCATGTTTCGCAAATAAACTTATCTGAATCTGAATCTGAATCTGAACGGTGAAGAAAAACATTGTGAGGGAACTCGCGGCTTGGTCAGCCTCGCACGAACTGACCATGTCTTACCTGTGGATATGGCCAGTTAAGCTGAGGGGATGGTTTAGGTGCTGCGCAAGCTTCTCCATCTCAACATTGTCCCAGGCTCTACAGTGTCCCGTTAAGTGTAGGCAAAGATTTTCTCCTGACACTATTTATAAATCATATAAAGAGGCCTAAGTTTTACTTTATGCTATTATAAGCTATATTAAAAATAAAACCTACAGTTAATCATGTACTCAATCTTGATACAAATTGGCAGAGCGACCTACTTTTAGCCTGTAGGTAGTATATTTTGATGAGGGCTGGGGTGATTCAATTAATTGGAACGAGATTTCATTGAAATCGCTTAAATCAAGGTTTTTGCGACATCGTAGGTTGTTTGTCTTGTTTAAAAGGTATTTTAAATGTTTATTTGTTTATTATTATAGACACCTTTAGTGACTATCAGTGGCAGGCAATGGTGTTGGACCGAACTAACTGGAAAACTCGAGAGGAGGCCTTTGCCCAGCAGTGGGACAGTGCAGGCTAAAAACAACAACAACAACAACAACATTTGTTTATTAGGGAATAAGCCTGAGACTCCACCAAACCAGAGACGAGAGATGTGTTTAAACAACCAATAGAATTTCGTTATTCACACGTCATCTCCTGAATACGAAATTTCATTGGCTGTCCAAACACATATCCTCTCGTCTCAATTTTGGTGTAGTCTCAGTTTTAAAAGAGAAATCACTGCGCCGAAAACACAATGGACAAGACTGGTCTACCAGCTGTCACCGCAGCGCTTCAGAGCAGAGCTCTGGCAATCTTCACCGGGTTGTCGGATCGGTTGTCGGTTTGCTCGAATATAAAATGAGAAAACCCAATATACCCTTTCTCCTATAACGACTAAGCAACCTACATCAAGATCTTTTACGTAAGCTAAGAAACCTATAGTACAAAACAATAATAAATTAAAAATTTTAAAAACTGACTTCTATATGTAACTGAGCAATTTTCAGCAGTCTCGAGGGGCATTTCTGTTCATAACTTTGAAGATCCTCGACAAATCCTCACCAAATTTTTATGGCACCAATCGAAAAGTATACCCTTTCAAACAAAAATAGAATTTTCCGAATCGGTCGAGGTGTCTTTGAGTAATCGATGAACGTACATAAAAAAAAAAAGTTTCGACGTATTGAGAACCCCCCTTTTTTTTATAAGTTAGTTTAAAATCCCACTATGCCCTTCCTCCTATAACGACTAAGCAAGCTACACCAAGATCTTCAGCGTAAGCTAAGAAACCAAATTAGTACAAAACAAAACGAGTAGTTTTTCAGGACTGCAATCGATCATTTCCAAAAAACAAAGGTGACGTAGATTGGAATAAAAGTTATCATAATTGCCTTTACCTACCAGTTTTCGCGGCAAAACCGGAAGTAGGTAAAGAAAACGGATGGCCGTGACGGCCATGTCTAAAACGTACAAATAACTAGTTCTTTACGTTCACATGGCCATGCAATCGAAGTTGTTAATTTAACATGCAATTAGAAGACGACTCCCAACTTCTTAGCATTATCAGTATGTATTTATTTATTTATTTGTGCCACCAACATAATATACATCCAATCATGCAAATATACGAAAGCTAGTTCTAGAAGACGAGGTAAATGCTATTATAATTCTAGGTGACAGACAGCAAGCTTTTAAATGATACATCGAGCGAGTACAGACATATTTAGGTAAAAGTTAAAATATGAAATCATCAATTAAAATAAAATTTAAATTTAAACAACAAAAATTAATTACTTATCGATTAAAATTAAAATACAGCATGCAACGTTGAAATTACATAAAAATAAAGTAAAGTTAATAACAATAAAAATAGTAAAATAAATAAAAAACTTCTATATATGGTTAATTATTAGGTAGGTACTAGCGAACGCCCTCGGCCTCGCCCGCGTGGAATACTATTTTTTATCGAGAACCGTGCATTTTCTGGGATAAAAAGTATTATGCCTATATGTTATTCCAAAACCTAAACTATCTACATTCCAATCCAAATTTCATCAAAACAATTTAGTAGTTATGGGAATACGTGGTAACAAACATTCACACATACACACGGATTTTCGCATTATAATGTTGGTGTGATTATTTAACTAGGATATAAATATATTTATATGATATAGTAGGATGTAGGATGAAGCGAAATGAAGCGCTCGTGGCGTAGCTTGCTTGGACGTTCTTGAGTGATCGTTGAAGTTAAGCAGCGTTGTGCGCGGTCACTTTTAGGATGGGTGACCGCAAGTGGTATTACGAGCTGAGCGCTTCCGTGCTTCGGAGGGCACGTTAATTGTCGGTCCCGGCTTTTAAGTCGTTAAGCCATGACGGAGGCCTTTAGGCGGCCTAAAAACTCCGTCACCAGAGTTTGGCCACTTGCTCATACGAAAGAAGAAGAAGTAGGATGAAAAGTTTTGACACTCAATGATTATTCTAAAATTTCTGAATAGTCAAGCTCATATCGAACAAAGTGTGCCTTAAAAAAAACTAATGTCTTGACAAAAGTTTACAATGGGTATCAGGATGTACGGGGCCTCTTTTAAATATGCAAGTCAGGTTCTTTTGGGGGTTTTCTTTTGATGTTCTGACGATGTGCATTTGTAAGGAAGGTGCGCAGTACCTCGAATTTTAAAAAGGTTACGTAAGTGGATGAAATCCTATTAAGAAATGTTTATAAGAGACCTTTTAACGTATATAGTATCTCTACTTGATATTTCAACGGTTTGTTTAGGAACCAACGAAAAGTTATCTAGAATATTTTAATATAACGCATTTAACGTTTACAATTATTTTAAGAGTGTGGTGTAAGAGGAATTATGTATACTTACACGTTTTAATTTATTTTATGTTATGATTAATTGTGGCTTTTTAGTCACAAATTACACAACACACAACAGTTTTTAAAGTTGAAATATTTTTTTTGCTTTAAAAAAACTAAATAATTTATAATTTACCTGTTCCAACATCCACAGCTTCTTTCGCAGTCGTTCTGAAACAAAATAAATTATTTATACAGTAGAATAGAAAACAAGAGCCGTGTTGGCCGAGGGGTATAGTACCTCGACTTTCGATCCGAAGGTCGTGGGTTCGAATCCTGGCCGTGCATCAATGGCTTTTATAAATTTATATGCGCATTAACACGAGCTCTAAACGGTGAAGGAAAACACCGTGAGGAAACCGCGGCTTAGTCAGCCCCATACGTATTGACCATGTATTTCCTGTGGATATGGCCGGTTAAGCTGAGAGAATGGTTTAGGTGCTGGGCAAGCCTGCATCTCAAAAATGTCCCCGGCACTACAAAGTTCCGTTAAGTGTAGGCAAAGATTGCCTCCATACACTGTATAAATCACGTAGTAAAAGATGTAAAGGCCTAAGTTTAGTTTTTATTATACCTCTGTATGAAAGGCTAGGTACCACCTAAGTTAGCCAAGTGTAGCGTATGAAGCCGGGCGAATTTTTGTTGAGGTACTAATCCTCTTTTTTTTTCTTTTGACGACTTTGACGAGACTCACATTGTTCGACTGGCTCCACACTGGAGCTTGACTATTTACATTTTAAGCGGATGGATCACCGAAAAGAAAGCTAGGCCCCATACTGTGTTTGTTGCCCTGATTCTTCACGGTGTTGGTCGCGAAAGAACAGGAGTAGAATCACCTAGCTCTTAAGACGTTTCAAAGTGGTCATAACGGTCCTACTGAATAAATTATATTTGAATTTTGAAAGGATTACTTTAAATACTTTCACAAAAAACTGTGGTAACAGAGAACAAAGGCCTGGGACTAGTAAAAAACATGAAAGTACAGAACAAAGTGAGAAATAAAGTCAAACCACATTCATAGTTTATTTAAAACTGACCGCCAACCGCACGCTACGAGTCGAATAATACAGTTTTCATTAGTTAATTTAACTTTATTTTATTTGGTTTATTATAATATAATTCGCATTATTTAAGCTTTTGTTATATTCGGAAAATTTAACATAAAGAAAGTTCTGCCCGCTGCTTCGCTCGCGATCCTTTTCTGTGCCCCTGACAACATCATCATCAACTCCCTGTCCTTATCCCACTAGGTGGGGTCGGCACTACATGTTTCCTTCTTCCACTTCATTCTATCACTCGTCATCTCAGTGCTCACTCCTTTCACACATATCTGCATCATAAAAAAAGCACAATTAAGAAAAAGATTCCGACGACTTGAGAACCTTCTTTTTTTGAAGTCGGTCTAAGGATAAAAAGAACATACGTTAAAGACACGTTGAAATGGTTGCAGTATCTTACAGTCCACAAATATGTCCGGTATAAGTGAACACCAGATTCTCCGAATAGGTAACTGTATTGCAGCCATAACTTGGCCAGTCTGCTGCACACGCGACAGTTTATAGGCCATGTTCGCCGGACATTATACCGTATCTTACGAGATAGGAATAAGCTTATCAGATTATATTAAAATCTCTGATGAAACGCTGAAGCGCTCGTGGCATAGCTTAGGCTGGATTCGACCAAAAGTGGATTAAGTTTTTACTCGAGACTATTAGCTAGTCGCATAATTCGAAATACTATTGCTTAGAAAGTGCAACCGAACATTATTATGTCCATACAAATTATCCTGGTTATAAGGTGTCAACTTTACAATGTCAAAATATTCAAACAAACTAGTTTACTCTTGAGATTAAACTTAATCCAGTTTGGTTGAATTCAGCCTACGTTTTTGATTGATCGTTGAAGTTAAGCAGCGTTGTGCGCGGTCACAATTTGGATGATGCAAGTGGCATTACGAGCTGCGTAGCTAAAATGGTCGCTAATGCAGATTCACAAATGATTTGCGTCGAGATTCTCGTATTAGAAATCACAAAGTTGACAATTCCGTACCGGCAATATCATCTTATTGTTTGACAGTTTTGTGGAGAATCGTAAAATAAAATGGCCACCTATGAATTGGAATTGCACTAAGTGTCAATCAAATATTATTTATGTATAATAATGATAATAAAACATACTAAATACTTACTTAAAAACCAAATACTTATTTACAGAGTATTAGTAGTAATAATACGATGCAATATTAAATGAAAACCAGCCGGGTTATTTTTTTTCGTTTTGCAATTTAAGGCCTAGCATGTGATTCTGCTGTGAATTGAATTGCGTACAATTCAGCTAACATTTGACGGTAATTAAAGATGAAATGCTTTAGCAATGTCAATACAAATCACTCGTGAATCATATTATTGTGAATCTGCATTAGCGACCATTTTAGCTCTGCTGATCGCTTCCGTGCTTCGGAGGACACGTTAAATAGTCGGTCTTTTAAGTCGTTAAGCCATGACGGAGGCCTTCAGGCGGCCTAAAAACACCGTCACCAGAGTTGGCCACTTGCTCATACGAATTTTCTTGCTATTGAAATTTTAAATAGATTTATTTTAGATCGATGTGATCCATCCTCGGTCACACCGTCGCTTAACATCAGGCGTGTTGGTAGCCAAACATAGATCTTATTTCTGTAAAAAAAAGGTTTATTTCCTTCGGAAGAAAGCTTTTCCACCTATTCAGAGTTTAAATACGGTGAAATGGTGCAAAGATATTGGTAGTTTCTGGAGATTTAGTCGCTGCAAATTTGGCAACTGAAAATAGGTTAGACTGCATTGCAACATTTGCATTTTAAAACGACTTAAAAATAGTTCCTTAAGGGCACACGGCGTTTTCTGAAGCGCGTTTTGAAGCAGCCCCTTCGCAGTACCTACGATACAACCGCGTTTTATTCATACAAACGCGACCCGGGAGTGGGCACACTGCGTTTTTGAAGCGTTTTTTTAAGCAGCGCGTAGCACTTTTGTAGTATCGATACAAATGCGCTTCAAAAAACGCAGTGTGCCGAATGAATCAAAATTTATATATACAAATATATATAACAAATATATATAATAGTTTAATATAAAATCGTATGAAACTTCGCACACCTGCCCTCGCCGAATCGTCCGATTCTACCGATTCCGGCAGTAGGTACTTCGAGAATTCGGCCCGTTCAGCGCGGATTAGGTGTGCGTCCACTTTAAGCTGGAATCACATTGATGTGTCGGGGCGTGTCGTGACTCGTGACGTGCCAGAAAGTATCAAAGTCAAAGACAATTTCTCAGTAGGAATTCTGGGATCACAGAAACGTCTTAAGAGCTAGGTGATTCTACTCCTACATTTCATACTATTCGAATTACATGACAAAAGTGCGTCATGTCGTGACACTCATAAACCACTATAATAAGGGATGATTTATATTAGACCGGGCCGTGTCCGGGCCGGGCCGGAGCGGAGCCCGTAGGAACGTTAACGGACGAGACACGGATCAGGCACTGTGCTTCATACAAGATGTATGATGTAACGTTTCAAATCCATGCCCCGTCTGGGCCACGTACACGGCACGCCCCTGGCACTGCTCGGTCTAATATAAATCTACCCTAATGTAACGTAGGTACCTACTGACGAGAGTACGTGACGTGACGTGACCTGAGTAATGGGGTAAATGGAACGATAAGTTGAAATAATAAATCAAGACGTAATAAAAGTACCTAAGGTAAAGGCTCCTAATTCCGCGTTATTTTCACCAAAACTAGAAAGGACATTAAAAATTAAGCATTTACAATGCATTTTTGTGAAATTGGCTATTTTTATCAGAAACGTTATTGTTTTTACTCTTGAAATATACAAAAAGTTTGTTGTTTTAAATTTGATTTAGCATCTAAAATAATTTAAAATGTGAAAAAGTCGAAAGCTCCTAATTCCGATGTAAAAATTCTAATTCCGATGTATTTGGATCCTAATTCCGAGTGTACAAAATACAAAGGAGAACGGATGGAAGGAATGATACATGGTGTTCAAAAATTATCACATTTTATTATCAAACAGTACCTATTATTATTACCTATATTTACCTATATTTATGTTTACCTATATTATTATTAGTTTAGGAAAAATGCACGGTTCCCGTGGGATAAACCAAATAGTATTCCACGCGGGCGAAGCCGCGGGCGTCAGCTAGTAATTCTATAAATCATCGGACCTGCTCACAAAATTTCACGAGAATTAGTTGAGAAATGCGACCTGTAGATGAGAACATACAGACGAACAGACATCCGAACAAACGAAAGCAATTTTGTCCAAGCTGAAGTAGAGACGCTGCGCTCGCTTTGCTCGCTCGGTCAATTATGTGAAACTATTGATAGACTTTATTTGTGTAAGTATTAATTTTATTCATAAACGTATCTTACTAAATATCTACATAGGTAGGTACCTACCTACATTGTAATGAAAGTTATTTTTGAGGGTAAATAATAGGATACTGATTATTTGTGTTTTTAAAATCATTCAAACTGAGTGACAAGCTGCGTAAAATAATGAACACTCTGTATGTTACTTGTGTCAATACATCGGAATTAGATTCTATGAGGATCTAATTCCGAGGTAAATACATCGGAATTGAAAATTTTCATACCAAACACATTTTCTAATTCCGAGGGTTAAAAAGTAAATTATTTTTCAAAAACACATAAACAATTTAATGCTTCAATGCAATACCTTCAAAAACATGTACAATTCTATTCAAGATTGTATCGAAATACGTCAAGAACTTAATTTTCTTACTACCCAAATTGATAATCTTTGATATGGTATAATTAGTAAATGCGACGTCAAAACGTACCTCGGATTTAGATTTTAATGTGAATTGACATTTTATGTAGTCAAATCCAAAACAACAAGTGCGTAACTACAAAACCAGCTTAAAAAAATTCAAATAACACGAGGTCTACGAAATCGTAATTCCGCGGTATACATCGGAAATTAGGAACCACCTAAAATATTGGGCAGCTAATGCCGATTTATTTTCAAAACGTATTTTTAACTAATCTATGAAGAAAAATACAGAATTTTTAAGTGATTCCGCTTACAAATATACTCCTTTCAATATTCCAACCTAAAGAAAAATACACACAGTACAAAATTAAAGACAAAATCACTATTTAGTAAACCGTAGTACTCACGTGCACAGGGTCCAAAATGTATGGAGCGACCGTTCGGCACAGCTGCTGGCACGAAACTAACCGATTATTGTAAAAAGTAAACACACTAAAGCACTCCTTTGTTCGCGTAAGCACGACCAGATATATTATTAATTGAGAAATGTATCCTGCAGTTAAAAAGGGTTTGTAAATAGCTTGAAACTAACGATTTTCTATATACCTCGCAATTACCGTCCATTTTCAGAAACCATCGGAGTTAGGAGCCTTTACCTTACCTAATTTTATTCATTATACGAATTTCTCTAACATAACTAAGATCAAACTCCGTGATTGTATTTTTGTGAAAATGTTAATATTTGTAAAATTATACACTCAATTATTTTTCTTATTAAAAATTAAATGCACATTCGTTATGATCAGTGATCGGAATGAGGCGGGCTAAAATACCTAAAAATAACAGAGACAAATGGAGACGCCTTAGGACTAAATATTTTTCGACCCAATTATTTCCGTTTCCGGGACATTAATAAAGAACATCGAACATTAAGGTGAATCAATTTATTACCTGAGTTAATAACAAAAACTAAAATGTAAATTATAAGGATAAAAAACTTTTTTCCGTCGGTCAAATAGAAAAATTATTTGAATTAGTTCACAATATTATTAACATTAATTTTAAATGTACTTACTCACTATGAAAATTGTGCCAACTTTCAATAAAATTCTTACTTACTACAAGAATAAAATTCTTGTAGTAAGGAAGTCTCGCCTTTTTTGCCTCTGTTCTTTGAACTTTAGGTATTTAAGCCCGCTTAATTCCGATCACTGGTTTCTTGTAAGATGCCTAAACATAAAAAATATCGCTCACATTTTATAAAAGGTGGGCTACGCTTTCATTGCTCCAAAAACTTTTCTTAATTCTGTATAACTCAATTTAACCAAGAATACTAGACGGAAAAATACCAATTTATTATTGACACGCTTATCCCCGAACTCACACTCCACCACAAAATCTCTAATTAAATTCCCCGCTCTTAAAACAAAACAGGATCAAACAAAACCGCAATTTATCTCCGGCCGAGCGAACCGACAAATTAATCTGGGCGGTCATAAACATCGCTCGCAGTGTGGCCACGCCCTTTGCTGTCTTCGAAGATAGAGCGGATGCTGGGAGGATAAATAGCCTGGCGCTTCGGATTCTTGAGATACAGGAGTGTTGATCACGGGGGCTTCTTCTTTCGTGTCGTTGTTACAACCTATAGGAACTTTGACCAGTAAGTAGCTACATCTATGGCATTATCCGAGTAACTAAGTAAGTTCGTATGAGCAAGTGGCCAATTCTTGTGACGGAGTTTTTAGGCCGCCTAAAGGCCTCCGTCATGGCTTAACGACTTAAAAGCCGGGACCGACATTTAACGTGCCCTCCGAAGCACGGAAGCGCTCAGCTTTTAATACCATTATCCGAGTAGGACGTGAGATCAGCAATAGTGCACATGAGCGTAGCTATAGTTTTGTTATGGGTGGGGTCCAAAGGTTCCAAAATACAAAGATTGACTAGGTTTCCCCCATGGGGTTCAAGTGTTCCAATTTTTTTTCTTTGCACTACTACTTTGGATTTAATAAATGATAATTATGATTCAAACGATAACTCAATATAGACAATTTCGTTTCTGAAAAAGTACAACCACACAACTGGGCCTCTAGAATTATTCCATTAAGATCATTAATAATCAATCTCTTATGACATTTCAAAGTGGTCGTATAAGCCTGTTGATTGTGACGACCTTGACAGGACCTTGGGTCACAAGGGTCACATAAACGTAGTCCATTAAAAATACAATATCAGCCAAACGGCTTCCAATAAAGGGTGTAACACAGATGTCGTATCAAAATAATATTTCTGCGGTGCGTCACCAACTGGTGCCTCATCAGATATCGCTACTTTGCCGCAGTCCACTACTGTCGGTTCTCGAACTAGGCATCTATCTCTAGTATCTATTTATATCCACCCAACCAAAATCACACACACAAACACAACACAAAACCACCCACTGCTGGGTTTAGGCCTGGGAGGCCGAAATGAAATTCCTTTTATGAATCATACTAAAGTTTTTTTAGTTACTCTTGGTTACAGTTGGTCGTACATGAAGAGACGGCATAAAGTGCAATTCATATTATGATTCTATTATAATGGCCTTTTTTCAACACCGCTGACCGTTTTCCGGTCCTGCGCCACTGCTTGGCACAAAACAAACTCGAGCAAGGTCACCAGAACATCTGGCTGGTGGTCTGCCAACCGATCTGTGACCTATGTACTAGACGTGGCTTTGCGGAAGTCCATGCTTTAATCAAAATTTTGAAATATTTTAATTATTTATTATTCAGAGCCTGTAGTTTCCAACTGCGGGATCAGATGAGACGCCCTGCCTTTCAGGTCATTCCTTTTTTGGCATTTATAATAGCGGGAAAATTTTCCGTAGTTATATTTATAGATTTATTATTATTATTTTATTATTATTTTATTATTATTATTTATTATTATTATTTATTATTTTATTTATTCGTTCCGTCTATTGATAGAGTTTCGGAATAACATTTCTGAATTTTATTGGTGAGCTGAACTAGATTTTTTTTCTTTACTTTTTTTGTTTTTTTTGTCTTATTCACCAAAGTAATAGAACCACCTGAAACACGATACACCGGCAAAAACTCGATAGAATGGTTATTAACGGTAGTAAGGGATCCAGTAGGTAGGTAAGTTGTTGTCTTGAAAGCATTTGTGTGGTGACGAGGCAGTATTATGATGAGGCTTCTTAAGCCTAAGTTTTCTGAAGACGGGAACCGTCACAAAACGACCCTCATGCTACTAACATAATATTTTAAATCTATACCAATATCATATAATAATAAAGAATGTGATGAGAGTGAATGAAGCTAAAGAAGTGTGTCAGGATCGTAGCAAGTGGAGATCTGTGGTCTCTGCCTACCCCTATGATGGGAAACAGGCGTGATTTTATGTATGTATGTATACCAACCAATATATAAAGCGGAAGAGTTTGTTTGTTTGAACGCGCTAATCTCAGGAACTATTAGTCGGATTTCAAAAATATTTCTGCATTTGGTAGCTAAACTCTTGAGGAAGGTTTCAGGCTACATTTTATCATCATCATCATCACTATATACCTACCATCACTACGGGGGCAACGCCGCGAGGGCGCTGCTAATATGTCCTTAACATAATTTTGATTTCAGTCCATTTTTGTAATTATATCTTTGTATTGTATGTTTTTTTTTCGCGTAATAAAAAAAGTAAAACACTTAATGTTTTTAATGATTGTGTTTTTATAGTTAAAAAAACTTACGTATTTACCGGTAACGATACAATATGGGTCAACTAGCTAGCGTAGCAATCATTTTACTCAACAATGAATGAATGAATGAATGAATGAATGAATACTTCATTGTACACAAAGAAATGTAAAATATAACTACTGAATAAAGTCTTAATTAGAACAATGGGTGGCCTTATCGCTGAGAGCGATTTCTCCCAGGCAACTTTTGGATGGAAAAATTAAAAGAAGCTATAGAGGACGGCAGTGCACAGAAGTTTCAGTTTAAAAAAACAGAGTGAAGTAAATAACGAGGATCCTTTTTAATAAAAACAAATTGACAGGCTGCTTTACCTAATAATACCTCAGGTGGCACTCAACTTCTAATGAACCCATCCAAGTTCCTTCGTTGATTGAAGTAGTAATTACACTTAATCAAAGATCAAGTGTGGCCGAGTTTGATACTACACAATTTAATATGGGTCATGTTGTATTCACCGTCGTCCATCAATGGATTTTTCCATTCGTGTTTATATGCACTATAACAAAAGTTTTAGGGTGATTTTCCAGCAGAGATGTGCTATGTAGCTGGGTATAAGGATGTGAGAACGAAGACATTGTCAAAGATCTTGGAAGGCCTAGGTAAATTGCTGTAAGTATAGGTACATGTAGTCGTGAGCCTGTTTGTTTTTGGTTTATTGAAAACAAGGTATTTTTTTTTGTTTCCACTTTCTTTGATCGCTTTTCTGCAAACAAATCACAAACCCGACACAATCTCTATTAGTTGCTTTATTTTTCGGAGTAGGTTGGTGATGGTTTAAAAAAATAGGTAGAAAAAACAGAAAAAATGTAGCGCTGCAAAAGTCCTAACAAATAAACTTCAATCGATCCTGCAGACATCTCCAGACATACAGAGAATGGAAATGCCAATCAAGAGCAAGGAAGACACAAGCCTTCCTTTATTTTCATGACGAACATACTGGCTTTCCTACAACAGAAAAGATTTCCTGATCCCAATTCATAGAGCCCATGAATAAACTCAGTCAGACATAAAACAAATCCTTATTTACACGCTTTCGTCATGAGCAGCTAACTTATTGGCGGCAAACAAAAATCCTCATCGCCATAACGTTCCAGGGTTTACCATCAACATGTCAGTGTCTTGTGTAGGGAAGGGCTTATGTTTCGGTACAACGGGTTTCTTTGTTTCGGAGCTGAATGGTACTTGACATGGGTTTCGGAGTATAATTTAAGGGTTGCTATATTTTTCGGAGTGAGTTATAAATTATTAAATGATGAGGTTATTTAGAATACTAGGTACTTCTATTTTAGCACCTCATAGATTTCTTTTATTTTTCGGAGTAGAAGCCAAAAGGCAGGATATCATAATAATAGATCAACACGGTGTCGGAACATTGCTAGTAATTTTTCGGGGTTACACAAATGGTTTAAAGCGGGATTTTTAGAAATTTTATTCATTAACAGTTATCATATTGACGGCAAACAAAATCATAATTACCATAACATTCGTAAGTTGTTCTGTACTTAATAAAACAAGGTAATTACTCATGTAAAAGATATCTTCGATTTAGATCGGTCACTCACGAATTGTAAACGCGATCGCGAGGCGAGAACCCTCTTCCTTAGATGAAAATTCTCCGGATAAATTGAAACATTGAGGGTAAACATTTATGTATCATTGAATAAAAGGTTACACTTTACTTCGTTATTTTGAATATATAATCCAAAAAACCTATAGTAAACCTACTATAGGTTTTTTGGATTATATATTCCTATGGACACTTAGGTTTTCGGTAGACAGAAAATAAGCTACCTTTTTAAATTAGACACAATAATTAAAAACAAAAGAATAACGAAGTAGTTACCTATAAAAAAACATACGTAGGCAAAACGCGTTCAGCGAGCGCAGACAGATTCTGCCACAATGATTCCGCCACAGGTTTAGTAATTATTATCCTGGATAACAAATTGACATGATACTTTCAAACATACGTTTCAACAATAGCACGTTACACTTGGTGCAGGCGATACCGAGGCGTGGCAGACGTGTTAAAACAATGTTTTGTTACTTCATATTAATTTTTCAGAAGAATTCCGAAATAATGCTGAGTTTAACCTTGCCGCAACTCCCTCCTTACTCAGTTGAAGATTCTCCGGATCGAATCGAAACATTGTCGGTATCTAAATCGACGATATTTTTACGTGAGTAATACAACGTCAAGTACAACTCACGAAAGTTTTGAAAGTGAAATTCATACTGATTGTTCAGACAGATGTACTCCGAAATAATTCAGAGTGTTTACGGTTTTCCCAACCCTGATCTACCCAGCGTATTCTATATTTCTCTTCATTTGCAGTAATGCGTGCCTCTGAGTAATGGAATTAGCAAGATCTGTGTTTAGTGCACACGAATTAGCTGCTTGCAAGGCACGAGCGACATGACTTACGATTTGCTTGTTTAGGTAACAAGAAAAGCCAGTTAGCTTTCTAAAGCCACTACGTGCTGGTGTAAGCTTGCCAAGTGAACGCCAATGCCAACGTGTGGAAAGCACCCTTTGTCTTGCCTTGCCATCGCTCGCCTAGCTGGCCGAGTGAATACAAGCGCCAATTTTCATTGGTTTGCATAGACTCGCTACGTCTGGACGGCAGCACTCGCCTTGCATCAATTCGCCTTCGCTCGCGCTGGCTTAGGTTCGCCCAACATGGTGTAGGCTGCATAATAGTCGAGAATGACGATGGGCTTGCAACCTGTGATAAGATTGAAATAAGATTGTGTTGTATAGAAAAAACAGAGGGAGGCCTATGCCCAGCAGTGGGAGAAATCAGGCTGTGTTTAGTATACTGGGTGAATTTTTGAGACGGGGCAGTCAGGGCTACCTTAACCGTTGTAGCTACAAGAAAACGTTCTTAGAAGCCTATCCTTAACTTTTGAAGATTCGACCGGCATTCACAGGTTTTGAAAAAAATGTATAGTCAGCGAAAAAATGGGAATGGGAGTCCTTATGTGAAACAGGATCGATTGGCATCAAAAAAAGTTTTGTGTAAATTGCCCATTTTCTCGCTGACTGTACATTTTTTTTTCAAAATCAGTAAATCCTGCATTCACTGATTTTGAAAAAAAATGTACATGCACAATGTACATCTTCTTCAAAAGTTAAGAATAGGCTTGTCATTGATTGGGTTCTAAACATATCCAGCCCCAACAGCGACGATTAAAACTACTTTTATTTATATTTTACACTTTGTCGGGCAACAATTGTAAAAGCTGCTCATGTACTTTACAGTTACTCAAACGAATGCAGAGTTCCCCTAATAGCTCAAAGCGATAGGGGCAAAAGGAAATAGGGGAAGTAGGGGAAATAAAACCCACATGTGAGCTTCCATAATGAGGTTAATAGCCACTTTGCCGATTCTCCTTCCGAAGGGCGAGTTGGGGGCTGACGTAAGTGACAAATGATTTAGACGCCATTTAAAAAGAAAAAGATTCTCATAAGACTATTCAAACAGCAAAGTACGCTAATTAAATACATTGAATTGACGACCTCTCTGTGGCGCAGTGGGTGAAGGCCCGCGGGTTGCGGGTTTGATCCCCGCTGCGGGACAAATGTTTGTATGATCTGCAAATATTTTTCTTGGGTCTGGGTGTTTTTCATGTATATTATGTATTTACAAAAAAGTATTTAAGTATTATATCAGTCATGTGGTTCCCATTACACAAGCTCTGATTACTTTGGGGCTACATGATCCTTTGAAGATTTCTAAGATGGTAGTATGTCTTACTACCGTTACTGTTTACTACGTGAGTCATCCTTTACACTGTTAATTAAAAATAATTATCTCTACTTAAAAACTCCTCTCAACTTCTGACAAAAGTTAATCACCGTTTCAAATAATGCCATCCTTTTTTGTTAAACAATGTTTAAGTTTAGAGGCGATTATAGGTAAGGCTGCGTCCTGAGTCACGGCGTATCGCGGATTCGGATGCACAAAAACAAATGCTCGACATGGTTGAATCTGTCCGAATTGCGAGCGGGCGCGGACTCAACCATATCGTTAATTTTGTTTTGTGCGCGGCGGATCCGCATCCGCGATACGCCATCACTCAGGACTCAGCCTGAGGCCGTATAACTAATATGTAACCATTCCTAGCTCCTAGGCTCGTAGAAACTATCTAGGTAGGTACCTACTAAGCTCGTAGAAATGTATACGGTAGGAAAAAAGTAATTGCCATCTTCTCAAAAACAAAACACGTCTCACTTAGTATTCAAATGTTGATGTGAAATAAGAAACGTTATTACAAGGTTCTTGGGTGGAATTTTCAATGATATTCATCAAGTCATTCACTTTTTTCGTATCAAATGATTAAGCCACCTATACATGTTGGGCGAGCCTAAGCCAGCGCGAGCGAAGGCAAATTGATGCACGGCGAGTGCTACCGTCCAGACGTTTGGCGAGTATATGCAAACCATGTGCTTGTACTCACTCGGCGAGCGCACCGAGCGATGGCAAGGCAAGACAAATGTGCTGTCCACACGTTGGCACTGGCGTTCACTCGGCAAGCTTATTAGCGGCTTCAGAATGGTTTAAAGGGGAAATTCTTTGCCTAACCAGTAAGCCAACTGTATAATTTACGTGCAATTATAATATACATCGTAATATTCGGCGATGCCTTTGAGCAAACCGCGTGGTAATATTACTGTGGAAAATGTGTTCACATGAAAGACATCAATTGAACGTGATAGAGACAGAAATGTTGCAATTGACGAGAGAAAAAGAGAACGATACACTTTTTGACTGTAAAACCTTACATTACTAAAAAAAAACAAAATCACTCTCAGCGATAAGGCCGCGCATCGTAGAAAATAAGACTTTATTTACTGTTTTTACTTAATTAGAAAAACTAGTTATATTCTACTTTTCTTTGTGTACATATAGTGTTCATTCATTCATTCATACAATAACGTCACGGATTTTAGCCATCACATAATTAATGTAGTAATCTAGCAATACATAATTGCACATAATTAATGGTGTAACTTGCTAGCGAGCGAACTAGCGATTTTTCTCAGAGATCAGCCAAGACCAAGGCATATATTATTCACATATAACTGCGAGCGCTTACTCTAAGGAGATTCCCAATGGATACCAACATATTCCTGGAATAAACTAATCGAATAATATTCAAGAATAGTATAGTTTTGTAACAGTGAATTATTTTTTATCGTATCTATGGTAATTGTAAAACAACACCTACAAAATAAAATAATAAAATATTTAGTTTGAATTTTAAATCTTTTTATTTAGATTTGTTTTTAGAAAAACTAGGAAGAGATGGTTTTTCAAGCATGTAAAAGTCATTAAATTAATTTGTTAAACAAATTCTTCATTATTTTTTCTAAAAAAAGTAATAGAGACAGATTTTATCTCGATATTTTCAATGCATTTTCTGAATCATATTCGAATTTAAACTATCAGTGCAGTTTCATACAAAATCAACATTTGCGTATCAATCTACGCAAGTCGGTAAATTAATGCACGGTATTTTTTTTCACGAAATTGGCTATTCGTAGATCCCGGATATAAAGACTATTTCTACTTAATTTGGAAATTGGAATTAAACCAAAAAGGCGTTTTATTTTTAATGGCTGTATCGTGTCCCTTGTGAGCCGTGTTGGCCGAGTTGGTTAGTACCTCGACTTTCGATCCGAAGGTCGTGGGTTCGAATCCAGGCCGTGCATCAATGAATTTTTCGTTTCGAAAAAATTACATACATACATACATAAACTCACGCCTGTATCCCATCATAGGGGTAGGCAGAGACCACAGATCGCCACTTGCTACGATCCTGACACACTTCTTTCGCTTCATTCACTCTCATCACATTCTTCATGCAAGCTCGTCGGTTTAGGGTACTCTTGACCTGGCCTTTTTCTAATAATTCGCCAATTTGGTCAAGGAATGTGCGCCTAGGTCTTCCCCTTCCGACGGCCCCATTCACACTCGCCTTATGGACCTGTTTCGTCAATCTACTTTCATTCATCCTCTCAACATGATCGAACCATCTTAGCATACCCTTCTCAACTCTCATCACTACATCTTCTTTCACTCCACAACGCTCTCTTATCACACTGTTTCTCATTAGATCTCTCAAAGTCACCCCACACATACTTCGCAACGCACGCATTTCTACTGCATTCACTCTACTTTGGTGTTTCTTCTGCCATACCCAACTTTCACTACCATACATTAGTGTCGGCACTAACACACCTCTATGCACAGCTAGTCGTGCCTTTTCGGAAACTTTCCGACTGCTTAGAAAAGAATGCAGTGCCCCATTCACTTGATTTCCCGCATTCACTCTCCTTTCAATATCCTCTTCATGCTTCCCATCTCTCGTAAACAATGTACCCAAATAAACAAAATTGTTTACTTGCTCCACTCTTTCACCGAAAAAATTAAATGCGCATTAAAACGAGCTCTAAACGGTGAAGGAAAACATCGTGAGGAAACCCGCGGTTTAGTCAGCCCCACACGTATTGATTGTCTTTCCTGTGGATGTGGCCGGTTAAGCTGAGAGGATGGTAGGTGCTGGGCAAGCCTACTCCATCTCAAAACAATGTCCCAGGCACTACAGTGTCCCGTTATGTGTAGGCAAAGATTGCCTCCTAGCACTGTATAAATCATCTAGTAAAGATGTAAAGGCCTTAGTTTTACCGTGTCCCAAAGATGCGTAATTTTTTTTCTCACAAAATCTGGTCTGAATATTTTTCATAAATAGCAGAATTAAAAGCTCTGAAAACTCTGCTCACATAAGCTAATAAGGCCAACACAGTGGTAATACTCATAAAAAATAATACAAACCATTTTTTTATTACACCATAATGTGTAAAGTTTAACAAGTTAGAAGACTGGAACAGACATTTTACCCCACGTTACCCGTTTCTGCCCCATTTACTTCATCCAGCCCCATAAGTTGGTCATTTTATAGGATAATCCTGTCCACATTCAGAACTGATATTTGAATGTACTAGCTGTTCACTGGGCGATAGATGTTGGCACAGAAATCGCCAGACATGTTGTGTATCGGCAACAATTGTCGTGTGTAAAGCGCTTTGAGTCTACATCACATCACACTAATATTATAAATGCGAAAGTTTGGATGTTCGGATGGATGTATGTTTGTTCCTCAATACTTTTTTTACTAATACGACTAGAAGTTCGCTTTGTTACATTTTAAACAGTTTTATTTAGCTTGACCATTCGTCTTGTGTGGGTCAAAGCGGGTACCTAATTGAAATTATGCCCCTTTCCGTTGAGATTGATCTAGAAAAATAGAAAGAGAAAACATGTTACGTCGACCCGACTTAAATTGGACGGTAGATGATAATGACCAATTAAATAACATGGAAGTTGGATTAGAAAGAGTCGCTAAGTGTGCATTCGCCACAGCGGTTCTGTCGCACAGTGTACAGCCGGCTTAACTTGCCGCAGGCTCTTTGAAAAGATTTTCTCCATTTGCATTTGAGGATTGCCATGTAGTAGTGAATTATTTATGAGCTCTTGAACAAACTGAATACGTTTCATAACATATTTACATTTATTTTGTCTTGTAAGTCAATAAAAAAATTTTCGCGGTTGGCTTGATTTCATGAAATATCACAGTTCAATTGAATAATAACTCTGAATAAAGTTAGTATTACTGAAATTATTTTGGATAAGCGAACGCCCGTGGCTTCGCCCGCGTGGACTACTATTTTTTATCCCAAAGGAACCATATATTTTTCTAGGATAAAAATTAGCCGATGTGTTATTCCAGAACCTGACATCCAAAAAAACATTTCAAAATTCAAATATCATTTATTCAATAGGACCGTTATGACCACTTTGAAACGTCTTAAGAGCTAGGTGATTCTACTCCTGTTCTTTCGCGACCAACACCGTGAAGAATCCCTTCATAAACTAGAAAATAGCTGATGATCTTCAAGCGGCTGAACAGATTTTCGTGAAACATAGCTAAGAACACTCTCAACAAAGACACCTTTCAAACAAAAAAATAATAATGAAAATCGGTTCATCCGTTCAGGAGCTATGTTGCCACAGACAAACACACAGATACACAGATACACTACAAACTTATAACAACTTAACATAACTTAACTTCTCTTAACTTCTATTTCGTCGGGGGTTAAAAATTAGCACGATATTTTTAGTTTTAAGAGTAAAGTTCCAGGTCTAATAAAATGATATCTATCTTTCTCGCTCTAACCTATAACTTCCTCAAAGCTGTTTTAAACGGAAGTAGAAAGAGATGCCATGTATTCTTTGGGATTAGATGGAGTTATTTATTTTTCGTGTGATTAGGGTCACTGGTGTCTTTGAACGTGGATAAGCCAATTGACGAAATAACTGTAATTCGAACCTATTGTAGCTGAGAGCTTAGTAATTCGACTCGTTTGACCCTATTATAACAATCAATGTATCACGTAAATTGGTCGACGCGGATATTTTTTTTGGAATGACCTCCGCCTTACAAATTGAAAAGAAGTGAAATTATGATCATGACTGTATTCCCCAAGGCGCGGTAGGTATTCTCTCAGATCTTTTTAGACATTTAAAGATCCTTTGAAAATGTCTAAGGGGTAGTCAGAGGTATGTACAAACAGAAATAAATTGAAATTGAAATTGAAATTGAAATGTCCAAATACATATTTGGTAGGTACATGTCCATATTTGCAGAAGTATAGCATTCAAGCTCAGCATTATTATGTGACAGGTTGCAAGCCCATCGACGTTATAAAGGTGCGTCCAGATACCACGTACCCTGGGTACGCGTAGTCAGTATACGCGTGTCCAAAACGCCTAGTCCATAGCTGTAGCTACGCGTACAGTGTACGCGTACATACAGGTACAGACTTGGCGTTCTGGACACGCGTAACCTGACTACGCGTACCCAGGGAACGCGATATCTGTACGCAGCTTAAAAAAGCTAACTGGTTTCCTCACGATGTTGTCCTTCACCGTTTAGAACTCGTGTTAATGCGCATATAATTTTTTTAACTTTAATCTTTTAATTTGATCATTTCACACAGAAAAATGTCATAATTCGAGTTAGATCACTTTCTTTTCACTCGTGCGATACATAATACTGTTTCTATAAAAAGTGTTCCACCATACAGAGTTCTGAAATGTGGCAAGTGAACGCATTGAAACGTGCCTGCATTGTGTGCAGTGCACTTGGTAGAGTAAGCAGAAAACTTCATAAGCTTGTAACGTGTTTCGATGATAAACAAAACCAACTTGATGTTGAGCTTTACTACATATCGTCGGTTGCAGGTTCAATTGGCGTAACTGACAAAACACGACTTTTCACTAGAGCCGTTTAAAGTTTTTTTTCGTGATAAATTTAACATAACTTTTTTTGTGTGTGGCCTTTTTTGGATCTGCTTTGACAGAATAGCTTAAAATTCACTAAGCTTTCAGCCTAAATATGAAATTTGATCATAAACTCTTTATTTTAGAAAATGAATGTCAGTTACACCAATTTTTTTTGAAACTTATGAGAGTTACACCAAGTTTTTTTCAAACTTATGACAGTTACACCAATTTGACCTCAAGACTTCTTAAAATATTTCAGGTCGAAATGGTGTATGGCTTCTAAAATAACAAGTTACGGCAGTTCAGTTTGATGTAAGAGACGGTGTATTACTTTGTTGTTTGATGTTACTTTAGTTAAAATGCTTAAGAATGTAAAGAAAAATAAAGAAATAATCACCTAATGTCAGTTACGCTAATTTTACTGTTATTTTAAATTTATTTGCATAGGGTAAGAAGATTCAATTAAAATCATTTTTATTTAAATAATCTTAATTTATTCAGTTAAAACCACTTCCAAATCGTATTTTTAATTAGCTTACTCTTCAGTTTATTTTGCGCACACTGCACTACAACACACAACCTTTTTTTAAATGATTAAATGAAAAAAACAATCAACTTAATCATTGCTAAACGAAATTATATTTTTATTACAAAATTGTATATTTGATTAGATTACCCTGATAATAAGTTTTATTTAGCACAGACTGCGCTACCTTTTTTAAATGATTAAAAGAAAAAAAAACAATCAACTGAATCGAATTGAAAATTGAATTGTTCAACGCAATTATATTTTCATTTCGAAATAGTATTTTTAACTATCTTACTCTTCTAATAAGTTTTATTTACTGTCTTTAACATCTTTGGTAAAGGGTAGGTTTAAATAATCACTATGGTATCTGTTAGGAATAACACCGTCATCGCACAATTTTTTAAATCTTTATACTTCACTTGTGATATAGCCAGTCTGCTTTTGTAAAGGGGTTCCAATACTTCAACACTTTTCTAACCCTTGTTTCAAATTGCTCTTGTGGTTCATAGACAACCTTTTTTACTCCAGCCTTTCCTTTCCCTTTTCCTTTCCGCTTTAGATCTTCTTCATCAACCTTGATTTCATAAGTCGTTGCATTGGTTTTCATGGAATGTTTTGTTTTAATAGTTTTATATATTTTTTCTTAATTGTGGCCTGACCTTCAACATCTGTAAATTGTTCGTGCTAGGAGAAAAACATACTTGCGTCACTGGATCCCAATCAATGAAATATTTGTGTTCGAGGACAAATACCTTGTAGGGACGAGGATTTTTTCGTGCCGATTCCATGAAACTTGGCCATTGCGTAGGACTCCATACAGTCAATTTGTGCACTTCGCATTCTATTATAGAGTGCATACTATCTACTGGCATGTAACTATGGCCTGGCAGCAGGTAATTAATTTGGATGATCATTTTAATTTTGTCTCCTACACATAGGGTAGCTACTTTTTTTTGCAATTAAAGTATATCACACTAATCACACTATCACACTAATATTATAAATGCGAAAGTTTGGATATTTGGATAGATGTTTGGATGTATGTTTGTTCCTCTATAACTCGACAGCCACTAAACCGATTTGACTGAAAGGATTTGGCCGGATACTGCCCCAGAAGAGCCGAATATCGAATTAGACTATGCGTCAGAATAATATTATTTAAATAAAATATCACAAAATTAACTGGTACATACAGAATACTTAGATATCTCGTGCCGTGTGGGAATATAATTATGTTATTTTATTAGTAACTTTAGTCACTTCCGGTACTACAGTCCGTAATGCCTCTCCAGACTCACGGCGAGAAGTTTCACCGAGACTTCTCGAAGAACAAACAAATTATCAACACTCTCAATTTTCTCACTCGTGATCTGTTTGAAATCCTTTGTCTCGGCCAAAAATAGGTACCGACACCGAAGCGCGAGAACAAGAAGGCGAGAAACTCCTCACATTCACGCTTCTCGGGTGTTGTCGGGGTTTCTTGCCGAGAGTCTGGAGGTATCACAGAGAATATTTTTATCAGATAGACCTACCTTCTTTTTCGCGGTTGACATGACACTCAAATAGTAAACAAAACAGACGGACAAGAATTTGACAGATGTAAAAGGAATTTCGTTGAGTTTCAGTTGTGTGATTGTGTTGTGATGTGATTTATGAGGATTTATCATATTTTATTTAAAATTACAAAAACTGACGCCTTGGGATATGCATACAGACTAAAATGGAAGTGGGCTGGACATGGCTGGACGTCTACAAGATGGAAGATGGACTAGGAGAGTGACAAATTGGGAGGGTTCAAGAGGTCGACGCTGCATAGGAAGACCATACGCTCGCTGGGACGAAGACATCAAGAAAACTGCTGGACCAAACTGGCTCCAAGTAGCACAAGACAGGGACAGATGGCTGGCTTTGGAGGAGGCCTTCACCTTAGGGGTTCTCTAGTACCTACTTAGATTATAAGCATTAGTGATAAGAAAAAAATGTTAATTATAGAGAAATAAAAGGCATTTTATTTTATTTATTTATATTATATTTTATTTTAGGTGGTAAGTACAGAATCACTGCACATGAGTGTAGATAATTTTATTGATGAAATTCCCAATTTTTCCTAAGTACTTTTCTTTTTTACTTTAAATTGTAGGTACTGGGAGCAGCTGTGTGCGTCAAGCTGCAACAGCCTCCTTCAGGCGATAACCGACAGGCCTGACTTTCATCTTATTCAGTCTTGGGAGTCAAGGCATGCCATCTTGGCAACCTATACTTGCCATTGACTGTCCGGTTGTACCTACTTACCACTCAAATGTGCCACCGATTTTTGCCTACCTACTAATACTAACATAATATAAATGAATGATAATATTTTCACGTGAAAATTCCCGTGTGTTAAATAATATATGGATGAAAGTCTGAAATAAAGAATTTTTATTTTAATTTATTATTTTATTTATTTTCCATACCCTATAGTCGTATTGCTCATTATACGGACTAAAATTGAAGGAAAATATGTCATTTTTCCTTCAATTTTGATTAGTTTTGATACGTTTTATGTCAAAATTGAAGGAAAAATGACATTTTTTCCTTCACTTTTAGTCCGTATAATGAGCAATACGACTATAGTTCACTCAAAATTCTGCCAGTCCATAATAATACTTACTAAATAATTATTGTTGGACATTACACACAGCGCCATCTATCCCCAAAGTAAGCAAAGCTTTTACTATACGAACCTAAAAAATATAGTTTCCTAGGTTCATCCGTTCATGTTGGGCGTCACAGCCTGCTGCTTTAAATTAGATTATCTTTTAAATCCCACTTTAAAAAGGAAGAAGATGAATGGAGTCTCACTATAAAATAAAAAAACAAACCCAAAAATCCCAATTTGGTCATGACGCAAGCATTCTTTCCTGTGGGCATCTGTGGGGCAAAATTGTTCTAGGAATCGGCCATGTCCTTTGAAACACAGATAGATAATGACCAAGAATAGGACATTATTATAAAGTATGGGTGGCAACCCTACCTTCACATCTTAGGAGAAAGTACGATAGCAATAGTTTGAGCGTGCGCGGTATGTGTAATCCACTACAATTTGGTCGGATAATAGTTTTCAAATTGAGGTAAGAAGCAAACTATTATTTAATTCCCACGTGCAAATTGGCGTAACTGACACCAAGCTTAAACCTAGTTTGAGTCAATTGACGCAACTGACCATTGGTGAAATAATGTTCATGACATTTTGGTGTATGCAATGTTAATTTTTTTTCCTTGAATTATAATTGGTGTAAGAGCACATTTATAACCTTAAATATTTCGGGGCTACAGTTACTCCAATTTGACTTGTGCAAATGGGTGACTTAATCAGTTACAGCATGATTTAGAAGGAAATCTGAAAAGTTCACAGCTGAAATTGTGCTGTAACTGAAAATTTTTTAACGCTAGAATTTTTTTGAATATACCATTCGATAGAGCAGAAAAAACTAAGAAAAACTGTATACTCAACTCATTTTACGTGTTTTGTTAGTTACGCCAATTGAACCTGCAACCGACGATATATGAATGTAATTTACTTAAATAGAAATAAAAGAAAGAATAAATTAATATTCCGACATAAAACGTGTCGCAGTCTGATCTATGCCTCTGTTTTTTGACTATTCGAAATCAAAAAATTAAAATCAAAATCAAATATAATTTATTCAGTAGGACCGTTATGACCACTTTGAAACGTCTTAAGAGCTAGGTGATTCTACTCCTGTTCTTTCGCGACCAACACCGTGAAGAATCAGGGCAACAAACACGGTATGGGGCCTAGCTTTCTTTTCGGTGATCCATCCGCTTAAAATCTAAATAGTCAAGCTCCAGTGTGGAGCCAGTCGAACAATGTGAGTCTCGTCAAAGTCGTCAAAAAAAAAAGAGGATTAATCGAAAACTCTGAATGTTCCTTCGCTAGCTCAGATTCAACATATTATTATTGAAAGTGCACCTACATAATGACACTGTTGAGTACTTGAGCACAGCGTTGAAGTAGGCTCTACAAACAGACAGCATTGTGCAAATATTGCATGACATGAGAAATGTTATGCTAAAGCTACGTCTGAGCTGAAGTTCAAATCAAAACGGGTTCGTAAACCTTAGTCTTCCACCCAATATTAGAATAGAATAGAATAGAATAGAAAACACTATTGTACACACAAAAGAAAATACATTACAGGTATAAAATAAAAATAACAAGTACAATGGGCGGCCTTATCGCTAAAAGCGATCTCTTCCAGGCAACCTTTGGATGGACTGGCATAAAAGAAGAAATATAGAAATGGCGGTGTACAAAAAGACAAATCAACATAAAATAACTAATAGCAACACTTAATTTTAAAACTAAAAAAACAAATAAGCACAATGAAAACAAAATTTAGAAAATTACAAAACATACACAATATACCAGTCAACAGTTTACTGTAAATGACAAGAAGTGTTCATAGACCTTAGATTTGAAAATGTTTATGGATTTTGATAAACGAATACAAAGCGGTAATGAGAATTAGAATGAGGTATCATCATCATCAGCAGCCCGAATTAACCAACAGCTGGGTATAGGCCTCCCTATGCGTGTGCTAATCTCCACGGTCCGCTCTTCGTAATTTATTGGATTGATTTGATCCAGCTCACCAGTTGACATTTCATAATGTGAGCTTCGGGTCTTATAATGGTGAGAGAGGCGACCGACTGCTCGTCTTCTTACTTTCATGGATGCAGAATTGTATCCAAAGAAAGACTTTGCTTTATTATCGAACCGTTAATCCAATCTGCATGAAACTTGGTAGGTAATTAGGTTGTGCTGTGGAAAACGGTGGAGCATAATTATAAGCTTAATCGACTTAATTGTAAACAAATAGGGGTCGTCAGAAACAAGTCCAAATCTATCAACGCAACGGTACGTGAGATCTCTGTTCGGGGTGAACAAATAAAATTAAAAAAATAATATAGATTTTATTTTTACTTAGATTAAGGCTGTGTCCCCAGTAGGCAAACTGTGAGCGGCCGACTGAGTTTGCGGCGTATCGGTTTAGTATACCATTCCATATACACCGTTTATTTTTGGTCAGTTTAAAGCCGGCGCCTACGTAATCTATATCGATAACCTTACTCAAAAATAATAATAAATATGAGATCTATTTTTTTGCAATTAATATTATCACGAAACATAGGCAGGATAAATCACGGAGATACGTGCTCTGTGCTCAGCTGTTGCTACGGCATAGAGTCTATGCTACGTCGTAGTCATACATACATACCTAGGTCATTAGCTCTGCGCGCCTACGACACCATAACAAGTGTTTTACTCACTTTTGTTAATCTTTTCAACTATTTAGTTTCGTATGAAATACTTATCAAATTCAAAAACTAAACCAACGACACGAATACGATTAAGCAATACAAGCAGTGGGTGCTTGCTTTAAACTGACCCAGAATTAACGGTGTATTTGAAATGGAGTGTCCACAGTTTGCTAGTTTTGCGCTCACTGTACGCAGTTTGCAGCGCAACGCTGCAAACTAGCAAACTGTGGACACTCCATTTCAAATATGGAAGAGCGTACTAAACCGATACGCCGCAAACTCAGTCGGCCGCTCACAGTTTGCCTTCTAGGGACCCAGCCTAAGATCGAATTAAGTATATGTAACTTTTCTAATGTAGTCTGAAATTATTCTATTGGATTTGATTAGTTGACTGTACTTGATACGCCAACACAGTCTAAAAACTCAATAGCGGTCCAATGAACCAGTAATAATGAAAATCTCATTCCCATCTCCTTTGTCGAACGCTCCTTGTTCGGAGTCAATTAGGTACTTAACAGGATTTCTGGAACACGTTCACCGTTATAACGAACTTATAACACCATTAGTCACTAAAAAAATATGTCATTTCTTTTCTTTCGTTGCACTCTTGACAGACTGGTCGTGATCGTCATGTCGGAGGAGGTTGTGGCGACTTGAACGATCCTACGCCATTCGTCGCGTATCGCAGCCCTTCTGGTGCATTCATGTAGAGGACCGTCTAATGCAGTCTTGCTTTGGTCGGTCCGTCTCATGGGTTATCTGCCATGTGCTCATGTGCCAACTCGACCCTGCACCACAGGGCGTTCTGTGGACACCTCTCCGCGTCGCGATACGTGCCCGAAGAAATTGAGGATGTGAGATTGTACAGCAGATGAAAGCCGCTGTCTGATGCCGAGTTCTTGAAGTATGGACTGATTGGTGCGGAACTCAGTCCACGATACCCCAAGCATTCTTCTCCAGCACCACATTTCGAGAGCATGTACTTTCTTTTTCTCACATTCTCGAAGAGTCCATGTCTCTGCAGCGTAGAGGAATACGGGGAAGACTAACGCTCGGACGAGACGGACTTTGGTTGCTTTCGTTATGTTGCGGTTTCTCCATACATAGGTATATTGGTGTTTTCGGTAATATAGAAATCGGCCTAAGGTCCATAGTACGTTGTCCGATTTGTAAGACCTCGCCACTTATCGGATAAAACACCCTTCGGCCCCTCGCTGGGGGTCCGGGATAATGATTTATCAAAATTGAACATGGCTCACGAGTCACTAAGATTATGACGGCCGATCGCCACTTATATATTTTATAGCTATGATGACTTTATTTTAGTGCCAGCTGACCCGACTGACATTGTTTTGTCTGTTTTGTCATACAAAAATCCCGCAAAGAACCCTCAGAAGCCTAGCCTCTCAGGTCAGTTGATGGTAGCTCTGCCCTTTACGATGTAGGTTGTGGGTTCGATTCCCACTCACAAACATATTTTGTGTGATGAACATAGATGTTTGTTATGTGTCTGGTTGTTATAAAGTATTATAAGTAAGTATGTGTTTCCAAAATATTATTGCTGGAATGGAATGGCTGTCGAGTTGTCGCGTGATAGGTATTACGCGCTACGCGGCTAGCGTGCGAGCCGAGTGGCAAGTGGAAACCCTACTGCCAAGGCCCACCCGGGCCCACCATTGTAGCTTTGCAACTAAAGTGCGGAGTGCGCCTTCTATACTATTCTGTGCCTATACATAGAAAAACACCCAGACCCGAGACAAATATTTGAAAATCTTACAGACATTTAACCCACGGCGGGAATCGAATCCGCTACCGTTATTCAGGCGGGACCCACTGCGCCACAGAGGTCATCATATACATTAAACCTATTAAAATGTTATCTGAATAACAGTTTGAATAATTAATTTTACATTCTGCAAATAGTGTTATTCACGTGCCTTCTAAATTGCTGAATATTTCCTGTGCTGTTGAAGTATAAGGCGCGACTTTTTGTCTCCGTCTATGTGCGTTTAGATACACATACATTTTGTTGTTGTTTTTTTGCAAATAGATACGAAGCTGAGTGTAGTTATTAGAAAGATCATTCAGACGACAGATCATACAAAACATCAGCTCAAAAAAAAAAAACAATAGACACAGTGCAAAAGCTAATCTAATTGAATTAGGTATTAAAATAATTTAAACATAAGTATTTAAGTATTAACTGCACTTAAATATAAAATAATGACCTGTAAAACTTTTCCAACACTCCTAAGCTATTTTCCCATAATGCTTTTGTACAAACTTGTAACTGGATTAACTAAAGCATACCTACATAGGTAAGTACAACAGTTTTTGTTATAAAAGATTCTGATTCTAACTTTAAGAACTAGGTACTTGTAATACTTGTAGTACTCAGTATTTACTTGTATTATGTTATACTATTCGATAATTGTTCACTAAATTGAAAGTCGCGTTAGAAAGTCGTGTCTGAAACATTCCCTCCCGCTTACGTATGCAATACTGCAATATATCGGACAATTTGTTTTGAGCTCATTAATCACACGTGCGTGCGGCCAGGGGCTAGCACTAGTTAATTATAAAATGGGGAGAATGCATGCCACTGTTAGGGTGTCTTCACATAATATGTGAAGACTTATAATAATAATAAATAAATATTGCTGGACATTTCACACAGCGCCATCTAGCCCTAAACTAAGCGAAGCTTGTACTATGGGAACCAGATAAATCTGAGATAACTGATAGAATACTTATATACTTTTTGTAAATACATACTTATTATACTTTATACCACCCAGACACAGAACAAACATCTATGTTCATCACACAAATGTTTGTCCTGGGGGGAATCGAACCCACGACCTACAATAAAGTTAAATGTTAAGTTAAAGTTAAGTATAATGAAGTTATTAGAATAAAGATCCGATTAGATTATTGACCGAATTCTAATCCCGTCACATAAATAGATTTTCGTTTCGAAAAATATATAATGCATATTAACACGAACTATAAATGGTGAAGGAAAACATTCTGAGGAAACTAGTTAGCTAGAGCTAAACTAGTCTTCTTATTAAAAAGCTAAAAGTTAAAAGGCTAGCTTCAATTGACTTTGTCTGTCACATATGGAATACTTCTGCTAAATGTAGAGATGTACCAAGTATGTATTTGGATGTGCCTCTGACTCCCTCCTATCTTCAAAATATTTTAAATGCGTCTGGGCATTCATTGTTTTTTTATGAAAACGTCACATTTCATTAGAGTGACAAATTATTATAAAATATCTGGGCGACCGAGTACTGCTCGGGTGAAAATAGAAAAAAAAAATTACTCGAAAAAAGAACCAAAAAATGGACTAAACAGAATTAGATTATCTAACAAGCGATGTCGCAGGCAAATACTAGTTAAATAAAGCAATAAGTACCACCACATACTTACCGTATAAAATTATGTTTTATTTTATCATGGTGTTAAAACTATGTCTCATATTTTAAAACATTCAGTAAAGCTAAGCACTAAGTTCACGAGCTTCAAATAAAAATTCATAAGCACTTCTAAGCTTGAAACTCCACTAAACACGTGTAAATGGACCTTTAGCACTAAATTATGGGTAGTAATTTAACATCGTGTAATATTGCAATATGTTCTGGTGAAAAATTACGACGCCCGGCGCTGCAGCTGTGTGTGGTAATCTTTTTATAACTAGACTTTTGAATTTCGAAAGAACGCTAAAAAACTTAGCTTACCTTTTTGAAACTCTTTTTTTTTAAATACCAAAGAACGTCGAAAGTGTGTTTTAGGCGCGGGACACACAGAAAAGACGTAAGACGCAGACGGGGCGCGGACATTTGTCTCTTCCGCGTCCCTTTCATACAAAATGTATAATAGCGTCGCGACGCAAAACATACAGAAGAGACGGGGCGCGGACGCAACACTGTCCGCGACGCGTCCTCGTCTTACGTCTCTTCTCTCTGGCCTGCGCCTTAGACCCCACGGACGAAGTAAAACTTCCGTTCGCCTCGCTCGATCACACTTTTCGTAACGCTCTCGTCACGCATTCACCAGCTTACTCCCCAAGTCAAGCGTGCGTAAAGAAGTTATACTTTAAAAAGTCACGGTTATTGCTACACGTGCCCTCCAAAGCACGGAAGCTCTATTTTTAACGCATTCCCTGCCCGGCCCAACCTGCTGCCGTGCTGCCTACAGGTGAGCGTTATGGGCACTAAACGCGTTAAGCAACTTGCTGGCACTCGTCCTTTCGTCATATTAACTAAAAACTTGTAAGTCAAACTATACTACTGCAACTCAGTTTAAAAACACAGTATTTTATTAAAGCGTTCGTGGATTGCAAATACCCAAGCTCAGTGTAACTCGTTTTTTGTGTATAATGTTTGAATCCTACCGCCAAATGTATGTTAATCCTCGTTTTGGCGTGTATAATGAATGTAAAGAGCAAGAGACGTAACAACCAAGCTACAAATGGCTTGGAAGACTAACCGCTTGTTTCACCACAACCCCTATTAAGGTAACCCCAAATGAAATAGGTAAGTTAAGGGAGTGGGCACACTGCATTTTTTGCAGCGCGTTTATATCGAAACAAACGCGATGCGAATGCACTGCCTGTTACTTTTTGGGTTACCTTAAAGTATAGGTTGTCGTTGTGGGAAAAATCACGATAGAACAGGAGTAGAATCACTTAGTTTTTAAGACGATTCAAAGTGATCCTAGTGGTCTTACTGAATAAAAAAAAATCATGAGCAATCCCTAACAATGTGAGGCCGACTTAGCTGAGAGGATGATTTAAGTTGACTAGAGTATATCACAACAATCAGACACTACAGTGTTCCGCTAAGTAAAATAGCGTTTTTCGATAACTTGACTGTGAAATTGAACCTTATTTCTTAGGAGAAAGCAGTTTTCAAGTACGAACGTTCTTACCCCACTAAATAGCTCTTTACAACTACAGTTCGTTAGTTCATTCTCTTTGAAACCCTCGAGTAACCGCTCGGAACAGTGTTTCCATTAATATCCCGTTTTATAAAAAAGGTTTACTACACCTGCAGAGCGTTAATCAAAGCGGTTTAAATGCTGATGATACCTGCTACTTTGTTTTTACAGCGATCTCTCGTATTTTACCGCAATTTGCAAGACTAAATAAAATGTTGTTTGCTTCTGAATAAAAATACAAAGAGTTTCTATTATACAAGGTCTTTTTTAGCTTTTGAATACATTCGTATGAATTTGTGGATATCTCTTATGATTAAGTTTTTAAGCCTCGTATCCACTAGGCAACATTTCGCGCGCAACACGTGCTGCTCAACATGTGTACGGCAACGTTGCACAACAGCGACGTTGCCAGCTGGCGCGCAACATGACATAGTAGACTCACTATGCCCTTCCTGCTATACTTTTGTTTCATTTACTGAAACATACTATACATAACGTCAAATCGGGTTGCCACTGAGATGTCGCTTCGCTCACTCGATCAAAAAACACACTCGTAAAGACTAGACAGAAATATTACGCGGTACAACCGAGTGCACAAGTGTAGTGCGTGACATTATACCAGCGTACGTGACAGCTTCAAGTACACTCAGTCGTATAGTGTCTTGAAAAAAAATGCTGAATGTTTTCTGTTTTCTGCTGAAAGCTTTGAAGATTATGTATGAAGATGAATAACGCGATCTTATTTATGTTACCGTAAAATACGCCAACATTGCCCACTTTTTTCGAATAATTTCAATTTTTGTAAAAAAATTCTATGGGAACGTAAGTATTTTCTTTTATCATCTGCTATTATAAGATTATGTGCATGTATTACTTTATCAGATTTTATGATGAGTCAATATTTAATTAAGTATTTTATACATTTTGATGGCGGGCAAAGTTATCTGGACTTTTAGCCAACATTGCCCACGTTGATTTTTGACGCAGATATAGCCTCTAGAGAGATGAAATAAAAAGCCAATACAAGAATTTAGGCAATAATGGCGTTTACTTTAGGTATTAAAACGATACTATAGAAGGTTTCCTAGCAAAGTGGCTGGGCAAAGTTACCCTGACATTTTTTGTCTTTTTCATACAAACCGCATTTCACAAATTAAAAATGCTAGGGTTGGCACTTCTTAGTTAACTGATCTTGTGATCGTAGTTGTTGTAGGTATAAAAAAACTGGTTATTTTTCATTCAGGTATTTATTTAATAAACTTTAATCAACATATTTATACAGGTACCCAAATGAAAATGAAATACTAATTGAGATCAAATGATGTTAGGAGCTAAATTAAAATAATTACTAAACTATTAGACATTTTCAGCTAACTATCACTATTATTATTGCATTGTCACCGAAGACTCATAATTTTACCTAAATTCAGCTCAATTTGACACCGGGAAGTAGGTCAAATTAAGCTTGCAAGAATTGACCCGGACAAACATACTTACAAACATAGGAACTTACAAACATACAAACATTGCAAGTTAATTAAAAGCTTTAAAAAAAACAAGTTTCTGAAGTGCCAACCCTAAGCTTATTTTGATGGCGGGCAATGTTGTCAATAGTAGATCGCTACATTGCTGGATAACTTTGCCCACCGCTATAACTCTTGTTTGAAAAGACATTCAGCAACGATAATAACATATTAATACTCCTAAAATGTTCTTACATATCATAATATTAATAAAACTAACCTGTGTTTTTGCCATCACTCACAATTCACTTATGAATTTGCACCAAAATTTGCCCGCGAAAATACGCACCGTACTCGAAGATTTCCAACAAGTTACTGAGTGAAGCTAGCGACACACCAGATAGACAGTGTTGCTAGACAGATAACCTATTTTCTATCAAAGTCAAAAAATGTTAACATATTATTCAAATATTTTTGCAATTTAAAGATTTGCTTAAAAATTGATCTTCGGGCAAAATTACCCTTGGTGGCAATGTTGGCGTATTTTACGGTAATAAATATTGGTGGACATTTAACACAACGCCATCTAGCCCCAAACTAAGCAAAGCTTGTACTATAGGAACCAGACAACTGATAGAATACATTTGAATTGTTATAAATACATGCTCTATAATATTTGATGGAAAAGTTGCAGTTCGCGATAACTCGCATTGCCTATGAAAATTGAGCATCATTTTGTTTTCTGTCAGTGAACAATAAAGTCAAATCAGTGAAGATCTTTAGATTTCATAATTAAAGAAAAGGCTCGAATGCTAAAAATCATATTGAATCAAATCCCAGTATTATACATTTACCTTTATTTATTTTCAGGCTTATACATTTTTCGGTTCGGAAATTGTTTGTTTCGGAAAAATGGACAAAGTATTCAAATAATAACATCTAACCTTAGAAAATAAAGAACCTCAAATACACGAACATTATACAAAACTCATTTTTGTGGCGAAAAAGCGAAAACTTCAACAAACTATGCAAACGAATGGATGCAATATCAGTTTATAAGTTTTTTTTTCTAGTAAACGCTTTTGTAGTATTTTGTGTATGTACTTCAAAAACACCCTGTATTTGATGGGATTAAAACACCCCCTTTTTTCTAACGCCGCACGAATACTAATCTGAAGCTTATGTGGTCGACTGTACTTAAGGCGAACTCACACACGATAAGGGTCGACCCCATCCGTAGAAAGTGACCGCTAAACGCAGCTTAACCTAGTTTATCTTTTAAAATGACCGAGGAACCTTATGTGGTTTATTTTTCTTGACTTTTCAACGTAATAGTAAATGCAATTTTTTTTCAAGTTTTATCTTTCTTTGCGTGTTCGTTTGTTCATTAGTATGTGAGTTAAATAATACACATAAATAGTAAAGTAAGTAAAGTAATTAATTTATACAAGCTAATTTGATGATGGGGTCAAGAGCTATTATTAAACTTAGATAACTATACCGAAAATTGTCAGAAGTACTTGGTATTCTTATCAGGTTAATAAGTTATCAAGTTGATTCGAACCCACGACCTTCGCATTTAAAGTCGAGGTATCTACTAATTCGGCCAACACGGCTCTACCACCACCACACCAAATACTTTAACAAAATGTCCACATTTTGCATTCAGAGGTTAGTATTCAGTTTACTAGCTTCGCTGAGGCAATCCTAAAAAAATTGAACCATAAAGAACAGACAGATATAAACCTCAGTTTTACATTCCAATATCCGTTTGCAAATCCGAAGATCTATAACAGTAAATTTATTTTTCATTCAGCCATAAAGCCGAGACGAACTCCTTTGTATGTTGCGCTGTAAGTTCGTACGAGCTAGCGGCCAACTCTAGTGACGGAGTTTACATGTTATTATTATTATTATTTTAGCCTATATTGTCCCACTGCAGGGCAAAGGCCTCCCTCCCCTCTTTCCAGATTTTTCTGTCCTTGGCGGCATTGGGCCAATCTGGATCATGCGCATCTAGTTCGTCCCGCCATCTCCTTGGTGGTCTGCCACGCGGACGTCTTGCATTGTTTACATAAATAAATGTAAATATTGGGTGACATTTTCACCTAGCCCCAAACTAAGCAAAGCTTGTACCTACTATCTTTTTCTTCTCTCAGTGCCTCTCCATTAATGAAGGTCAGCTTCTTAAAATGTTCTTTGTCCAGCGCAAGTCTGAACAGTTGTTCCACCGTCTTTATCCTTGTCCACTCCCTGATGTTACGGAGCCATGACATCTTACGCCTTCCAACCTTACGCTTCCCCTATATTTTGCCCATCATGATGGTCTGCAAGAGATGATACCAATCATGACGCAGTATATGTCCGAGGTAAGCGACCTTTCGCTGTTTAATGGTCCGGATAAGTTATAATTTCTTTCCCATTGTCTAAAACCTCTACCTATATTAGTAACTTTATCGTACCTATGGGAACCAGATAACTGATAGAATACCTTTATAGTTATGTAAATTCATTTACTCCTACACCTACTTATTTTACTTTATGACACCCAGACACCAGACATCTATTTTCATCACACAAAATGTTTGTCCTAGGTGGGAATCGAATCCACGGCCTACAGCGCAGAAGGCAGAGCCACTATCAACTGAGCTAAGAGGCCAGTTTTTAGGCCGCCTAAAGACATCAATGGATTTTTTAACGAATTAATGTCGAACAGCGGGGCTAAAAAGGCCGCTATAGCAGAGTCAGAATAGGAATTGCAATATATGCGGTTCTTGTCACTCTCAGTCTATGAAATAAGACGGCATATAGTTCAATTCCTATTGTGATTCGGCTATACTATTTTGGTGGAATCCCACCTTAAACGTCCTTGTCGTGTGTGTGTTTTATTTTATTTTATTTTATTTGGTTAGATAATAAGCGTTTTTTTGTACGTAAAATATGGAACTTGTGTCTGAAATAAAGATTATACACCGTTAATTCTGGGTCAGTTTAAAGCCAGCACCCACTGCTTGTATTGCTTAATCGTATTCGTGTCGTTGGTTTAGTTTTTTACTTTGATAAGTATTTCATACGAAACTAAATAGTTGAAAAGATTAACAAAAGTGAGTAAAACACTTGTTATGGTGTCGTAGGCGCACAGAGCTAATGACCTAGGTATGTATGTATGACTACGACGTAGCATAGACTCTATGCCGTAGCAACAGCTGAGCACAGAGCACGTATCTCCGTGATTTATCCTGCCTATATTTCGTGATAATATTAATTGCAAAAAAATAGATATCATATTTATTATTATTTTTGAGTAAGGTTATCGATATAGATTACGTAGGCGCCGGCTTTAAACTGACCAAAAATAAACGGTGTATTATATTATATATATTATTATTATTATTATTATATATAACGGCCTTTATAACCCCGCACGGCTTCAAATATACACTTAATTTCGTAGTAGATAGTAATTCCATGCGTGACAGTTCACAAGCTCTTCGCCACTACCTATAAGTATGCAAGAAGGTAGAAATTGAGTCTGCAAATTGTAACAAAATAATTAATCAAGAATATGAGTTACTCTGTCACATCTGCCCTACAAGTAATGCAAATAAAATTTAATTAACACAAATAGTAGCTTGTACAAACTTTCACAGAGTGTAATTAAGTTACACAGCAGTCGACTTGTTTTGTTTCACAAATTAAATCTTGGATGTATATTGTATAATCAGCCTACATTTACTCACTCATTGATGAGTATATTATTCGGTTCTTTTTAAACCCCTACTCACTCAATGATAAGTATTCTATCTGTTCTTTTTTTTTAAACCCTGACGAAAAATAGGGGTGCTATAAGTTTGTAGTGTGTATCTGTAAATCTGTGTATATGTGTATCTATGTATCTGTTGAAGCACTTATGGGCTATGGCGTAGCTTGCAAGTTCTTGATTGATCGTTGAAGTTAAGCAGCGTTGTGCGTCACACATTTGGATGGGTGACCGCAAGTGTCATTACGAGCTGAGCGCTTCCGTGCTTTGGAGGGCACGTTAAATTGTCGGTCCCGGCTTATAAGTCGTTAAGCTATGACGGAGGCCTTTAGGCGGCCTAAAAACTCCGTCACCAGAGTTAGTCACTTGCTCATACGAACTTACTTATTTTTATGGATCTGTGGCTCTGTATATCAGTGTGTTTGTCTGTGGCATCTGTAGCTCCTGAACGGATGAACCGATTTCAATTATTATTATTTTGTTTAAATGGTGTCGTTCTTGACCTAAGTATCACAAAAAAAACTACCATTTTAAGCCGGGTCCAGATTTGTATCATTTGCCCGATCCGATCACCGTATCCGTATCAGCGTATCACGTATCAAGCCATGTATCAAGTTGTGGACGCCTCGATTTGCCCCGTATCCGTATCTTCACAATAGTCTTTGATGATCCGACAAAAACCGATACGACATGGGACGTGCCGTATCATAACGGCGAATCGAGATCGCGTATCATGATACGCGTATCACCTGTCCACATATGCGATCATGATACGCGTCGGCTATACGGATACGGTGATCGGATCGGGCAAATGATATACATATATCCATTCACTCAAAGTCGAGTGTTTTCCATTTTACAGAGAATATTCAGATATTGTCTTCGTTTGTACCTGAACCGGATACACAGGAAATATGAGCGGATATCGATTCCGTGCGTCTATTCGATACGTTACAATCGATTCACGTTGACTCGATTTATGATACAAAGTCGATGTTTAAACGACATTGGACGCTTTTGTGTTTACAATATAACAAGAAATAGAAGTTTTCTCGTTTCTAAGTTTCTCTTTCGTTTTGAAGTACCTAGGTACTTACTTTACGTCTTTTTGACCGAGTGAGCGAAGCGAGCCAAACGTCTCTACTTCAGTTTGGACAAAAATGATTTCGTTTGTCCGCCGTCAGTCGTACGTCTGTCTGTCTGTCTGTATGTTCTCCTCTACAGGTCGCATTTCTCAACCAATTCTCGTGAAATTTAGTGAGCAAGTTCGATAATTTTATCGTCATCGGGAATTTTTGATTGGGGGGGTACTTCCTCCAAGAAGGGGCAAAATGGAGGCTACAGGATATCTCCGCCTTATGAAATCCGATTTCGATGGTTCTTTTTTCATTTGAAATGGTGTAACTTTAAATTAGTCTCATAAAAATTTGATGAGGATCTTATGAGGATCTTCAGCGTGATTAGCAGAATAGTTCCTCAAAATGAAGTAAATTGATTTCAACTTTTAGATTTCAACCAGTGGAAGTGGAATCGGCCCTTTAACTATTAGGTAGGGATTGATGGAGCACCTGGGACCACCTTCTCATCATAAAACTAGAGAATTGTGAATATTTCACTTTCAAAACTTTCGTGAGTTGTACTAGACATTATTTAACACACGGGAATTACTCACGTAAAATTATCGTCGATTTAGATACCGACAATGTTTCGATTCATCCGGAGAATCTTCATCTGGGTAAGGAGGGAGTTGCGGCAAGGTTACTCCTCGCGGTCGCGTCTCACACTGCGAGCAATGTAACGCTCGGCGCGGGACGAGGGTCGCGGAGGGAGTAGTGGGGGGCGCGCTGTTGTAGTTGCCGGTGTCGTAAGGAGAGTCGGTGCTGGGTCTTCATCCTCACTATTCAAATCTTCTGTGTCGTGGATATTGACACACACAGTACTGACGGTATCTCTACCAGGCTCCAATGCATTACTATTATTCTTAGTTCCGTGGAGACAAGGTTTCCAGGCTGGTGCCAAGGCCCAACCTCCGTCTCGGTTGAAATTAGGAACCCGGCTTATTTCTATTGCTTCACGAATCTTACGCGGAACAAAGAACTTTTCTCGTGACAATACCTGAGCCTTATCAAAACATTGTCGGTATCTAAATCGACGATAATTTTACGTGAGTAATTAATTGTTAAATAAATAATTGTGAATATTTATTCAGTTTTTAATTTAACCAATGCAAGGACAGACTCGCGAAGTCTACAGCTTACAGAGCCACTAGTAATAAAACTGCATGAAAAAAACACATTAATTTGAATCTAATTAAATAATACCTACATTATATTTTTAATGTGTTCTTAGTGGGTCACATTGACCTTGTCTGGGTTAAGGTGACTTGAGTTATTAATAGTATAATTTACTTTTAGTAGTCATACAATAACTTGGTCATGTCGTTACAATAATTCGTAAAAATAAGTTGTAGCGGTGGCGTGATAACTACACAACGATGGTTGTTTCTTTGACTTTTCTACTTAATTAAGTAGATGGATGAGGAATTTTTGAAATAAGAAGTGGCTAAATAAAAAATAAAAAAAGGACTTCGATATTTCTGCACTCTCGAGGTGCATTTCTGTTCATAACTCCGAAGATCCTCGACAGATCCTCACCAAATTTTTGTGGCACAAATCGGAAAGTATTTCCTTACCCATTCAAACAAAAATATAATTTTCCAAATCGGTCCAGACGTCTTCGAGTAATCAGTGAACATACATAAATAAAAAACCGGTCAAGTGCGAGTCGAACTCGTACGCCGAGGGTTCCGTACCTAGCCATGGTGCCAATTAAGCTAGTCCGCTTAATTGTATGAGCGCCCATACAACTCGGAGGACAATTTTAATTGGCGTCAACTATGTATGGGAACACCCTTTAATTTTCAACTTTTTTAACTTTTTGGAATTTTCCCTTTATTTGTGCTATAAGACCTTGCTTTTTCCCGAATTTCGTTATTCTAGGTCAACGGGAACTACCATTTAGGTTTTCGACCCAAAACCTCTAGGGTACTTCCGGTTGACCTAGAATTGTCAAATTTGGTTACAAGCAAGGTCTTCCAGCACAAGTAAAGGAATAATTCCGAAAAATAAAAAAAGTTGATAATTAAGGTAAGTTTTGGTACTCACAAGTTTTCACGAAAACCTAAATTTGCCTATATCTTTTTACAGTTTTGACTCAGGACCTTGATTTTTATACTCACAATAGGGACTATAGACCTTAGTATATGGTATAAATTTCAACTTGCTAGCTCTACCCGTTCCTGAGATAATCGATGGTGACACACGGACAGACAGACGGACAGACGGACAGACGGACAAGAAAGTGATCTTATAAGGGTTCCTTTTTTTACCTTTTAAGGTACGGAACCCTAAAAAACGCACAAAACAATAGATTCCTTTTTTTTAAGTCGGTTAAAAAATGTACCTAATGTTCATGGTAATAACAAAATGGTGAATATAATCGTAGAACGAAAGGTAGGCCTAACATGTGCAACATTGCGATACATCGAACATCAAGAAAGATAATCTCTTGAGGCCTTACTTATAGCCTCTCAACTTGAACACTGTGCACTGGTTAAACAATGCTCAAAATTTACCCTGTCACTATTCGCCACTATCTACCAAAAAAGGATGGCAATAGTTCAAACGGTGTTTCAATTTAGACAGAAGTTGAGTGGGGTTTACAAGTAGAACGATATTTCAGATTTACAAAATAAGTTAGCGGAAAAATAAATAAATCCGCAAATACACAGCGCATCTTGCGCCGCGTAACGACGCATTTGCACGCCCAATTACGCTCGGCGAAAGGACGTGTGACGCGCCTTGTGAGACCGCGCAAGATAATTTGTAAGTAGCGCGATGCAAGACGTAATGGCTCGTATACACGTATACAAACAGACATGCAACGAGCAAATTATCTTCTGTCGCGTTCGATCTCCTTGAGATGAGAGTAACAGGGCTAGTTCGTGCTCGTTCTAATCATTGTCTCGTGTGAATGTCTGTTTTCTCGCGAGCGTGTAACCGCGGTATCAGCAAGCTGATTGTCTAACTTGTCTCAAACATGCAATGTGTGTGTTGAATTTTGTGCCTGAGTATCCAGACATTTTGAGAATCTGACTTTTTGCTAAATAGATCTTCTACGTTTTAGACCATCTGATAGTTGGACGTTTTGCGACATGGACGTTTTGCTTATTAGACTACTCATTAGACGTTAAGCATTGTTGGACGTTTAGCTACTTAGACCTTCTGATCAGGGGGGACCTCAAATTGGTCTCAAACTGTCAAAACGATCACGTATCTTTTGTCGCATTCGGTCTCGTTGAGAAAAGTGTGACAGAGCTATGTGGTCACTGAACTGTCATATTTAACAGTTTGAGACCGATTTTGGTCGCTATCAAAGATAGACAATGGGGCAGATGAGTCGCAAGATACGCCATCTGTGTTCGCGCACTATGGCGGTATTTGTCTTTATAGTGTCAAATTACATTTACCAACCATTTTCATTTCATTTTCTAGCAACAGTTGGTGTGCATTAACCGCAGACATTGCGGTATTAAATTAACTGTTTCTGCTGTTTGCATTTTCATTATCTATTCTAAAGCATTTTGTATTCCGTTTATTTAAAGTCTTAGCTTCTTATTGGAGCCTTTTCCCTGCAAGAAGAAACATCAGGTTTATCTTATATCCATTTATATAAAAATAAATGTTTGTTTGTTTACCTATCCCCTATGCTTTTTTTGTATCCTGACAGATAATTCATCCAATAAAGATGTGCAGCGCTTGTGGCGTAGCTTGCTAAGACGTTCTTGATTGATAGTTGAAGTTAAGCAGCGTTGTGCGCGGTCACAATTTGGTTGGGTGACCGCAAGTGGCATTACGAGCTGAGCGCTTTCGTGCTTCGGAGGGCACTTAAATTGTCGATCCTGGCTTTTAAGTCGTTAAGCCATGACGGAGGCTTCTGGGCGACTTAAAAACTCCGTCACCAGAGTAGGCGACCAGCTCATACAAACTTACTTTAATAAAGATGTACGCCTAATTTATGACACAAAGTGTACAAATTGGGCCCACACGTGCTTACCTTATTGTTAGTTCTTTTTAAAAATCATGTAGGTACTTACTTAGAGTATTTTTAATTTCTATAAATCTCTATGTATCGAATAAACGTTTTTCTATTCTATTCTTCTATTCTCAATAAACCCTTTTCTAACTTTGCAAAGCCTCACCGTAATTCATATTCCAGTTTCTCAGTATTGTAGTAGCCACATTCAATATGTTTTTACGTCTGGCGACTTTTTACAGAGCTCGTAACGATACCGTTCTAATTCCGTTATAGGGACCGTAAAAAACTTATATGAATGCTTTACCTGCCGGCCTTGCCATAAAATAAATTGAAATTTCGCATCCCACACACATTGGTATTGGGTTTTCAGCCGCTGGACTCTTTGTATAATTTCAATCTTGCCTTGTATCTTTGTAATCTTCAGGTAGGTATTTCTTAGGTTTTTCAAAGAAATGTACGTAAATTACACTAATATTACACTAATATTGTAAATGCGAAAGTTTGTCCTCCGTCTTTTGTGTGTGTTGTCAATAAACTATATTCTATTCTATTCTATTCTATTTGGATGGATGGATGGAACAAGTAAAATAAAAGCTTGTAATAAATTAATTAATCAATGAACTTGCAATACAAAAGGCAAGTGTGAATGGGACCGTCGGAAGGGGAAGACCTAGGCGCACATTCCTGAACCATTCACAAATTATTGGAAAAAGGCCTGGTCAAGAGTACCTACCTATACCGGCGAGCTTGCATGAAGAATGTGATGAGAATGAATAAAGCGAAAGTAGTGTGTCAGGATCGTAGCAAGTGGAGGTCTGTAGTATCTGCCTATGATGGGAAACAAGCGTGATTTTATGTATGTACTAGCGGACGCCCGCGGCTTCGCCCGCGTGGACTACTACTTTTTCGATCGAGCGAGCGAAGCGAGCGAAGATCTTAGTGGTAAGTTGGGCGATTTTGCTTTGTATGTTTGTATGTTTGTATGTATGTTTCACGAATTGTTGTTCGCGCATAACTGTCGAACCGTTCATCCAATCTGCATGAAACTTGGTAGGTCAATAGGATGTGGTAAGGAAATTTACGGTGGAGCATATGAGCTTAATCGATGAAGGGGTTGTGAAGATATTGGGTTCCCAAGGGGGTAAAAAATTATGAAAGTTACACAAATATATTGAGTGGGGTGTCATACGAAAGGGCTTATTTTGTACATTCCAAAATAGTTTTTATTTTTAATCTAGGATGTATAGTTTTTGAAATACGACCAAAGAACAAAAACTACGAAACCAGAGCTGCAAGAGCTCCCGTTTCATAGAGTTTCGATGTCTTCGTAGCTCATTGACTGGTCGGTCTTAAAAAGAGAGTGGCATCGTTGCGGTTTGGTTTGCAATGATTTTAGATGCTACTTGATTTATTTTCATGATAAAAAAATTTTTGATAAAGAAAGAAAATAATTGGGGTAAAAAAAGTTAAGTAAACAAATATATTGAGTGGGGTGTCAAATGAAAGGTCTTTATTTGTACATTCCAAAATAGTTATTATTTTTATTCTAGGACGTATACTTTTAGAAATACGACGAGAATTCATAAATATGAAATAAATGAAAAATTAGACACGACATTATGTATTGCATGCCAGTATTTTTTACCATGAAGAGATAGCGCAATAGGCATACTCAGCAGTATCAGTAGTAGAACTTGAAATTATAGGGGTAGTCAGAAGAAAGTCCAAATGTAAGCCATCTACGGTGCGCGAGATCTCAGTTCGGGGCGAACTACTAGTTATCCCACGGGAAACATGTATTTTTTCGGGATAAAAAGTAGCTTATGTCACTCTCCAGCCCTCCAACTATCCACACAATAAATCACGTCAATCTGTCTCTGTTTCGACGTGAAAGTAGGACAAACAAACAAACACACTTTCACATTTATAATATGGGTAGGTATGGATGTATAAACTAGCTAGCACTTTTCATGAATATTAAAAAAAGTACCATAAGCTCTCAGTAACATAAAAAGTAAAGTGGATGAGTTTTACCTCCTCAGACATTTATTGGATAAGGATACATTATTGTTCGGATGATGGAAAACTTTATAGAACTCGAAGTTTTTGTTTTGACGATAGATACGAAAAGTTATTCAATCACGGAAACACAAATCTTTAAACTCTATGTCAAAGGGGTTGAGTATAAAATTGATTGAGCATAGAAAGCTACAAAGGATGGAATATTTCTTGTGAATAATTTTCGTCTATTTTTTATGAGGACGTAAATTGCCTTGGAAATTCGGCTGACGAAAATAATTTTTAATGTCACAATCAATGATCTTTTTTAAAAAGTGGAAGATAGGTGACTCACCAAAATGCCTGTTCCTACTCGAGTGAGTCCTGGAGACAAACCTGCCCTCAGTGCTTCGCGGGACATCGTCTCGAACGCACCATGAATTTGCTAATAGACAAGGATAGAGAGAGCAACTAAAGCAGTCGTGCTAGCGAGACAGCATTGCAAAGCGCCCGGACTCTATCGTTATCGGCTCCATTCGGCCGGAGCCGACAGAACCCGGCCGCTAGCCATTACTGTCTCGCTCGCACAACAGTTTAATTTTTCTGTATCTTTATTTATTGGCAACAGTAAAATGGAGCAATGTGTGTGTTTTGGTGTATGTAGTGGTGCACCGAGCCCAAGTTTTGGCATGCGATGTTAGTGCATCACCTGTCTTCCCCTTTTTGAAAAGGTCATTGGTCACAAGTCACATAATTCACTTGTAATGATCAAAACATTCTACTAGATTATTTTTACTGTATTATACTTGATTAGTTATTCGTGTCCTAAAATAGCTCTGAGTTTTAATGCGATTGGTAGAGCCATTTCGGTCGAGGGGGAAGTACCTCACCTTTCGATCCGAAGGTCGTGGGTTCGGATTCAGGCCATCAATGGATTTTTTGTTTCGATAAAGTATTAAAAGTATGCGCATTAACACGAGCTCTAAACGGTGAAGGAAAACATCGTGAGGAAGCCTACGGCTTAGTCATCCCCACACCTATTGATATTAACTAGCTGACCCGGCAACCTCCCTTTTTTATACATCAATTTTTTGGGCCAGAAACCCTTGCGGGAGTCCTCAAAAGGCCCTACCAAAGTTTCATCACAATTTAATCAGTAATTATGTTTGTCCTCTATGCGGTTTAGAATCGCATAAAGGACAAACATACAAACATTAAACTGGCTGGCTAGATAGCAAAACTGAATTTAATTGAAACGTATTCATACAGTACTTCAAGTTTTAGAACGGACATCGGTTATTTTCGTATTTTCCAAAAATGTCCGAAAGCAGTGTATAGGTTATTCCACAAAACAGAATGCGACAGAAGTGCACGTCGTTAGCAGCGCAGCTCGCACGGCTTGCAACTAATTTGCTTTTCTCAAAAAATGACATTGATATTTATTTGTTTGCGTTATAGTTGAAATTATCAGTAATTTTCATTTCCAAATGACTTCTCGTCAATCGTTTTTGTAATTTTACGCGATTGTTTCCGATGTTTTACGAAACGCAATATTTTTCTGGTTTTACTGTACATAGTATTATTTTGATAAAGACCATTTTGGCCCCCGTCTCCCTCAAAGGTTTCATTTTAAACATATTTCTAAGATAAAAAGCGCTTTTAGCATTCCTCGTTTATAATATTCGAGGTCTTTTGTGAGTTAACACGACGTGTAATGAATAAAACATCAAAACCCAGAGACTAAGCTCATCAGGACGTGTCCCATTGAAATATGGGACTTACTGCTGGGAAAATTCTCACAAGACTGTTTGCTATAGACGGATAGGAGTAGGAGTAAAAGAAAATAAAAACCGGTCAAGTGCGAGTCGAACTCGTACGCCGAGGGTTCCGTACCTAGCCATGGTGCCAATTAAGTAAGTCCGCTTAATTGTATGAGCGCCCATACAACTCGGAGGACAATTTTAATTGGCGTCAACTATGTATGTATGGGAACACCCTTTAATTTTCAACTTTTTTAACTTTTTGGAATTTTTCCTTTATTTGTGCTATAAGACCTTGCTTTTTGCCAAATTTCGTGATTCTAGGTCAACGGGAACTACCATTTAGGTTTTCGACCCAAAACCTCTAGGGTACTTCCGGTTGACCTAGAATTGTAAAATTTGGTTACAAGCAAGGTCTTCCAGCACAAGTAAAGGAAAAATTCCGAAAAATAAAAAAAGTTGATAATTAAGGTAAGTTTTGGTACTCACAAGTTTTCACGAAAACCTAAATTTGCCTATATCTTTTTATAGTGTTGACTCAGGACCTTGATTTTTATACTCACAATAGGGACTATAGACCTTAGTATATGGTATAAATTTCAACTTGCTAGCTCTACCCGTTCCTGAGATAATCGATGGTGACACACGGACAGACAGACGGACAGACGGACAGACGGACAGACGGACAGACGGACAGACGGACAGACGGACAGACGGACAGACGGACAAGAAAGTGATCTTATAAGGGTTCCTTTTTTTACCTTTTAAGGTACGGAACCCTAAAAACCGGCCAAGTGCATGTCGGGCCATGCGCAGTATAGGATTCCGGTATAGACGGATAGGAGTAGGAGTAAGGCTAGTAAAGAAAAAACCGGCCAAGTGCGTGTCGGGCCATGCGCAGTGTAGGGTTCCGTAGTAGCCCCCCGTTATAAACAACTACTTCATCTTTAGTCACTTTGAAGGATTTATTCTATGGATTTTATATATGATACAAAATCCAACACTGCTGACCCTTTAAAAGAGGAATCACTGCGCCGACAATACAATGAACAATACTTATCTTGGTCCACCGTCATGGCTAAATGACTTAAAAGCCGGGACCAACAACTTAACGTGCCCTCCGTAGCACGGAAGCGTGCAGCTCGAAATGCCACTTGCGATCACCCATAAAAATTATGACCGCGCATTGCTTAACTTCAACGATCAATCAAGAACATCTCAGCAAGCTACGCCACAAGCGCTTCATGGCTCTACTACTAAATCTACTACCTACTATAAGTGTACCTACTCTCATTGAAGACAAAAGCAGGTAATAAAATATTTCACAAAACAGCCGTGTGTAACAACAAAGCTGTATAACAGCATCATCTAAACCGTCTGTCATGGATTCCATCTCATTTCGCGGACCGTCGGCTGTACCTTTGATCCCCCTCCCCCTCCTTATATCCTGTATAATCTGTCACCCCTTGAATATAATTTATGTAACCTCTTAGCGTGTCTGTTATTGTAAGGTTAAACAGTCAAAACGGTTTGTAGCTCTGTTTTCTGTGTAGGTCAATTGTTCGATTACTGTTTATAGCAAGAGTTTTACCTATCCAATCGTAATTTACTCAGATTTGTACCATATTTATCTTTAAATATCAAAACAAAATCGGATTACTTACACTATTTACTCACTAATAAATAAAATTAATCATAGATTTACCTACAGTCAAAATACTCGAAAATTGGATCTAATTGCAAGAAGTGATCTATAGATAATTCAATTGAGCCACATAAATCTAGAGCATTATAATGGCCATACATAAGCTGATATAAGCACGGATTCAATTTCCTCCACATTAATATAAAATTAATGCTCTTTCAAAGGAATGCACCGTTTATTTCCTCTCTTGGAAGTTATTTACTTACATTCAATATTTGATTACTGACTTCATATTTCCTGATACAGCTTATGAAATAAAGAACTAGCTTAGGAGAGAAATTTTATTTAAATAGAAACTTATCATGGTTTTGTTTTAAAGCCCTTTGTTTATATGGCGCTAGGCACGTACAAAGCTGTTATGAGAATAGCTGGAGACCGCCAGATTTGATCACTGTATTAAACTTTTTTTATCAGGGGTTTTAAATCTTGAAAGTCCATTAGCATCATCTCAGCCGTTGGACGCCCATTGCTGGACATAGGTGTTCCTTATTTCCATGTAATGCGGTTGGAAGCGGCCTGCATTCACCGCCGACCTGCAGTTTTTACAAGGTCGTCTGTCCATCTTGTCGGTGGACGTCCAACGCTGCGCTTGCCGGTCCGTGGCCTCCACTAGAGAACTTTTCAGCCCCATCGGCCATCATCTTTTGAATTTCCTTACCAATCTCAAAAGAATATGTCTATAGTAGTACGTAAAATTCAGTTTTTGTTTATTTTCACAGTATATCGCACATATTCATCTTTAATTAAGGAAACACATAGATTTAACACACTTACAACCTACATCATTACTATTTAATGTGTTTTTTTTTTATTTGATAACTAATTTTCTATATAAATCGATGTGTGTATGTTCCATCTGGACTTCAAAACGGGGCGTGACTGATTTTGATGTAATTTTCAGACAATCTTTAGATTAGCCCAGAGGATGATCCTATGACAATCCTGTGACTTTAGTAGGGACAGAAACCCTGCGCGAAGCCGAGGCGGGTAGCTAGTCCTAAATAAATAGATAGTGCAGCAAAAACCACAGTTTGGTGAACCGCAGCGAAACAATTGACGTATTGACCCGTTGTCCCGAGAGGACACCGGCGTGTCTGCTTACTGCGGTAGGAATACCTAATGCTGTGAAATTATGTGGAATACATGTAGGAGCCAACAGAAACAATATCTTTCCACAGCCTTCCTTATTTCTTACTGGAGATGGAGTAGGCTTGCGCAGCACATACAACATCCTCTATGCTTAACCGGCCATATCCACAGGAAAAACATGGTCAATACGTGTGGGGCTGGCTAAGCCGAGGGTTTCCTCACGATGTTTTCCGGCCAGGATTCGAACCCACGACCTTCGGATCGAAAGTCGAGGTACTATACCACTCGGCCAACACGGCTCTCAAAAAAATTAGTATAGATACTCGTAGTATAGATAATAATCGCACTTGATAGCTTACGGTTCTACTCCCTACTTTTATATAAAACTAAAGATCACGTCTCAACTCCATATTTTCAGCTTCCTGCAGTGAAGTAATTCACGTTTGACAGTCCACCTGTCCCTGGAGAACGACTCCATGTTTTCAGCAATGCGACTAGCATTCCTAATGTACGGTAAAGCATATTGTGAACTTGTGATGAAATAAAAGAAATTAATAAATAATGCTGGACATTTCACACAGCATAATCTAGCCCCAAAGTAAGCAGAGCTTGTGTTATGATAATGATAAAAAAGTTTGGAAGTTTGTAGTAATATCGGTCAACACAGTAAAAAAATCCCTGCTTGCAAATCCTGAAATAGGTTTGCAAGCTTCCAATCTATAAAACTTACTTTTATTGTTAATATGTGTATCGCTAGTATGTATCTGCTTTCTTTAAATTCATGTCGTGCCTACTTCTAGAAGGACGTACACCGTTTTAGTATTATTTGTACTATTCTTTTTATTTTGTTTTGTGTAACGTCCAGTTTAGTGGGCCAAATAAATAAATAAAAAAATAAAAAAAAATTTAAAGGATCTTAAATGTCTAAAGATATACGAGAATGTCTACCGCGCCTTGGTAAAAAGAAATTCACGTTTGACGTCATTATCGTTATCATTAAGGTCATTAAAATTGTTAAAGTAGGTAGGTAGTTATTATTTCTTTTTCTGAAATGGATTTAAACGGTCTTATGCATAAAAACTTAGTGCGCCGACCGGTGGCATATCTAGTACAAAACTTTTTATAAACCACAAGCAAAACCTCAACTAAACTATAGATTATCGACTGTTTCCTATTCTTCTAATGACAAACGATTCAGTTGAGGTGACGTTTTAGCTAAGGTTTGGACTTTGGCAGAACAAATTATTAAAAAGCTATTCTACTATTCACCAAATGGCTGACATTTAAGAGATCGAACCAAAACGCAGCGGAATGATTGACGTTGTCGTAGTAGAATTGCCACCCAGGCTAGCTAGAGCGCTCTTTTGTTTCTTGAAACGACGCTCTGTTGAGTTTCGTCGTCTCACGAAAAGTATTCAAAGAGCGTTTAAAGTTACTTAATAGACCTCGTCACACCTACCACACTTAACAGTTAACCAACCTAATCTCTACGACGTACCGCACATAAAACCTATTACGCAGGATTACATTGAGATTAAGTGACAGTTTCACAAATAGAAACCACGAAACAATCTCGTAAAAACTATAACAAAACCTCAGTTTGAAGAAAAAGTAGCAACGCAACATTACGGACGTAATATTTAGCTTATAAAAACAAAAACAATGAAATATTTTGTACAAAAATAATTTAATTACTATTTTCAGAGAGGAAGAGCGTAGGGGGTTTTCTCACTCTATATTCGAGCAGTTCGACTGGAGAAGTACCTCCGCGTTACAGAATATCGCAGCCAAATAACATCATTCTTCTCGAATGGCGTTGTGTTCCTGCGGTGAGTAAGGTTGCCAGGGCTATGCGAGGAAGCGCTGCGGTGGACCAGTCTTGTCCATTGTTTTGTCGGCGCAATGATTCCTCTTTTAAAGGGTCAGCAGCGCAAGTAACTCCTCTGGTATCACAGGCGTCTATAGCTATATATACGGTACCGCTTGCTTGGTGGGCCGTATGCTTGTCTGCTACCTTATATTATAAAAAAATCAAAAAAAAACACAGTAGACATTCTCTTAATTATTTTTTTTTAACAAAATTAAAATACGTCGGTTATACGATCAACGCTTTTCAAGAAACCAGGGCTTACGATCTCCATAGAGCAAACGATTATTATTATTATCTAAACAACCACTATCAGGGTGTAGTGAACTTGGCCGTTTATGGTACACGGTAATATTTGGTACGCAGTACGCGGTAGTCGTTTTATTACAGATTAAACTACTTCGTATAACATTACTTTTTTCTTGGCTATCGTGAATAAGGTTAGTTGTTTTTACAAGCTTTTATTTCACTTGCTTATGGGCCTAGTATAGATATATCTATACTCATAGGCCCAGTATAGATATATCTATACTAGTATCTATTTTTGAACAATTTTTCATAAAATCTCATCAGGGAATCAGTAATAGAGTTCAGCGGAGCTAAAAAGGTCGCTATTCCAGAATCACATTAAAATAATTGAACTATTGCCATCTCTTTTTATTGACTGAGAGTGAAAAGAGACGGCATTATAGTTCATTTCATTCATGCATATTGCGAATCTGCAATAGCGACCTTTTTAGCTCCGCAGAGCAATAAATTAAGCATAGAGCAATAAACTAAGGATTTGTAAATAGATCTGACTTTATAAGGGTCAAAGCGGCTGCTTTCATCTCCAAACTCGAAAACCAGTTTAAAATGGTGGCAACACTGTAATGGGACAAGTTCCCGACAAGTCGGGAATAGCGGAAATTATCAAGAATCCGCTATCCACAGACCGCCCAGATTTGAATATTATGTTCAGGGTATTATGCAAAGTCTTGTTTAGATACTTATGAATTAGTTTGGTTCAGAGATTCTAAATTAGATACAAACAAACTTACACACTTGGAGTGTAATTAGTACTTATGTTGATTTGTTTAAACAAAAATGGGAATGAAACACAAACATGGAACCAGCCACTTTAAATAGAAATATAATTATACTCTTCATGCAAAGGTTGTGACTTCAAACGACCATGCGTCAAATATAATTTCCGCTTGCGAAAAATTATGAATAATACCAGACATTTCACACCGCACCATCTGGCCCCAAAATAAGCAGACCTTAGTTTTAAATAGTGTTGAATATGACGTGACTGACGCGGCTCGTTTGTCCCGTACAAAATTCAACTTTGTGTTATCGGCTGATTTTCTAAAAAAGTCATGCTTCAATTCAAATGTCATGTGACCGTACACAATATGACAAAATCATAAAATGACGTTACTCTTTCCTCAAGCTTCATTCAATCTTCAATCACACCTCGCTTGACAATGACAAGAAATAATTTTGAACTGATCGGACAAATTGTCATAATGAGAATGAGTGAGTAGTTCGCCAAAATAATGAACAGTCAACTGAAAATGATCGGCTCAAACGAACCGGCTCACGGTACCGGCTCAAAATGAAAATGAGCCTACTCTGACAAAAGTCAATCTAAAATCATGTCATACCCAACGCTAGTGTTAAAGTAGCGATTACGCTATCCGATTTGTAGGAAACCGACCTCGTATCATCGCCCTTTCGCCTACGAATTGCGTATTGTGCATCCTACTTTTTTCTTCCTACATTTGACTGATGTTGGCAGCAGTTAGGATAATTAAAGTTGGTACAATGCACAATACTAAATTCGTAGGCCAAAGAGCGAGACAGAGCTATGATTCCGAGATCGGTTTCCTACAAATCGGATAGTGTAATCGCTACTTAAGGAAACTACATGTAGTTTCCATAAGTAGTGTACAATCAGTTATATGACTGATATACTACTTAACTTATACACTTTTTTATATACACATACCTACGATACAAAAAAAACATCCAGACCTGATACAAATATTTATAGATCATACAAACATTTACCTCGTGGCGGGAATCGAACCCGCAACCTTCTGTGTTTCAGTCGGGCCTTCACCCACTGCGCCACATAGTTATAATGTAGATTTTTCGTTTCAAAATTATATACGATATCTAAACGTTGAATGAAAACATCGTTAGAAAGTCATTTAGTATAAAAATATATCTAATATAAAACCAGTCCTAAGCAAACTTCCAAGTAAAGGTTTCAGTACATATCGTAAAACTAGAACGTGTCTAAATATTTTGAGAAAATCAGACAACGATTCCTAAACCCACAAACCTAATTTTTAGGAGTAACTAAACTAAGTTTAAGCAAAATTTTTACTTCAAACCCTATTTTTTTTTTTGTATAATAGGGAACTCCCACAATTTTTTTTTATGATTTTATACGATAGGTTATATCGTCAAATAACCGTCATAAAAATTCCAGCGCCAAAATACTAAAATTTTAAAACAAAAATAATTTTTGAAATTTACCAACATTTTCACGCATCTGAAACACGATTATTATTGTTGTCACAGATTACTGTTGTAATAACAATTTGTGAACTTTGACGTGTGACGTCAAATTGATACTAAGTACAACAGTAATCTGTGACAACAATAAGTTCGAGTATAGGAATTGTGAAAATTAAAAAAAAAACTTATCTATGGATCGTCATATCTGACTCGTCCTTGACTTTTCTTATGAACTCGTGTCGTCACATCCTTTCACTTCCTTTTCAAGTATTTTGAAATTCCTACTATTTTTTGCAATTTTTAAAATTTATTTTCTAATCGAAAATGGTTTAATATTAAAAAATAATTACACACACATACCTCTAAAGCAACAATGTTCATAATAAAATACATTTATAGCCCAGTCAAATTAGGAATTAACCTCGGAATGAGAGATAATAAGCTGAATTTTCGTATATACCTTCATTTAGGCGCCCTAAAAGTTGTCTCAAAAGTCTCATAAAGTCTCGTGTCTGCGTCTTAAGTTATTCAAGGTCAAAGGTAAAAAAAATAGTTTTTCGCGAATATCTCGGTTGCTATTGGTCCAGTGATGTTAACATCTATTATGAAGTTGTAGAGCTTAAAATTTGCGACCAATTCATTGAAAAAAAAATTCCATGCGCTCAACCGTTTTTGCGATACAGGGCCGTGAGCGCAAAGCGTTCAGTATGTGTATTTCAAAAACTATACTTCCTAGAACAAAAATAAAAACTATTTCGGAATGTACAAATTAAGTCCTTTCATATGACACCCCACTCAATATATCTGTGTAACTTTTATCTTTTTCACCCCCTTTAGATCCCAATATCTTTACAACCCCTCCATCGATTACGCTCATATGTCATATATCAAATTTCCATAGCACAACCTAGTTATCTACCAAGTTTCATGCATATTGGATTAACGGTTCGATAGTTATGCGATAACATAAAAATTACACATACAAACATACAAAGCAAAATCGTAAGATCTTAGCTCGCTTGGTCGATAATTAACTGATAAATAAAACAAATTATTCAAAATTCAAGGTATTCACAGATATTCACGTTTGACTTTGCGTTACAGTACCTACGCGTATGGTTGAGCGCTGCTCACTCACCCTCCTCTATCGCGAAAACGGTTGAGCGCATGAAAAAATGTTTTAAACAAAATTTGTCGCAAATTGTATGCTCTACAACTTTATAATAGATGTTAACATCATTGGACCAATAGCAACCGAGATATTCGCGAAAAACTATTTTTTTTATCTTTGACCTTGAATAACTTAAGACGCAGACACGAGATTTTATGAGACTTTTGAGACAACTTTTAGGACGCCTAAATGAAGCTACATACGAAAATTCAGCTTATTATCTGTCATTCCGAGGTTTAGACCATTTTTATGCTAAGCTGACTGGACTATTAACCCGCTTTTGAATCAGACGCATATTGCCTATTATAACCGTAAAATTACAACCGTTTAAGGTAAAATAACTGTGGTTAAACTATTGAAATCAATTTAAAATCACAAATTTTATCGAATCGTAAGTAATAGTACTGGTATGTTTTTTTTTATTTCCTTATCGAATGTGGACCAATTTTGAAAACTATTTTTGTGTTTGAAAGTCGTACTCTCGTGGTCCCATAGTTGTCAAATTATCCGAAAAAAACTTGTTTGGATTTAATATTGATTTTTTTGTTTTTGATAATGATGGCTTGATTCGTCTATTATAAGATATTTTTTTACAAAAAGACAAAATCGACTTCAAAGTTGCTAAATGTTCAAAAATTGCCTGTGGTCCTTTTTCGTAACTATATTTCACAACCAGTTAAGTACGAAAGTGGATTTTTTTTCACTGTTTCATATCTAGTTGTTAAAAAAGAATATTTTGTTCCTGTTCGTAACGCATTGCTGAGAAACAGTCATTTTTTAAGTTTCTCGGGAAAAGTAGCCAACTTTGAGGCATTAGCAATAAGTTTTTTTTTTTGTCGAATAGTAAGCCTCCTCTTTTTCAAAGTAGGTTACGATCTCTTACCAAAATTTTTGTTTTTAGCTTTCTTTACTATTGCGTAGGTACCTATAATTTATTCTGTGCAGGCCAGATAAAGTTTATGCCCATTTCACAAATACCATGTTTGTCTAAACATTACATAAGCGAAAAGGACGGAAAATCATAATAAATAAGAAAACAATCGTGGACGCGCACAGAAAACGGTAAAAATAAAGCATCCAACAAAAGGCGTGCAGATTACATTACCATACGGTAATGCGGGATCTAGGGCCTAGGCGAGGAAGGACAGCTAAGGATTTCCTAGGAGTTTACATGACTGATATTATATTGTAATTATTATTTATGTTAAGATGTATGTAAACGCATGTTAAGATGGTTTGGGCATGGAGAGAGGATGAATGAAAGTCGTTTAACTAAACAAGTGTATGAGGCGAGTGTGAATGGAACAGCTGGATGGGGAAGACCTAAGAATACCTGGATCAGATTGGTGATGTTTTGGAGAAAGACCAGGTCAATAGTACCCTTAACCGGCGAGCTTGTATGAAAAATGTGATGATAGTGAATGAGGCAAAAGAGGTGTGTCAGGATCGTAGCAAGTGGAAATCCGTGGTCTCTGCCTACCCCTGTGGGAAAGAGGCGTGATTTTATGTTTGTATGTATGTATTTTAAATGTACCTACCTAAGTATATTATTTTTAACCGACTTCGAAAAAAGGAGGAGGTTCTCAGTTCGTCGGAATTTTTTTTTTTTTTTTGTGCTTTTTTTTTTATGTATGTTCACCGATTACTCGAAGACGCCACGACCGATTTCAAAAATTCTTTTTTTGTTTGAAAGGGTACACTTTCCAATTGGTCCTTTTGGTCATCAGGTCAGGATCTGATGATGGGATCTTGGAGAAATCGAGGTAACTCTTCAAAATTTATAGGCACACTTGAAGCGATTAGGGTATTTTTTAAAAGCTTTATAGGTTATCGGTGACAATGCAATATTATGGTAACATTGAGCTGATCTGATGATGGAGTCAGGAGCTGTTCAACAGAACTCCTCAGTAAATAGTCTGATTGAGTTGAAACTTGGAACTCAGCATGTCGGTCAAGTTCCGACTACAATGTAATAATATGGTGACAGCTAGCTGATCTGATGATGGAGTCAGGACCTGTTCAATGGAATTTCTCAGTGAATAACAGTGAAACATCCATGTTTGGGCTCATTTAAATCAGCTCACCCTTAGCCTTACCCAATAACAGTTTATATTGAAGTCGGTTTTTAAAAATTTTTAATTTAGCCACTTGTTTAATTAAAGAATTATTACGACTTATTATTTACAATGTCTACTTTAAGCGAATAGGCAATATGCGTCTGATTCAAAAGCGGGTTAAACGTATTTTTCTATGAACATTATGGCTTTAGAATTATGTGTGTGTAATTATTTTTTAATATTATTTCATTTTCGCTTAGAAATTAATAATTAAAAAGTGCAAAAATATAGTGGGAATTTCATAAGACTTGAAACGCAACGCTATTTGTCACGTATGCTGTGACGTCACACTCCTTCAAACTCGACAGAAAGTTTTTTTTTTCTACCTACAAGCGCGTGTAATTTTGGTGACTTGGTCCGTTTCAAGTGCATGAAAATGTTGATAAATTTTAAAAATTATTTTTGTTATAAAATTTTAGTTTTTCGTCGCTGGAATTTTTGTTACGGTTAATTGACGATATAACCTATCGTTTAAAACCATTAAAAAAATTGATGCATATTGCCTATTCTGCCGACTTGATCAAGTTTGCAGCGTCATGTAAACTTGAAGATATGTGTGAGCGTTTAAGTATGCATTGACGGTTGGTCAACGCGTCGCCACTGGTGACACCATGGCTTCGACTGGCTGCGCCATCAAGCAAACTTGCCGGTAAACTTGATCGTGTGTGTTCTATATGGACGAACTGCAAACTGGACGCCGCATCAAGTCCGCTGCAAGCTTGACGGTGAACTTGATCGTATATTTCCGCTAAGAAAGACTATAGTTGGAAAGCCAGCTGTTTTACCAAGACTGTGTCTAAGGCCAAACGGCTTGTAATACCATTAAACGAGCCCTACAAAGTTATGTGGTCGTTTTTAATAGACCCACATGTGGTTAAACTCTTTACTTAGGATTTCTTTCACGTTTTTGGAGACGAATGGTGGCTTTAAGCGTTTTTACTGTGATCCCATACGTATACTTTTTAATGGAGCTTAGATGTGGAACAGAATTTTATTTCCTAAGGATAAGATTAAGCAACTTTTTGAAACTAAGGCTGGATTCTACCAAACTGGATTAAGTTTATACCCGAGAGTAAACTACCAGCCGACTTAATTCGAAATAAGAGAGAGATTAGAAAGCGCAACCGAACATTATCATGGGCATACAAATTATCCTGGTTATAAGGTGTCAACTTAACAATGTCAAAATATTCCAACAAACAGCACTTTACTCTCCAGATAAAACTTAATCCAGTTTATTTTAATCCAGCCGTCTAAGTTTATTAGGGTCTAATTAACTATTAAATTTTACTCTAAAAAACTAAAAAAAATAACGATAACATAAAACACAGTTCTAAATTGATTTTATTTGAAAAATTACATTTATTTAACTTGTTCAAGTAAAAAAAAAAGCAGTTACTTTATGGTTTACGATTTTAAGGATTTAAAAAACGTAAATATTTTAATAGTTGCTACGTCTACAACACTTACCTTTTCAAATTTCAACTAAACTTTAACGGCCTTATATCTTGGCTTTTACGAAGAAGATTTAAATTACTTGCGAAATTCTCTGAGTTGTATAGTTACTGGAATTGGGTTGTTATCGAAAGATCCTTAACTAGAAGTAGTTTCGTCTAATGTTAACGCATTGGAAAGCTATTACAATTTGTCGTGAGAAGAATTTGAACAGGTAAGATCTTGACCATAGATAGAGACGACGATTTTAGTTTATAAGACGACATTCAAATACGATTGTGAAATTGTTAATGAATAAATGAAATGTAATGAAATAGAAACACTTTTTCGAGTTGATTTAATTTTGTTACAATCATACTGAATAGCAGAGTTTTTCCTATAAACTCTTATTAAGACTGGAGGCTTATTCGAAGCCTTTTAAACATATTTGAGACTTTTTGACGTGATAACGTCTTATAAATCGATGAACGCCAGCTGCACGCACGAAAGTGTCACGTTCCGCCTGAGTCGAGCGTCCAAGCGAGAGCGCGGAACAAGCTATAGAGAGGCACGATTCACGTTATCACGTAAAATTATCGTTCGTAAACCGACTTTACAGACAACCTTTTTTTTTTGAACGAAAAGGAGCTCGAACTTGACCTAGTGAACATAGACGACAGAAGCAGCGCCCCCTAGCGCGCGATGTCTCAACTGAAATTGTAGAATATTTTTTTTTTAAAATAATTTTATAAATTTAAAGAAATACAGTTGGCCCAAAACTGCTATGTTTAACAAAACTCGTAGCTCTTCTACGAACCATGTAGCACTTCTACGAATCTCGTAGCAATGCCCATAAATTTTTTGGTCACAATTTGTCTGGATTTTTATTATTGTAGAAGGTATCTTGTAAAAATAAAATAAAAATAAAGATAAAGATAAAGATTATTTATTTGCTTAACCATGTGTATAATATTATATAATATTTCTTTGTATTTACAAAAAAATATATATAATAAGTATACAGAAACTAAACTACTACTTTGCAAAATGAAATAAAAAGCATAGGTTCAAAGCAAAGAAGCCCATGTATTTGCAACTAAATTTTTATTATACGAAACATATCAAAAAAACTAATAGAATACCATATATTTTCCCTGCGACCATAAACTTTGATTGGATGCGTCCTAGATAATAAATAGGGTGTGTACACATTGTGGTAACAGACACAGTGAAAATACAGCTTTATTGGAACATTTCAGATTCTGATGTTGATGGGTTGATCTAAATAAAACTGTAATATTGAACTGCTGGTATGAATAATATAGTTTAATGATAGACATATTAATATTATTGTGGGACCTACCTTGTTTGGACATACCTCTGACTACCCCCATAGACATCTTTAAAGGATTTAAAAATACCTAAATATCTGAAAGAATATGTCTACCGCACCAAGGGAATACAGTCATCATGATCATACTACATTTTTTATTAATATTAATATAAAAAAAACAAGTGTGTTAAGTGTTAACTTTATGAACAAAAAACTCTTCACAGTCGGGCAGTTTCGTTTGACTTTATAGGTTGAACGGTAAACAATATTACCTAGATGAAATCTGTGTAGCCCAACGGTTTTTACTTTTCTATTTATCAGTGGCTTTGCTAATTGTGCTTAGATATTTGTCAATTTTATTATTCAGGAAGTTTTGTAAAATATTGAATGTTCTCTCATGAGATGTTCGATTTTTCTAATGAATTAGACAAATCAAACAACATCTCATAAATATTAAAATCTATCAAGCCGCTTCTTCTTCTTTCGTATGAGCAAGTGGCCAACTACCAAGCTGCTTAGGATACAGGATTTTAAAAACAGACATACATAAATGGCCATACATTTAAGGCATGCACAACTGATTGTAAGTAAATTGACGGATAAAATGGATTTGAATCCACGATATTAGAATTAAAAATCCAGCACGCCCACTCATCCAACACAACGTTTTTTAATTTTCTCTCTGAAGTATCCAGTAATAGCCTTATAATAGATCGTACAAATTCTGAAGTTTAACATAAGTAGTATACACCAAGACATTTAATCCCCCACTAAGCATACGCTACAAGAGCAACATTGTGTTTGATTAAGGATATGAGTATCTTTTACCACTAAGGATGTAGACGGGCAATTTAAATTGCTCTATTTAAGGTGTGTAGCACAGTAACCCGCGAAATTCAAATTTTCTTGCGATTTACAACCTGACATAGTCTTGTTACAAAAATGTAACAAAAATGTTAAAATGTAACAAGACTATGTCAGGGTGTATCTTGATCAAAATAATGATTCGCGAAAATAACTAAGTAGGGATTTCCATATAACAAACCAAATAATCATCAAATACTTTCTTTAACTTCATAAAGCCAATTCAATAACTTTGGTAACAGTATTCTTTTTTTTATATTTATTGACGTAGGACTTTCACAGAAATTGTTAGTAGTGTTTTTAAGCTTATATTAGGTTTGTATAAACACAATGGATCTCATTAACAGTATGAGTACTAATGAGTGAATATTTACAAACATAAAAAAGAAAAAGAAACAGTAATTCTTTAAGCCATGACGTTAAGCCATGACGGAAGTCTTCAGGCGGCCTAAGCTTCCATCACTAGAGTTAGCCACTAGCTTATACGAACGAACGATTACATTACTGGCCTCCCCTTACTTCCATACTTCACACATAGCACGGCAACAATAAACAACTACACTTGCGCTAAACAGTTAGGCAACAATTAACAGCTATTATTGCGCAACAAAATTTCCTCAAAAGTTGCCCGTCTACGTCCACAATAAGCAAATGAGCGCGAGTTCTCACAAAAGGAAGCTCAAATACAGGGCGCTTTGTTTCAGTTTCAAAGCAAATGGAACCTACTCCGCATGAGCGGAATTTAAATGGTTTCCAGAAACTTGCTAATATAACGTTTTATATGAAATAAAGAATAAATTTTAAAGAATAAAGATCTGTGCATCAACGCATTTTCGTTTTGAATTGATATGCACAAGACGAGCTCTAAGGCTAAGTTCAGATGACGCGACGCGCGTTGCCGCGCGGTTCAGCTGTTCAGACGGTTGCCGCGCGGTTCGGCTTGGTGCATGGTGGTTCGCGCGGGAACGCGCGGTGACACGCGGTCATTTGAACTTAGTCTAAACGGTGAAGGAAAACAGCGTGAGGAAACGTATGGAATGTATATTACATATATTATTATTATTATTGTCAGCCATCAATATCCCACTGCTGGGCAAAGGCCTCCCCCCACTCTTTCCATTCATCCCTCTCCTGTGCTAGTAATGTCCAGTCGGCACGGAATTTGGCAAGCTCGTCTCTCCATCTCGTTCGCGGTCTGCCGCGACGTCGTCGCAACGTATTAGGGCACCACTCCGTGGTTAGTTTGGCCCACTGGTCTCCCGACATGCGGCAAACGTGAGCAGCCCAGTCCCATTTGAGCTTGGCGGCTTTCTTGGCTACATCGGCGATCTGTGTTCTTGAACGCAGCTCAGTGTTGCGAATGCGGTCAATTCGCTTTACTCCGAGGATGCTGCGTTCCATCGCACGTTGACAAACCTTGAGTTTATACTTTTGGATGTTGGTCAAACACCAGGTCTGCGCACCATAAGTGAGAACGGGGAGGATGCACACGTCCATCAATTTCCGCTTGAGAGATAGAGGAAGATCTCCTTTCATCAAGTCGCCCATGGACCAATAGCTCCTCCAGGCATTTTCGGTTCGCCGAGCGATTTCCTTTTCTTGCCTGGACTCGAAGGAGACTATTTGGCCCAGGTAGATGTACTCCTGGACGTATGCTAACCGTTCTCCATCCACCGTTACACTGGTCTCAACGCTGTTAGTCATGACCTTGGTCTTTGTCCTATTACATATATATATTACATATATATTACATATATATTACATATATATTACATATATATATTACATATATATTTTTTTTTTTTTATCATTTATTCAGTAGGACCGTTATGACCACTTTGAATCGTCTTAAGAGCTAGGTGATTCTACTCCTGTTCTTTCGCGACCAACACCGTGAAGAATCAGGGCAACAAACACGGTATGGGGCCTAGCTTTCTTTTCGGTGATCCATCCGCTTAAAATCTAAATAGTCAAGCTCCAGTGTGGAGCCAGTCGAACAATGTGAGTCTCGTCAAAGTCGTCAAAAGAAAAAAAGGAGGATTAATACCTCAATATGGAATACATACTACAGTAGTACATTATTTTATCGGTAATCCGCTTGATGAATGTGGGTTCGAATCTCGTCAGAATCGTAAATTTTGAAAATAACTTTCATATTCGACGAAACGAATTTAAAGTTATTATAATAATTCGCATAAATATGCGAAGTTCAAAGCCTTCATCATCATCATCATCATGTTTTACTTGCATCGAAACATCGTTCTCTCGAAACAACAATTTTACAATAAATAAATATTAAACATTTATTGATCGAACCAGAATAAAATTTACATGAACTACAATGAAAACAGTACGAAAGTAACAAAAGTAGTAGTTTTACAAAACCACTGTACAATATTAACAAAGAATAACAAATCGTGTAGGTCTGTTTGCTTGTACAGGTGACGAATTCCACAATGCATGGACAATCGGATATGCGGGACAATCCGATAGCAGTTTTGTGGACGACAGAGACGAACCGAGGTTAGATAACCTAGATGGCTTAGATAAATACTGCCTTAATCTAAATAATAACCTAAAGTAAATAAAGAAATAAATATTGGTGGACATTTTTCATACAGCGCCATCTAGCCCCAAACTAAAGCTTGTACTATGGGAACCAGATAACTGGTAGAATACTTATATGTATATTTTTGTAAATACATACTTATTATACTTTATAACACCCATACACAGAACAAACATCTATGGTCATCAAACAAATGTTTGTCCTGGGTGGGAATCGAACCCGCGACCTACAGCACAGAAGGCAGAGCTACTATACCAACTGAGCTAAGAGGCCAGTCAAAGCCAGAAAGTGACGAGATTGAGCTTAGATTTTAAATAATTTTGGTACTACGTTTATATGGACATTTGTCTGTCGCCGGCCTCTTGGTTATAGGTACCTACCAATTTATTAACAGCTTTGATCTAAATATTATATTCAGTATACTATTACACAAGTTTACCAAAGCACCCAACAGATTAGGATGTGAACAGGAAAGTCGGTTGAGGCGAGGCCTAAGGCCGCAACAGGGGTAAATAAGGGTACCTGTGGTTAGGACCCGCTGTGGGGCCATCATTCCCCCCACCGTCGACATAAATCTAATTCGGACTAGTTATAACTATTCTACTGGGTAACCCAGAATATGTAGAGAATTTTTTTAGCAGTAGCACGATTTTAGATGATTTAATAGTTTGATCTTTTTTCTTGGCCGTGCATCAGTGGATGTTTCGTTTCGAAAATTTATATGCTCATTAACTAAACGGTGAAGGAAAACATCGCGGCTTAGTCAGCCTCACATGTATTGACCATGTCTTTCCTGTCGATATGGCCGGTTAAGCTGAGAGGATGGTTTACGAGTAGGTGCTGGGCAAGCCTACTCCATCTCAACCTATGTCCCAGACATTACAGTGTCCCGTTAAGTGTAAGCAAATATTGCCTCCTGACACTGTATTTAATCTAGTAAAAGATGTAAATGCCTTAGTTTTTTTTTCAACATGCAAATAAAAATAATACGAATAAGAATAATCTTATACTACAAAAATAACCTTAAAAAGTGAACATGTACCTACAGCCAGAAGTGGCATAAAAGTGTTCGTACCTACTTAAGTTTAGCTAGGAGATCTCGTATTTAGATTGTATGTGCTTGTATGTGAAAAAATTAGGTACCCACTTATTCTTAAATTATTATTAAATTGAATTGTAAATCGAAATATTGCATGCCTACCTAGCCTAGAATATAGGTAGAATTACCAACTGGCCTCTTCCTTCTGCGCTCAGCTCTTCCTTCTGCGCTGTAGGTCGTGGGTTCGATTCCCAACCAGGACAAACATTTTGTTTGATGAACATAGATGTTTGTTCTATGTCTGGGTGTTATAAAGTATTATAAGTATGGATTTACAAGTATATAAGTATTCTAGCTAATTTTTGTTGAGGTATTAATCCTCTTTTTTTTCTTTTGACGACTTTGACGAGACTCACATTGTTCGACTGGCTCCACACTGGAGCTTGACTATTTAGATTTAAGCGGATGAATCACCGAAAAGAAAGCTAGGCCCCATACCGTGTTTGTTGCCCTGATTCTTCACGGTGTTGGTCGCGAAAGAACAGGAGTAGAATCACCTAGCTCTTAAGACGTTTCAAAGTGGTCATAACGGTCCTACTGAATAAATGATATTTGATTTTGATTTTGATCAGTTATCTGGTTCCCATTATACAAGCTTTGCCTAGGGACTAGATGGTGCTGTGTCAGATTTCGAGCAATATTTATTTATTTCTTTATAATTCATTGATTCTAAGTAACCTCACATTTTTTCAACCAGTCATTCTGATACACCCTACACAGGTGTAGAAAACTGCCATAAATTAACCGGCACGCTAAATATCAACTAGTTTTAGAGTTGGAATACGGCCCCGGTCGGAGCCCGCACACAGTTTTGATGTGTAGTACTTATTAGACAGCTGGTTTACTACGCAATTTATTGTTAAAATATATAAAGAAACAACAAACACACTCATTAACATAAAAATTCACTCCTTAACTAACTTACAACTAAATTAAAAGGAATATATAATAATTTCAAAGTCAAGAATTATTCATTCAGTACGACCGCTGGGATCAAACGTTTTTTAAGCTTTACTTATAAACGCAACTCAACTTGAACACTGGTTAAACAATGCTCTAAATTCTACCTGTCACTATTTGTATAACAAAAACTACTATTCTATCTAACAAAAAAGGATCTCACAAAAATTTGGTGAGGATCTGATGAGGAACTTCAGCGTGATGAGCAGAATAGTTCCTCAAAATGAAGTAAATTGTTTACTGCTAAATTTCTACCAGTGGAAGTGGAATCGGCCCTGTAACTACTAGGTAGGAATTGATGGAGCACCTGGGACCACCTTCTCATCACAAAACTAGAGAATTGTGGATATTTATTCAGTTTTAAATTTAAGATTCGCGAGGTCTATAGCTCACAGAGTCACTAGTAGAATTGGGATAGATTTTTTTTTCCTTTTTATCTATCATTTGTGTGTGTGCTAAATAAATGTTTCTATGTCTATGTCTATTTACCTAGACGTCCTAATTCAGCTGTATCGTCCCACTATAAATCCACAATACAAAGTCACGCGAAGTCGATTCTTCACCTCGTAAAAATGCAAACGTAATGTCACAACACTCTCACACGTGCGTTTACAAATCATTTGAATGTTGCCAAGACAAAAAATAATTTATAAAGCCACCCACTGTTGGCAATACAAGATATTTTATTAAACTTGGGCCATTTTTACTAGATGATTTGCCCAACACGGCATTTTGTATGACACATAATAAATAGGACTTCTGCAGGCCTAGCATGGCGATTTCCTCTCTACTCTACACTAGAATAGACAACATAGTTTCTTATCTTCCGATTTTGTATGAGATTAGTGTACAGATGCGAGCATGGCGTTCAATTTTATCTGATTTTGACATTCGAGAATAGAAACTTTCTTCCGAAATTGTCTACACTTCCTGAGACCTAGACAAGCTTTCTTCCATGCGTTACAAACGCGCGTTCGCCTCGCGTTTGTAGTTTGCTAGTTTGCTACTTATCTTACTTGTCTTACTTATCTTACTTATTTTACTTTTCTTACTTATCTTACTTATCCTACTTATCTTACTTATCTTACTTATCGTAATTATCTTACTTATCTTACTTATTTTCTTACCTATCATCTTACTTATCTTACTAATGAGATGAGATAAGATGAGATGAGTAAGATAAGTAAGATGATAAGTAAGAAAAGTAAGATAAGTAAGAGCATAGTCATAGCATAATGCTATGATTATGTTCGCGTGAAAGACCAAAATCGGAAGATAGGAAAATGTGTTGTCTATTCTAGTGTAGAGAAGAGATGAAATCGCCATGCTAGGCCTGCTGATAGCATCGTGAACATGTTGGATGTGTGGTCCAGTGTGTTTTGCTGTAGAATTGTGATATATGGCAAAAAATAAACCAATAAACCAAAAAGCTATTAAAATAATCCGTACCCATATTATAAATGTGAAAGTATGTTTATTACCCGACTGCGCAAAGCAAAGGAAGGGTAATGTGTTTATCAGTCTATGTATGTATGTTTGGATGTTTCTATGTGGCACTCTAGAGGCCAAACGCGTGGACCGATTTTGATGATTCTTACGTCAATCGATTCGTCTGAACCTTGGGAGTGTTAATAAGGCATGACAGTAATCAAAATTCACCAGTGCCACCACCAGACGCCTTAATGTCAAAATTAAAAAAATCAAAATCGTCACACCATGTCAAGTGGGGTATCGTTGAATAGGTATTTCAAAATCAACTTTATGTTTCTTTTACCATTTTTCATTTTAAGTAATAGTTTAGGAAAAATAACGGTTTAAAGTTGATTAATAATTATTCTCGCTATGGATGTTTCTATGTGGCACTCTAGAGGCCAAACGCGTGGACCGATTTTGATGATTCTTACGTCAATCGATTTGTCTCAACCTTGGGAGTGTCACTAAAGATATGACAGTAATCAAAATTCACCTGGGCTACAACCAGACGCCATATTGTCAAAATTAAAAGAATCAAATCGTCACTCTATATCAAGTGGGGTATCGTTGAATAGGTATTTTAAAATCAACTTTATCATAACTAAAAAGTGTTAAATAAAAAAATATTTTAAAAAAACAAAAACCCGACTGCGTCAAAACTAAAAAGAAAAAAACAAGCCTGCAAAGAATTACTCACAGTCGGGACCCATAACATTGGGAAGATTTGATTGGTAATAAAATGAATGGGTACCGACTGTGAGTAATTCTTTGCAGGCTTGTTTTTTTCTTTTTAGTTTTGACGCAGTCGGGTTTTTGTTTTTTTAAAATATTTTTTTATTCGTTTATTTATTTGTCCTGCTTTCACGTCAATACAGAACGACGCGTCGTTCTGTATCGACGGATTGACGTGATTTTTTATTTGGAGATAGTTGAAGAGTTGGAGAGTGACATAGGCTACTTTTTATCCCGAAAAATACATGTTTCCCGTGGGATAAAGAAGAAGTAGTCCACGCGGGCGAAGCCGTCCGCTAGTAGTTAATATTGATAAATATTGGTGGAATTGGATTGGCCATCTTGCCTCAAACTATGCAAAGCTTGTACTATGGAACCAGATAACTGATATAACACTTTTATATTCTGTAAATTCATACTTATAATGCTTTATAACAACCAGACACAGCACAAATATCTATGTTTATCACACAAATGTTTGTCCTAGGTTGGAGTCGAACCCAAGACCTACAGCGTAGAAGACAGAGCTACTAGCAACTGAGCTGAGAGGTCATTGATATCGACATTTCACGTTTATATTTAATTGAAATAATTTTGCAAATACTTAGACTTCAGATTTCATTCAAAAAAATATTTCGACTTTAAGATTTTGGATTCTAAATTGGATGGATACATTATTATGAGTAGAGGTAGACCAAAGAAAAGATGGATGAATTGTGTGAAAGTTGACATGAGTAAGAAAGGTGTGAATGCTGAGATGACGGCTGATAGAGGGAAATGGAAGAAGAATACATGTTGTGCTGACCCCACGTAAGTGGAAAGAGGGCAGGAAGATGATGATGACTTTGGCATCTAATTTCGACAGACTGTATGTACCCTATCATCAGATGATGATGATCTATTTCTAACCTATTACAAAGGAATATCTTCTTTTCTTATCCAGACAAAAGTTAAAACTTATCAGCCAGTTACCCAGTTTGAGTCAGCAACTTAACCCACAATTGAAAGATTGTTGAAGAATCCCAACCAATACTATTCCCTAACAGGGATCACGTCAAGAACTGTCACGAACTTGCTCAATAAGTGGCTACATGTAGCCAAAACTTTCCGATCTGGCAGCACCGTTGTATTCAAGCTTCAGAATGGATATCGGTTATATTCGTGTTTCCCGAATATGCCCGACAGCAGTGTATGATTCCACAAAAGCGAATGCGACAGAAGTGCACGTCATTATCAGCGCAGCTCGCACGACTTGCGACTAATTTGCCATTGATATTTATTTGTTTATGATAAAGTTGAAATTATGAGTACCTAGCGGACGTCCGCGGCTTCGCCCGCGTGGACTACTATTTTGTTTATCACACGGGAACCGTGCATTTTTTCGGGATAAAAAGTAGCCTATGTCCTATTCCCGGTCATTATCTATCTATGTTTCAAATTTCAGCCAAATCAGTTCAGTGGTTATCGAGTTATAGAGGAACAAACATACATTCAAACATCCATCCAAACATCCAAACTTTCGCATTTATAATATTAGTGTGATAGTGTGATGTGATGATGTGATGTGATAGTGTGAGTGTGATTTTCATTTCCAAATGACTTTTCGTCAATCGTTTTTGTAATTTTATGCGATTGTTTCCGATGTCTCATTCTTTTTCTGGTTTTACTGTACATAATTTGACGGAGGGTACGGGCAACACTCCCAAGAATGCAGGGAGTAGGGTTTGCGAACTATTCCGTGTTTTTCGGGGTTAATAGAGGTCGGTTTTGGATTTTGGTTCCTGTTTAGTGTTTTGCTTTGTTGATAGTTTTACGGTTAAGAATGTAAATTAATATATAAAAGGCAAGCAGAGATCTTGACTTTGTCATCATCATCATTGTGCAGACTTCTTTTTTTGAGAACTTCCCTTATCCTATCCATAGAATAGAATAGAAAACACTTGTTTGTACACAAAAAAGAAAATACATTACAGATATAATAATAACAAGTACAATGGGTGGCCTTATCGCTAAAAGCGATCTCTTCCAGGCAACCTTTACTTATACGTATAATGATCACGACGGTATCCTGAAATCCACATAAAAATGTCACGAAACACGGCCAGGATTCGAATACACGAAGTTCAGTTCAAAGGTCGAGGCATTAATCCACCCGGCCAACTTGGCTCTTTAAAACTATATCTATAGGCTCATTTTATAGATCGGAATAAAAAAATGGAGTATAAATAAATAAATATTGCTGGACATTTGACACAGCGCCTTCTAGCCCCAAACTAAGCAAAGCTTGTACTATGGAAACCAGATAACTGATAGAATACTTATATATTTGTAAATACATAGGTACTTATAATACTTTATAACACCCTTATAATACTATAACACTCAACACAGAACAAACATCTATGTTCATTGTTCATCACACAAATGTTTGTCCTGGATGGGAATCGAACCCACGCCTACAGCGCAGAAGGCAGAGCTACTACCAACTGAGCTAAGAGGTCAAAATAAAGTTTCTTATTTCCGCATTTTTTTCTCTATCTCATACTAATCCACAAAGTTCCTCTGTAAAATATTTCTAGAGGATTCTTTTAAGATAAATCCTTAGGTCGCCACATGAATTTTAATAAAAACGAGTAAGTACGGCCAAACTGGATTATCGCAACCATGGAACAACGTTTTATTAAAAATGCCGGTACGTAATTATTTTAACTAGCTCCGCTCTTGGCTTCATTCGTGAGATGGGAAAAAAGACTATTTTTTTTTCTTCTTTATTTTGGCTTCGCACGGCTTGTGCATTCAGCCAGAAGGACTATTTTAAAGAGGAAAAATGATTTTTTTTATTTTATTTATGTGCCATATTTTCTCCACTACAGGGCAAAAGGGAAAACATTAAAAAAACGATGTTGTTGACCGTGTCCTAGCATACCTACTGAATATCTAGAATATTTGTTCAAAATAGCAAGGTAACTGTGCACTTACAAATGAGACATGAAACAGACGCAATATTAAAAACAAGCTAACATAAATGCTGAAATAAATTCAATGTCATTTATCATTAAAAACGGCGCTGCGCAAACGTAGACATTTTTTGTTACCGAGTTTGTTACCGACACGGCACACCATCAAAGGAAACCTTGCTGTGACCGGTATCGGAAAAAAAAATATCATTTGAAAACTATAGATAAGAAGGAATAGGGCATAGGTTACTTTTGATCACATAAATTAGTTCCCATGGGGTAATATACCTGCTGAAGCTATGAATGCATTTTGAAGAAATGAAATGGACTTAATCGCGTAATGAAATTATTTTATTTACCTCGACGTTTCGGCGACATTACAGTTGCCGTGGTCACGAGTAGACTATTATTACGCGATTAAGTCCCGTTAATAATAAATTAAAAAAGTATTTTTTACTTAAAAGGCGATTTTATCACTGTTGATAACTATGTATCTTTTGGAAATGCAATAAAACATTATTCATTTTTCATAATCAACTGAAAAAATGGAGGCTTCTATTCTCGGAGTTCTTTCTCCAAAGATAATAAACCTGCTATGTTACAAGTTTCCGAATCATTAGAGTCCGCCGTCGTGAAGATTGCGTCTATTTGTACCGTTCTCGCTTCGATCCGACGCCTTGGTACCAGAATAAAATACAATTTAAAAACGAATTGGTAGAATACAAGAAAATAAGAGTCTTAAAAACGTACAATTTTAGTCCAAATGGCCGATGTAATTCCATTTATGAATCATTTATCGGCCGACTGAAAGTCCGATACGTGTGCGCGCGTGGAAGAACGCCGTACTGATCAAGCAGTCTACCGCCAGTTCGCCGATAGTTAATTTGCAAACTTACTATCGTAAGATACTAAATCGGTGTAATGTGCACGCCTCCATTACATCTCCATACTGATCTAGGAGCCCGATTAACTATCGTACGATAGTTTGTTGTAAATGTGTAAGAGGCCTAACTTCTTAACTTGTAATTTACTTTTTGGGCACTGTACGTTCGTTTGAGTTATTGGCTAACGCTAAAGATAAAGTTTTTAGGCCGCCTTAAGGCCTCCGTCATGGTTCAACGACTTAGAGCTGACAATTTTAAACTCCCGCAAAAATAGGGTGTTATAATTTTGACCGCTATGTGTGTCTGTATGTCTGTGTGTCTGTCTGTGACACCGTAGCTTATAAACTGGTAAACAGATGAAGTTTTTTTATTTCAAAGCAGGTTTTTAGTTTGTTAGCGATGGTTTTTAGATTTGTTTTATCAAAATCGGTTCAGCCGTTTGAAGATCATCAGCATTTTTCTAGTTTATGAAGGGATATATCGGTGGTTTTCAAACATGTGTAATTATAATTCGGTGTTCTTATTTTATTTAAGGGGTAGCCCCTTGTCGGCATAACTGATGCTTCTCTCTCCACGAAGCTTCAGGGCTTCCAGGGCAGCCTCCTTGACTTCCCTATACGACATGACAGCAACCTTCTCTTTCACTTGGCTCATGTAGCCTATCCTCGGTCTTCTCCTTCTTTCCAATTTTCCTTCAATGATGTTCTTATGAAGCTGTCATGTCGTATAAGATGGCCAATCATCTTCCCTCTTCTATTCTCGACAACTTGCAACAACGATCTTTCCTCTTCTACTCTTTGCAAAACCTCAATGTTTGTGACTCTTTCCGTCCAGCACACAGCCATCCACATCTCAAAAGCTTTTAATTTATAATGAATATTTAATTTAAAATAACTCAGTGTTATGGTACATAAATAATAAGTTCTCAATAGCCACTTAAGCTATTAATATTCTTAATAACTTTCTCATTTTTAGGGTTCCGTACCTTAAAAGGTAAAAAAGGAACCCTTATAAGATCACTTTCTTGTCCGTCTGTCTGGTTGTCTGTCTGTCTGTCCGTCTGTCTGTCTGTCCGTGTGTCACCATCGATTATCTCAGGAACGGGTAGAGCTAGCAAGTTGAAATTTATACCATATACTAAAGTCTATAGTCCCTATTGTGAGTATAAAAATCAAGGTCCTGAGTCAACACTATAAAAAGATATAGGCAAATTTAGGTTTTCGTGAAAACTTGTGAGTACCAAAACTTACCTTAATTTTCAACTTTTTTTATTTTTCGGAATTTTTCCTTTACTTGTGCTGGGAGACCTTGCTTGTAACCAAAATTGACAATTCTAGGTCAACCGGAAGTACCCTAGAGGTTTTGGGTCGAAAACCTAAATGGTAGTTCCCGTTGACCTAGAATAACGAAATTTGGCAAAAAGCAAGGTCTTATAGCACAAATAAAGGAAAAATTACAAAAAGTTGAAAAAGTTGAAAATTAAAGGGTGTTCCCATACATACATAGTTGAAGCCTATTAAAATTGTCCTCCGAGTTGCATGGGCGCTCATACAATTAAGCGGACTAGCTTAATTGGCACCATGGCTAGGTACGGAACCCTCGGCGTACGAGTTCGACTCGCACTTGACTGGTTTTTTTTTTAATTACTAAAGCCATTTTTACCGCAATGAATCTTTCCAGTAATACAACACTATTAAACTTTGAAAGTGTGAAAAACGTTATCAAAAAGTTGCCAGTGTCAGTCAACAATTTAAAATTACTCATTTTCTACTATCCGTTGTAGCACGGCGCTTGAATAAATGAAATAAAATTAAGTTTACCTCCATTGTGTATTCAGCAAAAATAAACGAAGTTCACTTTAATAAACTATACTTACTCCCCGACTTCTTCTGTCACGACTTATTTTTAGCTTGTTAGAAATGATATAATATATTTTTTTTAATTTTTTATAGTGTTAAACCACACTTAGGTATTATTACATATGAAAATGAAAAATCTTATCGATTCTTTAATCGTGGTCCTATCAAGATTTTCAACCCTGATTACTAAGGATTCCGTAGCCGAATTGGTAAAGGCATTCCGGCTAAAGGAGGATCGCTTGTATCATTGCGGGTTCAAATCCCGTCGGAATTGAAAAATACGATTTTTCATTTTCAGATATAATTATAGTCGAAACACGATAACAAGGCCGGTTTGACATTTCAATAATGACATCAATAACGTGAAATAATGTCCATTTATCACTACTGATATAAAGAATAGCAATTTGTTCCTTCAAACGTTGTCATCAATTTATACGAAACTTCATGGGCTGACAAACGTCAAACCGGCCATCCCAAAGTGATTGTACTATATAAATGCATTTAAAAACTGGTATGTTGTTTATGTACTGTTCTAAATCTATATAAATCAAAAAACGTTTGTATGTTTGTCCTCTATGCGTTCCTAAGATATTAATCAGATTCTTCTACCTCTATGTAATTGCACTTTAAATATAAATAATTTGAGGCTCTGTGACAGGTTGAAAGCCTCTGCTTCTTAACTGTAAACACAATGTTTTCCTTCACCGTTTGTAAAGAGTTAAGTCAAAATGCATTTTTTAAAATCTCTTTAAATATAACAAAATAACATGTTTAAAGCTAGACTAATTTGTAAAAAAGTGTAGTTAGTTAATTTAAACTTTACAACATAAATTATGACAACTTCAACCATTGCAGAAACCCAACAAAAAGACTAACAAAAAGGCAATTATATTTTAAATTTAAAATATTTTTCAGACAGGCCGCCTAAAAATAGCCATTTATTTTAATCAGAAATTTCAATTTTCATGCTTTGACAATTTTGTGAATGTGAATACATTTTTATATGAATGACATAAATAATATTCAAATTTTCATTTCCATTTGCAGATTGAAAAAGCAATCCGAATCGAAGCCTGATAGAAACCTCCTAATTACGACAGTGTTGCCACATTCTCTGTTCATGTAGAAAAAAATAGGAAATAGACTGTTACTTCTCAATTGATCTGGATCGTAAACAAAAAGCAGTCAGTGTTGCCAATTTTGTGACTTATCATTATCACTTAACCAAGTGACATTTTTACAATACAACGTTAAATGCTACTTACGTCACCGAGAAAGGGCGTTTTTCGACTAGCCCGGCACGGCGCCGGCACCGGCACCGGCACCGGCGCCGGTGACGCAAAAATGTATGAAAATGTACTGCTCGTTTTTCCACTTGCCGGCGCCGGCACCGGCAGATTTTCATACATTTTTCATCCCCACCACTGGCGCCGGTGCCGGTGACGGTGCCCTGCCGGCTTGTCGAAAAACGCCCAAAATATGAGACGGGTGGGTAGCAAATACATTTAAACTGAAATCGTAAATTATTTTTAATAACGCAACGATTAGGCGTTACGGTTGATCTAATTACGTTTGAGTAAATATAATGATAATTATTATTACGGGATTTTATCGCGTACCTTTTTTTCTCTTTTCCCGTCGTTTTGAACACGTTGCAGCGTTCGTGGTCACGGGATGACTGTAGTACTGGAGCTACAGAATTTTTAATCATGATGGTGGTTTTCGTCTCTCGTCTGCGTAGAATCCTATAATTAATAAGTGTGTCCGACTGGACGTCAGCCTGACACCGTCAGTGTAGTGTGTCGTAATGTGAACGAGGACTTGATTTTTGTGATTGAGATTGTGATTCTAAAGACGAATTGGGGGTAGTCGTGGATTCTCGGCGGTAGCTCCAGTACTTCAGTCATCCCATGACCACGAACGCTGTAACGTGTTCGAAACGTCGGGAAGAGAGAAAATAAAAGGTACTTACGCGATAAAATCCCGTAATAATGATTTTCATTATGTTAACAAATCGCGAAAGTTTAACAAGTTATAGGTACGTTTGAGTTGTCTAACGGAATTTGTTTTAGTCGAGTTGTCAACACTCATTTAGTAGCTTTTTGATTTCGCTGATTTGTTTTGATAACACAGGCTCTGCTTACTTTGGGGCTAGATGATGCTGTTTGAAACGTACAGCATTATTAAATAAAAAAAAAATTGTTTATTTCGAACAGAACAAACAGTCCATAGGTGTTAGATAAGCAAGTTATTCAACTGCCTCTTTAATTTATTAAAAGCTCCTTTATAGGTATTGATATTTTTACCTATTTTCTTAAATAACGGTCGAATTACACCACGGTAACTCGTTTGACCTTATTTTCACATCATCGTATTAAACCGTGAAATTTCACATCGAATTTCATACCCTAAAAACTCGTGAGTGTAATTAATACAGAAAAACACTCTAATTAAGATCGACATTCGGGCGAGGCCCGCGGCCAGGCCGTTTAGCCTGTCTCTTTAAAACGCTAACAGTCATATAGCAGCCGTTATTTAAAATAGGGATTCAAGTCATACGTCATCATCATCTCATCTCCCTGTATTATCCCACTAGGTGGGGTCGGCACATGTTTCCCTCTTCCACTTCATTCTATCACTCGTCATCTCAGTGCTCACTCCTTTCACACACATATCTGCATTCACACAGTCCATCCATCTTTTCTTAGGCCTGCCCCTGCCGGTGTATCCAATCCATCCCAATCATGCCCAATGCCCATACCACGCTAACTTCCTCAACTTATCAGTCACTGGCGCTACTTTCAAACTTCCCCTGATATTTACTCATTGTTTATTCAAGTCATACGTCAATCGTATGTTTAGATTTTCCGATAGGAATTTTTCTTCTAGGAATTTTTAAACTTTTCATTGTGCTTCAAATCAAGAAAATCTCTACCGGAATTGTGAACTTGTTTACATTATATACTAATATTATTATTAGTAAGTAAGAATAATTTAGAAAACTGTGCCAAATTACAATTTTATAAATCGAATCCCTTGAAAAACGAACGTCAAAAACCGTTTGTTGTTTTTTTACAAAAATAAGAGCATTATAGCCTCCAATTACTTTTATGGAGTGATCATGTGAGTTTCCGTTTTATTTATCGCATCATTAGAGATGTTTGTACTGCTATATATTAGGCCCATGGGAGCCATGAGGGTTTTAAGGGTAAAAATTTAAAGTCTCGGCGCGGGACATACAGAATAGACGTAAGACGAGGACGCGTCGCAGACATATGTCTCTTCCGCGTCCCTTTCATAGAAAATGTATAGAAGCGTCGCGCCGCAAAACATACAGAAGAGACGGGGCGCCGTCACATTTTTTATGAAAGGGACGCGGAAGAGAAATGTTTGCGCCCCGTCTCTTCTATCTGGCCTGCGCCTTAAGGTGGCGGTTCAAGCCCGGGACAGGAGACCGAGACCAGAGGCCGAGACAGGAGACCAGTGATATACTACTTATAAACTGACGGTTCTCTGTCCCGTGTCACTTTCGCGTGCCCTACAAAGCCTGTATTCCCAAGGTGCGGTAGACATATTCTCTCAGATCTTTAGGCATTTTAGGCTGATTTTACTCTCACGCTCACCGTCAGCGCTGATAGGCGAGTGATCTTTATTACAATGAAATAAGGATACTGATTGTCCAGCACTGACAAGAGCAATCAGCGTAGCCATTTCTACTAAACAATCAGTATCCTTATCTCATTGTAATAAAGATCACTTGCCTATCAGCGCTGACGATGAGCATGAGACTAAAATCAGCCTTAGATCCTTTGAAGATGTCTAAGGATGTCAGAGACACATCCAAATACATTATTTGGTTCATAATCACATTTTGCAGAAGTTAACATTCCATACGTGACAGGTTTCAAGCCCATCGATACTATCAGAAAGGTTTCTTCGCGATGTTTTCCTTCACCGTTTAAAGCTCTTTAAGCATATCAATTTTACGAATCGAAAATTCCATTGAGGCACTAACTCACTTGGCCAACACGGCTCTCCCGGTCCCAAAAATATATATTAAAAACAAAGGTTCTTGAATAAAGTATTAAATCTGAAGATCTAAGTTAATGTGTATCTGTACGGATGTTTGTCCCTAGGGTTTCAAATGTGAGCATATTTTAGTAAGAAATAATTTTATTGCATTATCATGTCCATCTTATTCATAAGGGATTTGTTTCCTTTGTGAAAAACTTTTTAGGCAATATCATAGCATTTCGTTAGACTTTTTCGCCTCGCGTCTTCCTACATTATTTTTCTTTTTCAAGTTTAAGCTCATGTCAAAGTGCCTTTAAATTTTCCGAAAAGTAAAATCTTTTCTTTCTTTTTGCTTTCTTTCTTTCTCTCTCTCACTCTCGCCTTGCATCGATTCGCCTTCTCGCGCACCCGCCCAGGTTCGCATAGGCTGGCCCAGCGTGTGTTGGAGCCTTTACGATCCCTTTCCGAGTTGATATGTCTGCTACAACTTTAAATCATCTAGTAAAAGATGTAAAGGCCTTCCCATAAGTTAACCTATTAATTGATTCTGTTCATACCACCGTACCACGTGCAAGTTTCAAGTTTAAGTCAGTTTGTAAGGTCACGGTGAAACGCAACTGCAACGAAACCCTTTTGAAATTATTAACCCTTTTGCAACGCGTTTCAAGCCGGTTTCAAACTGGTCGCGTCATGTGTGGTCTCTCAACGGAATCTATGGCAGAAACTTAGATGCAACTCAAAAGTAACTAGAAGTTGCAGTTTCGTTGCAGTTGCGTTTCACCGTGTGTTCTGGGCCTAGAGTTTTGATTCATGCATGCGCTTGTTAAGTTTCACGGGATTACTATCCATTGTTTCATAAGAGCTTCTGCTCAACTTGTGGGTTTTTAAACAAAGGTTGTGGGTTCAAATCCCGGCCGGTCTATCATGTTTTTTGTAACTTAAACATGGTTTGCATAAATTTGATCCTCCTGAATAGCCTATATTTCCAATGAACGTTATATCTAGTAGCTATAAATAAATGGGGTGGGTGACCGCAAGTGGTATTACCAGCTGAGCGCATCCGTGCTTCGGAGGTTATGTCTTATTATCTTATATTATGTCTGTCCCGGCTTTTAAGTCGTTAAGCCATGACGGAGGCCTTTAGGCGACCTAAAAACTCCGTCACCAGAGTTGGCCACTTGCTCATACGAACTTACTTACTTATAAATAAATAATGCTGGACATTTCAAAAAGCATCATCTAGCTAACTAGTCTCAAAGTAAGCAAAGCTTGGGAGAGTTTTGGGAACTACCTACATAACTATTTATACAACTTAGAACCCAAAAAAATAAAGGTTGATTCACGTTACACAGGGCCGGGTCCGTCCGGAACATTATGGTATACATTTTGAATGACATGACATTTTGTATTCATGTCTGACCGGGCGCCGGGGCACGGCCAGGGCACGGCCAGCGCCCGGTCAGACATGAATCAAAATGTCATATTCATGTCAAATTCATACAAAATGTATACCATAATGTTCCGGACGGGCCCGGCCCGGTGTAACGTGAATCAACCTTTATGCAGAAAATTCAAACATTTGCCTCGCATCGGGAATCGAACCCGCAACCGTTTTATACTTTAACTTATCCGTATCATATTTTTCACCAAAAATACGTATATAACATCAAAAACCCTTACTCAAAGATTTTGTTTACGATACACTTATTTCAGTATTCGAGAGTCTATAACCCTTTAGGAAGTAGTAAGATTTAATACAACTGACAGCTGCCATTCAACAGAACTAATAGAAGGTAATAAGGTAAGTGTACCTACCGATGGCGCATGACATTGTCAAATAACTGTCAAGCAGTCGTGACAGATCACACTCCCCAAGTCAATAAGTCAGTCAGTCAAATGCCATCTCTTGTAATCGATCACCGTTTTATTACAATCGTATCTACAGACAGTGAGATATATATTTTCATAATCTATAAGTTTTACAGGAAAACTGGGAGTCATTAGGCATAAAATTAATATTAGGACTAGTTAGTATGTATTTACAAAAATTATATAAGTATTCTATCAGTTATCTGGTTCCCATAGTACAAGCTTTGCTTAGTTTGGGGCTAGATGGCGCTGTGTGAAATACGTAGTTAAAAATGATGTTTAACCTAATTTTGAGCACTCGACATGATTTTTTTTGTTTAATTTTGAACCATATTCGTATGTAGTTAAGTTTTGTTTTCAAATTGTCGCTTGAAAGCTTGTCTTCATAAATCAGTTTGGCGTTACCAACTGCAACTTTTGTTACGTCTTCGTACTAAAATATAAAACTTACCACGGGAGATTTATCCGCAGTTCAGTCATCTAGAACAAAATAAAATTTTAATTAGCAAACTCAAACTTAAATTCATTTATTCAATAAGATCACTTTGTGTACCACTTTGAATCGTCTTAAGAGCTAACTGATTCTACTCCTGTTCCTTGCGACCAAGACCGTGAAGAACAAATATATAGCAAAGGACCAATCATTTCTTAAAACATAGTCAGCAAAGAAATCAGAAGTGCATGCGCGGTCCGAGGGGGTGGGTCATGGGGGTCATGACTAGTGTTACCAGGTGTCCCGAATTTCGCGGGACGTCCCGCTTTTCAGGGGTCCAGGGACGCGTCCCGCGCGACCCTTGCGCGGGACGCCAAATGTCCCGCTTTTTGGGAATCAAAAAAATCACCGCACTAGTTAACACGTTTGAACACAGTACAAGCAGTACGCAGAGTTATAATACGAGACAAACAAGTTGTTCGTGACGTATGGCTCTATCTCGCTCTTTGGCCTATGAATTGCGTATTGAGCATCCTTTTCACGTGGTTCGCTAAGAGGACAACTTGTTTCTTGAGTACTATATGTCGCAGTCACAGGGCGATAGAGAGAGAGCTATAAAGCTGTCCTGTTTCACGCGCGCTCACTTGCTTTGCCATGCCAGTCTTCTCAGAAATTGATCCTTATTATCCACACTATATGTATGGATGGTATTTTTATTTAAGCATATAGTAAAAGCAGAAATACAAATAAAGACCAACTTCAAAATGACATGTAGTCAATCCTACTAATATTATAAAGGCGAAAGTCCGTGTGTGTGTGTGTGTGATTGTTTGTTACCACCTCTGTAACTGCTGAACCGATTTTGATGAAATTTAGAATGTAGATAGATTAGGTTCTGTAATGGGACATAGACTAATAAAATTTTGGAAAATCAACCCCTAAAGGGGTGAAAAAGGGTAAATACTTTTGTATGAATCTTTTTAACGCGTTGTCCTATTTACTTGAAACTTTGTTTAGATATTATGTAAAATCAAAAATGATTGAATACGTGTTTCAGGATTTTTCAAAATAACTCTCAAGAAGGGGTAAAACGGGGTTTCAAACTTTGTGCAGAAACTTTTTAATGAGTTATGCGATTAGCTTGAAATTTGGTTCGAATACTTTAAATACAAAATAAATAAACATGTGTTTCAGGGTTTTTCAAAATAACTATCAAAAAGAGGTAAAATGGGGTGTCAAAGATTGTATGGGAACTTTTTGACAAGTGGTGCGGTTGGCTCGAAACTTGATTAGAATACTTTAAATACAAAATAAATGAACACTTATCTCAGGGTTTTTCAAAATAACCCTCGAAAAGGGGTAAAATGGTGTGACAAAGTGACTTGTTTTGCTCGCATATTAGGTTTATGACTATTTTGCGAGCAAAATAATTCAAAGTTAGGAACCGATAACCATCCATCTTTTTCTTAGAGCACTGTTAGCAAAATCAAGTGTCACGTGTTAAATTTGTTTAAAAAAGTTCCGCTTGCTTCGCTCGCATATTACTTTCATGAGCAGGGGAAGCTCGCTTCACTCGCTAACCTCGATGCTCGCTTCGCTCGCATATTGCTTTCATGAGTATTTAACGAGCAAATTAATTTACTGTTAGGAACCGACAACCATCCATCTTTTTCTCAGAGCACCGTTAGCAAAATCAAGTGTCACATGTTTTGTCTAAAACATTTCCGCTCGCTTCACTCGCATATTACTTTCATGAGTATTTTACGAGCAAATTAATTTACTATTATGAACCGACAACCATCCATCTTTTTCTTAGAGAACCGTTAGCAAAATCAAGTGTAACATGCTGTATTCGTCTAAAAAATTTTTGCTCGCTTCGCTCGCATATTGCTTGCATGAGTATTTTGCGAGCAAAATAATTTACTGTTATGAACCGACAACCATCCATCTTTTCTTAGAGCACCGTTAGCAAAATCAAGTGTCACGTGTTAAATTTGTCTAAAAAATTTCCGCTCGCTTCGCTCGCGTATTACTTTCATGAGTATTTTACGAGAAAATTAATTTACTGTTAGGAACCGACAACCATCCATCTTTTTCTTAGAGAACCGTTAGCAAAATCAAGTGTAACATGTTGTATTTGTCTAAAAGATTTCCGCTCGCTTCGCTCGCATATTACTTGCATGAGTATTTTACGAGAAAAAGAATTTAATGTTAGGAACCGACAAACATCCATCTTTTTCTTAGAGCACCGTTATCAAAATCAAGTGTCGCATGTTACATTTCTCAAAAAAAAATCAGCTCCCACCGCGGGTAACACCGCGGGGCACAGCTAGTAAACCAATAATTTCTTAGGAACAAAACTTTCTAACTACAAGAAAAAAGGTAGCTACCTACCCTGAAATGCCCAAAAATTTGTTACACCCTTTATCATTTTCCAGATAGGTACTTATTACATAAATATTAAACTTTGATTATACAAAGCTTGTTTTTTTTTTGTCCCGAATTATAGCACAAAGTCCCGCTTTTTGGAACCTGCTGTCCCGAAATATGGCATAACACACCTGGCAACACTAGTCATGACCCCCCCAAAATCCTTGACAAACCTCTACCACCCTGCAAAAAAATAGGTAGGTACGTACTAGCAAATAACGTGACCCCCCCCCCCCCCAATACAGGTAGGTCCCGTACTAGTAAATAGCGTGACCCCCCCCTCCCCCCAAAATCAAAGTCTGCAACCGGCCCTGGCAGTGCGCTTCAGTCTTCCGAAACGACATCCGATTCGAATATTTTCTTCGGAAAGTTGACTTTTTTCAGCGGAGTAGGTACCTAATGTTACTTTCTGAATTCGGAATACATTCCGAGAAGGCCTGAATCGCCCTGCAGGTAGGTATCTAAAAATATATTTCGAATTTGTACACTCCTTTTACTTAAAATAAATTGAATACATGTTATACACAAGGTTAATCTTTTGAGCTTGTAATTTCACCGGTAAGCCTTCATTTCTAAAATGAGACGATGTTTTATATTTTGATTCTCTTGTATTTCTATTAAAAGCTATGAAGTGCTCACCAAATAGATTAATTTTTACATACAAAAATAAAATTGATGAAAATTTAATTTAATTTAAATTAAATTAATCAAGTTGAGCTACCTAAAGATCGTTTCCAACGATACTTAAGTGGCTCAACTGGTCTTATTATATTTTATAATCCGTACCCATATTATAAATGTGAAAGTGTGTTTATTTGTTTGTTTATTTGTCCTGGGCCTGTATTCTATTAAATGACAACCGCTTTGGTTTTGGTTCGAACTCTTAAATGTCAGCCATTTGGTGAAATAGTAGAATAGCTTTTCAAAAATTTGTACTGCCAAAGTTCAAAACCTCACCACAACTGAGTCGTTTGTTATTAGTAGTCATGGAAACAGTCGCTTTAGTTGAGGTTTTGGTTGAGGTTGATAAAAAGTTCGGTACGAGAATCGACGCCCTGCTCTCACGTCAAAACAGAGCGACGGATTGACGTGATTTTTTTGTGTGGAGATAGTTGGAGGGCTGGAGAGTAACATAAGCTACTTTTTATCCGGGTACCAGGCGAGCAAAGCCGCGGGCAGCAGATCGTGTTATATAAATACTAGCGTATGCCCGCGGTTTCAGCCGCGTGCACTATTATTTTTTTTATCTTACGGGAACCATGCATTTTTTTCGGGATAAAAAGTAGGCTATGTCCTATTCCCGGTCATCATCTATCTATGTTTTAAAATTCAGCCAAATCGGTTCAGTTTTTATGGAGATACGTGGCAACAAACATTCTCACACACACACACACACACACACGGACTTTCGCCTTTATAATATTAGTAGGATAGGATGTAGTAGGTAGTAGTTAAGTTTCTGTAAATAAACATACTTAGAACCATTCAGGTGACTCCAAAGATACAAAAAATACAACAAAATCGGATAAGCTCTTTAGATGAATTTCAAACACACCGAAAATTATTACGAGTATGTGAAGATCTCCCATAGCCTTGTATGAAAACTGATTAATAATATACAGAGGAGTCTCGCGATTTGGTAAATAAATATTATACGAGTACTTCCGGCTCGTTTCTCAAAGCTGGTGAGTTCTCATGTTTCGGGAGCGTTATGGATTAGTTTCTTGAAATATTAAAGTTGGAACATCGTATTTGAGAGCATGAATTCACGGCATAAAGGAATGTCTCGATGTTAACTTCAGTTGGGTCTAAATGTAGAAGTTCGGATGTTTATCATTAGAAGATTAGTTTGAAGTTTCTTTTAACTAAATTAAGATCTAAAATATGTAATTTTGTGAACCATATATTAAAATGTGATTCAAGGATAGATCTGAGTAAAATTATTTTAATTTTTGATTCTTATAATCGAATTCCTCGGTGAACGGGGACAGCGGGAATTCATTATTTTAATTAAATAGTTCCCGTTGTCCCCGGTCTCTGTCCCCGGTGAAATAATTTAAAATTTTAATTATTGAAAATACAAGCTTTTTACAAGTAAACGAATTCGCCGCGAATTAAACATTTAAATCGAATTCGTGAGGATTTGTGGTGAATTCATTCATTTTAGACGAGAGGTTACACACATGATTATACACGAATAATGTCGAGGCAAGAAGCTAGTCCTACTAATGTTATAAAGGCGAAAGTCCGTTTGTGTGTGTGTGTGTGTATGAGTATGTGTGTGTGTGTATGAGTATGTGTGTGAGTGTGTGTGTGTGTCAATGTTTGTTGCCACGTATCTCCATAACTACTAAACCGATTTTGATGAAATTTGGAATGTAGATAGATAATAACCGGGAATAGGACATTTGCTACTTTTTATCCCGAAAAATTGCATGGTTCCCGTGGGATAAAAAAATAGTGGTCCACGCGGGCGAAGCCGCGGGCGTTCGCTAGTAACCCATAAACTAGATACTCTTAAATCCTTGTTAACTACTCAGTTTGACACACATTAATAACCTAGGCACAATATTGGACGAAAATTTAATTTCAACGGGCGTAGCGCGAAAATCGAGTTTGTGGAGATACACCATTTTGCCGTAACGGCCTCGATACGATAGCTCGAACGTAGTAATACATTTAATTTTATCTTATTATGCTTGTGCTAATGGATTTTTTAGTTTGCAATATTGATGTGAAGAAAAACATCGATGTGTGATACCGATCACAGCTAAGGTAGTGGCCACATTGCGTTTTCTGCAGCCCGTTTTTGATCTGCGCCTTAGTATCGAGTATCGACACAAACGCGCGTTCGCATCACGTTTGTTTGGGTAGGTATTTATTACCTATTGTTAGAGAACATCCGAATGCGTAAACAAGATCACGTGATCCGGGGTATAAAAAGAGCGAGCAAGGCGGCGCGCGCTCATTCTTTGCCGGAATTTCGAACGAGACGGACCTCTAGTGGTGCTAGGAACATTGTATTTTTGCGTCATATCGTAGTTAGGTTATTTTGAGTTGATTTTTCGATTACAGTTAAAATTGTTGGTTAAGTTCTAGTTTTAGGTGGATTGTTTGTTCTTTTTTTTTTTAATAAATCTTTGTTGAAGTTCTTAATATCATTCGTGGGATCGTAACGTTTTTAGGCCTTGCCCTCCATCATCTTGACAACAGTTTAGTTAAAGGTCCGTTAGTGTTGCAGTTTTGTGAAGTTTTGTGTTGTTTTGTGTGGTTGGAAAAAATCGTAAGTACCCTCAATTTTGTTGAACATGACGGGACGTTCGTCCAGGAATAGGGATCGTGAGCATGCATGTAGAAGGGATCGATCACGTAGTAGGAGCCGCGATCGTCGTTATTCGGTGTCTAATAGTTGTCATACGCCAGTTAACGACCGTCGCAGTCGTGCAACTGACCGTCGCGATCGTTCACAAAGACGTGAGGATTCACGTAACTCTCGCAGTAGCTCGCATAGGCGTCGCGATAGTTTGTCTGCTCGCCGTGATAGATCTCGTGAATCTCGTGATGTTGCCTTAGATAGAATTTTGAATCTACTTGAAGTAATCGAGGGTAGGTTTCTATCAAATGACAGACCATCGTGTTCAAACAACGATAGCCATGCGTCATCATCACTGCCTCCGGTTATGCCGACGCCTGCTAGTGAGCCGAATTCCGTCGTGTCTGGGGCAGTGACTGATGAAAGCGTCTCGCGTGTGCCAGAGGCAAGTAACAGTGTCGAGAATGAAGATGTGGGTAGTATTGTCGGAGTTTTAGCTACATTGTTGAAATCAAAGTCTCGCGAGTTTTACATATCGCCTTTTGATCAGAGTATCCACGATTTTGATGTGTGGTGTGCAGAGGTCGATCGTGGGCAACTTTTGAACAATTGGGATGATCGTGAATGTCTCGGGCGGATAGGTAAATGTTTGCGTGGCGATGCAAAGTCATGGTTAAACGATTGGGTTACAAATGATAGGTCGTCGAGTAACTTCAAAATAGAGTTTAGATCACTTTGTCCTCGTAACGTCGACATAGCTACTGTTCTGTTTGAGGTTATGTGTACAAGCTCGAATAAATTCTCGACCTATGCCGAGTACGCGCGTAAAGCGCTTTTACGTCTTAATATCGTGACAAGCCTGTCGGACGAGCTGAAGGTTGCTATTGTGGTAAGAGGTATTTCCGATCCTCAGGTAAAGGCTTCAGCAACTAATGCCAAACTGCAGTGCAAGGATTTGGTCGATTATCTCTCCGCTTATGTCAAGCCCAAAATCGAACAACGCTCGTCTAGCAACGTTGCCCGTGCGACTCATGGTCAGGGTGCATCTTACCCTACAAGGCGTGAGGCACCTAAGGTGGATATGAGTAGGTCAGATGTCATACTTGTGGTAAGTTAGGGCATGCGTGCGTTATAGATTTCGATCTAGTTCATCAAACGTTCATGCCGCTCACTATGTCCTAAGTAGTGAGTCTAGGTCAGGTGAAGCCGAGCTTGTCATGGTGAGTATGTGAAATGAAGTTTGCGCTTGGTGATCTCACATTTTTGATAAGGTTTTCTCTGTGCACAGTGAAGTTCAACGCGTGTCCTTTACAACAAGGTGTTCGGCATACTGGCGCAGGCAGTAGCACAGTGCGCGTGTTGCTGCTGGTGGCGGCGCGGGTGCGCTGGTGGCTGCTGTAGATGCCCACGCAGGTGCCGTCGTGCGACGGCGAGGCGCCAGGCATGCAGGGAGTGCCGCTGGCGGTGGACGTGTGCCGCGATCTTCGGCACAAGTTTTTGTCTGTTTTTGTCCTAATCCGGTAAAACGTCGTCTATGTCTCTATTGGTTGCTATCCTTTTAATACAAAAGGTTTTACTAAATTCATATCACACTTACACACACTCATACAGTCTAGCTTTGGGGTTTTAGACAATATGACGATAGGTTAGTGGATAGCGATGAATGGTTTCATAGGTGATGGACGGACTAGGATAACAGGTACGGTTGGTAAGATCTGTGGTCTGTGATTTTTAATCTGTAACCTGTGATCTAATCTGAGTTGTGCCGCATTTTTTTTTTTTGAACGTAATTTCTTATGTTAACAGTTACTTGGATTACACATGCGTGACGTGACATGGTGTGTGTGCGTGGTGGCTGCGTGAGGCGAGCCGTCGCTTGCGCTGTCGGGCGAGCCGTCGCTTGCGCTGTCGGGCGAGCCGTCGCTTGCGCTGTCGGGCGAGCCGTCGCTTGCGCTGTCGGGCGAGCCGTCGCTTGCGCTGTCGGGCGAGCCGTCGCTTGCGCTGTCGGGCGAGCCGTCGCTTGCGCTGTCGGGCGAGCCGTCGCTTGCGCTGTCGGGCGAGCCGTCGCTTGCGCTGTCGGGCGAGCCGTCGCTTGCGCTGTCGGGCGAGCCGTCGCTTGCGCTGTCGGGCGAGCCGTCGCTTGCGCTGTCGGGCGAGCCGTCGCTTGCGCTGTCGGGCGAGCCGTCGCTTGCGCTGTCGGGCGAGCCGTCGCTTGAGCTGTCGGGCGAGCCGTCGCTTGCGCTGTCGTGGGAGCCATCTTTCGCGCTGTCTGGCGAGCCGTTGTTCGCGCAACTGTGCGGGCCGTCGTTCGCGCCGTCGTTCGCGAGTTGGGACGAGCGTTGGTGGTGCAGGCGGGCTACCCGCTTCGCACGTTGCTTCCGTGGCGCCTGGGCGCTGCGCAGCGCTTGGTGCTCTGGCATGGCGTGGCGAGTGGTGTCTGAAGACGTGTGCTGCGCTCTTCAGCACAAGAGCTGAGGGTCTGTGATTGGCCATCTGCGTCCCAGCGGCTCGGACTTCGATCTGCGTGACGGCGAGATGGTTGGGCATGCGAATGTTGAGGCCTCTGCTCGTTATTCACAACCAGACGTGAATAACTTGACTAGACACAGCATGCGCTTGTTGAGGCCTCTGCTCCGTCTATATCTTTCATCGGGTTTTGTGAACGCACTGGCTTCGAGGCCGCTGCAATGTTCACGTTTACAACAAGCATTAAGGTTGCTTGGTTGTTCCGACAATGATACATCCTCTCATAGAACGCGAATGTTGAGGCCTAGACTATGAGGTGGTGTTGTTTTTGTCAAACTTGTAAGCATTGAATGATGGATGATAGACTTCCGGAATTTATCATGTGTCATGCATTACACTTAGCTCCCCCTGAAGCCATGTAGGTAGTTAAAGGTTAAAGCTTTAAGTTTAACTTCATGTGTTGTTGGCGGGATCCTTGTTGTAGGCACTTGAGTGCACGCTTGTGTCTATGATATGAGATTCTGTTACAATTTTAGTAGAACCTTTAATTCTTTTTCTTAATACTTTTTGAGCTATAAGTACTTGAGTACTAACTTGTTGAACCCCTTTGATGTTGCTGAAAAATAATAAAAATAACTTTGCTGTCGATAATGTTTGGCTTCAGGTTTCAGACTTGCTTATACTATGGGTCACTTTAAGTTTGTTGTTTGGTGTGTTTCAGAGAATGATAATGACCATGCCAATGATGACCAGTTAGCTAATGCAGGGCCTTCTAGCTAGACACAATACGGCGGCCGAGGACGTACCGCTCTGCCAGGAACGGCCGTGTTAGAGAACATCCGAATGCGTAAACAAGATCACGTGATCCGGGGTATAAAAAGAGCGAGCAAGGCGGCGCGCGCTCGCTCATTCTTTGCCGGAATTTCGAACGAGACGGACCTCTAGTGGTGCTAGGAACATTGTATTTTTGCGTCATATCGTAGTTAGGTTATTTTGAGTTGATTTTTCGATTACAGTTAAAATTGTTGGTTAAGTTCTAGTTTTAGGTGGATTGTTTGTTCTTTTTTTTTTTAATAAATCTTTGTTGAAGTTCTTAATACTATTTATTCTGTGGAAAGGGAGCTGTCTGATCAAAAAACGCGCTGCAGAAAACGCAATGTGGCCACTCCCTAAAATTCTGTCACAACAAACACACAGTTTTAAATTTCACTTTATACATACCTATTTACATTAAGTTTTTTTTCCATACGGGTAGGTAGAGACCTCAGATTTCCGCTTTCTATGCTATCCTGTCATACATTTTCCGTCATATTCTTAGTACATTCAGCAAGTTTCACATAATAGTGTATAATATAAGCACGCAAAAGTGTCACGTGCCGCCTACGAGACGTAGATCTACAGTTCTCGTAGCACTAGCTACGAAGTAATTAATTTTGGTAATCCGATCCGATACATTAATATAAAGAATGTTTTATAATTTTGTCAAAAGAAAATTTTAATAAATTTAATATACACGGTGGGAAAAATGAATGGGCCCCGGAGGGAAACTACTTTAAATCCTTAAGATACAGTATTTTACTTAACAGACAACCATTTTTTTTTTTTTAATGGAAGAGAGGGTCAAACGGGCAAGTGGAACCTGGGGGTCTAAAGTGGCCACTTTTGATGAAAAATCAGATGTTTCATAGATGCTTCATAGATGCTTCATATATGAAGCATCTATGAAACATCTATGAAACATCTATGAAGCATCTCACAAAACATCTTTTTTGACAGATCTATGTGCGAGGTTTTTTCTTTTTTTTTGTTTCTTCTTTATTTTGGCTTTGCACGGCTTGTGCATTCAGCCAGTGTCAAGTAATCCACCATCATTACACATTAACATTCGAAGAAACACAAGTTTTGGAAAATAAAACAAAACGAAATCATGACTTCTCAAATTCCCGCCAAAAAGCCATGTGCGAGATTAAATTTATTTTTAGAAAGTAAATATAGGTTGAATGGAAAACGGATGGCTGAATGCAAAACCCGTGCGAAGCCAAAATAAAGAAGAAGAAAAAAAGAAAAAACCTCGCACATAGATCTGTCAAAAAAGATGTTTTGTGAGATGCTTCATAGATGTTTCATAGATGTTTCATAGATGAAGCATCTATGAAGCATTGATGAAGCATCGATGCTTCATATATGAAGCATTTATGAAGCATTTGATGTTTCATCAGATGTTTCATAGATGAAGCATCTATGAAACATCTGATTTTTCATCAAAAGTGGCCACTTTAGACCCCCTGATGGTTGTGTTGTCCGTAGGCGGTAATTATTTACCATCATTCCAGCCGCTTGCTCGTTTGCCAACTTCTTATGCCGCCTATAATGTTGGGCGAGCCTAAGCCAGCGCGAGCGAAGTCGAATTGATGCGAGGCGAATGCTACCGTCCACACGTTTGGCGAGTCTACGCAAACCAATGCAAATTGGCGCTTGTATTCACTTGGCTAGGTAGGCGAGCAATGGCAAGGCAAATGGTGCTGCCCACACGTTGACACTGGCGTTCACTCGGCAAGCCTGCGCTAGCGTGTACTAGAGATTTTACAGAAAAAAAAATATGCCTCGAACCCCTTGAGGGAATACGTCTGTGTTTTATTTGCTGATCACAGGAGAACACAAACTAGTGCTAATGTGCTGATGCATTTGCGTCATAGTAACACAGAACCCCTTTCAACAACACCATCAATCTTCGTGTATTGAAATTCGATTTGAGGACGTCTCCTGTCTAACCTTTGCACATTGAATGATAGGTGCATACATTAGCAATAAAGCTCTCGTGGCGTAGCTTACACGTTCTTGATCGATCGTTGAAGTTAAGCAGCGTTGTGCGCGGTCACAATTTTGATGGGTGACTGCAACTGCTCTCACTCAACCTCGATAAACGTTTTTTATAAATAAATAAATAAATGTTGCTGGACATTTCACACAGCGCCATCTAGCCCCAAACTTTGTACTAAGGGACTTGAAATATAGTTACATTCTTGTAGAGCTGTAAAAGTAACAAAAAAAAGCGTACCCGTATGTATTCGGTACTCTAACAAATAGAACTCGTTACTTTCGTATCGTTACTCGTTACTTCTGATACATCATAAAAAACATGCAATATTGAGTCGTATTGCGTACGCGTACGTAAGTACGTACAGTACAGTATGACGTCGCGGCGTCGCATCATTCCATTCGTTTGTATGACAGAGTAACGGGTGCGTCATCTACATCTAATACGTGTAAAACAAAAACATACGATCAGCAAACGTTTCAATACCAATACCACGCATCAACAGTACTTGCGTGAAGGTACCGAGATACGAAAAGTGCGAGTAACGAGATGCATACGTGAGTAACGATTAGTTACTCGGTACTAGATGGCACACCCGTTACTTAGTACCGAATACATACGGTTTGTTACACCTCTACATTCTTGTACTTAAACATTTGCGCGTTATAAAAAACGTTTATCGAGGTAATGCGCAAATTATTTTTCCGAAAGTAGCAACTGAACCCAAGATTATTCTGATTAAAGAAAATCAAATATTTGTTTAAAAATTCAAACTTTATTTCAAAAATATTCTTTGGGATTTTAACTTGTTAACGAGCTGACCTTCTTTAAAAGGACTATCTTTTAAAATACTTAATTACCTAATTACATAAATTACCTACATAATTAGTCTTTACCTTGTCTTTACCTAAAACGTGTAAGTACCTAAATTCAAAGATTGAGGCAATATTCAACTTACATCCAACAAAATCGTATCAAAAATAATTACCACAAATTAACTTTTTAATTATACTTGTACATGCCAGAAAACTCAATTGTAGTACAATCATTAGCTAAGCATACACGTACGGATATGCCCGTCGGATCTGCTATTTTCGGATGGCAGGTTTGAAGTTTGTCAATCCATTAGCGGCCCCCCCACGGTTAAGTTCGGACCGCGCATCTGGACTGCGTTCCAAATCGCGGATGGATCTGTGCAGTTTGGACCGCGGATCAAACTGTCGTGCTAATTACGATAAAAAAATGAAATGAAATGAAATGAAATGAAATGAAATGATTTATTTATTTGTAACATAACAATAACAAAAATGTGTCCGCGGATTGGACCGCGGGCAAAACTGTGGATGAAAAGAGAGTGCATGCGACGGAGATGCGAATGTTGAGGTGGATGTGTGGAGTGACAAGAATGGATAAGATTAGGAATGAGTACATCAGAAGTTTGAAAGTAGCGCCAGTGACAGAAAAAATGAGGAGTAATAGGTTAGCGTGGTATGGGCATGTTATGCGGAGGGAAGAAAGTCAAGGAAAGTGTTGGATATGAATGTGGAAAGATACATAGGTAGAGGACGGCCAAAGAAAAGATGGATGGATTGTGTGAGAGAGGACATGCGTGTGAAAGAAGTGACTACTGAGATGAGTGATAAGAGGGAATGGAAGAGGAGAACATGTTGTGCCGACCCCACCTAGTGGGAAAAGGGCAAGGAGATGATGATGGTTTGGACAGCGGGCGAATCTGACATACTCAGGCAAAACGATCAAAACTGTGCGTTTAAATTGATTTACAAGAGTTTCGACCGCAGTTTAGACTGGCGCGTGGAACGGTATAAATTTTAAAAGTTTTTTGATGGCAGATCGAACTGTCAGCCCCGCGCATCTACATGTGCGTTTCGGAGCGAGGGATGGAACGGCGAGTGCTGTTTCCCGCGATCCAAACTTTACGTGTGAAGGCTGCTATTATTTCAAGTTATCATTATCGTTATCATTATTGAAAAATTCGAAACTGCCTTCCCAGTGTGTCTCGACTATAGCTCTCGAATAAAATGTCTTAAAAATTTATATTTCTATTAGCAGTCCTTTTATAGAATTTATAGGCTAGGCAATCTGGAATTCTTTGAACCCTTCCGAGCAAATATTTGTACCACTTTGAAGCCTTTTATCGCCCGATATTGGAACCTTAATGAAATTGTAATGAATAGACTTTTCAGAACTTGCTGTATGGTCAAACGTCCGAGATTAAATTGATTTTGCTATTTCTGGTTACTGGCAAAATAGCTTATTTCATACATCCGATTTTTTTTTAATGTGATGAAGTTAACGATTTTAAGTTCATGTACGTTCTTTTCATTTTAAATTATAAGTTTCCAATCCAAATATGCTAGCAGTTCGTCCCGAACTGAGATCTCGCGCACTGTAGATGACATTTGAACTTTCTTCTGACTACCCCTATACTTTCAAGTGCTTTTAGGTACTGCTGAGTATGTCTATTGCGCTAGCTCGTCATGGTAAAAAATACTAGCATGCATGCAATACATAATGTCGTGTCTAATTTTTATTAAATTTTTATGAATTCTCATAGTATTTCAAAAAGTATACATCCTAGAATAAAAATAATAACTATTTTGGAATGCACAAAAATAAAGACCTTTCATATGATACCCCACTCAATATATTTGTTAAACCTTTTTTTTACCACTTTGGGAACCCAAAATCTTCACAAGTCCTTCATCGATTAAGCTCTTAATGTTCCACCTTAAATTACCACAACACAACCAATTATCCCACCAAGTTTCATGCAGATTGGATGAACGGTTCGACAGTTATGCGAGAACAAGAATCCGTAACATGCAAAGCAAAATCGCCCAACTTGCCACTAAGATCTTCGCTCGCTTCAGTCGCTCGATCGATTGTGAAACAAAAAACTAAATACCACGAGAACGTGACTGTGTTTCCGATACTGTAGATATAGGTACATACCGATAGCTGACTGTACAACATCGTTCACTAACTATACTAAAAACTCAGCCCCCCCTAGCCTTACACTAGCTATCTTCGCTGTAGAATAGAACACATCAAAATGTATAGGAATTGACGTTCCGACCACGTGACTCATCTACTTGAAACGTCAATTTCTATACATTTTGAAGTGTTCTATTCTACAGCGACGATAGATCGTTCTACAGCGACGATTGAAGCGCTCGTGGTGTAGCTTGCTTAGACGTTCTTGATTGATCGTTGAAGTTAAGCAGCGTTGTACGCGGTCACAATTTGGATGGGTGACCGCAAGTGGTATTACGAGCTGAGCGCTTCCGTGCTTCGGAGGGCACGTTAAATTGTCGGTCCCGGCTTTTAAGTCTAAAAACTCCGTCACCAGAGTTGGCCACTTGCTCATACGAACTTACTTTAGCGACGATAGATCGTGTAATATGGCTAGGGCCCCAGTTTATTATCCGCAACCGTTTCGCTTTACAACCACTTTATAACCCAACAAATCGACGATCATTTGTACCGGCAACACAATCAAAATACAAATTACGTTCAAAATACACTGTAAATGTCCATTAGTGAATTCGAGAGGATCTGAAAACAGATAAAAAGGGAATCTACTGAGCACTTATCGCTCAAAACCATTTGATCCATCCACTAGATTCCCTTTCCATTATTTACCGATTTGAAACATCGTAATGCCGTTGACTAAAGAAATAAATACTAATAGAAACGCAACTCTGATTGAGGAATTTAAATGTTTGTGGTGATCCATCGGATTTAACGATTTAGGCAGGCATTTTACGCAGCCTCAAATTCAGAGATTCTTTCTGGAAACCAGCGGGGCTGATATAGCCCAGCTATAGTAATTTAATTTTAATTTAATTTTATTCCATGCATGTTTTGTTTTTATTTCTTATTTTGTTTTATTTTCTTATTTTTTATTTTTCTTTTTCATTTGACATTCGGCCTACCTGACGACATTGTTATTATAATATTTTTACTATTTATTGTATTTAATATTGACATTTTGTAATTAGCGTAATTGGTGTTTTGTAACCGTGCTAGTTATTAATAATAAATAAATAAATAAAATAGCAGAATCACAAAAGGAATTGCAGTATATGCCGTTCTTGTCACTTTCAGTCTATGAAAAGATACAGCATTATAGTTCAATTGTGATTTTGCTTATAACAGAATTTTGAAATCCGCAGATAACTATTATAAATACATAATGTATCCGGGTATTTGTCACGTAAAGTACTTACCTTATTATCAGTCTTCCCGCGACCACGGCTGGTGCAATCCAGTCGAAACGTCGGCGTCGGTCGGGCATAATAATAAGATACTTTACATGATAAATATCCAGATACGTATGTAGGTACCTATTTACTTATTATGTGTTCTGATCGCAGATAACTAGTTGAATATTTTTATTACTTATTTTTTGGAGTATTTGATACGTTGCCCATCGTCGCTTATTTTTTCCTGACAATGTTTTCCTGTGTCAGAATTTGGATGGGTGACCGCAAGTGGCATTACTAACTGTGTGCTTTGGAGGGCACGTTAAATTGTCGATTCTGAATTTTAAGTCGTTAAGCTATGGCGGAGGCTTTCACGTGGCCTAAAAATCACATCACCAGAGATAGCCAGAGATGGTACGAACAATATAAAATATAATTTTCATAATTCCCTCCTGATCAGAAGGTTTAAGTAGCTAAAGCATAGCATTAGCATTAGCAAAATGGCCATGTAGCAAACCGTCTAACTATCAGATGATAGCAGAACATCCATTAAGCAAATTGTTAGATTCTCAAAATGTCCGATTCTCGGGCACAAAACTCAACACACACATTGCATCGGGAAGGAAATACGGCATTATAATATACTAGCTGATGCCCGCGGCTTCGCTCGCGTGGTACCCGGATAAAAAGTAGCCTATGTTACTCTCCAGCCCTCCAACTATCTCCACACAAAAAATCACGTCAATCCGCCGCTCTGTTTTGACGTGAAAGCAGGACAAAATAAACAAACAAATAAACACACTTTCACTTTTATAATATGGGTACTGATACAGACTTGTACATACAGACACTTTAGTCAAAATTGGGGACGACTTTTGCCCATTTGGGATAAGATAGGTTGATAAAAAAATGTGTTTCAGAGCATTTCATTTATTTTATTTTCGAGTAACATTTCTATGCACAAATATCTTACCCTAATACCGTCCGTAATATCGTCGGGCGGTTTATCGTAAAATTTGATACTACCCTTGCCTTCCCTATAAGGATCTAGAGAATGATTTGGTGAAAATGTAAACAGGCTCACGGCTACATCTCTAGGAACTGTATACATCTGTACATAAATAAATAATGCTGGACATTTCACACAGCGCATATAAATTATCCGCTTTACTTTAAACTCCCCTCAACTTCTCTCAAAATTGAAACACCGTTGAAACTATTGCCATCCTTTTTTGTTAGATAGTGACAAAAAGAGACAGTGAATTTTGAGCATTTTAGACCTTTAGTTTAAAAAACTGAACTGTTTCATTTATTTCATACTTTCTAAGCTGACTGAAAGACACTGAATCTTTTTTGTTTAATTCTGTTTCAATATACTAGCAGCGCCCTCGTGGCGTTGACCCCGTAGTGATGGTATAATGGTAATGATGATGATAATGAAAAGTAGCTTATAACCTTCCTAAAGAGTTTAGCTACAAAATGCAGAAATAATTTTCAAATCGGACTGGTAGCACAGAATACTAGTACTACGTACTGGTAGCTCCTGAGATTAGCGTGTTCAAACAAACAAACTCTTCCGCTTTATTTTATTAGTATAGATGAAACTACGCGTGGGTAGTAACTTCAACAAACTTTTAAAAAGTAACCATGTAACCGCGGGAAAATAGGCACAACTCGTCTAATTAGGTCTTTTAAATGTCAAGTCGTAGGTGTAGGTATTATGTCTTTGGTAATCACATAATAATTGATGGTTGAAAGCCTAAATCATTACAAAGGTGATCATTATTCTTTTAACAACGCGCGCTATATTAGTACTAGTACAATCGATAGCATTTTAAACTCTACAATATACTAGCTAATTAAATCTATTTACAGAAACTAATCTACTTAGGCTGGATTCGACCAAACTAGATTGTTTTTACTCGAGAGTAAAGTACTGTTTGTTTGAATACATTTACATTGTAAAGTTGACACCTTATAAGCAGGATAATTTGTATGCACATAATAATGTTCGGTTGCGCTTTCTAAGCAATTGTATTTCGAATTATGTCGGCTAGTTACTCTGGAGTAACATGACTTTTGGTCGAATCCAGCCTACATATATTTACAGAAACTAACCTACTTATTAAATTTTGCCTTGGTAATACAGGTGTATTTTTACCCGGCTGACTGTCAAGTCACCCGGGTTATGTAGATCGCGCGTTTCTATGTATGTGGGTGGGTTCGTTCGTTCGTTCGTATGTAAGTAATATTCTTTATTACCACGTTTCTCCTAAACGGCTAGATGGATTTTGATGAATGAGGTATCGTTAGAATCGTCTCCATCTCGATTGTGCTCTAGGATACTTTTTATTTCGATAAATCAAATAGTGCGGCTAAAAAATGCAACAATGTGTGAATTTTCAAAATGAAAATCACGCTATCATATCAAAATCCATGTCAAAATCAAGAGGTTGGTGGACTGATATCAAATATAATTTTTTTTTAAATCTAACATGACATCTTCGAAGACTAAATCGAGTCTCAAAATTTTTGAAAATCTATTTTTCGCCCTAAATAGAATTGCTAACCAAAACGCATACTAAACCTTTCTATTTAGTCACACGCAACGTTTAGAACAAACTGCATCGAAATTGGTTCAGCCATTTAGGAGATATCTCATATTTAAGAAATAACTTACGCATTTAATTTAGGTACTCGCAGAGCCATCTGTGTGTCAACTGTGACAACAACGTTTAGGAAAATGCGCACGGCATCGAACCCTAGATACCTACATAATAATAAAATTGTAATTTAATTTTGTTTTGTGATTGATAAGATAATGCTGTTTCCAACTTTTCAGTTCAGCCGGGTTTTTTTATTTTTGAATAAATTGCTTGTTATTTCATATTTTTACAGAAAATAAGTAAAATACGAAGTTATAATATTATACCGTAGCAATGGCTACGGCGTAGCATCGTAGCAGCTACTACGCACGTAGACTCCTATGAGACTTGTACAGATAAAAAAGGTTTATAATAAAATTTTTAATGTACTAACTGCCATTATCATGTTAAAATATTTATATTTGAATGTACATGAAATCTGTTCTATTGAACTATAGCTATTTATATTTTGTAAATTTTATTTTTCGTAAACCGACGAGTCAGTAAGGAATGTATGTATGTAATGTACTCGTACAAGGCGAAAAATTTGTGTGATATTCGCATCAAGTGGGAATCTATGATCTTTCTTTGCATATCTAATATTCTTAAATCAGAATTCTCGACAGTAAAAATAATAATTAACTTATTTGAAAAAAAAAACAGGTAGATACTTATCTAAGTATAAAAAATCATGATCGCAAAATACACCTTGGATCAATATAATTTTATCTGAATGTTAACAAAGTTTCTAAAATAACGTTAATCTAGAAATTTCTAGACTTTTCTGTCTTCAAGTGACTCCGTTGGCTTCAGTCCAACGTCGACGACCTAAGCGTGGTATGAACAGATAGTCCAGTTTTAAATAGCTGATGTACAAGAGATTGTAAGAAAGTAAAGTATGCTGAAAACACTTGGTTGTAATTAGTAATTAAATCTAACTTAAAAATAATCATTTGATTTTTAAAAATTTTATTATATTACCAGATTAAAACAAGCGGCTTAGTTAAAAATAAAAAAAAAACGACTTCAAAGTTTTAAGCTGAGTAAAAGCAAGCAGTTCATAACTCCGAAGATCCTCGACAGAACCTTACTAAATTTTTATGGCACCAATTGGAAAATAGAACCTTTCAAACAAAATTAATTTTTCAAATCAATCCAGGCGTCTTCGGGTTATCTGGTAACAAACATTAAATTAAAATATTTTGACAAATTTAGAACCTCCTTTTTTTGAAGTCGGTTAAAAAGAATGAAAAACGAAACATAAACATGACTGTATCCCCAAAGAACTGAAGATTTTTTTTAGTAAAGCACGTGCCCAGGGGCGGCTTAACCTATAGTGCAGGGGGTGCAGTGCACCCGGGCGCCGGGTGTAAGGGGGCGCCTAGAGCGCTCGCGACCGACATAAAGAACCTCCGCTATAGCGCTCCGCACGGAGCGGGCGCTCGGCGGCGGCGGGGCGCTGGCGCAGTGCACTCAGCGAGTGGAAAAACGGAGGGGGTGCGTAGCGGGGTTCTATGAAAACTGATTTACGGTTGTCCGGACACCCCCCTTAGCAAAAGAAAAAAAAGATCCGCGGAATACTTAGGTATTTACAATTTGTATCCGACATGGGGTATCCATGCAGGTGGTTCATGAGCTCCCAGGTTCTCCTCCAAAAATTGGGAGGTCTTTTTTAGGAGTTTTTCTTGTAAAATAATCTTACTTGTACAGTCAACATGACTCATTTTCATTCAATCTAAAAAAACCATATGCCATGGTTTCTGTTACAATAAATTGGCGATATTAGGCAAACATTTGCTTAGTGTCACATCTTGTGCCTTAAAAAAAATCGGCTCGCTTCGCTCGCATAAGGGTTTTGCGAGCAATGTGAGTTATATCTGACTGCAGAATAGGAATCGACTAATAGCCAGCCTTTTTTTGAGCACTTAAGCAAAATCAAGTGTCACTTATTGCATTCGTTTAAAAACTACTCGGTTCGCTTCACTCGCATAACGAACCTGCAAATAGCCAGTCTTTTCTTTGAGCACGTAAGCAAAATCATTGCATTTGTTATAAAAAATTCGGCTCGCTTCGCTCGCCTAAAGAATAGGTACCGACAAGTAGCCAGCCTTTTCATTGAGCACCTTTAAAAAAATCTACCGTCACATGTTGCATTTGTTGTAAAAAATTCGGCTCGCTTCGCTCGCATAAGGGTTTTGCGAGCAACGTGAGTTATATCTCACTGCAGAATAGGCACCGACAAATAGTCAGCCTTTTCTTTATGCACATAAGCAAAATCAAGTGTCACTTGTTGCATTTGTCTTAAAAAATTCGGCTCGCTTCGCTCGCATGAAAGCTTCACTAATATTTTGCCACCACGCTAACCAAGTTTCAAGCCCGAGACAAATATTTGCAGATCATGAATAAATCTTTGTACATTTTGGAGTCCTTATAATATTTTCCATTTTGGAACCCTTGAACCCCCCCTTTAAAAAAGCTATAGATATCTACGCCCATGGGGCCGCGTAACCGTTTGTATTGTGAACTCGACCTTATTCGAATATTATAAAGTTTAGTCAATCGTGTTGTATGTAAGTACCTACCTACCTTGTTCATTTTGACCGCGCATTTTGATACAAGAAGGCGCCAGGGGAAAGATTGCACCCGGGCGCTACATATGCTAGAGCCGCCCCTGCACGTGCCCACCTTTTCTGTATAAGCTGGCATTCTAAGCGTGACACACACAGATTGCAAACCCATTTTTTATTTTGTTAGAAATACATAGACATTTTCTACTATAGAGAATGTCTAAGGGAGTAGTCAGAGGTATAACAAATTCATTATGTACTTCCCGCATTTTCTAGAAATTAGCATTCCATTCGTGAGGTTGGGTTCAGACGCTCGCGTACAAACAGAATTCAAAGGGTCATTTATCTTCTGTCGCGTTCGGTTTTCTTGAAATGCTACAGACAGAGCTACTTCGAGCTCGCTCTAATCATATCTCTGTCTCGTTGAATGTCTGTTTGCAGTTAGTAAACGCCGCACGACAGGAAAAAGCAAAAATACAAATTCAGGTTGGAGTGAGCTATCTGTCTTACACTGTGACTCAATTCCCAAGCCAGGACATACGAACGTACCTAGCGTACCTACGCTATACGAAGAATGGCTTAATTCCTTTTGAATTTGTTCGTGACATCGTGTACAACTCGTTTTACAGGCGGGTTAGAAGGAAATTCTTTGTTAAATCAATATGCATGAGCTCGAAGTCGATTTAACTGTTTGTTTTAAAAATGTAAGCTTCGAGTATTTAAACTGTTTTGTTTTAGGTAAGCTTGGACAAAATACGTATAAAGGACTGTTTTGTTTATAAATAGATAATAGCGGCATTTACACGGTAGAGTTTTACCAGACATCTGGACAGCGTTCCGAACCGCGGGTAAATCTGTACAGATTTAATCGCGGCTAAAACTGTCATGCTAATTACTGTCACAGCTTAGACTGGCGCGTGGTACGATTATGAACGGTGATGCGTGCAAAAAACTGTCACAAAAACTGTGCTAAAAACTTTGCCAGATCGAACTGTCAGCGTCGCGCATCTACACGTAAGGTTTTTAGCAAAGGTTGGAATGGCGCGTGCTATTTCCCGTAGTCCGATCTCTACGTGTAAAGGCCGATATTGAGCGTAACAGGCACGTAGCGTCACAGATTACTAATTACTAACAGATGCCTGACTCCGGGAAAACGTTTATTTAAATAGCGAATCTATCATCAATACTACAAAGTTCAATTCAGCTCGCACAAGCACTTCATGCCTACTCGTTTTTATACCTAAACTTGGCGCCTCATTCTAACTCTGTCTGTCGGCGTAACTCTGTCCCTGTCTTCTATCTGGCGTGGCACTAAGGGTTGCTTCTCGCGACATAATATTTATTAGGTATTATTATCTTTTGGTAAAATTGATCTACCGTTATGCAGGTAGGTACCTACATAATTATCTCTATTCTAAAGGTGGTATCACAATCTCAAAGGTAGGTACCTACCTACACTAGGTGAGTAGATTACGAAGAAAGCAAAATAGGTAGGTACCTACCTAATGGATCCTTGCTCCTTGCTCTTTGTACGGAATTAGGAGTACCTACTATACCTAAGTTTGTGAATGTAGGTAGGTAGTCAGTGTTCCTAAAAAATGACGCTGAGCAAATCAAAACGTATTACCTACCTAGGTAGGTAGGTAGGTACCTATTAGCTTTCAATCTTTTTAGCAACTTTAGTACCTAGGTGGTTATTTATTATTATAGTACCTAGGTACCTACCCAAACAACACAAAAGTATTTCACTTTCAAAACTTTCGTGAGTTGTACTAGACCAAGTACCAGATGAAGATTCTCCGGAATCCAGATGAATCGAAACATTGTCGGTATCTAAATCGACGAAATTTTTACGTGAGTAGGTAATTCCCGTGTGTCAAATAATGTCTAACACAAAAGTAGGTACTTATTAAAAAACATACCTACTACATCTATAATAACCTATAATACGAGGTAGGTAATAAGTAATAATAAATGATAAAAGTAAGTAAGTACTTCTTACCTTTCCATGTCATTGGGAAGAGAGAAAAACGAGAGATCCCGATTGCTGTCATTATTTCCACAGCCATAAACTATACAGTAATTTTTTGGTTTCATTTTATAAATATTCCGGCCGAGCCAGCCGAGCGCGGCGTGGCGCGGCGGCGCCTGACACTCCACTGAGCTCGGCCCGCCCGGTGGGCTCGCCAATGTACTTGTAGCTTTGTACCTGACGCGCGGAGTGCGCCATCTGTTAGTAATTAGTAATCTGTGGTAGCGTGCCAGACATCGACAGACAACGACAGACAGCGTCGGTCGCGGCCGCTCTCAAACAAAAGACTGCAGGCTGATTGTCTAATGCTCCATCCACACTCTCGCGAGGCGCCTCCTAGAGGCTCTCGGCACGAGTCTTGGCGAGTGGGTGCGGCAGGAGTGTTAGCCATCCACACTCTCGATTAATTCAGTTGCCCGCTACGTCTACTTCAATATTTTTCGATACGTCCTTTGACTCGCGCTCGAAAAACCGACACTAAGCGGAGCGACCGACAGCGAAGCGATCCTCACTCGCGTTCCCTCGTGTAGCCTCGTGGAGAGTCTGGATGGGGCATAACTTATTATTATTTTATGGGCTTTAAGTCTGAAATAAACAATTTTTATTTTATTATTTTTTATTTATAACATGTCTCAAGTTCTCAACCCTCAAATTGGTCTCAAACTGTCAAAACTATCGCGTAGGTATCTTTTGTCGCATTCGGTCACGTGGAGATGAGAATGACGGAGCTACTTGCGTGGTCACTAAACTGTCATATTTGACAGTTTGAGACCGATTTTGGTCGCTATCAATCATACACAATCAGGGGGCTGATCTGGATCAGTTGAGCTCTACAAATAGCAAGCAACGATCCTCAGAAGATCCTCTTTCTTTTCTAAAATGTAATGTTTGGGAAACGTTGATAATTTGTCAGTAAACAAACGCTCCAAAATTTCAATCTCATCAAAAAATCTGTTTGCTCAAGAGAAATTGTTTAGCAAAATAACTCTGAATCCGAGATAGGAGTTCGAATAAAAGGTGTGAAGTACAAACAAGGAATGCCTAAATGGAAACCGTTCCGGCAAATTTGCCATTACCCCGCTCGCGAATGGTATCTTTGTGGGCTGGTCTAAGCGAAATTAAATAAAACTTCAAATTTAAATTTATCAAACGAATAAAATTAAATGTCATTGTCATTTTTAAAATAAGTATAATATAACATTTAATTTTGGGAACCGACCTTACGGACCTCATTAAATTAAAAATGTTTTATAAGACACGCCACACCATCTTTTTGCACGCCCAGGATGACTGGTAGATAATGCTTCAGCATTAAGTCCTCCTTGCACAATTTGTTGTGTGAAAGTGTTAAATAAATAAATAAATAAAAGCAAATTAGTTGCAAGCCGTGCGAGCTGCGCTGCTAACGACTGACGTGCACTTCTGACGCATTCTGTTTTGTGAAATCATATACTGCTGTCGGATATATTCGAAAACACGAACATATCTACTATTCTTGCGTGGTCACTGAATTGTGATATTTGAAAGTCTGAGAGCGATTTTGGCCGCTATCAAAAACAGACAATCAAGGGGCCGGTCTCGGTCTCCAGTCTCGGTCTCGCTCGCTTATCCGCCAGCTTATCACTTGGGCCACTCATAAAACCGGACGTTTATAAAGGACACTTTGAAATTAAATGGATCTTTTTTGAGGTTTTCAGAATCTCGGCCTATTAGAGGTTTACTTCAGGAGGAAATAAATTTCACAAAACCAGATTTAATGTTGGGTTTTTGTTACTCTGTTTTTGTGAGAGAAAAAACAGGTTACACTTTATTGACAAATTGTAAACACAGGTTGTTTTTCACTTTTAAAAATAATAAAATAATAAAATAATAAATAAATAAAATAATGACAGGTTGTTTTATTTACTGCTTATTTCTAAATTAGATTTTTTTCTTCACATTATCCTCTATTTCTTAAGAAAAAGAAAGTGCATATCAGTAACTAGAGAAAGCCCGCAGCTTCACCCGCGTCGACTACTTTTTTTATCCCACGGGAACCATACATTCTTTCGGAATAAATAACCTATGTGCTATTCCAGAACCTAAACTATCTATATTCAAAATTTCATCAAAATCGGTTTAGTAGTTATGTGGTAACAAACATTCATACACACACACACGGACTTTCGCCTTTATAATATTAGTAGGATAGGATTAGAATCCATCCTAATAGTAGCCGACCAGCCGCGCAAATATCCGTACTCAATCCATACTTATTATCTCGAAAAATGTAGACACTTAGTAGACACATAATCGTCATAATTTTTTTAGTATGTAAGGTTTTTAATAGTTTAGGCCACTTAAAAATCTGTCCCCCATTTCAGTTCGTGTTTTATTTGATGGATGAAATGATGATGGTTTTATTGGATGAAAAAAGTTTGCCCAACTCTGGTCTCGACATCTTTATCTTGGGCACGCTTCCGACTGGCACTGACGAACTTAATTATTCTAATGTTATGAAGATGTAGGTTTCATAGCATAATGAATGCAGGTGCTGTCATATTCGCGCATCTGTTTAGTAGCTGACTTGCAGAATTGTTTGTGAATGAGATAGTGTATTCTAGGAATCTGTCTTCACGAACCAAGAAATGGGAGACACGTGTTGCATTTAACTTATCTAATGTCGGAAACAAATGTCAAGCCTTTAAGGCTGGATTACACCGGGGCAACACTGTGCGGCATTGCGGCATGCCACAAGGCCGCATGCTACAGAATAAAAAATGTCGCACATTGTGGCAAGAACCGTGCGACATGGCAACACCTTGCGTCATGTTGCAGACTGACCCAAGCACGATGTTGCCTCGGCGTAAAATAGGCTGCCGCATGCCACTAATGCCGCAACTGCTTTCTATTTGTAGCATGCCACAAGATGTCACATGACACAATATGTAGCATGCGGCACTGTCGCACGTTGTTGCCCTGGTGTAATTCAGCCTTTACCATGAGCGCCGCACCTGCCACCCTAGCCATATTAACTATCTATCGTTGCGATCGCTGTAGAACACTTCAAAATGTATAGGAATTGACGTTTAAAGGTGAGGATGAGTCACGTGGTCAGAACGTCAATTCCTATACATTTTGAAGTGTTCTACAGCGATCGCGACGGAAATTATATTGGATTAACAAACGCAGTCTTCAAATGATTTAAAAGGGTGATAAAAACCTATTTGAGTCCATTTAAGCAAAATTAACGTCGAAAGAAAATCCATCATTGAACTAGCAAAAGATGTCTCTACTAAAAAATACTTTTACTGCCTAACACTTTACACTAGGCAACTCGTGTGCAACCCACGTGATATCATTAGTATAGAATTCCCAGTGCGTCACCTAAAGCTAAGTATAAACAGTTCCCATAACTGAATTCCAAGCAACTTACGTAAGGCTTGCTTAGTTATAATACAGCGGTTACCGTGATCTACTTTGAGGTGGTGAAGGGTATTCAAATTTCATGAGCTGCTTTGACGTTGTCATTGAACTTTGAATCTTATTACCGCGTAGTAATGCTTACTAACTTGCTTACGCTGTAGGATTCTGAACCGCATGGCGTTGTAGTAGAATATTAATTTGTGTAAAGCGATGAGGAATGCAGTGTTTGAATGTTGACAAAGGTTGTAAGTGAGAGTGTTGAATTATTTAGTTTGAATAGACTTTTAGTTATAATTTAGTAGTAAGGCTACAATCATATGATTTTCATTAATTATGTGCTTTACTTATATTGACATTATTAAAGTGAAGTTATCGAAATTTCAATTTTGACGTGTTAGCGTCTTATAAATCGATGACCACCGGCTGCATGCACGAAAAATTGTCACGTTCCGCGAGCGAGAAGCACGATTGGTGTTAAACCTATATTTGATTGTGAACCCAGTCTTAGTAAGATAGTTGGATAAGTAGTTAGAAAAATCAAAACTAGATGGCGCCTAAGCGTTCGTTTCGTTAACACGTAAAATTAATATCCGTAAACCGACTTTATAGACAACCTGTTTTTTTTTAAACTGGGAACGACCGACGTTAATCTTTTTCTATTTTTGAAAAATTTACTTGAATTTTTAAATAGATTATTATACTAATCCCTGATTTTCGAAGCCTATTGTCCTCTTAAATAATATACACTGTATATACACATAATTCTGTCTGTAAGTCCTCATAATGGATAATGTAAATGCCATGACTATTTAATTAAGCTCGTTTGCTTCCAAATAACATAATTATGATAAACACCTTATTATTATGATAACATTATGTTAATATGCGCTACGGGGTTGATTCAGGAATAACACAAAACGCTCATAATACTTTTCCCAAATCAGATTAACTTTCTAAACGTAGATGGAAAACATCGTGAGGAGACTAGCATCCTCGACACCATTACATAACTAATACCGTTCGACAAACAGGGTTAATGGTTAATAACTAGAGGTTATAGCTTTAAGCGTGACTACCCTTCAGTATAAACCAGTGATTCCCAAAGTGGTCCAGGTGGACCCCCAGGGGTCCACGGGAGACTCGAAAGGGGCCCACGTTGGCGAGAAATTTTGGGAATATGGTAGAAATGTAGGGGGTCCACCGAAACCAGTAAAGGGGTCCATGAGAAAAAAAAGTTTGGGAACCACTGGTATAAACACTATAAAGGTCGATTCACACATATCAGTGAAGTCACAGTTCGGGCATAATCGTAAAGAAAACAGGGAATTGAAAAGAAAATTAAATCAAGTCCTAAGTCCAGCAGTGACAATAAAGTCTATGATATACGTAATATTCATATTAGGCGCGGTACATACAGAAAAGACGTAAGACGAGGACGCGTCGCCGACATAATATGTCTCTTCCGCGTCCCTTTCATAGAAAATGTATAGAAGCGTCGCGCCGCAAAACATACGGAAGAGACGGGGCGCTGTCACATTTTGTATGAAAGGGACGCGGAAGAGACAAATGTCTGCGCCCCGTCTCTTCTATCTGGCCTGCGCCTTACTTCTAGAAACATACAATTTGAAGTTTTTTTAAATCAAATAATTACGATATTTTTAACAACCAGTAATTGAAAATGTAACATTTGACATTCTTGAGTGCCTAGTTATAAATTGCCAGTAAATGAAATTACCTTAGCGTTAATAAGGTAAATGAATTCTCGAGCAAAATAATGTTATTGCAACAATACCGATTGTTGCACGAATAAAAATAATATGAAAGTTTAATAAATGTTCCAGAATTTTCCAGTCTTTTACCAAAATAGCTTTTGACAGGTGCACTTTGAAATTCAACAAATACCGCGATTGAATAAAAAGCAGAATTTTTAGCACATTTCGTGTAACAAGAGAAATTGAAAAAAGCCTTTTGAAGCTTTCCAGTTTCCATCATAATAGAAAATGTTCAATTGAATTTCTGAAAACATATTTTTATATTGGAACACTATTGTTAAAATGAACCAACCACTATGAGTTTAGTGTAGGAAAAGCACCGTAAAAGTTCACATTAATTGCACATTTTAAACTTTCGCGATCTGTAGACATAATTTAAACGAACTAACGGGACTTTATCGCGTTATTACCTTTGTTTATTATTTCCCGACGTTTCGATTCGACGTTACAGCTCTCGTGGTCACGGGTAGACTGATGTACTGGAGTCACCGTCGTTGATTGAGGGTAGGATCCGCGACTACCCTCAATTCACCATCAGAATCAGTAATAGACAGACAGCCGACGACACACAACACTGACAGTATCTTGGTGCGGTAATACCGGATCGCGTATACGTTTCGCGCAACAACTAATTACGGGATTCCACGAGGCCGAGAGACGAAACCCATCCTCACGATTGATTATTTTAAGCTAGATACAAACAGAAGGCTGATTGTTTTAACTTCTCAAACCTCGAATTGGTCTCAAACGGTAACCTATCAATCTTTCGAAAAACGATACACCGAATTTTGAAATCCATAAAACGTTTGATAGAAACTCGAAATCCAGATACTATGTTTTACATAATTTTATTACTCCGATAAAACGTTTCACAGAAGTCTCATTTGACAGAAACACTAATGCCAGATTATCAGTTCGTTTTTTTTTCATTCGACAACAATATCCTTATACCATATTTTAAAAGACAGAAGTAACGCTTACCAGAAAATTTCCAGCCATATAAAACCTTTTCCATCTTGGGTTGGATTTAGTATTACGAAGCAGGATTTTGAGGGGAGCGGTGAGGGGGGGAGGTGAGGGGGGGTTCCCCCTCCCCCCTGGTACCACTCCTATTACAAGGTAACGCACCGTTCTGGAGATAATCAAATTATTGTTTTATATACAAACTGGTAAAAATTGGTAATTTAGTATTCGGTAACAGTATTTTGGTGGGGGGGAGGGTGGATTGATCCCCCGCCCCCTGGTACCACTCTCATTACAAGGTAACGCACCGTTCTTGAGAAAATAAAATTATTGTAACCTAACCTAACCTTTTTTTTTTATCTAACCATCTACACGGGGCAACCGACACGGGGCACCCTGTAGGTTAGGTTAGGTTTGTGTATAAAAAAGCGAACGAAACGAGCCCACCCACAAAATCTGGTCGCATAAACCCTCATAACATCTAAAAGAGAAACTAAATCAGATCCGACACGGGGCACCCTGTAGGTTAGGTTAGGTTTGTGGTAACCTATCAATCTTTCGAAAAACGATACACCGAATTTTGAAATCCATAAAACGTTTGATATAGGTTAGGTTTGTATATAAAAAAGCGAGCAAAGTGAGCCCACCCACAAAATCTGGTCGCACAAACCCCCATAACATCTAAAAGAGAAACTAAATCAGATCCGACACGGAGCACCCTGTAGGTTAGGTTAGGTTTGTATATAAAAAAGCGAGCGAAGCGAGCCCACTTACAAAATCTGGTCGCACAAACCCCCATAACATCTAAAAGAGAAACTAAATCAGATCCGACACAGGGCATCCTGTAGGTTAGGTTAGGTTTGTATATAAAAAAGCGAGCGAAGCGAGCCCACCCATAAAATCTGCTCGCATAAACCCCCATAACATCTAAAAGAAAAACTAAATCAGAACCGACACAGGGAACCCTGTAGGTTAGGTTAGGTTTGTATATAAAAAAGCGAGGGAAGCGAGCCCACCCACAAAATCTGCTCGCATAAACCCCCATAACATCTAAATGAGAAACTAAATCAGATCCGACACAGGGCATGCTGTAGGTTAGGTTAGGTTTGTATACAAAAAAGCGAACGAAGCGAACACTTTCTAAAAAAAAAAAAAAGTTAGGTTAGGTTACAATAATTTGATTTTCTCAAGAACGGTGCGTTACCTTGTAATGGGAGTGGTACCAGGGGGGAGGGGGAACCCCCTCTCCCCCTTCTACCCCCCACCCCCCCAAAATCCTGCTTCTTAATACTAAATTTTTACCCGAAACGTTTTTAGGTTATTATCGGTCTCAGAACCGAATCTGCCCACCCCGACTTCCACGTAGTCTTGTCTGTCTTACCCTAGAGTGTTTTTATGAACTCGGAGGCGCGAAGGGAGATGCAGCCCCCGCCCGCTGTGACAAAACGCGGCACCAGCACGAGCTGGAGCGGCTGAGGCTGGTCGCCGCCGAAGGTGGCGACCAAACAGCCGAAGCTGCGAAGGCTCGTGCTGATGCCGCGTTTTGTTACGTAAGGGCGGAGGGGCTGCACTTCCCGAAGCGCCGGAGCCGTCACAAATTCGAAATGGATGGAAGATTTAGGTTAAACTTTGATAATTTGCCAAAAGTGTTTGGTGAGGTTACTTAACCATCTAGCACGAAATTAGTTAGGAAATGTTAAAGGTAATAAAAAAAAAGTAACTAGGTACAATATTTAATAGATATCTACCTACAGTACTTCAAGCTACATAATGGACATCGGTCATTTAATTTTATGGTACCTAGTATTTATAACGCTCTGAATGATTACTAGAAAGATTGAATACATAATTTTGTAATAGGTCTTTCCTGAACCATGATTTTTCGGGATCACAAAATATATGGAAAACAAATTATATGGAAAACAAACATGCGGTAAAGTGAATTATCTGGATGTTCAAATTTCTGGAAAATGTTTAGATGTATTTTGTATTTCTGTCTTGTAAAAAAAAACAAATGAAAATCTGGCTTAAGAATTTATGGAATTCGAATTCCTGTATTATGGAAAAAAAAGAAATCAAAAATCTGTCAAACGTTCCTATGGATTTCAAAAATCTGTCTTGTAATTTTCGTGACATCAATACGTAACCGTCTCAAACTGTCAAAACGATCGCTAGGTATCTTTTGTCGAGTTCGGTCTCGTTGAGATGAGAGTTACAGAGCTACTTGCGTGGTCACTGAACTGTCATATTAGACACTTTGATACCTATTTTGGTCGCAATCAAAGATAGACAATCAAGGGGCAGCCGTACCATGAACTCCTAGAGCAATGTTAAAACAAGCTTAAAACAGGCTTACTGCTTTAGGAATGACATTCGTTGTCATGTTTCAAGCTTGTTTTAACCTTGCTCAGAGTTCATGGTACGGCTACAGATCCTACGTACGAAAGGAATGCAACGCATTACGACAGTAGGCAAACTGTGAGCGGCCGACTGAGTTTGCGGCGTATCGGTTTAGTACGCTCTTCCATATTTGAAATGGAGTGTCCACAGTTTGCTAGTTTTGCGCTCACTGTACGCAGTTTGCAGCGTTACGCGCAAAACTAGCAAACTGTGGACACTCCATTTCAAATATATGGAACGGCGTACTAAGTCGATACGCCGCAAACTCAGTCGGCCGCTAACAGTTTACCTACTGGGGACACAGCCTTAGTTATTATACAGCAGACCCAATAGTAGCTGGTTTTTTTTATCATAAGTCTGAACAATGCCTTCCAGTTTTTTTAGTTTCGTTACTTCCATTTGTCAGAATGAACTTGTTCAGATCGCAGTAGTTTTGTTCACCTTGGGAATGAGTGGGAGCAAAGCCCTTGTCAGGTACATTAAGGGTAATCAGATCTGCCGTAATAGGCATTACAATCTGATTTAACGTGATAATACTCCTTTTCATTTAGAGGGCATTCAACGGCCTTCAGTCGCCCTTTGAACATTATAGTTGACCATTAACATAAATGAACGTACCTAAATTACATTTAATTTACAGACACTAAACTTTTTACATAACATTATAAAATATAATAAGAACCAGTTGAGCAACCTAAGGATCGTTGGAAACGATCTACACTTATTGACTTGGATCAGTCATTTCCTTTCATGATCAGTGACTTGTGTCTAAAGTGGCCACTTTTGATGAAACATCAGATTTTTCATCTAATAAAACATCTAATTTTTAATCAAATATGAAACATCTATGAAACAGTTGCTGAAAAATTAGATGTTTTATCAGATGTTGTATTAGATGAAAAATCTGATGTTTCATCAAAAGTGGTCACTTTAGCTCCGCTGGTCTTACATTATTGGATTTTTTTTAAAAGGATCCTGTAAAAGATATAGATACTTTTTTACTGGGACAGTATGGGGAAAAACCATAGACTATTCCCTGTATCTTCTATCATTTCGGATTTCCCCATACTGCCCCAGTTTAAAAAACAAAATGTATGTTTAACTTTTACAGGATCCTTATAATGAAAAATCCAATAATTAAAAGCAAGACCAGGATTCGTTCAGAGGGGCTAAAAAGGACGTTATAGCAGAATCAGAATATGATTGTTTTGTTATTGTCACTCTCATGTCTATGAAAAGAGATGGCATATAGTGCACTTCAGATTTATGATTCTGCTTTAACGGCCTTTGTAGCCCCTCAGATCGAATTTCGAAACACAACCCCACTGGAACAACACGACTCTACCTACACAAGCTACATAATTAATAATACTTAAAACTAATAACAATTCCTTATTAGTTCTCAAAAGCCCAGCCAGGTACGAGAGTAGAATGCTAATTATATTCCTGAAACCTAGAACGGAACAAAGCTAAACGTAATAATTCAGTGTCTGCGAACAAATTCATGTTTATAACGAAGAATTCTCATTTTACTCAAAGTATTGTGGTTCTTTTGACATTTGAATGTATAGAACAAAAGGACCGTGTTGGTGGAGTGGGATGGTGACATTAAATAAATCGTGGGTTAGAATCCCTTCAATAAAAGGGTTTAAAAAAAATGTGTCATTAACAGAGCGGTAATGGTGATGGAGAATATCATGAAGGAAACTACATAGTTAGTACGGTTAAAAGTAGAACAAATTGAAATTGGCTTAGAAACTCCACAAGAGATTAATTTCTATTTAATGAGGATGAATCACCGATAAGAAAGGCCCCAAACAGTGCTATCCTGGTTCTTCATGGAACAAGTTCACGAAAGAATATGAGTAGAATCACCTTATAGCTCTAAAGACGTTTATTAAAACGTTGTGTCATGCAAGGTCCCTATCAAAATTTTTCGTTTTTACAATAAAATCTTTTTATAGGTATACAGTTTAATATAGATGTTTTTGGTCAAATATATTTTTCAAAATAAAGTTATCTAACGAAGAAGAACCTCAAAACATACTGATAGAGTTACTTTTTTGTACTAAAGTAATTCTAAAAGTATTTTCTCAGTCCCAAAGCATAAAATATTAAAACTAGTGTGTTCAGTAAAGTAAGTTGCATTAACACAGCCACGGCCCGTTAATCCACAAAGTGAAATTAAGATGGACGCGTTTGTGGGAGCACGTAACTCGCGGAGTAAAAAAGTAACAGTAAAGATAAGTTACAGTAAGATATCCTACTAATATTATAAAAGCGAAAGTCCGTGTGTGTGTGTCTGTGTGTGTGTGTGTGTGTGAGAATGTTTGTTACCACGTATCTCCATAACTAAACCGATTTTGATGAAATTTGGAATGTAGATAGCTTAGGTTCTGGAATAACACATAGGCTACTTTTTATCCCAGAAAATGTATGGTTCCCGTGGGATACAAATAGTAATCCACGCGGGCGGAGCCGCGGGCGTTCACTAGTAGCAAAATAAAAACTAGTGGCTCTGTGAGCTGTAGACCTCATGGGTCCCATCTTTGAATAGCTTCAAACGGAATAAATATTCACAATTTGTGATGAGAAGGTGGTTCCAGGTGCTTCATCAATCCCTACCTAGTAGTTAAAGGTCCGATTCCACTGGTAGAAATCTAAAAGCGAGCAATATACTGCATTTTGAGAATCTATTCTGCTCATCACGCTGAAGATCCTCATCAGATCTTCACCAAATTTTCATGAGACCGACCAAGTTTACAACCTTTAAAATAAAAAAGAACCATCGAAATCGGATGTCATAAGGCGGAGATATCCTGTAGCCTCCTTAACACTAAAACTCTATAAAATTATACAAAACTTAAAAATTGAGAGGCTGTTGAGTAAGCTTAAGCAGCACTGTTTGATGTTGTTTTTGATGTTTTTTTGTTTATAATTTCCTCTATTGTTTTGTAGAGAACGTATTCATCCGGTTCTGACGGAAGATCAGCGTTGTGCTTACGCGCAACATAAGGCTGAGTCAGACGCCTTTTTGTAACAGTAAATTTCTTCAGTAAATTTCTTCACTCAAACTATCTATGCGAAAGCTGAGATTATTTTTTTCTAAAGAGATGATGTCCCTTCTACACTTATCTTATCTGTGGTAAAAGTAGTTCAGAGAATTCTTCACTGGATAAGCGGGCGTTATGCGACTTTTATTAAAATATTCATTTTTACTCAACGACGCGTAATCCGAAATGTGGTACATATTTGGCACAGCGTATCAGCATTGCCATCCAACGTGGTAATGCAAGCATTACCGTGTCTTGGGCACGCTTCCGACTGTCAGTGGCTTGGATCAGTTGAGCTACCTATAGATCGTTTACAACGATCTTTAACAAAATTATAAATCCCTAAAAAAAAAAAAAACCGGTCAAGTGCGAGTCGAACTCGTACGCCGAGGGTTCCGTACCTAGCCATGGTGCCAATTAAGCTAGTCCGCTTAATTGTATGAGCGCCCATACAACTCGGAGGACAATTTTAATTGGCGTCAACTATGTATGGGAACACCCTTTAATTTTCAACTTTTTTAACTTTTTGGAATTTTCCCTTTATTTGTGCTATAAGACCTTGCTTTTTCCCAAATTTCGTTATTCTAGGTCAACGGGAACTACCATTTAGGTTTTCGACCCAAAACCTCTAGGGTACTTCCGGTTGACCTAGAATTGTCAATTTTGGTTACAAGCAAGGTCTTCCAGCACAAGTAAAGGAAAAATTCCTAAAAATAAAAAAAGTTGATAATTAAGGTAAGTTTTAGTACTCACAAGTTTTCACGAAAACCTAAATTTGCCTATATCTTTTTATAGTGTTGACTCAGGACCTTGATTTTTATACTCACAATAGGGACTATAGACCTTAGTATATGGTATAAATTTCAACTTGCTAGCTCTACCCGTTCCTGAGATAATCGATGGTGACACACGGACGGACAGACGGACAGACGGACAGACGGACAAGAAAGTGATCTTATAAGGGTTCCTTTTTTTACCTTTTAAGGTACGGAACCCTAATTATAAATTGCATGCCATACAATACATTGATACACATAAGTTTTTAATTTTTATAGTGTTAAACCACACTTTGGTATTGAAAATTATTTATTGAAAGTATCGTCGGAATTGAAAATTTTGGTAAGATTTTTCATTTTTCATTTCTAATGAAATAATACCAAAGTGTGGTTTAACACTATAAAAATTAAAAACTTATAGAATTAGCAAAAGCGACATCTCTCGTCATTTGATCCTGAATGTAACTTTGGGCAATGAGCAGTGAGTTAACTTAGTAGTTAATCTGTAGATGGCGCTAATCGATGCTTAATCGATCAATATGAGCTTACCAAGATTTTCAACCTGACGTAATAAGGATTCCGTGGCCGAATGGTAAGACACTCCGGCTTAAGGAGGATCGTTTGTATCATTGCGGGTTCGAATCCCGTCGGAATTGAAAATTTTGGTAAGATTTTTCATTTCTAATTGATACACATGTAAGCGTTTATGTCATTATAATATCTTATGTACATTTATTTCTCGCAATAAATATACTTTGACTTTGACTAAGCATCTTCACAAATATTCAAACTTATTATGTCTATTTCAGAGATAATGATTTTTTACTTTAACTAGCCACAATTTTTATACAGAATTCCATAATTACTTTTTAACCACATCTTTGAATAAAAAATAAAGAGCATTTTGTTTTAAATTAAGCGTGTTTAAACAACCAGTGTAATGGCTCGTTCAGACAGCGTAAACATTTTATTAAAGGCTCGCCCAGACTGCGGTATGCGCATCTCTGCATTTTTAATGTCCGCCGCGAAAGCCTCGTAGTAAATAGGTTATAGGGTACTTAATATGCTAGAATTTTTTAGTTAGTAACGTAACTAAAAAATAAGATGCTCTTTAACAGATTTGAGCAAAGTAGAGACAAACGTAACGGAGAATTTGCACCAATTAAAGTCTCTACAAGGTTAATAGATAAATAGCCTCACAGTTGACACATCTTGCTAATATTATAAACTAGCTTCCGCCTTCGGCTTCGCTCGCATGGTACCCAGATAAAAAGTAGCCTATATCCTATTTCCGGTCATTATCTAGCCAGCCATATTTTAAATTTCAGGCGAATCGAATCGATAGTCGAGTTATAGAGGAACAAACATACATCCAGTCTATTCATACATCCATCCAGTCTATTCATACATCCATCCATCCAAACTTTCGCATTTAGAGTTGTGATTTTATACGATACAATGCCATTTATAATTTTACTGATAGAACACACTTAAATTCACTGTTTCCGAAATTAATAAGTTTATCATTCCTTAAAATCATAAGTTGCATAAGTTTTGCAGATAGTTTAAGATTTAATAAGAGTAGTTTTAAAAATGTTTGAAATCCATCGTTCGAAAGTACCTACATAAATACATAAATAATTCTCATACAAAATGTAAGTGGCTTCATCTTTGAATAGAGAACTCCATAAAATATTTACAGAAACTCAGCACGTGCTCGACTCGGCGATAGTTCGAAAACAAGAACTTTCAGAACAATAAAGTTTTATAGCGAACGGCGCAGCCAACGGCGCTGACATACTAAGCAGTTTGGAAATAAACAACTTTTTTATAATATTTTCCTGTTTAAATATTTTTTTTTAAATATTCTTAACAATTAAATTGATTAATGCGTTACGGTTTTAAAACAATTCAACGTGCTCCTCGAAGTACGGGAGTGCTCAGTTGATGCCGTTAGCGGTCACCCATACATTATATAGCTATAGCGCTTCTTTGACATAACATGATTTAATGTAATAAGTATTTTTAAAATAAAAAACCCGACTGCGTAGAAAATTCTTTTACTTTTTGTGTGAAAGACAAAATTGTAAATTAAAAAAACCGACTTATGTTACAAACTGAGCAATTTTTTGCACTCTCGAGGTGCATTTCTGTTCTTAACTCCGAAGATCCTAAACAGATCCTCACCAAATTTTTATGGCACCAATCGGAAAGTATAGCCTTTCAAACCAAAAAAAGAATATTCTTAATCTGTCAAAAAAAAAGATTCCGATGAATTGAGAACGTCCTCCTTTTTTTGAAGTCGATTAAAATTCTGTGCAAAACTAACGTAAAAGCCACAATCAAGATAGATCTGCCGTGCAATATAAGCAAAAAATAGACATCACATAATTCCAAACACATAACCCTTCTGACGCAGTCGGATATATGCCTGTGATAGAAAAACCGAGTACCTACCTATTCAGAAATAACGTGTGAGAGACTATTTTCCATTTAACTGACGTCCTTCAAACGTCACTCGCAAACACTTCTCAAGCCGCCGGCGGCTCTTTAATTTACCAAATACAGGGTGAAAAAAGAAAAACAGGATCACGGCTATATCCTCAAGGCAGAGTAGAGATTCTCTCATCTTTTAGATAAGGTAAGATAAGACTCAGAATGTTGATAGACAAGAGTGCTTGATATGAAAGTGGATGGGTATATGAGTAGAGATAGACCAAAGAAAAGATTGTGTAAAAGTTGACATGAGTAAGAAAGGTGTGAATGAGATGACGGCTGATAGAGGGAAAGGGAAGAAGAATACATGCGCCGACCCCACGTAAGTGGGAAAAGGGCAGGAAGTTGATGATAAGATAAGATACAGAGGATACAAAACAGTAAAAGATATAAGAAGAAAGTTATAAACAGAAAAGGTTGACATAACAGTCAAAAATTGACAATAAAAAGGTTCACATAACAGTGGTGCCAAATAAGACCCAGTCTCAGCTAATGCTAGGTAGGGAGACAGCGCTGATAGACTGTGCCTTTTAAAAGTGCTAACACATGTTCGGACTAAGTCCGGACATTGAACCGGCAATAATTCTTGTCTGCAGTGACAGACAACTTTTGGTACACAGATCCTTTGAAAAACATCTAATAGCCCCTCCAGACTCTCGAGAGAAGGCTCGGCGAGAAGTCTCGCCGAGACTTCTCGAAGAACAAACAAGCTATTCACACTCTCAATTTTTCTCCGTCGTGATGTTTGAAATCCTTTGTCTCGGCCAAAAATACCGACACCGATCGGAGAACAGGCGAGCCAGAGAACGAGAAGGCGAGAAGCTCCTCACACTCACGCTTCTCGGGTGTTCTCGGGGGTTCTCTCCGAGAGTCTGGAGGCCCTATAAAAGTAGCGGTTCGCGCCCGAGACCGAGACAAGAGACAGGCTTTGTAGGGGTGCGCGAAAGTGACACGAGACCGACATACTTCAGAAATGATAATGATCTTACAGGTTCATACAACGGTGATCAAATGCACTGTTTTAGTTTTCAACAGTAATCTTATTACACCGTGTACACTATGGTAGCTACGAAGCTTTTTCCATGTGCTCCATTTTATCATCATCATCATAATAGGAAGTTAATTGATTCGTGACTTTGCGGAAGTCCATCTTCAGATTTTTTGATTATTCCAAAATATTCAGTACTCCTCTGCCAATCTATAAAAAAATAATCCTTCGTATAGAAATTCATCATAATTGTAAGTAGGCAACCATAAAAATGAAACCAGTCAAAAATTTTACATTTCGTTTGTAATTTTGAATAGAAAAAATTACAGCGACAAATTCCATATTCGTCGGTTGCAGGTTCAATTGGCGTAACTAACAAAACACGTAAAATGAGTTGAGTATACAGTTTTTCTTAGTTTTTTCTGCTCTATCGAATGGTATAATCAAAAAAATTCTAGCGTTAAAAAAAATTCAGTTACAGCACAATTTCAGCTGTGAACTTTTCAGATTTCCTTCTAAATCATGCTGTAACTGATTAAGTCACCCATTTGCACAAGTCAAATTGGAGTAACTGTAGCCCCGAAAAATTTAAGGTTATAATATGTGCTCTTACACCAATTATAATTCAAGTAAAAAAAATTAACATTGCATACACCAAAATGTCATGAACATTATTTCACCAATGGTCAGTTGCGTCAATTGACTCAAACTAGGTTTAAGCTTGGTGTCAGTTACGCCAATTTGCACGTGGGAATGAAATAATAGTTTGCTTCTTACCTCAATTTGAAAACTATTATCCGACCAAATTGCAGTGGATTACACATACCGCGCACGCTCAAACTATTGCTATCGTACTTTCTCCTAAGATGTGAAGGTAGGGTTGCCACCCATACTTTATAATAATGTCCTATTCTTGGTCATTATCTATCTGTGTTTCAAATTTCAGTCAAATCGGTTTAGTGGTTATCGAGTTATAGAGGAACAAACATACATCCAAACATCCATCCAAATATCCAAACTTTCGCATTTATAATATTAGTGTGATAGTGTGATTAGTGGGATATACTTTAATTGCAAAAAAAAGTAGCTACCCTATGTGTAGGAGACAAAATTAAAATGATCATCCAAATTAATTACCTGCTGCAAGGCCATAGTTACATGCCGGTAGATAGTATGCACTCTATAATAGAATGCGAAGTGCATAGATTGACTGTATGGAGTCCTACGCAATGGCCAAGTTTCATGGAATCGGCACGAAAAAATCCTCGTCCCTACAAGGTATTTGTCCTCGAACACAAACATTTCATTGATTAGGATCCAGTGACGCAAGTATGTTTTTCTCCTAGCACGAACAATTTACAGATGTCGAAGGTCAGGATTGCCACAATTAAGAAAAAATATATAAAAACTATTGAAACAAAACATTCCATGAAAACCAATGCAACGACTTATGAAATCAAGGTTTATGAAGAAGATCTAAAGCGGAAAGGAAAAGGGAAAGGAAAGGCTAGAGTAAAAAAGGTTGTCTATGAACCACAAGAGCAATTTGAAACAAGGGTTAGAAAAGTGTTGAAAGATTGGAACCCCTTTACAAAAGCAGACTGGCTATATCACAAGTGAAGTATAAAGATTTAAAAAAATTGTACGATGACGGTGTTATTCCTAACAGATACCTTAGTGATTATTTAAACCTACCCTTTACCAAAGATGTTAAAGACACTCTTAACCAAACTGATCAAGAAGACTCAGTAGAAGAAGAGTAAAACCTAAAAATATAATTTCGTTTAGCAATGATTAAGTAGATTTTTTTCTTTTAACCATTTTAAAAAAAAGGTTGTGTGTTGTAGTGCAGTCTGCGCTAAATAAAATTTATTAGAAGAGTAAGATAGTTAAAAATACTATTTGGAAATGAAAATATAATTGCGTTGAACAATGATTCAGTTGATTGTTTTTTTTTTTCTTTTAATCATTTAAAAAAAGGTAGCGCCGTCTGCGCTAAATAAAACTTATTATCAGGGTAATCTAATCAAAAATACAATTTTGTAGTAAAAATATAATTTCGTTTAGCAATGATTAAGTTGATTGTTTTTTTCATTTAATCATTTAAAAAAAGGTTGTGTGTTGTAGTGCAGTGTGCGCAAAATAAACTGAAGAGTAAGCTAATTAAAAATACTATTTGGAAGTGGTTTTAACTGAATAAATTAAGATTATTTAAATAAAAATGATTTTAATTGAATCTTCTTACCCTATGCAAATAAATTTAAAATAACAGTAAAATTAGCGTAACTGACATTAGGTGATTATTTCTTTATTTTTCTTTACATTCTTAAGCATTTTAACTAAAGTAACATCAAACAACAAAGTAATACACCGTCTCTTACATCAAACTGAACTGCCGTAACTTGTTATTTTAGAAGCCATACACCATTTCGACCTGAAATATTTTAAGAAGTCTTGAGGTCAAATTGGTGTAACTGTCATAAGTTTGAAAAAAAATTGGTGTAACTCTCATAAGTTTCAAAAAAAATTGGTGTAACTGACATTCATTTTCTAAAATAAAGAGTTTATGATCAAATTTCATATTTAGGCTGAAAGCTTAGTGAATTTTAAGCTATTCTGTCAAAGCAGATCCAAAAAAGGCCACACACAAGAAAAGTTACGTTAAATTTATCACGAAAAAAAACTTTAAACGGCTCTAGTGAAAAGTCGTGTTTTGTCAGTTACGCCAATTGAACCTGCAACCGACGATATATCTGAAGCGGATTTACGGATTTGAATTTTCATATAAAAAGCGGTAGCAATAATAAAATGTCTCTCTCTGGTATAAGTGACCGAGACATCCGTGGTTAAGAAAACGTATCGCGACGAATTTTCCAGCTACGCACTGGGCAAAAAAAATCGCGATTATAAATTATTATTGAAAATGAAGTATGTTCTTATTAACACTATAAAATAAAAATTATTCAATTATAAATGTTTCATTTAGATCTTCAACTACACTATTGATATTCGCACGCTGCACTATAAAATCATGGCACATTTTGACAGGATATTTTGTTTATAGAGCACGATGTTAAAAAAATGCTACATTAGCTATTCAAATAAATATCTAGTGACTTTATCTGTAGGTTGTAAGGCTAATTATTATTTATTTTTTCATTGTTCACTTCGTCATATTGACACGACGCCTATTGATAAGTAACTAAAGGAGAAATGGTGTCGCTGCGTTGTTATCCATACAAAACAGAACGACATGCCACACGGTGCGTTAGGCTGGTTTTAGTGTCACGCGTACCGTCGGCGCTGATAGGCGAGTGATCTTTAAAACAATGAAATAGGGATACTGATTGTTCAGCACTGACGAGTGCAATCAGCGTTGCCATTTTTGCTAAACAATCAGTATCCTTGTTTCAATGTAATAAAGATCATTCGTCTATCAGCGCCGACGGTACGCGTGACACTAAAACCAGCCTTAAAACACTCTGTCACACAACACTCTGTTCGTCGAAATCATCACAGTAGTGATCATGTCTTGTTTTTACATACACTCGAGCACACCCTCTTGTCGAGAGAGTACAGTCGAGTAAAAGTAACCGCACGTCACAAAAGAAGCAGCGTTGACAAACCCCAGTGCGTACAACCCAAAACTCGTAGCATTCTTTAATCTCCCTTTTGACATACACTCGAAAAACAATCCTCCTGGTGGAATCGAGTAAAACTTAGGGCATGTTGCAAAAGAAGCAGCGTTTAGAAACCCCAGTGCGTACAACCCAAAACGAAGCATTCTTTAATCTCCCTTTGCAAAATAAAACCCACGCTGTCTTTCTCCGGTCCTGAAGTAATTTGTACATTTCACGCGGCGTTGCCCATAGGCCTTTGAGCTCTGCACTGCAAATTGATTCCAATGAGAAATGGGCTTTATTTCATTCAATTTAAATGTTATTTTTCAAGCGAAGTTCTTTTAAAAAGTTTAAAGCGTTGAAGCTATTTTTCGACTGATCGTTTCAGTTTTTTAGTTTCCAGTAGTTTTGCGAGTTTCAAGTAATTGAGAGATTAGCACCCGGATACTGAAACGCTACTTAGTTTAAGTGGTGTTCATCATTGACATTAATTGTCATTTTTGTATACAATTCTGAAGAGTAAGAACGTTTCAAACATAGTACCTACATCTCAAAATTTAAGTAGCGTTTCAGTATTCGATCGTAAGGGTGGATTTTACCGTTCGCTGTCAAACACCAGCGGGCTTAAAAAGGTCGCTATAGCAGAATCATAATAGGAATTGAACGATATGTCTCTTTTCATTGACTGAGAGTGAAAAGAAACATGCATATAGTTCAATTCCTATTATTATTCTGCTAAAGCGACCTTTTTAAGCCCGCTGGTGTTCAAAAAAGCCAGTTCCATACAAAATGTATAAAAAAAATCAATGTTCTTTATATTTTTTTTCGTGAATTTTTCCGAATTTTTAATAGTTATTCTGCTGTTCGGGGCGGAGACAAATTCTACAAATATAATATCACAAAAATCTGTCCAGTTGTTCTTGAGTGTAACTAACCCGACTTTGTTTAAATTTTAATCTGGAGTAGGTATCTTATACTAGCAGCGCCCTCGCGGCGTTGCCCCCGTAGTGATGGTATATGATGGTGATGATGATGAAAAGTAGCCTATAACCTTACTCGAGAGTTTAGCTATCAAATGCAGAGTTTTTCAAATCCGACTGGTAGTTCCTGAGATTAGCGCGTTCAAACAAACAAACTCTTCCGCTTTAAATAATTAGTATACAGGGTGTGGCAAATTCTTGGTCTCTGAAGGATAGCTACCTTTTCTCTTGTGGTTAGAAAGTTTTGTTCTTAGAAAACTTCAGTTTTATTTTGAAGAAAAAAATAATTGCATTTTTAGATTTTTGAAAAAAAGTACATTAAGCCTAAAAAATTACATATGTCAAAAAAAACAAGTTGGTCTTAATCGACTCTATTTCCCACCAGGAACACTTCAACTACAAGAGAAAAGGTAGCTACCCTTCAGTGACCAAGAATTTGCCACACCCTGTATAGTATAGGTACTCTAGATTTGGTGTCTAGTCTATATAATTAAAGCAGATTTAAGCTCTTAAACGTTTTATTGTAATTTCAATCTAGTTTCCGTAACCTTATCTGAAACAGCTAACGAGAGGAGGAATTAAAGCTTATATAAAACAATTTGACAGTCTGACTGACATTTTACTTATAGCCAGGGCTTAGGCAGAGCTAACACGCTATCTCTGAAACGCTAGTTAGTTTAAGTGGTGCTTATCATTGACATTAACTGTCAGTTTTTACACGATTCTGTAGAACGGCTGAAAATCCCTTTAAAAATTTTGATAAGAATATCTCAAATTATTATTTTTTATTATTATTATGACATTCTTAATAAGCTGCTATCTCTTTCTTAACGTAATGACAAGGACAGCAATAATTTCTGATTAGTTAAACTAAGTTTGAATCGACATTAACCCACTCGACCAACTCAGCTCTAGAAGTTTCTAAATCCCCGAGCGGAGTCGCGGAAATCGACTAGTTGTGGAATAAAAAACTTAAACTCAACTTGCAACGGATTACTTGAAAACCCGCGCTTAGTTGAAGCTATGCAACTTGAGTTCCTTTGATGCAAAGATAATATTTTCAGCGGATTTTTAAACGTCTTTTGAGTGTAAAACTAATTAGGGATTTGGGAACTTTCCTTGTGGATAAGCGCTAATCTATTTTGTGGATACTTGTTATACAATTTTAGCTGATGAGGACTTTATAAGAAAACAAGCTTGTCTTGTCTCCAGGAATGGTAGATCTCAAAACTACAATAAAGTAAGTTTGTATGAGCTCGTGGCCAACTCTAGTGACGGAGTTTTAGGCCGCCTGAAGGCCTCGGTCCACTTAACCGACAATTTAACGCATCTTGAATGAACGCATCATTCACATTTTGAATGACACACTAAAATGTCAGTATAAGTTCCTATTCGTTTCTATTCACATTTTGAATGAACCACAAAAATATCAGTATGAGTTCCTATTCGTTTCTTAATATTCACATTTTGGATCTCTCTCTCTCTGTGGTCGGCTCTTCATGCCTGAATATCGTGATCACTGGTCGTCTTCGTGATAAAGTGGACAGCTTGCCTCCAACGAGTTCTATTAGTGGCTAGGTGGACCACATCATAGAACTTGGCTTTCTTCTCTTGGAGCTGGTCCGTCCATCGAGTTGGGGATCTCCCGCGCGATCTCTTTCCCTCGACGTTCCCAACGATGACCAGCTTTTCGAGACTGTCATCGCCACGCCTCGCTATATGGCCAAAGTAAGAGAGTATGCGGCGGTGACAAATTATGGAAAGTCTATCTCTCACTTTTAGATGCGTAAGGATTGATACATTGGTGCGCTTAGCTGTCCACGGTATCCGTAGCATCCGCCGCCAGCACCACATCTCGAATGCATCATTTTGGATAACACACTAAAATGTCAGTATGAACATAAATATTGTTATCAACGGGATAATTACCATGATTATTGAGACTTCAGTTACCCGTGATCATGGCGCATGCAACTGCGTCGAAATATCGGGAAGCAACAAAACTCAATAATCATGGTAATTATCCCGTTGATAACAATATTTATGTTCGTAACCATGATAGTTTCAAAAGTTATGTCAGTATGAGTTCCTATTCGTTTCTATTCACCTTTTGAATGATACACAAAAATATTAGTATGAGATTCTATTCGTTTCCTAATATCCACATTTTGAATGACACACTAAAATGTCAGTATGAGTTCCTATTCGTTTCTATTCACATTTTGAATGACACACTAAAATGTCAGTATGAGTTCCTATTCGTTTCTATTCACATTTTGAATGACACACTAAAATGTCAGTATGAGTTCCTATTCGTTTCCTAATATTCACATTTTGAATGACACTATAAAATGTCAGTACCTATGAGTTCCTATCCGTTTCTTATTCACATTCCGAATGACACACTAAAATGTCAGTCACAAAATCTTGTAGAACTAAAAGTGGTTTTAAAACTTTGACATCAGTCACTAGCTCGTCCTAACTTACTAAGACTTAAAAAGGCCTAAGCCTCAGTTTGCGGCACCGCATAATTAATGCAGCTCTTTCATCCGAAATAAAGCACAAAAGTAGCTAAAGTCTCCCCACTTCCCACTTATCCGCCGCGAAATACTAAACTTCATGAATACGGAATGAGAAGTACCTTACTTTTTTATTTCTCTTACTGATTCTAGGGCTCAGCTACATGACGCGGTGCCGTGCGATATTTTTTAAGTATAAGACTTAAAAATAAAATATCCTTCTAGATTTTATTGGTTTTTAAAAAAATAATATAAAGGACAAGGTTCTTGAGGAGATATTACCGTTTTAACAATTCCCGTTAACACATCCTCTGCCCATCCACGTTGCTAGCACTGGCATTAGCATTAGCATTTGTAGGAGTAGTACAGCTGTTAATAGGAGTTACTGGTTACTTTTACTTGCCGAATAACTTGATTTGGCATTTCAAATTTCTTTTTTGTTTTTTTTTATAGAAAACAGATATTTGTTTGGCCAACTCGCCTGATGTTAAGCGACGGTGTGACCAAGAAGGGAGCACCATCTATCTATAAGAAATATATTTACTCTAGCCTTGAAGGCTTCTATAACTGTAGTATTCAGGAAACTAGAAGGACGGCAGGGAGTTCCATTCATGGGCAGTATGTATCATGAATGTGGATTCAAATCTTTGTGTTCGAATATTCGGAATGTTCACGAAAAATAGTGTGCCGTACTAATGAACATTTGGAGGTGAAGAAATAAGCCCTAAATCTACTCAAATCTGTCCATTGTGAGACAGACTGTAGCCTTGTTATTCATAACGGGCTTATAGGCTTGCCAGAGCTCTAACGGCAGTTAAATCTGTTTTGAGTGACGAGAATAAAACATTCTACAAAGCCTTGTTAAAATGACAGCTGTGATTATAAATAACGGAGTAATTTTTACATTGCAATTTTTCATAATAATTTATCCTCACTCCGTCACCAGAGTCACTTGCACATACGAACTTACTTACTTTTTATAATAATTTGTCAGTTTATCAGTCTTTTTTTGCCACTGAAAAGAGACAATGAGCAACAGATTTAGCAGCCTTATAAGCTCTAGGAAGCAAATGAGTAACTGGGTAAAAGTTTAAACAACCTTGCCATCTTTCGTCAACTATAGAGCATCGCGTCTTCTCCGCGCTGTCTAACTAAGCCCTTATCTGATGTAGGTCAGGCCGCGAGGCGTGAACTTCAGATTATTTGTGCATTTTCACTGAACAAATTAAATTAAAACAAGTAAACACGGAAAATCCAACTTTAACGAAGTTTACATTATGTGGTGGTTGAATTACAATTGAGGGCACTTACTGGGTTTTAATCCGCACAAATTGTACCTGTAATTAAAATTAATGTATTTTAAAATAAATAAATAACGCTGGAAATTTCACAAGGTATGCAGTTAAGGTCGCAGGTACGAACCCGGCCGTGCATCAATGGATTTTTCGTTTCGACAAATTTATATGCGCATTAACAAGAGCTCTAAACGGTGAAGGAAAACATCGTGAGAAAACCAGTTAGCTTTGTAATAGCGTCGATGGGCTTGCAACCTGTCACGTATGGAATGCTAACTTCTGCAAAACGTAAACATGTACTAAATACGTATTTGGACATACCTCTGACTACCCCCTTAGACTCGAAGGATCTTAAAAAATGCCTAAAAAGATCTGAGAGAATGTCTACTGCGCCTTGGGGATATAGTTGTGATCATATTTAATTTCACACAGAGCGTTATCAAGTTGGCATTACTTGACCAAATGGAATGGCAAACTCGTCGATGCTTTAGAAAGATTTCCTCACGATGTTTTCCTTCACCGTTTAAAGCTCGTGCGTTTAAATTTTTTTCGAAACTAAAAATCTACTGCAAGGCCATGTTTCGAACCCACGACATTCCAATCAAAAGGCTTTCTCGGCCAACACGGCTCAAGGCCAAGGTTTCAAGCAAATCTTATGGCGGCTCCTCACTTGGCTTAGCGTATTCGTGAGTCGATATTGTTGTGTTTGCCTTCAAATAATCAAATATTTCAAATACCGTCAAATACGTCATCCACACATGGACTTGTACGGGCAAATTTGCTATTTGCGTTGTTTGCCATATTCGTGCAAATAAAGCAAATACAATCAAATAGACCGTCTACACATTGCTGTATTTGGACAAATAATGCAAATACACGAACACGATACGCCAAGTGAGGAGCCGCCATTAACAAAATCAAAACAAATAGATCTCAAAAGCGAAACAAAACACAAACGCGCGAGACAGATCAATCGTCAGAAATGAGACATCGAATAAAGAAAATGTAATATTGCGCTCCGAGGGATAAAGTTACGAGAATGCTATGATACAGAAATTGTGACCAGCCCTTTCTGAACATTTCATCACGGCTTAGCCCTTTATTGCACAGTTGAAAGGACCTACCATTTATAAGAGAAATATGTTTTCATGTTCAACACGTTTTTGCATGCTTAACAAAAAAGAATTGTGTGCATTTGGTTTGAACTGGCCAACTGTAGCATTGTAATTTTTTTTTTTTTGTTTTAACGACGAACAATCGAAACATTGAAATCGACGATATTTTTACGTGAGTCAAGTACAACTCAGAAAGTTTTGAAAGTGTTCAATGTTAATTTTACAACTAAACTTTTTCAATATTTTGAATTTGGAAATATAGAAAACGATTATTTAGTCCAAAAAAAATAGATATGTAATTAAAAATGAATCTAAATAATTGATTAATATTTCGTTTGATATGCACAAATATAGCACAGACGAGATCTAAAGATTTTAAGTGTAATTGGTAGTTTTTCTATATATTCGTACCTCTAGGGTAGCAGACAAGGATACGGCCCACCTGATGGTAAGCGGTTACCGTAGTCTATGGAAGTATGTGTCACCAGAGGAGTCACACTCTAGCTGCTGACCCTTTAAAAGAGGAATCAGCGTAATCAGCGAAGCAGCGTATCCTCGCAGAGCTTTGGCAACCTTATTCACCGCAGGAATATAACACTGTTCGAGAAGATATTCTTATGTGTGTGTGTGTGTCTGTGTGTGTGTGGGTGTGTGTGTGGGTGTGTGTGTGTGTGACTGCTCACAACGCAATACAATATTGTTTTTTTTTGCCTGCATTCAAGTTCAAGTTCAAGTCAGTTCAAAAGTTAGTCAAAGAAGGACACTCCATCCATATTACCCCAAAATCATTATCAGGACAACTCCAAACATAGACCCTTTTCCTCTCCACTTGTAAAAATACAGCCTTCCAATTTGCTTGCAAATGTTGGCCTTGGGCGTGACGTTCCATTAAATGTTTTTTTTATTTTATTCCTTACAACTAACAATGTAGTATCCTATTTTCCTAATAAAAGCAATTATTCAAATAAGTAAATTTAAATCAGTCAGTACAAATGAGCCCAAAATACCTTTTACACTATTAGTACACAATCGTTCTTCCTTAAATACGATATCTGTAGTGTACAGTACAACTACCGTCTCAAGCGTTTACGTCACCACCGACGGACCGACCCACCGGGGAGTCCGAGCGCGGCTGTCATGCCGAGCGGTCATGTCGGTTGTTGTGTTTGTGTTAGTGATGAAGCGTTGATGAGCCGAGTATACATCACATATCCTGGACACTACATGTGGCGACGAGGACAAAACGTGAGTAAATACTTAATAAAAAAAAAAAAAAAAAGGGAATGGGAGTGACGAGTTTCGTTTCCAGTTGGCACAAGAAATTGGTTTAGTGCGTGTTATCTATTGAGTTAGCATAACTGTCAATGCGTAGATTGATACAAATTTTATTGTAGGTACCTACGCTGAGGTTTTTCTATCTTTTATTTTACCAATGGGTAAATCGGAAAATAACCAATTGACTCATCGTTTTGCATTATACAATGTCGGTACTTTAAAGTATTAAAATATAAGTATTTATCATTTACTTAAGAGTGGAATGGTAAACTTGGACCACTCTAGCAAATAGTCGGGATGGTGAAATAACCTACCAACAAAGACATACCTACTAGGTATACTTATAAATGCAATTAGTACCTACAACAAAGAATTTAATGATTGCACACTTTTGCTAAACCGCATTCTTGGATTACTGCTTGTGAACCTACCCTTTCTTTGATTTTTCTGATTGGTGGTTTTTTACAAAATATGCTCCTTATATACAGTATTTACAAGTATGCATACATGTACCTGAGTATTAACAAGGGTTGATGAATACTAAGTTTTTATCTTTAAGTTTCGTTGTTCCTGTTTATGGAATTAGTGTCTCAGTAGTGAAAGGTGTACTTATACCAACTTAGCATTGTACGAAGACGTACATTTACAAGGTGTTTGATTTTAGTGAATTACCATCTTTACACCCTGGCACAACTGATCGCGCTGCGATAATTACATGTGACGAACCCGTTTACCGCAAACTTACGTTAATTGTAATAAGTATTTTAATAAGCTTTTAAGTGTGACCAGTGCCAGTGTTTGAACCACTACTAAGAACTTTACTGTTCAGTCTGACTGGACTGTACCTGCACCAATAAGCAGGAAATATCCTGACTACTAAATTGGAATTATTTGTTAAAGTATTGAAACATTTATATATATTGAAGCTGTTATGAACATGTCAACTGGCTCTTAGCTCAGTTGGTGGTGGCTCTGCCTTTCGCGCTGTGGGTCGTGGGTTCGATTCCCATCCGGCACATGCATTTGTGTGATGTGATGAGCATAGATGTTTCTTCTGTGTCTGGGTTAATTAAGCTGTTCACATAATTATGATCGAACTTCACGTATGGGTAAGTTCGTTTGATCATAAAGTATTCTATGTTCCTACGCATTTAATCAGTTGTCTGATCCCCGTGGTGCGGGCCTTTCTTGGTTTCGGGCTGGATGGCGCTGTGTGAGGTGACCAGCAATATTTATTTATGTGACTAGCGGAAAATATCCGACCATTAAATTGGATGAGAGCGGGCCTAAAAGGGCCACTTTAGCCGAATCCTAATATGAATCGTATTATAAAAGTAATAATAATGTTTTATTTCGGGATCTAGTCCTTAGTCACAGATATTATGTACTTATACAGATAAAATAAGATGAAATAAAACACAAGTAGGTACAATGCCTGCCTAATACAATTTTAAATTGAAAATGTTAGCGAGCTAATCTAGGCTTGCTAGAATGCCGTCTCGGATCTTTTCCTAATCATGAGAGTAACAAGAGAAAGACATAGGTATTTACGAATGGTAATAATATGATTCATAAAAGGAATTGCGGTAGCTGCCATTTAAGCCTTCCAGGCTTACGATGCCTGTAGTTACCTATTTGAACGGAACGGAGGATAGCAGGCTATGCCTGATCGTTGAATCGAACTGCAATCAGTGTTAGACTGATAAGTGTTTACAAGCACAAGTACCTATATAAAATAGTGGCTATTATGCCAACTGGTTATGAAATATTAAATTGTTTTGGCAGATAATTTAATCTGAACATTAAATTGGTATAACAGGTAACTTACCTAATATGAATATAAAATTATTTCAGCAGATAATTTTATCTGGACATTTAATTGTAATAGCAGATAATTTAATCTGAACATTAAATTGGTATAACAGAGAGCTTAATCTAAACATTAAAATTGGTTTGGCAGATAACATCTGAACATTAAATTGTTAAATGAAGTAATTTAATCTGAACATAAAATTATTATAGCAGATAATTTAATCTGAACATTAAATTGGTATAACAGATAACTTAATCTAAACATTAAATTGGTTTAGCAGATAACATCTGAACATTAAATTGTTAAATGAAGTTATTTAATCTGAACATCAAAGTATTATAGCAGATAATTTAATCTGAACATTAAATTGGTCTGGCAGATAACATCTGAACATTAAATTGGTTTAGCAGATAACATCTGAACATTAAATTGTTAAATGAAGTTATTTAATCTGAACATCAAAGTATTATAGCAGATAATTTAATCTGAACATTAAATTGGTCTGGCAGATAACATCTGAACATTAAATTGGTTTAGCAGATAACATCTGAACATTAAATTGTTAAATGAAGTTATTTAATCTGAACATCTAAGTATTATAGCAGATAATTTAATCTGAACATTAAATTGGTATTTAACAGATAACTTAATCTAAACACTAAATTGGTTTTGCAGATAATATCTGAACATTAAATTGTTAAATGAAGTAATGCGAGATAAAACAGCAGATTTATTCAATCTGAATCATTAAATTGATCGTTTTATGTTGTGGGCTGGTACAACCACTGCCGTTCAATCACGCTGAAAGTAAATCATTGTAACGCGACCATTATTTATTGTACATTCAATTGTTTTGGCCTAATCACTCCTACAACTGTTGGAAAAGGAAATTGCTCTGTACCCTTGTTAAGACTACGCGCATTACTGTGTGATGTGACGTACCTACCTACTAACTTATAAATCAAACGTGCTACCTGCATTCAAAGATTTTGTAGCAAAATAAAAAAAAAAAAAAAAAAAAAAAAAAAAAAAAAAGTGAAGCTAAATTCAACTTTAAAGTACCTAAGTAACTTATATTCTGTTATCGATGGCGAAAAAGAATCTACATACTGGAATGAAAATTGCTGTGTTCTCTACACAGGAATCACTTATTATTTGACAATTCCTATAATAGCTTCCCTATTAAACGCTGTTGCTAAGTGGATGGTTAAGTATTGTAGTTATATATTTATTTGCTTAAATAAAGGGTATGGAACACAGGTTTACATTAAACTTAAGAAAATATATATACAGTAAGCTGTCCTCCAGTGCTCCCGTAAGTAAAGTATATATCACAACATGCGTAAAGGTTAGAAACCAAGTTATTCCTATATAGCTAGGTAGAATAAAATACCTTTCTAACACGAATAAATACGCGTACAATTAGAGGTAAGTAGGAACTCTCTACTTTTACAAATAAGAAATCAAAAGACTCAGGCTTATTAAAAAAAAAAAAAAAAGGGAGAGAGAGAGAGATGAGAGGTTGAAATCATTGTCAACCAAGTCTCAGAACTTTGACGGCTTAAAATCAGATAAGTAAGTAGGTACTTTGAAATCTGATGGTAATTGGTAATGTTACTGCCCTAGTAAAATTATACAGTAGCATAAGAATCTGATATAATTAGTCAGTTATTCGGAAAATACCTAAATCATTCGAAAAGATAATAAAACTCATACTGCCAGATCTTAATCACTATTAAGGCGCGATAAGGAAATACCTAATTAAAAAATGTAATAATCGAAGGTGTACATTTTAAGTAGATAGATAATTATACTTATTGTACACTAAATTAATTTTATTTCATTGTTAATATAACGTCGCTTTGGCTATATGCTGTTATGGTGTTATGTTATATTGAATAAATAAATAAATTAAATTTTCTCTCATAGCCATTCCGTTAGGTACAGAGCGCGATTAGTAGCTAGAGGTTTCAGAATATCACCTGAGTGACCTGACGGACTACAATTAAACCTTTGTGCTTGTTGCTAATTGCTGTTTAAATTTTTTTAATAAGTTTTGAAGATCAACATACCTAATTTGTTGAGTAAGTAGTACACATCATTTCAAGGTAAAGACCACTTTCCTAAGTAGCGAGTTGAAACAGGAAATTTTCACGATGATTCCTGAAACGTGATAATTTGAATAGGTACATAATGCAAATTACTTGTGTAAATTGAACAAATCATTGATTATGTCAATGATTTCCAGATAGCAAACAAATGTGTGAACTTTAAATAAATAATATGGGAAAATAAATAATTTTATTTTAGTAAGTTAGGTACCTAAGTACCTACTCATTTCATCGAGATCGATCTTAGACGAGCAGCTTTTAGCTAGTAGATAATGTCAATATCACACAGTGCTAAAATAGCCTTTACTGAAAGTAATCTGTCTGTTTAAGATTGGTTAATCTTTTTGAGCTTGGTTATTTCGTAGCTATTATTAAGTAACTGTAATCTGGTACTTAGTGCATTTCAGTTGTGTCAAATTTTAGAGGGTATTTAGATGAGTAAATTTTAATGAGTAAATAGGTAATAATAAACATTTTATTTCAGGCAACAATAGTTAAACAAGTAAAAGATGTAAAATAGGTACTTAAAACTACGGCTCATATGAATATACCGTATAGCACAGTGTCCCGCAAGGGGTGTGCCGCGGCGCACTGGTGTGACGTGGTCAGTGGTTGGTGTGCCTCGGAAAGGTAGCGTTGCCTGTCTCAGTTCAGTTACTCCAAACTTGAATCCCATATGCTCAACTGAACAGGCTCATGTTTCGCATAGGAAAAGATTATTTTTAATTTATGGTGTACCTCCAAGGTATTCCGATTTCCTAGATGTACCTTGAACACAGGAAGTTTGCGGAACACTGGTCTAACATACATATTTTGACCAAAGAGCTTTAGATATTAAACAATTTGATGCGGGATTGAAAACCTGTAGGAGTAGGTATTCATTCTTAGAAAATAAACCTGAATTATGAGGCTTTAAATTCAGAAGATAAAAAATTATGCTCCTACCGAAACGTTGTAATTTGTAGAATGTAAATAATTACATAAATATAATATGAGTAGGTAGGATATTTCATATTATATCAATACACTGTATAATAAATTTTCATATTATAGAACTATGACTGTGCCATAAAAAAGGTTTCGGTACTTTTTTAAAGGTACCTACAGTTGATTTAAATTATAAGTATGAGTACCTACATAAACATTATGTGTGGGTAGATACCACCTATGCAGATTAAGAATATGATACAAAAAAAAGTACAATCAGATTTATATTTGAATTGTAGGATTGATGCACAATATATAGGTAAGTAAATAACAACGAGTAATTGTCAGTAGCAGCCTCTTCGACTGAGCTGTGTACATGGCTTTGTATTTTTAACGGAGACACCTATGATTTAAAACACAGATTTAAAAACTCTGTAGATATGGATTTGTTATTTGATAGATTAAAATGTGTTAAGTATAATTTTATTGTAAGAATTATTTAGGTACCTATTATACAAGTGAATGAGTGATCCGATTAGATTTTCCTGGGTTTCTCTCTCCTAGCAACAAATCCTGGACCATTAGAACTATTGTATTCTCAATAGTAATAGTTAGTACTTACCTATGCAACGTTTGTAAACGAATCTATATTTGTACAATAATTGGTATGATAGTTTATTTTGAGGGAACCGAACGTGTTGAATTAATTGAAGATGTAAAATGGAAAATATTTATTATAGCGGATAAGCAAATTGTCAAAATTTAATTAATTATGTAGGTACCTAGTTGGCTATAGAATAGGTAGGTACAAGTAAGTACAACAAAATTTAGGAATAAGAATACCTGTCAGATTCCTCTCTAAGCCTGTAGGTATTGAGGAAGCTTGGGCACCAAAGTATTCTATCAGATATAACTTTTGAAACTATCATGGTTACGAACATAAAATCATGGTAATTATCCCGTTGATAACAATATTTATATTCTGTCAGATTCCTCACTAGGCTAACCCTGTATCGAGGAAGCTTGTATATAAGTAGTCTGGTTGTCATATTAGTATAGAAGTAGGTACCTATAGATATTAACAGTACCTATAGATGTTTAAAATCCCTGGAGACAGTTTCAAACTCTTTTGTTTAAAGATTAGAATTAAATATACCTACAAGTAACTGACAGTGAACACAAAAGGATGTAAACAAAACAAGAATACCTAGCAGAATACACTTAAGAACACTGATGGTATGAGGTATTTACCTACTAAGTATATAATAGGATATGATTAGGTATGGGTGAGACTAGCACTTCAAACTGAGTAAATCCTCAGTTTCGTTTCTTCACAATCAATTAAAAAAAATAAAAAAAAAAAATGAAAGAAATAGAAGGTGAATGGAGAACAATTTCAAAATCAAAATAAAATATAGAAAAAACAGAAGACAATGATTATAAGAATATTACACTACTTTACCCAGTACCATAATAAAAAAAGATTAAGTAATCAACTTTATAAGTCAAATTAGAGACTGTGGAATTGTGGAATAGTAGGAAAACTTTTAGTATTTGTGAATCCAATTGGTTTAAATAATTCATTGCTGATACGAAATAAAAAAATAAAAAATCTGTAAAATAAAACTGATTAGATGAGTAGAAAAAAAATACTGATTTAAATACTAAGTTTATTTATAATAAATATCAGTCAATACAATCTAGAACTAAAACAATTAAAACAAAAGAGGGATGTAGTGTACAGTACAACTACCGTCTCAAGCGTTTACGTCACCACCGACGGACCGACCCACCGGGGAGTCCGAGCGCGGCTGTCATGCCGAGCGGTCATGTCGGTTGTTGTGTTTGTGTTAGTGATGAAGCGTTGATGAGCCGAGTATACATCACATATCCTGGACACTACAATATCCATTAGTTGGTGTTAACTCTCAAACACACGGGACGGGACGGTAACGGAACGGGACGAGTACCTTACAATATTCCAGTTAGTTTTATTTATAGTGAAGTCCTTCTTGTGAAAAGTAAACTAGTAACAATTTATAATGTTATTTGTTAATATTTTTATTTGTTACACGCGCCATTGACATAGGCATACTTGCATGCCAAAATCATAGCAATAGGAAATGTGTGATCTCTGCTTACTCCAATCGGAAAGATTGAAGACTTATGCCTGTAGCACACCTCCGCTGCGAAACTCAAAGGGCGAAACCGCAATAGTTTCACTGTGAGTTGTGAGTTCTTTGACGGCGAAACAGTAGCGAAATTCCCTGCTCTAACGTACAAAACTGACTATGATGTTGTCTCTTTCTAACATGATTTCGCTCATTTGCTCAGGCGCCTATTACATCTCCACCCGTTGTCCGCTATTTACCGAAGTACTGTTGCCCAGCGAAACTCGCTCAGCGGTTTCGCAGTTGTTGTTCCGCAGCGGAGGTGTGCTACAGGCATTATAAAAGAGCGGTGTATTTGGCATTATACTGCCCTTCTTATGATAAACAACGTAAGTGCAGCGCAGCATATTTCGAGAAAATCGCGTCTAAAGTTTTTAATGTTATTTTTGGTGTCACGACTACACTAATTATGTTATTTTCAAAATTGTTACTTTTACTTGTAGGTTAAAGTGTGTATTTTATAATTACTTACATATTTCTGTTTTCTCTTTTATTTCTGAGTTATTATAACTTAAAAACTATTTATGATTAGTAAAAGTAATGTCACTTTTTTTGAAATACTAAACATAACCATCGCATGTGCAGCAGTTGCGATGTTTATGACTAGGTAAATGATTTTTTTTTTAAACTACCCTCAAAACGGGATGAAAGGAATGTTAAAGTTTGTATGGGAACTTTTTAACGGGTAGTTTAATTTGCTTGAAACTCGGTACAAATATATTTCAGTACAAATAAAAACTATCTGTACAAAAAAAAATCAAAATTATCCATCAGAGGGAGTGCCAGAGGGTGTTCAAGTTGGTAATGGAACTTCTTAACGGGTGGTTCGATTTGCTTCAAACTTTGTATGTGTACTTTCTTATAGGTAAAAAACATCTCTAAGAAAGGACTTTTGAAAATTTTACCCCTAACGGGAAGAAAACAGTTAAAAATGGTTGAATCAAAAATCGTATCATCAAGCATTTAACATGAAAAAAATTGGATTTCGAGATGAGGAAGCTCGCTTCGTTTGTTTAAATCGAAGCTCGCTTCACTTTCTTGGCTTGAATCTGACTTCGCTTGCATATTAGCTTCATAATCCTACCAATAATAAATATATTGCGAGAAAAGTGAATTTTGTCCGACAACAGAATAGGAACCGACAAGCACCCAGCTGTTTCTTAGAACACCATTAGACCATCCATCTTTTTCTTGGAGCACCGTTAACAAAATCAAGTGACAGATGTCATGTTGCATTTGTCTAAAAAATTTACGCTCGCTTCGCGAGCTAGGGAAGCTCGCTGCGCTCACTTAATTCGAAGCTCGTTTCGCTCGCATATTACCTTCATGAGTAATTTACTGTTAGAAACCGACAACCATCCCTCTTTTTCTTAGAGCACCATTAGCAAAATCAATTGACAATGTCATGTTGCTCTAAAAAATTTCCGCTCGCTTTGCGAGTTAGGGAAGCTCGCTTCGCTCGCATATTACCTTCATGAGTAATTTACTGTTAGGAACCGACAACCATCCATCTTTTTCTTAGAGCACCGTTAGCAAAATCAAGTGACACATGTCATGTTGCTCTAAAAAAGCTCGCTTCGCTCGCTTAGGTGGGTGCTCGCTTCGCTCGCATATTAGCTTCATGAGTATTTTGCGAGCAAAGTAATTTACTGTTAGGAACCGATAAGCACCCATCTTTTTCTTAGAGCACCGTTAACAAAATCAAGTGACAAATGTCATGTTGCATTAAAAGATTAAAAGAACTTGCCGACTGATATTTGCCGACGCGCGAATGATATTTTTGTTCACTGTTAGTAATGTTCTCCCCTCCGATTACCTCACCGCCACCGTTTCTGTATTGTATTTACCAGACATAAACATCGTATGTGCGCTACTTGCGTTGTGTGTGTATAGAATAACGCAATAAAATAAAGATTTTATGCAACAAATAAAGAGCGTAGGAGATAGTACTATGTTTATTTCTAGAATATTGTTAAACTTTCTTAAATAAGTACAAGGTATAAACAACGTAAGTGGCTCATTATAATCATTATACCGCCTTCACTCTCAGAGAAGATTACTATGTAGTACGTCAGTACTCGCGTGGACAATGTCGCACAGTGTTCAGAGGTAGAAAGAAAGAAAACCGTAGTGCCCCCTCTTTCTATCCTCACGCCGCTCAACTCATTCTGTTTCGTGCGCGCACGGCGTTCGCACAGTTATAAAAATATTTACAAACGTCGTCATGAAGAATCCAAGGAGAATGGAAGCGGAGGATGGAATCGGAGGATGGAAGCGAATGAAGAAGCGGAAGAAGAAGAAATATGTGAAAAAGTGGTCAGAAAGCGATCTGCAAACTCAAGGTATATTTTATTTTATCATCCGTTGAATTCTTCGGATACCCTCGTTGCTTTCATCGAGGCTGGTTCAAACCATAGTACCTAGTACCTACCTAATTTAATTACTCATATTTGTGAGTGCGGGTTTGATTGTGCACAGGCTATTTTTTCGTTGTATTCAACGATAAAATTTATATTTTTCCCCTTGAATTCTTGGGATGTGCCTGGAGATGACTATGAAAGATAAATTTCCATATTCGTTGTATTCTTCGAATTATGAGAATTATGACGAAAGTTATCGTAATTTTTTTTAATTTATTTTTTCCCTTGAATTCTTGGGAGGTGCCTGGCGATAACAATGAAAGCTAATTTTCTTATTCGTTGCATTTTTCAAATAATTAGAGTTATGGCGGTTTCTGTTTATTAAAATGCGTTTTTTTCTCTTCGAAAAACATCGTGATTTTTTGAACGTCTGCTTTAATTACCTATAATTTTGTTCTACCGCCAAAACATTAATATTCTCATACGGGTTTTTTCGCCTTAATTAGAGCTTTACAAAGATGATACCTACTTACAAATTTATCAGTCACCCTGGTTCACTTTTTATCCAGGGTAATACTGAGGTAAGTACTTACTTACCTACTTACCCACACTATAGGCCCGAAGTTGTCTCAAGCCCCAATATCGATATTATTACGAATAGGATATTTTAGATCCTGATTTGCTGCAAGCACTCGGCGATTCAAGGTCGGACGTAGTGGAGATATTATAAGCAGCGAATTAACCTTCAAGGTCCACCTAAAATATAAGCGGGCTTCCGAAGGATAATTTGATTAATTTTTTTCCAAAAATTTTCCTCTGATTAAGGGTTCTACTCTAAACGGGGGAGTTTGGTGCCATGCCGGTCGAGACATGTAAACTGAGGGTTAAGCGCTTGATTACCAAGCAAGATCAAATCGGTACCTAAATCGCTTTTCGCTGAAAACAGTTCGGCATTAGAATACTTTTATCAAAGACACTCAATGCATCAAGAAAAAGGAACAAATCAACCGATTCAAGCTTAGATTTCGTCTAACAAAATTAAACGGAAGAGGCTCATCGTTCCGCGGAGTGAAGAACCAGCACGGGGAGTCGGCAAGCTGACGTACTTCAACGTCAACTAGTCGTATAACAAGCCAGTGGCAAGTCAAGGCAGACGACCGTCCCAAAGCCGCGCCGCGCCGTGCACCGCTCGTTGCACCGCGCCCGCGCCGCACCCGTCAGCTGGCGAGCACCGATGAGTGCACCGCTACCCGCCACTGTCTCGCAGGTACGCGCAGGACGTTTGAATTTATTTTTTAAACTAATGGAAATCTATTATATTTATTACGAGTGATAATTTTATACTCGATGTGGGTCTGCTTATTAAAAATCTTTTACAGGATTTCATAACTAAACTCCTGAAATGTATCCGCGCTGTAAGTACTTATTCTAAAACTGAAATCGCAACTATGCCTAAGTTAAAATGCGAACTGACTGCTGGACAATTTATTTCGGAAATTATCTTTATTGCCAAAGCTGATGGAAGCAGTCAGTTCATCCTGAATTAAATTAAATTAAATTAATGAAGTGATTAATGAACAATTTAATGGAACATACCCCATCTTGAAATATTCTGTATGAATGTATCATACGGTCCATTTGGATCAACTTTTGTTCACGAATAAGTACCTACCATAAACTATATTTTTTATGTTTTTATTTTCAATATGAAGCATGTATGAATTTACAACGCCTAGCATTTGCTTTGTGTTTTTTAGTCTTTAAATTTTTACAGAAATAGTAAATCCCTTCATTTTTTACATGAATCTTTATGTACTTATTGATTAAGAATCAGCTAGTGGTTGCCTAGCAAATGCAAAAATAAACTATATCTACTTAATTGCAATATACTTATACAATTAGAACTGGTTGTAAAAAATATATTATATACCAAACAAAGACTTCTTGCTAGATTCTGATGGGTCATTATAATTATTCAATGTCCATGACTACTTATACAGTTTCCAGACTTAGAGATACAAAAAATCTTGGAAGATACGAATAAGTAGATTCTCTTTAAACATATTTAAACACTGTTTGGTATTTAAATGTAAAAAAGAGTTTGAAATTTAAATAAGTAATGCATATTAGAACTTTTGTTTATTGCAGTATTAGAACGATAACAAGGATCTATTATTATATCTATTATCTAGCTATCTATAGTTATCTATCGTGGCATGTCCATTTCATACAGCTGGTTTTTTTTGCAAGAATTCTATGGAAAATTCTACAATAATTTTTCTTTGTCTAAAAGTAACGATAACTTAGACGTAGTTCAGATGGAACTACTTTGAGAGAGAAATAATACTTTGGTAGTTGTCCATCCTATTCGCAAAAATATGATTAGGTACAATATTTTTACGGATGCTTCATCCACAGCTTTTGTAATTCTGGAATAAATTAAGTACCTACAAGGTTTTACCACAGAGGTTGACAATTTTTTTAACTAAGTACCTGGAATTTGATGGCGATTTTTAGTCTCAAATCAGTTGCAGTGCAGAAGACAATAAACTGTGTAAACATACTTTTAAATGTATGTAAGTTTTTAGTGTAGACAATACCACTACTTATTGTCATATATTTTAATAGGATGGTCGAAGTGCATCCATATTTTAAAAAGGTAGATAACATGTTTTGGAATTGGAACGAAAAAAGAAACAATGTTCATTTTCGCGTCATAAGTACCTATTATTATTATTATTTTAATTTTTTATTTTTTGTCTCCCTGAATGTGAAAGCAGATAAAAACTAAATCTTTCATCAGGCTAAATGCATAGATACGGAGTGAGAATTAGATTCTCAAGAAGTCAGGGAGATTGTCTGTCTGTTTAATAAGACACAAAATAGATTTATTTGCGTCTTGTATAAACCCGAAGTGTTTATTAAAATTATTTGCCTTTTATAATATTTACTTAAATATTACTTATATTACTTAAATATCAGTTCTACTTCTACTGTTTTATTTAGTTGAAAAACACTAAAAAAGTTGATATCTGATGTGGTAGGTAACTGGTATGTAGTGAGGGTACCATGGTGGTCGTGTCAACCGTGGTACCCTCTATGCAGATCACTCTGTGTTACAGAGATGATGTTATTTTCCCCTAGTAAATTTACTTCTTTCCTCTTTCAAGTTCATTAACCCGCTATACTAAAGCAATGGTGTAGGTGTACATATTTTTTTTAGGAACTACCTACCAGATTTTCTCACAACTTTTCTCGAAAAGACTCTATTATGCCTTGAATTATTTGCTATTTTTTTTTTTAATGTATTAAAACAAAATAGATGATGGTCTAGTCTAGAGGCTAACCACATTATTCATAATTCGACTGTCAAATTAGTAGGTACCTACCTACGGCTATAATTTTTTTTATTTGTTTTAGTGTTAAACCACACTTAGAACACACTACCTACGGCTTTAGAGAATGTGATTTTTTCTTGTTACTCTCATGTAATTGAAAAGAAATGACTGCAGATTTAGGGGCCGTTTTAACTTAAACAAGCTTATAAGTAGGTCTATTATAAATTATGACTATAGAACGTTTTAAGCAGTATTTTTAGAATTAAAACCGAGTTTTCTCTCACCACAATGTTACTTGGGATCCATGTAGGTACCTATTGTGATTATTAAGATAAATAATCAAAGGACCCCATTATTTCAGAAAATCCAAAAATAATTAAATAAGTAAATAGGTAATAATAAAAATAATAATAATATTTTTTTTACTACTATTATTATCAACTAGCCAGAGAATCCAAGCTCATTGATTCCAAAAGATCATTGATTCTAAATTACTAGATGATCTTAAATAAATGGTTACCTATGGTAATTTCGTTATCTACGTAATTAAATTAAAAGTTCAGGTAGTGGCAGAATGCAACTTTCTTTTAATTTACCTAATTTGATCAAAGGCTTGGTCTAGCATCTGTCCAGTTTCTATTTAAAAATAATAAATTAGAAGAGTTTTATTATCAATAACAATAATAATAAAAAAAATAAAGTAATTACGCGATGAAGACCCGTTAGTTCGCCTTAATTAGTTTTATTATCCTTTAGACAAAATAAAAAAAAAAAAAAAAACTTAAAAATAGTAGCTATGCTATAGTGTGTATGAGCCCGCCTGTCGGTGTCGGTGAAAACCTCCTCTAGTTGATACTTTAGAGAAATGTAAATTAATTAGGTACATCGGTAATCAGATTAAATTTAGAAGATTGGGTTATGTTAACCCACTTTAAGCACCTTGTCAGACCCTCGGATGCTGGCTGAAGCAGTCGCTAGCTGATAGTGGTATCGATACTACGATTTTAGAGCTGGCAGCACGAGGCATGCCTCTATTTCTGATAGCAGGAGTTTGTATCGATGTTTTCAGGACAGCAGGCTGATCCATACAATCAGCAGTATTTACCAACTTTTACAATGGATCTGTGGTTGAATCAAATACCTACCTAGTAGTTTATTACAGGTTTTATCCATTAAACTGAGTACCTATGTACTATTTCCATTTAAATTTTAGTTTTTCTGTTGTTATTTGTAAAAATCAATATAGCTACCTACTTACTCGTAAGCAGGCTTCTCACACTAACCATTTATGCTCGTCAAAAATTTATTGCAACATCGATCTTATATATTCTCTGAACATCTACATAGTAATCTTCTCTGAGAGTGAAGGCGGTATAATTGAATGATCAAGCGAGCTTACCTGAAGCGAAGCTCGATCTTGATTATACCGCCTTCACCGAAGAGAACCAAGGTCCCTCCCTACCCTAACGAGTTCCCTTTGCAGATCTATGTTGCTGTATGTATCTAGGTTTACTCTAAAAAGAATGAGTTGAGCGGCGTGAGGATAGAAAGAGGGGGCACTACGGTTTTCTTTCTTTCTACCTCTGAACACTGTGCGACATTGTCCACGCGAGTACTGACGTACTACATAGTAATCTTCTCTTCGGTGAAGGCGGTATAATCAAGATCGAGCTTCGCTTCAGGTAAGCTCGCTTGATCATTCAATTATGTTTTGTAAGTTGAGCCGACAGTTGAAGGTACTGCTAATCATAAACAACGTTAGTGATCGTGCGATACTTATGACTAGGAGATTGATTAAAATCTCTGAGCGTAGTGGACAATACGTTGTTTATGTTTAGAAATAAAGTGAAAATTGTGCACGTACGATGTTTATACTTATGTTTTTTTTTATTTCTATCAAACATACAGAAAAATGGATAATTTTTCCAGATAGATCTCGCTTAGCTGATTACAAATATGCTAATAACTCATTTTCGCAAAAAATGTTACTTACGCTGTTTATCGTAAGAAGGGCAGTATAATACACCGTACAAAATTGCAGTCTCTGCAATTCCGTGCAATAGCATGGAAACCGCGCGGGCGCGGGCAGTCCACATTCAACTCGCGGCTCATCAACATCTCAGTGAAGTAAATAAATCGTGTGTCTAAACATAAATCAAATCTCTATCATTTTGATGTCCCGTACAAGCGGTTTTATGTATTTAAACTTTTTGAAGTGTCAACGTTTTATAAATCGATGAACGCCGGCTGCACGCACGAAAAAGTGTCACGTTCCGCCTACGAGACGTAGTGCTGCTACGAAACGTAGTGGGAGTCGTAGCACTAGCTACGAAGTAATTTATTTTGGGAAATAATCCGATCCGATGTTAGTATTTTAAAGATATTTTATGACATTATCGTAAAATTATCGTCCGTAAACCGACTTTACATACAACCATTTTTTTCCTAATCTATGTCTCCCATTTATATGTCCCATTGCTGGGCAAAGGATTCCCCATAAATTATTTACTGATCCCTGTTTTTTAAACTACAAAATTGCCTGGTTCAATTCTCAGTTCAAATCATTTTCCGCTTTGACTAACTTGAAAAAAAAAACAATTTAATTCATCGTACCAAGTTTCTGGTAGTTTTTTATTAAAAATAATCAACTTGTCCTCTCGCGTGTCAGGCCTGGTCATCTGTCATCCTGTCATAGCCCGTCCGTGCTGTCACTTTACACAACTACGAAGAGCGATTTGTTCGTTCAGCCTTTCATCACCATTCACCACCGAAACAGTTCCAATATGAACAACAGGCATGATGACTAATTTTCAAAATCTCTTCTGTGATATTCAGAAGTATCTATTATGTCTAAAATATATCATATTTCTGTAGAAAATTAAAGTTTTTGTGCAATAAAAGTACATTTAAATTTTAATTTTCAAATTCACGCCAAAACGCTCGCCGGTGTCTTGGCGTATGTTATTTATTACGTCACGGCTCAGTATATCAACCAGTGATGCCAACTTAGCTACTTAGAAACAAAATTACGTTTACTGAGACGTGACGTAATTCGCTCTGATTGGTGTTTATGTTATTATGGCGGATTGTTGTATTTTGTAGATTTATTTTAACAAATAAATTATTAATGTCGACATTAATAAGAGAAAAAATACATTTTTCAAAATCTTTGAATCCTATATCATTACTTAGATCAGATAAATATTTTGGCGATATTTGGTTACTGTCATCATGCCTATTAAAGTGAATTTTGTATGACAAATCTGTATTAAAACTTAGACCTTTACATCGTTTACTAGATGATTTATACATTGCAATATGTGCTTAAAAGATTACGCAGAGTGCACTTAACGGGTGTAGTGCCTGGGACAATGTTGAGATGGAGTAGGCTTGCCCAAAACGAAATAAAATTACTGTATTCTCAAGATGCGGTAGATATATTCTTTCAGATCTTTAAGCATTTAAGATTATTCTGAAGATGTCTACTTAGACATTTTCACTAGAGGTATTATAATAATAATAGTGAAAATGTCTAAGTTTTTAAGTGTCGTTAAATTGTCGTTCCCGGCTTTTAAGTCGTTAAGCCATGAGGCTTTTAGGCGGCCCAAAAACTCCGTCACCAGAGTTGGCCACTTGCTCATACGAAATTACTTACTTACTTACTAGAGGTAGGTATGTCTAAACGGGGCACCAGGTCAGACAACCTTCTCGTGAGCCCAAAGCTGCTTGTCCCTTTTGAATCTCTCCCTCCCCATTGAGCTGCCTACTCTGTGGGGGATTCGGGGGGAACGGCAGCTGAGGGACGGTGTGCCCTGTTAAGTCCGACAATAACTTCTCTCGTCCCGGGATCTTATTGTCGGATAACCAATGGTCTGACAGGGGGGGTAGCTTCTCCGCGCGTCCCTCTGAATAGCAGAGGGCGCAGTGGATGAAGCTGGGACGTGCTTGGCGTGCTTCCTCACGGCCGCCGAGTAGGCATCGGGAGTGGGTTCTTCCGTGCCAGCGTCCCGAGCTCGGAACTCCGAAAGGTCCCTAGGGCCTTGAGGAACTGAGGGCTAGGCTGGCCTTATGGCTACCCGGGCTGCGAGGAAGACAACCTCTCTAAAAAATTACCCTGGCGGACGTCCTCCGATGGTTTTGGGATGTGGGTGGCTTGGTGACTCGGTCGTGGTGGACCTCAGGGCTAGGTCAAGGTCGACCGACTTGCCTTGCCACCAGTCTCTTAACTGTCTGGGGGAAGAACCTGCTGAGGGGGAACGGAGCGAGGCCGGTCCCCTTCTAGCGGCCCAATGAAAGGCGAGTCGTGCGGCGCACCCGCAAGGGTTGTGCTGCTAGAACGAGCCTGTGGGCTGCATGAGGAAGAAAACCTCTTTAAAAAATTACTTCTGGTGGCGGAAACCTCCGACGTTGGGACTGGGTATCTTGGTGGCGGTCGGTTGGTGGTCGGTCATGCCCATCGGCAGGCCGGCCAAGCCTTGTGCCCGTCCCGTTTGTCTGGAGGAAAAAGCTGCTGAGTGGGGTCGGTGCGAGCCGGTCCCGCTCAACGCAGCCGAGTGGAAGGGCAAGTTGCAGAGCACACGTGTGTGATGCGACGAGCCCTTAGCTGGGTTGTAGGAGGAAGAAAACCTCTTTAAAAAATTACACCTGGCGGCAGGACACCGGCCGCTGAGTGGGTTTGGAGCGAGGCCAAACCCGCTCGGGATGGGGGCGGCAACGGGTTGGTGGCAACATGGCCTGCCCCGTGAGGGGGCGAGTGGTACCCCCTGCCATACAGGGGGCTTTTCGGGTCTGCGGGTGGTCGGGGCGAGGGCTCCGGCTGCTCATTTTGCAGATCCCGGGAGGGCGGCGACACCGGGTTGGCCAGTGTCGTCGTGAGCTCCGCGCATGTGGTGTCACAGCCATGTGCGCGGGTGCCGGACGTGGCTGTGGGTGCCATTACCGGGACTGTGATCGAGGCAAGCTTCAGGAGGGTCACCGGTGCGTTCCGTATGGAGATCCCGGAGTCCCTCATCTTACAGAGAGGCCGGCCACCAGCTTAGTTTTTAGTGAGTCGGCCAGTGTTGGTCAACCTCACACACCCCAATTGCGTCCCTCGGCGTAGTTGGAAGTCTGGTTGCAGATTTTCTAAGCTGTAAATAAAAAAAAAAGGTATGTCTAAACACATTTCTTTTCGAATAAGTAGATACCACTCCGTATCCGTCCCTTAACAGTAGGACAAGCCCAAAAATCATTAGCTATTTGCGAAGCTTCTCATTGTGGGGTTAATTGAACCCCGATTGTGAAGGGTGGCGGACCTGCTCCATAAATCAAAAGCTACTTGAAAATGGCGGTTCTGTTTTGCCCTAAGTAGTCTTTGTATGTTAGAACTTTGGTAGTTATGAATAACTTAGAGTTTTAGATTCGAGGCCAATTTCCTTACATTTTCATAGTAGTTTGGTCTCGGTGGCCGATACCTGCCCACTAATTGTCTATCTTTGATAGCGACCAAAATCGGTCTCACTCTCAAATATGACAGTTCAGTGACCACGCAAGTAGCTCTGTCATTCTCATCTCAACGAGACAGTACGCGACAAAAGATACCTACGCGATCGTTTCGACAGTTTGAAACCAACTTTTTTTTTTTTACTAACTAATACAGTCCCAATGCTGGGCAAAGGTCTCTTCCAATTCCTTTAAGAGAATACTTATAATTATGCAAATATTTAGAACAGTGATTATTTACATCCCCCAAAACATCACCATGTTAATGTGTATTTTTTCTTTACACAGAAGTTTCTATTTGAAGTTTTATAAATCTCGACTACAAAGAAAGTTCATTTGTAGTAAAGCCACGCCAACATAACTACATTTTAGTCGTTATTTTAAATCATGTCTACATGCCGGAAAAATGGTTGCCGAGCTACTTCAGGCAGTTAGCATATTTATGTAATTCTTTACAACAGCATTCCAAGAATAATGCTATTTATAAGAATATTTATTTAAACACGCACGCTTCTACATAACTAGTACTTTGCTTGTTACAAATTTATAGCAGGTATGGGCAACCTTTAGAAAGTTGCGGGCCAAACTTTTGGATGTTGAAGAAGTCGCGGGCCATAGATATAAAATAGAGTAGATTTAAAAAAAACCAGTTATTTTTTTTTATTTTACACACATTCATGTGCTTCCAAATATGCAAATCATTTTTCTTGCAAATGCTCTCAGTTGCGGGTACTTTCTTCCGCAAGGTTTGATCTGTAGAAGTCACTTAGCTTCACGTCTTCTGACTTTACACGGGCCGGATAAAAAGTCGGGTCGGACCGCATCCGGCCCGCGGGCCGGGGGTTGCCCACCTATGCTTTATAGTATCCGCACGCGGCTTCGCTGGCGTGGTACTTACCATTAAAGTATGGTAAGCCATACTTACAAGCAGTGTTGCCAATTTAGCGACTTTGTCGCTAGAAATAGCGACTTTTGGACCTGTGTTAGCGACATAAAATCGGTTTTAGCGACAAAAAATATTTAGCGACATAACTAGCGACTTTTGGACTTTAACCAAGAAAGAAATTAATAGTATTTTTATTGGTGGGCTGTGTCATTTGGTGTCTGTGACAGACACCAAGCGACAGTGACAGACACCATTTACAGTAGGGCCAACGGATCTCGGCGTTCGTGAAGTTGGCCGTTTCGATGCGCAGTGCAACTTTTTCATACAAAATTTTCTACTGCGCAGCGAAGAGCCTGACTTCACGTACGCCTAGATCCGTCGGCCGAACTGTAAGTATGATAATGTCTTGTGTACACTTTGACGGAATAAAAATACGGAACTTCATGTGCGTGATTACTACGGTGTATGTCAATGTCCCGCGTATCAACCTTTATCTATCAAACTCTATCGAACTATGCTCAATGAATGCTGACGAAGATTTTGAATTAAAACTTTTATTTTGAGTTTACGTAAAAATATGCAGGCAACCAAGATAACACCCCCCCCCCCCCCCCCCCCCCCGCTAGCTCCTTTGGCTCTTTTAGCGACTTTCTAGCGACTTTTCGCACTCAATCTAGCGACTTTTATTTTTTGGAGTTGGCAACACTGCTTACAAGTATATCAAACTTTCAGCCAAATTCGTTAAGTAGTTTTTGCATGAAGGAGTATCAAACAAACATCCATCTAAACTTTTGCATTTACAATATTATAGGTACAATATATTTGTTGCAAGTAGCCATCGTTAACATCGCGACTAGACGCAAACCAGCGCAAATTTGGATGGGTGACCGCAAGTGGCATTACGATCTGAGCGCTTCCGTGCTTCAGAGGGCAAGTTAAATTGTCGGTCCCGGATTTTAAGTCGTTAAGCCATGACGGAGGCCTTTAGGCGGCCTAAAAACTCCGTCACCAGAGTTGGCCTCGCTCATACGAACTTTCTTCCTTAGCGTAAACTGAGCGTCATGACTACTCATGCATGACGCAGCGACTAGACGCGGCGACTAATGGTAAGCGTCCACAGGCCCGCATCGCACGCAGCGGACGGATCGCATCAAGCGGATTATCTGTGTAATGCGATGCGTACGATGCGGACGGGTGGACGCACTTATATGAGTTTCTATACAAATAATCGATCGAGCGAGCGAAGCGAGCGAAGATCTTAGTGGCAAGTTAGGCGATTTTGCTTTGTATGTTTGTATGTTTGTATGTTTGTATGTTTGTATATTTGTATGTTTCATTTTTATGTTCTCGCATAACTATCGAACCGCTTATCCAATCTGTATGAAACTTGATAGGTCAATAGGTTGTGCTATGGAAATTTGCTGTGGAGCGTATGAGCGTAATCGATGAAGGGGTTGTAAAGATATGGGGTTCCCAAGGGGGTAAATTTTTTTCAAAGGTACCCAAATATATTGAGTGGGGTGTCATATGAAAGTACTAAATTTATACATTCCAAAATGGTTTTTAGTTTTCTTCTAGGTTCTATAGTTTTTGAAATACAGAGAAAAATAAAAATGATAAAACCAATTAACGGATGTATGGAAAGAGCTCCCGTTTCATAGAGTTTCGATGTATTCGTAGGTCTGGTTATCAGACAAAGAGTGTGGCATCGTTGTGGTTTGGTTTGCAATGATTTTAGTTGCTTCTTGATATTTTTTCTTGAGATTGAAAATAAAAGCCGTGTTGGCCGAGTGGAAGAGTGCTCGATTTTCGATTCATAGGTCGTAAGTTCGAACCCTGGCCGTGCTCATCAATGGATTTTTCGATTAGAAAAATTTAAATGCGCATTAACACGAGCTCTAAACGGTGAAAGAAAACATCGTGAGGAAACCAGTTAACGTTCTAATAGTGGCGATGGGCTTGCAACCTGTCACGTATGCAAATGCTAACTCCTGCAAATAGTGGGCTGGGCATGTACCAAAATTATAGAGGGAGACGGAGGGGGACGGGGAGGGGTAGGGGGAGGGGGAGGGGGTGGGGAAGGGGAGGGGCAGGGAGAGGGGGGGAGGGGAGGGGAGGGAGAGAGACGGGGAGGGAGGGGGAGGGGAGGGGAGGGGAGGGGGAGGGGAGGGGGAGGGGAGGGGGGAGGGGAGGGGGAGGGGAGGGGGGAGGGGAGGGGGAGGGGAGGGGAGGGGGGGGAGGGGATTGATTTTCTCATACATTTTGTATTGAACTGCTATTTTAATAATTTCTCGAACTAAGAGGCCTTCCCTGAGGCGCGGTACGAAGTTCGCGGGGTCAACTATTGAATATAAACACGACACGACTTAATGTATTGCATGCATGCCTATAATCTTTACCATACTGAGGTAGCGCATTAGATATCATTGTGTGGTAAACACTAGAAGGAGCACTTAACGTAGGTAAAGGGGTAGTCAGAAACAAGTCCAAATCTAGGCTATCAACACAACGGTGCGCGAGATCTCAGTTCGGGGCGAACTACTAGTACTACGATCCGTTGCGTACGATGCGTCCGAAGCGTACGATACCGACACGTGGACGCTTATCTTAAACGCCCAGTTTGCGAGGTCACTTACAAATTCATTTCAGCACGTACGTTCATACAACAAGAAAGTTACACTTATTATGTTTTTTATGTAATTTTTATAGCCTAAACCCCAGTCGTATGTGACCTGCACTTTACTAAAACTATATCGGAAAATATTTTACGCGTATTTTATGGGATACTAAAAGGGCACGCCATAAAAATTCTTCGCACTTTCGAGAAGGTCAATACATAAATCATGGGAAATGGTAGTTACAAGAAAAAGTTACTTTTCCTTAGTTAGGAAATTAAACGGGAAAGTTGTAAAGTATTTTTATAACGAACTTGGTTATGCAGTGCTCGAAATAACGGTGGGGGTCATGTTACGGTTCTAATGTAGACTTTGATGTTTGTTTGTTGCCCTGATTCTTCACGGTGTTGGTCGCGAAAGAACAGGAGTAGAATCACCTAGCTCTTAAGACGATTCAAAGTGGTCATAACGGTCCTACTGAATAAATGATATTTGATTTTTGATTTTGATTTTGATATGGATTTTTTTATTTCACATATTTTTGTTAAATCCTACTTATATTATAAAGGTGAAAGTCCGTGTGTGTGTGTGTATGTGAATGTTTGTTACCACGTATCTCCATAACTACTAAACCGATTTTGATGAAATTTAGAATACAGATAGTTTAGGTTTTGGAATAACACATAGGTTACTTTTTATCTCGAAAAAATGCATGGTTCCCGTGAGATAAACAAAATAGTAGTCCACGCGGGCGAAGCCGCGGGCGTCCGCTAGTAGATAATAAAGATTAGGTACAACAGTAAAATATGGTAAGTATGTGTAGTGTAATATATATTTTAATATCATAATTTCCGTGCCCTTTATGCGGGTTTCAGACCGAAAACTAAGCTAGGCCAAGCTGAGCTAAACTAGAAATAATGTGCCGTGCACACCAAAAACTAAGCGAAAGCTCAGTCAGTTTTGCGAAGTTCAATTCGACGGACTCTATGTTCCATAGTATAGGAAAAACAATTTCAATAAATTGCTCCGTATTCGGAACAAAACCACCGTGCGCACGAAACACTGGATAGCACTGGCGAAGGGTGTGCGAAGACTGCGAGACCGAGACCAGGGGCTCTAGCCATATTACACGATCTATCGTCGCTGTAGAACGATCTATCGTCGCTGTAGAATAGAACACTTCAAAATGTATAGGAATTGACGTTCTGACCACGTGACTCATCTACTTGAAACGTCAAATCCTATACATTTTGAAGTGTTTCTATTCAATCGCGACGATAGAATTAGTGTAATATGGCTAGGGGGGCAGGATCGAGACAGGAATCCGTTGTCATTATAAACTGTCAGTTCCGACTTGTGTCACATTCGCGCACCCCTACAAATCACGTACACAGTGTGACTGTTTTTTTTTCGATACTACTAAGGTAGCAGACAAGCTTACGGTCCACCTGAAGGTAAGCGGTTACCGTAGCCTATGGACGCCTGTGACACCAGAGGAGTCACACTGGCGCTGCTGACCCTTTAAAAATTTCAAAACGCCCTTTTGGTTCAAAACTGTGGTGCTCCTTCCCAAACTATGTCTCACCTACTGGACTGCCCCACTTGCCCCTCTTCCTGCACAAGAGCCGACCTCAACACCGCCTCGGACACCGCTATAGCGGTAACGTTTTGGTCTAACCAAATTTGAAAAGAGTTCATTGACACGAGAGAAGAAGAAGATCCTACAAAGCCTGTCTCTGGTCTCGGCCTCCTCTCTCGGTCTCCTCTCTCGGTCTCGGGTGCGAACCGCCACCTTAAGTTTTAGATTATGGTCGTCAAATGATGCCCTCCGCTCCTTAGACATCCACGGTTCATAATATAAATGGGAGAAGATAATAATTGACCTTTCAATTTGAATACGTAAGGGAATTCTGATTCTGAAATAAAAATTTGTTAGAAAGGATCCAGAAAATCTACTGTTTAAAAAGGTCAAACGGTTTACTCTTCTTCGCGTCAACGACTTAAGTGACGTAATATTTTTGTTCCTAATTTATGGTACCAAGAATATTAATGAATCAATAAATTAAAGTAAGATCGTATGAGCAAGTGGCCAACTCTGGTGACGGAGTTTTTAGGCCTCCGTCATGGCTTAGCGACTCAAAAGCCGGGACCGACAATTTAACGTGCCCTCCGAAGCATGGAAGCGCTCAGCTCGTAATACCACTTGCGGTCACCCATCCAAATTGTGACCGCCCATTGTGCACAACACTGCTTAACTTCAACGATCAATCAAGAACGTCTAAGCAAGCTACACCACGAGCGCTTACAACCAATTAATTAATAAAAAGGTGGTTTTACTCTGTTATGGCGACCTCAGTGGCACAGTGGGCACCTGAAACCCGTCTGAAAGGCACATCTGAAACAGAAGGTTGCGGATTCGATTCCCGCTGCGAGGCAAATTTTTGTATGATCTTTTAATATTCGTCTCGAGCTTGTATGTTTTTCTATGTTTAATATGTACCTACCTATGTATTTACAAAAAAAAAACATAGCACATAATCTATACCAAGGCGGAAGAGTTTTTTGTTTGTTTGAACGAGCTAATCTCAGGAACTACGAGTATCTGTCGGATTTAAAAAAATATTTCTGCATTTGATAGCTAACTCATAAGGAAGGTTATAGGCTAATTTTCATCATCATCATCATCACAATATATCATCACTACGGGGGCAACGCCGCGAGGGCGCTACTAGTTTTTAATGCAACTCTTGTAGTTGTCACCTATTTACCAGGCACCCTTATCGGGTCACATTTCGTTTTTTCGTTTCATTGATCAACTCATGTCGCTGATTGTACCCGCAAGCGAAAAAAGCTAGTACTTTGATTTCAAATAGCTGGTGAGTCCATCATCATCATCATTCTAGGTCGTTTCAGCGGACAAATGTGGTCGCACCCCCCTCATAACCATGAAAAAAGATGTCATTGCCCAATTGGCATTCGTGACGGGCCCGCTAATGACCCGATAATGTCAGAAACTGATGCTACAGTCAAATCTCGATGTTTTCATTGCTAAGTAGGTACTTTTATTTATCACTTTCACTTTTTACTTTTATTTTTTATGAGAAAGTAACGGAGTAAGAGCCGTGTAGGCCGAGTGGGAGAGTGCTCGACTTTCGATCCGAAGGTCGTGAGTTCGAATCCTGACCGTGCATCAAATCGTTTCGAAAAATTTACTTGCGCATTAACACGAGTTCAAAACGGTGAAAGAAAACATTGTGAGGAAACTAGTTAGCTTTCTAATAGCGTCGATGGGCTTGCAACCTGTCACGTATGGAATGCTAACTTCTGCAAAATGTGGGCATGTAGCAAATTATGTATTTGGACATACCTCTGTTTACCCCCTTAGACATCTTCAAAGTATCTATAAAATGCCTAAAAAGATCTGAGAGAATGGCTACCGCGCCTTGGGGATAGTAGTCGTGACCATATACAGGGTGTGGCAAATTCTTGGTCACTGAAGGGTAGCTACCTTTTCTCTTGTAGTTAGAAAGTTTTGTTCTTAGGAAACTTCAGTTTTATTTTGAAGAAAAAAATAATTGCATTTTAGATTTTTGAAAAAAAGTACAGTTAGCCTAAAAAAATACATTTGTCAAAAAAAACAAGTTGGTCTTAATCGACTCTATTTCCCACCAGGAACATTTCTCCCAAAGTAACTTGTCAAATCAAATCGTAAGTTTTTGCAATAATTCAAAAAAACATATCCCATACATTTTCTATGAAATTAGGAGTTGTAAATATTACAGTGCCACTTATTCGATCGTTCTTAATTTAATTTCATAACTGCTCCGGCAAGCTGGGAGGCTATTGTAAAGTGCGTATTTAAATTTAGAACAAAGTGCTTCCCTGCAGATGTACAAATGGTATGCTCCATGCATACCATTCTCTCTTGCGGCTCTGTCTTAGACGCCTAAGGCTTTATAATAGCCTCCCAGCATGCCGAAGCAGTTACGAATTTAAATTAATAACCATCGAATACGTGGCACTGTAATGTTTACAACTCATAATTTCATGTATGGGATGTGATCAGAAAATGTATGGGATGTGTTTTCTTGAATTATTGCATAAACTTACGATTTGATTTGATAAGTTACTTTGGGAGAAATGTTCCTAGTGGGAAATAGAGTCGATTAAGACCAACTTGTTTTTTTTGACAAATGTAGTTTTTTAGGCTAACTGTACTTTTTTTTCAAAAATCTAAATATGCAATTATTTTTTTCTTCAAAATAAAACTGAAGTTTCCTAAGAACAAAACTTTCTAACTACAAGAGAAAAGGTAGCTACCCTTCAGTGACCAAGAATTTGCTACACCCTGTATATATATTTTTTTTAAGTAGTAACGGATTCAGCTGTCAAACATTACATCACAGAGTTTTATCCGATCAGTGCCTTCTTAAATTTTAACCGACTTCAAAAAAAGGAGGAGGCTCTCAATTCACCGGAATCTTTTTTTTTTGTTCTTTTTAGGGTTCCGTACCTTAAAAGGTAAAAAAAGGAACCCTTATAAGATCACTTTCTTGTCCGTCTGTCTGTTTGTCTGTCTGTCTGTCTGTCTGTCTGTCTGTCCGTCTGTCTGTCCGTCTGTCTGTCCGTGTGTTACCATCGATTATCTCAGGAACGGGTAGAGCTAGCAAGTTGAAATTTATACCATATACTAAAGTCTATAGTCCCTATTGTGAGTATAAAAATCAAGGTCCTGAGTCAACACTATAAAAAGATATAGGCAAATTTAGGTTTTCGTGAAAACTTGTGAGTACCAAAAATTACCTTAATTATCAACTTTTTTTATTTTTCGGAATTTTTCCTTTACTTGTGCTGGAAGACCTTGCTTGTAACCAAAATTGACAATTCTAGGTCAACCGGAAGTACCCTAGAGGTTTTGGGTCGAAAACCTAAATGGTAGTTCCCGTTGACCTAGAATAACGAAATTTGGCAAAAAGCAAGGTAGCACAAATAAAGGAAAAATTCCAAAAAGTTAAAAAAGTTGAAAATTAAAGGGTGTTCCCATACCTACATAGTTGACGCCAATTAAAATTGTCCTCCGAGTTGTATGGGCGCTCATACAATTAAGCGGACTAGCTTAATTGGCACCATGGCAAGGTACGGAACCCTCGGCGTACGAGTTCGACTCGCACTTGACCGGTTTTTTTATTTTGAAATATGTTCACCGATTTACTCGAAGACGCCTGGACCGATTCAAGAAATTCTGTTTTTGTTTGAAACGGTATACTTCCCGATTGGTGCCGAGCAATGGTGAGGATCTGTCGAGGATCTTCGGAGTTATAAATAGACATGCACCTCGAGAGTGCAGAAAATCGCTCAGCTCAGTTTTTTATTTTTTTATTTATCCACTTGTGTTACTTATAATATTGGAAAGTTAAGTGAACATAAACCTTTTTTTTTTATTTACTTACCGATTTATTACTTTTTAGTGCTTGCAAAATCGAAAAACACGCCTTGACATGTTTCACCGTCGATAAAAATGCTGTTGAACCCTTATTCCAAGATTTCAACGCTTGATAGCCAAAAGATTTACACTAGATACCAAAGCTATCAAATCAAGTCGACGAACTTCTTTATGCTAAGTTCAGATGAACGCGCGGCGACACGCGATTGGCTCGGCGCGCGGTTTAAGATTGTAATAAATCTATGTTGTTGTGTACATGACCGCGCGTCACCACGCGTGCCCGCGCACCCGCCGTGCACTGCGCGTCGAGCCAACCGCGCGGCGACGCGCGTTTATCTGAACTTAGCCTTATACAAATAACATATCTATGGAACTCATATTTCCATGGAAAAACTTAAAAGTTCGACGTGAGTATAGGTTATAAGGTTTTTACGTGTAGTCAATGCAAAATAGGCACTTAATAAAACAAGCTTTCAAAGGTGAAAGATCTACTTTATGAAAGAATAAATGAATTTGGACTTTGAGTTTAATTTTTGGTGAAGTAAATAAATAAAGTAAATTATAAGAGGCGATGGGCTTGCAACTAACAAGTATGGAATATGAATTTCTACAAAATTTAGGCATGTAGTGAATATGTATCTGGACGTGCCTCTGATTTTAGATTTTAGATAATTCTAGAGACCGAGCTCTGTTGAAACTGCACCTGACTAACTAAGAGCGATGCCACACGGGCGTTTCCGATTCGTTACGTCTCGGCGTCGTCGTCGCAGCGCTATGTCAGAGGGTTCTGTCAACGCGCTTCGTTTTAAGGCACCGTGTTGCATATCAACCCTAAGAGCGTTTGTCCACCGCCGCCGTCACCGTCACGTCAACGAGAACGAGATGACGGCGCCGAGGTAGCGACCGTAACGCTCTTAGAGCGTTTGTCCACCGCCGCCGTCACCGAACCGTCACCGTCAACGAGATTATTTCTGTATGAGATCAAGATGACGTGACGGTCTTCTGGTGGACAAGCGGCTATAGTAAATGTACGGTCGCTACCTCGGCGCCGTTATCTCGTTCTCGTTGACGTGACGGTGACGGCGGCGGTGGACAAACGGCCTAATTCCTCTATTTTACAACGTCAACCATTCAAGTATCATTGCCGCTGCGTTTTGTTTCGTTCTCCAAAATGACAGAAATTTGCAAAACCTCATTGGTAATTTGTTTGAAAACGTCATCACAACAGAGTAACCTAACCTCATTAGTCATTAGTAGATTAAGAAACAAAACGAAATAGTTGACGTTTTGCTTTGGTTGAGAAAAAGTTTTTTAGTAGAATCGGCCTAATGGAAAACAACGTAGCGTCACCGCTCCGTCGCCGACTTAACGCATCCGTGTGGCATCTCTCTAACCAAGCCAACACTCCTAGAACTCCTCAAGATACTCGTAGCCAAGTCAACAGAAACCATAGCTTTATGTACCTACTCGTATTTCGGCGTAGGTACTTGCCAGCTGCATCTCCACACGCCTTCGGTTTTATTAAAATCGATCCGATTCAACAAATAAACTTCGGATGAGCAAAAGCTTTGCCTTGTACGTTGGGTCTGGTCTAGTGTCTTATATTTTTTAACATACTGTGAAATAAATATCACTTCGAAATTCTTAGCATGACAAAAACAGAGCTGTCTGTAATGTTGGATTTTAGATTGACTTTTGTAGAAAGGTTCATTTTTATTTTGAGCCGACACTGTGCCGGTTCATTTGAGCCGGTCATTTTCAATTGACTGTTCATTATTTTGGCGGACTACTCACTCATTCTCATATGACAATCTGTCCGGCCAGTTCATTCTTTCTTGTCATTTTCAAGCGAGGTGTAGTTGAAGACTGAATGAAGCTTGAGGAAAGAGTAACGTCATGATCATGATGTTTCTGATTTTGTCACATTGTGTATGGTCACATGACATTTGAATAGAAGTATGACATTTGTAGAATTTGAGCCGATCTAACAAAGTTGAATTTTGTACGGGACAAAAGAGCCGCCTCAGTCACGTCATAATCAACTCTAATGCCCGGGTTACACGAAGCTAGTTTTTCAAGCTAGGATAGCAAGCTAGTGTTAGTAAGCTAGCAAGCTAGTACTTCTAGCTTCGCGCTTACTAGAAATGAAGCTAGTTTTGTCTACACGAAGCTAGAAGTACTAGCTTGCTAGCTTACTAACACTAGCTTGCTATCCTGGCTTGAAAAACTAGCCTCGTGTAACCCGGGCATAACTGACTGTCTCTCAAAGACAGTAAAAAGATATAAGAAGCTTTCGTACGTGGCTTCGATACCAACATAAATGCTCTCATTCAGTTTTTGGTATCAACATTAATTCCACAGTGCCCCGTATCGCTTCACTGTTACATAATAGCAAAAGAATAAGCTCGGGTTAAACAAAAGCTTTCTCGAAATCCGTACTCATATTATAAATATGAAAGTGTGTTTATTTGTTTGTTTATTTGTCCTGCTTTCACGACAAAACAGAGCGACGGATTGACGTGAGTTTTTGTATAGAGATAGTTGGAGGGCTGGAGAGTAACATAGGCTACTTTTTATTCAGGTACCACGCGAGCTAAGCCGCGGGCAGCAGCTGGTTTACTATAAAGTCCTTTTACCTCTTGGTGCTGTGAATTACTAAGTACATAAATGTAAAGGCCAAAACATAACATTACTTATTTTGTAAACAAAAAATTACCGCAGAAAAACTCAAAGCGAAAACATTTTTGCCGCCACCAGGCAATTCTTAACCCAGAAATTATAATTAAAAACTGAATTTTCCATTAAGTTCCGTGTAATTTCCCGAAAGCATTTCGCGTTCTGTCACTTTAACTGGTTATCAATGTAAAATGAATCTTAGCTTGTTAACTTTAGATCCAATGTGGCTACACGCTTTACAGGCTGACTTTGAATAAAAAAATCGTAGATTCGATTCCCAATCGAAGATATTTCGTTTTTTCTGGATAAAGTCAAAGGAACAGATAATGAGACTGCTATCACTTTTTCGTGCAGCAATTCCTATCATCTCATTGTTACATTCCATCCTTTGTCTGGAAGAGATAGCTTCTTAGCGATAAGACCACTAATTATACTGCACGTACCTGCACGTATCTTTAAGATACAGTAGGCTTGCCTAGCGAAACCATCCTCTCAGCTTAATCAGCATTATCCATAGAAAAGACATGGTCGAAACGTGTGGAGCTGGACCAAGCGGGTTTTCTCACGATGTTTTCCTTCACTGTTTACACTGAAAATAAAATCCAACGATTCAATTTGATTCAATTTCAGAAGCCGTGTTGGCCAAAGGTTCCTCGACATTCGATCCGGAGGTCGTGGGTTCGAATCCTGGGCGTGCATCAATGGATTTTTCGTTTCAAAAAATTTATATACCTACGTCTTAAGACGAGCTCTAACCGGTGCAGGAAAACATCGTAAGGAAACCCGCGGCTTAGTTAGACCCACACCTATTGACCATGTCATTCCTGTGGTGTGGATATTGCCGGTTTATCTGAGAGGATGGTTTAGGTGCTGGGCAAGCCTACTCAATCTTAAACAGTGCCAGGCACCACAGTGTCCCGTGTAAGTGTAGGAAAAAGATTGCCTCTTGACATTGTAAAGATGTAAAAGCAAATTTTTTTTTGGTTGGTCTCACAACTTATCGTGTCGAACGGCATAGCACTATCTATTTCACACGGCTCGCAGCACAAACACACACGCTTCACTTTATCAGCGTTAATTTAGGAAGCAGTGCTGTGTACACTGCAAGCTACCTACAGTCGAAACTACTGATTAAACGAAAATTATGTATTTAGTCGTGCGATAAGCGACTGCTGCAGTAATTAAACACGCTGACATAGAAATTGTAATTAAGAGTGAAGTAAGCTTGGCGAAAGGTGCAAATTGACCTTCGTGGCATAGCAGTTTTTATGCAAGGAAGCAGGTTCAATTCTGACTGGCCTCTTAGCTCAGTTGGTAGTAGCTCTGCCTTCTGCGCTGTAGGTTGTGGATTTGATTCCCATCCAGTACAACCATTTGTGTGATGCACATAGATGTTTGTTCTGTGTCTGGGTGTTATAAAGTATTATAAGTATGTATTTACAAAAAAAAAGTATTTAAGTATTCTATCAGTTGTCTGGTTCCCATAGTACAAGCTTGGGCTAGATGGCGCTGTGTGAAATTTCCAGCAATATTTCTATCTATCTATTTCAGCCCACATCCACCCACTGCTGGGTATAGGCCTCGTTATCTCGCCACTTTCTCCGGTCTTGCGCCATTCTCATCCACTGCTTGCCACAAACTCGAGTAAGGTCATCAGACCATCTGGCTGGTGGTCTGCCAGCAATATTTATTATTTATTTATTCTTCTATGGTACAAAGGTGGGCTTCCTGATATACAGATATTTACTCTGCGTTTGCGTGTTGTATTTGGTACTTGTAGTTTTAATGAAATGACAAAGTACATAATATACTGTTTCGCAATTACAACAATATTTTAATCAACGCGGCTCTCGTCTTCTTAGTATATTTCTACCAGTAACTGATGTCTCATATGACGTAATAATAACATGCCGCGCTGCTATTGGCTAATTTAAAATTGTACGTTTTACCCCAATACCTAGACACCACAGACAGCAATGATTTACTTTAATCTCATTGACAGACAGTATCATCACCACTAGGCAGATACGCTTAGTAGTTTCTGTTAATTTCCACAAAGTTAGAGTTCAAAACATCAAAATCACATTTCAGTTCCTGATATCCAAAGGGAATTCTAATATGGGTCAGGACTATGTATGTTGTATTTGGTTGTTGAGAATTATTTCATTTATTATTCAAAGTACAGAAACCAGGCTTCGCGTCAAACCCAGAGAAGATGTATCTTGACATACAGGTGACTGTGCAGTTTGGGTCAAGATCGGGAGGCTTTGAAAAAGAGTGGGAGACCTGCTATAAAATGAGACTGTAGGCATAGAATAGATATTAATCCTGCGTATAGAATGGCCACAAAAAAAAAAAAAAAACACTAAAACAAAAGATGCAACAGTAACCATCACAAAAATTAAAATGGAAATGGACAGGCCATACTATCAGGGGTAGCGAAAAGTGGTCAAAAACTATAATGTACTGGTTCACAAGAGACAAGAAAAGGAAGAGAGGTAGACCGTCAAGAAGATGGGTTGATGACATAAAGGCCACAGCCGATGGCACATGGTCCAGGCTAGCAAAAGACCGAGAACTATGGTCACAATTGGAGGAGGCCTTTGTCCTAAGAGGCACACAGGCAGATACTGAGGCAGATGTTAGTTAAGCTGTAGGCTTATTTATTATTATTTATTTATTATAGAATGGCCACTGTCCCGCCCCCCCACCAATGGGGGCTTCCTCACCGCGCGAGCGAATTTGAGCTGGCGAGGGGCTGACTTGAGCTAGCGCCACAAACGCAGACGTGACGACAAGAGCGAGACCACAGGGTTTTCCGGGCCGTCTTCGCCCATCGTTCTGGATGCATTTGAGTCACATTACTTGCCAAAATCCCACTACAAGAATACATATTTAAGGCCTAGTTATTTAGTTTCATTCAAGTATAAATGTTGTCCGCAAAAGTCGACCGCAATGTCACCAAGCTCTCAAATTCCTTCGTTCCGAAAAAATACTTCTAGTTCTAACGCATAACGATATTTTAGGGTAGCTTTGTAGGACTAATGTCCACTCACACTAAAGGTGACGATTCCAGCGCGAGACTGAGACCGGAGACCGAGCTTCCTGATTGTCTATCTTTGATAGCGACTAAAATCGGTCTCAGTTCAGTGACCACGCAAGTAACTCTGTTACTCCTAACTCAACGAGACCGAAAGCGACTAAAGATACCTACGCGATCGTTTTGACAGTTTGAGACGAATTTGAGGTTTGAGACAGGTTAGATTCAGCCTACTGATACCGGGACAGGAGACCGTTGTCATATAAACCGATGGTTCTCTGTCTCGTGTCACTTTCGCGCCCTTAAAAAGCCTGTCTCTGCAGGCTGATTGTCTAACTTTCTCAAACTTCAAATTGATCTCAAACTGTCAAAACAATCGCGTAGGTATCTTTTGTCGCGTTCGATCTCGTTGAGATGAGAGTGACAGTGCTACTTGCGTGATCACTAAACTGTATTTGACAGTTTGAGACTGATTTTGGTCGCTATCAAAGATAGACAATCGGGGGTCTGATACCAGGACAGGAGACTGTATTCATATAAACTGACGGTTCTCTGTCTCGTGTCACTTTCGCGCGCCTACAAAGCCTGTCTCTGGTCTCGGCCTCCTGTCTGGGTCTCGGGTGCGAACCGCCACCTTTATGGCAATGAACATTACCGAGATATTACGTTAGGACGGTTCAAAGGGAGCGGAGTCGCATCTCATAAAGTTTTCAACGGTCGGAGTCTGCCTAATTTACCCGGCATTAGGCTAGTGTCCACAGCTGAGTTAATGACGTTGTGGACAAACTCAATCTTCGCTGTTATTATTTGCCAAGAGAAAAGAGGTATTCGTGGTACAGTCAGTGACAAAAGTTAATGAACATTTCGAGTTTTTCAAATCAATTTTTCTCCGTATTTTGTGCTAAATTAGTTACTCTTGTTTATAGTTAGTAATATAGCAGGGCAAAAAGTAATATACCTAGCTAAAATTTTGATTACAACTACACGGGTTCATTCGATTTTTGTAGCTGACGACCTCTGTGGCGCAGTAGTTGAAGGCCCGCCTGAGACGCATGAGGTTGCGGGTTCGATCCCCGCCGCGGGACTAATGTTTGCCAACACGTTAACCTCTTAACCACTTTGGTCTCAACATAATTTGCACTGGTAAATCTTTTTTTGCGTGAAATGGCGAGAAAACTAATTTTCCCAGATATACTAGCTAGATCGATATTTCGCCCCCGTAAACCCCCGCACCACAAATTTCATCGAAAATGTTAGAGCCGTTTTCGAAAACGTAAGTACAAACAAACATTGCTCGTTTAATTTACCTATAAACATTCGCAGCTACATTTTGAATAGCACATACATAATAAATAAGGCAGTTTGGCTCGCACCCGGCAGTCAATTTACTACCTTCGTTACGTTCAAAGTTGAACTAAAAACGGCCAGTTTTCTAGCTTTTGTGCTAGGCTATTAAACAGGCGATTATGTCATAAACTAAATTATGTACGGCTATAACAATAGCGGTTGCATTATAACCACTAATTATAATGTCATTGATATACAAAGTAATGAAGTTTTGATATAGGTTGGGATTATTGTGATGCGTTTTTGGCAGAGCATAATAATTAACATCGCTTTGATACTGGTTGTCAGTTTTAATAGCAACCACTATAGTATGGATTATGTTTATTGAGCCAATGAAAATAGGTGCATTGAGCCTACGCAAATGTAATAATTTAAAGCCGGTAGGTACAAGTATAATGTTATCTCGGTTTGCTAAATAGGTCCTGACTCCATCATCAGGTCAACTCATGATGACCATAGCATTGTAATATAAACACTTATTAGGTACACCACATTTCAACACAATCGATATCGACACAAGGGCTTAAAATTAAAGCTAGCACACTTAATATCTATAGCAATAAATTATCTAAATCCTACTTATGTTATAAATCTGAAAGTTCTTCGCTAGTAAACACCTTAACTAATACAAAGATTTAGCTTAAACTTGGAATAAGTGTAGCTTATGGACTAGTTTAGCACATAGGCTATTCTAAATGTTTGTTTCACGCGAGCGAAGTTTAAGCAAGCAAAAGTATATTTCCCAAAGTAAATATTCACATGACACTCGCCCGCTGGTTTAGTGGCCCCGTAGTAAGTGCTAGGCCGCGCCATTAGCGAATTCTGCTTTATTACGAATTTCTTCATACACTTTCTTACTTATACCTATTCCTACCCATTTAATGAGTCTACTGCGACAAGATGCGGTGCCCTTCGAAATAGGAGGCTGCCACGTATGTCAATGGCACTTAAAAACTTAAACTGGTAAACGATAATTGGTACAGCCAATCAGTAAAAAAATCCACTGCAAACCCACAAGCTTTGTAAAAAGTAAACAGAAAACCACAGGAATCGAACCCACTACCTGATACAAAATGAAGCTACTATGGCTAACAGCTACAAGTATTTATACAGAATCCCACCAAAACTATATCTGGCTTAAGATACCTTTTATAGTACAAAGAGAAAGTAGTTACTCAAATTTATCGCTCCCCAAGGCAGGTGTGATGTTTCCTGCTTTCTTTCTTTGTTGCTGGCGATAAATCCTTGTGTAACAATCCTTGTGTAACAATCTTTTTGTACGAGCTTAGAGGCCCTCTGAATATCCTCACTAGCTTTTAACCGACTCCAATGAAGAAGGCTCTCAATTCTGCTGTATGTTTTGTGTTGGCCGAGTTAGTTAGTACCTCGACTTTCAGTCCGATGGTCATGGGTACGAATTCCGGCCGTGAATCAATGGATTTTTCGTTTCGTGGAAGTGAAAGGATACATCGTGTACGATCCATGCTTTCCCGACTGCACGCTGACTAAGCCGCGGGTTTCCTCATGAAGAGACCCGCGGCTTAGTCAGCCCCACACTTATTGACCATGTCTTTCCTGTGGATATGGCTGGTTAAGCTGAGAGGATTAGGTGCTGGGCAAGCCTACTCCATCTCAAACAATGTCCCAGGCACTGCTGTATGTTTTACGTTGCCGTGTTGGCCGAGTTGGTTAGTACCTCGACTTTCCATCAATTTATATGTGCATTAATAAGAGCTCTAAACGGTGAAGGAAAACATCGTGAGGAAACCCGCGGCTTAGTCAGCCCCATGCGTATTGACCATGTCTTTCCTGTGGATATGGTCGGTTAAGCTGAAAGGATGGTTTAGGTACTGGGCAAGCCTACTCCATCTCTAACAATGTCCCAGGCATTAGTCCCGTTAAGTGAAGGCAAAGATTGCCTCCTGACACTGTATAAATCATCTAGTAAAGATGTAAAGGCCTAAGTTATTTGTGTGTAAGTTAACGAATTTCTTCGTAATGGCTAGACCAATTCGTGATACATGCTATTAAATAAATTCTTTTTGAATTCTTACTCTTGATCAACTTGACATTTTTAATAAAGAATCACAATAAAACAAAGGTTAATGTAATGTTGACGAGCATCATTATGTTCGATTGGTGGAGCTTCGTTATTTTGATTTAAGATTTTAAAGAATACGGATTTGTTCGAACATTCAAGGTTTAGTGGAATTTCCGTGAATAAAAAAATTAAAAGATACAAAGAGTGTATTTTCATGCTCCATCTTATGATGGTGATAGTGTTTTGAGCTCAGCGGGGTTAAAAAGGCCGTTATATCAGAATCAATAATAGGAATTGAACTATATGCCGTCTCTTTTCAAAGACTAAGAGTGAAAAGAAACATTATGCATATAGTTCAATTCGTCTTGTGATTCTGCTATAGCGACCTTTTTAGTCCCTCTGTTATCAGAAACGTGGGTAATTCCTGGATTGGCACAGCACAGAATCAGATTATGTGGCGTTTATAAAGAGAGACCTATACCCAGTAGATGATAATGATAATGATGATGATGTCCTAATACAAGCCACAGAATGGACTATTGTTTACTCCCTTTTCGTACTCAACTTCTTTAAAATTTGTTTACGGATAGTTTTGTGTTTGTGTGGACCACACAAACACAAAACTATCCGTAAACTTTAAAGAAGTTGGGTACGGTACGGTACGCATGACAGTAAAACCAGCCTTAAGGTCATCCTTAAGGCTGGTTTTACTGTCATGCGTACCATCGGCGCCGATAGGCGAGTGATATTTATTACAATGAAATAGGGATACTGATTGTTTAGCAGAAATGGCTACGCTGATTGCTCTCGTCAATGCTGGACAATCAGTATCCTTATTTCATTGTACTAAAGATCACTCGCCTATCAGCGCTGACGGTACGCGTTACAGTAAAACTAGCCTAATAGTCCCTGTCTGCAGTGCGATTCAGACTTCCGAAAATGCATCCGATTCGATGATTTTCTTCGGAAAGTTGACTTTTATTCAGCGAAGAAACGTCATTTTCCGTATTAGGAATACATTTCATGCTACAGAATGGACTATTAAAAGCTTACAAGTTTGTAAATAAGAGGATTAGTTTGTATGAGCGAACTAACTATATCCCTATTCGCGGCTGTCCCTTCAAATTGGGCTGAGTTAACAAGAACAATATAAGACTATTGACCCAAATAAGTTCACTGTAGCCACAACTTGAAGGAGCGTACTTACAGATTAGGCGATTTTTTAGAATACAAAAACAAAGAAATAATTTATTTGACACACAATATACATAGAACACAAACCACTTGATAAAAAAATAACAAAAAAAAAGGAAAAATAAAAACAGCAAAATTACATGATTAAATTGGCAGAGTTATGTGCTAAGTGGCCGACTGGTGGTCAACCGGCCATTTTGGAACCTGTCAGAAAGTTTTTTTTAATTTTAGGAATCGTTTTTGTTTGTTACCTAAAAATAAACCTAGTGTGGTGAAAGATTAGACGAATTTTAGAACCTACTAGAAGTTTAGAACTTCATAATCTAAAACATTGCAAAACGCGTAGTCCGTATAGACCAGAGCATTAAAAATACTCCCAATTTGTAGGCAGTAAGGATGTGTTGAAAATACGGAGAGCTCGTTCCCCGACCCTTCTCTTTACAGGCCTGTAGATAAGCCAGAGAAACACAAAGAGGTAAAGATGCCAGGCGGCGATACTGTTTGATGATACACGGACATGGGCCGTACCATGAACTCTCAGAGCAATGTTAAAACAAGCTTGAAACAATCCTGCTTTTAGCTTGATTCTGTCTTAAGGGTCAATCTCCAGAATCAGCGGACCTGGTTGATCGCTATGGCGCTGGCGCCCCTTAAATATCGATATTATTTCGTTTCTGCCCCTTCAGAGGCCAATATGAAAATATGCTTATTTAGACACCTCCTTCTCGAAATAAAAATATAGAAAAGCAATACTATCGATATTTAAAAAGCACCATAGCAATCAACCAAAAACGCTGATTCTGGAGATTGACCCTTAAACGCATTTCAGACTACGCTATAATATGATAGCAAATAGTAGTTCATAGCACAACAATATCGCGCACCATACATTATTATGGACACGTTCACGTCACACTTCACTGTACGATATATTATTGACTTACTATAATAATGTATGGTGCGCGATAATGTTGTGCCATGGACTATATGCTATCATATCGTAGCGTAGTTTGAAATGAGCTTTAGTTCTGCTTAATGACGTCATTTATGTCATTCGTGACAATGAATGTCATTAAACAGGACTGCAGCAGTCATGCAGCAGTACTAAAACAATATTGTTTTGCTACAAATCCAAGCTATGTTAAAACCAGCTTGGAACGGTCTGCTTTAGGAATGTTCAAACAAGCCTAAAACAGGACTGTTTCAAGCTTGTTTTAACATTGCCCTAAGAGAGTTCATGATATGGGCCTGGGCCGGGTACATATGAAAAGTCCGAAAACCGAAATGCCGATCCTTGAAATGCCGATGCTTAAAATAGCGAAATTCGATATGTAGAACGGTTGAAATGCAGAAAGCTTGAAAGATAGAAGTTTGTAAGGTCGAAAGCTAAAAGTCAGAATGCTCGAAATGCCGAAAGTTTCAATTGCCGAACGTTTACAAAGTAGAATGCTTAATAAGTGTAAGTTCCAAATGCCGAATGACTAAAACATCGAAAATGATCGAAATAAGTACTTACATAAATTATTGAATTTTTTAGTACTTTATTTCGTGGTAGTTTTTACGGGTGCGAAAGTAGTTTAGGTGTAAAGTAGCAAGATGGAAACGTGATAGTGAAACAACTTAAATACTTACAAAATTATTGTATTCTTAACCGAACTTAAAAAAATAAGGAGGAGGTTCTCAATTCGTCGGATTTTTTTTTTTTGTGTTTTTTGTGTACGTTCACCGGTTACTCGAAGACGCCTCGACCGATTTCAAAGATTCTTTTTTTGTTTGAAAGGGTACACTTTTCCAATGTTCCTTTTGATCATCAGATCAGGATCTGATGATGGTATCTTGGAGAAATCGAGGTAACTCTTCATATTTTAAAGGCATACGCGATTCGGGAATTTTTTAAGAACTTGATAGGATATCAGTGACAATGCAATATGATGGTAATATTAAGCTGACCTGATGATGGAGTCAGAAGCTGTTCAACAGAACTCCTCAGTAAATAAGCCGATTTAGTTAAAACTCGGCATATCTGTCAAGTTCCGACTACAATGTAATAATATGGTCATAACAAGCTGATCTGAGGATGACATCAGGAGCTGTTCAACAGAACTCTTCAGTAAATAGTCCGATCGAGTTGAAACTTGGAACTCAGCGTATCGGTGAAGTTCCGACTACAATGTAATAATATGGTGACAGCTGCTGATCTGATGGAGTCAGGACCTATTGTGTCAGAACTTCTCAGTGAATAACAGTGGAAGATCCATGTTTGGGTCTCCCTCCCCCTCCCCTCCCCCTATCCCTCCCCCTCCCCTCCCCCTATCCCTCCTCCTCCCCTCTCCCTCCCCCTCCCCTCTCCCTCCCCCTCCCTCTCCCCCTCCTCCTCTCCCTTCCCCTCACCCTCCCCCTCTCCCTCCCCTCCCCCTCCCCCTCCCCCTCTCCCTCTCCCTCCCCCTCTCCCTCCCCCTCTCCCTCCCCCTCTCCCTCCCCCTCTCCCTCCCCCTCTCCCTCCCCCTCTCCCTCCCCCTCTCCCTCCCCCTCTCCCTCCCCCTCTCCCTCCCCCTCTCCCTCCCCCTCTCCCTCCCCCTCTCCCTCCCCCTCTCCCTCCCCCTCTCCCTCCCCCTCTCCCTCCCCCTCTCCCTCCCCCTCTCCCTCCCCCTCTCCCTCCCCCTCTCCCTCCCCCTCTCCCTCCCCCTCTCCCTCCCCCTCTCCCTCCCCCTCTCCCTCCCCCTCTCCCTCCCCCTCTCCCTCCCCCTCTCCCTCCCCCTCTCCCTCCCCCTCTCCCTCCCCCTCTCCCTCCCCCTCTCCCTCCCCCTCTCCCTCCCCCTCTCCCTCCCCCTCTCCCTCCCCCTCTCCCTCCCCCTCTCCCTCCCCCTCTCCCTCTCCCTCCCCCTCCCCCTCCCCTCATTCTAAATACAGGTGAAAGAATTTTTTAAATCAGATGAGTAGTTTTTGAGATAACCTCCTACATACGAGTACAATACAAACACACTTTACCTCTTAATAATAATAAGTAAAGACAAAAAAAAATTCTTACATCTACATAATTATTTCGAGCATTACTGGTATCAAGCTTTTATATTTCAAGCATTCTAAATTTTGAGCGTCGGCATTTTAAGCTTCTATGTTTTAAGCTTCGGTATTTTGGCTTTCGGCATTTCGAGCATTCTGATTTTTAAGCATTCTACATTTAAAGCTTCTACATTTTAAGCATTCTTCTTTACGAGCATTCGCTATTTCAAGCATCGGCATTTCAAGGATCGGCATTTCGGTTTTCGGACTTTTCATATGTACCCGCCTGGGCCCCTACTCTTGAAACTTAAAACGATGTATCGTGCCAATTTTTGTAGTTCCACTTGTGTTGGTGATACGTTCAGAGTTCAGTTTCCACCAACATAAGTTGAACCACAATAAAAGTCCGATACATCGATTGTTGCTTTACTCAACAATCGATGTATCGGACTTTTATTGAATATACATTCACCCGAATATACATTCACTTTCATCTACATTCATTAGCTTAAAGATAAAGTAAAGATTGTATCTGCGTATATTTTCCGTTTACGAAAAACAAAAAAATTCAATATGAACACAACTTCTATTAGATCTCTAGGTATTTAAGAGCCTTTTGAAATATCTAAGGGGGTAGTCAGAGAAATGTCCAAATACATAATGACTGCTATTAGAAAGCTACCTTGGTATCCTCAAGATGTTTTCCTTCACCGCTCGTGTTAATGCGCATATAAATATACAATACGACTAATATATTTGGATGTCGAAGCTTTTGCTTATTAGACAAATACACTCAACACTCACACATCGGAGGCAAAAATAATAACCGCTATTAATGTTGAGTATGACATGATTTTAGATTGACTTTTGTCAGAGTAGGTTCATTTTCATTTTGAGCCGGTACCGTGAGCCGCATTTGAGCCGGTCATTTTCAGTTGACTGTTCCTTATTTTGGCGGACTACTCACTCATTCTCATATGACAATCTGTCCGATAAGTTCTGAATTCTTTCTTGTCATTGTCAAGCGAGGAGTGATTGAAGATTGAATGAAGCTTGAGGAAAGAGTAGTAGTAGATTTTGTCATATTGTGTACGGTCATATGACATTTGAATTGAAGCATGACATTTTTAGAAGTTGAGCCGATCACACAAAGTTGAATTTTGTACGGGACAAAAGAGCCGCGTCAGTCACGTCATACTCAACACTAACCGCTATCCTACAAACTTTTTCCTTATATAAAATATTCACGTTTTTACTGTCTTTAAAAATGACATTTACACTGGTAAGTCTATAATTGTATTTAAACGTACCTATCGCTGACAATTATGAACTTTGATTGTATATAATCAAAGAATAGGTATGACTTATGTATGACTAACGTGATGTGACCATTTAGTTTTTGTGTCAAAGAGGGACGCTTACGGAATTTTGTATAGGTACAGTGGGGGACCGAATGGAGACTAAATAAAAAAAATAGATCTTCGTTTTTATTTTCGCGACAAAAATTAGTTTTTTTTTCATTTTCTATAAAAATTAGCCTTTTTCATCAAAATCTGTGCAACGGTTTAGGCGTAAAAACAGACAGAATTACTTTCGCTTTTATGATTCGAGTGCAATGCACTTGATTTAGTAGTTATGAAAGGTTTGTTTGCATAAGCGGGAAATTTTTGCTCTCGCTGGGGACAGCGGGACAGACAGCCTGAAAGCGGGACAGTCCTGCCCAAAGCGGGACGTATGGTCACGTTACTTATGACACACTAGGTATAAGCAAGGAAATGACTCAACAGAAGATGTCGGAAATAATGATAACTTATTGATCGTTCACGACACATTTCCTCTACCACTAGCTTTTCTACTCTCCGCTTTGGTGAAAACCAGCCCTTTATAAATAATGAGGCTAACAAAACCTCTTGTATAGCAAAGCCAAACCGCCAAATTGAGCCCGTAGATAGAAACAAAACCGTACTTCCAAGCGTGATTACAAAGTTTCCCAAAAAGCACGTGTCCAGGTTTTATTCCCGGCATAACTCCAGTTTACTGCCCAGACCGTAACATGGCCCACAAAGGCCCAGGCCATAAACGAGTAACGGTAACTCATGGATAAGCTGATTAGATCTGTTTGCCGGTCAGCGCCGAGAATATTAAATATTTCGCGTAAACTTTGGTTCAGATATGAAACTAGACAGCGTTGGGCCTTATTGACAAACTCGAGGGGTATTGTCCACTGGAGCTAGACTATTTAGATCCCACAAAAAATGAAACCCACAAAGATCACCGAAAGAAAGCTAGGCCCCATACCGGGATATTTTTTTTTTAATTTTCAAGTCGCAAAGGTTTAAAATAATAATAATGCTGTAGGTACATTTTACACATCATCATCCAGCCTCAAAGTATTCTGTGCTCAAAGTAAGCAGAGCACGTGTTATGGGAACTACATGACTGATATACTACTTAATCATACACTTTTTTTGTTGTGAATATGAACTTATGACATAAAAAAATACCCAGATGCGAAGCAAATATTTGCAGATCATATAAACATCTGTCCCGCGACGGGAATCGAACCCGCAACCTCACCCAATGCACCACTAAGGAGAGAATGTCATCTAAGGAGAGAATGTGTAATAAATGCCATTTTTATGAGATATGCCTCATTCGTTTGCCTGTCTAAAACTCAACTAACATTATCCAAGCAGTTGGTATAAGCAATTAAAACATAACTAAAAGGTCCCACAAAATGCAAGTGTCTAAAAAGCTCGCCAGAAGCAGCCTTCCACGAAATGAACGTCCCCAAAACTTGGGGTATTTTACTCAAACTCCCATTTTTCCGTCCATCAAACCTCAGAGATGTACAAGTGTGATAAAAAATATCTGTTGTATCGCAAACTCCGGCAGCTGCGGTACCCCTGGCGAAAGTTTTCACGTTTAGGGCAACCCACGAAAGGGAGCGGGTAATGATTTAGATATCATGGTGTTCGCACTAAACCTTTGAACTGAGTTTTGGTTGTGATTTGTTTAATTATAACTATACAGTGCTGGTAAATTATCAGTAAAAGATATAGCTTTTATTTCGTTCACGCTAAAGACCAAATCATGACATTAAAAGTACCTTCTTTGCGTCGTTTTCTCCGATCGAAGGTAGCTTTATTCAGAATCTGAAATTGGCCTGGGAACACTCCATTTTTACAAAATAAGGGTGAACGCAGATATGGGCCGTATCGCAGTCTCGCGACTGCGGCGCGGATAGGTGTGCGAGGTTGCATAGAACTTCATATAAAGAAATCGAATGCGGGGACTGCGGAGACTGCGGTGACTGCGGCGACTGCGGCGCGGATAGGTGTGCGAGGCCATTAACAAAAGCGATTACTGCGGAGACTGCGGTGCGGCTAAGTGTGCGTTCACCATTAAGTAACTTTAGAAATGTCACTCAGGCTGTCGTTTTGTTTCGGTCTTTCTCTTTCTCTATTCCTCGTTTCCTCATTTCTGAGGGTCGTGACCTCTCATTAAGATTTTCTCCGACACTAGATTTTTTCATCTTGTCCGATCCGATGCGACATGGATGGCGTCGTTCGGTCTTTAGCATGAACGAAATAAGATCGTTTTAGATTCAATTAAGTTAATCAGTGTACAAATAATCATCAGCATCGTGTAATTAGAAACCCTGTCGGATCCGTAAGAGGGTGGTCAAGATAAGGTCTTAGTCTTCATTTTGAGAAAATTATGTGATAAAAAATATCTCACTATTGTTAATTTTTTTATAAAAATTCATATGATTACTTACACTTTAATAATTCTAATAAGCTTTTAAATCAGTGCATATTTCGATTTATTATTTTTAATTAAAATACAATACATTTGATTATTTTATTATTGAATGTTACGATTTAGATTTGTGTTATCAAAATATCTTAAGTGATAAAGCATTAAACAATTACTTCCAATGGAGTTGAAATATTATATTGAGTAAACATTAAATAGTTTAAAATAGTTGATATAATATTTTGTATAAATTGATTATTAATAATAAAATATAAATGGATTTTTGAGATATAAAACTAGTGTATAATCATGAATTTGGAATAATGATGTTGCCGGTGAAAAATAAAATGGCGACTGCGCCAGTCTGGTGATAACTACGGAACAATTTGGACAAGAATCGATTGAGAGAGAAGAGCTCTTAGTCTATTTACGATCCCAATCCTTAATTGCTTATACTATCAACTTTGAAAGTTTTTTTAGACTCAATTAGGATTCGTAAATGCTCGAATCGAAAAGGATATTTTTACGCGTTGCTTAGAAAACCGTGGGTAAGCAAGTTCGTATCCTCTAGTAGCTAACTTAAGTGACTGAGCTTTTAGGCAACCTGAGGTTCTGTGATGGCTTAACGACTCAAAAGCTTGGATCATAAATTTAAGTGTCCTGCGAAGTGGAAGCGCTCAGCTGCTAATGTCAATAAATAAATAAATAAAAAAATAAATATTGCTGGACATTTCACACAGCGCCATCTAGCCCCAAACTAAGCAAAGCTTGTACTATGGGAACCAGATAACTGATAGAATACTTATATATTTGTAAATACATACTTATAATACTTTATAACACCCAGACACAGAACAAACATCTATATTCATCACACAAATGTTTGTCCTGGGTGGGAATCGAACCCATGCCCTACAGCGCAGAAGGCAGAGCTACTACCAACTGAGCTAACAGGCCAGTCTTAGTCAATAGTGGTCACTCATCCAAATTGTGTGCGCTCAGAATGTGTCTTAACTTCAACGATCTAACAAGAACGTCTAAGCTACGCCACGAACATTTCACGTAGCTTATGCCCGAACTGAAACGCTACTTATATATTTGAGACGTAGGTATTTTGTTTCATTAACGTTAGCATAAATAAAAAAGATAGCCACACTCTTTTTCTATGCATATTTTATTTTGAAATGAAAACTCGCACGTGGTTTTTGAATATTGAAAGTGATGCCCGACTGGGCCTTTTTACAACGCTGAATGTCACATAATACGTCATATACAATGTGACGTTGTCATATGTCAGGTATCGTCATGAACATAACTTTTGAGGTTCGTCACTGTGTAATTATTCCGCATACATTTTTTATCAAGAAGTGATTTTTTTATATACTTACTTCTAAAGTGGCAGACAAGCATATGGCACACCTGATGGTAAGCGGTTACCGTAGCCTATGGACGCCTGTGACACCAGAGGAGTCACACTCGCGCTGCTGACCCTTTAAAAGAGGAATCACTGCGCCGACAACACAATGGCACAAGACTGGTCCACCAGTTGTCACCGCATACAGAATATTACATATGCTGTACTTAATGTTTAGGTGCTACAACGGAGTTTTTTCTGCTGAATAAGTATAACGCACGCTACAGCGACCGTCTTTCCTTCTATTAAGTACTATTATTCTGTGCTATTACCTAGATTAAGATTTTCCAGATGAATGGCTCAACTCACACTTACGCAGAGTTGAAGCGAAGCGCAACGCGTCATGTTTTTTAGACTTAAAATTTTCTATCTACAGTATTAAGAGTACTTTCCCTTCAGGCAACATAAAAAAATTCCACCCTGTATAATATACCAGTTTCCGACACTTTTGAATCTGTCATTAGAGAATATTAGATGAATTTAGTTTGAAGTTTAAAAACATGTACAACATGTAAGTACAAACAACGTACTGTACTGAGGCAGGGATTGCATAGCATCTGCAAGTGACGCGGCATTACTCCGTCCAGCTCCGGCTTACGGCATCAGTCCGATTTAATCCCGCCGCCCTTCTGGGTCTTACTCGCAGAATTAGTTATGAAATGATTGTTATTATTAGATCCTTATTTGATTAAACCTTCCTGTCTTTTGTCATGATGGCAGAGTGTGAGATCAATTTGACGACCTCTGTGGCGCAGTGGGTGAAGGCCCGCCTGTGACGCAAGAGGTTGCAGGTTCGATCCCCGCCGCGGGACAAATGTTTGTATGATCTGCAAATATTTGTCTCGGGTCTGGGTGTTTATATGTATATTATGTATGTATTTACAAAAAAAAATGTATATAAGTAGTATATCAGTCATGTGGTTGCCATAACACAAGCTCTGCTTAGCTTGGGACTACATGATGCTGTGTGAAATGTCCAGCAATATTTATTAAAAAAAAAAAAAAATGAGATAGTACCACTTTTCAGTCTAAGGGCTCGTTTTTTCAACCGGTTTTCAAACTGGTAAATAAAACATGCCGTAGACAAGAGACCTCATTTTTTCAACCATACTCAAGCCTTGACCAAACCAGAGCGTCCGCGATGGCGTGCAAGGTGGCGATCAGTTGTTGTCCAATCAGAGGACGCATCGTGACACCGATGATGACAATTGGTGTCACGATGCGTTCTCTGATTGGACTAAAACTGATCGCCACCTTGCCACGCCACCGCGGACGCTCTGGTTTGGTCAAGCTTTTACGCTCGCATAGACAAACATACAACACTGACGGTTCACGGTTCCACGGGTAATTCACCGTACGTAGACTAGACACGGTGCGCACGGCGGCGTGCCGTGGGGCCACCGTGTCCGTGGACAAGCTTCTATGGAGCTCCATACAACACAGACGACCGTGCGCGAATTTACCGTAGATTTTCACTGCGAAAAAAACGTATGTGGACAAAGCCCCTCAAGGTCGTCGATTCAAATCCCAATCTAATCTAATCTAATCTAATCAGCCCACTGGATCCCACTGCTGGGTAAAGGCCTCCCTTCCCAATGCATTGGATTTTTTGTTTGGAAAAAATTATATGGTCATGAGCTTGTATGGTGTGTTCGTTATTAATATATGAATTTTCTTCGTGAAGTGACAGAATACCTTTTCTTGCCTCAACAAGTCTTTGTTGAACCACCGATTGATTGACGATACCTTGACCGAATCTCATAATAGATACCTAACATATATTTTTGCCCCGAAAATATACGGATTCCTAGCGACGCAATCAATTCAATTGTAACTCGATTCTGTTAAACAATTTATATTTGTTACGAGCAATCGAAATATTTGTTATTTGAATAAGTCCTTTAGATCGTTATAAGTTTTCGGATTCGGTTGCCATTGCCAATCAACGGTATCTTTATAATTGCCAAGTTTCATGGAATTTTTTAAATATTTTTGATTTAAAAGAGTATTACAAAAAACAAAAACGAGTTTTTAATGGAAGTGTAGAAACTATTTGTCTCTGTTGCTGCTAGTCATGATCGAATAATAAATTGGTAATTGGTTTAATTCGAACACCGGTTTAACCTAATTTAGTAAAACTGATCATAAAGGAAATTCTATTAAATTCGTTAGTTTTGGTCATATTTTGCTGCTAGTTTTTGCTTTTAATACATCAGTTCGATTCAGACCTTCTCGGAATGTATTCCGAATTCGAAAAGTGACGTTTTTTCAGCGAAGAACTGATATTAAGTTGTGTCAAAAAAATACAAAAAAAATTCATTCTGAAGGTCTCTCAGATAAAATCTTTGTTAGTTTTTGAGACATGTAAAATACGTTTTATCTTTTGAAACCTGCAGTGCGATTCAGACTTCCGAAAATGCCTCCGATTCGATGATTTTCTTCGGAAAATTTAATGACTGAATTCAGAATACTTCAAGCTTTATAATAGACATCGGCTATTGTCGTGTTTTCCGAATAATGTCCGACAGCAGTGTATGATTCCACAAAACAAAATGCGACAGCAGCTCTAATTTGCTTTTCTTGAAATTATGAGTAATTTTCATTTTCATTTCTCATACACGGAAAGTACGCTTGAAGTTACCTGAACAGAGGGATGAAAGTAGTACTTTTCCGCCCTGGGAAGCAATTTTCCCTGATTTCAAATTAAAAAAAAAATCATTCTATTTTGACATTTCTATTGAGTCATGTTGAAACTTTTTCACAGCAAAAGTAATATTTGACATTTCTATTTTACCTTTTTATTGAGAATTGCTGTAAAAAATACTTCAACAATTTATTACATGAGTAGGTATTGTTATTAATAAAATTACTTTTCACTAAATTATTATTATTTAAACAAGATTTTGGGCTTGAAATATTTACCATCTTCAATGACAAAAAATACTGGCTGAAAAAAAAGGTGGGCGCCTTTTTTGTTTTTTTTTTTTTCAGTGGCAAGCTACCAGCCAGTATTTTTTTTAAAGCACCAATTCGATTTTTATCTGTTTTGTCGATCGAGAGCAGAGATTTTTATAAAATGAGCTAATCATGTTTTTATTTACTTTCCTAATATTCGAAATGAAAAGCAGAGTGTACCTCGGGTGAAATACCTATTGCGGCACTCGAACTATTAGCGCCCTCGCTACGCTCAGGCGCCAAACCATCTCGTGCCGCAATAGGTTACTTTCAACCCTCGTGCAACAATCTACTATTCCAAATAACTGTTCGTCAATGGTTTTTGTAAACGCATTCTTTTTCTGGTTTTACTGTACATTCCGAGAAGGTTTGAACCGCACTGCTGAGCTCTACAATGTTGCTGGTTATATATACAATGGTAAACCTGTTTTCGTTATTATGATTTATTTTATCCCAAAGCTCCCAACTTAAGGCACACAAAGATTACCGGCCCTGCAGATGTAACTTGGCCCATATGTTTTCTTTTTACTCCAGTCTTTATACAGATTCCTTTGAATTCTTTGTTTTATCATCCACAATTTCAGTTTTATTGTTAGGTTACATCAGCGGTAGTATTTCACACCCGTCTTGTAGTTCGTTGACATTGTATATTTAGGGGTAACTATGTAAAAGTTCGTATGAGCAAGTGGCCAACTCTGGTGACGGAGTTTTTAGGCCGCCTAAAGGCTTAACGACTTAAAAGTCGGGTTCGACAATTTAACGTGCCCCTCGAATCACGGAAGCGCTCAGCTCGTAATGCCACTTGCGGTCACCCAACTGTGACCGTGCACAACGCTGTTTAACTTCAACGATAGATCAAGAACGTACATACAAGCTACGCCACGAGCGCTTCAAAAGGGGCTGCTTGTGTATTAGGGGTGTGTTGTGTTGTTGCTTGCTTTGAGCGCCACTTGACTGAGTCGTTTTGAAGTTGTCGTTGCATTTAATTGAGTAACTTTACCGTTCCAAACTTGATCATACTAGTAGTTCGCCCCGAACTGAGATCTTGCGCACCATTGTGTTGATAGCCTAGATTTGGACTTGTTTCTGACTACCCCTATACCTACGTTAAGTGCTCCTTCTAGTGTTTACCACACAATGATATCTAATGCGCTACCTCAGTATGGTAAAGATTATAGGCATGCGCATGCAATACATTAAGTTGTGTCGTGTTTATATTCAATAGTTGACTCCGCGAACTTCGTACCGCGCCTCAGGGAAGGCCTCTTAGTTCGAGAAATTATTAAAATAGCAGTTCAATACAAAATGTATGAGAAAATCAATTCCCTCCCCCTCCTTCTCCCCCTCCCCCCTACCTCCCCCTTCTCCTCCCCTCCCCTCTCATATCCCTCCCCCGCCCCTCCCCCTCCCCTCCCTCTCCCCTCACCCTCCCCCTCCCCTCCCCTCCCCCACCCCATCCCCATCCCCCTCCCCCTCCTTAGAGCTCGTGTTAATGCGCGTTTAAATTTTTCTAATCGAAAAATCCATTGATGAGCACGGCCAGGGTTCGAACTTACGACCTATGAATCGAAATTCGAGCACTCTTCCACTCGGCCAACACGGCTTTTATTTTCAATCTCAAGAAAAAATATCAAGTAGCAACTAAAATCATTGCAAACCAAACCACAACGATGCCACACTCTTTGTCTGTTAACCAGACCTACGAATACATCGAAACTCTATGAAACGGGAGCTCTCTCCATACTTCCGTTAATTGGTTTTCATCATTTTTCTTTTTCACTGTATTTCAAAAACTATAGAACCTAGAAAAAAACTAAAAACCATTTTGGAATGTATAAATTGAGTACTTTCATATGACACCCCACTCAATATATTTGGGTAACTTTGAAAAAAATTTACCCCCTTGGGAACCCCATATCTTTACAACCCCTTTATCGATTACGCTCATACGCTCCACAGCAAATTTCCATAGCACAACCTATTGACCTATCAAGTTTCATACAGATTGGATAAGCGGTTCGATAGTTATGCGAGAACATAAAAATGAAACATACAAATATACAAACATACAAACATACAAACATACAAACATACAAAGCAAAATCGCCTAACTTGCCACTAAGATCTTCGCTCGCTTCGCTCGCTCGATCGATAAAACAAAAAGTATTTTTTAACCGACTCGTTGATATAATTTAAACGAACTAACGGGACTTTATCGCGTTATTACCTTTGTTTATTATTTCCCGACCTTTCGAGTGCGTTACAGCTCTCGTGGTCACGGGTAGACTGATGTACTGGATAAAACGCGATAAAGTCCCGTTAGTTCGTTTAAGGGCTGATTTTTAAATGGATAAATAACTTTTATCTGAGGAATAAATATGGCGTTATGACATATTTTCAATACAATATCTGTCAAATCGCATATTTATTTCCTCAGATAAAAGTTATCTAGGTATTGAAAAATCGGCCCTTAATTATGTCTACAAATCGCGAAAGTTTAAAATGTGCGACTCGTTGATGTTTGTATGGATGGATGTATGTTTGTTCCTCTGTAACTCGACAAAGACTGAACCGATTTGGCTGAAATTTAAAACAGAAAGATAATGACCGGGAATAGGACATACGTTTTTTATCCGGGTATCATGCGAGCGAAGCCAGTGGGCGAAAGCTAGTTCTAAATAAAATAAAACCGGTCAAGTGCGAGTCGAACTCGTACGCCGAGGGTTCCGTACCTAGCCATGGTGCCAATTAAGCTAGACCGCTTAATTGTATGAGCACCCATACAACTCAGAGGACAATCTTAATTGGCGTCAACTATGTATGTATGGGAACACCCTTTAATTTTCAAGTTTTTTAATTTTTTGGAATTTTTCCTTTATTTGTGCTATAAGGCCATGCTTTTTGCCAAATTTCGTGATTCTAGGTCAACGGGAACTACCATTTAGGTTTTCGACCCAAAACCTCTAGGGTACTTCCGGTTGACCTAGATTTGTCAAATTTGGTTACAAGCAAGGTCTTACAGCACAAGTAAAGGAAAAATTCCGAAAAATAAAAAAAGTTGATAATTAAGGTAAGTTTTGGTACTTACAAGTTTTCACGAAAACCTAAATTTGCCTATATCTTTTTATAGTGTTGACTCAGGACCTTGATTTTTATACTCACAATAGGGACTATAGACTTCAGTATATGGTATAAATTTCAACTTGCTAGCTCTACCCGTTCCTGAGATAATCGATGGTGACACACGGACAGACGGACAGACAGACAGACAGACAGACAGACAGACAGACAGACAGACAGACAGACAGACGGACAAGAAAGTGATCTTATAAGGGTTCCTTTTTTACCTTTTAAGGTACGGAACCCTAAAAAGAACCTCTGATTATTTTTTTTAATCAACAATAATTTTCTATTGTTTCTTTAAATACATACATACATAAAATCACGCCTCTTTCTCACAAGGTAAAGCAGAGACCACGGACTTCCACTTGCTACGTACCTGACACACCTCTTTCACCACATCACATTTTTCATACAAGCTCGCCGATTTAGGGTACTTTTGACCTGGCCTTTCTCTAAAATGTCACCAATCTGATTCAGGTATGTTCGCCTAGGTCTTTCCCTTGCAGCTGAATGTAACCTGTCTATAACAAAAAGAACTAAATAAACCATTATATAAATAATAATTGACAAAGCGTTATCAAAGTTCATTCAATATTGACGAACGGAGATTGCGCGGAGGGCCCCTGAAGTCGGATGAACCACTCACCCTTGTCATAATAACATTTATTATACAGCCCTGAACCACAGAGAAATGAACAGAGTAACAGCGGTCTAACATTGACTTTTATAATAGCCTATTCTTGTAGGGCTGTCACTTATGGAAATAAACTAACTGCGCCGCGCGGTGTCACTCGCGTAGTGTTAAAATAATAAACGGACAGCTGGTACTGCTGACGGACGGATGGTATTTGCTCTGTAGGTACTCTGACAGACATGTCGAGTTTCAATTTAATCGGCTAATTTACGGAGGAGTTCTTTTGAACAGCTCCTGACTCCATCATCAAACCAGCTCGTTGTCACCATGTAGGTACCTAATTACAGTGTAGTCGGGACTTGACAGACATGTCGAGTTTTAACTCCATCGGTTTATTTACTGAGGAGTTCATGATCAGCTCGAAAATACCAAATTATTATAAGTTTAGGTATCCGAATTACATACAAATGCAAATTTTCAAATCGATACGACAATGAAAAGTATCTACTTACCTAGATTAAAATCGACTTTAAATATTAGTAAATAGGTACCATTACCTACTTATTAGGTAGGTACTTACAGAAAGTTACTTCAATAATATTTCAATAAAATGGTAGTAGGTAGGTACGTAAACTTACCGGTCACGTTTTTTTGAGTAGGTAAGTAGGTAGGTATGTGAAAAATGATAACTTTTTATTTTTCTCTGCATGACTTTGCCTAGCTAGATGTAAGTACCTACTCACCTTACCTACTGGCTGAATGAAAATGAACTCGAAAAAGACCGCGCCACAGATTCATTAATAGTTACTACGTAACCCGCGCGGCCGCCGCATACTCGTAGCATTCGCGGCCTCCGAGCGTCCCTTACCGCATAGCCGCCGGTCGGCCGCCGGAGTTTGCCGAGACTGGCCGAGAGCTCACGAAGCGGCCGCCCGCCGCTCGTAAACGAGCCTGTCGGTGAACGCGCACGCACACAACGCTGCGCATGTAGTGAAGTACCTATTATCGCGCGTTGTTTGAGTTTGTCTCTCTGGTTACTCGGTGCCTGAACTATTTATTAGACAATAATACACAGTGGGACTATGATTAGTGTAGCTTATAATAGTTAGCTGGAGTAAATATCTTTAGATTGTAAATATCTGAAAATCGAGAAAAATTAAAATCTACCCGAAATTAGGAAAAAATAAATGAAAAAACAAAATTTACAAAAAATTTTGGAAACGAACTTCACGACCTTCGGATCGAAAGTCAAGGCACTCATCTATCGTTTAATCCTAGATCATTTTCTATTTATGCATGCATCCATGCATCTAAGTGATATTCTTTATTACAGTATTGCTCCTAAATGAATGGATTTTGATGAATGAGGTATCGTTAGAATCGTCTCAATCTCGATTGTGCTCTAAAATACTTTTTAATTAAAGAAATTAATTACGGCGGCTAGAAATTACATTTTTTTCAGTTCAGCCGGGTTTTTTGATTTTTCATTCATATTTTTATTAAATACAATAAATAAATAAATATTGCTGGACATTTCACACAGCGCCATCTAGTCCCAAACTAAGCAAAGCTTGTACTATGGGAACCAGAAAACGAATAGAATACTTATATACCTTTTGTGAATACATACATAGAATACTTTTATAACACCCAGACACATAACAAACATCTATGTTGATCACACAAATGTTTGTCCTGGGTGGGAATCGAACCCACGACCTACAGAAGGCAGAGCTACTACCAACTGAGCTAAGAGGCCAGTCAATCTTTGTTTGTGTTTTCATTTTTTTTTTGTGTGCAATAAAGAATTTAAGAACTCTTATCCAGCGCTGATACAAAGATTTGAATATTTCACAGTAAAGTGACCCCACCGTTCTCCGAAGTGACCCCACCGTTCTCCCAAGTCTGCGAGGTCCCTCATCACGGTAGACAAGTGGCAATTAATTACTGCTGGTATCACAATGCGGAGGTGAACTGATATTCTGCTGATTTATGATTCCACTTCTCAAGCCCGCCGCTAATTGAAACTGGGTTAAGTCATTGTGGTTAAATTGCAAAGCTATTTTAGCTTTTTTAAGAAATTGGAAAGGAAATAAAGCTGTTTCAGCCCCCTGTAGCCGTACCATGAACTCGTAGAGCAATGTTAAAACAAGCTTGAAACATGACAACAAATGTCATTTCTAAAGCAGTAGGACTGTTTCAAGCTTGTTTTAACATTGCTCTAAGAGTTCATGGTATGGCCCCTGATTGTCTAACTTATCGGTTTCAAACTGTCAAATATCAGTAGTAATTCCGTGACCACGCAACTAGCTCTGTCACACTCATCTCAACGAGACCGAACGCGATAAAAGATACCTACGCGATCGTTTTGACAGTTTGTGACCAATTTGAGGTTTCAGACAATTTAGACAATCAGACTGCTGGTTTCAAAAAAATATGAAATGAGGCATTTGTAGTGTAGTCCGCTTGCTTAGTCATCTTCATCGTCGAAGTTAAGGAACGTTCAGCGCGGCCTTAAAATTTCTGAACGATGATCGCTATGGCATTAACGCGTTCGCTGCCCACAGCCTACAGAAAGTACAACTAGTGCGTCGGTGGTACTCAATGTACTCAGTGCTTTTGTGCATTTCGTTTATTTTGCTTCCTTGTGTGTGTACACGAGCACTAAACGGTGAAGGAAAACATCGCGAGGAAACCACCCCTAGCCAAGTGGCAACCGATTTTATTTCTATAACTCGCTAACAATATAACGAGATGGATTTTTTTTTTAATAAATTAATCTTTATAATATGTGATTCAATTTCATACCTTTAAAACATGCTTAATATAAATGAATAATAATGACAGAAAACCTAATATAATGTAGCGTTGGGTATGACATGATTTTAGATTGACTTTTGTCAGAGTAGGCTCATTTTCATTTTGAGCCGGTACCGTGAGCCGGTTCGTTTGAGCCGGTCATTTTCAGTTGACTGTTCATTATTTTGGCGAACTACTCACTCATTCTCATATGACAATCTGTCCGATCAGTTCAAAATTCTTTCTTGTCATTGTCAAGCGAGGTGTGATTGAAGATTGAATGAAGTTTGAGGAAAGAGTAACGTCAATTTTGTCATCAGCATGACAAAATCAGCTGATTTTGTCATATTGTGTACGGTCACATGACATGAATTGAAGCATGACATTTTTAGAAAATGAGCCGATCACACAAAGTTGAATTTTGTACGGGACAAACGAGCCGCGTCAGTCACGTCATATTCAACACTAATATAATGTCGATACCTAATAAGAACACCTGTACATAACACAACGGAAAAATCATTGCTTTTATTTACTATGACCGTTCAAATTAATCTTTGAGTGATTGCTTCCCAGGCTTAATAACCTAATCCAACATGTAGGTTGTTGACCCCTGACCTGGTATCGCCTGATCCAAATCACATTACGTCCCTAATTTTGCTTGATTTTATTTTATTTGACCACACCGCCCACTGCTGAGCAAAGGGTTAGGTCGCATTGCTCAGTTTATTTAACAAAAAAACTTTTATAGTAATAAATAAGAGCTTTAACACGAGCTCTAAAGGCTCAAACACACGTTGGGCCAGCCTAGGCCAGCTTAGGCGTGCGAGAAGGCGAATCGATGCAAGGCGAGAGCGATAGAGAGGCAACGCGAGCCTGGCCCAGCGTGTGTTTGAGCCTTAAAGGAAAGAAACATTATCAGGAAACCCCTTTAGGGGTTAGCAGACATGATGCTTTTTGCATTGATTATCGGCGATTTTGCGACTGCATTGATGCTGCGTCGCGTTTTGGCGACTCTCTGCGTTCGGTTCCTGTAACAAAATCGCGCGTTTTCGATACTGCATCGACTTCCTGCGTTCGGATGGAGTATCAGAATTGTGCGTTTTGCGACTGCTGCGATCGCCGATCGTCGCGTTTGGCGTTTTTAAGTGTGCGGTGTGTTATGTTGGTCGCTGCATTTAGCTTCTCAAAAGCGACTAAATCGCTACCGATGCTTAAAGTAGCATGTCTGTTAGAGCCCTAAGGCGCGGGACACACAGAAAAGACGTAAGACGCAGACGGGGCGCAGATATTTGTCTCTTCTGCGTCCCTTTCATACAAATGTATTGAAGCGTCGCGACGCAAAACATACAAAAGAAGCGGGGCGCGGACGCAACGCTGTTCGCTGGCGCCCTGTCCGCGACGCGTCCTCGTCTTACGTCTCTTCTGTCTGGCCTGCGCCTAAGACTGAGAGTATTGGTTAGGTGCTGAACAAGACTTATCTATATGAATATATGGTATTTGAATTTAGAATTTAAAAATAAACAATATTCTAAAAAAAAAAAAATTTTTTAAATCACCTGATATTTTAACTTATTCATAATTCTGTTTCTCTAAAAATATACGTAAACCTCTTTTTTTTAAACAGACGGCTATTTTTAATATACAGATATATTTTTATTTATTTGTTCATGTGAAAAGGCAATTGAATAGTTTTCTTTGCATGTTGCGTGCGGAGCCTATGATTTATGTGGGGTGAGAAACTCAATAACATTCCGAAGCTTTTACAGAACTGCGAAGCATGTTTGATCCTTTAGAGCGCTTGTAGACGTCCGTTTTTTTCACCGGACAACGGACCGTTTTTTACCGGATTCGCGGTGGCGTATGGCTTGAAATGAATGTGTACATGCACTGGACATCGGTCCGGCGAACAATTTACGCCGAATGCACCATCGCTTTCCCTCGACGGAGACCGGTCCGGCGTAAGAAAGAGCGGTCATCCACGCCAGTGTATTGGTGCGTGTAGGTAGACGTTGCCGGACGTATAGCCGATTTTCTCTAAATTGAGTGCCGTCTCGTGGCTGCATTCTTAAAAAATGTATAAGTAATGTAATATCCATCCGACAAAAAAAAATTGATCAAGGATATCCGTTTACTGACGGTCCGTTGTTCGGTGAAAAAAACGGACGTCTACAAGCGCCCTTACGAGGTAAATGTGAGTGTATTCCGCAGTTCCTGTCTTGATCAATAGTCAGCATTAGCAAATTGAATGTAGATCCTTTGGAACTACAATCGAATGTGCATTAAGATCCCTCGCATACTGAAAACTTTATATCGGCCGACAGTTTTGGTTGGGCTCTCAGAATGAAGATGATGTTTTACGGGCAACTTGATAAATTCGGTCACTATGAATAATAACCAGTCTGAATACAGACCGTATCAAGTGGGCAATATAAGTAGGTAAGTAAGTTCGTATGAGTAAGTGGCCAACTCTGGTGACGGAGTTTTAAGGCCGCCTAAAGGCCTCCATCATGGCTTAACGACTTGTAATTAAAACTGCATGATTAATCACTTTTCCCGCTCATTATGAATAATGATCAAACTATCTTGGGCAATGTAATAAAATAGATGAATTTTAGTGTTTTAGTTGATTTACTAGATTTCTGGCGCTTTGGCGGCCGCTGCCGCGGCACGTTCGCTACGCTCGCTTGCCTTACGCGTAGGTACTTTTTTACTAGTCTAACCCAACCTACAGATTTTGATCTAATTTATCACATCGACGTAGGGCAGTATTCATACTGTAAGTGGACCACGGGCCATCGGGCATTATTAATATGGGCCGACACACGCTCTTGGTCATTATTCATAATCCATATGAATTATTATTTTTATAGTTAGCCCATTATGTCCCACTGCTGGGCAAAGACCTCCCCTTGATCCTTCCAAACATCACGATTGTAATAATAAGCACCACTTAAACTAAGTTGCGTTTCAGTATCCATATGAATACGCCCGATTAATCAAGTTGGCCGTAACTACCTTTATCTGGTCTTCAAAAGTGCTTTGCGAGCATTTTACAGTAATTCTACCTTTTGAGCGATTACGTCCAATGAAACCGGCGATTACCCCTCAATTGGCGTTTGATCGCCATCGCAAACTGCGCTCAGCTACCAATGCTCTGTTATTTGTGAAACATGCGAATTTTGACCAAACAGAGTTGATAACCACTGATATGAACACTAATAATAGTAGATACAAGACCACTAATATTTATCTATTTTATTTAACTTTTAAAACCATACTTACCTATACAGGATGAGCCATTTACGAGAAGTCTGAAACCGTGAGAGTTATCGAAAAGTCGTGTTAGGAGTTCCGAGCTCGATTTTTAAAAAGTTCTACCTCTACATTAAAAAAAGTTTTTTTTTTTTGAGTTTTTGTGAAAAAGTAAGTTTAAAAAAAAAATGTTTGTTGCTTTTTTGGCTTTTTTGTATATTTGGCATTTTGACGTGTGTACCTACACTGTGCACGCGCGTGAACCGCGTGTCTCACACATTACAACTGGTGCTGCGCACGCCACGCATCTGGTTTGACCTGGCCTTTTATACCTACATTTTGTGGATTTAGATATTACATTGCAAGGCCTTGGCTTCGCAATAAGTATAAGAGATTGGACAGGAATTAAGAAAGTGGAAGATCTGTTTAGGCTAGCACTAGACAAAGAAAAATTTGGCAGGATGACAGCTAACCTTCAGTAACGGAGCACTAGAAGAAGAAGATTACAAGGCCGGAGTTCAATCACATGATTAAGTTAGCCACTAATATCTTAAACGAACGCATACTTATACCCGAATACTGAAACGATACTTAAATATTTGAGACGTACTTTTCTCTCTCAAATAGATATTTGAGACGTTTTTACTCTTCAGAATTGCATACAAAAATGACAGTAAGTGACAGTAAATGTCAATGATAAGCACCACTTAAAATAAGTTGTGTTTCAGTATTCAGGTGTCAATCTTATGATCTCAAATAAAAATGAAGAGATTTTTGTGACAGGCTAACACGGCTGACGGTTAAAATATAAGTGGTCCTTATTACAATAGTCCCATCATCACGCCCCCCGCACTTGAGACGTAGTAGGCGCGTCTCAAGTGCACAAGCACCGCTTGATAAGGTGACTACTAATGTTGGGTATGACATGATTTTAGATTGGCTTTTGTCAGAGTAGGTTCATTTTCATTTTGAGTCGGTACCGTGAGCCGGCTCATTTGAGCCGGTCATTTTAAATTTACTGTTCATTATTTTGGCGGACTACTTACTCATTCTCATATGACAATCTGTCCGAGCAGTTCTGAATTCTTTCTTGTCATTGTCAAGCGAGGAGTGATTGAAGATTGAATGAAGCTTGAGGAAAGAGTAACGTCATTTTCTAATTTTGTCATATTGTGTACGGTCACATGACATTTGAATTGAAGCATGACATTTTTAGAAGATAGCCGATGACACAAAGTTGAATTTTGTACGGGACAAAAGAGCCGCGTCAGTCACGTCATACTCAACACTAGTGACTAGTGAAAATGGAAATAGATTGACTTATTGCTGAAAATGCAAGCTATATTTGTAAAATTCTTTCAATTCCTCATGGATTATCAATTGGAACCAATCTAGAAGTATCTTCCAAATAAAAAAAGAATATTTCAAATCGGTTTACAAGGGACGGAGTTCTGTTCTGAAAATGCATCGACTTCGATGATTTTCGACGGAAAGTTAATGTTTTTTTAGGGTTCCGTAGTCCTGACAAGGAACCCTTATAGTTTCGTCATGTCTGAGGTTTTGCTAAGTCATTTTAAAAGACCTATTTAACAATACCCTCGCAGGGGTAGACGACAAAAAAAAATTCATCCCTACTTCACATGTAGGGGAGGTAGGTACCCTAAAAAAATATTTTACAAAACATTATTTTACCACTTTGTCGGCGTAATTGATGTACACACCCCTACAAAATTACAGCTTTCTAGTGCTAACGTTCTCTTAGCAAAACTTCGGACAGACAGACAGACAGATGGACATGAAGAAACTATAAGAGTTCCTTGTCAGGACTACGGAATAGCACATTTTAATCTTTCGCGATCTGTCAGTGTTGTGTGTCGTCGACTGTCCATTCCTGATTCTGATGGTGAATTGAGGGTAGTCGCGGATCCTACCCTCAATTAGCGACGGTGACTCCAGTACATCAGTCTACCCGTGACCACGAGAGCTGTAACGCACTCGAAACGTCGGGAAATAATAAACAAATGTAATAACGCGATAAAGTCCCGTTAGTTCGTTTAAATTAGGACTACGGAACCCTAAAAATCAACCGAATTGGGAACCTCCTTTTTTAAGTCTTTCATCCCATTCCATCAGATTTGATTCTGTGAATCTGTACCTCCGGCAACAAAATCCATTAGGTTATTTAAGCATAAAGGTCTGGCCACACTGTCAGCGGTTAAAAGATGAAGCACAATTTGCTGCTCGTAAAAACGCCGAGCATATTTCACACGCTGCTTGATTCTGTGCCAAATGGATGCTATTTAAATTATTTATTTTTCTTTCCGACGCAGGAATTTTGTAATGAGCATTTAGGTAAACAGCTTCAAAGATTTGTAACCTATATGGCTTTTGTCAGTGGTGTTTTTGGAGAACAGAAAATGGAGTTTAAAGAATTTTGTAATCAACAAAAATGTTTCCATTCATTTAACTATAATGTTGTGTGATTGTAACTAGTAAATGGCCCCATATTACGGTGTACCTTGCCTAGTTGTTCATGATATTAAAATGAAGACAGGTTACCCCACTGGTGGAATTATCTTGCATCGATCGGTCACTGCTAAATCTTGAAAGTGATTTAGCAGTGATTGAAGCGAACAGCTGATTGTCTAACTTGTCCCAAACCCCAAATTGGTCTCAAACTGTCAAAATGATGTTGTATCGCACTCAGTCTCGTTGTGATGAGAGTGACAGAGCTACTTGCGTGGTCACTGAACTGTCATATTTGAGAGTTTGAGACCGATTTTGGTCGCTATCAAAGATAAAGGGCAGAGCACAGAACATTTAATATGCCCAAACTTCAAATACAGATTTGTAAGAATTTCAAATCGCTCCGCTACCCGCTATCCAAGGTGCTGCAATCACACCATAACCAATGGAGTTTAAGTGAAATATATCCTTCGGACTTACATCAAGTCCCACTTAAAGATTAATGTTTCTCAGTAGTGTTAACATTTTAACTAGGGACAGAACCATTAAAGCAAGCTATAGAGTAGGGGATCAAAGGAATTAGTGTGGTTATAGTTATTAGACATGAAAGGGACCAAAATATAATTAGTGATACGTCTTTGACCTACATAAGTCGTCAGTCAAGTACATTTTATAGGAGAGTTATGTTGGTGACCAATCAAAAGGTAATTTGGTGCAATACCAGCTTGTTAATCTGTGGTAAAGCCCGTGTTGGCCGAGGGAATTAGTATCTACCTCGACTTTTGATCCGAAGGTCGTGGATTCGAATCCTGCATCAATGGATTTTTGGTTTGGATAAATTTATATGCGCATTAACAAAAGTTCTAAACAGTGAAGGAAAACATCGAGAGGAAACCCGCGGCTAAGTCAGACCCACATGTATTGACCATGCTGGAAAAGCCTCCATCTCAACATTTAAAAATAAAAAAAAATGTGTTGAAATTGATAAAAAAACATAGTAGGTAGTATAGTCCGACACAAAATAATAGAAATAAATGGGGGCGCCACTGTGCAAGCTAAATACGCGAAATAGATAAATTCTCTTTTAGAAGTAAATAATTACTTCTGACTGACGTCTTCGGCACCTGTACCATAGTCAAGAAACCTGTACTTTACCATAGATTAGTAGAGAAAGGGTTTCCAAAGCACTGTTAGTTGCCATGTCTAGCCGTTTTTGCCGGACTATACACACCTCATAGGAAACTTTTATAACTTGCAAAACAGACAAGCGGTTGCCAACCCGATGCGCATAACAATTTGAGTCAGACGTTCAAAATCGCAGCAATAAAATATTTTAGGGCACCCGTCACAAATCTATAGCTCCCTTTTATCACTCCATTCCGGGACTTACCAAAGTTACTGATAGTTAATCTGCGACTTAACTAACACTAAACCTTCGGGTATTGGGTTATGTGCCAGTTATATACATACATACATAAGGGATCCGGACTGTGAATGAAGTAATGAAACAAGAATTCAATCAAAATGTACTGATGTAAAGGTACATTTGGAATTGCGATCTCAAAAGACGGTGGACGTCATAAAGTGGTCGAAAACGATTTAACACTGATGCTCTAAGGCCGCCCGCAGTTTGCATGCATTTTTATCCGAATTTTAGACGTGCGTATACGTACGAACACGCACGAACAATCCCAACACTCCGAGTACTACGGGGCCTCGCACACTATCCGATTAGACGTGCGTGTACGTGCGTATAGTTCCGACTTCCGAAATCAATCCTAACTGGCTCTGATTTTTTAGGCATTCATACGTAAAATTCAATATGGATAAAGAAAAAATTATTAACTTGGTGTGCTGATACAAATGCAAGAATTGTAAGAAATATAATACAAACAATGTTAAAATTGTTATATTTCATACAAATGTTACGGAGAAAAACGCAACCAGTGTGCGAGGTCAATTCGTACGTCCGTCAACGTACGTATACGCACGTTGCAAAATCGGACGCAAACTGTGGACGGCCTAATTATTATTAGAATGTACGTATAAATAAATAATGTTATTCATTGTGCTTCAATGATTAAGTATTAAGTATTCTAAATTTAAATTTCTTATCAATGAGCTTATTTACTTATTAAAATACGTATAATGAAACAGCTGTCATACCTGAAATGTTTGAAAAATTGCTTAATAATTTCTTTGAAGTTTTGATGAATTATTTATTTGTTTGGATTTTTTGAATGAAATTCTTTTCACTTTGATCTACGCCTTTGAGAGTCCTAAAACTTTAGTAGAGTCTTATTTACATATTAAATTTCTGTATAACAAACTAGATTATTTCATAAACAATAATAAAATTGATATTCCTCTGATTTGCCGTGATATAGCCGTGTTGGCCGAGTAGAATATTGCCTCAACTTTTGATCCGAAGCACTTGGGTTCGAATCCCGGCCGAGCATTATTGGATTTTTCATTTCGAAATATAAACTGTAAAAGAAAATACCACGAGGAAACCAGTTTCCTTTCTAAAATATATACTACCTACTATAATAAAGCGGTAGAGTTTGTTTGTTTGTTTGAACGCGCTAATCTCAGGAACTACTAGTCCAATTTGTAATTCACTTTCACTTTAATTGCCTTCCACTTTAAGGTGCCCGCATACCTATCCGCGCCGAACGCGCCTAACGATTCGACCGAAAGGAATTTTAGAATTCTATAAATGAATCCATATGAAATCTCGCACATCTGCCCGCGTTGAATCGTCTATACTTCGATAATTCGTGGCGGATAGGTGTGCGCTCAACCTTACTATATAAGTAGGTATTGATATAATGCATGTACGAAATGTATTTGAACACACCTCTATATAATACATGTATCAAATATGTATATGAACACACCTCTGACTCCCATAAACATCTTCGAATGATGTTCAATGTCTAAAGATCTACATGACATGTCTACCGCGCCCTGGTACTCATTCATTTCTTTTATTTACTTTACTTATCATGAACTAGATTTTATCATAAAGCAATAATTATTATGAATTCTACTAAATGTTTAAAAACACGAAAATGAAAAAGCTCTGTTTATTTTAGGTAAAATATTTTACCACAAATTACAATTAGAATCTTAGCGAGAGGGATTCCGTGGGTCTGGTTCAACCCCTCAAATCCAAGGCCTATATACGACCCTAACAGGGATGTATTCAGGACCACTGAGAGTTTTGATGGTACCAAAAGTCAAAACGTCAAATCTCAAGAATTAAAAAAAAATATTTAAAAAAAAAAATCACCTTCGTGACCTACGTCTGTTTCTCAAGATAAGGCTAAGTAAGTTCGTATGAGCAAGTGGGATTTCCGTTCGTCCCCATCATCGATATTAAAAGTGGGGACGAGCGGGAAAAATTTCCCGTTGGTCCCCGATGGGGACGAAGCGTGGGGACGAGCGGAATAACCCATTCTGGTGACAGAGTTTTCAGGCAAAAAAGAAAAAGGCTAAAGGCTAGGCTTTAAAGAATTCTAAAATTCGTCTCGGTTGATTCGTTCGGTGAAGATAGGTGTGCGGCCACCTTAAATCAGCTTATAGTTGGTACCTTGAGGTTGAAGAATGAAGAATAGAAATAATGAAGCGCGTCATTTTTTTGGGATTTTGAAAATCGTGAATATTTTCTTTCAGGGGTTGAATATTATGGACTTAGGACCCCCAACAGCCCCTGAATACAACCATAAGGGACTGTGAGCATCAACCCCGAGGTAATTACACAGAGATATGTAAATGTTACCGAATGGACGCAAATTGAGAATGATAAAAAAATTATTAAGTGTAAAAATTTGCCCAAAAAAATTCTCTCGAATATATTTTAATATCGGTGGTTTTTATACAGGTCGAACAATTTTCATCGTGTTTATGACATGTAGTTATAAGTTAAAACCAAAAATCAAAGCCGATTTAATAAAACTCTCATCCGATCAGTTTTTCGTTGATTACAAAGAAACTGGATGTAGCCCGCGGCTTCGCCCGCGCGGGAATCTTTTATTGCGGAAATTAGATTTCTGGAAAAAACGTAGCCTAGAAAAAAAAGACCTTCTCCAAGGATCTACCTCTTAATTCTGGGTAGGTATTTGTCCAGCATTATTCATTATCTAGATTTATAACTCGAATATAAATCAATGGTGCCCAATTAGCACACAAGCTGCTTTATGCTTGCTTTATACAGCCGTGTTGTATATCAGATGTTAAAGTGCTGTAAAGTTTTCTTAAAGACTTACAGTAGCATATTTTTAAACCCTTTTAACAGCTGTTTGCAATAAAGTAAGTTTGTGAGCAAGTGGCCAACTCTGGTGACAGAGTTTTAAGGCCGCTTAAAGGCCACCACAATTTAACGTGCCCTTCGAAGCACGGAGCAAGTGGTATTACGAGCACTCAGCTCTTAATACCACTTGCAGTCACCCATCCAAATTGTGGCCGTGCACAACGCTGCTTAACTTCATTGCTTAACTTCAACGATCAATCAAGAACGCATAAGCAAGCTACGCCACGAGCGTTTCAATTATCCTGAAACAGATATTTTCTTTTAGATAGACCTTTGTTTAGCCATATTCTCACCTGATGGTAAGCTACGATGTGGCTGACGATGGATCACAAAGTCCTAGAAGACACCTATTCACTCTTGACTTGAAGAGACCCAGGTTATAGTTTAGACGTGCTCCATCTTAGACCGCACTGTTGCTTTACATCAGGCAGAGTGTGGTCAAACGCGAACCTATTTTCGTTTAAAAAAAAAAAAAAAAAAAAAAAAAAAGATTCATTAGGAGCCCACTATGTTTTTTTTTTTAGACGAAAATAGTTTCGCGTTTACCACACTCTGCCTGTATGAGCTACAGTGTGGTCTAAGATGTTTCCATTCAAAGGTCAGTGTTTTTGGAGAATTTGGTGGAATTGTTCCCCAAAGGCAGAGTAGGTGGTTCTCTGCAACGGGCCGGCACATCTGGCCCACTTGCCCGTGGTCTATCGACCAACAACAAGACATGCTACGCACTAAGAGCTTCAAAAAGATGGCGACACAACACCATATGTCTAGATCGCGCAAGCAATGTTTTCGGGAGCGATCGACATATGTTGTCTTCATCTACATACTATGTAGTTCATCTAGCGACAGGTAGATGTCGCTACAGTGTTTATACATATCTCATCTTGGGTGGACAAGCCTAATGTAGTCGCTGGGTCCATATCAAAACAGTACTAAAGCCAGAGAGACATCACTCCCCATCCCCAGCTTGGTTATCTTGGATCTGTTACCTGAGCACTGGGAACTAACGTATCTGAACCACTGGTTAGGCTGTTCAAATTGGAAAATTAAGTAAGTTCGTATGAGCAACTCTGGTGACGGGGTCTTTAAACTGCCTACAGGCTTCCGTCATGGCTTAACGACTTAAAACAGCATTCTGCTGGTCATACCTGATAGATATGAACTGTATATTATGAAATCTTTCATTCGGGTTCTAGTCTAGCGGAGTCACTGGACACTGATGGACTGGAACGTGAATGAAAGATGGATACCTACCTACTTGGATAATTATATTTTCACAGCTTAAAAATTAGTACTTACAATGGGCGGCCTTATCGCTAAAAGCGATTTCTTCCAGGCAACCTATGCATTGAAAGTAATGAGTGAAGCAGCTTGAGTGGCAGAGCACAATGCAACAAAACAGCATAAACTAAAGATATTACCTATTTTTAAGCACAATATGTTCTTGCGATTACTTTGATTAATTCTGAAATCATCAGAAGAAACTGATGCTAGGAACTCAGGACGTGCCGTATTCATCCCGACGGCCATTCATGCCTTTATTCAGATGTCATATCTTTATCTTCCCCTTTTGTAAATAAAAGACAAAAGCTTTTTTATTCGGTGGCATTACCGTAAAGTTGGGTTATTTTGCGGATCGGAAATTTGTTTTATGTGCGGCAAATAGCAGACTGTGAAAGTGTAGATTTGCGAGGGCTGCAATAGTCTTGAGTCTCACTCATTGACTCCACATTTTGTCGCATGTATTTTCTACATGCGACAAAATGAGTGAAACAATATTGAAGTCACACTTTCGTCGTTTTAAATGTGGTATAAATAATGTTAGAGTCATACGGTCTTACGCATAAAAACTTAGTGCTACGACCCGCTAGAGCGCTCACTCGAGCGTTGTTTTTGGAAACAACGCTCGAGTGAGCTTGGTCGACGCACTAAATTTTAAAACTTTTGAAAGTTTTATAAATATAGAAACTTCCGAGGATATCAGATAATCAAAGGTAATCTCTACATTCTAATCTACATTCTAGAAGATGTTCTATAATTCTCCAAGTACTTAAAGCGTTTTATAGCCCATGCGTAAAATCGTGTAGACCATAGGTTCTCAACGTGGGCGATAACGCCCCCCTGTGGGCGTTTGAGACTTTCAGGGGGGCAGTAGAAGACCTAGAGAAAATTGGGGGGCGTTGAGATGAAGCAGGGGGGCGATAATGTAATCTAAAATAGGCAAAAAAAACACCCTAATCCAGTGGTCGTCAAAGTGTGGCCCGCGGACGGTATTGGTGCAGCCCGCGGCCAAGCATACAATTTTGATAGATAATAATAGATAATGATGCTACCACGTTAGAGAAAATGTTGTGCCGACCCAACCTAGTTGGAAAAGAGCAAGGAAATGATGATGATGAATGATACTACCTACGTTAATACAATAATAATTATAATTGATTATAAAACTTCGAGATAGGGAAGGTCGCTTTGTTTGCTTGGTTTGGAGCTCGCTTTTCTCGCATCTAATTTCATTGCTTCATGAGTAGGTATAATACGAGCAAATTGAGTTAAGTCTGACCACAGAATAGAAACCGACAAGCAGCGAGCCTTTCTATGAGCACCGCAAACAAAATCAAGTGTCACATGTTACATTTGTCTTAAAAAATTTGGCTCGCTGCGCTCGCATTTAACTTTATAAATCCTTATTTATAAAGTTATATTGTGAATAAAGTGAGTTAAGTCTAACCACAGAATATGAACCGATAAGCAGCGAGTTTTTCCTTTGAACACTGCAAACAAAATCAAGTGTTACATGTTGCATTTGTCTTAAAAAGTTCGGCTTGCTTCGCTCACATTTAACTTCATGAGTAGGTAAAGTATATTGTGAGTAAAGAGCGTAAAGTCTAACCACAGACTAGGAACCAATAAGCAGCGATTTTTTTCTTTGATCACCGCAAACAAAATCAAGTGTCACAATGATGCATTTGTCTTAAAAAATTCGGCTCGCTTCGCTCGCATTTAACTTCATAGGTAAGGTATATTGTGAGTAAAGTGAGTAAAGTCTAACCACAGAATAAACACCAATAAGCAGCGAGATTTTTTTTTGATCACCGCAAACAAAATCAAGTGTCACAATGTTGCATTTGTCTTAAAAAATTCGGCTCGCTTCGCTCGCATTTAACTTCATGGGTAAGGTATATTGTGAGTAAAGTGAGTAAAGTCTAACCACAGAATAAGCACCGATAAGCAGCGAGAGTTTTTTTTGATCACCGCAAACAAAATCAAATATCACAATGTTGCATTTATTTGTGTTAAAAAATTGGGCTCGCTTCGCTCGCATTTCACTTCATAAGTAAGGTATATTGCGAGTAAAGTGAGTTATTTCAGACCGCAGAATAGGAACTGATAAGCAGCGAGTCTTCGAGCCCCGTAAACTTATGATAAGTTTCAAGTTAGTTGGTACCTTGGATTTTAACCCCTTTAGGAATTTCGAAACATCGTCAACTAAATAATTCAAGAATGTGCGGCCCGCAGTGATACCTCACAATGTCCTATGCGGCCCTTAACCTGAAAAGTGTGACGACCATGCCCTAATCACTATCACTAAAGTACCTACCTAAAATTAAAACAGGAAAACCACATACTGTTGGGAAAGATTTAATTTTATCAGCAGTTAAAGAAGTAATAGCCACTGTGCTCCAAAAAGGTGTTTAAAATTCGCGACAGTTGGTAAGAAAAAAGTAGGTAAGATAGCCCCCCCCCCCCCCCCCCCCGCTATCTTACCTACTTTTTAGGGTTCCGTACCTTAAAAGGTAAAAAAAGGAACCCTTATAAGATCACTTTCTTGTCCGTCTGTCCGTCTGTCCGTCTGTCCGTCTGTCCGTCTGTCCGTCTGTCCGTCTGTCCGTCTGTCTGTCCGTCTGTCCGTGTGTCACCATCGATTATCTCAGGAACGGGTAGAGCTAGCAAGTTGAAATTTATACCATATACTAAGGTCTATAGTCCCTACTGTGAGTATAAAAATCAAGGTCCTGAGTCAACACTATAAAAAGATATAGGCAAATTTAGGTTTTCGTGAAAACTTGTGAGTACCAAAACTTACCTTAATTATCAACTTTTTTTATTTTTCGGAATTTTTCCTTTACTTGTGCTGTAAGACCTTGCTTGTAACCAAAATTGACAATTCTAGGTCAACCGGAAGTACCCTAGAGGTTTTGGGTCGAAAACCTAAATGGTAGTTCCCGTTGACCTAGAATAACGAAATTTGGCAAAAAGCAAGGTCTTATAGCACAAATAAAGGAAAAATTCCAAAAAGTTAAAAAAGTTGAAAATTAAAGGGTGTTCCCATACATACTTACATAGTTGACGCCAATTAAAATTGTCCTCCGAGTTGTATGGGCGCTCATACAATTAAGCGGACTAGCTTAATTGGCACCATGGCTAGGCACGGAACCCTCGGCGTACGAGTTCGACTCGCACTTGACCGGTTTTTATTATTTTTAGGGGGGCTCTAGAAAAAAAAATATTTTCAAAGTGGGCGGTGGGGAAAATAAGGTTGAGAATCTATGGTGTAGACTGACAAATTATTTATTCACACTGTACCGAATAATAGGTAATTATTTTCTAATGGTATGATTCAAACTAACACAGGGTGACACGCGAGGTCCTAAAATATAGAATACTTATGCTGTTACATTTATAATATCTGGGCGACCGAGCTCTGCTCGAGTGCATAACGCCATCTAGTAGTTCAATTACGAACCACATTGCACTTGTAAATCTTTTTGCGTGAAAATGCCGAGAAAACGGCTTTTCCCAGATATGAGACCTAGCTAGATCGATTTTTCGCCCCCGTAAACACCCGCACTGCAAATTTCATCGAAATCGTCAGAGCTGATTTCAAAACCAACATTATTACAAACAAACTTCAAACATCAAACAAATATTGCTCGTTTAATAGAATAAGATTCAGCGTCGAGCAATCGACGTTTTACGATTTGTACTAAAAACTAAGCTGTGTGCCAAAAGTAGTACAAAATAATCGCTAAAACAAATGAATCAACTAACCAATCTAGTAAAACAAGCCCTGCCCTAACTAAAAGAAAAATTGTTTCGTGTCTGCAACAATTCCGACGAAATGATAGTGCGCAAGTAGCCTAACTTCGTAATTGAATTCCAGAATTATTACTGTGGAAAGAATAGCAATATCGTATGATTTACATATAAACAAGCAGCTAGTGATGGAAAAAGTTGAAAAGTATGAAAATAAGTAATAAGTACCGTACATTTTTTTCTGAAAAATCATTTCCCCTTAATTTGATTTCGGGAAGTATACTGGACATTACCTTTAAAAAAATCTGGAGTCTAAAATAATAACTTTATCTATGTTATTATTAGTTAAAAACGTTTTGTAAATAATGTAGATTTATACAGCGAAATGGTAAGACCATTCGCTAACGTAATCTCTGTTGGTGACCTGCACAACACTGAGGAGGGAAGACCTGCCACGGACGCTCTTGGTAAGTAATTTTTTATTACATGTTTTTCTTAGACAACTAGCTACGATATTTAAGTATGTTACTGTGTTTGAATAGTTGCAACAATGTACGTAATTTTTTATTAATAATTTACTATAATTTTCACTTTACAGCAGTTTAAAACGCAACGTCCAGTATTCTTCCCATTTCCAATGATGTAGCGTTCAGACCAACTTTCATAACGTCCAGTATTCTTCACATTATTAAATACACGGAAATAAACATTTGATGCAAAATAGAGTCAAAATATAAGTTTATGGTATAAATAAATAAAAAATTAAATGATACAGTACCGTAAAATACGCCAACATTGCCCACTTTTTTCGAATAATTTCAATTTTTGTAAAAAATTTCTATGGGAACGTAAGTATTTTCTTTTATCATCTGCTATTATAAGATTATGTGCATGTATTACTTTATCAGATTTTATGATGCGTCAATATTTAATTAAGTATTTTATACATTTTGATGGCGGGCAAAGTTATCTGGACTTTTAGCCAACATTGCCCACGTTGATTTTTGACGCAAATATAGCCTCTAGAGAGATGAAATAAAAAGCCAATACAAGAATTTAGGCAATAATGGCGTTTACTTTAGGTATTAAAACGATACTATAGCCGCCCGATCGCCTTAGGCCACTACAATGGCCCAGGGCACCTGAGGGGTCGCGCGGCCACTAAAATCACGATTTCTATGGTGTTAGGGCTTCCCCATTCGTCGGGAGTGTCTTTATTTGTTGGTAACATTATTCTCCCACTGTTGTTCATGCTAAAAGTCATAGATAATTTATAATATTTCTACAATGTGTCAAAATACCGGAAGAGAAAATACGTTTTCAAACTTTATTTTTGAAAGAAGGTTCAAATAAGATTTTCAGCGATAACCTATACATGTTTGGCATTAATTAAATCTGACAGGTATTTAGGATAATTACTGAACCATTAAAACCCCGTTTTATAGTAAAAAATTTGAATTTGATCAACATTTTGAATATTGCGGGTGAATTTTGTTTGAAGGTCGGCTATTGTGATTGGTGTGTAGTAGTGATGTGAAGGAGGTTTGTTTTGTTCGTATTGTTTGCTAACTACATATTTATACCAATCAGAAAGACTTCAAACCAGACTATAGGATGAGAAATGAACCAGTATTGAATTTTTATTTGCCATGAGCGCACTCCCGCTCCTGGCGCGCGGAACAAAATGGCGTGTTTTGGCCTTTTGCAAACGCGAATTAGATAATTACTTTAATGTCGATGTGTATATGTTTTGTGTTAAATAATAAAGGTGTGTAGTGTACTAAGTGTGTGCACCATGTTGACGCAGATATTTGCTATCAATTTTGAACAATTGTGAGTTTTTATTTTGCAAGGTGCCAAACATGTTTACGGAATGGAATAAACAATTTATTTATTTATTTGGTGGTGACAATGTAATACCCTTGAGCAGGTAAGTAAGTAGTTAATAAGCTTGTTAAATTCTGATTCCAATGATACCACAAACAGGTTTAGTCCAGGAATAAAATCACTGGCAAAAAAAGTTAAACCGCTATCAACAGTTGTTTCGCGGGCGTTGGTTAGACTAGGCAGGCAATCGGTCCGGGGGGCGGGGCACCTCAACGGATAGAAGGTTTCCTAGCAAAGTGGCTGGGCAATGTTACCCTGACATTTTTTGTCTTTTTCATACAAACCGCATTTCACAAATTAAAAGTGCTAGGGTTGGCACTTCTTAGTTAACTGATCTTGTGATCGTAGTTGTTGTAGGTATAAAAAAACTGGTTATTTTTCATTCAGGTATTTATTTAATAAACTTTAATCAACATATTTATATAGGTACCCAAATGAAAATGAAATACTAATTGAGATCAAATTATGTTAGGAGCTAAATTAAAATAATTACTAAACTATTAGACATTTTCAGCTAACTGTCACTATTATTATTGCATTGTCACCGAAGACTCATAATTTTACCTAAATTCAGCTCAATTTGACACCGGGAAGTAGGTCAAATTAAGCTTGCAAGAATTGACCCGGACAAACATACTTACAAACATAGGAACTTACAAACATACAAACATTGCTAGTTAATTAAAAGCTTTAAAAAAAAACAAGTTTCTGAAGTGCCAACCCTAAGCTTATTTTGATGGCGGGCAATGTTGTCAATAGTAGATCGCTACATTGCTGGATAACTTTGCCCACCGCTATAACTCTTGGTTGAAAAGACATTCAGCAACGATAATAACATATTAATACTCCTAAAATGTTCTTACATATCATAATATTAATAAAACTAACCTGTGTTTTCGCCATCACTCACAATTCACTTATGAATTTGCACCAAAATTTGCCCGCGAAAATACGCACCGTACTCGAAGAGTTCCAACAAGTTACTGAGTGAAGCTAGCGACACACCAGATAGACAGTGTTGCTAGACACATAACCTATTTTCTATCAAAGTCAAAAAATGTTAACATATTATTCAAATATTTTTGCAATTTAAAGATTTGCTTAAAAATTGATCTTCGGGCAAAATTACCCTTGGTGGCAATGTTGGCGTATTTTACGGTATGTCTTTTTGATTAACAAATAAATTCTTATTTATTAGTATTATTTTTTCTTATATTTTTTGTGACTTTTTGTTTCTGTACATACATAGACGTCCTTTATTTTTTTCAGCACAAAGTAGTAAATTCTTACGAAATTTTGTTTTTTTATTTTTGTTTTGTTTTTAGAACATGCTTATTCTGTCGTTAAAATCAACAAAAATAAAAAATAAAAGTAATACGGAGGGTATTTGTGAGCTGCAGCAGTGACGCACTGCAACCAACATTAGGAGCAAAATCGGTCTGTGTGTTGTGATAATGGCTTTTTACAGGACTAATATGAGATTCGTCATTGATATACTGCCATGTTTACTCAAATGCTTGTTATTTCAACACTTGGTTACTTTATAGCAGGTCTGTAACCACCAAACAATGAAGCCTATGAACCTAAAACGTTTCCGCAGCTTGCTGGCCCAAGAACTGCTTCAAACTAACAGAACAACCGATAGCTCCTACTGCAACTCAACTCAACAGGATCAAGCTCATGTGAAATGAAACCTAGACTACCTGAATCAGTAGGGTACGATGGCCTAGGTGACTGACAAGACTTCACAAGCTATGGACGGTGCAGGTTTGGCGAAAATAGCAAAGTGGAAGTCTACTGCATAAAATGAGGGTATTTCGAGATGTTTTTCAGCAAATTTCAAAAATAATGGCAGTTTTGAACAATTAAGTTTTCTAAGGTACCTTTATTTTAGTAAATTTTAACTGTAGGTAATGTTTCCTAAGTTCAAGTAAGCACCTAGTACTTACTGTCCTCAGTTCCTAGGTTCCTAGTTCCTATGTGTTGAGATTGAGACTGATGTCTAGTAGGTACGGCTATCTTCTATTTAAAGAATTATTAAGCATATGGTTTATAAATGTTGTACCTATTGTATTTATGAAGATAGGTCATAATTATTGCAATTTTGTTCTCTCTTTGTGCTTATAGTAGGATGTTTTGTAAGATTTTTTGAGTTCAGCTTATTAGGTATTTGTTGTGAAATACGACAGAAAATAACAATTTTAATAAATAAATGTTGCAAATTCATTATTTTGCTATTTATTTCATTGTATTTCTAAGCAGTACTAAAGTTCCGCATTTCGAGAAATGTCCAGTATACTGAACGTCTAAAATCACTCTTGCTTCTCCGCAAACCGGGAAATGTCCAGTATACTGGACGCCCATTTTCTAAAAAAGTAATAATCATAGAATTTTTTTTCTTCTTGTTCCCTCTTATTTCATCATGTAACATCTCAAAAATCAATAGAAATCATAAAAAATCGAAAAAAACATGCTTGGCTAAATTAAGGGTTAACTGGCCAAATGCGATACGGACTCATAGACGAAAGTATAAAACACAATAATTTTATAATATTTTATATTATGGGTGGGAATCGAACCCACGACCTTTAGCGCAGAAAGCAGAGCTTAGCGTCAAGGTTAGGATATTACACAACTTTTGGTGTCACTCCCGTCAAGCTGAGTCTCATAGTTTAGTAACGGCACGACATCAAAGTGGCAAAGTAGTTTTTCTACTCTCCTGTAAAATTTGGGTTTTGGTTCATACTATGTTTTATAATGGGAATGCCGAGCTACCTACTACCAACTGAGCTGAGAGGCCAGTCAAATAGTGCAGTAATTATTTTCATAACTTTTTGTCTAAATATTTTTACTGTGAAGTTCACGTTTTTCGGGATTTACATTTTTAAGGGGTTAGTTAGGGAGTGGGAACACTGCGTTTTCTGCAGCACGATTTGGAGCTGCGCGTTCACATCGCGTTTGGTTTGTATCGATACAAACGCGCTGCAAAAAACGCTCCCTTAGAATTATTTCTGAACTTCGTGTCCTAAAATCGGAATTGAAATCTTTCGGAGTTTTTCCCAGCAATATCCAATAGAGGTCATTGCGTGACTGTCGACTGTTATACAGTTTTGAGTTATTTACATTGCGTCGTTTCATACTTTCAGCGTTAATGTGTAGAGTTCGGAAATTATATGTTAGCGGTCTGAATGTGAAGTTTAGCATTAATGGATGCGAGAATTGGCTATTAGAGATGGGAATGTTTTCATCCTAATAACGATATCCGGATTAAGGCCCTACCCTGAGCTAAACACTGTATTTCCCTGTCTATACGCTCGTTAAATAAACTAAGTGGAGAGTAACAGTGAAAAGCCAACATGTATATAATATTATACACTTTTCTGGAATGAAAAGTAACCCATATGTTATTCCGGAACCTAAACTATCTATATTCCACATCAAAACGGTTTAGTAGCTATGGAGATACGTGGTAACAAACACACACACACACACACACACACACACACACATACACACAGACTTCCGCCTTTATAATATACGTAGTATTATTATCTATTCTGTGATATTAGTAGGATTCATCTCGTGATTTTTCAAAATACAGAAAACTGATTGACAGTAAATAGAGATTGATCACAATATACCGCCTCTATCAATTATTTCATTCCGGCCCAATGCAAACAGGCAACATGTTCCGTATCGAAATTAATAATGTTTTGATGTACGCCCATTACTCTCGTGTAAGCCTAATTCAATTCACAGTTGGCACAGCTAATTAATGTTACGGATTATTTAGAAATACACATCAAAGTAACTTTGTTATCAAAGGGTGATGGAAAACATTGATGGAAGTTACGATCCTTTGGTAAACGAGTAAGTTGAAAAAAATATATTTGTAAATAGGTAATAACGATATGGAATTTTTTTTAATTGGGTAGGTAGGTAGATTATTGATTTATTGTATTTTAATTTTAATTAAATCTATTGTTTCTTATTTTACTTTATTCTCTATGGCTTTGACATTTTATAACTCACTTAAGTACTTACTTACTTGCCATAAATTTTTGTTAAATTTTGTAACCTCTGTAAAATGTTTGTATGGCCAACCGCATGAATCTAGAGATCTAAGTTTTCAATCTAATCGCCACTGTAACCTAAGTTCACAAACAATAAATGATTTATGATTTAAAACATTTATAAACTTGGACTGAGTTGACATGTTTTCAAATAAGTTGATTTTAAAATGTTTTTATGTTCCATCTTGAACTCCTGGTTGTTCATACATCAAGATCCAAGAAGTTATCACGTACATGTGTACTTAACACTTATTGCCTAGTTACACACGTTTAGCATTTGCCCAATTATACCACGACAAACAAGCCCTTCTTATCAGAATACTAGTGAACTACTATTTTTATCCCAAGGGAACCATACATTTTTCCAAGATAAAAAGTAGCCTATGAGTTATTCCAGAACTAAAACTATCTACATTATAAATTTCATGAAAATCGGTTTAGCAGTTAAAGGGATACGTGGTAACAAACATTCACATACGGACTTTCGCCTTTATAATATTAGTAGGATTAGGATTAACTGGTTCACCACGATGTCTTTTAATTTTTAATATTTTTTTTTTTGCTTTTTCACTCCTCGACCTCGATCCTGCTGATACAGATTCGGAATGAGCTCAACAAGCTCTATATGTATGTAATCCAGTACTGAATAACTCATTTTTGGTAAAAACTGACTTACTGCTGTCTCCGATAGCGCGGCAGTGTAATGCGCATAATAATAAAACCAAAAATCCATTAATACTCGCCCGAGAGGGCAACACGGAAGCTGAATTTATAAAATAATTTCCTTCTTTCCTCAAACAGCTTTGGGACAGGATTTTTCAAATTTCCCTGCAGATTTGCCCATTAAAATCCAAGCTCATCCACGGCTCCATTTCAACCCCTTATCAGCTGCCGAGTGCCGTATCGGGCGATCTATAATCACATGCTGTGTCAGTGCCAGTCAATATAAAAGGGCTTTATGGTAATTTATGTATGAGTAGCGAGATCTCATTTTCAATCCAAGCGCAGCGAGTTCAAATCCTGTTCATCGATGGAATTTTTGTTTCCGATAAACAAATTTGGGCATTAAAGGTAGGTACACTAAATTAAATTATGTCTACCGATATAGTCGTGATCATTTCATTTAATTTTTTTACACCCAATAAGTTTTCTGGTAAAAATTATTTTTCAAAAACTTAGGCCTTTACTTTAGTTAGATTTCTTGACAAGATGAATAGGCTTGCCCAGCACCTAATCCATCCTCTCAGCTTAGCCGGCCATATCCACAGGAAAGTCATGGTCAATACGTGTGAGGCTGACTAAGCCGCGGGTTTCCTCAAGATGTTTTCCTTCGCCGTTTAGAGCTCGTGTTAATGCGCATATAAATTTTTCAAAACGAAACATCCATTGATGCACTCGACTTTCGATCTGAGGGTCGTGGGTTCGAAGCCTGGCAGGATTCGAACCCACGGCCCTCAAATCGAAAGTCGAGGTTTTATCTCCCTTGGCCAACACGGCTTTTCAAGTTAAATGAAAACTTCTAAAAAACGTTTATTTTGTACTAGCGGTTCGCCCCAGCTTCGCATGGGTTTAATTTATAAATTACCCGTGCGAAGTCGGGGCGCAAACTATTTCTACCTTATGTTCATCACGGATAATGTAGGATTCTAATTGTGAAAGAATTTTTCAAATCGGTTTAGTAGTTTCGGAGCCTATTCAATGCAAACAAACAATCAAATCCTTTTTATATTATTATAGTACCTATAGATATAACCAGTAAGTAGTATCATTTAGTAACAACTTACTTTTAGAAGTTAGATAGCACTTACAACTCAAAAAAGTTTTGAACTATTAATCATAGTTCAAGAAATACTCGTTAGATTATAACAAGGTTGAAGTCGCCTTGACTCGGTTCTAGGGTTTCTTGAGGGAGAATCCGATCCAAGGCTGCGGTCACATGGACAACTACAGTACAAATTATATCTTCGTAACCGGAATATAGTTTACCAAGGTACTGGATATTCAAGATGTTTCTCGAAGTCCGTTTGATAAAGTTATGATCACATTGGAAGTTACAGTGTTAAAGGATAACTCACGATAGACCGTGCCGGGTCCGAGCCAAGCGTATGCCGTAGCACGGTCAACTAATTATTACACAATTTAGAATAGAATAGAATAGAAAACCTTTATTTGGTACAACACACACACACAGGAAAATAGCTACATAATACATAAAACAAAAATGTGTAAAAAAATGTCACGTGTATTAAAAAAATTCATGTGACAATTGAACAAGGCTTTACAAATGTTTTTATCTTTGTAACTCTTATCACAATAAAAAGAAATGGCAATAGATTTAATAACAGCTTTGAGAGGCGTAGCATGAACAAAAACAGCGGAGCTATAATGGTCGCTATTGCAGAGTCGCGGTGAACGAATTGAACTATTGCTATCTCTTTTCATTGACTTAGAGTGAAAAGAGATGGCAATAGCTCAATTCCTTCACCGCGATGCTGCAATAGCGACCTTTATAGCTCCGCAGGACTTTTACCAAACACTGTCTAAAGATTATGGAGTTGTAAATTTTTTTACTCCTTGTGAAGTGTAAAATCACAATCAGTACCTACCTTAATTCTTCTAATTTACAACTTCAACCATTCCTATATCATTATCGCTGTGTTTTGTTTCGTTCTCCAGAATGAAAGAAATTTGTTTGAAAACGTCACTACAACAGAGTAACCTATCCTCATTGGTCATTAGTAGATTAGGAAACAAAACGAAATCTAAGGTTGACGTTTTACTTTGGTTAATAATAATTTTGTTAGAAGAATTGAGGCCCCGAGCGTGTGAAGACCAATACGACCATGCCCTTAGGCTGGTTTTAGTGTCACGCGTACCGTCGGCGCTGATAGACGAGTGATCTTTATTACAATGAAATAAGGATACTGATTGTCCAGCACTGACGAGAGCAATCAGCGTAGCCATTTTTGCCAAGCAATCAGTATCCTTATTTCATTGTAATAAAGCTCGCTCATCTATCAGCGCTGATGGTGAGCGTGAGACTAAAACCGGCCTTAGTGTCACGCGTACCGTCGGCGCTGATAGACGAGTGATCTTTATTACATTGAAACAAGGATACTGATTGTTTAGCAAAAATGGTAACGCTGATTGCACTCGTCAGTGCTGAACAATCAGTATCCCTATTTCATTGTAATAAAGATCACTCGCCTATCAGCGCCGACGGTACGCGTGACACTAAAACCAGCCTTAGGAATAGGGATGACATGACACCATCACGTCGTGGCAGACCTATTCCGTTTACCTATGAGCCCGAGGTCGCCCTTATTCAGTAAGACGGCTGTTATAATAATAATGTTCAACAAAAAAAACTGAGGCCTTTACATATTTTATTAGATTTATACAATGCCAGGATGCAATCTTTGTCTATACTTAATGGGACGCTGTAGTGCCTAGGACAACGTTGAGACGGAGTAGGTATGCCCAGCACCTACACCTACACCATCCACTCAGCATAACCGGCCATCATCATCATCAGCTTTTAATGTCTGATAAAAAACCGTTAAACAGTGACTCTACACTGCAGCGATGTTCAAGGCTTTGTAGCCGATCCTCAACCAAGGAGTCGTCAAAATCAAAATCAAAATCAAATATCATTCAGTAGGACCGTTATGACACTTTGAAAAGTCTTAAGAGCTAGGTGATTGTACTCCTGTTCTTTCGCGACCATCACCGTGAAGAATCAGGGCAACAAACACGGTATGGGTCCTAGCTTTCTTTTCGGTGATCCATCCGCTTAAAATCTAAGCGTCACCTATAAGCTTTCTGGCGCGCCTCTTAATCGACTCCAGTGCTTGGAGCTGGTACTTGGCAGAGCCATCCCAAAGGTGAGAGCAGTACTCAATACAGACTTCTTAATGAATAAAGGGGTAAATCGACTGAATCAGTTTTACCCACCTAGCTGAATAAAGGCTTTTCGAGTGACTCGACACGATAATAAATCGTTTGAAAGGTAAGAATAATGTCGAACTTTCTGATCGTTTTTTAAAGCTCACCTTTTCACACCTCTATTCTACTTGATTTACACAATGTTGGAAGAAAACATGAATCTATTATCTCGCTCTAACTGTCCGCAAGCGCCATGCGCGGCTGAGACGGAACGCGCCACTGATGCATTGTTGTTTATATCGCCTCATGCACTTATTTCTAACCGTGCTAACTTCTCGCTATATTACGTAAATAAAAAAAACTCAGGCCTTTAGGTACATCTTTTACAAGATGATTTATACAGTGTCAGGAGGCAATCTTTGCCTACACTTAACTGGACACTGTAGTGCCTGGGACATTGTTGAGATGGAGTAGGCTTGCCCAGCACCTAAACCATCCTCTCAGCTTAACCGGCCATATCCACAGGAAAGACATGGTCAATACGTGTGGGGCTGACTAAGCCGCGGGTTTCCTCACGATGTTTTCCTTCACCGTTTAGAGCTCGTATTAATGCGCATGTAAATTTTTAGAAACGAAAAATCCATTGATGCACGGCCAGGATTCGATCCCACGACCTTCGGATCGAAATTCGAGGTATTATACCCCTCGGCCAACACGGCTCATTACGTACATACGTACCTACATAAGTAGGTACTAGTGGTAAAAGGACGAGTGAAAAAGACAGATAAAAAACTGCCGCGGCAGACATCCAATCAGACTCAAGCATTAAAATGTCTAGCTTTGCTTAATCAAGTCCTACAAAAAGCACTAATTCACCCTTAAGCTCCAAAAAGCTGAAAATATTTTACAACACTCAAGAAAAAAATAAAAATTCCTTCATCATAATAACTTCTAACTTGGCCGACCCGAAAAAGATTGGATTCGAATGCGAACACTGAACCAAAACCACTGGAGCTTAGCTACAGTTTATGATCCTTTCCAAATATGAACCCTACCTGCCTGTTCTCACACCACGCCCCATTTAGCAGCGACGACCCGACATTATGCAGGTGGGAACAGTAAATCAAGTCTTGGCACTCTCTTTGTATGAACCAATCTATATGAAAAAACTAAGAGATTCAATTTCAATTTTTTCAATCTTAATTTATTTTTTTCAGTAACCTTATATTTAGTTTATACCTAGTTGTAAACATTCAAGATCATCACAATATCACACTAATATTATAAATGCGAAAGTTTGGATGTTTGCGATGTATGTTTGTTCCTCTATAACTCGACAACCACTGAACCGATTTGGCTGTTTAAAATGTACAAATAAAATGACCGGAAATACGACATAGGCTACTTTTTATCCGGGTACCAAGCAAGGGAAGCCGCGGGCGGAAGATAGTAACTCATACTTGCGAATATTTTGGCACAAGATTTTTACCTATTCTCAGCCTATTTCCACCCAATGTTGGGTATAGGCCTCCTCTTTAAGGGGCTGGCGACAGACGGAATGTCTATACATTTTTATCACTTTATGTTATTATTTAGATTGAGGCAGTATTTATCTAGGTTCCTGTTACACTTTTGTCCCAAAAAACTTACTACAGAACAAATGACTTTTTTCAGGTTCAATGTTTTTTGAAACTACTCTCTTTTTATTTTTTAAAGTCATAAGTTCATAAGGAACATCGTACAACAGCTGAATCTATGAATTCTCGCAATTAGGAACACCGTGCAGTAATAAAGTTGTAAGATAGAGAAAAAAGTCGAAAGACATTTTTGAAGACATGTCATCTGTTCTAGATCGTTTCAATTTCAATGAACAAAGTTTGCAGTTGCTATTCTACCTTCATTATACTATGCCAGCAGTGAGGTAGCAAGGTTCTCTATTAAATGAAATGGAATGTTCAATTTTACACATGCAGGTACATAGTAATCAATATTCCAGCAGGTCTTTCACGTCTTTGTCCAAACTGTTCTTTGGAGGGTTCGGGGAAGGTCACATGTGTGTGTTAAATGTAGCTTGACCCTTGACAAAGAGCCTTAATGATGCATAACTTTGGTTGGTTACGAGTGTTACGACCTTGGTTTTTGGTTGCTAAACTAAATATGACTTGCAAATTAAAAAGAAACAGTTCGTATGAGCAAGTCAACTCTGGTAACGGAGTCTTTAGGCCGCCTAAAGGCCTCATGGCTTAACACACGCACGTTAAATTGTCGGTTCCGGCTTTAAAGTCGTTTAAAGCCGGGACCGACAATTTAACGTGCACGGAGGCCCTCGACTCGTAATGCCACTTGCGGTCACCCATCCAAATTGTCATCGCTCATAATTTGATACAGAACACATTAAGTAATACTTTCTTTTCTGAAGGAGTATGAAGTGTAGGTACACCTATTTTTATATGCTACTAGCTGATGATGAGAGCCGTGTTGGTTAGTACCTCGACTTTCAATCCGAGGTCGTGGGTTCGAATCCAGGCTGGATTTCAATGGATGGATTTCAAATCAATGGATTTTCCGTTTCGAAAAATTTATATGCGCATTAACACGAGCTCTAAACGGTGAAGGAAAACATCGTGAGGAAACCCGCGGCTTAGTCAGCCCCACACGTATTGACCATGTATTTTCTGTGGATATGGCCGGTTAAGCTGAGAAGATGGTTTAGGTGCTGGGCAAGCCTACTCCATCTCTGAGCTAAGAGTCAATAATATTTCTATTCTATTCGAATACCTATATTTTTGAAATACTCGTATTTGGTTCGCTAAGGCTCGTATTCTATAACTATAACCCTACTCAAGTTTAACCATTTTTGGCACTTCTATAAAGAAAATGAGTAATGTGTTGTCGCTTGAACGAACACAGTTTCTGAATATCTATAAAAAATGTAGCACTGAATAATTTCTTCAATTAAATTTCAGCGCTTCTTCACCCACGTGAAGTTAGCTTAGAGCTGAGTCTGGCTGGACCTTTTGGCGACCGCGGCATAGTTACAGGCCTGCCCTATCTATCTACCTATGTACCTAGGTGGGTAGGCTCTTGGTAAAGTAGGTAGATACCTACTTATTAAAATCGTTTCCATTCCACACAATTTTTATGTTTTTTTTTTAGTACATTTATTTACAGAAACTAAACTACTACATATTTACATAAAAGTATAAAATACAAAAAGAACCAGTTGAGCCACCTAAGGATCGTTGGAAACGATCTATAGGTAGCTCAACTGATCCAAGCCACTGCCAGACGGAAGCTATTTTTACCCGGCTGACTGTCAAGTCACCCGGGTTATGTAGATCGCGCGTTTCTATGTGGGTATGTATGTAATATTCTTTATTACCACGTTGCTCCTAAACGGCTGGATGGATTTTGATGAATGAGGTATCGTTAGAATCGTCTCCATCTCGATTGTGCTCTAGGATACTTTTTATTTCGATAAATCAAATAGTGCGGCTAAAAGATGCAACAATGTGTGAATTTTCAAAATGAAAATCACGCTATTATATCAAAATCCATGTCAAAATCAAGAGGTTGGTAGACTGATATCAAATATAATTTTTTTTTAAATCTAACATGACATCTTCGAAGACTAAATCGAGTCTCAAAATTTTTTAAAATCTATTTTTCGCCCTAAATAGAATTGCTAACCAAAACACATACTAAAACTTTCTATTTAGTCACACGCAACGTTTAGAACAAACTGCATCGAAATTGGTTTAGCCATTTAGGAGATATCTCATATTTAAGAAATAACTTACGCATTTAATTTAGGTACTCACAGAGCCATCTGTGTGTCAACTGTGACAACAACGTTTAGGAAAATGCGCACGGCATCGAACCCTAGATACCTACATAATAATAAAATTGTAATTTAATTTTGTTTTGTGATTGATAAGATAATGCTGTTTCCAACTTTTCAGTTCAGCCGGGTTTTTTTATTTTTGAATAAATTGCTTGTTATGTAATTCTATGTATGTACTTAGGTACCTACTTATTGTATTGCTTTGTTTTTAGTATGCTCTGTCCTCTGTCTTCTGTGTGTTGTCAATAAACTATATTCTATTCTATTCTATTCTATTCTATTCTATCCTATTTCTAGGTAAACTAAAATGATCAAACTCTTAACTAATTCTATTACAGAAAAAAAAACCGACTTCAATGTTATAAGCTGAGCAATTTTCTGCACTCTCGCGGTGCATTTCTGTTCATAACTCCGAAGATCCTCGACAGATCCTCACCAAATTTTTGTGGCACCAATCGGAAGTATATTCTTTCAAACAAAAAAGAATTTTCCAAATCGGTTCAGGCGTCTTCGAGTAATCGGTGATACTTAAAAAAAAGCACAAAAAAAAAATTCCGACGAATTGAGAACCTCCTTTTTTTGAAATCGGTTAAAAATAGGAAGTAAACAGCAAATTAATAAAGATTAAAAAAATCTATAAACCTCGTTTTTTTATGCATTGACATCGAGTTGAGAGCTAACCTGAAGATTGTAGCCGGATAGCTAATCGGTAAGTAGGTAGTCGATGAGTTGCTACTGAACTAATTTTAACTAAGTTTATATTAGATCCCATCAAAAACATAATGTACAACAAGCAATTTATTCAAAAATAAAAAAACCCGGCTGAACTGAAAAGTTGGAAACAGCATTATCTTATCAATCACAAAACAAAATTAAATTACAATTTTATTATTATGTAGGTATCTAGGGTTCGATGCCGTGCGCATTTTCCTAAACGTTGTTGTCACAGTTGACACACAGATGGCTCTGTGAGTACCTAAATTAAATGCGTAAGTTATTTCTTAAATATGAGATATCTCCTAAATGGCTAAACCAATTTCGATGCAGTTTGTTCTAAACGTTGCGTGTGACTAAATAGAAAGTTTTAGTTTGCGTTATGGTTAGCAATTCTATTTAGGGCGAAAAATAGATTTTCAAAAATTTTGAGACTCGATTTAGTCTTCGAAGATGTCATGTTAGATTTTTTAAAAAATTATATTTGATATCAGTCCACCAACCTCTTGATTTTGACATGGATTTTGATATGATAGCGTGATTTTCATTTTGAAAATTCACACATTGTTGCATTTTTTAGCCGCACTATTTGATTTATCGAAATAAAAAGTATCCTAGAGCACAATCGAGATGGAGACGATTCTAACGATACCTCATTCATCAAAATCCATCCAGCCGTTTAGGAGAAACGTGGTAATAAAGAATATTACTTACATACGAACGAACATACATAGAAACGCGCGATCTACATAACCCGGGTGACTTGACAGTCAGCCGGGTAAAAATGCACAAGTCTCGCACCAGAGTTCTTCTGCCGTAAAAAGTTGTGAAATCGAATGAAAGTCGGTTTAGAGTGACTTGGCAAACGCACACGGCATATATCTAGCTATGTGATGCCCTCTCGGTCACTGAAAATTTTGGCTTTTATTCTTTTCCACAACAAAGTTAGAGTGGGTTCTAAAATGGCCCGAATGGCTTCGAGAAAAGGATGGTACGGCCGTGCTCGTCTTGGCGGGGGCACTTCCGTGCCCCCAGATCTTCCTCAAACATTGAAAAACAAGAGCTTAGACTATATTACTTTACCAAAAAATATAAACAGTTTATAAATTAACTATTAACCGTATGCCGATACAATTATTATGCTAGTCTTGACCTAATATCAAGTGGGTCAAAGTTCAACTTACCAAAGCAAAGTCCGTTCTTCAACAAAACACCAAGTACCTGAAACATGATACAAAATAATATTAGTACGGTTAATCTTGAGTGAACTTGTAACCTGTCACTTGAAATATTAATAACCTCTGTGGCGCAGTGGGTGAAGGCCCAAGACGCAGGAGGTTGCGGGTTCGATCCCCGCCACGGGACAAATGTTTGTATGTTCTGCAAATATTTGTCTCCTGTTATTTTGATTCTCTTTACGTTGTTGTTTCACTTGGGAGAACTAGAAATGTTCCAATAAATATAAATAGAGCAGACGTATAAATGTTTAATTGAAATGATAAGTACTAGTTTATTCATAAGTCGGTATAGCTGTCTGTCTTTCGAATAAAATAAAATAAACCTACTTTATTTACTTTATTTTAGAAAATAAATGAATTTATAAATTGAATTCAATTGTCTTGCCGAAACTACCTCTCGTCTAGTCTTCATATACCTAAGGGTGACACCTTTTGGGTTCTATTTAAGCCACCACAACAGCTTTTGGTATGCCAGAGCCTTAAATCGGCCCAAACAAAGCAAGTTCTTTGCAAGTCGTACACACGGACGGGTCGGATGTTTAAAAAAGTAAGTTCGTGAGAGCACGTGGCCAACTCTGGTGACGGAGTTTTTAGGCCGCCTAAAGGCCTCCGTCATACCTTAGGTTAAAGAAGAAGAATAATTATAATATTAATAAACATTGGTGGACATTTCACACAGCGCTATCTAGCCCTAAACTAAGCAAAGTTTGCAATAATGGGAACCAGATAACTAATTGAATACCTACTTATATATTTTGTAAATACTCGTACCTACATACTTAAAATACTTTATCACAACCAGACACAGAACAAACATATATATTTATCACACAAATGTTTGTCCTGGGTGGGAATCGAACCCACGACCTACAATGTAGAAGGCAGAGCTACCACCAACTGAGCTGAGAGGCCAGTCAAGCTAAGTGAAGAAGCTAAACCAGCATTTATTTTTTAATGTTTTTGACTATTTTGTAAATACTCGTACCTACATACTTAAAATACTTTATCACAACCAGACACAGAACAAACATATATATTTATCACACAAATGTTTGTCCTGGGTGGGAATCGAACCCACGACCTACAATGTAGAAGGCAGAGCTACCACCAACTGAGCTGAGAGGCCAGGCAAGCTAAGTGAAGAAGTTAAACCAGCATATTTTTTAAAATGGTTTTGACAGTAGACTATTTGAAAAGTTTTAGGAAATTATTTATTGGTATATTTTGTATTTTTTAATTGTTAAGTATTAAACAAAAAATGTTTTTACATTTGTCCTCCATACGTTCCTAAACTATTGATGACACTCTGGTAGGCGTGGACTCTAGCTTTCACAGTATGTCTTTATTAAACTTTCGCGATCATTATTCATATTGAAAATTTTATGGACACGAGATTTTTTCGCTTAATTTACCTTATTTATCCCGGCGTTTCGGCTATGTTACAATAGCCGTGGTCGCGGGCAGACTATGCCCATAAAATTTTCAATATTTTACAGTATGCATGTGAAAAGGCCTAATCAAACTTCCTAATCCATGTCAAGTTAATTTATACAGTTTACGACAATTATGACGCTCCAATTATTATGATTTAGTTGATTGTTACCTAAACCAATTGGGTAAATAGAATATGGATAATATTATCTTGATTCTTGATTGGATGGGGGTTAGAATGTTTACTTGTGATTTTGTGGGTATGTCAGCTTATGCATACTTTTTGTTCATGATAGGTAACCAGCGTTGCCAGATACACTGTAATTACAGCAGATCTACTGTATTTTCACACGATCTACTGTACACTGTAATACTAAAATTACAGTGTATGGAGAACACTGTAATTTTTTTACAGGCAAAAATCAATTTAATTTAATGTAAGCTGAACGCAGCCTTTGTGAAAAGAAAAGACAGTTATGGACTTGTCGAAACGTAACCGGCTACTAGAGCCCGCGCCACCTCTCTGCTTATGTCACACTGGAATATACAAAAAAGAAACGGCTATGGGCGTTTTTCCACTAGCCGGCACGGCACTGGCACCGGCGTCGGTGGTGGGGATGCAAAAATGTATGAAACCTTGCCGGTGCCGGCGCCGGAGAGTGGAAAAACGAGCAGTACATTTTCATAAATTTTGCAAAAATGTAAAAAATGTAGTGGAAAAACGCCCTATCGGGCTCAATGATAGTGACAGTGATTGCTAAGTGGTTGGTTAGTTACTAGAATGTGTAGTTTAGTTTAGAGGTATACAATAAAAGTTTCTTGAAATCTACTGTAAAATTCACTGTATTTTTTTTTACTTTTACTGTAATTTTGTCGCAAACACTGTAAATTTGAGCACAAAACACTGTAATATCAGTTTCCTCATCTGGTAACACTGTAGGTAACAAACTTAATAAATAAAATAGGTTTTTGATTAAACTGGAATTAATGCGCGTTTACGATACATTACTTTTTACAAAATTGGGCTTAGGTTAGGTTGGTTGCAAAAAAATTGGTTTGCAGATAATGTACGCGTGGCTTTTTCTTCCCGCGCTGTCAGATATGACGTGTTGCGTAGCTCCTGTGATTGGTAAACGGTAATATCACGTCATGACGCTGGTAGTCTATTGGTAGCTGTCACCGAGAATCTCTTTCGTTCAAAACCACGTACCAGAAAGAAGGGTTGACGATCTTGTTTTATCTCTTGTTATAATGCTAATTTCAAATACACGTCTATTTTTACCCGGCTGACTGTCAAGTCACCCGGGTTATGTAGATCGCGCGTTTCTATGTGGGTATGTATGTAATATTCTTTATTACCACGTTGCTCCTAAACGGCTGGATGGATTTTGATGAATGAGGTATCGTTAGAATCGTCTCCATCTCGATTGTGCTCTAGGATACTTTTTATTTCGATAAATCAAATAGTGCGGCTAAAAGATGCAACAATGTGTGAATTTTCAAAATGAAAATCACGCTATTATATCAAAATCCATGTCAAAATCAAGAGGTTGGTAGACTGATATCAAATATAATTTTTTTTTAAATCTAACATGACATCTTCGAAGACTAAATCGAGTCTCAAAATTTTTTAAAATCTATTTTTCGCCCTAAATAGAATTGCTAACCAAAACACATACTAAAACTTTCTATTTAGTCACACGCAACGTTTAGAACAAACTGCATCGAAATTGGTTTAGCCATTTAGGAGATATCTCATATTTAAGAAATAACTTACGCATTTAATTTAGGTACTCACAGAGCCATCTGTGTGTCAACTGTGACAACAACGTTTAGGAAAATGCGCACGGCATCGAACCCTAGATACCTACATAATAATAAAATTGTAATTTAATTTTGTTTTGTGATTGATAAGATAATGCTGTTTCCAACTTTTCAGTTCAGCCGGGTTTTTTTATTTTTGAATAAATTGCTTGTTATATTTGGCTCGCTCAGTTTTTTGACAAATCATTTAATTTATTTTGGCTAAGCATTAAATGATTTGGATTTACTTTTTTAACAGTGTACAACGCAATTAATAATTTGTGAATGTGTAGGTACAGTCAGCGTCACTAATTGGTATCACCCTAAAGTTTATATTGAAAGCTAATTAAAAATGAGAAAGTTTGGATGTATGTTTGTTCCTCTATCTATACAGGGTGGAAAAAATGAATGGGCCCTGGAGGGAAACTACTTTAAATCCTTAAGATACAGTATTTTACTTAAAGGAAACATTCCTTTATTTTTAAAAAGAAACATAACTGCATTCACAGATTTTCTAAAATTCACTTACTTCACCCAGGAATCAAACCAGCTAAAAATTCAAAAATTAAACATTCCCTATTTTATTCCACTAGTCGATACATTCAATACTAAAGATAAAACTTCTCAAAGAAACATGAGGTCTTACACTCGTCTGTCGTACAAAAAATCCATGAAATCTAATATTTAGTACATAGGGCTTTAATTGCAATTTAGCTCAACAGTAGAAGGGTGAGAGGTATCCAGTAGTGTGATTCAGACCTTCTCGGAATGTATTCCGAATTCGGAAAATAACCTTTCTTCGCAGAAAAACCGTCAACTTTATGAAGAAAATCATCGAATCGGATGCATTTTCGGAAGTCTGAATCTCACCTCAAATAGACAAATACCGTCTAGAAAAGTTTTGACGCGAATGGTGAAATAATAAAAATTAATGAAAAAAATTGTGAAAATTAATGTTAGATTTCATGATCTTTTTTATTTCTAAAACCAAATTGTGTGTTATAAAGATTTATCCGTGACATTAACCCTATCGATTAGTGGTATTAAATAGAGCGAGGTTTGTTTTTTATTGTTTAGCTGGTTCGATTCCGGGTGAGGCAAGCGAATTTTAGAAAATCTATGAATGCAGTTTTGTTTCTTTTCAAAAATAAAGGAATGTTTCCTTTAAGCAAAATACTGTATCTTAAGGATTTAAAGTAGTTTCCCTCCGGGGCCCATTCATTTTTTCCACCCTGTATAGTATAGATAGATAACACCCAGACACAGAACAAACATCTATGCTCATCACGCAAATGTTTGTCCTGGGTTTTGCAAGCAGTATTCTCGGCAGCCGTGTGTATTCAAGTAAAATATTAACGTGGAGCCGCATTGCGGTGCCTCAAGGCCGGCTTTGGGCAGCGCTTCCGGCGGCTGCCATCCTTGCGAACGTTTTCTTTAACATTTGTGTTCAAGAAAACGTTTCTATTGTATATTAATTACTAGTGGACCATGTAGGTAATAAAGAGCCGTATTGCCCGAGTGGGACAGTACCTCCACTTTCGATAAGGTTGTACAGTACCTACTTCCGGAAAAATAATGCGTTTCGGAAAACATCAGAAACAATCGCATAAAATTGCAAACTATTGACGAAAAGTCATTTGGAAATGAAAATTACTCATAATTTCAACTTTATCGCAAACAAATAAGAAAAGCAAATAAGTTGCTGCGCTGCTAACGACGTGCACTTCTCTCGCATTCTGCTTCGTGGAATCATACACTGCTGTCGAACATATTCGGAAAACACGAAATTAGCCGATGTAGGTACATTAAATAGCTAGAAGTACTGTAATTGTGCATCAACGGATTTTTTGTTCCGATTTCTTTCTTATACTACTAAGGTAGCAGACATCAGACAAGCATACGGTTAAATGCTCACCAACACGAACTCTAAACGGTGAATTAAAATATCGGAAACCAGTTAGTTTTCTAATAGCGTCGTGCAACCTGTCACATATGGAATGATAACGTCTGCAAAATGTAGCCAAATCCAAATGGGTATTTAATCATACCTCTGACTACTCTTAAACACCTTCAAAGGATCTTAAATATCTAAAGATGGAAAAGATTATCCTGCCATAGACCAAGAGATTATTATATCTTTTCACTTGAAAACTGTCCACCAATCCGTACCCATATTATAAATGTGAAAGTGTGTTTATTTGTCCTGCTTTCACGTCAAAACAGATAGACGGATTGACGTGATTTTTTGTTTGGAGATAGTTGGAAGGCTCTAGAGTAACATAGGCTACTTTTTATCCGGGTACCACGCGAGCGAAGCCGCGGGCAGCAGCTAGTATTTATATATCTGAGTAAACCTTCAATTAAATTTTAAAGAAATAAAGGATCGAATGCATCCAGAACGTTGGGCGAAGCTCGTCACTCAGTGGGTGCCCGAAGACAGTCGGAGACGACGCGGCAGACCCAGGAAAAGATGGCGAGTCGATTGATGCGTTCGAGCCAGACTGGCAAACGGTGACCTTGGAACGTGATGAGTGGAAATTGAAGGGGAAAACCTTTGCCCAGCAGTGGGACATGATAGGTTAGTTAAAAAAAATTGTTTGTGTGTTTCAATGTAGGATTTAAATATATCTCATTATATTAAGCTATGTTATTGCAAAGTGAACGAAGGTCGATGATGAACATCCATTTAGTGACTGCGCTGAACATAGTTTTACCTTAATTTGTCAAGAACAAACGGGAAAGCTACAGTTTATTAATAGTTAACATCAGGGAACGCAGGACATAATACAGGAGGAAAATGAGTTAATTTATTTTAACCGCTTGTTGGGATTGTGGGCCGTTGTGTGTGCACACTGTTAATACACAGCAGCAGCACAGAACAAATAATTGTACCGTACTACGTACAGAAGGATTACTTCGCGAAAAAAATTGGAAGGATACATAGGTAGAGGACGGCCAAAGAAAAGATGGATGGATTGTGTGAAATAACATGCGTGTGTGCGGAGTGACTGCTGAGATGACGAGTGATAGGAGGGAATGGAAGAGGAGAACATGTTGTGCCCACCCTACCTAGAGGGATAAGGTCAAGGAAATGATGAGTGTCTCTTGCTACGACGCAACAAAGTGCAATTCACAATTTTATTGTCACTATCTGCGGGCCTATAAAGGTCGCTATTGCAGAATCGCAACGCAATATAGGAATTTAACTATTGCCATCTCTTTTCATTGACTGAGATTGAAAAGAGACTGCATTATAGTTCATTTCATATTGTGATTCTGCTTTAGCGACCTTTTTAAGCCCTCTGGTCACTATCCCTTTGAGGGAGTGTCCACATTGCGTTTTTTGCAGCGCGTTTGTATCGATACAAACGCGATTCGAACGCGATGCGAACGCTCAGCCCCCCGCGCAGCCCCTCCCGGTTCGCTTTTGTATGGAAAAATACGCGTTGCGAACGCGCGTTTGTATCGATACAAACGCGCAGCTCAAAAACGCGCTGCAGAAAACGCAATGTGGACACTCCCTGAGATACCCACCCATGGCAGCAGCCTATACAGGGTGGAAAACTAAATATAAGATAAAAATATCCAAATGCAGCTTTTTTTTTTGTTTTGACTAGCTTCTTAGCTCAATTGTATAGCTTTGCCTTCTACGTAGGTCGTGGGTTCGATTCCAACCTAGGGCAAACATTTCTGGGATTAACATTGATGTTTGTTCTATGTCTGGTTGTTATAAAGCATTATAAGTAGGTATGTTTTAAAAAATATATAAGTATTCTATCAAGTATAAGCTTTGCTTGGTTTGGGACTAGATGGCGCTGTGTAAAATGTCCACCACCAATATTTAGGTAATAGGACAATAGGAAAACTCCATTAAGCCACTAAGATTACTTTAAACCCAGAGCGACGTGATTCTACTCTGTTTCTTCGCGACCAATACTTTATCAAGGGTGTTACGTGACTAAAGGATGCCAATGGGATCCCATTACCAATTCTGCGATGTCTGTCTGTTACAGGGTTGTAAGGAGACTGTTTTTTTTTATATGGGGAGTGGTCTATGAACCAATAGCGATACTGTAGTGGTATTTCTGTGGGGATACCTCAACTACATCCTTGTGCAAGGGGGCATCAAAATCCAACCCGGCAGTTTTGAGAAAAATAATACTTTAGAATTCACATTTCTTGCAAAAATGTTTTTATTTTAGAAACGTTTTGAACGGTTATTGTGGTTAGCGTCTGTAAAGTTCGGACTACAATGTAATAATATGGTGACAGCGACCTGATCTGATGATGGAGTCAGGAGCTGTTCAACAGAACTCCTCAATAAATAAGCCGATTGAGTTAAAACTCGGCTTGCCTGTTAGGTTTCAACTACAATGTAATAATATGGTGACAACGAGCTGATCTTGATCATGGAGTCAGGAGCTGTTCAACAGAACTCCTCAATAAATAAGCCGATTGAGTTGAAACTCGGCATGCCTGTCAAGTTTCAACTACAATGTAATAATATGGTGACAACGAGCTGATCTGATGATGGAGTCAGGAGCTGTTCAACAGAACTCCTCAATAAATAAGCCGATTGAATTGAAACTCGGCATGCCTGTCAAGTTTCAACTACAATGTAATAATATGGTAATAACGAGCTGATCTGATGATGGAGTCAGGAGCTGTTCAACAGAACTCCTCAATAAATAAGCCGATTGAGTTGAAACTCGGCATGCTGTCAAGTTTCAACTACAATGTAATAATATGGTGACAACGCGAAACTGCAACTAATAGGGACTGCAAACTCGAAAACTATAAAAATAATAATGCTAGTGTACTTAAATGAGTAGACAACTACAGAGAAACAGTCGTCTAACATAGACTTTTATAATAGCCTAACTTTTATGATGATCAGAAAACGAGAGCAAAATTGATAATGACAATAATTGATAGTGATCAGTCATTGTACATGCATGTAAAAAATGTAACAACTGCGAAAGAATTGTGGGAAAAACTACAGCAATTATTTGATGACAACGGAGGTCAGTCATTTAATTGAATGGCGGCGCTCAATGAAATGGCTAGGCATTTAATTGAATGGCTAATTCAACCAGTTGCCTGCGACATGTACATAAGAACAAGTGAATTTATAATTTATTGACATTGTCTTAGAAAACGCAACATTCTAGTTACAAACACTGATAAACAAAATCATGCCAATAAATGAGGTTACTAGCTTACTAGAAAAATAAGGATTATTATAAAGATATAATTCAGCACCCCCAATATTTCAAATAATCACAAACATCCATTTATGCAATACAATAATTCTACACAATAGTTAAATTAAATTAAATAAATAATAATAAAAATATTAATTTGTTAAATTCCATAGCAGACTTATACTACTCGAAAAGCCGTTGTCATCAAATAATTGCTGTAGTTTTTCCCACAATTCTTTCGCAGTTGTTACATTTTTTACATGCATGTACAATGACTGATCACTATCAATTATTGTCATTATCAATTTTGCTCTCGTTTTCTGATCATCATAAAAGTTAGGCTATTATAAAAGTCTATGTTAGACGACTGTTTCTCTGTAGTTGTCTACTCATTTAAGTACACTAGCATTATTATTTTTATAGTTTTCGAGTTTGCAGTCCCTATTAGTTGCAGTTTCACGTTGTCACCATATTATTACATTGTAGTTGAAACTTGACAGGCATGCCGAGTTTCAACTCAATCGGCTTATTTATTGAGGAGTTCTGTTGAACAGCTCCTGACTCCATGATCAGATCAGCTCGTTGTCACCATATTATTACATTGTAGTTGAAACTTAACAGGCAAGCCGAGTTTCAACTCAATCAGCTTATTTATTGAGGAGTTCTGTTGAACAGCTCCTGACTCCATGATCAGATCATGTCGTTGTCACCATATTATTACATTGTAGTTGAAACTTGACAGGCATGCCGAGTTTCAACTCAATCGGCTTATTTATTGAGGAGTTCTGTTGAACAGCTCCTGACTCCATCATCAGATCAGGTCGCTGTCACCATATTATTACATTGTAGTCCGAACTTTACAGACACTAACCACAATAACCGTTCAAAACGTTTCTAAAATAAAAACATATTTGCAAGAAATGTGAATTCTAAAGTATTATTGTTCTCAAAACTGCCGGGTTGGATTTTGATGCCCCCTTGCACAAGGATGTAGTTGAGGTATCCCCACAGAAATACCATAGCAGTATGGCTATTGGTTCATAGACCACTTAAAAACAGTCTCCTTTAAACACGTAATTTAGATAGACACACTCAAATTTTCATGGAGATTACTAACGATCTGTTTGAAAATTCTATCTGTGATTTTGCTTACAGTGGTTAGATATTTGACATTTACAGTAGGTAAGCAAACCCACAGATAGAATATTGAAACTGACCGTAAGGCCGCTATCACGATAATAATTAAAAATGAAGTTAAAAATAAAAAGGGGGCCCCATACAAGAAACGTGTTTGATACGAGTAGTGTTAAATATTTTATTATAGTACGGAACTTTTCACGCCTCAACTAACTTCACTTCAACTGCGCCTCGATGCCACCTCAACTTTGCAGTTATCGAGATTCCTAAAGAACTACAGAGACTGAGAGTTTTTATTATCATCTATTTTCTCATACCCTGTATACAATGCAGAAATAAACTATCTCCAAAATCGAATGCGACAGGCAATACAGAATCGAATTTAAGTTTTCGTCCGAGCGCTGAATTTTATTTGTTCAAAACCAATTTCGCAGTCGTCGCCTTATTCCAAAGGATATAGAGTTCAAATCACATTGAAATTATGTTTACGGGAGAAAGATTTAGCAACATCTTGTATGGCTTAAAAGGTCTACGTGACTGTAAACCGAATTGAGCAAAAATGTGTTTTTTGCTCATGATTTTAAGTATTATCGATTTGAATAAATTATATATTCCCAACGTCATCTTCAGAATGGAGAAGTTGGTAAACCAAATGACTTTTCGTCAATGGTTTTTCTAAAAGCATTCTTTTTCTAGTTTTACTGTATTTGGTAGTATTTGGAGTCTAATTTTAATTTCAGTGATCCATCTCAAATCTAAACAGCCTAGCTCTTATATTGTGACATCTTGTTTGTTTGAATAAAATCATCACGGTTAGGCTGCGTTTCCACCAGATGTGCGATGGAAATGTATCGTGCGAGGATGTCTAGCTGTGCTGTGAAAATGTGTGGGGGTTTCCACCAAAGCTGTGCGATGAAAATGTACCTACGAGGATGTGTAGCGGAGCTGTGAAATGTGTCGACGGGGGTGCGGTGTAGTGTAGTGCAACACATCCCTCGCAACACATCCCTCGCACACATCCGTCGTACACATCCCTCGCACACATCCCTCGCTTGTTTTGTATGCGCAAAAATCTAGCTCCGCTGAGCCGTTTCCACCAGAGCTGTGCTGACCGAGGCGAGGTATATGAAGCGATTCTATTAGTTCTTTACAAACACATCCCTCGCTACGCATCCTCGCAAATCTCTGGTGGAAACGCAGCCTTACTGTGAAAGAGAGTTATTGAAAAAACAAAAATCACTGCATATTTACGCTGAATCACATTTCGCTTACATTCGTAAAAAATTCAATTTTTCAATACATGCAATTTGTAAGCAAAACCAACGCGTCGGAAATATTGTGAGCAAAATGCATGAATAAAATATTGAATTTTAACGTTTTAAAGTATTTAGTGAAAAAGCGCAGTGAGGTGTTAGCGGTAGCTCTGCAGTACTTGTATTTGAATGTATTGGTTTTAAAATAAATATAAATAAATGGATATTGGTGGAGATTTCACACAGCACCATCATGCCCCGAACTAAGCAAAGCTTGTACTACGGGAACCAGATAACTGATAGAATACTTATATATTTGTAAATTCATACTTATAATACTTTATAACAACCAGACACAGAACAAACATCTACATTCATCACACAAATGTTTGTCCTGGGTGGGAATCGAACCTACACCCTACAGCGCTACTACTATCTGAGCTGAGAGGCCAGTCAATCCGTCAAATAACAAATCTAATCAGCCTACACTTCTGAGTATAGGCCTTCTCATTTTTACGCCACTTTTTTCGATCCTGTGCCAGTCAAATCCACTGCTTTGCTTGCCTCTGTCTTACTATATAGCATCAGCGTGTCAACTCTAGTACCGAACTTTTTATCAACCTCAAGCAAAACCTCAACTTAACCTTAGATTTTTGACTGTTTCCTATTCTACTAATGACAAACGACTCAGTTGTGGTGAGGTTTTAGCTAAGTTTTGAACTTTGGCAGAACAAATTTTTGAAAAGCTATTCTACTATTCACCAAAAAAGCTGACATTTATGAGATCGAACCAAAACGCAGCAGAATGATTGACGTTATCATCTAGCTAGAAGAATTGGGGGGCAGAACATCTAGCTGGTGATCTGCCTGATGTTCCTATTATTTCCGAATTCCCTTACTTCCTCCCTGAATGGAACGCCCACTGAACATGACAAGCAACAAGGGTCGCGGGTTCGATAAAAGCCCCAGCTGTGTTCTCCCACGCCCGAATAGTTGTAATGCTTCTAATTTGGGGTTGATTTGGGTAATAAGGCGTTATAAAAAAGTATAATTTAAATATGTGGTAGTACTAAGGCATTATAAATTAATTATTTTAAAAATATGTGATAGAACATGATTTAAAATTCATGACATTTTAAATCACTAGCAAATTAAAATATTCTACAGCTTTTCAAATAAAACAGAAATAAAATCAAGCTAGCGACTTTACGTGTGATTTAAAATAGCCCTGCAGGTCTTTTGTTTGAAAGCGGATGTCTATTGTTGTCTGTCGATGTCTGGCTCACTACGTGTCAGTTAAGGCGTGGACCCACCGCGGTCCACGGAAAGGCTGCGCACGTGCGTCAAGCTTCGCTTTGCAGAAGACTATGAAATCGTGTCCACTGTAACCCACGGACACGCTACGCATGAATTGACGTCATTGGTACACGTGTGGCTTGCTCGAATATGGCGACCACGCAGCACAACGCTGTCAACGCTATGCACGCGGTATACGAAAACGTCACTTCTGTTCCACAAGGCGTATGATTCAAAACTGCGCTACCAATTGTACATACTCGTGGGTTCATATTCGGGTACTGCATTGAAACGTAGACCCACGTTGTCAAACAAATTAATCCACGCAGCTAAAATGCGCTGCGTGCTCGTGCACAGTGCCGCGGTGGGACTAGGGCTTGCATTCGAATATTCGAATATTCGAATAATTCGAATATTAAATTCGTTCGAATATTCGAATATTGAAGTCGAATATTCGATATTCGATTAAAATTAATAACACCAAACTCAGAACTCTGATGTGCATAAAATGCCACTTTTATAGGATTCGGAATCACTAGAGAGTGCCGCGCGTGATTGCGTAGTGCTTTCGCGTATTTGCCGGCAACCCAGTGGAGGTGCTTTGTCAGGAAAATGCAAATCTACATAAAAAGTTTTTTTTAATCTACATGTTTGATTCCTGGCCAGGAGAATTGTTATTTTAAAATCTAATGAAGCAGTTTACCTTTTTATCAAAATTGGTTACCCAAGACTCTTTTGAGTGTTTTGTCGCTATTGCCACTTGCCATCACCTCGTCTAACCGAGTGTCCAGCCCAATTCCATTTAAGATTCGTAACCCTAACTCTGACGTCCTAGACTTTAGTCCGGCGCCGGATCTCGGTGTTACGAATTCGTTCTTGGAGTTTAATGCCGAGCATGGCCCGCTCCATGGCTCTCTGTGTAGCTTATACTTTGAACACAGTCTCCTTAGTAAGCGTCCACGTCAAGTCAAAGTTGGGAAGACACATTGGTTAAAGAGACGGGTTTTCAGGCACTGTGGAACTTTCTTCGACGGAAGCACATCTGCCAGTTTTCCGAACACGGCCCAGCCGAGTTGTATCCTTCTGGAGATCTCCTTACTCTGATGCTCTTTACCAAAAGATAGAATATGCCCAAGATAAAGATACTTGTCAACTACCTCCAGTCTCTCGTTTCACCGTTACCGTAAAATTCGAGGTTCCAGAAGCATTCGCCATAATCTTCGTCTTGGACATATTTATGTTAAGGCCAACGGCTAAAGAGGCATCAAAAAGTTGGATCATGAGATGGAGATCTTCCAGGTTGTGGGCAAACAATACGAGGTCATCGGCAAACTTGAGATGTGACAGGAATGTTTATTCCGCAAGATCCCATGCAAGCATCTTCATAACGTCTTCAAGAGCCGCCGTGAAGAGCTTGGGTGATATTGTGTCTTCCTGCCGCACTCCCCTCTTGATGTTAATAGGGTTGGTAGTGTCGTGAAGGCGAACTTGCATGGTTGGCGTGCCGTATAACTCCCGCAGCACTTCCACGTATCGTGCGTCAATCTGGCAGCAATAGAAAGCGTTAAACACAGCCCAGAGCTGACGGATGCTTTCTCGTAATCGGCGAAAGCTAAGCACAGGGGCCGGTTATATTCTGAACTCTTCTCCATCAGCTACTTCATGGTGTGGATGTGGTCGATCGTGGAATAACCACTACGGAAGCCGGCTTGCTCGACGGGCTGGTACTCATCTAACTGGCGAGTGAGCTGATTGCATACCACCTTGGCAAATAGCTTGTACACCTGAGATAAGAGACTTATGGGCCTGCAATTGCTCAGTTTCGAGCAGTCTCCCTTTTTGTGCAAAATGGTGACAATTGCATTTTTCCAAGCATCAGGTGATTTTTGTTTGGTTGATGACTACGCGAAAAAAGAAGGCACCAACCTTTCATACAAAATCAGCATAGTCATTTTATTGTAGACTAGCTTCCGGTCGGCTTTGCCCGCTAGGTACCTACCTACATAACTTAATAGCCTTTGTTCATCCTGAAAGTTCATTTTTGAAATCGGATGAGTAGTTTCGGAGATAACCTCCTACATACAAACAAATTTTACGTCTTTATAATATTAAGTACAGATATTGTTGACTGATTTTACTGAGAATTTGTGGTTGATTGTGCGTGTAATAATCGCCAATGTCTCGTTACGGCGACACAATCTTTTGTTTATGCAAATAACACTTGAAAGAATAAAAAAAGACGTGATTTTAGTAAAAACAAAGATTTTTGTCTATTATTCGAATAATATTCGAATAATTCGAATATTACCCGAAAAAAAATCGAATATTCGAATATTAAAATTTTCGAATATTTGCAAGCCCTAGGTGGGACGCGCCTTTACGCTCAGTTTGTAGATATAAACAGTCCTTGAGACAAACCCGGAGCAATGTGCTAGTATTTTATATTTACAAAACAATAACTCGTTTTTGTTTACGCAATCTCGTTAAAAAGCCTTTGGATAAGAGTTTGGGCCAAGGCCTCACGCGATATCCGCCCTACGTACTACCTAATTACAATAATTTTGTAAAAATGTCGCGTGTACCTGCGATAATATAACTTTAGGGCTTTCCAACAGGGCATATTGATTACCTGCTTATAATAGAACACAGCTGTTCTACACTGTCTAGGGTACAAGATCTGCCTAGTCTATTCATATTATCTTTCGATTAATATCTTGCCCCAGGGCAAGATTAGCCTTTGTGAACAGAACCTAAACTATCTACATTCTAAATTTAATCAACATCGGTTTAGTAGCTATGGGGATACGTGGTAACAAACATTCACACACACACGGACGCCTTTATTAGGATAGTTTTATATTATAATAATTTAGTAGGATTAAATAGGTATTATATTTTATTAAATAGACTAGGCAGATATTGTAACCTAGACAGTGTAGAACAGCTGTGTTCTATTTTAAGTAGGTAATCAATATCACCTGCTGGAAAGCTGCTTTTAGAAAATCAACCATGTTGACTTTTCAACTGCGGGTAGCACCGCGGGCCGCAGCTAGTGGAAATTAGAATTATCCGCTCTATAATTTTGTAAGTTTTTCACTTTTAACCCCCGTCCCTTCCATACAAGGAATACCAAAGCGATGCGGTGAGGTCCGGGTGCGGAGGCGACTGGTCAGCCATAACCTTAACCTGATCTAAAGGCACAAACACACGCTGACCCAGTCTCGCCGAGTGAAAGCCAGTACCAACGTATGGGCAGCACCATTCGCCTCGCCTTGCCATCGCTCGCCTAGCTGTAGTGAATACGAGCGCCAACTTACATTGGTTTGCATAGACGCCAAGCGTGTGGACGGAAGCACTCGCCTTTCATCGACTCTCGTCTTAGCTCGTGCTGGCTTAGGCTGGTCCAGCGTGTGTTTGCACCATTCAAGGCATGGTCAATACGGGTGGAGCTAACTAAGCCGCGGGTGTAATCATGTTTTCCATCACCAAAGCTCGAGAAATGCTTTGGTGATAGAAAATGTCGTGGATTTAAATTACGGTGGATTTAAAGGGTATTTCGTGTTGAAAAAACTTATTTAACCTCCGTGCTTTCGGCTCGTTTCGGCTAAAGTCGATAAATGACAAAAGCTTGGCCTTTGAACCTCCACTAAAGTTAAATAGGTAGACATTTTTCAAAATCCTAACTATATTTTTAAATTATTATTAACGGGACTCGGGTCTGTAATCGCGTAAAATGTGTTCAAGTCGCGAAAGTTTAAAATATGTACCTTAACTATAGATAAATAGAAGTTTGTTTGTTATCTATTATCTATCATCGTAATATTTTGCTGACGTTATCAAGTGTACAAAAAAAAGACTTAGGGAACCCAGAAAATAGTAGGTAGGTACCTACTGTTCTACATTACATAACTTTTTGATAAATAAAAACTAAAGTTGCTCGAAACATTGTATCTCTGGGCCAACCCAGCAACTATTTAGGACATGTATATTTTATTGAGTGTCAGGTGGTATTACTACTAAACTGTAGTGTCTGGGGCAAAGTACTTATTAGGCTTACCCTACAACTGTTGGTACAGTTTAGAACATGAAAGAGTGCTCCATAGGACTAACGGTGCGATTTACATAGCCTATTTTGAAGCGCTCGTGGCGTAGCTTGCTTAGACGTTCTTGATTGGTTGAAGTTAAGCAACGTTATGTGCAGTCACAATTTGGATGGGTGACCGCAAGCTACAAACTGAGCGCTTACGTGCTTCGGAGGGCACGTTAAATTGTCGGTCCCGGCTTTTAAGTCGCTAAGCCAAGATGGAGGCCTTTAGGCGGTCTAAAAACTCCGTCACCAGAGTTGGCCACATACTCATACGAACTTACTTACTTTATAGCTTATTTGTTTTATTATTACACCCCGACATGCCAGCCAAAATGGGATTGTTTTTAACCGCACCCACGTGTCGTTTTGTCAATAGAAATATTTCGCTTTACTACTTCTTGGCGTTTGGTGCAATAGCTAGTTTGAAGTAGATAATTTTCTCATATTTTCTTAAAATATGGAAGTTCCGTCTAGAATGCTAAAGTGACATGTTAAATTTGTACACAAACTACACAAAGCTGCCTCCAACTACCATCGACACGCAACTCTCTTCCTTTCTCTTCCTCTCACTTCAAAGGATCTCGAATTTCCTAGGAACAAAACGAAACATGATCGCGCCGGTTTTCCTAAAGCGTGGTAGACATTCTCCCAGTAAGGGTAAAAAAGTCGTTATAGCAGGGTCATGATTCATAACGAGATTCTCGTATAAGAAATCCCAAAATTGACAATTCCTATAGAAATTCGTATCGGCAATTCAAATTTTTGACAGTTTTGACAGGTCTCCAAAAACCTGCGTAGTTAAAAAGGCCGTTATATCAAAATCTCAATCACCGGTATTTCAAATTCCCGAAAGATCTACAAAAACATCCACCGTTTTTGAGCATACAGTCATTTTTTTTTTGGTATTTTCTTATACCTGAAAACAAGTAAAATTGAAATCGAACTCTTGTGCAAAAAGTGCAAGCGTATTTTAAAAAAGTCGTTTTTTTGGGGCGCGTTGGGAGCGAACCTGCAAGCCTTCATTTCACGGCCCTCCCTAGAGACTGATCTTTGTTTTTTGTGAGCAAGATTAGTTCGCTCAGGAATTGACTTGTTTGCAACGTTTGGGAAAATACATTCGGGTTTTGGCTGAACTTTGCAGTTATTTCAAAATGGGCGGCGATGGGAGGGAAGTCGCATATAAAATGAATTTCTAGACCCTAGAGAGATGCGGCTTGATAGATTGTGTATAACAGTGTTCTACTTCCTCTCTACCTATTATAAATGCGAAAGTTTGTGAGGATGTAAGGATGTCTGGATGTGTAGAGGTATATGGATGTTTGTTACTCTTTCACGCAAAAACTACTGAACCACAATTCTGTGTACCTACCTAGTGAACGGATTTTAATGAATTGGAATATACAGTTTATAGGTAACCTAGAATAACACAAAGGCTACTTTTTATTCGGGTAGGTACCACGAGAGCGAAGCCGCGGGCGTCCGCCCGCGGCATCCTTTTATGTAACCTTGACAACGAGTAGGTGTGCAAAATTTGAACATGATCATGACGGAATGTTTGTTTGTTTCTAGCACGCAAAATAAACAAACATTCCCATATATAAAATTAGTTCGAATTTTCGCTTAAAAAGTTATTCAACTACTTAACCCAGCTGGTCTACAATAGGTCCAAATCCTCTGATCCACTTGTCCTATTCATCATATTGTCCTCTCAGGTCGACAGATTCCCTTCAATTGGGGTCGCTTTCGGCTGTTAAAGGATTTTCAGATGTTTTTAAAAGGTTAGTAAGGTGCAAAATTGACGAGGGTTTGTGGGTATTTGCATTATATTATGCTATAGCAACCTCTAATGTAAGTAATTTATTTTAGGTGCCTATTTTTTTAACCTTTTTGGACTAAGGTTATACTGGGGCCTTTTCTATACAACTAATATAATGTCTATCGATGAATTTATTAAGTATAGAAGTTGTATAAAATCGCCTCAAAGAAATATAAAAACCTAAATTATGTGCTTAAACATAAATTGTCAATTTTTAGATACCTACCTAAATAAAAAAAATATATAAATTTCCAAATTATATATGACGTGTAAAATTGATCAATATTGTCCTTAGAGAATAAAAGCGTTTTGATTTTGATATTGCCTCTAGCATCAAAGAGATACAGCGGCATGAGTTCAGTTTAAAGCTACTAGGAACTATTATCATACGTAGAACATTGTTTACAAAAACAAACTAGCATACACACCATTGAGCAAAACAAGTAAAAACCAGCCTCAACAAAAACGCAGTAATTACTGAAGAAAAAACCGAGAAAACAGAACAAAAGCCTTCCAAGCGTGTTGATAGCTCATTAGAGTACGTATCTAGACCACGCTTCGGGCGGCGAGTAATGACCAGGACATGGTTTCTTAAAAATTTTAGAACGCAATTAAAAACATGCTTGTTTATGTGTTTGTAATAACGATGGTTTGCGAGTTTGTGAAAGTCATAAAACGAAACCTAACCAAAATAGTATCACGGAAGTACAATTGGGCTTCTGGCTCCGTCCAGAAATGGACGCGCGATCAAATATGTACAACAATATGGCGGCGATTGTGTTTTGAACGCCTGCGCAACGCGCGGTCTGTCAGCGTCAAATCTGTCAACGTGCGTTTGAGCCGAAGCTCGAGTTTGAATGTGTACGGATGTAATAAAAAATAAATAAATATTGCTGGACATTTCACACAGCACCATCTAGCTAGCCCCAAACTAAGAAAAGCTTGAGGTACTATGGGAATCAGATAACTGATAGAATACTTATACTCTTTAGGTACTCTTTTTTTGTAAAAATATACTTATATTACTTTATAACACCCAGACACAGAACAAACATCTATGTTCATCACACAAATGTTTGTCCTGGATGGGAATCGAACCCACGACCTACAGCGCAGTGGACCTTTAAGATATGAATTGTTAAAAAAATTACAGGTAGGTACTTATTCATTTCTTTATATAGTCGTATGGATTCTGCGCAAGGTTTGATTGATACAAAACCCTTTATCAATATTCTAAGTATAAGCATTTCATATAAAAGACGACCTAGACGTTATTGACATAAAAATGAATCGTTCTAGCCTTTACAAGGTTCCTAGACTCACGAAAGCTTGTAAATTATTTTTACTACGCTTTTTAGAGGTTACTTTTATCGTTACAAAGATGTGATAAGCCGATTACATGAATAGACGGTAACATTGTCCCAGTGTAGGGATAGCTTATCTTCTGATGCTGTATTTTATTTCTTTATTTATTTATTCTTCTTGCACAAATGAAACAGTTATAAAGTACTTAGATCTAGACAGGTAATGGCAAAGGCGAGCTTAACCCTAAAAAGAGTTCTCTTCCAGCAAACCTTAATGGGAGAGAGAGATGGAGTCTTATTAGTGGGTGCGTGTGCATAAATATAGAAAAAAAGATTTATCCTTATCTAACCTAACATACAAACTAAACTAATACATATTTTATGTTACACATACATACACTTTATACTTACATACATACATACATAATAAATACATACCTAAAAATATATACCTACAACATAATCATAAAGATAGGTAATGCTCTTTGACTTTACGTTTAAAGATGAAGAGGGAGGGGCTAGCACGAATATCATGTGGGAGAGAGTTCCATAAACCAACTGCGGCGACAGTGAAGGAGCTACCATAGCGGCTGGAAGAGTGATCAGGACCTTTAAGGAGAAGGGACACCGATGTTCTACAAGGAACATCCCGAGGATAAAGAAACTGAAAGCGTTCACGGAGGTAAGAAGGAGAGAGAGGATTATTCAGAATGTTAAAAAGAAGTGAAAGAACGTGCAGATCACGCCGGCGACGGATAGGGAGCCATTTTAACTGAGCTCTAAACATTGAGACGTGGTCGTATTTTCGCAGACCGAAAATAAACCTGATGCATAAATTTTGAAGACGCTCTAATTTGTTGAGGATTTCCTCTGTGGCATCAAGGAAACAGGAATCTGCATAATCAAGTAGGGGAAGTAGGAGTGATTGATAGGAGTGATATCTTGATAGACTTTACAAGGTTCCTAGACTCACGACAGCATGTACATTATTTTTACAAGGTAGGTACGCTTTTTAGAGGTTACTTTAAATGTTACGAAGATGTGTTAAGCCGATTAAATGAATGGACGGTAACATTGTTCCAATGTAGGGATAGCTTATCTTCTGACGCTTTATCTTACTATCTACATTATAAGAGCGAAAGTTTATATGGATGATTGTTACTCAATCACGCTAGAACTGATCTGAATGAAATTGGAATATACATCCTACATACGACAGCTGCACGCTCCTAAGCACAACCAAAATGCAGTTTTTTGAATATTTCAATTATCCAACCAATCGAAAATTAAGTTGGTAATAATGTCACTTGATGTCAAATAACCTATCCAATGGTGTAATCTAAAATCATAATTAGAAGAAGGTGAAGATTTATCTTATTTTTGGTGGTTTTTTTCGTTGATTTACGATCAAGCAAATGCGACGTTAAATAAAAATATTAATTGCTGAATTCTTAGAAAAAATGTTAAAGATATTATTTTGGCTTTTCAGTTACTTTCCACTCACTTACGAACTTACTTACTTACTTTATTTATCGAGGGCATATTATATACATAGGGAAATATAGGGTCTCACTTAAGAAAGATGTTTAAAGTTGAACACTGGTTAAACATCGTCCTGTCTTTATTTGTGGTTAGTGACGAATAGAGACAGGACGTTGTTTTACCAGTGTATAACTTTAAACATCTCTCATAAGTGAGGGGGATAAGCAGTAGCACATGGTACAGTCTTTAAATACTCAACAGCGAGTCCCAAAAACCGGTGTTTACCATAAATAGGGGGGAAATATAAGCATAGATTACGTTTGATCCCGTGAAGTATGCTCGGTGCTTCCACTAAGCCTCCACGATTCACAACTCAGGTTTAATGCGTTGTGACGAAGAGTGATAATGAATTCTAATGATATATTTAGAGTAGTGACCACAGAATTATATCGAGAAGCAAAGAGTGTATGTACCTCGCGTGTCGATAAGAAGGGCTGAGGACTTCTTTGCTCGCCGAAATTCCAATTCATTCCGAATTCATTACATTGCGGCCGTTGAAAACCAGCAATGTAAAAATAAGCATTCCGAACTGTCAACTGCGTTCGGCAAAGTACCTACGCAAAATCAACGAACTTTTTGCTTCTATCACGATATATAGTCGTATTGCTCATTATACGGACTAAAAGTGAAGGAAAAAATGTCATTTTTCCTTCAATTTTGACATAAAACGTATCAAAACTAATCAAAATTGAAGGAAAAATGACATATTTTCCTTCAATTTTAGTCCGTATAATGAGCAATACGACTATAGTTCTGTGGTAGTGACATTGGTCACTATATTCGGTATAATTTTTGCTATTCGGATACCGAATATTGAAAGTCGTTTATGTCGAATATCTAAAAGGTGTAAGAGCACAAACTCACAGATAATCATTTTAATTGTGCTTGTTATATCCACAGAAAACAAAACTCTATCAAGCCAAAGAAGTGTGGTGATAGCAGTTAAATGAAACGGATTCGAATGTAATATTTTCTAATAAGATAATTATCTTGTGTTGATGACATGTTGTTCAATCTTTGTTATTTTCTGTAAATTTAAGTAGGTAATCTTTTCTATATTCAATTAAAATATTTTGTATCTAAATTATGGGTTGTATTTTTCTAAAATTAATTAATACTACTACTATTTTATTATGTCTAAAGCTTTCAACTTCAGACGCTGACTGTTCTGACAGAGTGAAACCGCGTTTTCACTAGGCGACATGTCGCAGAACTTATCGCTCGACATTCACGTAGATGTCTCTGCAAAATATTGTGGGACAACGTCCTGCGACATAATGACTTGTTCACATTGGCCAGATGCGCTAGCGAGCGAAGCGAGCCGTTTTTTTTTTTTTTTTTGATTTTTTGAAAAATGCAACATACCTAATTGCAAAATACTGAAGCTAATAATATGCGAGCAAAGCGAGCTCCCTACTCTTGCAATATAAGCATGAACCTAAATTGCGAGCGAAGCGAGCCGAATTTTTTAAATAAATGTAACACTTGAGTTTGCTTACGGTGCTCAAAGAAAAGGTTGGCTGCTTGTCAGTTTCTATTCTGCGATCACACAATTATAAAACTCAGTTTATTCGTAAAGCACGCATAAAGCTAAAATGCGAGCGAAGCGAGCCAAATTCTTAAGGACCAATGCAACATAATGACATGACACTTGACTTTGCTTACGGTGCTCAAAGAAAATGCTGGCTGCTTGTCGGATTCCATTCTATGGTCAAGACATAACTCGTTTTGCTCGCAAAATAGTTATCTACTCATGAAGCTCAACGCGAGATCCACGAGCAAAGAGAGACGAATTTTCTTAAGACAAATGCGTGATGATACTTTCAAACATTTTTACCCATTTTCATCCCCTCAGGGGTAATCCCAATTTGAACACCCTCTAGCACTCCCTTTGAAAGGAAGATTTTACAAAAATTTTGTAAGTACGGATTTTTTTTCACCGTAGTCCACGGTGACACCCCCCTGGTGGTTGGTGCCCGGGGCGGACCGCCCCGTCCGCCCCCCCTCCCCCTTACGCCGCCACACTGAAGGTAGTACTGTGTACTGCCATTTTCAGAACACAAAGCGACACACGTTCTCACTACTCAAAGCCTGTCCCGCGACTGTCGAGGGACACAAAAGTCGCGCGTATCGCGACAAGTTGCGCGACCCATGTTCCAAGCGACGACGTCGGGCGACATCGCGCGGGACACGTGAATTTCGTGTCGAGCGACAGAGTCGCAGAACAAATGTCCCCTAGTGAAAACGCGGCTTAAGAGTTACTACAAAATATAAAGTGCCTTTCGAAATAAAATGGCCGACGTGCATTCTCAAGATGTAGTGGATACGTGCACGCTACGCGTAGCTTCGTGGAGCTTTTATGAGGATTTTCAATTTATAAAATGTAACTAGAAGATTTCAGTTAGAGAAATAATGCAGTTTCATATTTTACTTCATAACTGTACGGCTTTTAGATGAAGCTTGTTTTCAGGGGTTTTGGGAAAAATATTACCTCCTGTAGTCTTTTTTAAACTTTCGCGATCATTATTCATATTGAAAAATATGGACACGGGATTTTATCGCGTAATTTACCTTATTTATCCCGACGTTTCAAATTGCGCGATAAAATCCCGTGTCCATGATTTTTTTTTATCGGGACTCTGTAGGTAGTGCCTGGGACATTGTTGAGATAGAGTAGGCTCGCCCAGCACCTACACCATCCTCTCAGCTTATCCGGCCATATCCACAAGAAAGACATGGTCAATACGTGTGGGGCTGACTAAGCCGCAGGTTTCCTCACGATGTTTTCTTAAATAACTCTACCAAATTCCGACCTCTATTTACAATCCTTTGATGACTCAACTGGTTATAATTTATATTGAAAAGTTAAGTTAATATTGTGGAAAAGATGGCGAGACGATCTGGATGCGTTCGAGCCAGACTGGCAAACGGTGGCCTTGGATCGTAATGAGTGGAAGTTGAAGGACCTTTGTCCAGCAGTGGGACATGATAGGTTAATAAAAATAAAAATAAATATAAAATGTAGTATTTAATTTATATGCGCATTTACACGAGCTCTAAACGGTGAAGGAAAACATCGTGAGGAAACTAGTTTGCTTTCTAATAGCGTCGATGGGCTTGCAACCTGTCAAGTATGGAATGCTAACTTCTGCAAAATGTGTGCATATACCAAATATGTATTTGGACATACATCTGACTACCCCCTTAGACATCTTCAAAGGATCTTTAAATGCCTTAAAAGATCTGAGAGAATGTCTACCGCGCCTTGGGATACAGTCGTGATCATATTTCATTTTCATTTTTTGTAGTATATGTACTTATAGTCGGATTGCTCATTATACGGACTAAAATTGAAGGAAAAAATGTCATTTTTCCTTCAATTTTGATATGTTTTTAGTCCGTATAATGAGCAATACGACTATAGTAAATTCGTTTCTGTCAAATGTAGTCCGATACAGACAGATAAATAAATTCACTATCGCATTTGAACGCATGTCAAAACTAGCAGTTTGGAACTACTCCAAAAGCACAATTCACATTTACATAGATAAGTTGAACGCACTTGGATGAGTGAAAGGTGAGTTTCATGGTTAGCGACTTGAGACGACAAATCCTTAGGCTGGTTTTAGTGTCACGCGTACCGTCGGCGCTGATAGACGAGTGATCTTTATTACATTGAAACAAGGATACTGATTGTTTAGCAAAAATGGCAACGCTGATTGCTCTCGTCAGTGCTGAACAATCAGTATCCCTATTTCATTGTAATAAAGATCACTCGCCTATCAGCGCCGACAGTACGCGTGACACTAAAACCAGCCTTAGTGTGTAATTGTATGCATCCGCGCGGACGAGCGGCCCGGCCGCTCTGCCTCGAGTTCAATTGGAATTGTACGTAATGCCACCACATGCTGGGCGAGCCTGGGCGAGCCTAAGCCAGCGCAATAGAAAGGCGAATTGATGCAAGGCGAGAGCGAGAGAGGCAAGGCGTTCACTCGGCGAGCCTGCACCAGCGTGTAGTAGCGGCTTAACACATTTTATGAGCAGCGGCGCGGACGCTGTGTATAGCGGATCAGCCGCGCGGCGCGGTCGCTTTTGCGAGTTTCCATGTGTTTGCTTGTATCGATTTATTTGTCGCGGCCGCTCTGTTGTAAAGTACCTAACCATATTTTAACAACGTTAAATGCAACCGGTGAAGTTATACCTAACTATAATATAAACAATTTATACTAAAAGGTAGTCGCGTAAAAAGTCGCACCAAAGTCGCTGCCATCAAAACCTCACCTACAATTTCTTTCCCTCGACAACTTTAAAAACATAATAACATGTCTCGAACTGGCGACCGGCCAAAGGCGTAAAAAATACGTTTGAATTCCAAATGTGGGACATTATACGAAGTGCTCAGAGGGTAGTTAGAGCATGCTGCATTTATTCATGAAGTTATAACGGCTTCATCTGCTTTTAACGCTATTGTACTCATAACTGAAGAAACGCTCGTGGCGTGCTTGCTGAGACGTTCTTGATTGATCGTTGAAGTTAAACAATGCACGGTCACAATTTTGATGGGTGACTGCAAGTGGCATACGAGCTGAGCGCTTCCGTGCTTCGGAGCGGCTTTGAAGTCGTTAAGCTTTGACGGAAGCCTAAGGACGGCCTAAAAACTCCGTCACCAGAGTTGGTCATACGAACTCATACGAACTTGACACATAAGTAATACGTTTTGACCACCCTCACCAACCCATATCCCGGATTCGAAGGGAAAGACGGATAGGCTGTTACACCATAACAATTCTTTTCACTTATCATTTTCGCAATAATATTTTACGATTGAGCGAGTGGGGGCATCAGCAGGCGAAGCACGTGGCGCCATCTATATTACGTGAGGGTAATTTGGAAGGCTTCGAAAAATCGCCAGCGGATGGCTTGAATGTTTAGTTGATGGAATACTTTGATGTCGATTTGCAAAATGCTTATGGATGGCAAAACAAGTATCTACCTAATTTAAAATAAGTTTTTGTGAAAATATTTTAAGAATAACAAGCTTTTAGTATGTAGGTAGGTAATTAGTATTCAAATGAGCCTTGTGTCCGGGGTGTGGTTATATTATTAACATCAAAAATAGCACGCTTAATTACATCACAAATATATCGCATACAAATATATCATACTCAAAACCAAAAGCAATAGCTAGTCGCAAATAAATCACTTCATTCAATAATGACACTCGAAGCTGTCGGACCTATTACTCAAGCAGATTACTGAAACTCAATTCGCCAGAAAATAGGTTACTCACAAAACTTAAACGAATTATTAGTTACGAAACTAAATCAAATTCGCAATTACAGTTTCTTGATGAAAGTCACTTTTGGGAGGATTTTTATATTAAATATTTAGTGCTACTAAAGGCGGCGGTTCGCAATGGAGACTGAGACCCGAGACCAGCCCCCTGATTGTCTATCTTTAGCGACCAAAATCGGTCTCCAACTGTCAAATAAGACAGTTCAGTGACCATGCAAGTAGCTCTGACACTCATTTCAACGAGACCGAACGCGACAAAAGATTCCTACAGGATCGTTTTGTCAGTTTGAGACCAGTTTGAGGTTTGAGACAAGTTAGACAGTCAGCCTGCTGAGACAGGCTTTGTAGGGGCGCGTGACAGGGACAGGAGACAGAGAACTGAATAACTCACAACGGACTAGTTTCAATTTTCTTTCTATCTGTAGTGTTGCTTACTATTACCACAGAATAGGTACCGCCAATGTACTTGTAGCTTTGCACCTAAAGTGCGGAGTGCACCTTCTGTACCATTACTTACCTTCTGTGCTATTACTAAGTACCTACTATTTCTATACTTACTAAACATTACCTAGGTAGGTACCGAAAAATTTAAAAATAAACAAAACCACAGACAGAATGTTGAAACTGGCCGCAAGTCCGCGGTAGAGCCAGTAACTCGTGCAAAAGCTCTCCCTATTGTGATCCCACGGCACCTGAATATAAATGTGACAGGAGTTATGGATATGTCATCACGGGGACGCCATTATTGTTATTTTATCGTCGTGCACGTGACGGGTAGCGGAAGTGATGATTTGGTGTTCCGAAAAACTTTCACCGCCATATACAAGGTACATAAGCAATTTAGACTTTATAAATAAATGCATAAACTTTGGAAAATGGCAAATTTTTACAACTTTTAGGGCGCCTTCAAATTTGCCGCTTAGTGCCGCGTGGAGGCAGCGCGTCTGCAGCGCTGCGGCCGCGCTGCCTTCGTTAGGTTTGAGAATTGTGTTGTACATTTAGTTTCACGATGGAGTCTGACGAAGAAACAACAAAATCAACGTGCGCACCGTCACTAGTCTGAGCGGCAGCCGCAGCGCGGGTGTAGCGCTGCAATCGCGCTTTTTGGTGAACGCACACTTAGCTGCACCGCAGTCCCCGCAGTCACCGCAGTCATCGCTTTTGTTAATGGCCTCGCACACCTACCTATCCGCTCCGCGATCGCCGCAGTCACCGCAGTCTCTGCAGTCCCCCGCATTTGCTTTTTTGCTTTCTTTATATGAAGTTCTATGTAACCTCGCACACCTATCCGCGCCGCAGTCGCCGCAGTCTCCGCACTGGATTTCTTTGGCCGCGATACGCGGCGCGGGTGTCGTCATTCGCATCGCGGCCGAAGAAATCCAGTGCGACGACTGCGGAGACTGCGGCGACTGCGGCGCGGATAGGTGTGCGAGGTTACATAGAACTTCATAGAAAGAAATCGAATGAGGGGACTGCGGAGACTGCGGTGCGGCCCATATCTGCGTTCACCCTTTTTATCTAAAGGCATTTACAAAGCAGCGCGGCCGCAGCGCTGCAGACACGCTGCCTCCGCGCGGCCCTTTGCGTCAAATTTGAAGGCACCCTTCTGCTGCGAATACACGCTGGGCCAGCCTAGGCCAGCTTCGCATTGCCTCTCTATCGCTCTCGCCTTGAATCGATTCGCCTTCTCGCTCGCGCTCGCATAAGCTGGCCTAGGCTGGCCTAACATGAGTTAGCGCCTTTACTCGTATAATGAAATAATTGCTCACCTTTTGTTTAATCGTCAGGTTAAGAACATTTATCGCACTAAACACGGGTAATCAGCGTCTTTATAAACGCCTTTTTGAGAAAAAGGCCCCTTCTAAAAAGGGTAAGGTACTAAAACGTAGTAATTGACCACAAATTGCGGTATAAAACCTAAAAACTGAGGTTTAGTATGCGTGCCGCGTCAATCCAATTGGCCTAGTTCTAGATTTAGTGCTGTTCTTTATCCGTAAACTTTCCGTATGAAAAACTTCTGCGAAATGTGGCCATTTGCTAAAGATGTAATACATTACTGATTATGATGTCGTTTTTGTTCTGAAGTAGTGCGAATTCTGTTTCTTTCATAACCATGTCAAAAGTGTATAATTTGAACGTGTCTTTTACATCAATTACCTACTCTTACTCCATTCGATTTAAAAGGATCTTGAATTAATCTGTATAGCTTGTCTACCGCGGCTTGGGGATACAGTAGAAGTCGTGAATTGCGGTATATTGCGAACTTTGTTAAATTTCTATTTTTGTGATTATCTTATTATGGGATGCTAAAAATCAGTAGAGAATATTGTAAAGACGCTTCAGAATATTTTGAATGGTTCTATTTAAAAAATATTTTTAACATGATGACCATGGACATGATGTTTGCACAACGAAGACTGAAAGTGTGAATTGACCCGCTATGAAAATGTCAAAAGATGAGATTGTCTAGTCTACATTTTAGTAGAGGCATAACCTAACTGACATAACTGGTTCATACGGAATAATCCGTATCCGTAACTCTAGAGATCTAACCCATCACTAGGTATAGTCGGAGGTTTAATAGAAGCAAAGAAACCTAATCAAGCATAGAATTTACTCTTTATTTAAATAACCAAGGTAAGTATAGTAATCAATATTTCAACTAATAGACTCACGACTGTTAAACTATTGCCTTTTCATCATTTACTAGATGACTTATACAGTGTCAGGAGGCAATCTTTGCCTACACTTAACGGGACACTGTAGTGCCTGGGATATGGTTGAGATGGAATAGGCTTGCCCAGCACCTAAACCATCCTGTCAACTTAACCGGCCATATCCACAGGAAAGACACGTGTGGGGCTGACTAAGCTGCGGGCTAAGCTCACGATGTTTACCTTCACCGACCATTCCGACGAATTAAGAACCTCATTTGAAGTCGGTTAAAAATTAAATGCACTTTGACGCGAGCTCTTAACGGTGAAGGAAAACATTGTGAGGGGACTGGTCCCCTCACAATGTTTCACCGTTAGCTTTGTTATAGCGGCGATGGGCTTGCAACCTGTCACGTAGGGGATGCTAACTTCTGCAAAATGTGGGCATGTACCAAATATGTATTTGGACATACCTCTGACTACCCCTAGACATCTAAAAAAGCATCTTGAATGCCTGAAAGATCTGAAAGAATGTCTACCGTGCGTGCCTTGACGATACCATCATATTTCGCTTTTTCTTATTCTTTTTAAAGCAATTTTATGTAAATATCATCAAAAAAGCCAGTTAAAAGAGTACGAGCGTACCTTAGTAACTCCATTATACTAGTTTGCGCTTCACCCTTTGTAGGGTAATGTCGACCACAGAACAAATAAAGTAGAAGTATCATGCATGGCCCGCGTGGCAAAAAGTTAAGCGTAATTCCGCTTAATATAGCACTTGACCATTTATTATTATTTAGTTTTAAACCATTTTCGGTCCGATTAGACTAAAAGGACGGTTTAGGACCTAAACCGTCCAACCGTCTTGCCTAAACTTTAAGTGATGGGCAAGACATCTCCATTTTAACAATATCCCAGGTATTCAAATTGTAGAGAAATTGGCGTAATTCAAAACTTAATAATTTTGCTGTATTTTAAAAGATACGTTTCAGGCGCCTTTGTGTCGATATTTTCGAAGATTCAGATGCATACATAATATAATAATCACGGCCCTTTCCCATAGCGATAGGCAGAGACCACGGATCTTTTGCCTCATTTACTCTCATTAAACAAACGACCAAAGGTTTTCATAGACATTTGAAGACCTCTGTGGCGCAGTGGGTGAAGGCCCGCCTGTGACAAATGTTTGTATGATCTACAAATATTTGTCTCGGGTCTAGGCGTTTTCTATGTATAATATGTACCTATATATTTACAAAAAAATGTTTGCAAGTAGTAGGTATAGTCATGTGGTTCCCATAACACAAGCTCTGCTTAGCTTGGGGCTACATGATGCTGTGTGAAATGGCCATCATTATTTATTTATTTTATAGAGGTCTTTTTACCTCTACGTTTTTCTGTTCTCTGGTGGCGACCTACATCGTCTCAGGAATGCCTTTGACGGAGGTGAGCGATCTAGTGAACATTTCAACGTAAGTGAATCTACCCGTCATGCATCAAATACTTTGTAACTACCTACGTCGATGCTACATGATGTCAATAGCTGCATTTACACGGTAGAGTTTTTACCACGGATCTGGACTGTAAAGATATCTGTACAGATATCCGTACAGATATCTTTACAGATAACCGCGGATAAAACTGTCAAAGGTTGGAATGGCGCGTGCTATTTCCCGCGGCATCTGGACTGTACAGATATCTTTACAGATATCCACACAGATATCTCTGCGTTTAAATGCTCTGGCATCTGGACTGTACAGATATCTTTACAGATATCCGCACAGATATCTCTGCGTGTAAATGCTGCTAATGTTCACGGCATTGGTCGCGAAAAACATGTGAAGAATCATATTACTAACAAAGACTAGTGATCCCAGTGAGTGGTTATTTTTTATTTATTTATGGTAGGTACCTAGATTAGCTCTTGACTACGCTCCTTGCCTAGGCAAGGATGAAGTCGACGATGAAGCGAGCTTCCCTAGAAAATGCTTTTTAACTCTCTCTTCTCTTTTCGGGGCGCGTGGTCGTGGTCGGCCGAGAAAACCTTGGAGGGATGATCTCGACGCCTTTGAGGAGACTTGGTGGGAAATCTCGAAGAACAGAGATGTTTGGAGAGATTTGGGAGAGACCTTTGCCCAGCAGTGGGACGACATAGGTTAAATAAAAAAAAATAAAAAATAAAACTCTCTTTTCCTGTTATAAGAAGACGGAAACACACACGAAGGCAGTTTATTCTATTCGATGCTGAATAAAAGATTTTGAACTTCAAAAATTACCATCAAATGAACAAAAAAAAAAAACAAAATAACACGATGGTATTCACTGCTAAAGTTTTTTTTTTTTTTGGAAACTGTCGCTCCCAACGATCACCTCCGTTCCTCCTTCCAAAATGAGATTGAGTTTGATAGCAAGTTAGTGACAAAGTTAGGTACTTTTTTAAGGTTTTTGGTTTTTAGGTTACTTGGCGGAGATATCCGAACAACGCTCATTAAAGGTAAGCGTCCACATGTCGGTGTCGTACGCTTCGGACGCATCGCACGCAACGGATTGTAGTATTATTTGTATAGAAACTCATATAAGTGCGTCCACCTGTCCGCATCGTACGCATCGCATTACACAGATAATCCGCTTGATGCGATCCGTCCGCTGCGTGCGATGCGGGCCTGTGGACGCTTACCATACATCGATTCCGTACGGATCGCCTCATCGCAAGGTGTCAAAGCGCGGACGGCGAGTGGGCCGCTAGTTGACAACTCTTTGACCAGTCGACAACACCGAAAGGCGATGCGGTGCGGTTCGGGTGCGGAGTTGACATGGTAGCTAAATCCTATCCTACTAATATTACAAAGGCGAAAGTCCGCGTGTGTGTGTGTGTGTGAATGTTTGTTACTACGTATCTCCATAACTACTGAACCGATTTGGCTGAAATTTGAAACATAGATAGATAATGAACGGAAATAGGACATAGGCTACTTTTTATCCCGAAAAAATGCATGGTTTCCGCGGGATAAACAAAATAGTAATCCACGCGGGCGAAGCCGCGGGCGTCAGCTAGTAAATAAATAAAAATCAAAACAAAAATAGAAATAGAAAAATAAAAACATTTTATTTCGGATAACATCGATACATAATTTGTTAGTAATCACTATCTTAAACCTAAATCCGCTAAATTTTGCCTTTTAATTATAGTAGGTAACTTTTTTGTTATAATTATATTCATCTTTTAAAATGTGGCACGAAATTAACCTTACGTGTATTTTTGTAAAAACTTAATGTAACTAGCTATAATTTTATTCTTCGTAACTGCCGAGAAACAGCGTAAAATAAATTGATTAATTAGATGTCGAGAACATTTCGGAGATCATTAATTAACAAATAACTTAAAGGCGCCTTCAGACGACGCGCTATTGTAATTATTGGCAAGTACCGCAGCTTCTTATTCATTTAATTTAAGAGAGAGACTCTTGTCGATGTGACTGAACCAATTTTCACTGGGTTCTTTCCTTTATATTTGCAAACTTGCCTAAGAATTTTTTATAATTATTGGTAAGTACAGGATTTTACCGCGTTTTTTATATTATTATCCGTCGTTTCAGCTGTGTTGCAACAACTAAGTGAGTATAAACTGAATGAGTCGTGATCGCATAGGTCTCAGAAATATATTCAAGTTTTTATTGCAGTGAAAACGTGAAAACTAAAAGTTGTCTGAAACGAAAAATTATATAAATCTTGAACTCTTACTTTTCTTAATTTCACCCAGACAAATTAAACTCTAGATTTTAATTAAATAGTTATATTTTAATTTTTCCTCGACTGTTATGACAGTGCTATGTTTTTTTTCTTCAACCTTTTCTGTCCCACTGCTAGGCAAAGGTCTCCTCCATCATCCTCCATGCCTTGCGATCGCAAGCTTTGTCCCACCAGTCATCCCGGAATGCATCCAGATCATCACGCCAAGAAAGAAAAAAATGTTGAAAAAAATATAGCGCTCTGTGAATATAGCGCCTCGTGTGAAAGAGACTGCAAAGTCTGTAAAGTACTTATTACAATCGTGATTTTACCTAAAAGTTTGGAGAAATCTCTGATTCAGAGACCTTGAAGCTTGTCTATGGTTCAACATCAAACATATTTTGAACTACATTAACCTCTACAAGTCATGTATAGGGTTCTCAATCCTACAACAACGAATCAGACGGAGTTGTATTTAGGCCAGACTGTATTCTATCAAAGCACGGTTGATTATTTTCTTAGATTGTTAAGCGGTTCTCAAGGTGCAACCACATGTTGGGCCAACCTAGGCCAGCTTTGGCGAGTGCGTGCGAGAAGGCGAATCGATTCAAGGCGAGAGCGATAGAGAGGCAATGCGACCCTGGGCCAACGTGTGTACGCGCTATTAGATTGTGAAGCGGTTCTCACACATCCCGCTGCGTTGTGCGTCGCTGAAGATTTTAACATTGTAAGTATGAAAGTATCTCAATTTATACAATAAAACACGCATAATATAACACACTGACAACGCATCGACGCGAGGGATTGTCAATGATAAAATCTGCAGATCTGCACAACACACCTTCATCATCCGCACTGCTAAGGTCTGGAACTCGCTGATGGCTTCTGTTTTCCCCGAAAATTATAACCTGGGTCTCTTCAAGTCAAGAGTGAATAGGTGTCTAGACCTTTGTGATCCATCGTCAGTCACATTGTCACTTACCATCAGGTGAGATTGTGGCTAAACAAAGGCCTTTCTAGATATAAAAAAAAAACGCAGCGGGGTGCGTTGCCAGTGTGAGAACCGCCTTAGGCAATTTAAGTTCTTTCAAGTTGTGTAAGATTCTGTGTCTGGAACACTCTTTGTTTGCGAAAGCAAATGAAGTCCTAGGCCGAAGCTAGTAGTCATTAATATAAAAATCTCATTCCACATTACATGCCTAGTTACTTTAACTGGCATGTTATGTGGAATATGAAATAACTCTTGGTAAAATTAGGGTACAGTCAGCTGAGCGGTGGAAGTTGATATTCCAGCTTTTAAAAATTTTTTTCGCTAAATATCTTTCGACTGGTGGTAATCTGGCCCAGGCTCGCCGAGTGAACGCATTGCCTCTCTTTCACTCTCGCCTTCTCGCTCGCACTTGCACAGGCTCGCCTAGGCTGGCCCAGCGTCTGTTTGAGCCTTTACAGGCCAAGATCCTAAATGGGCATCAAATTCGTCACGCCATCTCCTTTTTGGTGTTCCGTGTCTCCTTGCGTTGGGTAGGATCCACTCTGTCGCTCTTCTTGTCTACAAGTCGCTTGACATGTCCAGCCCAGTGCCAATTCTGGCTAGCAGCTTTATGACCAACAGCATCAACTATTTGTGTTTTGGAGCGCAGAGTACGGTTCCACACGCAGTCGTACAATTTCGCTCCCAAGTTCATGTTTGTTACAATACTGCCAATATTGCCTCGTAATAATAGTAATGGATTAATATCACTTTCAATATTATTTTTATTTTGGAAATATTTTTAAACATAATAACATAATTTTAATTCTTATATTTTTGTATGTTTTAGTTGGATGTATGTCAATCTGAAATAAATGTGTTATTAATAATAATACTATTTTATTTAAAAAAAAGATTTTTTAATTTAACCTCACCTTAATTTATTTTTGTTGTTGACTGTACGATAAAATTCCATAATAAAGAGTATTCATGTCTTCCAAGAACTTAATAACTCGAACAAAAAGGTCCTAGATATTACGTTTAACCTTCCACAGTTCGCGGGCCATTTGTACCCCAAACGGTCTATTATATTACATATTACGTATGTAAGGTAGGCTCTTCAGAAATATTTGATGGTTATAATCATAGAATGTGCTTGTAGTCATTGTAGTAGGAATAATTTGGGTATGTGATATTATGGGTACTTATCGGTCTCTTAGACCCTCAGAGTACTTCAGTACTTTAACATAGGCCTTACTTTTTTTTAGACTGGCCTCTTAGCTCAGTTGGTAGTAACGCTGCCTTCTGCGTTGTAGGTCGTGGGTTCGATTCCCATCCAGGACAAACATTTGTGTGATGAACATAGATGTTTGTTCTGTGTCTGGGTGTTATAAAGTATTATAAGTACCTATGTATTTACAAATAAATAAGTATTCTATCAGTTATCTAGTTCCCATAATCCAATATTTGCTTAGTTTGGGGCTAGATGGCGCTGCGTCAAATGTCCAGCAATATTTATTTTTATATTTATTTATTTATTTAAACTAGCTACCGTTTCTGGCTTGGTTTCCGTAAATGTAACACGTTGAACACGTTGAATAAATGAATTAAGCCTCAATTTTTTACTTGTCAAATGTCAATGTCCTTTGTCGCCGCGGGACAAATGTTTGTATGATCTGCAAATATTTGTCTCGAGTCTGGGTGTTTTCTATGTATATTATGTATGTATTTACAAAAAAAAATATATAAGTAGTATATCAGTCATGTGGTTGCCATAACACAAGCTCTGCTTAGCTTGGGACTACATGATGCTGTGTGAAATGTCCAGCAATATTTATTTATTTATTTATTTATTTGAGTTCAAATACACACGTTTTCTGCACAAAATGTTCACCAAACAGAATTCCTGAAAGACTCACAACAGTCTCAAGTGAGAATGACACTGGTAATTCCAATATGAGTTCGTTTCAAGTATAATCATAGGACTTACACTGTTTACACACACAAGGCGTTGTTGAAACTTAATTTTCAACAACTAGAAGGTTTTTTGACTTTCAATTAGATCGTTACTTCGAATCCACAAAGGTATTAATATTATCTATGCTAATAATAAATAAATAAATAAATAAATGCTAATAATAACTAAAGTCGCGGGCAATTCCTGAGGCTTTGCACAGCGCAGGAACGGATTGTGGCGTTTAGGTACAAAGGGAGGCCTACACCCAGCAGTGGGCTGTGTGTGGATGATGATGATGATGATGATACTAATCGATCGAGCGAGCGAAGCGAGCGAAGATCTTAGTGGCAAGTTAGGCGATTTTGCTTTGTATGTTTGTATGTTTGTATATTTGTATGTTTCATTTTTATGTTCTCGCATAACTATCGAACCGCTTATCCAATCTGTATGAAACTTGATAGGTCGATAGGTTGTGCTATGGAAATTTGCTGTGGAGCGTATGAGCGTAATCGATGAAGGGGTTGTAAAGATATGGGGTTCCCAAGGGGGTAAATTTTTTTCAAAGTTACCCAAATATATTGAGTGGGGTGTCATATGAAAGTACTCAATTTATACATTCCAAAATGGTTTTTAGTTTTCTTCTAGGTTCTATAGTTTTTGAAATACAGGGAAAAACAAAAATGATGAAAACCAATTAACGGAAGTATGGAGAGAGCTCCCGTTTCATAGAGTTTCGATATATTCGTAGGTCTGGTTAACAGACAAAGAGTGTGGCATCGTTGTGGTTTGGTTTGCAATGATTTTAGTTGCTACTTGATATTCTTTCTTGAGATTGAAAATAAAAGCCGTGTTGGCCGAGTGGAAGAGTGCTCGACTTTCGATTCATAGGTCGTAAGTTCGAACCCTGGCCGTGCTCATCAATGGATTTTTCGATTAGAAAAATTTAAATGCGCATTAACACGAGCTCTAAACGGTGAAAGAAAACATTGTTTCGTTCTAATAGCAGCGATGGGCTTTCAACCTGTCACGTATGCAAATGCTAACTCCTGCAAATAGTGGGCTGGGCATGTACCAAAATTATAGAGAGAGAGAGAGGGGGAGGGAGAGGGGGAAGGGAGGGGAGGGGGGTGGGGAGGGGGAGGGGGAGGGGGATGGGGAAGGGAAGGGGAGGGGGAGGGGCAGGGGGAGGGGAGGGGGAGAGGGAGGGGAGGGGGAGAGGGAGAGGGAGGGGAGGGGGAGAGGGAGAGGGAGGGGAGGGGGATGGAATTGATTTTCTCATACATTTTGTATTGAACTGCTACTTTAATAATTTCTCGAACTAAGAGGCCTTCCCTGAGGCGCGGTACGAAGTTCGCGGGGTCAACTATTGAATATAAACACGACACGACAATGTATTGCATGCATGCCTATAATCTTTACCATAGGTACTGAGGTAGCGCATTAGACATCATTGTGTGCTAAACACTAGAAGGAGCACTTAACGTAGGTATAGGGGTAGTCAGAAACAAGCCCAAATCTAGGCTATCAACACAACGGTGCGCGAGATCTCAGTTCGGGGCGAACTACTAGTAATAATAATAATAATAAAAACCCGGTAACATCTAACCACCCTCTAGCCACTCACGTCTTGTTGCACCCTTGTTGCGATACCAGCGACTGTTTTAGGGGGGCCCATTTGTGAGTAGGCGAGTCTCCACCCGCCATTTGATACATGTTCGTTAACATTGTTTCGGCGGGTGCCATAGTAGCCATAGTTTTCCTAGTAACCAGTCCATTACCATCCCACCCCCATAGCCCGGTAGTAGTTTTCCATATCTGTAATAGTCCTGCACAGACCGGGGGCTGCCCTTGAAAGCATTTCTATAGTGTTATACAGGGTAGTCGTCGGTATGTGTCTTCATCACAATAAGATCAAAACTGTCAAAAGTGCCTCTTTGTGTTGGCTTCGGCCCCATGCATGCCTATCAAAGGTCCGGGACTCCATAGTCCCGAGATGTTAAACCTTGACATACAAATAATAATAATAAGTCGCGCGCAATTCCTGCGGCTTTGCACAGCGCAGGACCGGATTGTAACGTTTACAAAGGGAGGCTTACACCCAGGAGTGGGTAGGTACCTATGGACTTCGATGATGATGATGATAATAATGAAACTAATAATTGATGGTTAAACAAACTTACCAAGTGAAGTTTGGCCATAATTATACGAGACGGTTACATCCGAAGAGATCATAATATTTTTGACCATGTAGTTTCACTTCTCAACGTACTAGGGCATCACATAATTTTAGAGTACTGTAAAATCTGTAAAATTAAAGCATTAGTAACAAAATAATGACACTCTGGCATCTGACATCTGGCAACCCCACTCGCTCGGCTCGCGCCAACTTCATTTCTTCAGAGACACTTATGTCGTTAAAATAGCAAGGGCCTTTATGGGTTCGGGTGGGACCTTCTTGATCTCTTCGGATGTAACCGTCTCGTATAATTATGGCCAAACTTCACTTGGTAAGTTTGTTTAACCATCAATTATACTACGACGGTTACATCCTCAAGATCATAATATTTTTGACCATGTAGATGTTTAGCGACCTTTAACGACATAAGCGGTTAATGCAAAAGCAGGTAGGTACATTAATACCTAATGTTGTCTTACAATCAACTTACGATTGCATGTTTTGACAAAATATGGAATCTGCAAATAAATAAATATTCAATTCAAAATATTCAATTATTTAAATATTGGTGAAACCGATAGAATACTTAAAATATTTTACAAAAAAAAAACATCACGCTCATCATTTTGGGTCAAATGTAGAACTTCTGACCAAACGAGTCGGTTCGTTATAAGATATCTATTGGGACTCCGTTACGCCTATGCGTAACCCGATGTGAACTCATGTCTTATGCGGAAAAAACATTCTTGTCGACGCCACTATCTGACTGACAGAATCTGCATTATCCATCGGCTTATTGTCGAGACACTCGCATTAAATAGCGGTTTGTAAGAAAAATTTATCTGTTTAAGAAAGAATTTCGAAAGATGATCAAGCACCTACCAGATTCAGATTTCAGATGATTTTCATTCTTGGAAAAAACAAAGTTTAGTTCTATTCTATCATCTTGACTCATCCGTTTACAAAATATCAGAGCAAGCGCTGAATGACAAGTATTCAAAGTCGAATAGTTTGAACCTGATTTATATTCGCTAACTAGAAAATCGATTACAAATAGAATATAACTTCTAAAAGGTTAATTTAAAGTTTGGTGCAAAAATTGCCACCATTTTGTGGAATCACAGTTGTTATTGTTTTAAAGAACTTTTAGAAAAAGATGATAGGTATATCAATTTTATAGCACTTGCTTACAGTGCTAGTCTTGAGTAGGCTTGCTCAATAACAGCGATGACACTAGGGTGTCGCTGCCAGAGTCTGAAAGTTGAAAAGAGTACCTAATGTGGTATTATGTAAACTAGTTTGCCTTGAGATATATATATATTTAATTAACAATGAGTACCATGGTACCAAGTACCAATAAGGGACGACCAATTCCAGTAGCACGATTAGTGCTTAGTTTACTTAAGTATATTAAAATGAATGAAAAATGGACGGAATGTGTAGAAAGAAATAAACACTCCAGTCTAGAGTAAACGCATCGAAATCGAATGCGGACGGATCTCGTTTCAAGAGACGAACTTATGACATTTACATATTTATTCTAGTGGCAAATAAATCATTTTCATAAATCATTCAAACTTGTTTGAGATATACTCCATATTGTATCGATAATAATTTTAAAACATCTGGATCCCTGGTCCAGCCAGCTTCTTTTTTAATTTGGATTTTTCGAATATGCTACACTATAACGCCGCTACTAGATCTTACTACTTAAATTGTTTAAATGCTTAAACTGGACACCTCTTCATCATAATTACATTTAGCGTTCGTTTTATCGCTACGGATCAAAATTTATTTTGTATCGATTTGCCAGCGAAACACTGTAATTCTATAGAAGCGGCTTTTAGTTCTAAAAGGTTGATAGTGTATCTGGCTCGGCAGTCCCAGAAACCGTTTACATGTTCTCCGTTAAAATTAAAACGCCCCAATCCTTTAAAGGCGCATCCATAAAAATCTAATACCATAAATAGGATTATTTGAAATTAAAATATAATTTCGCCACAAAGACAAATCTGGATATAAGCTACTCGTAGGTATATGTGTGTTGTGTACCATGTAGAAGTCATAATCGTTAAATCAAAGAAGCTAGAAATTTCTTAATTTCAAGTCAATTCGAAGCGAACCTACAGCCGTCCACGGGCAACTGCAGGACAAGCTGAGCAAAGTAACACGAAAAAATTTCGTGAAATCCCTTAGGGTTAGTGAACGAATTTTAACAAGATAAGTGTTCTATTTGTGTTAAAATTCTGACAAATTCAGGCACCCGTTAGGTACGAGAGTCTAATTCGAACTTAAAAAAGTTTTTTTTTTTTTTTTTTTTTATGAGATGATTAGATTACTTTTTTTTTTTTTTTTTGGTTAATAATAATAAAACCCAATCTTAAAGGTTTCCTTGACTCTGTCGTGGCAATTATAAGTATCATTTTATGCACTGAATTTCATTTTAATAAAGGACTAGAATCAGTCCGTATTTCTTAGATAGGAAATGACAGGCCCTTATGGACCGGGTACTAAAAAACATATGCATCTTGCAAGTCTATCGTAGCCATGAAGCAGTTTTTAATAAGTAATTTAGCAGCGGTGCAAGTAGGTATCTACTATTTTAAAATGTTGACTTAAAGATAAATCGATTTAACACTAAATCTAGAAGTGCTTTCACGAACAATTTGTCAAAAAAGTTTTAGATAAAAATTGTCCGGAATATGTTTGATGTAAGCATCGCAGATTCTGATGACTATAACTTATGAGTAGCTGAACAAAACTGCTCTACGAGTAACTCCGTATTGCTAAACTTTTGGTTAGCTTGTTCCAACATTTGTACAGGAGGCCTACTATTAAACGGGATTTTAAATCCATTCATATAGCTAGGTACAGCTAATGATATTTTTCCAACAGAGACGTTATATTAAACTCATTATAAAAGCTTTCAAACGCGGCGAAATTGTTTTACAGCTAAGTAGGTAGAATATTTGCAGCTTCATATACATTACATCACTCAAGAAACCAAAAGATAGCAGAGAAATACAAAACCTCGTTGTCAGAACGAGATAAATACAATTTTCACAATTACGTGAGCAGCAAGTCGCAAATGACAGCCAGTGACGAGCGACCGAGTTGACTCAAGCTATCCAGCCCGAAGTTAGTTCGCCACGCGGAGCGGGGCACAACACAACACATCTACCTTAGTTTATAAGATATAGTAGAAAATCATTGGGTACAGCAGAGTGCGCAGTAATTATTCATAAAATAGCGCAAATTGTTAGCATGAAGTAGTATTACTTACCTCTTATGCGTTTTGCGGGTCCTGAACTCAGTCTTGGTGCAGGAAGAGCTCGCGGCAGGTGGTGGTCTCCGCCCTTGGAACGGGTACCCATCTTGAGACGATTACCTCAGATTTGGCATGTGTTCTTCGGTCCACCCCACTTGAATGGTCTGGGTGGTTTAGTTCTGGAATGGCCTTCCAGTTTGCCTGCTCCTGCTTCGATCTAGAGAGTAAGCTAAGGTCATACCTTTTAATCTGAAGGCCTTTATGTTTATAGAATATTTAAATATTAAAGTATTTTTACAAGGTCTCTTTGGTTTTCTTGGTCTCGGTCACCTTCCACCAGAATCCGACCCCAACGTTTAGAGAGTTCCTATAAAGATAGATAATTATAATAATATATTTCTTTATTCAGACATAATGCATGAACCGATTGTCATGGTCTGACTATGACAAATAAAGTAGAGCTCCCGGTGATGGAGTCGGGTATTGTAATAGCCGCGCTCTGAGAGTGGTAGAAGACATACTACGCTTTCATCAAAGTTACAAAATTCAGGTAATATAACCTGTACAGTACAATGTGCAGTCTGTAGTTGTTATTGGATTTAAAGTCATTGGTCGTCGTCACGTGACGACATGAGACTGAGCGATAGAAACTTGTTCGCGTCACGCAGTATGACGCAATACTTACAGGTAAACATACTTACAATCTGCAGTTTGCAGTTTTTATTATTTTAAAACCATTGATCGTCATCACGTAATAAAACAAGACTGAACGATATCAAACGTGATCGCGTCACACAATATCACGTAGGTAGGTATTGGGCAGGTATACATAATAATACTTACTATCTGCAGTTTGCAGTTTTTATTATTTTAAAATCATTGGTCGTCATCAGGTGACGACACGAAACTAAGCGAAATCAAAGGTGATCGCATCGCCCTATAACGCTGGGTAGATATTATATCACCCTTGACCTTTATGCACAGATAGACATATACTTACGATCATATACTTACGATCTGCAGTTTGCAGTTTTATTGTTTTAAAGTCATTGGTCGTCATCACACGACGACACGAGACTGAGCGATATTGAACGTGATCGCGTCACCCAGTATAGGTAGATTTTCCACCTCCTTGACTTGTATGCACAGGTACTTACAATCTGTAGTTTACAATTGTTGTTATTTTAAAGTCATTACGGACTAAGCGATATCAAACATGATCGCGTCACACAGGTAGGTTTTTCACCTCCTTGAATTGTATGCACAGGTAGACATACTTACAATCTGCAGTTTGCAGTTGTTGTTATTTTAAAGTCATTCCAGACTAAGCGATATCAAACGTGATCGCGTCACGCAGTATAACGCTGGGGACCTAGGTTTTTTACACCCTTAACCTGTGTGGGCAGGTAAACATATACATCCAATCCGCAGTCTGCCGTTTTTATTGTTTTAAAGTCATTTGGGCGATATCAAACGTGATCGCGTCACGCAGTATAACGCAGGTAGGTTTTCCACCTCCTTGACTTGTATGCACAGGTAGACATACTTACAATCTGCAGTTTGCAGTTGTTGTTATTTTAAAGTCATTCCGGACTAAGCGATATCAAACGTGATCGCGTCACGCAGTATAACGCTGGGGACCTAGGTTTTTTACACCCTTGACCTGTGTTGGCAGGTAGACATATCCATCCAATCTGCAGTCTGCCCTTTTTTTTGTCTTAAAGTCATTGGTCGTCATAATGTGACGACACGAGATTGAGCGATAGTTATCAAACGCGAGCTCGTCGCGTAATATATCGCAGGTAGGTATTTCAACATCGTTGGTGACCTGTATGCAAAGAAAAAAAACACCGGCCGTTTTTGGCACTTTGACAAAATTGTTATTACTAAGACGTAATCTAAATCGTTTATCATAATGGATAAATATCACAATGCAACGATAAACAATACAACAATAAACACGAGACAAAAATAAAATGAAGGTAGTCACATATTTTTTAATGTGAATTGTCGACATGTAAAAATTATTTGTCGTAAATAATTTACGGTATTATTTGTCGTATGCATCTAAAGGTAATATTTTTTGATTATTGGGTGAAATTGAGTAAACAAAAAACTGTTACCTCCCTTCATCTCTCGTAGACGATGATGATTTCCATAAACTCCTTTCCAAAAGTTTAATCTTCTTTCTTATTTTATAATCACCACTTCGTTTACGTTATTTTACCAATTATAAACTTTTAATTATAACTTTCTTGCAAAAAAAAATAATTTCGTAATTATTGCGATGTTGCGATGCCCGCACATAAGAAACGAATGAAGTTGGCGCGAGCCGAGCGAGTGGGGTTGCCAGATGTCAGATGCCAGAGTGTCATTATTTTGTTACTAATGCTTTAATTTTACAGATTTTACAGTACTCTAAAATTATGTGATGCCCTAGTACGTTGAGAAGTGAAACTACATGGTCAAAAATATTATGATCTTGAGGATGTAACCGTCGTAGTATAATAATAAAGCGGAAGAGTTTGTTTGTTGGAACGCGTTAATCTCATGAACTACCACTCCGATTTGAAAAATTATTTCTGCATTTGATAGCTCTTAAGGATGGTTATAGGCTACTTTTCATCATCATCAGCATATACCATCACTGCAAAGCCACGAGGGCGCTGCTAGTACATACATATCCAGGATGTGGCAAATTTTTGGGCTCTTCAGGGAAGAAAATGTACGGAATGTGTTTTTTTTTTATTATTGCAAAAACTTACGATTTGATTTGGTAAGTTACTTTGAAAGAAGTACTTCTGGTGGGAAATAGAGTCGATTTAGACCAACTTAGTTTTTTTTTTTTGAGAAATGTAATTTTTTTAGGCTTACTGTACTTTTTTCAAAAATCTAATAATGCAATATTTTTTTTCTTCAAAATAAAACAATAGTTTCCTAAGAACAAAACTTTCTAACTAAAAGAGAAAAGGTAGCTACCCTGAAGTGGCCAAAAATTTGCCACACCCTGTATGCTTAGCTTACCACAGTAAGAAAAACTCAGTATATTGAAACTGGCCATTCGACATAGAAGCACGTACAGTCAGTTTCCAAAACTAGTGCCGATTTCCCAGTTCCTGACACATCACGTATACTACAAAGGTCCGAACGAATAAACGTCAAAGTAGTAAAATAAGGCCTGTTTGTTTGTCCCGATGGGCGGCCCTTGCCCTCATCACAGACAAATGAAAGGGTGAGGGTTTAGCTTACTTGTTGATTTTACGTTTTCGATCTTTATTGCTACGTGTGGACAAAGGCCGACAGGGTGAGGATAGTATGGGAACGACAAGTCAATTCTGTCTAAATTTTCGGAAATACACTCCCGAAACAGAGTAAACTACTAATACTCCCTATATAGAATGGAGAGAATTTCTCGTCTCAATAATAAATATCTGGGCGACCGAGCTATGCTCGGGTGCAAATAGAAAAAATTTAAATAAAAAGAAAAAAACTTACAAAAAAATAAAATTTCACTGGCTGAGATTCGAACTCGATGCTTTCGCCTGAAATGCGGACACCCAATCCACTTGGCCACTTTGGTCTCAACAAATACTGTGAAATTACGAACCACATAAATCTTTTTGTGTGAAAATGCCGAGAAAACGAATTTTCCCAGATATGAGCAGATATTATACCTAGCAAGATCTATAATTTTCCCAGATATGAGACCTAGCCAGATCTATTTTTCGCCCCCTTAAACCCCCGTACCGCAAATTTCATCGAAATCGTTAGAGCCGTTTTCGAAAACGTGAGTACAGACAAACAAACAAACAAACAAATATTGCTCGTTTAATAGAATAGGATTAAAAAATATGTGATTTGCGTCTCTTTCACATGTCCAACAACTGACTAGCTGTATAAATACTTTTAAGTATAGACTTCTCTGTATAAATAAAACTCGAAGGGCAAATTTCGTTCTCAACAGGGCAAATATCGTTCAAACCGATTTGATGATACTCATACGACTATCGTACAAATTGGTTTGACACGATCTTATATGTCATATTTATAGTGTTTATAAATAAAATTATTATTTAAATTATTATACAGGGTGAATTTTTGAGATGGGGCAGTAAGGGCAGCTACCTTAACCGTTGTAGCTAGAGGAAAACGTTCTTAGGAGACCATCCTTAATTTTGGAAGATATTTCGACCTGCATTCACAGATTTTGAAAAAAATGTACAGTCAGCGAGAAAATGGGCAATTTACACAAAAACTTTTTTGATGCCAATCGATCCTGTTTCATCTAAGGATTAAAAGGCTCTATCAGACCAACTGAGGTTAGTACTAGAAAAGTCAGAAAACGCTGAAATGTATTTCTGAGACAAAACAATAAGGGCTACCTTAACCGTTGTAGCTACAGGAAAACGTTCTTAGAAGACTATCCTTAACTTTTGAAAATATTTCGACCTACGTTCACATATTTTGAAAAAAACGTACAGTCAGCGAGAAAATGGGTAATTTACACAAAAACTTTTTTGATGCCAATCGATCCTGTTTCATCTAAGGATTAAAAGGCTCTACCAGACCAACTGAGGTTAGAGTACTAGAAAAGTCAGAAAACGCTAAAATGTATTTCTGAGACAAAGCATTAAGGGCTACCTTAACCGTTGTAGCTACAAGAAAACGTTCTTAGAAAGCTATCCTTAACTTTTGAAGATATTTCGACCTGCCTTTACTGCCCCGTCTCAAAAATTCACCCTGTATAGGTAAATTATTATTTATGACCTGGAATAACACATAGGTAGGCTACTTTTTTAAACGATCTGTCATGTAGCTCTGAATTTAATAGGTTGATCTACCTACTCAACTGAAAGTATTGTAGGTTTTAGCCAGAGACCTTATTTTTGACATTTTAAGGAAAATTTGTAAAAGATCTATTTTTAAGACGAGTAGCAGTGTTTTGGTACGTGCTCAAGAATCTTAAGTTCTCAGTATTCTGAGAGAGTTATTTTGTAGACGGAATAATTCAACGCAGCGAATTAAAACAGGTTTTCCCAAACTCCGACCCAAAGTTGTTATGTATCCACTTAATCTACACTTAGTAGCGACCAACTTGCTGAAATAACTTGCAATACTTTTTCCTCTTACTAAGCTGTAGGTACGATTCTTAGGAAAATGTTTCGTTATTTGTCATGACGAACTTAAGGGGCACAGATTTTCTTTTTCATAAAGTCATAAGACTTTTTTTGGTATCCATAAGCGCGCGTTCACAATATTAGCGCGTTTTTTTTTTCAGCTCGAAAACGCGCGCGCGTCGCTTACGAGTCGCTTCTTACTTAGAAACACTGGAATTTAATAGTTAGGTCTCTAGTTATAAGTTCATTTCTATTCTAGATGATGAAAGATTACGAAATATCATTTAAAACTTTACATTTTTAAATGTTACTCGTAGTCTGGTTTCGACATTCCAACGTACGTAATACAACGGTCAATTATTCTTAGAGAATAGACTGCCCTTAGAAGCAAGCTTTACTCTACTTTTTATTTTAAAAAGTCCCGTCCACGAGTGGTCCCGTAATAACAAACCTAGCCTTAATACAGTTGGCAGATAAAGCTGGAAGCATACTGAAATAATTTATCGTAATGAATACTATATGGGTCAGAGGAGGAATTGGCACAAGCGAAGAGAGGATGCCCAGATAGATAGATAGATTAACACTTTATTGTACACCACATGAACATTAAAACAAATTACAGACACACTGAAAATTGGGAGCGAAGTGCAATGGGCGGTCTTATCGCTATGAGCGATTTCTTCCAGACAACCTTAACCAGTAGTGGAATGAAACGGGCTGCAAGTGATGTGTTGATGATGGCGTAGCTTGCTTCGTCATTCAATAGATTGATAATTGCGATAAGGCCGCCCATTGTACTAATTTTTCAAGTTGTTTTTCCTGTTTCTTGTGATTACTTTTATTTTTTTGTTGGACAATAAAGCATTTTCTATCTATCTATTGAAGCAATATTCTACGCAGTCACAAAATGAATGATAGTGGCATTAACAGTTGAGCGCTTTCGAGCTTCGAAATCGGACAATAATTGACCGAGCGAGCGAAGCGTCTCAGTTTCGAGATTGACCAAAAAATGCTTTTGTCCGTCCATTAAAATTATAAAATTATCGAACCACAAAATACACTAGTAGTTCGCCCCGAACTGAGATCTCGCGCACCGTAGATGGCTTACATTTGGACTTTCTTCTGACTACTCCTATAATTTCAAGTGCTACTACTGCTGAGTATGCCTATTGCGCTAGCTCTTCATGGTAAAAAATACTAGCATGCATGCAATACATAATGTCGTGTCTAATTTTTCATTTATTTCATATTTATGAATTCTGGTCGTATTTCTAAAAGTATACGTCCTAGAATAAAAATAATAACTATTTTGGAATGTACAAATAAAGACCTTTCATTTGACACCCCACTCAATATATTTGTTTACTTAACTTAATTTACCCCAATTATTTTCATTCTTTATCAAATTTTTTTTTTATCACGAAAATAAATCAAGTAGCATCTAAAATCATTGTAAACCAAACCGCAACGATGCCACTCTCTTTTTAAGACCGACCAGTCAATGAGCTACGAAGACATCGAAACTCTATGAAACGGGAGCTCTTGCAGCTCTGGTTTCGTAGTTTTTGTTCTTTGGTCGTATTTCAAAAACTATACATCCTAGATTAAAAATAAAAACCATTTTGGAATGTACAAAATAAGCCCTTTCGTTTGACACCCCACTCAATATATTTGTGTAACTTTAAAAAAAAATTACCCCCTTGGGAACCTAATATCTTCACAACCCCTTCATCGATTAAGCTCATATGCTCCACCGTAAATTTCCTTACAACAACCTATTGACCTACCAAGTTTCATGTAGATTGGATAAACGGTTCGACAGTTATGCGCGAACAACAATTCGTGAAACATACATACAAACATACAAACATACAAACATACAAACATACAAAGCAAAATCGCCCAACTTACCACTAAGATCTTCGCTCGCTTCGCTCGCTCGATCGACAAGAGTTGGTTGAGAAATGCGACTGTAGAGGAGAACAGACAGACAGACTGACTGACAAACGGACAAAAACATTTTTGGCTAATCTCGAAACTGAGACGCTCTGCTCGCTTCGCTCACTCGAAAAATTAATTCAAAATTCACAATGCAAATATAATTTATTCATTAGGACCACTAGGATCTTTTATAATTAAAATTAAAGTCAAAACTGTGTTGGATAATTATGAAATCAAAAGTCTTTGCGTAGGTATTTTGTGCAAATCACGGTATTAACTTCCAGCGAACAGATAAAGTGACTTTGCAAAAAAATAATGGAACTTTCGTAACTTAATAAAATCTTTATAAAAGTTAGCACTGTGCAGCCTCAATCACTCCGAAAATAGATATCTCAACGAAGATTGATTTTGTTATAAATATTGAGAAATGCAGAGACTTATTTAGGTGCACGAAATGGGGCAAAATCAGATGATTTATATATCGGTTTTAGGGTTTGAGAATAATAGGCATTACAATTAAAAATTTAATGAAAACCCGCGAAATATCTTCTCTCTGTGTATTTTCAAACGCCTGAACAGATCTATAGAGGAACCATCTCGATCACAGTTTTCAAACAAAAAACCACATCAAAATCGGTCAGTCTGTTCAGGAACTATGATCCCACAGACAGACACACAGATACACAATACAAACTGATGACGTTACTTTAATATATTAGCCCAACACTGGCTTGGCCGAGGGGCTTAGTAGCTCGACTTTCGTGTCGCGAGTTCATATCCTGGCCGTGCATCAATGTATTTTTCGATTCGAAATATTTATAAGCGCATTAACACGAGCTCTAAATGGTGAAGGAAAACATTGTGAGGAAGCCTGTGGTTTGTCAGCCCCACACGTATTGACCATGTCTTTCCTGTGGATATGGCCGGTAAGCTGAGAGGATGGTGCAGGTGCTGGGCAAGCCTACTCCATCTCAACATTGTCCCAAGCACTTCAGTGTCCCGATAAGTGTAGGCAAAGATTTCCTCCTGACACTGTATAAATCATCCAGTAAAGATGTAAAGGCCTAGACCTAGAGTATACTTACTGTACGTAAAGGCTGGATTACACCGGGGCAACACTGTGCGGCATTGCGGCATGCCACAAGGCCGCATGCTACAGAATAAAAAATGTCGCACATTGTGGCAAGAACCGTGCGACATGGCAACACCTCGCGTCATGTGGCAGACTGACCCAAGCACGATGTTGCCTCGGCGTAAAATACCACTAATGCCACAACTGCTTTCTATTTGTAGCATGCCACAAGATGTCACATGTTACAATATGTAGCATGCGGCACTGTCGCACGTTGTTGCCCTGGTGTAATTCAGCCTTACCGCAGGTGTGATTCTGCCGCCGACCCTGCGTCTGCCGAGTCAGTACAAGCAGTGGCTTCGGAGATAAGCGTGACGGATGACTAATATATTATGATAACCTTTCAGGGGATGATGAATGCGAATTGAATATTTTAACTTCCAATTAATCGTATTTCCTCGGGCTCAAAATTTGGGAGGCATTAAGGTGCGTTTAGACGACGACTGATTGGTGCGTGAGTGAAAAATACTCTATTGATTTCAACGAATTTACGGGAAGTCACGGGGAACTCCAGGTTCATTTTTTATTAATCCAAATTCAAAAATCTTTATTCAATATTACCTCTGGGATCACTTTGAAATGTCTTAAGAGCTAGGTGATTCTACTCCTGTTCGTAAGTGACCAACACCGTGAAGAATCAGGGCAACAAACACGCCATGGGCCTTTCTTTTCGGTGATCCATCCGCTTAAATCTAAATAGTCAAGCTCCAGTGGGAGCCAGTCGAACAGAGAGAGTCAGTCTCAATTCTCTCTATTATGTCTCTATCTATACAATTATCTCTTTACAGATGGCAAAAGTTTGAAATCTTTAGGCATTTCTAGATCCTTTGAAGATGTCTAAGGGGTAGTCAGAGGTATGTCCAAACATATTTGGTACATTACACAAATGGTACTCTAATGATTTATAATAGAAGAAAATGGATTACAACTATTTTTTAAGGATCTGTAGATTCAAAACGTTCAAGATCCTGAAAATGTATAAGGTAGTCAGAAGCACGACAATATACAAATTTTATTAAAAATCGACAGTTATGGTGGTTATGGACCGATTGCGAGAGAACTATTTGGTTTTTACGAGAGGCATAGAAGTCAGTTATCAAAAAAATATAAATTTCTTTGAAATCATTATTAATGTAAAGTGTAGTATTCGCTGGACAATATTTTGTTGGTTCGATGATAAAATCAATTCCATCTAAGGCTGGTTTTAGTGTCACGCGTACCATCGGCGCTGATAGACGAGTGATCTTTATTACATTGAAACAAGGATACTGATTGTTTAGCAAAAATGGCAACGCTGATTGCACTCGTCAGTGCTGAACAATCAGTATCCCTATTTCATTGTAATAAAGATCACTCGCCTATCAGCGCCGACGGTACGCGTGACACTAAAACCAGCCTAAAACAGAAACTCAAATATCCATTTCTGAACTCCGAAAAACCATGAAATTCGACATTGACTAACAAAACTGTTCTAAATCCGACCGTTCGTTTATTGAGCGAGCGGTTTTTAGTTTTTTGCCGAAGATTAAAAGAAATTGCGACCATTTCGCGTGATACAACCTAATATTTCCCGTTTGGTCCGTACACTGAATTCAAATTGGCAAATCGATAGGATAAATAAACCGAATAAAAAGGAAACGATGGAATAAAATATATCCGGGTATTTGGTTGCGATAACGATCTTGGTTCTCGGCTGTTTTAGGAAATCTAGGAAAGTTAATTGATTCAGGCGTGACTTTGCGGGAGTCCATCTTCAGATTTTTGAAAATTCTAGAATATCTAGTACTCCTCCGCTAATCTATACCAAAAAAGTTTCGTCAAGATTTTCACGCTGAAGCCACCCAACCCACTTTCCACAGTCTAGCCTTACTATGCCAAGCTAGTCAGGGCAAATCCAGGAGCAGCACCAGAGCGAAATCAAAAACTTGATGGTCTCAGACACTAGGAAGTTTTGTTATTGAGATCCTTCAACTTTGCGAAGTTCTTAGAACGGCTTACACTTTCACTCAACAGGAACATAGTTTTGTAGGGCTCGGCCAGGCGCCTATTTGCTCCTATTTAGTCCTTATTTAATTAGACCTCTTTAGGTTACACAAGGCGAGCGTGAATGGGACCGTCTGAAGGGAAAGACCTAGGCGCACATTCAGGGGCGTAGCTATAGCTTTGTTAAGGGGGGGGGGGGGGTCCAAAGGTTCTAATACAGGGTGGAAAAAATGAATGGGCCCCGGAGGGAAACTACTTTAAATCCTTAAGATACAGTATTTTACTTAAAGGAAACATTCCTTTATTTTTAAAAAGAAACAAAACTGCATTCACAGATTTTCTAAAATTCGCTTGCCTCGCCCGGAATCGAACCAGCTAAAAATTAAAAAAACAAACCTCGCTCTATTTAATACCACTAATCGATGGGATTAATGTCAAGATAAAATCTTTATAACACACATTTGGTTTTAGAAATAAAAAAGATCATGAAATCTAACATTAATTTTCACAATTTTTTTCAATAATTTTTATTATTTCACCGTTCGCGTCAAAACTTTTCTAGACGGTATTTGTCTATTTGAGGTGAGATTCAGACTTCCGTAAATGCATCCGATTCGATGATTTTCTTCGAAAAGTTGACGGTTTTTCAGCGAAGAAACGTTATTTTCCGAATTCAGAATACATTTCGAGAAGGTCTGAATCACACTACTGGATACCTCTCACCATTCCACTGTAGAGCTAAATTGCAATTAAAGCCCTTATGTACTAAATATTGGATTTCATGGATTTTTTGTACGACAGACGAGTGTAAGATAAGACCTCATGTTTCCTTGAGAAGTTTTAGCTTTAGTATTGAATGTATCGATTAGTGGAATAAAATAGGGAGTGTTTAATTTTTGAATTTTTAGCTAGTTCAATTCCTGGGTGAAGCAAGCGAATTTTAGAAAATCTTTGAATGCAGTTATGTTTCTTTTTAAAAATAAAGGAATGTTTCCTTTAAGTAAAATACTGTATCTTAAGGATTTAAAGTAGTTTCCCTCCAGGGCCCATTCATTTTTTCCACCCTGTATACAAAGATCTTTGTTAAGGGGGGGGGGGGGGGGGGGTCCAAGGGTTCCAAAATACAAAAATTGACTAGGTTTCCTCCGAACTTAATGGGTTAAGGGGGGGATCCGGACCCCCTAAACCCCCCCCCCTTATGTACGTCCATGCGCATGTAAGGGAGAGGTACCTACCTTTTTAAGAAAAATGGTAATAATCATAAAAATAAATAGTCTTAAAATCAAAATCATTGTATTTTATTATAGTGATACACTTCTTTGAAGAACTACCTTTCCTTAAAACTAGGTAAATCTTATATTAAAGTTTATTACTTTAATCTAGGACAGCCAAATAACCTTTTACATAAAATATTTGAATGTAGCGAACAGCAATGAAAAATATAGCGATAAAATTACTTATCTTGTTTTAAGATGGGTAGGTAGGTACTCAGAGCCGGACAAAACGCCGACAGGGTGCAAAACAAGTATTCCCAGGTACTGCCTCTCTCGTGTCTTCCAACCAACTCTATCCAACAGAGTCCAACTGAGCCAAACTGCCAAACTGACCAACTATGCCAAAACTGACGAACTGAGCCCCTTATCGACTTTGACACCGCTTATATAGTACCCTACTTGTTCTGCACCACCTCTGACTACCAATAACAATTTATTTATTGAAATAAATTGTTATTATTATTGAAATACACTTTAATAATTATATTACGAATTTCGACACTTATATATCACATTTTAAACAATTAATTAAAATATATTTTTAATTAAACGGATGTCCGTTAATAGATATCAAAATAACTTGTTATGAAGTTGAATTACATTCTAAAAATCATAGATATTATTAATTATAAATACCTATACGAAATTATGTTTCTTTTCAACAGTTATTATTTATTCAATTTAAATAACAACGGAAATGTGTCTAATATCAAATAATAAATCCGAAATACTAATAAAATATTCACTTTACAATTACCAAGGTATCTAAAAAATTACGAATTGATTTATGTTATTTACCAATATATTTATAGAATCTAACACGGCCATTCTGCAAATTACTTCGTCCTCGAAGTATTATGTAAGTACATAGCCTATTTAGGTAGTTATAACTATCATCAGACATAATATCAGAAAACAATAATCTTACTTAACACAAAATGAAGTAGGTAAAGTAATAATAGCCCGAATTTTTTAAGTTCATTTACCTACGTCACAGTCATTATCAATCAATACCTAAAGTCTCAGCTTAACCTGTCATGTTCAGTCCCATCACTGCTGCCAAGTGATGTCTAGACTGTTCACCAGGCAAGCTAGCAGCGTCTCACCTATCAGCTAAACCTGTCATGTTCAGTCCCATCACAGCTGCAATGTGATGTCTAGACTGTTCACCAGGTAAGCTAGCAGCTTCTCACCTATCAGCTAAACCTGTCATGTTCAGTCCCATCACTGCTGCCAAGTGATGTCTAGACTGTTCACCAGGTAAGCTAGCAGCCTCTCACCTATCAGCTAAACCTGTCATGTTCAGTCCCATCACTGCTGCCAAGTGATGTCTAGACTGTTCACCAGGCAAGCTAGCAGCGTCTCACCTATCAGCTAAACCTGTCATGTTCAGTCCCATCACAGCTGCAAAGTGATGTCTAGACTGTTCACCAGGTAAGCTAGCAGCTTCTCACCTATCAGCTAAACCTGTCATGTTCAGTCCCATCACTGCTGCCAAGTGATGTCTAGACTGTTCACCAGGTAAGCTAGCAGCCTCTCACCTATCAGCTAAACCTGTCATGTTCAGTCCCATCACTGCTGCCAAGTGATGTCTAGACTGTTCACCAGGTAAGCTAGCAGCCTCTCACCTATCAGCTAAACCTGTCATGTTCAGTCCCATCACTGCTGCCAAGTGATGTCTAGACTGTTCACCAGGCAAGCTAGCAGCTTGTTGCGTCTCAGTCACTACGTTATACGTACCCAGAATTAACTTAGTAATTTTCTAAAAAATACGTACCTAATACCTTTCACAACCCGCTCGGCCAGTACTGACATGAAACTTCACAAACAAACACAACACTATTATTCACGAGATAATAATCAACTACCGTGAACAAATCTCTCTCCTTGACAAAAATAAAAAGATTTTAGATTCAACGTAAACAAAACTTTGTCAATCCATCTACCGTTTTACACAATGTGGTTCTACCCTCCACTAGATACAGAAAAACGGGCCAGTGCAATCCAAATGAAATACATGAAATGGAATCGATATTATAACGAATTTTATCCATTGCCTTGCAAAACAAAAAAGTACCTTCCGAGTATAATTATAAACAGTTATTTAATAATCTGCCTTATAATCAAATATAGTTAAAAAGGTTCTGTTTCTACGAGTATCTAATTTGGACCGACTGATTTATAAAATATGATACGTTAATGTTGAGGACTACCGCTTAACATCTACATATCGCTTATAGGTAAGTAGTAGTAGTACCATACTACATAAATTCTGACAATTTGATTTCAGTAAAAGCTTCCTTAGTATTACATGGTATTACGTAATAGATTCATCATTACAAAAATTAACAAAGAAATTCACTTTCAGGACTCCATGATTCGAACCAAAATAGCACAGAGCCCTTCAGGGCCTTACCGGCCTTTGCGTCAGAAGAAATACTGCTCCCTTCTTGTTGGTGAGAACCTCGATGTTATTGCATCAGCCTGCAGCGATTTTCCTTCGATGGGTAGAAAATTGGAGACGGAACATCATCATCGTCATGGCGGCGCGGCGGTGGGCGTTTTGTAGACACAGCGTTGCGAATCGCTTTCAGGCCTTCCAAGCCATTGGAATTCTTTCTGAAATTTTCAAAAATGTATTAGAATAAGTTCGAATCCCACTTCTGATGTAAGGGAGAGGTACCTACCTTTTTAAGAAAAATGGTAATAATCATAAAAATAAATAGTCTTAAAATCAAAATCATTGTATTTTATTATAGTGATACACTTCTTTGAAGAACTACCTTTCCTTAAAACTAGGTAAATCTTATATTAAAGTTTATTACTTTAATCTAGGACAGCCAAATAACCTTTTACATAAAATATTTGAATGTAGCGAACAGCAATGAAAAATATAGCGATAAAATTACTTATCTTGTTTTAAGATGGGTAGGTAGGTACTCAGAGCCGGACAAAACGCCGACAGGGTGCAAAACAAGTATTCCCAGGTACTGCCTCTCTCGTGTCTTCCAACCAACTCTATCCAACAGAGTCCAACTGAGCCAAACTGCCAAACTGACCAACTATGCCAAAACTGACGAACTGAGCCCCTTATCGACTTTGACACCGCTTATATAGTACCCTACTTGTTCTGCACCACCTCTGACTACCAATAACAATTTATTTATTGAAATAAATTGTTATTATTATTGAAATACACTTTAATAATTATATTACGAATTTCGACACTTATATATCACATTTTAAACAATTAATTAAAATATATTTTTAATTAAACGGATGTCCGTTAATAGATATCAAAATAACTTGTTATGAAGTTGAATTACATTCTAAAAATCATAGATATTATTAATTATAAATACCTATACGAAATTATGTTTCTTTTCAACAGTTATTATTTATTCAATTTAAATAACAACGGAAATGTGTCTAATATCAAATAATAAATCCGAAATACTAATAAAATATTCACTTTACAATTACCAAGGTATCTAAAAAATTACGAATTGATTTATGTTATTTACCAATATATTTATAGAATCTAACACGCACATTCCTAGACCAAATTGGCGAATTATTGGAAAAAGGCCAAGTTGTGCACATTCAGACAGCTCCAAAGGAGTTAGATATTGTCTAATGGTCGTTTTACACAGTTTGGACGTCTAAAATAACTTGAAGTCTAATTCCTCTTAGTCCATTGATCAGATTGTGATGAAACCCCGAACTGAGATCTCGCGCACCGTTGTGTTGATAGCCTAGATTTGGACTTGTTTCTGACTACCCCTATACCTACGTTAAGTGCTCCTTCTAGTGTTTACCACACAATGATATCTAATGCGCTACCTCAGTATGGTAAAGATTATAGGCATGCATACAATACATTAAGTCGTGTCGTGTTTATATTCAATAGTTGACCCCGCGAACTTCGTACCGCGCCTCAGGGAAGGCCTCTTAGTTCGAGAAATTATTAAAATAGCAGTTCAATACAAAATGTATGAGAAAATCAATTCCCTCCCCCTCCCCTCCCCTCCCCCCTCCCCTCCCCCTCCCCTCCCCCATCCCTCCCCCACCCCTCCCCCTCCCCTCCCCTCCCCCTCCCCCTCCCCCACCTCCCCCTCCCCCCCCCCCCCTCCCCTCCCCCTCCCCGTCTCTCTCCCTCCCCACCCCTCCCCTTCCCCACCCCCTACCCCTCCCCCTACCCCTCCCCGTCCCCCTCCGTCTCCCTCTATAATTTTGGTACATGCCCAGCCCACTATTTGCAGGAGTTAGCATTTGCATACGTGACAGGTTGCAAGCCCATCGCCGCTATTAGAACGTTAACTAGTTTCCTCACGATGTTTTCTTTCACCGTTTAGAGCTCGTGTTAATGCGCATTTAAATTTTTCTAATCGAAAAATCCATTGATGAGCACGGCCAGGGTTCGAACTTACGACCTATGAATCGAAAATCGAGCACTCTTCCACTCGGCCAACACGGCTTTTATTTTCAATCTCAAGAAAAAATATCAAGAAGCAACTAAAATCATTGCGAACCAAACCACAACGATGCCACACTCCTTGTCTGTTAACCAGACCTACGAATACATCGAAACTCTATGAAACGGGAGCTCTTTCCATACATCCGTTAATTGGTTTTCATCATTTTTATTTTTCTCTGTATTTCAAAAACTATAGAACCTAGAAGAAAACTAAAAACCATTTTGGAATGTATAAATTGAGTACTTTCATATGACACCCCACTCAATATATTTGGGTACCTTTGAAAAAAATTTACCCCCTTGGGAACCCCATATCTTTACAACCCCTTCATCGATTACGCTCATACGCTCCACAGCAAATTTCCATAGCACAACCTATTGACCTATCAAGTTTCATACAGATTGGATAAGCGGTTCGATAGTTATGCGAGAACATAAAAATGAAACATACAAATATACAAACATACAAACATACAAAGCAAAATCGCCTAACTTGCCACTAAGATCTTCGCTCGCTTCGCTCGCTCGATCGATAAATAATTGGGGCGATACCACGGAACAGATAATAATACTACGCGTTACGAAGTTCGCTGGGTCAGCTAGTGTTTATAAAAATGTCTGAATTTAATAAAGTGCGTAATGGACGATTTTGGTTACCAGCTCAATTAGAACCCTCCATTCTGCGGCGCACTCACACTTACCCGTATTACACAAACGTACACTCACCTCAGGGCATTGTCAAATACAAAAACAGGGCAAAGGGGAACACGAATTCAATTCCAATACTTTAACTTTAACATCAGTACCTACTAAAGCCTACTTGTTGTACATTCACCAAGAGAAGTACTAGAAAATTTACGCAAGTAGGTAGGTAGGTAATCATATGGCCCACAAACAAGGCTGGAAAAAGTGAAAAAATAGTAGATTGTATTATATGGGGGGAAAATAATATTTTTACGGCGAGGGCGCTTTTTTGAATCCAGAGCGAAGTGAAGGATTCTAGAGTAGAATCCCGAGCGTAGCGAGGGATTCTTTAGTAGAATCCTGAACGAAGCGAGGGATTTAAAGTACGTCGCCCGAGCCAAAAATATATTTTGCGCCCGAGTGATACACTCTACTTTTCATTACAATCTATGAGAAAATAAAAGGGAGGAGAAAGGAATGTGTTAAATCAACGAAGTTCCACTTGAGAAGAGTAATCGGGGATTAATTTTTTTTTATTCAGACGGTGGCCGCGCGCCGGCTGAATGGTGGGCGGTATGTTTATCCGATACTAGCAGCGCCCTCGCGGCGTTGTCCCCGTAGTGATGGTTTATGGTGATGATGATGATGATGATGAAAAGTAGCCTATAACCTTCCTCAAGAGTTTAGCTATCAAATACAGAAATAATTTTTCAAATCCGACTGGTAGTTCCTGAGATTTCATTTCATTTCATTTATTTATTTATTTCTCTCACAAACAATATAAATATAAATAAATAGCTAAATAAATATACAGAATAATGAATATTAAAAACGTTGTAGGTAGCTATTATAAAAACCTGTTTTGTGAGATTAGCGCGTTCAAACAAAAAATCTCTTCCGCTAGAATTGTTCAATAGTTCCACGAAAACAAACTAGATGGCGCCAGTAGACCATCGTTCTAGATCGCGCTGACGAAAACGCACAGGATTTTATCAGGTTGGAATTACAATTATGTATGGATAGAAAACTGCAGAGTAATTAATCTCTAAATGTGATTACAACTGTGGTGTTTTTGGAAGAGTCCTCCCTCATTCATCTTGGTAGATTTGAGATGAATGTGGAGGAAAGTAGTTGTACCTCAAAAGTGCGCGGCAAAGATAATTCATAGATAATTCCGGCGCACTTAAAGGGGATTAAAAACTCATTACTGCCCGCTAAACTTATAAAAAGGATTAAAAACTCATTACTGCCCGCTAAAAGTTCCTTGAAGAGGAATCATCTACTTTGGGCGCACTTAAAGGCGAACAAAGTCGTCCTTTTCGAATAGATGGAATGAAAAATATATTAAAGTACCTAGTTACTCCATGACGGGCAATCTTTTTTGGTCACCTCCTTTCATTCTCCGCCCCGGCTTCCTCCGGTCAATTTACTGCAGTTATAAGACAGAACAGAGATGTCTCCTAGGCCATTTTTTCTTACGTGCAAGCGCTTTTTCATTTAAGAACAAACAAATCTCTGTGATGGATAACAAAAGCACAGAGAAACCTTCGATCCGGAGATTGTGGGTTCGAATCCTGGCCGTGCAGCAATGGATTTTTCGTTTCGAAAAGTTCAAATGTGCATTAACACGAGCTTGAGGAAACCCGCGGCTTAATCAGCCTCACACGTATTGTCCATGTCTTCCTATAGACAAGGCCAGTTAAGCTGAAATCGCTGAGAGGATGGTGTAGGGGCAAGCCTACTTCACCTCAAACAAATGTCCCTAGCAAAATTGCCAACTTCAGTCAAATGTAGGAAGAAAAAAGTAGGGTGCACAATACGAAATTCGTAGGCACAAGAGCAAGACAGAGCAATGATTCTTGTTACGAGTCCGACAAATTGGATAGTGTAATCGCTACTTTAGCTACTAGTTTATTCGACGAACATGATACATGATATTCTGCAGCTGACTGTACATTCGTATCGGTACCTATTACACAGTTAGGTAAATACGGGGATTGGGTATTGGGACTGCTTACGGAGTTCTCTGTGGTATTGAACGAATGATTGAGAATGCTTTGGCAAAGGAATGTTGTATCCATCTTAGGTAGGTACTTAGGTACTAATCAAGACGTTCACTGATATCTGGAATTTCGATTTGCAGTGCGTTTCAGACATACGATATTGCATCGGAGTCGATAATTTTCTTCAGAAAGTGTACGTTTTTTAACCGACTTCAAAAAAGGAGGAGTTTCTACGTTCAGCTGTAGGTATGTTGTTTTTTTATGTAAATAATGTTCTGCGTCAATGAAGATCATTCACGTTTTTTGTTGAGTCTGCAGATTTGTAGATCAAAAATGAATGAATCGGATCAAAATAACATTCTAAGTTTGAAACACAGAAGACTTCTGTGGTTTGAAATTATATTAGAGTAGTCATAATAATTATAAATCAAAAGACGATGGGTTTGCAACCTGTCACGTACGGATTGCTAACTTCTGTAAAACAAAATACAGCAGATAATAAAACCAAGTAACAATTGTATAGATGGGCGGCCTTATCGTTAAGAAGCGATCTCTTCCAGGTAGGTTTTACATACTGTACATAAGACGCGGTAAGCTGGTTCATGTCATTACCGGTGTTAACAATAGGCCGTGCTAGCGTGTGATCGACGCCGTTTCGCCACCGCGTCGTAAACTCATCTGCAAATATTGAAACGACACGCGATCTGAACATTACGAATAATGCTGGATATCTACTACGAAGAGCTGTGTCACTGATTTCACATGTGGCTTGCTGGGCATCTGAACATTACTTAAAAGACTAAGTTCAGATGAATGCGCGGTGACGCGCGGTTGGCTCGACGCGCGGTTTAAGATTGTAACAAATCAATGTTGTTGTGTACATGACCGCGCGTCACCGCGCGTGCCCGCGCACCCGCCATGCACTGCGCGCCGAACCAACCGCGCGTCGCCGCGCGTTCATCTGAACTTAGCCTAATGCTGGATATCTACTACGAAGAGCTGTGTCACTGATTTCACATGCGGCTTGCTGGACTTATGAGAGCACATTAGGGGGATTACGGAGAAGAGTTGAAGAGAAAAACATGTCGTGCCGACCCCACTTAGCGTGGGATAAGGGCAGGAGAGAGAAGAAGAGGAGGGAGTCCAGAAGCACGGGGGAAAATACTCGTATTGATAGATGATGACAGTTCAATGATGATTCAATGAAACAAATTACGTCTCCTGCCCCCCTAGCCATATTACACTATCTATCGTCGCTGTAGAATAGAACACTTCAAAATGTATAGGAATTGACGTTCTGACCACGTGACTCATCTACTTGAAACGTCAAATCCTATACATTTTGAAGTGTTTCTATTCTACAGCGACGATAGATAGTGTAATATGGCTAGGGGGGCAGAGGCCCTAGCCATATTACACGATCTATCGTCGCTGTAGAACGATCTATCGTTACTGTAGAATAGAACACTTCAAAATGTATAGGAATTGACGTTCGGACCACGTGACCCATCTACTTGAAACGTCAAATCCTATACATTTTGAAGTGTTTCTATTCTACAGCGACGATAGATAGTGTAATATGGCTAGGGGGGCTGGTTATTCGCAAGTGGCCAACTCTCCTGACGGAGTTTTTAGGCCACCTAAAGGCCTCCGTCATGGCTTAACCCTCCCTTTCCCTCCGAAGCACGGAAGTGCTCAGCTCGTAATGCCACCACCGCGCACAACGCTGCTTAACTTCAACGATCAATCAAGAATATCTCAGCAAGAGCCATGAGCGTTTCCTATTAGATCTGAGAGCGCCAATCGTGAACATGAGCTTTGTTATTTTGGATTTTCAAGTGACTAAAATTACATCGAAGTGAATGATTCGACTTTGCTATTATTTATTGATCTACGCCTTAACGGAAATATTTACCACCTCGTGTGTTCAGACTATTTCTGAAGGTAGAATCACTTCGTGAATTATGTCTGTCTTGTCTATTTCAAGTACATCTGGCCTATATTGTATTCTATCGAGTCAAGGGCAGGTTATGTAACAGAGTCGAACAGACAAACAATGTTCTGAGAAAAACAAACAATATTGCTTTAAACTAATGTTGGTTGGTAGAGCCGTGTTGGCCGAGGGGATTAGTACCTCCACTTTCGATCCGAAGGTCGTGGGTTCGAAACCTTGCCGTGCATCAATGGATTTTTCGTTTCGAAAAATTTATATGCGCATTAACACGAGCTCTAAACGGTGAAGGAAAACATCGTAAAGTCAGTTAGCTTTATATAGGTGGCTACGGGCATTAACCAGTCACGTATGAAATGCTTTCTGCAAAGTGGGCATGTGCCAAATAATTACACGTGCCTCTGATTACCCCATAGACTCCCTTAGACTTGAAAATGAAAAGTCTTATCTTTGCGATTCTGACGGGATTCGAACCCGCACGAACAGTGCGGGTTCACGGTCTTGGTCGCGAAGGAACAGGAGTAGAATCACCTAGCTCTTAAGACGTTTCAAAGTGGTACACTATCCTATTGAATAAATGAATTTGAATTTGGCTTTGACTTTGACTTTGCACTGATACAATGACTTCCCTTAGACTTCTTCAATGAATATCAAATATTTACCAAATAGATAGTCTTAGGGATAAATTCATAATCACAGGTCATAATACTATCAGTCTACCAGTGAAAACGTGTTAAAGGCAGAGGTTCGCACCGAAGACCGTTGCCCCAAATTCTTCACGGTGTTGGTCGCAAAAGAACAGGAGGAGAATCACCTAGCTCTTAAGACGATTCAAAGTGGTCATAACGGTCCTACTGAATAAATGATATTTGAATATTTGAATTTTGAGACCGAGACCGAGACAGGCTTTGTATGGGTGCGCAACAGAGATAGGAAACAGAGAACCGTCAGTATAAATGACAACGATCTCCTGTCTTTGTCTCTGCCCCTCAATTGTCTATCTTTGAAAGCGACCAAAATAGGTCTCAAGCTCTCAAATATGACAGTTCAGTGGCCACGCAAGTAGCTCTTTCACTCTCATCATATCTACGCGATCGTTTTGACAGTTTGAGACCAATTTAAGGTTTGAGACAAGTTAAACAATGAGCCTGCTGGTCTCGGTCTTCGGTCTCGGTCTCGGAAAACTGCCAGCTTTAATTAGCCTTATGATTCTAACAACTCTACACTACAACTATGTAGGTAATAATGCTTTTATGTGCTGTTAGACCATTTATCCATTTATCATAATAGGTCGTTTTCAGTAAATAAATTAATAAATACTACCTATTTCGTTTCGATATAATTATAAAAAACATTCCCGGCCCTTAACTACTATCTCTTTTCATAGACTAATACCTATTATTTATGTATTATTCAGTTTGTTTCAATTCAGGTTTACTTTTCTTTTTCTTTTTTTCAGTAATTTTATTTTAATATTTTATTTTTTTGTCTACAAAATTTTTGGTAATTAATTACACTTGTTCTATTTTATGTCATTTTTTTCAGTATTTGATGACCTACAATTACAATAATTGTAGGTCAGTAATATTGACACAGGTAACTACAATTCATGACTATGAATTAGGACTTATATAAAGACTTCCGGGATGAAATTGTCGAGGCGTTGCCCCCGTAGTGATGGCTTATGGTGATGATGATGATGATGGTAAGTAGCTTATAACCTTCCTCAAGAGTTTAGCTACCACATGCTGAAAGAATTTTTCAAATCCGACTGGTAGGTAAGTACCTAGTTTCTGGAAAGGTGCGTACGGATGGCGCGTACCCAGGGTACGCGCCATCCGTACGCAGCTTTATAGCGCGTTCAAACCAACTCTTCCGCTTTATTATTATTATAGATGACGATAAGAAGATTATTTTAGTATCGGTCTATGTTTTGATCACTGCCTATTGAGTCACGGCTTAGCTCGCATACAACACTTTCATTATATCTGACATGCATAAAAGATTTCTAAAATTGATTCAGTAATTTCAGAGTTGACCTCCATTCAAACTCACAAACCAACTTACCTATAATATTGGTGGAAAATCAAAAATCATTCCAACCTCATCATTATATCCTAAAAGGATCATGTAGATCACTTTGACACGTCTTTAGAGCTATGATATTCTGGGTCAATCTCCAGAATCAGCGAAACTGGTTGATCGCTATGGCGCCCCTTAAATATCGATATTATTGCTTTTCTGCCCCTTCAGGGGCCAATATGAAAATATGCTTATTTAGACACCTCCTTCTCGAAATAAAAATACAGAAAAGCAATAATATAGATATTTTAAAAGCACCATATCAATCAACTAAACACGCTGGTTCTGGAGATTGACCCTTCTACACCTGCAGGGCGATTCACACTTATCGGAATGTATTCGACTCGAATATCTTTAAAAAGAGAGTTTTTCGCCTAAGAAAAGTCAATTTCCGAATTCTAATTCGGAATACATTTCGAGAAACGTGAATCACCCTTCTGTCCCGTCTATTCCTGATCCATCGCCTTAAATCTAAATTATGTTTGACCAGAGTCAGAGCTATTCAGTGCTAAGCGTTGTCATCCAAATTATCTGATATTTTTTATTAAACGGTGAAAATTACAAAATTATACCATAGACAATAGAATGAGCCAACGTACATAAGTGATTCATTACTCGTAAATTGTTTCATTCAGTATTCTATATTCAAATCGGGACCGTCATTATCGTTATTCCTAATTCAAAACTACCAAGCTAAACTTTTTTAAACAGCCAGCATGCCCTAGCTAAATCGCCGACTTTACTCAACTTATTTTTAAAATCGACTACTGAGAAACCCAAAAGGATGGTTATTATAACTTACTTCATAATTTGTTGCTTCTTTTGTTTAAAGTGATAGGTATAAAAAAATAATTAATAAATAGTTGTTTTTTAAAAAAATAAACATAGTTTACGGAAGTAAAATGTATGTCTTAGCACAGATAATATAATACTATAGTCTTAGTTACTGAAGTAAAATATTCGGAATTTTTTGGTGTTTTGTTGTAGAATTAATAAAAAACATAACGCCTTTGAATATAAAACAATGATGATAATAACTTATTTTATACAAACTATTTAATTAGTGTTTCGCAAACTTTTTGGTATTCAAGGTACATCTAGAAAATCGGAAAATTTTTGAGGTTCACCATAAATGAAAAATCATTTTTTTTATGCGAAACATGAGCTTGTTTAGTTGAGCATGCGGTCCAGGAGTAGCTTAACTGAGTTAGGTAACCTTATTTTTCCGAGGCACACCAACTAATGACCACGGTACACCAGTGTGCCGCGGCACACCCTTTCCGGAACACTGCGTTAGATGATAGTTTTTGTACCAAACAATATTAGGCAAAGTCTCATAGTATAACATTTAGTCTCATAGTATCTGACGACCTCTGTGGCGCAGTAGGTAAAGGCCCGCCGGTGACGCAAGAGGTTGCGGGTTCGATCCCCGCCGCGGGACAAATGTTTGTATGATCTGCAAATATTTGTCTCGGGTCTGGGTGTTTTCTATGTATATTATGTAGGTATGTATTTAAAAAAAATGTATATAAGTAGTATATCAGTCATGTGGTTGCCATAACACAAGCTCTGCTTAGCTTGGGACTACATGATGCTGTGTGAAATGTATGTATGTGAAATATTTATTTATTTATTAGAACCGTTTGGGTACTGTCCAAAAATATTTTTTACACACGGTAATGTCATTTTATGTAAATATTTTCATGTAAAAAATATTAATACCAGATGCGCGAACGAATAAACAAACAAACCTTTTTTCTATCTGCATATTGGGTTCGCATGCTAATTACCGCGTTGTCGTGTCGTCACGCGATTCAAAATATACTTTTTTCAGAACTCGACTACATTTACTTCTGAATAGTTACGAAGCAAATTAAAAATATTTATCGAAATTAGTCGCTTTTTGGTAGCGCCAGTAAACACTATACAAAATAACTTAAATTCTTAAATTAAAAAAAAAAAATTTAACTTTATAGGTTTTTAGACCCAATTCTTTATTGTAAATTCTTTATTGTACACCAAAAAATAACATATTCACTCAAAACTAGATTAGGTATCAAAGGTAAGGTAAGGCGAGCTTAACCGTGAAAGAGTTTTCTTACAGCAAACCGTGGGAAAAAGAGACAGGTTAATACACTTTTATGGGTTTTATTACTTTTAATTCATCATCATCTCCGTCCTAACCCCACTGAATAAGATAAGGGCAGGCGTTTTCCTTTTAGTTAAGTTTAGATTTTTAGTAACCCACATATTAAAACCTACACTAGTACTAGGTACATGTTTTATTGCGTTCTTTACCTTTAATGTATTTTACCAACATTCCGGCTGTGTTAAAACTACAAATAAAAGTACTTAATTAAAATTTGTATGATTATTACCTACTTTAATTTATTTTTCGTTAGAAGTTAGTTTATTTTATTTCGGACAATTGACGCATTTCACATATTAATACTCAAACAAAATGAAAATGGGATCTAAAGACTCTTACAAGCTCTTACAAGACTTTTAACCTACCAAATAAATAATGCTGAACAATTCACACAGCGCAGCGTCATCAAACCCCCAGTTAGCAGAGCTTGTATTATGGGAACTACATGACTGTTTTTTTGTAAATACAATAAGTACATAGAAAAACTCGCAGGCCCGATACAAATGTATTTGACTTGCGTCTGACTACCCCTAAGACAGATTCAAAAAATCTCGAATGAACGAAAATCTGAGGGAATCTCTACTATTACCCTAAAAGTTACTGGTAAGTATAGTAACAAAAATATAAAAAAGTCAATTGCAATGTAAACCTGACCATTAATATTTGAGAAGATGTCGTCCTTCGCGCATCGGATTAAATTTTTATTATTTCATAATTATTTGTGTCCCCACGCTGAGAAAACCCCTCTTTTTCTATATAATTTAAGAAAATGATTAAACTAAAATATTTTTATTTATAGTTTATTATATTATTAACATTTTATACCTACCTCAGGTAATATAAATATTATTATTAAAATGTGTGATACTTAAATGTTATAATAAGGGCTTGTAACAGCAATAATATATTGTTATAGATACCTACTCATAAGTCTCTGCCCTAGTTTAAACTTATAAAGAAATATGTAACACTTGGTAAGACTTTTTCTGAATAAGTATTCATTTCATTTCATTTCAATTCAATTATGTATCCAGCAGTGCGATTCAGACCTTCTCGGAATGTACCTATTCCGAATTCAGAAAGTGACTTTCCTTCGCTGAAAAAAAAAACTTTCCGAAGAAAATCATCGAATCGGATTCATGTTTAGAAGTCTGAATCGCACTGATGCAAAGCTATCTAAAGTTTGTCAAAAATCCTTAGCTCAACTTAGCATCGATGGGCTTGCAAACTGTCACGTATGGAATGCTACTTCTGAAAAATGTGGGCATTTACCAAATAAGTATTTGATACCACTGACTACCCATTAGACATCTTAAAAGGATCTGAGAGAATGTTTACCGCACCTGGGGGATACAGTCATGATCATATTTTTTTTTTTTTTTCCTTAGATCAACTATTTCTTGTGTAAAGTTTTTAGTTTTTTTCATTTTAGTGTACCTAACATATTTAAGTGAATATTAGTAGGTTAGGATGTGATTCATTTCTTTACATAGAAACTTAAATTGTCATACTTTTCTTTGGCCTAAAATAAGTGTTAATTTGCGCCGTATAGAACCTGAGGTAGTTATTTTTAAAACAAAAAAAACTGTTCCATAAAATGTGAAAATAATAGCCTCGAAATGAACTATTCGATTCCATTGAGCCGAAATGAATACTCGATGAAAAATGGAAATTCATTGACAAATGTCGACTCGTCAAAAGTTTTATGAAGGTTTATTATTTCAATAAATCTTTTATATCCAATATTGACTTTAAAATATACTTAATAAGCTCATATTGAATTCGTTTATGCATAATTTCGACCCAATTACCTACTTTACATACAATTATAAGTTTTGCGGCATTTCAACTCACCTCAACTCAAAACTCGATTTAATTTCCACATAGCACAACACTATCACTTTACAAACTTGCGTAATTAACCGTTAATTATGTACATCACTATTCCACAAGCACTTCACTGAAAAAAGTTTCGCTCACTTGCAAAGTCCAAAAATTCGAACCGAAATTCAAATTAGTTTTTTTTATCACGCAACACTACGCACGAAAGTAGGTTGCATACTTTTTGTCGATTTTATAATTTATGAAGGTTCTCGCGAATGGACGGGCCGCAAGACGACCGCCCTCCACCTTGTGTAGTCACGAACTGAATATGAGTATGGCGGGGTTGGTTTGTGGCTATGCGTACTTTTTCCTGTGGTTTTCGTAGTTTCAACCTGCAATATACTTTTAGATTAAATTACCGAACTATGAGATTACCTAATGTATTACTTTTTTTCTGATAAGTAGGTACCTACCTATAGATAAATATAAAAGTTTGAATGTGCGAATTAAATATACAGTATGTTTGTGTTAAAATATAATTATCTTAGTTTTATAATTGAGGTTAATTTTATCATATAAAACGTAAATAATGTTATTTCAAAATGTCCGTTTTATAATTAATTTAGTTTAGGTTCAGGAAGGAGCTCCCACGGCTGTTGTAAAATTGTTAATTTGTTGCTTAATCACAGCTCTTACAAATGAGTTTTAAAATTGCATTTCATATTTTATTAGCTTGGAAATGATGACTACTTAAACTGATGGTTTGTTGAGGATCACACAGTAACCCCAATTTTAACTTGGCTTTTAAGCGTTTGTTTACTTTTTTGCGTACTTGGCATGGCCGTATATAAGGGGGGTTTAGGGGGTCCCCCCCTTAGCCCATTAAGTTCGGGGAAACCTAGTCAATCTTTGTATTTTGGAACCCTTGGACCCCCCATAACAAAGCTATAGCTACGCCCATGGTACTTGGTGCCGTTGTTTTTAACTGTCGACGAATTTAAGCGACGTTCAGCGCGGTCACTGCATGGGTGACCACTAATGGGATTAACAACAGAGCCTGTACTTAGGAGGACACGTTAAGTTCCTTGTAGGAACCGGATAAAAAGTCTTTAAGCCATGACCGAAGCCTTGGGGTGGCTTAAACGCTCTAAGTACCACGAAAAGGTGTAATGTAGTGCATTTAACTATCATCTTTATAAAATACCTACTTTTCCATGTGTGTGTTTGAAATTTTTCTCTGAGACGGCTTGACCTATTTCGATTTTGTAGTGGGGTCATCTGGTTAGTTTCTAAGTACCTACAGTTGCGAAAGGTGGTGTTGTTGTCAAAATCTAGATTTTTTTTTGTTCCCTAGTAGGTATTTTAATTTCTCAAATAAAAACACAAATAATACTTAAATAACGTCTGCCTTCCGCGTCCGGTTAAATAATTAGAATTACGTTATTTCTCTCCTTAAGGTTTCTTCTTTCTTTCTTCTTTTTTGTTTCTTCTTTCTTTCTTCTCCTAAAAGCCTCCGCATCGCATCGCCTTTTCGGCATTTACTTGTTCCTTCATTTTAGGATTGCGGCGATCCGGTGACGACGTTACGAAGTTGATGTAGTGAGCGTTGGTCAGTTGGTCTAGAATTCCATACAAAGAATACCGAGGTGATGCGGTGAGGTTCGGGTGTGGAGGCAACTTATCAGCTATAACCTTTAATGACCTAAAAGCTTCAAATAAAATAACCTTGAAATCCATATACCCATTTTAAATGTGAAAGTGTATTTGTTTGTTTGTCCTGCTTTCACGTCAAAATGGAGAGACGGATTGATGTGATTTTTGTGTGGAGATAGTTAGAGAGCTGGAGAGTGACATAGGCTACTTTTTATCCTGAAAAATGCATGTTTCCCGTGGGATAAAAAGTAGTACTTAGTCCACCCGGGCGTCCGCTAGTTCAAAATAAAATTTAAATTTATCTCATTAGAATCGCCCGAAAGATGTTTTTCCTAATGATAGCTACGTTTCCTGGCTATAACCGTCAGCCTTTTCAGATCTGCCGTAAAAAATAACGGAATCACATTAAGCTTCATTATTCTCGACAGGGAGTTAGTTCTTCAACGAGCGGAGCGATAAGCGCAGAGGTCAGACTTCTTCTACCGTACCAATGTTGCTCAGCTGACAGTTTCATGTAACCTTAATGATGTTAGCTGAGCTACATCCATCACACTATCACACTAATATTACTAGTAGTTCGCCCCGAACTGAGATCTCGCACACCGTTGTGTTGATAGCCTAGATTTGGACTTGTTTCTGACTACCCCTATACCTACGTTAAGTGCTCCTTCTAGTGTTTACCACACAATGATATCTAATGCGCTACCTCAGTATGGTAAAAATTATAGGCATACATGCAATACATTAAGTCGTATCGTGTTTATATTCAATAGTTGACCCCGCGAACTGCGTACCGCGCCTCAGGAAAGGCCTCTTAGTTCGAGAAATTATTAAAATAGCAGTTCAATACAAAATGTATGAGAAAATCAATTCCTCCCCCCCTCCATCCCCCCTCACCCCTCCCTACCCCCCTCCCAACCCTCACTGCCCCTCTCCCCCTTTCTTCCCCCTCCCCCTCCCTACCCCCTCTCCCTCCCTCTCCCCCTCGCCCCTTCCCCCTCCCTCTCCCTCTCCCTCTCCCTCTATAATTTTGGTACATGCCCAGCCCACTATTTGCAGGAGTTAGCGTTTGCATACGTGACAGGTTGCAAGCCCATCGCCGCTATTAGAACGTTAACTGGTTTCCTCACGATGTTTTCTTTCACCGTTTAGAGCTCGTGTTAATGCGCATTTAAATTTTTCTAATCGAAAAATCCATTGATGAGCACGGCCAGGGTTCGAACTTACGACCTATGAATCGAAAGTCGAGCACTCTTCCACTCGGCCAACACGGCTTTTATTTTCAATCTCAAGAAAAAATATCAAGTAGCAACTAAAATCATTGCAAACCAAACCACAACGATGCCACACTCGTTTTCTGTTAACCAGACATACGAATACATCGAAACTCTATGAAACGGGAGCTCTCTCCATACTTCCGTTAATTGGTTTTCATCAGTTTTCTTTTTCACTGTATTTCAAAAACTATAGAACCTAGAAGAAAACTAAAAACCATTTTGGAATGTATAAATTGAGTACTTTCATATGACACCCCACTCAATATATTTGGGTAACTTTGAAAAAAATTTACCCCCTTGGGAACCCCATATCTTTACAACCCCTTCATCGATTACGCTCATACGCTCCACAGCAAATTTCCATAGCACAACCTATTGACCTATTAAGTTTCATACAGATTGAATAAGCGGTTCGATAGTTATGCGAGAACATAAAAATGAAACATACAAACATACAAACATACAAACATACAAAGCAAAATCGCCTAACTTGCCACTAAGATCTTCGCTCGCTTCGCTCGCTCGATCGATAAATGTGAAAGTTTGGATGTAGATGAGTTGAACAGAGCTAAACAAATACTCGTAACTATATTCAACATGCAGTGTGACCCGCTCCGCTTATCGCTCAGCCTAACCCCACCTAGCTGAAGTTATTTTCTTAGTTAATTACTCGTCTTGCCCCGCCGGGTACAAGGAAACTTTTCACATTTGACTGCTGTACAGGTCAGGGCTTAATGAACAAACTTGCTGAATGGCCGCTCGCAGACCAAATAGCAGTACCAATACGAAGCCGGATGCTGGCAGGTTTAGTACTTGAGTCACAGAATTGGTACAGAAGGCGCACTCTGCACTTGTGCAAAGCCACAAGTACATTGGCGAGCCCGCCCGGCCGGGTCTTGGCAGGTAGGGTTCACACTTGCTGCTAGCCGCGTCGCGCGTAATACCTATCACGCGACAACTCGACAAACCTTCGGCGTCACTCCGCGCCGGACAATGACAGAGGCGTTAGAAAAGTCAAAAAAGTCAAAAGTCAAATTCATTTATTTAATAGGATAACACAGTGTACCACTGAGCTTTTACTCTTGTTCCTTCGCGACCAAGACCGTGAAGAACCAGGGTAAGAGAGGGTGTGTGTAGGGTGGTGTAGGTGAATATTGCACTAGGCAATGAGCACTTGCGCGAGCTGAATTGCACTTTGTTGCGTCGCGACAAGAGTGGTTATTTAAAAAAACGTTTTCGCGAAGTCAGGCTTCTGTAGGTACCTATTTATTCTGTGTTTGAGTGTAACTTCCCAACTTAAGATTCAGATTCCCCCTTTAAGTTCATGATTGGCTTGGCCAAGTGGGATATGGCTTGGCTTTCGATACGAAGGTCGTGGGTTCGGGTCCAGCTGGCCAATTCTACTAAATGACAACGTCAACAATTCCGCTGCGTTTTGTTATTCGTTCTCTTAAATGTCAGCCATTTTTTGAATAGTAGAATGGCTTTTTCAACATTTTATTCTGCCAAAGTCCAAACCATAGCTAAAATGTCACCACAACAGAATCGTTGGTCATTAGTAGAATAGGAAACAGACGAAAATCTAAGGTTTAGTTGACGTTTTGCTTGTCGTTGATAAAAAGTTTGGTAGTAGAATCGACACCCAGGCCGTGCATCAATGGATATTGAAATAAAATTATTGCACTTTGATATGAGCTCACAACGGTGAAGTTAAACATCATGAGCAAAGCAATTTGTTGGTGTTTATATTCTACTCTGTTCCTACGCGACCAATATCAAAGCGCAACAACCGAAGAGCTATTCAAAATGACCTAGACATTTTAAAATACGAATACCCACCTACCTTGGTAGTATTCGTTTTTGTGAGCCGTGTTGGCCATGTGGGAGAGTACCTACCTCAACTTTCGATCCTATCGTGGGTTCGAATCCCGGCCATGCACAATTTAAATGCAAATTAACACGAGCTTTAAACTATGAAAGGAAACATCGTGAGGAAACCCGCAGCTTAGTCAGCCCCACACGTATTAGACCATGTTTTTCTTGTGGATATGGCTGGTTAAGCTGAGAGAATTTTTAATTTATTAATTTTTATTTTTTTAAATTTTAATGTTCATTTTTATTTTCAATTTCATTTTGACATTGTGAATTTATAAATTACATACCTTAAGGTAGAATACATTGATACACAGGTAAGCGTTTATGTCATTATAATATCTTATGTAGGTAGGTATTTAGGTACATGCGTTTCTCGCAATAAATATACTTTGAGGATGACTGAAATAATAGACTTTGAGGATGGTTTAGGTACTGGGCAAGCCTACTCCATTCCAACAATGTTCCAAGCGCTATAGTGTCTAGGGTGTAGGCAAAGATTGCCTCTTGACACTGTATAAATCTTCTAGTAAAGATGAAAGAACAGGGGTAGAATCACCTAGCTCAGACGTTTCAATGTGGTCATAGCGGAGCTACTGAATAAGTGATATTTGAATTTTGAATATCATGTTTTTTAACCGACTCCAAAAAAAGAGGAGGTTCTCAATTCAACTGAGTTTTTTTTTAGTAGGTTCTATAATGATCACACGAGTGAAGAATGCAGAAGTGTTAAATAAAAGTTCCATAGAAATAAGTACTTCCGAAATGTGTAAAGAATAGATACATACTAGTGTAACGTATACACGTTATTTTACGTAGATACAATAGTTTTAGGAACTTAATAATAAATAATAAAACAAAAGAAAAACAAATTATCTAGTTTTATTATATTTAAAATAAATACGTAGGTATCGAATGAAAGAAAATACATACTATTCGCTATTTCACATTCTTTTACCATGCCTAAAGTCACAAGCGATGCGCGGAATACTTCCTCATGCTGTGAACTGTACTGTTTACGCTGTCTATGGGGCCGGCATCGGCATCTGCGTAAGCGTTTTCTAACCGCCATTTTGCGAGCTCGGAGTTCAGTCGCCGCAAACCGTCTCAGAGTACGGTCACATTACCTGTTTGCGCGCGCTAGCTACGAACGTTGAATATTCAACATTTTGCCTATTTCTTTTTACTGATATTTTAATCCTAAAACTCACTTGCAGTCGAAGGCCATAATTAACTATAAATTCAGTGTAAAATCCCGTATTCGGTAAGTGTTGAACAATTATTTCCGCAAAACTGTAGGTAGACTTTGTAACGTATTTTAACGGTCATTTATTTTAGTTTGTGTTAATTTAAGTTAATTTCAGCCTTTTTCTCACAATGCTTTCATCAACTAGGTATCTACACAATACACTAGATATCCTACTGCACTTTTACTCTTTCATTCTATCATTTCACTATCATTTTCTCATGTACACTCCGCTCTGATTGTGACACTACATACATCACCTCAGTACTCTCCTCACATAGTTACCAGCATCTTCATCTCGCTTGGCTACGATGGTCACAATCAGAGGGAGAGAACGTTAGACGTGTCCTGACGGAATTTTTATATGGAATTCCAGGGTCCAAGGTTACGACTGAGAAGACCAAGAAGTTTTGCCGTCAATTCTACCACTGGCGTGTTCATTGGCGTTCCTCCGCGTTCTTCTGACATCGGACACCTTGCGAGACTCTCATCGGCTCCACATCAGCCTGGACTATCCGAGGGGAGTACCTACCCTACCTCCGCCTTTACGAGTGCAACCGTTCAATCAGTGACCAGGGCCATTATAGAACCGTATTTAATAAATTTGTATACTGCCAGGTCTGTGTTTTATTCCACAACCAGCCTGACACGTATCACTAGTCATATAAATGATACCGCATTATCACACATAAATATTGTCGTGGCTCTGTTGGTACAGTCAGCTTGGTAAACATAGTAGGTACATACAGTGTGTAAAAAAACTCTGTCTGATTCCAAAGGGGTATAAGAACACCAATAACAATTCCCAAAAAAAATGATTTATCGTGAATCCGTACCCATATTATAAATGTGAAAGTGTGTTTATTTGTTTGTTTATTTGTCCTGCTTTCACGTCAAAACAGAGCGACGGATTGACGTGATTTTTTGTGTGGAGATAGTTAGAGGGACACAAAAATTTCAATCGAGAGGACGGTTTCCAATTATCCGGAGTCTGGAATCCTGTGGTGAGAAAGGAACTGTATAGGAACCGAAAAAGTGAGGTACCTAGTGTGCGTCCGGATACTGTTAGTGTTGTGTGTCGGAATCGAGTTTTAAGTGAGAATGAATCCGGTGGTAGGGGGGTTCGTAGTAGTAAACGACTGAGAAAGAGGGTAGAGCGTTTCGTCTGCACATAACTACCTTCTACCTCGCAAAGACTTCAGTTACCCGTGATCATGGCGCATGCAACTGCGTCGAAATATCGGGAAGCAACAAAACTCAATAATCATTTTCTCGTTGATAATAATATTTCTTTACAATGTTTTCCATCACCGTTTTAAAGCTCCTGTCAAAATGCATCTACATTTTAAACAAAAAAATCATTGATGTCGAGAATCGAACTCACAATCATTGGATTGAAAGTCGAGGCACAATGCCACTCGGCCAACACGGCTTTTAATCGACCAATAGGTGGAAAAACATTCACTTTGCATCGAAATCGCTGTAGTATCAATGTAATCCACTCTTGGCGTAGCACTATATAGCTACGGCGTAGCACCCTATTGCTACGCCGTAGGCTTACAAATCGTACTACGCTACTAGCTACACTAATAACACAGAATACTAGTACTACGTACTAATATGATGCGTCCACTGTGTCGGAATAGAATCCTACGCAGCGAACGAGGCGTCGATATTTACAAAATTTGCCGATAGGGTTGTAGCGACATCTACCTGTCGCTAGATGAACTACATGGTCATGCTACGCATTACGAGCTTACTACGAGCTTCAGCAAAGATGGCACCACGCTCGACATCAACGACTCCTATCTGAGTATCTCCTGAGTATCTCCTATCTGAGCGCAAGATTACGAAACTGCTACTGCAAAGGAAGAACACGCTGTGCAGTATCAGACCTCAGACCAGATTGCAGGCTAAAGGAGTAACGGAATCACCCGCAACATCAGAATTCCCTAGATCTCGCAAGCAAAGTTTCTAGCGAATTGAAGCTTGTATACAACTATCCGACATCAACTGTCGGTCGAAAGACCACGGGCAAGTGGGCCAGATGGGCCGGCCCGTTGCAGAGGAACCACCTATTCTGCCTTTGGGGAACTATTCCACCCTGTTCCCCAAAGGGTGTTTGCTTTAGTTTTCGCTATTTCGCTGTTTTAATTTAAAACAAAAGGCTTCTGATAAATTCTATTGAGAGGAACACAAAAATATCACTGCAAAAATATCCTACAAAATCATTTAATAAAAAAACATACATTGTTTTATTATCCCCAAAGAATTATTTGATTAAAGATTTATAAAGTCTATTCACAAATCACGATTGGCATAATTCACATCACATTCCACCTGACAAGTTTCAAACCTCGCTGCTCATGAGAAAACAAACTGGTTTCTTTACGATGTTTTCCTTCACCGTCAAGACCTCTTGTTTATAAAATTTTATCGCAAAAAAGATCTATGCAGGAACAGAATTCGTGCAACCTCAGACTCCTAATCATCAGAATCCTAATAACACATTCAACTGGGTCAAAACGGCACTAATATCATCAGTTTTCATATCATCATCAATTTTCGTCAGCGACTGCTCGCTTCGCTCGCGGAAGCGGAAGGCATAAAGCTCCCGCACAGATAGCGAGTTAATGCGAACGATAGCTTGCAGTGTGTGTGCCCCACATTAACGATTATATCAACAGATTCGCGGTTTGAGGCCATATTTTTTAATGCTCGTAATCTTTCGGCGATTATAAAGTCGTTTAATCGTGGGAATGACTCATTTCTGGTTTTCAGCTAAAAACTCTTTTCAATTAATTACCTTAAATGACTAAATTAAAGAGTCGTTAGTTCAGTAGACGCTAGAATAAAGACAGTCTTAAGAGCTTAGTGATTCTACTCCTGTTTTCTCCTTGATAAGCCAATAGGTAAAAAAAACTTGTAGAAGTGAATTTAAAAAACCAACATTATTATAACAACAGAATTACTGAATTCAGATTTTATTTTTTTTGTAAATATATTCCATCTTTTCAAGATGATCACGGAACCTTACTAACGCGGGCAGGAAATATCCATCACATACTTTTCGGTATTTCGTCACATTATCGAGTATAGTGCGTGCTACAGGTATAGGTAGTATAAAAAATGTACGTGACTTACGTTTACGTGACGATGGGTCGGACCTAAATGGAACAAAAATATTATGTAGTGTATGTGTTATGCGAGGTGTAGTGTAACCATGTTTGAAAGAGCGAAAAAAAGGAAAAATAATCAAGATTGTTTCAAGGCGCTGAAGATTATTTCTCTCAGATCTGCATACGATCATTTAAAGTTGTCAGGCATGTGTCACAGGCATCCATACCTCCATACCTATACCTATACCTACCCATATTACAAATGTGAAAGTGTGTTTATTTGTTTGTTTATTTGTCCTGCTTTCACGTCAAAACAGAGCGACGGATTGACGTGATTTTTTGTATGGAGATATTTGAAGGGTTGGAGAGTGACTAGGCTACTTTTTATCCGGGTACCACGCGAGCGAAGCCGCGGGCAGCAACTAGTAAGAAATAAGTAATACTCGTTCGTTTATTTTAGGTATTTTGGAAAACTTACAGCTAGGTACATTTCAATTAAACTAAGATAAGTAAAGAAGGTATTATGCAAGCTGCATCTAAGTATCTGAGGATTCTGAGGGCCAACTAGTTTCCACATTAGAATCTACGTTTGTTATAACGGTTTACCTACGTGGACAACGTAACACAAAGAAGAATCTTCGATGTCGTTAGGACATGACGGAGGACTTCTCAGGCGGCCTTATAACTCCGTCACCAGATTTGGACACTAGCTCAAACGAACACACATACTCCCCCTTACTTATGAAAGGTGTTTAAAGTTGAACACTGGTTAAACAACGTCCTGTCTCTGTTTGTCACTATCCAAAAATAAAGACAGGACGTTATTTAACCAGTGTTTAAACTTAAAACATCTTTCATAAGTAAGGCCCACTATAGGTAAGTGTGTTTGGTATAGAAAGGTAAGTATGACAAAATAACACTGATTTTTTATATAAATCACCTGCTAAATGTGCTAGATAAACGGTCGGGAAGGTGCATGCTAAATTAGCCCGTAAAGTTCACCCTCCAGTCGTTAGCGAGCGGACAATAGCTTGCGCTAATGAGGCTCCGTGTGTACAGTCAGCTTCAGATTTAACACATTCAATGCAATGCGATGCTCACAAAAGGACCAGAGGAATGCAAAACAACCTGCGGGCGGGCCTATGGTGGCCGCAGCCGCACACCAATCAGCACCGAACGAATCTTTTAGAATTAGGTAGGTATCTAGGTACTTCTTCTTCTTCTCCCTCGCCTTTTCCCATTACTTGGGGTCGGCTTTCCTAATCATGCAGCGCCATTTATCTCGCTGGTGGGCGTCATCTATGCTAAGGCCGTTGTTCTTTATATCCCTCCGGATATTCGTGATCCATGTAGTTTGAGGTCTTCCTTTTCCCCTCTTATTTGTAGCCATGGAAAGGTACTTTTTCACGTATTTATTCGTCGTTTTTAGGTAGGTATCTAGGTACAATTGTTGGAAATCGTATGAAACCTCGCACGCCTGCTGCTACGGCTGCCCTAGCTCTCCTTCAGAGAGCACGATATCATAAAGGCCCAAACACACGCTGGCCCAGGCTCGCCGAGTGAACGCGAGTGCCAACGTGTGGGCAGCACCACTCGCCTCGCCTTGACATCGCTCGCCTAGCTGGCCGAGTGAATACGAGCGCCAACTTACATTGGTTTGCATAAACTCGCCAAGCGTGTGGACGGTAGCACTCGCCTTGGGGGCTTCCTCACCGCGCGAGCGAATTTGAGCTGGTGAGGGGCTGACTTTGAGCTAAGGACGCGCTCAGACACGATGTGATTATTGTACACTGTGGTCTGGGTCTCGTCGCGACGAGACCCAGACTACAACACGCACACAGCGCGTGTACAGAAATTACATTGTGTAGTGTCTGTGTAAATAGGTAGCCAGACGCCGCTTTTGCATAGAGATTTTGTCGAGTGTCCGGGGTGTGACGATATTCTGGAAGGCACTACCTACTTCCCCAGTCGGCCCTTCCTCCTTTATCTTATATTTCTTGCTGACTGTACCTACACCTACCAATTACGAGAAGGTTAACATTTTCTACACAAGTTTGTTTTACCTACATAGTACCAACAAGAACAGAAGCAAAGCAACAGGTTTTTTAATAGCTCTCTGAAAAAAATCGAGAGCAAGTAGATATAGGTGCATCAATAACAGTGAAAAAGAGGATTACTTAGGTAGGTACCTACTTATAGGTACTTAGATCAATACTGGAGAGCTTAATAGCTGATAAAATACTTAATTAGGTAGATATGTAGGTACCTACCTACTTATATATTTTGTAAATATCATATTCAAGTAGGTAGGTAGGTACCTACCTAGGTACAAGCTAGTATTCTGTGGTACCTACTATACACAGAACAAACATTCTGTTCATCACACAAAATGTTCGTCCTGGGTGGGAATCGAACCCACAACCTACTGCACAGAATGCCAACTGAGCTGAGAGGCCAATCGAAGTAATGCTCAAGGCGCGTTCACACGCTCACGTGCAAAAAGTGACAGAGCTACTATAGTTTATTTAGAGTAGGTACCTAGGCACAGGCACAGAATACCAATAGGTGACCTAGGTAAAACGTGTGGAAGTGGACTTTTTACTCTTAAAAAATTCCACATTCAGCGTCCGAACATTAGGTCCCGCCCGAAGGCCGCCATTGGCCGCCATTTACTCCCGGAAGCCATAAAACATCCGCCAACGCTCGATAAGCCTAATGTCAGCGCAGCTAATGCTATGTGAAACGCAAACTATGCAAAATTCTGCAAATATACGTCGGAATATTGCAAATTCACAAACACTCATGTTTTTAGCATAACGACAACCTACATAAGTGAATGTTTGCATTTGCAGTTAGCTGGGTCGGTACCTACCTACCTTCTAATATACCTACCTACTTACTTAACTACTTATTTAAGGCCCGTACACACGCTGGCCTAGGCTCGCCGAGTGAACGCGAGCGCCAACTTACATTGATTTGCGTGCGTGTGGATGGTACCACTCGCCTTGCGTCGACTCGCCTTCACTCGCGCTGGCTTAGGCTGGCCCAGCATGGTATTCACAGCATTAGAGTGAGCTTTGCAGTTTTGCAGTCCATAATGAAGTAACAGTGTTGTGTGTTGCCTATTTTTTGCTGATTTCCTTGGGTTTTTAGCAATTTGCAGGACTTTGTCAGGTTGTATGTAATATCTTGATAAAAATATTTAGATAGGTACCTACCTAGGTAGGCCCTAAGTATTTCCCTAGTTTTATCAAACAAAAGAATCATCACTGGGTAGGTAGGTAGGTAGATATTTTTCTTTAGCTTCATAAATCTGGCTTCATGAAGGCTTCATGAATGGTTTACTTACCTAGGTGAAGAAAGTTATTGATTACCTAGGTAGGTACCTATTTTATTGTTTGGAAATACCTAGGAAGGATGATACTTTTTGTTTGGAAATAACTAGGTAAGTTAACTAATTTTGCGTAAAACATGTTTTGATCAAGATACAAATTACAATCTGACACAGTCCTGCAAATTGCAAAAAAAGCAAGAAAATTTGAATTTCGCGGGCTACCGTGGCACATCCACCCTAGGGCAAAACAGTCTTAATCTAATTCATGGGATATGATGTTTTTGCCACCAAGAAAATAATCTGTCCTCACTAATTCATGCTAGGAACAGCCAGTGCTTCCAGCTACATTTGTAGTATTGCCAATTTAGCAACTTTGTCGCTAGAAATAGCAACTTTTGCTCAAGTGTTACCGACTAAAAATCTGTTTTAGCATTAATATATTTATTGACCTATCTGGCGACTTTTGGACTTCAACCAAATTTCGATGACGCCATTGGTAGAAAGGCGTGCTCTTCTGCAAAGGTCACCTCGGTAGAAGCTGTGGTTTCAAACTGTCTAGAACACGCTTTTATATATCAGAACAGTTTTATCTAAGCGACTTTCTGGCGACTTTTCAGATTGAATCTAGCAACTCGGATTTATTAATTGGAGTTGGCAGCACTGTTTTCTCCGGCGTAGGGATGTGTGATATTTGATCCGATTTTTAGGATCGTAATGCTTCGGTACGATCCGTGGATCAGATCGCATTGTATCGATCCGATTTTCAAAAGATCGTTTCCAAAGATCGAATGAAATAAAACAAAATAAAGTATTTATTATTTTAACATGCAAATCAATCTTGCATTGCAAATAAACATTTTCAACCCAACCTTCCAGATTACTTAATGCTCTACGTGACAATCTTCGATGTAGAGTAGGATTCAGCACTCAAGTCCTACAGCAAAAGCGGGAATTAATTGTTTTATATAATATAGTAGGTAAGCTCTTATAATCAAAGTCATTCAGTTGTTCTGGTGTGTACCTAGAGATAACGAACGTACAAACTAGCATAATACTGTTCAAGCCTTATTTGGACAAAAAGCAATTTGTTACATAGCCTAGTTCTGCGATAACAGCGCTGTATCTATCGGACTTCAGTGCTGAATTCGACTCTAGGTATAAACTTTTTAAAAATAGTAATTTTGACAGAAGATTTTGATCTAGCCTGTTAGGACTAGCGTTGGGTATGACATGATTTTAGATTGACTTTTGTCAGAGTAGGCTCATTTTCATTTTGAGCCGGTACCGTGAGCCAGTTCGTTTGAGCCGGTCATTTTCAGTTGACTGTTCATTATTTTGGCGAACTACTCACTCATTCTCATATGACAATCTGTCCGATCAGTTCAAAATTCTTTCTTTTCATTGTCAAGCGAGGTGTGATTGAAGATTGAATGAAGTTTGAGGAAAGAGTAACGTCAATTTTGTCATCAGCATGACAAAATCAGCTGATTTTGTCATATTGTGTACGGTCACATGACATGAATTGAAGCATGACATTTTTAAAAAATGAGCCGATCACACAAAGTTAAATTTTGTACGGGACAAACGAGCCGCGTCAGTCACGTCATATTCAACACTAGTTAGGACTCTCACGACTTAGCCACTTCCTCTAGATGTGTTTTATTTTGCTCGTTACATAATACACCGTCCAAGTTGTGATTATGGCCTCGATAATAACAATCTTAATACGTTTTACTTATATCTGCGATCTGATCCGATTTCTGGTGTAGTTTAATCGATCTGCTAGAAAATCGAATGGCTTTCATACGGATAGGTCTATCCGAAAAATCGCTTGATCGCATGCAAGGATTCGATCGGCGCATCCCTACTCCGGCGCCGGGCGGGCGGCCATGTTTATCTGCAAAAAGTTCTTTGCATGCATTTTGTTTTGTTGCGGTTCTAGAATAAATAGAACTGGAAGTTTTGCTAAAATAATGCCTCGTAGCTCACGTGATTCCTGTTTTTGGACTCGCAAACTAGAACTTGAGCTCATAAATTTCGTTCGCCACAAAGAAGTAATTTGGAAGCCGGCAGGAAATACCAACCATGATATTCAGTTGAAATACAAAGCATACGCCGAATTCGCCGCGAAACTGGGTCAAGGATTTACTGGTGAGTCGAAATGGTATTTACGAAAAGCATTTTCTTTCGCCAATATGTAACGGTCATCTAACATAATCTATACCTACTTAGCTAAAAATACCACATGTGGTATTTTAGGCCTATGTATAGGCCTATTTATAGGCCTATACATCTTTTAGTAGGTAGATTATAGTAAGGAGACAATCTTTGCCTACACTTAACTGGACACTGCAGTGCCTGGAACAATGTTGTGATGGAGTAAGCAGGCTTGCCCAGCACATAACTAAATCATCCTCTCAGCTTAACCCGCCATATTCACAGGAAAGAATCCATTGGATTCTACTTGTGAGGCTGACTAAACGCGGGTTTCCTCACAATGTTTTCCTTCACCGTTTAGTTAGAGGTCGTGTTAATGCGCATATACATTTTTCGAATCGATGCATGGCCAGGATTTGAACCCATTATCATAGAATTGCAAAGTCAAGCGTATTCAACTCTGCCATCACAGTCACAGCTCACCACAAAAATACCACAAAAATACCACTGCACTGGCTATGAAACAGCATGTTTGGAATTTATGATGATTCCAAAGGATAAACTGGGTAACTTTCTATCTGCCTAACTACCACGCGAACGAAGCCGCGGACGGAAGCCAGTTATAAATGTGAAAGTTTGTGAGGATGGATGGATGTTTGTTATTCCTTCATGTTGAAACAACTCCAAAGATTTGGCTAAAACTTAGAATAGGCATAGTCTAAGATCTGGTTTAACTCAGGTTACTTTTATCTGAGTAAATACCACGCGATCAAAGCCGCGGGCGGCTACTAGCTTCCAATAAAAATTTTGTATTCTGTACAATACTAGCGACCCCGGCTTCGCATGGTTCACATCACACATCACATTAGAAACCTCTAAAATTATCAGTGTTTGTCTACTATATTATGCATGTATTATACATATACTTAAACCTTCCTCTTGAATCACTATCTATTAAAAAAAAACCTCACCAAAATCCGTTGTGTAGTTTTAAAGATCTAAGCACACAGTACTGACAGCGGGGAGCGACTTTGTTTTATACTCTGTAGTATGTAGTGATAGTGATTTTCTTTCTGTAATGTCTAACTAAAGGGGTTATTTTGGATTTCCAGCTCGCTCGGTCAGAGACAGATGGGTTAACATCCGCAGTACCTTCAACCACAACTTAAGAAAAGTGAAACGGACAGAGCAATCAGCCTCCTTCCTCGGCGAGGTTTATGTACCCTGCTGGCCGTTGTGGAAGCCTCTGCAGTTCTTGAGAGATGGTGTGAAGTCCGAGTCTCAGGTACACTTCTTCCAACAGATAGTGGCATTCGTGAAGTTAGCCGTTTGAAGTGCAACTTTTTCATACAACATTTTCTACTGCGCAGCAAAAAGCCTAACTTCACAAATGCCTAGATCAGTGGTTCTTAACCTATGGTCCGCGGACCACTGGTGGTCCCTGGAACCACTTGAAGTGGTCCGCGAAGCTATCTAAAAAAATTAAACAAGCGACAAAGGATCAAAGTTGAAAGAGAAAACTTACTGTTGGTGGTCCGCGGCAAGTCAGAAAGTTTATCAAATGGTCCCTCATCACTAAAAGCTTAAGAACCACTGGCCTAGATCCATTGTGACAACTGTCAGCAGCAGTCAACTGCAAGCAGTCTAGCTATTTAAGGTCTGTGATCTGTATATTTTTTGTATTGAGGTTACAGAATACAGGAAATACCTATGAAACTTAATGAAATAACACTTAATAAACCAAGGGAGCACATATTGCCCAATCGCGTAGTGGACACTTGGAATCCCCATTACATTTTAAGTACTAACTAACCCTTAGGTTTAAGCTTACTAACAAAATGGACTGTCTAAAAGTCTAAATAAATAAATAAATTATTATTATTATTGTCATTGTATCTTGCTATGTGTCCTGCCCAGTTCCACTTCTGTTTTAGACTATACCTACTGAAGAGCATCTGTAACTTGAATTTACATGTGGATGTCTGTGTCTTGTTTCTTGTCATCTCTTAAACTCTAGCCAAACCCAAGATACCTACAATATTTACTAACATTGCACTGACAGATCAATCAGCTGATAGCAGGAATGAGCTGCTCGCGGGCAACGCCGCCGCGGGCGGGAGCTAGTCGTTAACAATTTAGGAAATGGATGCTCCTGTTTTGGAGACAGTTTTATCCTGCTTAAATTTTGATACAATCAAACCCATGCTAATTAAAGAAATCTCAATTTCAGAACACAATGGACTATCATCTTGAAACCCTTGATGTAAAAGAAGAATCAGGCAAAGACATGAAGAATGAACAATTGGATGTAAGGACCGATCGGCCTCGGTGCCAGAAAATAATTGAACCTAAGATCTCCAGCGAATGCATCAATGTTATTGATAACCTCATAGAAGCTCTGAACCCTCTGATGCAAACAGCTCCAAAGCCGAGCTTTTGGTACTTCGGCAAGCATGTGACAGAACGGCTGGATTGCATGAAACCTGAGGATTCGCAATGTGCCAGTCAAGAGATCATGAGGCTGGTCAATGATTGGAGGCAAAGTGACGTCACTTGATTGAAACCATGCTCGAATTGTGGAAAAGAATTTGCCTTCAATTGGTTGTACGCGGCAGTCTTTGTTGAATACTTTGAAGTAAAAAAATGATTTATTTGATCTCTCGATCAATATTTGAACCATGCTTGAATTGTGGAAAAGAATTTGCCTTCAATTGGTTGTACGCGTCAGTCTTTTTTGAATAATATAAAAATGAAGTATTTGATCTCTCGATCTATATTTGAACCATGCTTGAATTGTGGAAAAGAATTTTCCTTCAATTGGTTGTACGCGTCAGTCTTTTTTGAATAATATAAAAATGAAGTATTTGATCTCTCGATCAATATTGTTTTTGTCTTGTTTGCGATATTGTTGTCTTGATTTCTGGTTTGGTTGATGATTGAGTTTATTGATTGGATTGTTAGAATCGTCGAACGCTGTTTGCGTAACTCCTGGCTTCTCGAAGAGAACCAAAATACTCGTGCGAAAGCATTTATTATATGAACACCAATCAGCAGGTTCAAAACGAATAAAAATAAGCTTTTCAAATTGGCTATCTAAGGCTGGTTTTAGTGGTTTTAGTGTCACCCGTACCGTCGGCGCTGATAGGCGAGTGATCTTTATTACAATGAAATAGGGATACTGATTGTTCAGCACTGACGAGTGCAATCAGCGTTGCCATTTTTGCTAAACAATCAGTATCCTTGTTTCAATGTAATAAAGATCACTCGTCTATCAGCGCCGACGGTACGCGTGACACTAAAACCAGCCTAACGTCATTCATTACGGACAGTTTCAATCTATACTCTATCTATACTAATATATAAAGCGGAAGAGTTTTTTTGTTTCAACGCGTTAATCTCAGGAACTGAAGTCGGATTTTAAAAATTCTTTTGATAACTAAACTCTTGAGGACGGTTATAGGCTACTTTTCATCGTCATCATCATCACCATACCATCACTACGGGGGCGACGCCGCGAGGGTGCTGCTAGTATTTTATATAGGGATAAAAAGTACTTACAAACTCCTCTCAACTTTAACACTGGTTAAACAACGTCCTGTCTCTATTTGTCACTATCTAACAAAAAAGGATGGCAATAGTTTAAACGGTGTTTCAAGTTGAGAGGCGTAGTAAGGCCCATTGAAAATAATATTTTGTCTAAAAAATTTGTCAATTCGTTGTCAATATCATGGTTGCACTCCATAGAATTATGTCCCATGATCTTCATAAAATTGTTGGTATTCCTGAGGCACATAGGTCAAAACCTTTCTCAGGTATGTTTTAGGCTTTTTAGGGGCAAAAAACCCTGTTCATAAGCGCTTCCAGAAGGAATTCCGGCCTAAGTCGAAAATAACCATCAATGAATTCTCTGGCTTCATTATCCCCTTTAAAGTGAACTTTTGGTAGATTTTTGTGAATAAAAGTTTGTTCAAATTATAAGCAGATAATCTGTTACGCAAATCATTTTGTATGAGACCAGCTGTTGAAAACAGACGCTCTGAGGTAACTGAGCTCAATTGATGAGATAAGTATTTTTGCGCAAGGGTTTTCAATTTCGGGTATATATCGCTAATAGTTATTTGGATCTTGTTTAATTGAAATATGTATTTGGAAATCTTATATACCTACTCGATTTCACCTCTTGCTTCCGTGTTTCGGAGGGCACGTATATTTGTCGGTCCCGGCTTTTAAGTCGTTAAGCCATGACGGAGGCCTTTAGGCGGCCTAATAACTCCGTCACCAGAGTTGGCCACTTGCTCATACGAACTTACTTACCTCTTGCTCAGGGTTAGCAGACGTTTTATAAAGGCTCCTCTTCTGCCTCTTTAATCAAACTCACAAGCACTCTAGATACCTGTGAAAATCTTATTTGAATCTCTTTGCGACTCAGGAACAATATCTACATTTGAACAGTCCTGTTGGACTATTCACTGTTAAGTGGGCGTATGTAGGCGATGTAAGGTGTCATGAAATCCATGGTATATGACTGTTGACTGTTGAGGTAGGCTGACTATCTTGTCCAGTCCATATGATTCTTTGTTTAACAGAGGTATTCTGACTTCGATAATCAAGTGCCATAGACTCGCCCTTTAACTTTCATCTATCTGTCCATTTTGTTATTTATAATCATGCTTGTCGGCAGATAAAGTCAGGTCAGCTGGTGACTGTATATTTTATTTAATTGTTCTCCTAATTGTTTGGCCGCAGTAGGTGAGTGTTCTTCAGTGTTGCCAGATGTTTTTGATGAGCGATCTGTTACACTGGGTCCCGGACTTGTTTAAAAAAAAAACAAGATTTAATCGAACACAGATTTATTAACACTTTCACTTATTGAATGTACAACTTCCGACAAGAGTTTTTGATCAATGTTGGATCAAACGGGTTTAAAAGAATCGCGTGCGGGACCTTTCTTTAGGAACTCTAAGCTCTGATGTGGGCCGGCGGGCAGGTCCGTAGCCACAGAGAGTCAGAGTAACCTTCCAAGAACAGACTGAACAGAGTTACCAAAATTAGGAGTTTTTAAACGAAAATAAATGCTGAATTTAGAAAATGAATTGACGTCAGTTGTCAGTGTGTGAGTTGGTCGAAAATGCATTTCAGCAGATATTAATGTGAGTTTATTGCCAAAATTACAATTAGGTAAGCAAATTCGGGGTTGTAACAGATCGTACGCTGGTATGGAAAAAAATCGTATTTCATAGGGAGAAGTGAATAAAAAAAATCGTACATATATTTAGGTAAGAAAATTCATTAATAAAATTAGCTACCTACGTCTTATACAATTTTTTACTGTTCATCAAATTGAGCGTTTCAGTTGCTGCATAATTTTCACAGCACCCGAAACGTTTAACATAAACTTATTTTGTTAGTAATAAACCATTTAAAGTTTCGCTATTGAGTTTGTTGCGGCTCTTTGTTTTTATTAGATTGACTGAGCTAAAACAGCGCTCACAATCTGCATTGGAATGTGGTAAACACAGCAATTAAATGGCAAACTGTGCAATATTTTTAACATCATTAAAATTGCTATATGTACCCAAAACACATCTGGTTGTAAGGTCATGTCAAGATTTTCTTTCATGATACTGGGCAAATGTCTCCATTCATCGTCCACTTTTTGTATCAAATCTACATAATGTTACGAGCTGGGTATCTTGATAAATTATTTACCACCGATTTTACACGTAATAACTTTATTAGATACTTTACAAAACAAGGATTGTTCTCGAAACCTCGCAATTATTCTAGAGCTATATGGAAAGCTCTAGAAGGGTGTCTTTCTGTGTCGAAGCTTCCACAAACTTCGAGATTCTTGTGGAGTTTTCTAGAAGCTCTCTATAATGCTCTCGGGCGTAGAATATTCCAGATAGCCGGCGTAACAATAACATACCGTAACTGACCTAACTCACGTACATACGAACACTGTTCATTCCGTGAGTTAGGTCAGTTACTGTCTCTTGGATGTTTTTAATAATTTATTATTATCGGGACTTAATCGCGTAATTAAATTATTTTATTTACCTCGACGTTTCGACGACATTACAGTCGCCGTGGTCACGAGTAGACTAGCTTGTTGGCTTCTTGGATGTTTCTCAGATCAGAAATGACGATCACCGCCGAGATAGAAGCTGATAAGATGTGTAGTTCATTGCTGTTCTTCACCTTGCACTCGTGGGTTTGATTATTACTTCAACCTACTCACTAACTATCTATTATGCTTTTTCGCATTATTACACTCAAATGGGCCGTTTCAGATCCCTATCCTCAGGTTTATTTTAAATCGGTAATGGGACCTTTATTCTTTCTTTGATCTTGGATTGGTGAGCTGCCAGTTGTGCGTATGCATATTAAAATATCCATCTTTTTGCAAGTCGATTCGTCGCTTCACAAAATGCTGTTGAAAAATGTAGTTTCTGCTCTTATTTTTCTTAGCATTGTTCGAGAAAACGCCACTCGGGGTATACTCCCGTGGTTGAAGACTCTGGACGCGTTGATAATGGTATGATGGATGGATTTTCTCTCGCATTCAAAATTCTGTGCACCGTCCTTGTCGATATGCCAGTGTTCCTTGCTATTACTCGCACCGAAGTTGTTGAATCGGTTTCAATTTCATCCAACACAGCTTCATGGTCAACCTGTTGTGGCCTTCCGGAGCTAGTGCCGCTGATGCCAGCTCCAGAAATTCGACCCTTCGCGTATGTATTATGATTCTCTAAGGTACTCTAATAAATACTGAAATCGGGATGACGTGCGTTGGGAAACCTTTCCCGATACAGTGCTGTGGCTGCAGTGGCTTTACCACCACACTCGCCGTAAATGAATTGCTATTGAGCATACTCCATTGGAGTGTATTGAGAGTGTCGCGGCATTGCAGGTTATAAAAAGTCCAAATCACTAGGCAAAATCAATTCCGGGGTCACAGCACAGTAACTATTGTCCAAATCACAGCGAAAACAAGTCCAGGGGGCACAGCAAAATTGTTAATTAAATCCAATCCAAGGCAAGGGTAAAAAATAACTAAAATTTCGATAATGTTCAATATCTAACTCGGAAACCGTGGGAGTTTTACTAGGTACATTTTTTATTTTCTAAACAGTTATGATGCCCCCGATCCATAGGTAAATGATTATCCACTCTACGCCACACCCTGTATAATATAACTAACTAGAAATTTGGCCATGACCCCTATCAGCTAATATCAATTCGTCAAATAAGTTCTGGGTTTTCAGTGCGGCAGAGCATTGGGCGGCCTCTTCCAGCTGTGTGATTTATTGGTGGGCATCATACAACTCCTCTAAGACAGATGTCCGCTTCAGAGCCTGTTCATATATGTACCATACTAGTCGAACCACTCAATTTTTTATTTGTTGAGGATGCATCTACATCAACAAATAAAGTCACGTCGATGATGTGGAGCGATATCCTTCCTCATAGTCATAGCCGTGCCATCCATAGCCATCATGATATCCACCCTAATAATTATGATTGAAATTGCCCATTCTCCGTTGTAGCAGTATATCCAATCTTCCCGGTGACTGTTTGCTTATTGGTCTGGTAAGTTGCAACTGCCTCTGCAATAATTGAATCGGTCATTGATGGTTGAGAAAGGCAGTTCTCCTTCTGTGAATTCCTGTTAAAGTGGCAAGGAGCACCGTCATTTTGAAATATCATTATATTTATTTCCAGAGGTATGTTTTCTAGTAATCCATTTAGGTCGTTGGTCAGAAAGTTTAAATAAGTTTCTCCTAAGTCTTAGTCTCATAAGGCTATGTCTATGACATAATACTTTAGATATCTTATGAATAACACCCTGAATTTTTGACAGAATTAGATCATTCAAGTCTTGCTCCACACGCGTTTGATGAATCACATTCGAGTCATTATCACTTTCTGTTTCACTATTTTCGTTCGATGCTTTGCTTATGTCAAAAACCTTGATTTTGATTAACCTTTAGCCAAGTTCTGTAGTATAAAAATTCAAGAGATGAAAGTTTTTTTCTGTCTGTAGGTACTGTGAACTTGGTCCATCGGAAAAAAAAGTAAAGGCGTTTGGTTTCAGAGCGTGTTGTGCGTATTAACTAAATAACGGGTAGCAGGTGAGCCCAAATAGCACCTGGTTCATCGCATTTATTATCCGAAACAGTACAAAACGACTGTGAAGCAGAAGCAAAGTAGATCATGCCACAATGTAAGGTGATCTGTTGTTTTGATGCTCCGAAATGGGTTGCTTGTACCTCTTCAGACGATTTGCATTCGTAATTTTCGATGAAATCACATTAAAAAAATGTAGTTTATTAACACTTATTTCTAAACAATTTTCCTTATTTTATAGGTAAGAATTTAAGGTAACTTAAGTAATAATTAATTGGTAATGGAAATGTTATTGAATGCGCCATTTAAAACATTTTTCGCCGTTTGAATAGACGCTAGTCTACTTTCGTTATCTTCTCCGTCGTGGGTCTTGATTATTCTTCCGATCTTCCATTGACACGATGGTAGACGGTCGTCCTTGACCAGCACCAGGGTTCCGGCGGCGAGGGGAGCGCCCTTGGAGCTTCTCTATTTTGTTCGCTGCTGGACGGTTCCGACGTAGTCCTTGGCCCATCGCCTCCAGAAGTCCTGCTAAATTTATTGCACTTGTTGGAAGTGGGTTAGTCTGTGGGCAGGAACATCTTTGTAATCGTAATCTGGCAATGACGTTATAGACCTACCAATCAAAAAATGAGTTGGCGTTAGGACGGAAAATTGGGTCTTTAGGCGTTTCACACCGCAAGCGGTTCGGACCGCGGTGTGAATCGCCCCAGAGCTCTTTTTGAATGGGTTCTTTCGCACCACGGTGGTGACAGCGGTGCGAATCGCCTAAAGTATCTTTTGAAATGGGTCGATTCGGACCACAGGATTTGGACTCATATCAAAAATTAAGGCTTTCTCCTCATGGACAAACTATTCCTTACGGTTGGTTTGGACTGAATGTCAAAATGTACTGATCTACATATTTCGCCTACCTAACTGATTTGGCTACGAGGACTAACATTTCCTTATGGCCGAACTCGTGTCAAAATAGACAAAGTAGGTACACTCACCACCGCAGAGAGGATACAAAGAACATACTACGGTATCGTCACCACGAGTAGGTAAAGGAATATAATTGAAAAAGACAATTTCGTTTTAAATTGCCAACTCGAATTTTGCACAATGAAACCAGCATTGGACATTTCTTGGAAAAGCTCAGATAATTTTGTTCACTACATTTGTTATTTTTTACCTAATTTTATTTAATTTTGTACATAGTACCTACCTACCTATATCTTTTTGGCAATAGCAATTATGCACTATGTGTGTTGTGTTTTGGATCTAACTTAAAAGACCAGGACACCAGAAACGTTACAGAGGTTTTTTTTACTTGCTTAAATCAAAACACTTCTGCGATACATCTGATGTCCTGGTACTTCAAAACATTTTACCCGTTGTCGTCATGAAGGACAAAATCATGTTTTTGAAATAACGTTGCAAAACCAATTTCCACAATACTGTTAAAAAAACCGTTCCAGCGATTTTCGACCTTATTGAAATTTTAGGTTTCGATTATTTTCCAAGTCTTTGCCAAATTATTTAGAATATTATATTATTAATTCATCCTTCATGACCAATGGATAAAAATTAATGTTTGAAGTAGGTACCAGGGGGTCTAAAGTGGCCACTTTTGATGAAAAATCAGATGTTTCATAGATGCTTCATCTATAGCCGGGTACCCACCTAGCTCACAGGCTCGCGCGGCAGCCTCGCGAGCCAAATGCTCGGCTGATGTGGACGTGCCTCGGGCGGCCTCGGGCGCGCGTTCGCTCGCCCGAGCACGGCTCGGCCCCGAGCCATCTGTTGTCGGTAAACTTGACGCGCTCTTGCTTGCTAGATGTTTCAGATGCTTCATCGATGCTTCATATAAGAAGCATCGATGAAGCATCTGAAACATCTATGAAGCATTTCACAAAACATCTTTTTTGACAGATCTATGTGCGAGGTTAAATTTATTTTTAGAAAGTAAATAGGTTGAATGTAAAACCGATGGCTGAATGCAAAACCCGTGCGAAGCCAAATTTAAGAAAAAAAACCTCAGACCCGCTCCCGCGACAATTCACCTTTTTAGGGTTCCGTACCTTAAAAGGTAAAAAAAGGAACCCTTATAAGATCACTTTCTTGTCCGTCTGTCTGTCTGTCTGTCTGTCTGTCTGTCTGTCTGTCTGTCTGTCTGTCTGTCTGTCTGTCTGTCCGTCTGTCCGTGTGTCACCATCGATTATTTCAGGAACGGGTAGAGCTAGCAAGTTGAAATTTATACCATATACTAAGGTCTATAGTCCCTATTGTGAGTATAAAAATCAAGGTCCTGAGTCAACACTATAAAAAGATATAGGCAAATTTAGGTTTTCGTGAAAACTTGTGAGTACCAAAACTTACCTTAATTATCAACTTTTTTTATTTTTCGGAATTTTTCCTTTACTTGTGCTGGAAGACCTTGCTTGTAACCAAAATTGACAATTCTAGGTCAACCGGAAGTACCCTAGAGGTTTTGGGTCGAAAACCTAAATGGTAGTTCCCGTTGACCTAGAATAACGAAATTTGGCAAAAAGCAAGGTCTTATGGCACAAATAAAGGAAAAATTACAAAAAGTTAAAAAAGTTGAAAATTAAAAGGTGTTCCCATACATACATAGTTGACGCCAATTAAAATTGTCCTCCGAGTTGTATGGGCGCTCATACAATTAAGCGGACTAGCTTAATTGGCACCATGGCTAGGTACCTACGGAACCCTCGGCGTACGAGTTCGACTCGCACTTGACCGGTTTTTTATTTTATTTTATTTATTTATTCGTGTGCCTCAAAAATATTTCGTCCATCAGGGTGGCGCAGTGCAATCATTTCTATAAAAAAACTAAGTAGGTACCTACCTATTTACTTTCTAAAAATAAATTTAACCTCGCACATAGATCTGTCAAAAAAGATGTTTTGTGAAATGCTTCATAGATGTTTCATAGATGTTTCATAGATGCTTCATATATTATGAAGCATCTATGAAGCATCGATGAAGCATTGATGAAGCATTTATGAAGCATTTGATGTTTCATCAGATGTTTCATAGATGAAGCATCTATGAAACATCTTCTGGGCAATTCTACTAGATGACAACCGCTGCGTTTTGGTTCGATCTCTTAAATGTCAGCCATTTGATGAAATAGTAGAATAGCTTTTCAAAAATTTGTTCTGCCAAAGTTCAAACCTTAGCTAAAACCTCACCACAACTGAGTCGTTTGTTATTAGTAGTCATGGAAACAGTCGCTTTAGTTGAGGTTTTGGTTGAGGTTGATAAAAAGTTCGGTACCAGAATTGACGCCCTTATTTTTCATCAAAAGTGGCCACCCACTTTTGTACTCATAAAATATATTTTATTTGTATATATTATTATATACAAATAAAATATAGGAATCCTTAATTTAAATGTTTTTCACTTACCAGTTTTCTACTCATTTTACGAGTAGAAAAGTGGTAAGTGAAAAACAAAATTAAATTGAGATACCTATAATACGTACCTACTTAGTAAGTGAAAAACGATTAAATTAAGGATTACTATATTTTATTTGTATAAAATATAATATATACAAATAAAATATAGGAATCCTTAATTTTAATGTTTTTCTCATACCAGTTTTCTACTCATAAAATGAGTAGAAAAGTGGTAAGTGAAAAACAAAATTAAATTGAGATACTTGTATAAAATATAATTTATACAAATAAAATATAGGAATCCTCAATTTTAATGTTTTTCTCATACCAGTTTTCTACTCATTATATGTGTAGAAAAGGGTAAGTGAAAAACAAAAAATTGAGATACCTATTACGTACTTACTAATTATTTGGAAAAATAAAATACAATTTAGACGAAATCACAAATTGGGTACCTTTATTTCTCGTGGCACTACCGCTTGGTACCTTAACTTAAAAGATACAGACTAAACTCTTAATTTTTCCAAGCAATGGCCGACTGTTATATCACCTGCCAATAACTCTTGTATGATGTTATGAATTCTTCGGTTTAATTGAATGGTTTCCGCTTTTCTTTTTGAAATTTGTACGTGACCTGGTCTATTTAATATTCCAGAGTAGAAGTTGGCATCTTTTTGTATTCCCTGAAGAAATTGTGCTATATTAGGTTTATCTGGAATTATCTTTCTTATTTTTCCATTCCATGACTCTACCATATTATTGGTTCTGTCACTTTGATTGAATGTGTTCCATGTTTTTGATAGTATACCATGTTCTAGCCACGTTTTAACAAAATAATCGTTAAACTTAGTAACTGCGATATTGTTGGGACTTTCTTCCATTACGTACAGCCACCCTTCATCCAACAAGTCCGGAGGTAAATGTGATAATGCTGTGCATAATTTAACATGGATTACACCCAGTTTTAATTTAGTTACTCCCAATTGCTTAGCTTTTCGCCATAGACTGCGGCTATAGTGAAAATAGCACCCAACTATTTTCACTTTTGGAAATAAATCTTTTATCGCCAAAATCGCAGGCACTTCAAAGTCCATTGAAATTTGCGTAGGCTTCCATTCTTTTATTTGGCTTTTTATAATTTGGAATAAAATTCCATACGTAGACCGTTTTTTATCCGGCAGCAATGCATACAGGACAGGAACCACATTAACATATTCTTCGTTACTGCCGATGTCGGCATGGATCGTGTAAACTTGGCAAAAGCACTTCGGGCAAATTTTGAATGTTCCGTCGACAAGAAATCTTGTTGATTCTTTCAGATATTTAATCATACCATTGTTTGCAAAAATAATGATTCGCTTCTTTTTGTCTTTGTATTCGGCAAACAATAATTTTTCATATTTTTTTGGTACTTCGAGATCACAGGCTTTATGGAAGTTGAGTTTTTTAGTACCTTGTGACTTGTTTCTGAGTTTGTAAAGTTTTTTCTTGAAATTATCAAATTGAGGTAATGGAGTCAATAAATTTATTCCCTTTTCGACAAGATTTTGTACAGCATCCCCGAAAATTTGCGTTACTGGCTTATTAATATTCTTTTGCAGTGTTTCAGTACATAAATGCATCTGTTGGTCTATTTCCATCTCTGCTTCGTCTCTAGGTGGATGGTTATGGGCAGTCTCGTGCAGTATTATAAATGGATTTAATTTCACTTTGAGTGTTGCATTACACTTACTAGAGTCTTTTTTTGTACATCTCCATAAATCAGAGGAGTCTTTGTTTGTCCTCTTTAACACATAGGTATATCCAGCACGACATAGCATTTGGCCCCCTCTCTTGGTCTTTTGAAATTCCACAGTGCTTGGTTGACTTGGAAGGCTATGTGAAGTTGATGGCTGACTATCCATTTTTACAGGAGAGAACAGCGACCTAATGAAAAAACTTGTAGGTCTTTATAATGATGATTCCGCGACTTGATTGATCGAAGGTAAGAGTATTCGCTGGTATTTATAATTTTTATCATACACTAGCAGACGCCCGCGGCTTCGCCTGCATGTTGGTATATGTACTAATATTTTTGTATTCCACGGGAACCGTGCATTTTTTCGGGATAAAAAGTAGCCTGTGTCCTATTCCCGATCATTATTTATCTATATATAATTTGAATTTCAGCCAAATCGGTTCAGAGGTTGTCGAGTTATAGAGGAACAAACATACATCCTTCCATCCAAACATCCAAACTTTCGCATTTATATTATTAGTGTGATAAATGAAAATAAAAGAAAATATATAAATTTGAATATTTGAATTTTTAAGGGAGTTCTGTGACACTGTCTGCGCAACAGAAATAAGAAGAAAAAATAACGTCAAATCGAGAGTTATATCAAAAAGGTTTATAAGTTCTTGCTTTTCAGTTATATTTTTTATACTTCCTTATCAAAAAGTTTATATGTAATTCGCTTTGTTCAATTTAATATTTCCTGGTAGGTACTTAGCTCCTTTTCCTTCTTTAATAGGGTCAAATATAAGTTCTCGAACATAGCAGAAGAATAAAACTTCGAAGATGCTGCAGGCGGCAGTTTTTGCCGGATAGGCGTCCGTCTTCCACCCTTCTATCCGGAGTTACTACTACATGCATCGCTCACTATGGATTACTGGTAGACTACAAAAATCATAGGTATACCTACATGTTACATGGTGTGATATCGTTATCATATCAACCAATGCCTGCCTAAGTAGGTGTCAAGACTTTAAGAGCCTAGCGTCAAGTCGGTAGCTGGGACCAGTGAATATCACAAGAACTGTTCCCTGCCAACTGGTGACCAAGCCAGCTGGTGTCCTTCGTGAAGATAAGCACGATTGACTATACTGTTGAGTTGAAGGATCACTTACCTACGCTAGACAGTGCCGGGTCCGAGCCGAGCTTCGGCCGTAGAGCCGGCGTTGTCATTTGTTGTTTTTTTTTTGGTTGAAAATGTATTTTTAACCGACTTCAAAAAAAGGGGGTGGTTCACAAGAAAACTGTATTTTTTTTTTTATTGAGAATTATTCAATACAATTGTAAACACTATAAACGGGATATTTACCATGATTTTTGGATTTTCGAGTTTCCCGATATTTCGGCACAGTTGCATGCGCCATGATCACGGTAAACTGAAGTTTTTGCGAGTTTGTGGGTAATCAGTGTAATCACAGGCAGACGAAACGGTCTACCCTCTTTCTAAGTCTTTTACTACGTCGAACATCAGTACCACCGGTCTCACTTTCGAACGCAACTCGATCGCGGCACACAACACTCACAGTATCCAACCGCACATCTGATGTTGGACTTTTTCGATTTATGCACAATTGCACCACCGGATTCCAAGCACCCGAGAGTTTAAAACCGTCTTCTCGATTGAAATTCCGGTGTTTGGTAATTTCTATGGCTTCCTTCTGCAGGTCACGTCAGTTGTTTTCTAGTGTTTCTTTCGGACGCGTCATCGTCCTCATTCGAAGCCATCGCAAAAAGAACTGAAGACCGCTCCGGTACACCGGAACGTCCCCATACACGCAACCAATGTTCGGTTGACCTGCGCAGGCATACCTGCATAAATGACCTCTCCGGTAGACCGTAGCGTGTATGGCTTACATAAAAAGAAAACTGTTTTGTTCCCCTCAGGTCCGAATCGACCCATCACAAAAAGTTATGGGGCGATTCGCACCGCGGTGCGAAAGAACACATTCAAAAAGAGCTCTGGGGCGATTCACACCGCGGTCCGAACCGCTTGCGGTGTGAAACGCCTAAAGACCCGGAAAATTCACTTACTTGTATTTTGACTATAAAGTTAATAACTTCCAAACCAATTTCTTGAACGGTGACAAGACCTGAAGCAGCCTGTGGTCCATTTAGGCTCATCACACGTTGCTCTTAAGTCGTCAGTGTTATAGTACATGCAGGCTCACCACTCTTACCTCCTGCTGCCCTTTCAATCGGGCAGCCTTTCTCTTAGTGTTATTCTTGTAGTCACTCCAAACTTTTACATGCAAAGCAGATCATTAACAGTTAAATGGTAAAACAATTAGTTAAGGGTTTAGAGTAAATAATGCACTAGGAAGGCCTAGTTTGATATTTATCCTATGTAAATACAAAGTTAACTTAGGGAGTATGTAGGAACCTATAGGTACATACTTTTTTCCACTTTTCGACAGTCTTGGGAGTGCCCGTCGTATCCATATTTAGGACAATTTTGAGCTCGTCCAATTTACCTATTGCCCTCAGGCTGCCACTGGGCTCGTCGGCAGGTTTGTTTAAATCTCCATTTCAAAAAAAATATCAATATTGTACCTATCTATATGTATATAGAAACTGAACTAGGTTGGTAGTTGGTACCTAATACCTACTCTTGATTTGGAAGCGTAATTATATGGATTAAAAAAAAAAAGTTTTTGAATGAATTAAAATTAAATAAAACAAAAGATTACGTTCCTCACCGATTTTTTCACACACAAAATGATATTCAACAATTTTAGTCGAAACACATTCTAATAAAAACACAAGAAAACTTAAGATTACTAAGCCTAAGGGAGTGTCCACATTGCGTTTTTTGCAGCGCGTTTGTATCGATACAAACGCGATTCGAACGCGATGCGAACGCGCAGCCCCCCGCGCAGCCCCTCCCGGTTCGCTTTTGTATGGAAAAATACGCGTTGCGAACGCGCGTTTGTATCGATACAAACGCGCGTTCGCAACGCGTAGCAAAAACGCGCTTCAGAAAACGCAATGTGGACACTCCCTAAAGTTACGTATCCCAAACTTTCACTGAAGTTAAAGTCATTTTTTTCATTTAAAGCACTTTCAATCACTGAACTATGCTTTAAAGAGTAGGTACGTCATATATTTCACTTCATCTAAAATAACGCTGTTCATATTTAGTGCGCGTGCACAGGATAGACTCGCGTTGACACGTAGCTGTGGTAAGGTGACGCGAGGAATTGGCTCAACTCCGTCCGTTTGAATAGTAGAATTAATTTAAATTAAAGTAGAATCGTCCATTCTCATACTTATATAAATCGCAGAAACACAAACTTTAGTTTTTCATTTCAAATGCGCACGCACATCCTGTTGATGTTGTTTCCCTGCTCGTATGCGAGCTAAATAGGTTTTGTAGAATATTCTTATTTCATTGTCAGCATTTTTCTCAAATAAAATTTTCATATCGGACAGCTTAATGTTATATCTCGAATAATTTGATGTAGGTACTTAATTAATTAATACGCAAATTTATTAATTGCTGTTTATCTTTCTAATAAAAAGAATACAAAAACCACAGACAGTGTTGCCCTCTAAACTATCTAAAATTATCCTAAACGGGTGTTGCCCTCTGTAGACTAAATATCTAACACTTAACAACTTAACCGTCTACACTTCGGTTTAGTATTGGAATCAGCAGTTATTTTAGATCGACAAAATCACGGTGTCCCATTTCTTTCATTGTGTATGGCGTTCCTTGTTTTTTTGCATTTCCTATGGCGGATACCGATTGGAAAGGCACATGACATTTTTTAATTTCCTCAATCGAATGGACTGCATCTCCTTCATTTTGTGTGTGGCCTCTGATCAGAAATTTATGGGTTAGATCGTATTTTTAAGTTTGATTTGATTGAAGCGGCGTGATAGATACACAACGATGAATGAATAATTTAGACTTTCCTACTTGTTTGGATGGATAGGGAATTTTGAAATTAAAAATGCAATGTTCATGCGTGGATAACAAAATTTTAAATTAAATGGCGTGTGAAACTGCCAGCCCCAGCTAATGGTAAAGAAACCAAAATATGTTAAGTATATGAAAATAAAACCTGATCCAAGCCAACTTCCACCACCTCCGCAATTCCTAGAGCGGCATGTGGGCCAATAATATATAATACTCTGTCTTCTAGATCGCTGAGTTTAAGCTTGGTAGCTGGGCCACCACCAGTTCCAACAGCAGCTTGATGCATCCTCGCTGCTTTCTTTTTAGTGTTATTTTTCAAGTCACTGCATACCTAAGCAACATGCAGTAGACAGATAGAGAAGAAAATACAAATGCATAAAAAATAAAAATGAAATATAACACAAAAGTGTAGGCAAAGGAAAAAAAATGTATTTATGTATACTACTCGTACTTATGGTCATGATTATTAGTAGAATAATAATGATTTGATTTTTTTTTTTAATTCAAAGTAAAGGGCTTTGTCGCAAATGCGATTATGCCGCCCAGGTTAGTTACAAATCAACTCACTTAAAATCTACTTATAGCTAACTTGTAAAGTATTCTAGCTGTGTCCGAAAGGGGCTCAGCTAGGACACTATTACAGTATCCTATCCTTAGCTTACAATCTAACCTAGATCTAAAACCTTCATTGCGTACACACTCCATTAAAGTATGATATACGTCATCAACGGCATAGCACCAATTATAATTTGCTGAAGTAGTTATTTAAAATTAGTTATGAAGTAATAGAGACGATTCGATGTGTATTCTATTGATGGTGGAAATCGACTTGATCATTTCGCGCAGCACGAGGTACAGCACCAGCGCTCGTAGTTGTGTCAGAGTGACGTAACCTCTAGTTCTCGTCACTCTAATCAAGGAGTCTTCAAATAAAAGTAATCCACTCGTGTAAAAAAGCGTATAAATAGTCCCTCTAGTGGATTTGACTTGCATTAACAATTTAAAACCTATGCCTACCAAGTATACTTACGTCTCCATGAACTCCACCATCACTTCAAATTGTGATGCACTTGTTTTCATTGTTGGATATTTTTCTTCAAGATAATTATTACACTTCACTTTCCTTTGTTGAATTGAAATGAAAAAAAAACAAATGAACTCAAAAAACTGAAATTCAAATTTCAATGACTCAGCTGTTTATTTGACAATTGACATTTGATTTGACGCACTACAGCCCTAAAATAGAAAGTACTAACCTTTATACAAAAACGCCGCGCACACAACACTTTGCATTTTTGCCGGGTTTTAAATCATTCATTCAATTTATTTGGGCCAAGCTTAAAATTACCACGGATAAATAAAGATTACAAAGTCCCCATTTGTTTTCCTTTTCTATTTCATAGAAAAGAAAGAGATAAATACGTAGTCCGCTGCTCGGGGTAGCTTTTAAAAAATATAAAGTATTTCAAACTAAATTTAATATAAAGTTAAAGTTTTACAATTAATTATCCTATATGAATCTAGTTCGAAGGTTGAACAAAGAATGCTATTTTAATACTAGGTAAATTCCACGTTCGTGCGATTGACGTCAATGCTGACGATGCACCTCGACGACGAGTGATCTTCTTCCTACCCTTGGGGGGTAGGTAGGTAGGAGCCTCGAGCTATGCTCATTACTCCGGCTTCGACTCCAGGGGCAGCTGCCCCTGGGTGACGGGGATTCGCTCTTGAGGGCGGTGCTGCGCGGTGGGGCCGGTCGCTCAGCCGTTGTCCTGCTCCGCTTCGACGGTGGGCGTGACCTCAGTCAGGCCGACAGGTCGCGACGCGTCAGCCGGCGGCGCGCCATCCCTCAAGCCAGTGAGTCCCGGGCCCACCGCCAGTCCTCGAACCGGCGAGGCGACGGCGGCGTGCGGGCGAGCGGCGACGGTCGGCGGACGTCGGTCGACGCCAGACCGACGAGCGGGCGGTCCACGGCGAGTGACTGGCCTCTTCGAGCAGCGAGATGGTCAGGGGGGGGGATGGAGTCCAGGAATCGCGGCGCACGCGTGCGCCCGAGACGGGGCCCGCGGCGGGCCTTGGGCCGACATCGGCTCCAGCGGACTGGTCGCGGCCGCATCGGCCAGCGGCTGGCGACCCACGCACCGGCGAGGATGATCCTCTAGCCGGCGGGGTGGCCGCGGCGGCGAGCAGGCGGCAACCGTTGGCGAGCGTCAGTCGGGGTGGGGCCGGCGTGCGGGCATCGACAACGGGCGATGGGCGCCGTCGGTCGGCAGCAAGGTGGTGGTGTGTTCCGGATGCGAAGTTGGGAACTGCGACGCATCCGGGGGGGCGCGGGGCGCTCGGTCAGCCGCGGAGCGGCCGGCACGTGCGCTCTCGGCGCGGCTTGTGACGGGACTCCGATGCACCTCGTGCGGGCCACTGCATGGATATACTGTTCGAGCTAGATCAGCAATACCCATACGTGAGCCGTGCGTAACAAGATAGATGTATTGATTGTTGATGTTTGCTTTTTGACATTGAGTACCTACTCCAGTCTGGTAAACAATACCAACATGACATAATGGAAAAACAGACTTCCTGTCGTGTCAACCGCACCAGCCTCTATACTACTCTATAGGGTTTATAAAAACTGCTGCTTGAACATGTCAAGTTAACTTGTCAAGTTGAGTTAGCCCGTGTACTTGTTTTGTGCCGTTTATTAGGGATGCGCCGATCCGATCCGATCTTTTAGAAGATCGGATCGCTTGCATACGATCAAGCGGTTTTTCGGATCGTATGAAAGCCATTCGATTTTTTAGCGGATCGATTGAACTACACTAGAGATCGGATCGGATCGAAAAGATCGAATGAATCAACTAAACGTATAGGTAAGATTGTTATTATCGGGGCTATAATCACAACTTGGACGGTGTAATAAGTAACTAGCAAAATAAAACACATCACTTTACCTGCAAGTTGCTAAGTCGTGTGAGTCTTCCAAATCATCTATTAATTTTATTTTTTAAAGTGTAAACATAAAAGATTGGCACTTAAAAGCATTAAATCTGAAAGGTTGACATGTTTATATGCAATGCGAGTTTGATTTGCATGATAAAATAACATTTTAAAAATACCTTATTTGGTTTTATTTCATTCGATCTTTTGATACGATCTTTTGAAAATCGGATCGAGACATTACGATCCGTTACGATCCTAAAAATCGGATCAAATGAAAAGATCGCACATCCCTACCGTTTATGTGCTTACTGGTGCTGGGGCTACAGTTTTTTGACCACTCCTACGCCGGTTATCAGGTGAAATGGACGTGAATACTTTCCTAATATTCTATTGGTATTATCGGCGTCGGCAGCGAAATAGAAGATTCTGGCAATTCATCCTATTCTGACAACGCTCGAATTTGGGTATTTTTCTGAATCTTATGAGCGATTTGAGAAGAGATGAGTCAAATTTTTTCAATTATTTTAGGATGATTTGTGCTCGGCTCGTGCTCAGCTAGTGCTTGGCTCGTTTAGCGTAGACGCACTTTTACGTTTCTTTGATTTGAGAACGTTCTTATGGCGTTTGAGGGAAAAGAATCAATTTTTTGATACCTAATGTGGTTAACAGCATCAACAACATCCCTGATACAACGACTTGTTGTTCGCTGCGTCAAATGTTGGGTAACATCCACAACCCTTTCATCCATGACCCTGTCGCTAACAAGTTTAGAGAACCTACAAAAAAAAAATAGTGTTATTGTATTGTCAGTTTTTATGTAAGTGTGTACCTAGATTACTAAGTATTTTTTTCTGCCTATCAACCAATACACAACAAAAAAAACATTTTTCAAACACCTTTATTTCCAGAGGTATCTCTAAAAATCCTTTTAACTAGTAGTTCGCCCCGAACTGAGATCTCGCGCACCGTAGATGGCCAACATTTGGACTTTCTTCTGACTACCCCTATAATTTCAAGTGCTACTACTGCCGGGTATGCCTATTGCGCTAGCTTTTCATGGTAAAAAATACTAGCATGCATGCAATACATAATGTCGTGTCTAATTTTTCATTTATTTCATATTTATGAATTATCGTCGTATTTTTAAAACTATACGTCCTAGAATAAAAATAATGACTATTTTAGAATGTACAAATAAAGACCTTTCATTTGACACCGCACTCAATATATTTGTTTACTTAACTTTTTTTACCCCAATTATTTTCATTTTTTATCAAAATTTTTTTTATCATGAAATTAAATCAAGTAGCATCTAAAATCATTGCAAACCAAACCGCAACGATGCCACTCTCTTTTTAAGACCGACCAGTCAATGAGCTACGAAGACATCGAAACTCTATGAAACGGGAGCTCTTGCAGCTCTGGTTTCGTAGTTTTTGGTCTTTGGTCGTATTTCAAAAACTATACATCCTAGATTAAAAATAAAAACCATTTTGGAATGTACAAAATAAGCCCTTTCGTATGACACCCCACTCAATATATTTGTGTAACTTTCATAATTTTTTACCCCCTTGGGAACCCAATATCTTCACAACCCCTTCATCGATTAAGCTCATATGCTCCACCGTAAATTTCCTTACCACAACCTATTGACCTACCAAGTTGCATGCAGATTGGATGAACGGTTCGACAGTTATGCTCGAACAACAATTCGTGAAACATACAAACATACAAACATACAAACATACAAACATACAAAGCAAAATCGCCCAACTTACCACTAAGATCTTCGCTCGCTTCGCTCGCTCGATCGATGAGGTAGAAGATCCTAAAGTGCTCTATAAATAATGCTTCTGGCATCTAATCAAGACTTTCTAATTGCTGCCGAGAAAGGTACCTTGTGTGACGTCATCTAAGCCCAACATTTTCATTGTGAGGTGACCACGGCAAACGCAACGTATGCATCTTGAACTAGTAGGTAACATTTGCACCAAAGTTCTTTTACCATCACAATACCATCCCTAGCCCCAATACAAATCAAGAAATCCACGACGAATAAAACTACAATCAGCACAGAATTGGTAGTTTCCATTTAGGATGGCTAATGTCGCGAAGTTGTGCGCCGTTTAAACCCGCAACATTTCGTGCACAAACTCTAAGGCTTCTGCCTCGAATCTTGCGGGCAGTGGGGCGGCGGCGGCGCACAGTGGACGGAATTTCGAGCCTGCCTTTCATAGGATTTTTGAAAAATAAAATCCTTTTTTTTTATGTTTAAAGTATACAGTTTGGTTGTAAATGTCATAAAATGTAATAATCTAGTAGTCCCGTGGTTTTATTTTGTATAAACACCGTAAAATATGAGTTTGTACATTTAAAATGTATGGAAATGGAATTGGTTTTCCCCATAACTTATTCTGGTCTTGCATTGTAAAGCTGGAACTTTCAGATATTGTTGCCGAGCTTCTAAGGAAGCCATACAACCTTTGACCTTGATCCAGAGTTGTCCGTCAAAAGAGATATGAATTAATTAAAAAAGTACGTTTGGCCTATATTGTTATACGAGGTAAAGTATCGCAAATAATGAGATTAAAATTTTATTTTTGTCTAGTTTTGTTACCTGATAGATAATTAATGACTCTAAATAACTTTTGACCTTTACCAAGAACGTCCTTATTCATAACCTTTGAATTTATTGAAAATAAGTATTTTGAAAATATAGTCATGTTAATAATAGTTTTAACAAAGCTGGAACTGTTAGGTATTGTTACTGAGCGCATAAGGAAGCCATATAAACTTTGAACTTGATCCAGAGTGGTCCTGTTTAGGAGATATGAATTTATTTAAAATGCACGTTTGGCCGATATTTGTCCTAGGTACGAGGTAAAGTACCGCAAATAATGAGATAGAAATTTTATTTTTGTCTAGTTTTGTTACCTGATGGATAATGAATGACTCTAAATAACTTTTGACCTTTACCAAAAACGTCCCTATTCAGAAAGCATGAATTTATAGAAAATAAGTATTTTGAAAATAATTATTCATGTTAATAATAAGCTGGAACTGTCAGGTATTGTTACCGCGCCCATAAGGAAGCCATTATGACCTTTGAACTTGATTCATATTGGTCAAGAGATATGAATTACTTAATTAAAAATGCATGCTTGGCCGATATTTGTCCTAGGTACGAGGTAAAGTACCGCAAATAATGAGATTGAAATTTTATTTTTGTCTAGATTTGTTACGTGATGGATAAGGAATGACTCTAAACAACATTTGACCTTTACCAAAAACGTCCTTATTCAGAACGTGTGAACATATTGAAAATAAATATTTTAAAATAATAGTCATATTAATAATAGTTTCAACAAAACCTGAACATTGCATTGAGTCACTTGTCAATTACCTACCTACCCATTTTTATGGTTTGACTAGGTTGAATGCAGGTATGTAACGTGCCTACAAAAACAATAAAATTCGCAGAATAAATGGTAACTGCTCTCAGGTACCCATTTTCTGACAAACAAAGAACCTCATCAGCAAAAACAAAATATAATATAATATTTTGTTTTTGCTAACAAGGTTCTTTGTTTGTCATAAAATGGGTATTTACCTAACTACCTGAGATCAAAATATCGTATGTTCTGCGAATTTTATTGTTAATGTCACCAGAGTTGGCCACTTGCTCATATGAAATTACTTATTGTTAATGGAGATAGGTTACTAATTCTCATGATAAGTCCTCCTGGAATAAGGTTACAGTTATATTCTAAATGTAAAGCTGGAACTTTCAGGTATTATTACCGAGCCCACAAGGAAGCCACATGGCCTTTGATCTTGACCCAGAGTGTTCCTGTTTAAGAGATATGAATTAATTAAAAATGCGCGTTTGGTGAGATTAAACCTCAATACTGGCAAATATTATTAATTCTGTGATACTATTAACTATGTGCGTATGAACTAATGAAAAACTCTAGTGACGGAGTTTTATCCCTAAGGCCTCCGTTATGGCTTAACGACTTAAAAGCCGGGACCGACTATTTTACGTGCCCTCCGAAGCACGGAAGCTCTCAAATGTTAATGCCACTTGCAGTCACCCTTACTAATTGTGACCGCTAAGAACGCCGCTTAACTTAGGTATACGATTTATCAAGAACTACGCAAGGTACGCCACGAGAGCTTCTTTTACCTCAATACTGTGTGATTGAGTTAATAAGAAGTAGGAATGAATAAATGAATGAACGAATACTTTATTGTACGCATAGGCAGAAGACAAATATTGACTTATTTAAACAAATAGTGACATTTATTTACAGAAACGAAATTACCTACTAGGTACATATTTACATTACTTTATAAAATACAAGTTTATAAGTTGGAAACGATGTATAAGTAGCTCAACTGATACAAGCCACTGCCATATGCCAGTCGAAAGCATATTAATCTAATTTATTAGTACAATAGGCAAATAATAGTCAAAATATAGGTACAAAAATTGAGCAACAAATCGATTACAATTTAATGATACAGGAAAAGCATAATTAAATTAGATAATGTCACTGTCAGACAAGTTTCCTACATCTACAAACTCTACATTTTCTTTATCTGCACTTGAAGTTAATAACAATAACAATTTGGCTTCATCGGAAAGAGGTTTACTACGAAGTTGATTAATCTTAGGTCTGAAACTAGAGAGATATGGGTCCGAGGATACCAGCAAATTATGAATAATGTCCTCATTTGTTGCAATCCTGCTGGTTTTCCTCGAGTGAAAGGTTCTGAAATTTTTAAAATCTTTGTTGCGAGCTTCAGAGGCCTCTTCAGAAAGTTTGCCTATTGGAATAAAGTTATTGTGATCAATTATATCGGCACCATGCACAAGTAATTTATGCACGCTTGAAGGCATATAATACCATGCATAGAGCTCGACATACCTATGAGCTGTTGTAGTACAATATTGCCGGAACTTTTCCACGTCGACAAACTCTCCACAAGAGACTACCTGAAGAATCACTCCGAATCTTCTGATGATTTCTTCATCAACACCCGTGATCTGCGCAGTTGCTTCGGGATCAGCAAAAAATCTTCTGGCAGTGTTCCCATCATTTGTAGTTCCAGCACCTTGTTTAACAAAATCCACAAGCAGTCCCATTTCAGTCCGAAATCGTTCTTGAATAATTTTCTTTTTGTTGGCCAACTGTTGTTTCAGGTCTTCTCCTTTAGCTTGCCATTTCTTGAAGTCAAGGCGGTAAGCAATGTGTAAGATGCATTCCATGCATCTAATTCGTGCATGGAGGGAAGACAGGCCGAATTTAAACATATCCACAGAATGGCTTCTCTGCGATACCATGTCGATATTATTCATTTCCTTTGGTTTTGCTTTGCAGATGTCGCATGTCGCTGTGGAGGTGTCTGATAGCTGTGAGGTAATTTTACCGTCTATCATTGTCATATGTAATTTATGTCTCACATTTGCATCTTCGACTACAGTTGGCTGAAGAGCAGCAATTTCCGACTCCATTGACGCCATTTCTTCTTTTATATTTAAATCATTTTCCTTAGCAAATTTGAAATAGATCGGCCGGCAGTAAAAAGTTGAAGAGGCTTTGGGATTATCCCAAATCACTTCATCAGTATCATCTCTCACCAGTTTTAACGGTACAAATGAACACATGAAGATGCTGGAATCATCACCTTCTATTTTTTGCTGGTAGTTACTGTGCCCAGATGCACCATCAAATCCCCATTTGCTGATAAGGGTCAAATTATCGCCAATGACATCGGTTTCTAATGTTTTAAATAGTCTCTTGGTTGTGATATCTAAAATTGATTGTAATTTAAGTTTTACTTCAGTGTCGGTTATCACCATGCCTTCTTTTTCTACGTAGCACTCCTTCTTCTCATTCTGTAAAGCATCATATGTTGGGAAAATATCACACCCCATATCTTTTGTCGTCTTTCTCAATGTTACATATTGCCATTTTGATAGTTTAAGCGATGTTGACATACCCAGTGCCTTATCAGCAGCACAAGTTCGCTTTGTCGATTTCAGGCAGGCTCGAAGCATTGGTGCATCTTCAGGATGATGAATTAAATGCTTCAGTAATTCAGCAAAGTCCGTTTGGTTTTCATTTTCACCAGCTTTCTTCACCAGAGCATAAGCTAGCGTATCAAAATCATTTTCGGCAAGAAGATTTTCAGTTCTTCTTCTTTTTTGAAGCGGACTTAGGTCTTCAAACTCCTTCCGAGGTGAGAATTTCGTGGTTGACGTTGACACAGATACGCTATGGGGCACAGCGAACTCAACTGATGTTACTGTTGAAACACTTGTCGAGGCATCTTCGTATCCCATCACATTGTCCGATGATTCTTCAGTATCAGTACTAAACTGATCAATGTTTAGTTGATGAAACTCTGGCCATTTAATTTCTAAGTCTAGCCAGTCAGCGAACTTTTTTAAAAACAATCCTCGTGTGCTGTTAGTCGATTTCCATTTTCGTTTTAGATTACTCGTATATGTGGCACAAAACATTTTAAGCTTGGTCTTCTCTTCTTCCGACAGAGGCAGCCTCACAGAAGTTAATACTTTTTGAAACAACAAGTCCGCGTTGAAAGAATTCTGTCTCATATAAACAAATACGTCGAGATTTGACACAAGTCCTTCCATACTGAGCAACTCAAAATTTACGCAAGGAGAACGTTACGATACAAATCAATAATGATAAGTGAAGTGAAATATCGGTGCACTCAGTATTTATACTCTCATTTAGAATAGAACTCTACCCTAATTCCAGGAGGAAGGATTATCATGATAATTAGGAGCTTAACTACATTAACAATAAAATTCGCAGAACAAATGATCTCAGGTAGTTAGATAAATGCCCATTTTATGACAAACAAAGAACCTTATTAGCAAAATCAAAATATTTGGTCACACCTTTGGAAGAACAATAATAATTGATAATGAGGACTGGTTGTGACTAACCTGTCAAATTAGAATAATGCAGGTAGGTAACGTGCCTACAAAAACAATAAAATTCGCAGAATAAATGGTGTTAATTAAATAACAAAAGAATATTTATAACGAGAACTTTATTATGAAGCGATGTGGAACCGTACATGGATTTTGTGAGAGAGAGTGAGTGAAGGTAAGAACACCATAGACTATCTTAAATTATCACAGACAATAAATATTATGCTAACACAAACTCTTTGTTTTTATACAAAATTCCCCCCACACATTAGGCAGGTAGGAGTCTTAACAAGTAACGTGAAAACTTAACTAGGTTGTTAACCTATTTCGCAAATTAACTATTTAAATCTAATCAATCATATATGGGCAATACGGCAATCTTATTGATTGCTCTAGTATGTACCGACCCTGTCTTTGTAGTGACCTCAACAGACCTGACCATATCATCCGACTTGCTCCTAAAAACTTTGGTAACTCTGGCTAGAGGCCACTGTAGAGGAGGTACATTTAAACCCAGCAACAAAACTAGCACACCCTCTTGTACATTGCGAGATTTTTTAAACCACTTCGGGCGACTTATCATTTGCGAAAGGTAACTTTTGTGCCACACTGACCAAAAATCTTGTTGTAGCTTTGTACATTTTTTCCAAAATCTTAAATAATTTATACTATTATTCGAAGTTATTATCCCAGGCTCAGGAATAGCTGCCAGCGATTGATTAATTAAAAAATGCCCTGGAGTGAGGTATGAAAAGTTGGATACATCATTGTTGATGGGAGTTATTGGTCGGGAGTTCAGAATTCCTTCTACTTGCACCATTATGGTGTTGAACTGCTCGTAAGTGAATGACAATCCCCCAATTATTCTTTTGAAGTGATACTTAGCAGACTTAACCGCGGCTTCCCATAATCCGCCCCAGGTTGGCGAGTAACTCGGAATGAATTTAAAATTGATCCCCTTTATGTTACAAAAATCTATGACTGCATTCTGATGAGCCTGAGACTTACATAAGGTATACAGTTCTTTTAACTGATTATTTGCACCTTTGAAAGTGGATGCATTGTCACAATAAATGGTATGAGGTAGACCTCTTCTAGCTTGAAATCTTTTTAATGCCGCTAAAAAACATTCAGATGTCAAATCAGATGCTAACTCCAAATGTACACATTTAGTGACAAAGCATACGAATACACATACATATCCTTTCGAGATAATTGACCGTCTCAAACTTGACTGCTTGATGTTAAATGGACCACAATAATCTATACCTACCTTATTGAAGACCCTATCTTGTACAACTCTATCTTGTGGTAATGATGCCATGAGTTGTTGTGCATTCTGAGCCCTGTATCTAAAACATGTGATACATTTATTTATCATGCTTTTAACAACGGTTGTTGCGCTGATTATGTAATATTTTTGGCTTAGATTGGACAAGGTCAGCCTTAATCCCCCATGCATTAGCGCACAATGTTCATTTCTAACGATTATGTTAGTGAAATGGCAGTTTTTTGGCAGTATTTTTGGGTGTTTTTGTTCGAAGGGTATGTTGGCATTGTCCAATCTACCGCCCACACGCAATACTCCGTCCTTATCTAAAAACGGGCTTAACTTTTTTAAGTTAGACTTTACAATATGATTACTATTAATTAGCAAAATCTCTTCGGCAAAATGTAAGGACTGCACATGCTTAATTATGACTTGCAATGACTGCGTATATTCGTTTACATTTAGCGTTTTCGAGAGCGCACGGTCCTTCTTGTTGAGCTTACAATTTTTGATAAAACGTAGCATGTAGCACACCACGCGCTGTAATTTGAGTAATGAGGAGAACTTAGATACAGGTAAAACCTCGTCAATTACATTACAATTAACCGATTGGTCATTTTTATCATCGATTATGCTGCTAATCTCCTTGTTACCAAATGAAGTTACTGAGAAATTAAGCTCCTTCAAGTCCTGAGGGCCGTGCCACCATAAAGTGTTTGTTATAAGCTCTGAAGGAGACAATCCCATTGATAAACAATCCGCTGGATTGCAAGATCCACTCACATGGCTCCAGATACAATCCTTTGTCAACTCACTGACTGCCATGGCTCTGTTTTTTACATAAATGTCTTTGGTGGGTGGATTTTGCAACCAGCAAAGTGCAATCTGTGAATCGCTTAACAATGCTCTACGTTTAAATGTATAATTTTGCAATATACAGTTAATTTTTGCATACAATTTTGCGAGAAGCAAACAGGCATTCAATTCTAACCTGGGTATTGTTTGCTTAATTTTTAAGGGTGCTATTCTTGACTTACTACAAAGTAACTTAACACACACATCGTTGCCGTGAACGGCTCTTATATACAAACACGCACCATAAGCAATGCTAGAGGCATCGCAATATCCAATTAAATCTAGACAATCAGCGTTATCCATACTTAGACTACGTTTTACATAGATGGTTTCCATACACATTAAATCGTGGAAGAATGAATTCCAGGGCAATAATATCTCTTCAGAGAGCAGATCGTCCCAACCTAAATTTTGACGCCATACTTTTTGCATAAATTCTTTAGCGCGAGTAACAATAGGACCAGCCAATCCCAACGGGTCAAAAAAGGTACCTATAAAGCTTAAAACGGTGCGCTTGGTCCATACTCTAGACAGCTGACCACAGGGTCGAGAAATTATAAACTCATCTGAATTTACATTGAGAGAAAGCCCCAAAGCCTTGATCTTCAAATCAGCATTGTTCAGATCAACTTCTTGAAAGTGATGTTTGTTAGAAGGAATCTCTGCTAAAATGTCTGGATGATTGGCACACCATTTATGAAGCTCGAAACTACCTAGTGCTGTGAGCTTAGTCAGTTCCATGCAGATTTCTCTAGCCCGCTCAATGGTAGATGCGCCGAACAGGCAATCGTCGATGTAGCTGTTATGCCGCAGCACAGAAGCGGCCATGGGATAGCGCTTGTCGTAACGGTAAGCCAATTCCACCAGACAGCGCGTAGCCAAGAAGCTTGAACTTGTCACTCCATAGGTCACGCTCTGTATCTGAAAACATGACAATGGATCATTTAGATTTTCTTTCCACAATATTGATTGTAAGTGAGTATGTGCAGGGTTCAGGGCCACTTGTTCGTACATGCGCTTAATGTCGGTTAGCACAACATATTTGTGTGTGCGAAAAGAAACTAATATTTCAAAAAGTTCTTTTTGAACCACTGGGCCTGCATGCAAAATATCGTTTAAACTTTTGTTTAAATTTGTCTTGGCGCTAGCGTCAAATACCACTCTGAGCTTAGTTGTTGCACTCTGTTCCTTTACAACCGCATGATGGGGTAAGAAATAGCATGACTCGAGAGGTTTTTCAAGTTGAAATAATTCAACCTTCTTGGCATGACCTGACTCTACAAACTCACTTATAAATTCTGTGTATCTACTTTTTAGTATCGGATCTCTCGAAAATTTTTTGCACAAAACATTTAGACGCTGCAATGCCACACTGAAAGAATTCCCCAGATTAACCTCTTCTATTGGAACCTTGAGTGGCAAACTCACCTGAAATTTGTGATCATTTAATTGGACAGTGTTCTGAAAGTTTGTTTCACAAAAGCTTTGACTGTCATGAACCTTTTCATTTTTTGTTTCAGGAGTATGTTGTTCTTCCCAAAAGCTCTGAAGGAGGGAATCTAACTTGTCCTCGTTCATTGTGGCATGCAACACAATTCCTTTACTTGTAATGTTTTGCGATGAAAGACAAACATTGTCATTGTCCAACTTGCCAGAGACTATGTAGCCGAACTTGGTTGCTAACAAATATAAATTGTTCCTGGATAAACTAATTTTGTCTGCTAATATAATTTTAAAAAATATATCAGAGGATATTAGAAATGATATCTCGCCAGGCACATTAAACTCGTTGTCAGCCAACACGACCGAATCTGGTAATTGGATGTTGCTTATGTCAAACCTTGTCTGCGGCAGATAGGTAGTTATATTGTCCACCACAGAAAACAGTGCATTGCAGCTGAAGTTTGAGCTTGTTGAATGCATGGATAAATTGACGGCCTTGGCAACAGGTTTCTGTGATTGGCCAAGAGCTGTGACATTCACATTGTAATTAAATGTAGTTACATTCAATTTATCGATTAGACCTTGGTTAACAAGTGACAGTTGGCTGCCACTGTCAACTAAACCCCTCGCTGTGACATAAGTTCCGTTAGCTCCCCTAAAATTGACCTTAATGGTGGGAAGCAGAACCATGTTGTTTGACACTACTTTAAGTGTGGATTTTGCCAAATTGCAAACACTGTTTTCTAGATGCAACAATGAATTGTGATCTTTGCTTTTGCATACTAAGCATTTAAAATGAAAGTGACATTTTTTAGTATGAGTGTTGAGGCAAATCTTGCACAGCTTTTCCTTTTCAACAAAGGATACTCTTTCTTGAGCGCTTAGCGCTTGAAACTGTTTGCAAACGAATAGTTTGTGACTTGTGTCCTTACAATAATTGCAAGTACTTGTTTTGCCAGCATTGGCGCTTGCTAAATTGACAGATTTGTTAATGCTACTATTTTTAATTGTGATAGACTTACCAGCAGATACTTGTGATTCCTCGAAACTCATTGCTCGTCTCTCCATGTAGTCCAAAAAATCCTCTAATGTTGGTAGTTTCGCTGAATCCCGATCAGAATGATATTCCCTGCAAGAGAGCACATCTAATTTCCGTAGTAAAATGGGAATGAGAATTCTGTCCCAATGCTGAGTTTGCTCCCCGAGATTACTTAGAGCCCCTAGGTGCTGTCTAGCGATGGAAATCAAATGTCTAAGTTCTGACGAAGTACCCTTTGAAATTGGCTGGCAGTCTAACAATGCATTTACATGATGTGTTATGAGAAGGCACTTATTATCGTATCTCTTATTTAACAACTGTAACGCTTGTGCGTAAGATTCGTCAACCAATGGAAGACCTTCGATTAAAGCTAAGGGATCACCTCTTAAATACTTTCGCAAATAACATAGCTTTTGCACCGCAGAGAGGCTTTCCTCCTTGTCTACAACTGCTTTGAACACGTTTATGAATGGCGTGTACCCGGTGATGTCCTTTCCGTCGAACTGTGCTACGTCGAGCTGCGGGAGCTTGTTGCGATGACTAGTGATCACTGTCGGCCTGCCTTCTCCTCTCTCCGGACCGGAGCCACCACCTTTTTGAGCCACCGCCCGCAGTCTCGCCATCACGGTGAAATATCTCTCCTCGACCTCGCCATCCTCGTAATCTTCGTCTCCCGTGACCATCATCATGTCCGTAATCCACTCTTTGTAGCAGTCTAGCCCCTTCTGAAGTTCCTCCATCCGAAGTCGAACGCCCTCCAAGTTGATTAGAATTTGCTCTTCTTGTTCGGCGGCGAAATTTTCTGCCCTTGTCATCCTGCCTTTGAATTGTCCAATCAACATCCTTATCCTCTTTGCAGCTGACTCCGCCTCTGCAGCGTCGCCTTTCAAAGACATCTTCGAAGTTTATGGTTTTGTATTCGCGGGACAAAATGTATGTCTTGCTCGAAAAAACAAGAAAAAACGCCGTATAAATTGCGCTAATTGATTGATTGCTTGCCGCTTGAATTGCTTCGTTTGCTTGATTTGATGCCAGTTGCCACAGAGTAGAAATCTTGCTTGATGCACGCAATCGATATTGATTTGATCGATTGTGTGATTGATCAAATAGACTTTGACAACTGAGACTGATGAAGCGATGACGTGAATGACACGATGACAGCCTGTGAATTGACACTGACAGATGTCTTGAACCTTCGGCTCGTTCGGGAATGAGCGAACGAGTTGTTGCAACGATGCGCCGCGTCGGTAGGCGGGCAAGCGATCTTCTTTCTCGCTCGCTCCACGGCAAAAATGTCCGCTGCACCACGCGCCCGACAAAGCACCGCGTTGAGTCCAACACTTATTTCGGAGATAATACGTAAGTCCGCGCACTGACAACAATGGAGCACCTTCCCCGGATCGTCTTTGATTGTTTCGGCACCAAATTTTGTTAATTAAATAACAAAAGAATATTTATAACGAGAACTTTATTATGAAGCGATGTGGAACCGTACATGGATTTTGTGAGAGAGAGTGAGTGAAGGTAAGAACACCATAGACTATCTTAAATTATCACAGACAATAAATATTATGCTAACACAAACTCTTTGTTTTTATACAAATGGTAACTGTTCTCAGGTAGGTACTTAGGTACCCATTTTTTGACAAACAAAGAACCTAATTAGCAAAAACAAAATATTTGGCCACATTTGTGGAAGAACAATGGACATTGAGGGCAGGCAGTGCCTAGCCTGTAAAACTATAAAAATAGGCAAGTAGGTAATTGACAACTGCATAGTGATTCAATGCAATGTTCAGGTTTTGTTGAAACTATTATTAATATGACTATATTTTAAAATATTTTTATCAATAGGTATGTTCATACGATTTGAATAAGGACGTTTTTGGTAAAGGTCAAATGTTGTTTAGAGTCATTCCTTATCCATCACGTAACAAATCTAGACAAAAATAAAATTTCAATCTCATTATTTGCGGTACTTTACCTCGTACCTAGGACAAATATCGGCCAAGCATGCATTTTTAATTAAGTAATTCATATCTCTTGACCAATATGAATCAAGTTCAAAGGTCATAATGGCTTCCTTATGGGCGCGGTAACAATACCTGACAGTTCCAGCTTATTATTAACATGAATAATTATTTTCAAAATACTTATTTTCTATAAATTCATGCTTTCTGAATAGGGACGTTTTTGGTAAAGGTCAAAAGTTATTTAGAGTCATTCATTATCCATCAGGTAACAAAACTAGACAAAAATAAAATTTCTATCTCATTATTTGCGGTACTTTACCTCGTACCTAGGACAAATATCGGCCAAACGTGCATTTTAAATAAATTCATATCTCCTAAACAGGACCACTCTGGATCAAGTTCAAAGTTTATATGGCTTCCTTATGCGCTCAGTAACAATACCTAACAGTTCCAGCTTTGTTAAAACTATTATTAACATGACTATATTTTCAAAATACTTATTTTCAATAAATTCAAAGGTTATGAATAAGGACGTTCTTGGTAAAGGTCAAAAGTTATTTAGAGTCATTAATTATCTATCAGGTAACAAAACTAGACAAAAATAAAATTTTAATCTCATTATTTGCGATACTTTACCTCGTATAACAATATAGGCCAAACGTACTTTTTTAATTAATTCATATCTCTTTTGACGGACAACTCTGGATCAAGGTCAAAGGTTGTATGGCTTCCTTAGAAGCTCGGCAACAATATCTGAAAGTTCCAGCTTTACAATGCAAGACCAGAATAAGTTATGGGGAAAACCAATTCCATTTCCATACATTTTAAATGTACAAACTCATATTTTACGGTGTTTATACAAAATAAAACCACGGGACTACTAGATTATTACATTTTATGACATTTACAACCAAACTGCATTCTTTAAACGTCAAAAAAAAGGATTTAATTTTTCAAAAATCCTACGAAAGGCAGGCTCGAAATTTCGTCCACTGTGCGGCGGCGGCGCAGGAGCGGCAGGATCTAATGCGTAAAATCAAATGGACCGGCCCTCGAAAACAGCCTTAACAGGTTACTTTTGTAATGAAAATATGATTGATGAAGTCGTAGAGGCAACTAGCCACTTGGGTAGCCCCACGTTTTGCTACACTCTCATCCCACACATAGCAAAATCCCTCCATGCCAGCCACGTCGTACATAGTGAAATTATAACAAGAAAGTTTTCTCTCGTAATATAAGACGCTTACTTGCCCGTGGGGACAAGTCAACACTTTTTGAAAGTCAAAAGTACCACACAAAATCAAACCGTTGGAGTTGACCGCCTCCTGTTTGTCTTTATTTTTCTATTCTCGAGCAATGTTTTTGCTTTTCATGTGTTTATTATAGTCTGCTTTTAATTCATCGGAGGGATTTTCCGTGTTTTTTAAAATGTGATATTGATCAATGTGTCTTTCTTTGGGACATGGAATGACAGGTTGAAGTGAGAACTGATAATGTCACGGTATTGACGAAGAGTTTTTGCTGAGTTATGAAACTTTTAGTAAACTTTTTAGGTAAACCTAGTACAAGGACGCTTGCGCACAATCCGTATTGTTCTACGTTCCGAAAGCCAGAACAGTCTGTGTTCAGCTGAGTAGTTCGGCTATTTTTCATAAACTGAAAAATATTTTTTTTTGTATTGTTCGCATAGAACATACTTCGTTCGATGAACCACATTCAAGTAATTATCACTTTCGGTTTCACTATTTTCGTTCGGTGCTTCGCTTATGTCCAAAACCTTGATTTTGATTAACCTAAGGCCTCGATCCGTTTCTCTTTTCGTCACGAACGACTTGCCATTGCCACGCAGCTTGATATTATTTTTCGGTAATTCCCGCTTCAGTTTGTATTTGAACAAATTTTACACTAGCTGATGTATGTATGACACTTTTGATAACTTTTTCTGAACTGGTTTTCACGGTTTTCCAGCATTTATTCTGGTGTGTTGTATGATGAAAATAGCTACGTCAGTACAGTATAAGACGATGTATCGTATCGACCTTCATCACAATATTTTTTTAGGTACTTGTTTTAAAATACTTAAAGCGCAACATTTGTATTATCATGCAGTTCTTTCTTTTCTACAAGTATTTTACGATTGTCGTCTGTTGTGTAACCTATCAAAGTGAGCTGTTTGGTTTTCTTATGAAAGATGGTATGCCTGGCTGGTCTGGGATCTTGATATAACCTAGGGCTCCAGGAAGATTGAGGGCGCCACGAGCTTTACACTTTATCTACCTATAGTCGTATTGCTCATTATACGGACTAAAATTGAAGGAAAAAATGACATTTTTCCTTCAATTTTGACATAAAACGCATCAAAACTAATCAAAATTGAAGGAAAAAAGACATTTTTTCCTTCACTTTTAGTCCGTATAATGAGCAATACGACTATAGCTAAGTACGGACAAAAGCTCGAATGTCCTCAAATATCAGAGACTATAAATGAAACAAGAACAGATTTGATACAATTTAACCAGTTTATTCATAAATAAATAAACTAAAATTTTACTAGTAAGTATGTGACTTTGTTTGCACCACGAAGTGTATATGATATTTATTTGATTTGTTGACTCTACGGTTATAAAAGAAAGGAAAACAAAAGAGTGTACATCAATTTTGAAAGAAATGCTTCTACGCTATCCCACAGCACGTCCTACACACACCTAAGGACCTGGGGTTAGTAAATGATTGCCCTACCTACTTATAACTAAACATGCAACGCTGACCTTAGAACTATGTTAGTACCTACCTATGTATACAGGGTGAATTTTTGAGACGGGGCAGTAAGGGCAGCTACCTTAACCGTTGTAGCTAGAGGAAAACGTTCTTAGGAGACCATCCTTAATTTTTGAAAATATTTCGACCTGCATTCACAGATTTTGAAAAAAATGTACAGTCAGCGAGAAAATGGGCCATTTACACAAAAAGTTTTTTTGATGCCAATCGATCCTGTTTCATCTAAGGATAAAAAGGCTCTTTCAGACCAACTGAGGTTAGAGTACTAGAAAAGTCAGAAATCGCTAAAATGTATTTCTGAGACAAGACAGTAAGGGCTACCTTAACCGTTGTAGATACAGGAAAACGTTTTTAGGAGGCTATCCTTAACTTTTGAAGATATTTCAACCTGCATTCACAGATTTTGAAAAAAATGTACAGTCAGCGAGAAAATGGGAAATTAACACAAAAACTTTTTTTGAACACAGTCGATCCTGTTTCATCTAAGGATTAAAAGGCTCTTTCGGAACAACTGAGGTAAGAGTACTAGAAAAGTCAGAAATTGCTAAAATGTATTTTTGAGACGGAGCAGTAAAGGCAGCTACTTTAACCGTTGTAGCTACAGGAAAACGTTCTTAGGAGACTACCCTTACTTTTGAAGATATTTCGACAAAATGATGAAAAATTATGACAAATGACAAAATGATTTCGTACGAAATGTATAATCAAAGTTATTTGCGTTTTCTGACTTTTCTAGTACTCTTGCCTCAGTTCTGATAGAGTCTTTTAATCCTTAGATGAAACAGGATCGACTGGCATCAAAAAAAGTTTTTGTGCAAATCGCCCATTTTCTCGCTGACTGTACATTTTTTTCAAAATCTGTGAATGCAGGTTGAAATATCTTCAAAAGTAAAGGCTACTCCCCTAAAAACGTTTTCATGTAGCTACAACGGTTAAGGTAGCACTTACTGTCTTGTCTCAGAAATACATTTTAGTGATTTCTGACTTCTAGTACTCTAACTTCAGTTGGTCTGAAAGAGCCTTTTTATCCTTAAATGAAACAGGATCGATTGGCATCAAAAAAAGTGTTTGTGTAAATGGCCCATTTTCTCGCTGACTGTACATTTTTTTCAAAATCTGTGAATGCAGGTCGAAATATTTTCAAAAATTAAGGATGGTCTCCTAAGAACGTTTTCCTCTAGCTACAACAGTTAAGGTAGCTGCCCTTACTGCCCCGTCTCAAAAATTCACCCTGTATATATCTGTGGGATAGCCTGCCAAAATATGAATCTAACAAAATGGTTCTAAAGCAAACACCATGAATTTAATAGGTTTAAAGTTGCAAACAAGTTCTAAATTTAGAATATAACAAACATGTCTTTGATTGTTTAACAATCAAAGGTGAAAGATCACCAAAACAACCAACAGTAGCCCTAGAGGAGGACTGCAGCTAACGACAAGTGCTTATGCACAAAATGTGTGAAGAAATAATGGACACTCCAATACTATACTAGTTTATGATACTAAAGGTACCTACATGATATTATAAATAAATCCTAACACCATTGCTTGCCACTGAAAAAAAAAACAAAAAAAGGCGCCCACCTTTTTTTTCAGCCAGTATTTTTTGTCATTGAAGATGGTAAATATTTCAAGCTCAAAATTTTGTTTAAATAATAATAATTTAGTGAAAAGTAATTATTAATAACAATACTCATGTAATAAATTGTTGAAAATATTTTTTACAGCAATTCTCAATAAAAAGGTAAAATAGAAATCTCAAATATTACTTTTGCTGTGTAAAAAGTTTCAACATGACTCAATAGAAATGTCAAAATAGAATGATTTTTTTTTAATTTGACAGCAGGGAAAATTGCTTCCCAGGGCGGAAAAGTACTACTTTCATCCCTCTGTTCAGGTAACTTCAAGCGTACTTTCCGTGTATGAGAAATGAAAAGAATATTAAGCCTTATTTTTGCACAGAACTATCCCTATGATAACCGTTACAATGAGATTATGTTTGAGCAGCACCCAAGAAAAAAAAACATTTTATTTTAACGCAGCCAAAATATTGGAACAAGGTCACCTGGGAGGTAATGTGGCGAGGAATGATGAAAACGAGAACTTTGTCATCAAAATACGGCCTTGGATGGTGTTATTAGGCCTCTCTGCTCGCCAGATGCAATCGAGTTGTGCTGATCGCTAAATGTCGTCCTTCCCCAGGGGCCGAGAACAATCCTGAAATGTCATATCCTAAATTAACAAACGAGCGCATGTTTGCATGTGCTCTTCACAACCGCACGCCATCAAAAACTTAAAATAATATAAGATCACACAGATAAATCCAGATTATTGACTTCGTACACGCGATACTCACTCGGATCACCAAATGTTGGAATATTTCATCCGCGAAACGTGCTCTGCCATCAATCTGCTCACTCAAAATTGGGTTTCTAAAATACTAAATGTTCTTCTCAATAAGTCTCCTTGTATTGAAATCCGCCGCAATATTCAAACAAATTCAACCTGTGAAACCAACTTTTTTTAAATCTCCATTTCTAAAAAAATATTATTATTGTATCTATTTACAGAAACTGAACTAGGTACCTACTACCTACACAAAAATGTACTATCATTATAAATAATTATATTACATTTCTGTGTAGGTAGTAGGAAATGCTGCCATCCAGCGCGGTAATGCTGCCAGTGTCTTAGGCATGCTCCCGACTGGCAGTGGCTTGGATCAGTTGAGCTACCTATAGATCGTTTACAACGATCCTTAGATTGCCCAACCTCAACTTGAGTCAATTGTTATTAGACGCGATTTATTCGCTTGTTCATTCGTGAGCTGAGTTGCGCTTCTGTCTTTTGTAGGTGGCATGTGAGGCTCATAGCCACATTTTTCGATTGCAGGAATTGAGTCTCTAAAGACTCTGTCTAATATAAAAGTAACATTCACTTTATTCTTTTCGTTATATGGAACTGACCTTAAATCTTATAGTACCATTGGTTTATTAATTTGTAGATATCGCATTTTTCGTTGCTTTCCAAAGATATTTTTTTCTTCTTTATCATCTCATCTAATCCTAATTTGGAGGCCGTTATTGGGCATTTAATTTCGATTATGGTTTTGCTTCCATAAAACCGGCACATTATCGTCTAAGAATAGATCACAGGCTTCAATTTTAATACTTTCTTGTTTCTCTAACTGAGAAACTGCAATTTTTTCGTTCTCTTTACCATGTTTTAATGAAAGATACTGTAACCTTAACCCAATGTTCAATTAGCGTGTTATCCTGCTAGCTCAGTGGTTTGGTTACAGGATTTAAAAAAAAAGAAAAAATAACTGCCATGTCGTGCGTGGGAGTAGCAGAACTAAATATAAAATGAAATTCCTATTTCATAAACAATCTTTTATTTCACTTCTACCTTTATAGATAATCCTAAACACTCTTAGAAGTGGGTGACATGAAATATTAACATGTATAATCTATCTATGGTATAATCTGTATGATCCAAGTTAAAACCGCACAGTATTTTTTGTTAAATAGTAGTTTATTGTTAGTTTTCACTGACACAATTAGTTGAGTAATAAACGGTTCCCGCCCGTGACGTGTGTCCCGCGCGGTCACTTCGCTTGCACTGTTTTTTGCTTAATTGCAGGAAAATGACTGTACGTCACAGTACAAATATAATTATATTAAATTATAATTTATGTTCCTTCGCGTGAGAGATTATTCGCGAGCCGACTGCTACGTGCAGGGATTAAATCCTTCGCGTTTCGTTCGATACGTTTTCGAATAGAGGAGGTCCCCTGTTGGAACTCACAAAAGGATTTAGAAGATAACGTGCAAGCGTTACACTTCTATCGTTCGCATTTAGGTATTTGCTATTGCTAAACGCGATTTGGCGATTACAAGCGCAATGCCGTAAGAAGAAAATTTTTGCAAAATTAAGTAGGTATGAACTCACAGTATTCGCTATCAGTTTGTTCCTGTTAGCAATTTTCTTCTGTTGGGTCTTTCGTGTAACCATTTTAACAACACTTCACTTCTATCAAAACGACAGAAAAAAATAATTTTTTATTAAAATTGCAAACAGTAAAATAAGACGTGTGAACGTGCCCGAACACTAACAATGAATGATGGTAATACAGCGGGACTGTTGGTGCGGGGCGGCAGCACTGAGGCGCCCTCTACGGACTTTGAGTCGTTTCATAACTATATTGACTTGTTCGCGGCCTAACCAAAAAAAAAAATCAAATACCAATTCTCCCTTTCTTCTTTTTTTGTGTCTCTTGGGCTTGAATACCGGTGACAAGTTAAGCTGGGTTTGACAAGTTTTCCATAGGTCATCCAGAGCCCGTAAATAGGTTTCTACTATCTCTGATCTTGATTTTGGTTTAAGCCCTAAGAGTGTGTAGCGCTTTTAAAATTGAAGCTACATAAAAACAGGAAGAATAGAGTTGAGTTAAAGCAAGTCATAAGTTAACATACAATATTTATATTAGAACAATTATTTAGCTAGTCAGGTTACAAATAAATACAAGTAGTTGGGCGCCTTAAGTTAAGATTTTTAAGTTACTATAACAAATCAGTAGAGCATAGTGACAATTACTTCTACACGTCAATTTGTTCCTAGTAACCAGTACTATGCATTAAAAATAAACCGGGATATTGCAGCGATAAAGATATTGAAGAGTGTGACCTATTAAAGTGATCTATCTGGTTTTCTAAAGGATGGTATGCCTGGCTAGTCTGGGTTCTTAAATTATGCTGGGACTACAGGAAGATTTGTGTGGGCGCCACGAGCTTTATACTTTGGATACCTACAAGGACAAAAGCTCGAATGTCCTAAACAAAATAATAAAATAAAATGAAACGATACAGATGTTGTTACAATATAACCTGTTTATTAAACTAAGTGATATATGCAATGAACACGTTGTTTTATTTTCTAGCAGTTAGACTGTGACTCGAATTTTATTTTTTGTGAAGCAAACAAAGTGAATTTAAATATGACAAATAAGAAATTTAGGTTAAGTTCAAACAATGACAACGAAAACTTTTGTGCTCGTTCTATAGGTTTTTAAAACAAAATAAGCACAGGTCTAATATTAATAATCATAACCCTTGAGGAGGGCAGCTATGGTGTGCAACAATACTTGCACTCAAGACAAACAATGTGAGAGAAACATTGAACACTCTATTCTATATGCCAACTTAAATATTAAATATTAAGTACAAAACTTCCCAGATATAACAACAACCAGGTTTCAAACCTGAGTTATAACTAAAATACCTATTAACCTTGTCTTATGCACAAAACTCTCCCTATATTAATTACGCTATGACAAATTTTGAGCGGTACCGAAGGATAAATAAATTTCAATTGAACGGAGCCAAAATAATGGAATAAGGTCACCTGATACAACTAATCGGTGTGGGATACCGTGGCCGAGGACATGATCATTAAAACACGGTCCTGGATGACACATCTCGGCTCACCACTTGCAGACCGGGATGTGCTGGAACGCAAGACATCGTCCCTGCCCAAGGACCGAGCTCCAACCTGAAATGTTATATATTAAATTACTAAATGCAAGCATGCCCTCATTTGTGCACCACACTTGCCCTCTACATTCAAGTGAAAAGAAAGTATGATGATGGAGACAATTGCGGATTACAGACACGTGGCACTCACCCGGATAAACCAATGCTGCAATCGTTTCCGATCTACTCAAAATATACTCCGCAACAATTGTCCAATGGAAACTAGGTTTCTTCAAAATGTTCGTCTATCACCAAATGTTCTAAAGCAAAGATACAAAAACGTTATACAAACATGCGACATGGCGTCGCATTCCAAACTCTCGACGCCTTTGATCCTGGAGCTCCCTTGCCTATACTCATCAATATCTCTCTCACAATGAAGCTTCAGTTTTCATTTTCTTCAAAATAAAAGAAGGTCTAACCACCAGACCGAGTCAACACAGCAAAAATTACAGAATGCTTCTCATGGGGACCGCTCTCCGCGGTCCCCAGCGTGAAAAAGGAGCTTTGAAATTGTCTAGTGAGGCGCGTCGCTTTGCCAACATCCGAGACGTAGCCTGGTTCGATGTGACACTTGACCTTTTGGGTCTACCGAGCCATTATTTCGAAAACCCCTTATGCCGGGAGGCGTGACACACATGGAAAAGATAACGATCCCCTGAAACTCCACTTATTATAGAAAATCGGCAATAAAAAAAATGACTTCGCCTGTAAAAAACACAACTTTTGATTTTCCAAACGATACCAAGTTCACCGACCTCTGTCCAACACTAACCTCTTCGCTGACAGCCATATTGACATGACGTTGACACGCGTGAAATAAAAAAAATAACAAACAAAAAAAATCTACTCTTTGGTATTTATTTACTAAATTAATATTGATTTTAAAATACACCAAAAATCGCAAATGAATTATCTAAATTAAGCTAATAGTTTTTGTAATGGAAATATTTAATAACAAAAGGACAAAGTTAATGAGAGTTGTATAACTAAGCGCACCGCCATCTAGGTGAAAAGTTTGGCATTAATTCCTTGGCTCATCCACTCGTGCGCACCAATTGGTGGAGATATCAGCTATGCCTTCCTAAAAGTCAAGGTTTTAGTTTTACAATGCGACAGTAGATGGCGATGTACAGTATATAACTGTAACAAGAGTGTGTAAGTTACTGTAGATGGCACATAATAACGAAAGTATAGCCGAGAGAGAGCCTCTCTAGCCGTAATACCGGTCACTCAGGCCCAGATGGGGGCACCACTGAAGAAGAGGGCACCTCCAGCAATCTATGTTAAAAATACCTAAACAATGCGCTTTTTCGCAGTAACTAAAAATATTAGAAATAGACTTTTGAATCTTATTCATATAAGGCTTAATAGGTATATTTTTGACATGGGTTATGACCTTCCAAAAATCGTTTTGGAAATAACCAATAGAAGTAGGGTCGAAGTAAATGCCTGGGCTATGTTCAATAGGTTCAATTGGAACCGAAAGACAGGGACTGATGAGAAATCTGGAACAATTGTAAAATTCACGCTGGTTTTATCTCATTTACATGATACTTTACGTGTCTTCTATTAACACACAGAGTAACGTTGGTTTTACCATGAGTTTTTAATATTTTAAAGGGTCCTTTCCACACAGGGGATAAGGCCTTACGTAGTCTATGATGATATTTTAAATAGACTAAATCACCAGTTTTATAATTCTTTTCTCGGGAAGATGAGTCATAATATTGTTTAGAAGACTCTTTACTTTTATTTAAATTTTCTATGGCTTTTTGACTGCCATCCCACTTCTGAACCCAATTTGTTAGGATGGCAGTCCGTAAGTCCTTTAAAAAAAAACACTTTTTGATGATGACACGTATCACACACTTTATGGTCGAAGTCCTCCCAAATGCTCCGCTGGCGCTTTGCAGCTGTGGGATGGATGTCATTAGAATTGGCAGATGTTAGAGCCATACTTTCTACTTTACTGCAGCAATACTTTCTACTTCAATTATGATGCGGCTGGCCAGAACGTTCGAACTTGGGCATGCCCTAGCGTAGGCATACTCATTTTGAAAACCATACTTCTTGAAGCGAGGATCGAGGACCGTCCTTTCAGCTAGTATGGGATTCTCTTCATTACGCGAAAATCGTGCATTGATGTCTTTCAACAGAAATCCGTCATTTTTCTGACTTGCGTAGGTTGTTAATACACACGAGAGCATAGAAATCGCACACCTACATTTTCATTTTGACCGCAAATATTTTTCAAAATTAATTTTGTTTGCGAATACAACTTCAATTAAAGTACACACTGTTAGCTTCCTTAACACCCATAATGTCTAGCCTTGACCTTAAAAATCATTTCAGTAGCAACATAACAATAGAATGACCCAAATGCGCTCGTTTCAGGTAGCTCGGTTTGTAGGACTTTGAGCAGGTATAAAAGGTTAAAAAAACAATAAACTTTTGAAAATAAGGGTTTATTATTACGAGGTATTGCCCCCTAGCCTGAATAACAGCTTCCATTCGATGTGTCATTAAAGAAATCATTTTTTTTACAAAGTCTTGCGGAATGCTGTCCCATTCTTCCTTAATCGCAGCTTGGAGCTCTCTTAGACACGTAAGAGGTGCGTTTCTGGCCTGTACTCGTTTCTTTAGTTCGTCCCATAAGTGCTCAACGGGATGGAGATCTGAGCTTCGAGCAGGCCACGCCATAACTGGTATTTCAACCTCCTCCAAGTATTGGCGTACTATAGCGGCTGTGTGTGGTCTTGCGTTATCGTTATTATATTTTATATAAAAACGAAATTTTCGGCGATAAATCCCGAAAAGGGCACAACATGTTCTTCCAAAATCTCTTCGACGTAATTGGAGATAATTTCCTGTCTCACTCTCTGACTTGATTAAAAAACCCTCTATGCACTACTTCATGCTTTTCTTTCACGAAATAAACTGCTCTGTACTTTGAAAAATCATCCTTGAATAATACAAGATACCTGGCGCCACCAACAGATTGTATTTCCATTGGTCCGCAAACGTCCGAGTGGATCAATTCACACGTCTGCGTAGTTTTACTGTCACTGTTATTGTAAGCGATGTATTTTCTCTTCTAGACAACTTTCGCAGCTTCCAACTTGTTTGTTCTGCATCTCAATGTTGTTGTTTTTCAACACATTATTCACGTAGTCCATAAAGCCTCTCGTGCCATTCGCTTAAATTCACTGCACTTGAAACTCTGCAAGTTGCCGAAGCCGATGCGGCAAACAACTTTGCGCGGCAAGATTTCAATTTAGAGCGCGCTAAAGTTTGATAGTAATGAAATCGTAACTGTGGCAAGATTTCAATTTAGAGCGCGCTAAAGTTTGATAGTAATGAAATCGTAACTGTAAAAAAGGGGTGGTTATTTGTCTCTATGGTGGTGGTTTTAACCCCCTTTTTAGCGAAAATATATTGGTTTGGTATGAAAAGACAATCACTTGGTTTAGAAATTAACTAAATGTAATAAATGTCACAATGGTAAAACTAATGGTAAAAAGTGCGTAAAAATGGTAATGGTTTATGGTTGGTAAAATGGTTTGAGCACGCGATGTGTCAAAGACTGGTGAACGCGAACTGAACTCAATCGTCAGTTTTAGTAAAATAGCTGCGCGGTGAAATGCACAGCGATGCACAAATGCATAATCGCTGATGTTTCGGTTTACTCCGAACAGTAACTGTAACGTTTCACCATACTGGACATCAACATTCTCTTCTACCACTTTCAGCTCACTATTAGTCCATGTGATCAATTTCTTCTCAAATGGTACCAGTGGTCCCAGGAATGCATGTGCATGAACGTTATATATCCTGCTGACGTAACGAGGATTTTATTCTCTAAGGTTATAAAATTCTTGATAAGATTCCTAATCACAAAAAAAAAATAACATGAGAAAAAATGTTTCCCTTACCTAAGGTCTAAGATACTAAAAGAGTATATCTAGGTATTTACCTATTCTTAGAAAAAAAGACAAAACGAAAAGAAAAACTTTATTTTGGTTCTTACTTAAGAAATGTAATGAAATTGGTCAGTTTTCACTAAGTAATGAAAATGTACACCAACAAAATAAGGTTTAAAGTTACGGAAATAAATGTCTCGCAATAATAATACAATTTATGACAGATTTCTGTAAGACCTGATTACAGTTAATGCCTTTAGATTTAAAGTTTACATATTGAAGATTTATGATCTGGAATGTCATCCAAAAGTCATCTACTTCTGGTATGACGAAACGAAACCCTTGATAATATTAAGTCTGTCTTCAAAATGAACTGGCAAGTTAATGTAGCCGATGCTACGCAAAATCTGACCTCCAGCTGCGGAGACATTCAATTGACAATCCTGAACTAAAACGAGTCCCTGATCTAGAAGTGCTTTATGAGCATTATTACCTATTATGGTTATGTTTGAACCAGTATCAAGAAGAACACTCATAGGTATATCTTTAACACTAACATCAGCATAGCCGATCACACAAAGTTGAATTTTGTACCGGACAAAAGAGCCGCGTCAGTCACGTCATACTCAACATTATATCCATGCTTATTTACCCCACCTCTACTCATACATGCATCCACTTACCTGTCCCATTCCACCGAAAGCTACAGTGAAGGTCACTCCGCATAACTTGCATTTCCCATTGTATTTGTTTTGTGGATCGCCGGTTAACCATGCGCCGTGATCTTTTTTCCACAAGCTTTTATACATTTGCATTCGTTTTTTTTTGCTTTGTATCCATCTTTTTAGAACATTTTTTCGGTGTACTGTAGTCAGAGTCAGAGTTCGAATCCTGTGTTCGCTTTGTAAGTGTATTTAGTGAGCTACAGTAATCTGTTGCTGCTGCATCTATATTTTAGAACTAAGTATCACACAACTCATCTACTTAACGCTTTGAAAAGTTTGCAATCACAAATTCACAACAACACAACAACCACTCAAACAAGCAGTGAAAATAAAACAACAGCACAGCAGCGCGGCAAAAATGACAAGTTAATGACATGATATTGACATTGACGTTTTTTTAGGTTACGTTCCAAAGCAGTCCGTTCCGTTACTTGTAAAAAATAGCAGTTCATTTAAAAAAATCTTCACAAGTAAAAATAAAGTATTTTCAAGTACTTTATTGCCCTCATAAAGTATAAAGTACTATTGGCCAAAATAGAGTAAAATACTTTATTATAAAGTACGGGTGGGAACCCTAACTCTGTTCCTAGTTGCGTATGGTATTTGGATGGAGACGTAGACGTAACCCTATAAATATCGCAAAAGTCGTCGAAATCGGGCCGCATCCGATGGCAATTTTTTGAGAACATTCTGGCGGTACATGTATTCCCCCATGTACCATTTCAAGCGAAGAACAGTCCTGCAAGATCGGTAATGACGCTTAAGCTCAAGCCATTGACGTTCCACTGTATTGGTGTGAATTTTCACCTGAACATTACTGGTCCCAGGTATTGGCACACCCAGCGCCGCATTTACTGGTATATTCACTGTTCCTCCTAAAAATTGTTGGGTCTGGTGGACGGCTGAATATCCCTGCATCCCCAGCCGCCAGTTAATACCTACGTAGGGTCGTAGCATGTCCGACAAGATGTATGAGCCTGTTCGGACATTATCCTCCACAATGGGGTCGAGTACTGCACGAGATTTATCTTGAATTAGCTCTGCATGTATTTGCTTTGTTAGGCGGCTAATGCAACCAAACGCCCTCGTCTTTGAACGCAAAAGACGGCCTCGGTGGTAATTCCTTATATAAAGATGCCTTTCATCGATCTCTACTACTTCGTCATCCCCGCCTATCATTTCTCTGTCGTGAGCCTCGGCCACCTCACGCACCTCTCTGAAGAAATGATAAACCTGAGTGGCCGTCTTTTTTGTGACCCCAACTTCTTTTGCAGCCAGGCTATCATAGTATTTCCTGAAGAAATGTACCGACAGCCGTAATTGGTTCAGAACTGAAGTGTGACTGCATTTAATTAAAAGTGTTAAAATGTGTTATGTTGTTTAGCCAGGGGGAGGGGTAAATAGCAAAAACAGTGTAGAAAATTCCAGACACGTGCCCACGCGCAAGACGTCGAAATTTGTCAATCTATGAATAGTTCACCGGGTTAAACCAACTGAAAGAAGACACCGGCAATAAAGACGACAGCAATAGATTGTTCAGCGTACAGGTTTGTCTGTTGTACTATCAAGTCTAAGACTTCGCCATCAACCAATAAGCGAAATATTGTATATAGGGTTATTCATTATTAGCTACACAAACTCACAGGGCTTAATTTTGGGGTCGTAAACATTTGTTTGGTCGAATCAATTTAATTCCTAAACTGATTTAAGTTTTTAGATCGTAATTTTATTTTTACTAATTTCTTTATGACATGTTGCATAATGATTGCCACGGAGAACAAGACAATGACCTATCGTCGCTACCCTATTGCCTAGGTCCCACCCACAATGGGCGTTTTTCCATTAGCCGGCACGGCACCGGCACCGACACCGGCGCCGGTGGTGGGGATGCAAAAATGTATGAAACCGCCGGTGCCGGCGCCGGCAAGTGGAAAAGCGAGCCGTACATTTTCATACATTGTTGCGTCGCCGGCGCCGGTGCCGGTGCCGGTGCCGTGCCGGGCTAATGGAAAAACGCCCATTGACCAACTTGGTTATCAACTGTAGCCTGCCTACAGTAATTGACCTTAGTTTTTTTTCTAATTTAAAGTTTAGACTTTCCACCACACTTTATTCAGGCTTTGAAGAAAGCGTTGACTAGTTAGGTACCTAGGTACTTACCTATTAATTACGTACTTACAGTTCTTCCGACGGATCTTGGCATGCGTGAAGTTAGCCGTTCTGATGCGCAGTAGGTAGGTAGGTACTTACCTACTCACATTTCATACAAAATTTTCTACTGCGCAGCGAAAAGCCTGCCTTCATGAATTAGATCCATTGTGACAACTACATACCTTCCTGTCTACCTACCTAGGTAGGTAGGTTAGGTATGTACGCAAAATACTAAGTATCTATAGTCGTATTGCTCATTATACGGACTAAAAGTGAAGGATTCAATTTTGACATAAAACGTATCAAAACTAATCAAAATTGAAGGAAAAAATGACATTTTTTCCTTCAATTTTAGTCCGTATAATGAGCAATACGACTATAAGTAGGTATGTTGTAACTTATTTTTCAACCACGTCAACTTTTAGGTAATAAAAAAATTAGGTTAGGTTGTTAGGTAGAATTGTGGTAGTACCTAGGCACTACCTACGTAATTAACAGAGATCGGAATTGGGTGTGTAAAAAGGTCGCTATTGCAGAGTCGCGGTGAAGGAATTGAACTATTGCCATCTCTTTTCATTGACTGAGTGAAAAGAGATGGCAATAGCTCAATTCCTTCACCGCGATGCTGCAATAGCGACCTTTTTACACACCCAATTCCGATCTCTGGTAATTAATAATAATAACGATTTAGGTACATCTTGGCGTGTTTAAAAGTCAGTTTATTGAGTTCGCTCAGTAGGTATTTACACATCTGAGATTTAGACGGATAGGAACTTAGGTAGGTACTGTAGGTAAATCAGCTGTAGATACCTACATGTCATTGTCATTGACTTTCCATCAGGCTTTGGACTGACAAAAAAGCGTTGACTAGTTACTTACCTATTAATTACCTACTTGCATACCAGTCTACCTAGGTAGTACGCAAAGTACTAAGTAACTTAGTTTGCAATCACATCAACTTCAATACCTATTATCATTTGATTACCTTTTCATTAAGTACCTAATAAAATAATTTGGTTAGGTAGGCAGGTGCGTAGTAGGCAAATACGTAGGGTAGCCATTGACGATGCATCCATTTAGAAGATTTCCAAATGGACGCATTCCCAATGGATATACTCCAAATTATGGGCACATTGACTGACTTCCATTTGGACGTACGCGCCGCCGCCACTTCGAATATTGCACGCTATCAAGTAACACGTACGGAACAAAACAATGGATTTTTTAACGTTGGCAACAGCAGTGTGCATTTCGATAAAAATACAGAAAAGACGTAGGAGAAAATGGATGAAAGGGTGGTTGGAAAAAAGAAGTACATTAACACATACCAACTTATTGTCTGAATTATCATTAGAACCCAGCGATTGGAGAAATTACTTGAGGATAGACGAACAGACTTATTTCAAATTACTGCAACTTGTGACACCAATAATAAAAAAACAAGATACTAACATGAGACAAGCTATAAGTCCCCATGAGAGGCTATGTGCTACACTTCGCTTTTTAGCTTCAGGAATGACGTATGAAAATCTGAAATTTTCAACAGTAATTTCTGCACAACGCCTAGGAGTTATTATTCCTGAAACTTGTAAGGCAATAATAACTGTTTTGAAAGATTATATGAAGGTAAGTAAATGATACAATTTGTATTCAGTTTTTATTATATAAGTGTATTAAAGTAAGTAAATTATAACTTCACTTAGCGATGTTACGAGTTGATTTTATTCCAACTCGGATAACTCGAGTTGACTCGGCCGCTAACTCGAATCGCAACGCGAGTTGACTCGACTCGCATCAACCGGATGGGATCCGCTTCGCGGCAGCAGCCAAACGGATCGGCGCGGCGAGTCGAGTCGAATGCACCGTATTCGTATTCTTATTCTTGAGTCGAGTTTCGGTTTCGAGTTGGCGAATCGCTGACTCGCGACCTCGCGTGCACTCGCATTCGCATAACTCGCATTCGTTATCCGCATTCTAGTAGATAGGTAGGTAAGCGAGTTGATTCGAGTTGCGAATGAACTTGATTCGAATCAACTCGTGTAGACTCTGATTCGAGTTATTCGAATCAGCCAACTCGACTCGCCCATCGCTAACTTCACTCTGCAACATCAGTTATTATTATATTATTAGTGTTTTCTGGTGTTTCGCCTATAGCGGCAACAAATGCGTCATATAATATATTATGGTCACTTGTACTCTGTGTTATTTGTGAATTTCGTAGCTGATGTAACGAATTGTTGGAATTGAATTGTTGAATAATCGAATCATCGCGGTTTTGAGTTGGTGGTCTGAAAAGTACTTGTGAATTATGTACAATGCGCGAGTCCACGGTCAAATTGTTAGTTTCAGCCATAAATACCGCATCGTTAATTATTTTTTGGCAGTATATAGCCATCATAGTCGGCAAATTTCTTAACTTTTCCGCAATATGTTCTCCAAACGCATCGTATTCCAGTTTCGCCCGTTGAGGTGGAGTGGGTTCGTCCATTTTCTTAGCAATTTTTTCTAGAATATCATTCGCTTGGGCCTTGGTTTTTCGTGATTGATATCTTGATGATGAAGCCGTACTACTTTGTGATAGTGGAGATTGCACATTGGTTGATGCTGTGTCTTCACTTTCATCGTTGCTGACCTGTAAAACATTTTTTTTTGTTACAGATGCCAGATACTGAAGAAAAATGGAGGAAAATAGCAAAGGACTTTGAAGAAAGATGGCAGTTTCCTAATTGTTTAGGGGCTATTGATGGAAAGCATGTACGGATTATACCCCCTCCTGGCAGTGGTTCATATTTTTGGAATTACAAGAATTTCAATAGCATTGTGCTTATGGCGTGTGCAAATGCCAACTATGAATTTATATGGTGTGAAGTTGGTACAAATGGCCGAGTTTCAGATGGAGGCACCATTCAGAATACGCTTTTTTACAAAAAATTGCAAACAAAGGAGCTGAACATCCCTAATGATGATAGTTGTCAAAACAGCAATACTAAATTGCCCTTTGTATTTGTAGGGGATGAAGCGTTTGCCCTCAGAACTGATTTTATGAAGCCTTTTAGTAGAGCGGCTCTGACCACAGAAAGAAAAATTTTCAATTATAGGTTGTCAAGAGCTAGGCGAATAATAGAAAATGTATTCGGTATAATGTCAAACCGATTCAGAATCTTCCATTCTGCTATAAACTTAAGTTTGGACAGAATAGATCTAGTGGTTTTAACATGCTGTCTCCTTCACAATTTTCTTCGTAAATCAAACTGCCCTTATGCAACAGACAATGCATTCGATATTGATAGTGATGAAACTACTGCTACCATCGGGCTCACTCCATTAAATGTTACAAATAGAAATGCCAGCACTAATGCAAAAAATGTAAGAGAAGCCTTCGTACAATATTTTAACGGGGAAGGCAGTGTTACTTGGCAATATGATAAAATAGCATAGTAACGTAAGTTCTGTATGTATGTACCTCAGCATCTTCAAACGGCATGTCATCAAGGATTGAATTTACTGATCTCGAGGGCCTTGGTACATCCACATCTGCCAAGAAGAGCAATTCGCTGTAGTACCACAGCTTAGGGACATGAATATCTGCTGTTCCTGCACCAGATCTGCTGGACGTTTTAACCTGTAACGCAATACAAAGTTGATTCGAATATAATAATTAAGCACCTAGTTCTCGCAGAACATAGTTATACTAAAATATATACATATTCGTAGAACCAAATAAATGAATGGGAATACTAAATATATGTACTTTCATTTGTCTCTCAGATATCTCTTAGAACAGGACACTGCCTATCATCATCATCAACAGCCCATAACAGTCCACTGTTGGACATGAGCCTCTCCCGTAGGAGGATTTTGCCGTAATCTCCACGCTTGGCAGGCGGGTTGGAGATCGCAGTAAAGGAAGACAAACAGATAACGCTGCTGCTCGTTTTCTGTTCTATGGAGGCTTTAGGTGTTCCGCCTCAGACATCAGTCGCCTTGTACGACACCCAGTCTTTGTAATGGGTTGGTGCTATTCTACTCTGCCTATAGAAAGTAAATATAAATACTAAAGTGAAATAGGTTACTATAATGAACAGAATAAAATAAATACCTTATTTAATTCCTTTTTAAAACAATTTCTCATAGAGGTTATCTTTTTTTTAACGGTATCTAAGTTGGCGTCAGGGTCCTTTGTTTTAAACAATGCCAACAAATCATTCATTGCTGCATTTCTCTTTTCCCTGTTGTGATAATCAGTATGTTTCACTTGCCATAAACATGGGTGCGATTTATATTTTTCAATTACTTCTGAAACAAAGTCACGGGCAGACGTAGACATAATTACAACACATGTATCCGCCGTCAACACAAAGCATAAACTGAGACGAAAATCACAAAAAAATGGACGCGGTTTTGCCCATTCACGGACAATCCGGACGGCTTCCAAATGGCGTGGCGCTCGTTTTTGACATTGACAGTCGGCCGTGGATGACGTCCATTTGGATTGGATGCATGGATTTCAATCCGTTTGGAAATCCAAAGCTGGAAGATATCCATTTAATTGGCATACGTTTAGCACATTCACGAAACGATTTTGGAAGACGTCCACTCCATTTGGATTGATGGACGTATCGTCAATGGCTACCTTAACTATTAACGACTTACATCTTGGCGTGTTTAAAAGTCAGTTCATTGATATTTACACTTAGTATTTACACGGATATTTACAACACAGTTACTGATTTATTTACAATAATTGTTCCACATGTCCACCTTGCTCTCGAATGCAAAGACTAGCTCTGCGAAAACACTGTTTACGCACTCGAACCATCGTGTATCTTTCACCTCTCATAATGTCGAATGCGTTCACAATTCGCGTTTTTAGTTCGTCTTCATTCGATATTGTGTGGCCATCACTTCCATACACTAAGTCTTTTGCACGACCTCACACATGAAAGTCCAGCGGCGTCAGGTCAGGTGACCGTGCAGGCCATGCGACTGGGCCTCCACGCCCGATCCACCGCTCGCCGTACACATCCCCAAGGTGCTCACGCACTCTGCGCGCATAGTGGGCGGGCGCCCCGTCATGCTGAAAGAGCATCTGCCGGCGCGCTCCAAATGGTACCTCCTGGAGCATACCCTGCAGGTCTCCGTGGAGAAACTCCAAATAAGTAGCTCCGTTTAGGCGATCCAGGAAGTATGGCCCCAGCAAATGCTCGCCCAGCACCCCTCCCCACACGTTCACACTGAGTCTGTGTTGAAAGTGACTCGGCCGCACTGCGTGAGGATTTGTCCCGGCCCAGTAGTGGGAATTGTGTCGATTAAACACTCCCACTCGCGTGAATGTGCTCTCGTCCGTCCACAGAATGTTCACAGACCGTCTCTGACGCACCAACCACTCACAAAACACCAGTCTAGCTGCGAAGTCGGCGGGAAGGAGTTCCTGTACCGGTAACGGGTGATACGGGTACTGGCCCTCATCATTCTGGACGTGCCACGCGTAGGACTGGCTGAAGTCAAGGGCTCGAGACGCGTCTTTCGTGCTCGCTTGCGGGTTCTCCTGGAAGAAGTCAATGACATCTTCCTCGATGCTTGGCGAAAAGAGGGGAGGCCAGCCTGAATCACCACGCGGCCGGAACTCTCCACTCTCTCGATAACGCTGCACAGCCCCAAGGATGGTCCGGATATTGGGGCACCTGCCATGCCGTTCATGGTAGAGGTCCCGTGCTCTTACGAGCACCTTACCACTTTCTCGGTAACATATCACCATCTCAAGATAGTCTTGATTAGAGTACCGATAATTCGGCATCGCGAAACGTAGCGAACTGTCCCGTGTTTATGCTTTCACTAACAGGCGACGACTGAACGCAAACTGTCGCTAGCGGTGCGCGGGCGCGGGTCAAAGGCCAACCCTACAGCCAATAATAGCGCAGCGGCTTCGGCGCTCAAAGACGCGGCGGCGACGAATCAACCGACAAATCAATGGCACCGCCCCTGTTTGAGTGACAGGCGGTCGCCTTTGATTAGAAATGGACTTTCAGATGTAACAACGCGTCAATGATTCGAAAGGATAATCTTCATCGATTTTCTCGGGATTTTCGTAACAAAACTTAAAAAAATAATTTCATAAATATTTTTAATTTTATTTGTTGAACATAATTCCTGAATATTTGTAGCTAATAATGAAAAATCCTGTAGACATCAGCATTTTCAGGAATGTGATGAATATGTAAAAAGCTTACACAAGTAAAATTTTCACAGTGTAATGGCTGGATGTCGTAGACCTTGATTCTCGTCATGTCGTTTCATCTGATAATCTGTAGTCGGTCTTGGAGCTGAACTTCTTAATGCTCTAGCACTTGTGTTTGTTTCAATGCTACTAGAATCGGAATTTGGCAGTCCTCATAAGGAGATTGGACATTCAACATGAACATTTTTAAATGTTGTTGGAGAAGCGCATCCCCGACCGCGTCGGCGACGGTAGTGGCGGTAAGGTGGACAAGCCGCGCATCTTCAATGGGATCCCGAGACAGAGAGGAGTCGGAGTCGGTGGCGTCCCTGGTCACCGTCAGCAGGCAGCAGGCTGCTACCCTCGAGCCTCTTATCCTCGTTCACCTACAGCAGCGAAGATAGCTTCTCGTCCTCGTTGGCAGACCGTGCTAGCGAAGACGGAGCTAGCTCTGACAGCGGCCACTGGGCGTCAGCGGAGCCATCCCCGAATGGGACTCCTGATCTCTGGAAGCGCTAACACACGTTTACCCAGGGTCGTATTGCCTCTCTATCGCTCTCGCTCGCACTTGTCTAAGCTGGCCTAGGTTGGCCCAACATGTGTTTGAGCCTTGGGAGGTGCCGGCTGCTCCACCACATCGCTACTAATTTTTACAAAAACCTGTACAAGCCATCTCCTAGATACCAGTACCTTAAAATTATATCATGCTTTCTAATGAAGAACTAAGTTATTACTTATTTTTTTTATATTTCAGATCCAATTATTTCCATTTCAACTTGAGAGAAACTGTTATTGCCCGGAATGTGACCCATTTCATTAGCTTTTATTAAAGATTTGCCAGAAGCACATGCGAACAATTTCGATTTCTTTCAATAGCGTGATGGATGTGGTCGAAGGATTTCTGAAGAATTTCTAGGTCAAGGTCACCTAAAGTTCAAAATTTTTTATAAAAAAACTATTTGAAATAGAAGCGTGGGTGTTCCACTCATGCATTCAAAATACATTCGTTGATCGATTAATGCTATAATCAGCATAGGAAATTTTTTTGGTTGTAATTTTTTTTGTTGAAAGTGCAGAAATGAAAGGGACTAATCTGTTACGGTATATTTAGATAACAGTGAGACTTCGTTTTTTATTTAGCAGCTTCTACACATAGCAGTTATTTCAGGTCAACAAGGGAATCTTATGGCGACTACGCAATCGGTTATGTCCAAATAAAAAGAGAAGGAGAAATGTGTATCATAAAAGTAGAGTTACTCCGGAACATAAAGTACGTAAAATGTCACTTAGAACATTTACTCTCTTTAATAGGTCGTTTAATGCCGCAAACTGTCGTTCGCGTTTAGCCTGGCGACGCCGGCGCTTTCGCCTATTATATTTTACATTTGGTTGTGAGTCAGATGAATCATCAGATTCAGAGGATGATACTTCACTATACTGTACACTTACCGGTGCACCAGAGCCCTGGTTCTCACTTTGACTCATATTAGATCACTTTTTCGCCTTTTAATCACTTTAATCCCAATGATGTTGCTTCAATCGAAGTAGACGACGCAATGATGTGATCGCCCATCCGCACCCATAGACTTCATAAAGGCCTTTCGAATGTACTATGTTCCTTTTCGTGGTAGGTGAATAATAAATCTGACTCCAATTTAGATTAACTTTATATTGAATGCTGTGTTCTTTACAAATAATTGTTGGGACTCGCGTACATTAGAAATTATTCGGAATATGAGCACACACGTATTGTCGTAATGGCGTCGTCTTTGTCAATGTGGAGCGGGGGAGTTCACCGGCGGTGCGCGGGCGACGGGGTGGCTCCACACATTTCGGCGTGTTAGTGAAGAGCCGCAGGCGCGCTAGTGAAGCGCCGGAACATACTATGGTGTCCATTTGATTAACTTGAACAACAAAAGAATTCCAAATACACCAGAGAACAGATTTCCAAATATGAGAAATCTTGACCACATATTCCTAAAAAAGTTATCTACGGTATCTTCGACCATTTCTTTGGACAGGAGATTCCTGAACATTGACGTATCTGTGAACGACGCATCTTCATTTATCGCTGATGATATTGACTGTGAGATTGCTTTACGTTCAGATGGATACATTAATTAATTGACTTCGTAGACGATTTAGATCTTCAGAGGAATATATCCCTTGGTTAGCTAAATCACCTGCATCTGTATAAATCTATTTAGGAGATGATCCTGTAGTCAATACAGTAGGATCATATAATATGGGTGATGAATATGAGTCAATCCCGATTGTGATGCAAAGCACTGTCCAGATAAGTAGAACGAAGGTTTGATGAGAACGGAGCATGACACAGGAGTGGGTGTTTTCTGTAATATATGATTCTTTGGGCCCATATACATTTACAGATCCTGAATAGTTCACAGGCATTTCATTGAAACAACCTTCTAACTTCATTGATGCCACATGAACAGGCTTGCATTGAATAACATGAACTTGTTCGCCTATTGTTACACCAGTATATCCAGGTTTCCCAGTAACCACATACGCAAATTCTACAGGGTCTATGGTTGCAAGAGATAATTGAGTCTTCAATAACTGTCGCTTGGTCTCACATTGTTCCTTCCCAATTATCTCATACATTCTAGATAATTCACGCCTCATATGCTGTTCCAAGTGCGTGAATTTAGCATTGACGTATAAGAATATGTCCATATTGTTCGACTCAATTCTAGACTGTTCGAAATACGTCATGCCATTTCGAATCTCTTGAATTAGTAGCTTAGGATGGTCCGTAATGACTAATCCTCCTACACCCATTCCTACTACTCCTACTCCCAACCCTGATCCTGTTGTTTCCTTAGGCCATAACAGCCGACAGAAAACAACACGCAGTATACGCGTCGTTAGGTTCCCTGACTACTATTGACCGTAGAAACGGTCTGGGAGGGGGGGGTGATGTAGGGCAGCGGTCCGCAACCTTTTTGATATTGTGACCCCAAAATTAAAATAAAAAAAGAGTTCTGAGCGACCCCAGAAAAAAAAAATCACTAAGTTAACAAGTGCAAAGGTTGGTTCAGGTAACGAAGTTAGCTGTTTTTATTTCGTAAATTATTTATATTGAAGAGTTTATTTATTTTGGAAAGTAATATTAGAGCAAACTAGAAAATATGCATTATGCATTTAACATAGGAGTAATATTTATAATGGCATTAAATGAGACAAGCAATTATTTTAATATTTTATTTTAAAAAAAGGTACATATACGTAACCTTACAAACTAATGTGAACCTTGTGCTTGCACACTTGTAACGTTTGAAAATGTGAAGCTACCTAACCGGAGGGGGATGACGAGGAGAAAAAACAAATATTTAAATGACAGACATTTATTGATATGAAAATAAGAAAGTAAGTTGGGCGCCTTTAAAAAAGATAGGTTAGGTAAATAAGATGCTGCGGCTAGCTCGCATGAGCATCTAAATTAATCTAGGGTTTACAGGGTTCGTGGAGAGCCAACACAATCAGACTTGTACCAGCAACCAGTTTAACGTTGAAATTTAAGATCGAGACGGTTACTGCGGAAGGCAGAACCAAAGGTGTGTAGACTGTTTTGAGGGTTAGAGGTTGACGACACAGAAGTAATGGAACTCAGCCGAGAGAGAACGCTCGGAGACTGAGGGTACCGTGGAGGGGTTCGCAGCGGCCGGTCTCGAAGGAAGGGGGCCAGCTCACTGCGAAGACAGCACCGCTCCCGGTCAGATCCTGTCTGCGAGGCCTCGGCTGGTGACTCGAGATGTTAAGACAAGAAGGGGGTAAATAAAAAAAACCTGTTGAAGAATACAACAAATTACTAACTGACCACGTCACTGAGGGATTGGCGGCGGATCACAAGAAAACTAACTCACCCCGAACGGGGTTTTTGTCCACCGAGACAAGAGCTGAATCCTCAGCTGGACTCGGTCGCCGCGTCTTCGCCGGGAAGGCACTCTCCTGGGCTTCCGTCCGCTCGTGGGTGAATGATGGAAAAGCTGGTCTGATCAGAGAGTACACCACGAGATCGGCCCTGCGTATACGCGTCGACACGTGTCCTACGACAAAGACCACAAAATATAAATTGCAGGCTCACAGGATTGTCAGCCGTCGATAGAAAGCCAATGAAATAGATGCTTACCAGCTGAGATGAAGTCAAAATTCACGGATTCTTATCAAAAAATTCAGAAGTAACAGGACCGCCGACCCGACAAGACCACGCCAGATCGGAAATGAAAGGAATCGGAGTTTCCAGCGCAGGAATCCCTGGATTCGCTAGAAAACTATCGAGATTTGAATTTGTTTACAACAAAATTTCACAAAGAAGGTTCAGTGAACTCTGCTCAAGCACAGCCAAAATATCTGGTATGTGAATTTGACAATTCTAAAGATCTGACACTGAAACTAATCTGAAACTATGAAAAAAAACAAAATTGATGCTGGCTGGAGAGAATAAAAAAAAGCTACTTTCAAGCAGTGTGCGTTCAATATGGCAACACTAAATAAAAAAAATTAAACTTCCTACGAAACGTAGACAGGAGACATGGCGGAATGTCACTGTCACACTGACGGCGTGTCAGATGACATTCCGCGCCAGCACTCAAGTCCTATGGCAAGAGCAAAAACTATCGATTCAATATTAAACGGCGGGAACATTCAAAAAGACCATTACACACTTGCAGTCAGTATATTAATTCTTGGTGATATCAGAAACAGACACCCTCAAATCAGGTTTTACGTTAAGTCTGGAGCGATATTTTGTTTTATAGCAGTTAATGTGGAGAAAGCTGTCTCGCAAAGGTATGTAGATACGAATGGCAGCAATTTCAGCAGAGATGTTTTGAATAACAGTGGATATTCCTTTTCCGTCATTATCCAGAACTTTGATAGATCCGTGGTTTTGAAAATAGATCGAAGGCTTTCATCGGACATTAAATCGATCAGCTGCTCCTTTTCTTTTAAGTTAAGTTCATCTTCACAGTGTTAAGATCACAAGTGAATGGATTAATTATCCATTAGTCGCCGTGTGACGTATCTGGGAATTTTATTTCCAAGTCTTGCTTAAGGTTTGTAAGATGCATCATGATTTTGGTTTTAATTTATTCTTCGAGCTTAATATTGTTTTCTTCAGAAAATTTCTCCAAACATGCAGACATCTCGTAGTTTTCAGCACTGATTTAGCGGACAGATCGGAGATAATAGGCGATCTGGTATGTGGAGTAAGACTGAATGTTGCATGTTTGTGTTATTATAATTGTCACTTTGTTGTGACAGATGTTGTTGAGACGGTTGTTGCTGTGACAGATGTTGTTGAGACGGTTGTTGCTGTGACAGAAGTTGTTGAGACGGTTGTTGCTGTGATAGATGTTGTTGAGATGGTTGTTGCTGTGGTAGATGTTGAGACTGTTGTTGTGGCAGCTGTTGTTGTGTTGGAGACGGTGACATATAATATGATAATGCTGGGGTAGATAATGGTCTGTCTTCAAATAAATAACGCTCAGTAGGTTCTGAATACGAAATCGGACTGGAGTGTAGTTGGTTCATTTTAGTGGAGAAAATAGGTTCAGAGTAAGGACTATGAGCAGAAAGTGGTGAAGGTGTTGGAGCGAATGACCTTGAGAGTTTCGTTCGTTTAGTAGTGGTTAACAAATTTACTCGCTTTCCACCAACAAACTCAGCTATCACGCTTTCAACTATGTTACTGTCAACGTCATGTACAGTACGGCCAACGGATCTCGGCGTTCGTGAAGTTAGCCGTTTCGATGCGCAGTGCAAGTTTTTGATACAAAATGTTCTACTGCGCAGCGAAAAGCCTAACTTCACGAACGCCGAGATCCGTCGGCCCAACTGTATGAGGCTGCGAGCATGTCCAGCAATATTTTGTGTTAGCAAGACTCAGCTATCACGCTTTTCAACTATGTTACTGTCAACGTCATGTATGAGGCTGCGAGCATGTCCAGCAATATTTTGAGTTAAAAAAACTCAGTTATCACGCTTTTCAACTATGTTACTGTCAACGTCATGTATGAGGCTGCGAGCATGTCCTGTCCAGCAATCTTTTGTGGTAGCAAGCATATTCTTTGCCACAGTGCATCTATAAAAAACTCATTACTTCATCTGTCGACCCAACTTTTTTACAGATTTTTGCTTTGCATCTGCTATGATCTCCGAATCCATGAAGATGACTAACCATGATATCTTCATACAAAAGTTGTACATCGGAGTTGATTTTGTGTTTTGTTATAGCTTTAGTAATTCCTCCTCTCGTTTCAAGTATGCTTTTTTTGTAATTGGTTTTCGATGTTGTATGTTATATTTGGTGTCTTCAAATGGCCATATCTCGAACACTGCTCCCCCTAGCTAGACTCTCTGTTCAAATGAAAGCTATGACCAAGATCTACATTTAAAGTGACAGCTGTCAAACTTCAAACGCCCATATCTCGGAAACTGCTCGTCCTGTGGGCTATTTTTGAAGATATAAAATGTTAATTCAAAAAAAAAATCTCTAATTAGCATTTTATATCTTAAAATATGGAAATGTGCATAAATGCCGTGGATGTATTTCCGTTGCTTCCACCATGTGAAAGGATCTTGTACCTATCTATATTGATCGCTATCAAATCAAAGATGACAATCAAGGGGCTGGAGCTGTACCTATATAAGGTTTCTACTTGAGCAAGGCAGGCTGGTGTTATGGTTTTCATTAATTTTGATTCTTGCTGGCATGCGCTTGATTTAGCGATTGCTCGTTCTGCATTTCTACTGGACAGGCCATGGGACTTCACTCTTGGATCCAGAATCGTTGCTTCTGCAATGAGATCTTGGGTCTCAACGTCACCAAATCTATTTTGAATTTCAACACGAATTGTCTCGCACAATTGTGTTATGGACACTCTTAGTGTGAATCGACCTTAAATGTTTCTAGCTTATCTAGATAAAACATATTGGGACTTTCGAAAGAGAAACATGTTTCTCTGAACAAAGGCACTCAATAAAAAAATTAAATATTTACACGCACTTTTTAGCACTTTAACGCACTTATCTAGTCTCCCATTCATCTACTGTGACGTTATTCTTATTCAGTTCAGGCACAGAGAAATGAATACTACAGAGGAACAGCTGTCTAACATCGACTTTTCTAATAGCTTATTCTTGTAGGGCTGTCACTTATGGAAATAAACTAACTGCGCCGCGCGGTGTCCCTCGCAGTGTTAAAAATAATCAACGGACAGGTGGTAATGCTGAAGGACGGATGTTATTTGCTAGAATAAATACGTTAGCTTAATTTAGGTAAACTAAACACGCAGTAATTCGTATTTTTCATTTATTGAAATTACAAATGGCTTACTCTAAACAATTTTTTTCTAAAACTTCTATTGTTTAGTTTTGTGTTATTTTGCTTGACTGCGTGAAGTGCGTGATAAATTCTTAGTCTTATATAAAAAAATTTTAAGTAATGAATTAGAAATTAGAAAGCAATCATATGGCATTTCAAATGCAGTGATCTATTAATTTCAATATACCATGACCAATATTTGTACTGCGTTGTTCGAGATTGAAATATCGACAGATTTTTTTTTCTCATTTACTAATAAATGTAACAAAGTTATAATAAAAAAATTAATTAAAATAAAATTCGTTTATTTCAGGCGTTGTACTTACGTTGTTATCGATGTGGAGGTATGATTAGAAAACCTACATTACCATCATTGTAATATTTATAGTGTAGTGACTAAATAAATTCCCTACACCGTTGATAATAATGATAATGATAAATAAGGATGAGGTTTGAAAATGTGTTTTAATTTACATACTTACCTGTGTCTCCGTGTTTATTGTAGGCAAACATTCATTTATGTCACCCAAAAAGCTTTCCATCAGTTCGTATAAAAACCATATGGGTTTATAAATATCATTTACACCGGCACCGGATTTAATTGAAGCTTTTTTCGTTCTCAGGTGCCCTCTAAAAGTCGCCATTAATGATATTTTTTTGTTCTTTAACTCCTGTATATCTACAATACAAAAAAAATATTGCACTCCACAAGAAGTAAAAAAAAAGTTACAATTAAGTACAAATAGTTAGTTAGTGTAGGATTCAGCACTCAAGTCCTACGGAAAAAGCGGGAACTAATTGTTTTATTCACTTTAATAAGCTCTTTTAGACAAGGTCGTTCAGTTATTCTGGTGTGTAGAGCTGACAAACGTACAAACTAGCATAATTATTATTGTTCAAGCCTTATTTAGACAATTAGTAATTTTTTACATAACGTGGTTCTGCGATAGCAGCGCCGCGTCTATCGGACTTCAGTGCTGAATCCTACTCCAGGTACAAACCTATATTTAATCTTTTGCTTATCCGATCTCACGCGTCATTCACTTTACTTTTATCTTTGTGATAGGGATTTTTTGGATCCCAAATGATTGGCTCCATTTGATAAAGTTCCATAAAAGTGATGCACAAATCGTTACTCCACTCTGCCGCGGCAGAGTGTTTGTGTCATTCGTGGTCCCTGAGCCTTGTTTTACGATATCAATTAAAAGATTTAGTTCATCTTTAAATTTGTCTTGGATCACTTTTTTCCTTGTCTCCAACAATGTCTTGTGCTCATCTCCTCGTGCAGCCCACTTTTTGAAGTCAAGTCTGTACGTTATATGTAAAAGACATTCCATCGTATTTATACGAGCATGTAAAGATGACAATCCAAATTCATATAAACCAGTGGCCACAGTCTTTGATGTTACAACATCCAAGCGGTTCATTTCTGTAGGTTTTGATAAACATAGGTAGCACGATGCATTCGATCTAGCCTCAGAAAGATACGTGCAGATTTTAGCGTCGATCATTGTCATCTTCAGTTGATGACTCACCTTATTACTGTTAAACTCAGTCGGGATAAGAGACCTAATTTCATCATCCATTTACGTTTTGTGACTGATGACCACTTCTTCGTTCTCCTTTACAAATGTAAATTGCACTGGACGACAATATAAAGCTGAGCATGGCTTTGGATTCGTCCACAAACTTTCGTCTCCAGCAGTCAGCTGTAATGGCACTAAAGACGTCATAAATATGCTGGAATCGTCTTGTTGTCCCTCCATTTTCTGTTTATATCGGCTTTGGTTGGAAGCACCGTCAAATCCCCACTTGGATATTAGCTTCAAATCTTTATTTTGTACATCTTCAGGTAGACTTTCGAGAATTCTCTTCACTGTGATGTCGAGTAATGCTTGAAGCCTAATCCTTGCTGATGAATCTGTTACAGTCACTGATTGCTTTGGAGGATAACATTGTAGTTTGGCTTGTTGCACCTTGTAGTAAGACGGGTAAATGTCTTTTGCACCTTCTAGAATGGTCGTTTCTCGCAGAGTGATGTATTGCCACTTAGACAGTTTTAACGAAAGAAGCAACCCTAGTGTTTTTTCTGATGTAAATATGGTAGTTTTAACTGGTTTGTTAAGAATTTCCCTAATTTTTGTAGCTGCTTCTGGATTTTTCAGCATATATTCGATAACAGATGGAACATCTTCACGACCATCTTCTTTCAAAAGTAATGCAGCTGAATATGCCAATTCATTTGAATCACCGTCATTATAACTTTCAGATCTTCTCTTCTTTTGCTTGCTTCCTAGATCATCGAATGCTTTTCTAGGTCTCTTTGTCATTGTGCCAATAGACAATGTCGACGGTTCTGGAGAGATATGTGCGCTAGGTTCCTGGTGTTCTTCATTTGATTGTGGCATGACCAAACTGGTTGGCAGTGATTGGCAAGCAACTTGGCCAGTCGACATTAGCCTGAAGCCAATTTTCATACTGCTCTCTGAATGTTTCAACGGATGAATATTTTACGGTGAGATTTCTGACACCTTTGTGAAGCTGCTCGTGTGAATCTTCGACAAAATTCCTTAAGCGTTACACGATCTTCGTCTGAAATGTGATCACTTAGTTGATCTACCACTGCACTGAACAATACTTCATGATCAAATGAAGTACCACCCCCCCCCCCCCCCCCCCCCTTCTCAGAACAACATACAAGTCTAAGTTGGTACATAGACTTTCCATTGTAAATATTTTACGGTCGCAGAGTAAAGATGTGATGATTGCTGTCTAAAAGTTAAGAATAAAATTAATTATGAAGTTATAAAACGCTTATTTATATCTATTCAATTACCATCAAAAATGTAAGTGATTAGCTAATCATCTGTTTCTTAAATACTCACACTAAAGAATTCTCTAATGAGGAATAATTAGTTGTTCTGGCAAAAGTTCTTAATATTAATTAATTAATGATTAATGATATTAATTACCTAATTACCTCTTACCAAGACCAGCCGGCCTAACATGTGCAACGTCGAGAGAGATATCTCGATCGGTCGAACTGCTCTAACGCATACGTAAGAGCAGTTTAACCGATCGAGAAGTCTCTTTTCTCGACTCTCGACGTTGCACATGTTAGGCCTACAGGAAGATAACTATAGAAAATATAAAATACTAAATAGGAAATAGAAAATACTAGTGGCACACTAGTATTTTAGAACGCGCTATCGATGCGTTTTGGGTCGCAGACCACATTGGTATCCGCTCCGAAAGTCGTTCAATGTTCTTAGATAATCATTAAGTAAAAATACCAAGTACAAAATTTCTATTGTTATCTTCCTGGTAATTTGTAACGTTTGAAAATTTGAGGAGGGATACCTAACGGGAGAGGGAAGATGAATAGAAAACAAGTTTTAAAATGACAAACATTTATTGATATGAAAGTTGTAAGGAAGTAAGTTGGGCGCCTTTAAGAAAGATAGGTTAGGTAAATAATATAAACAACTGCACCCGCGAAGATCTTGTTGCGGCCTCAGATAGGGCCATAGAAGTGGCGTCGTATTGGAGCAAGCGAATTTAAACACCGCATATTAGTATGAGCAAATTGACACGACGAATGAATGAATGAATGAATGAATGAAGGTAAATAAGATGCTACGGCTAGCTCAAATGAGCATCTAAATTAATATAGGGTTTACAGGGTTCGTGGAGAGCCAACACGATCAGACTTGTACCAGCAACCAGTTTAACATTGAGATTTAAGTTCGGTACGGATACTGCAGAAGGCAGCACCAAAGGTGTGTAGACTGTTTTGAGGGTTAGAGGTTGACGACACAGAAGTAATGGGACTCAGCCGAGAGAGAACGCTCGGAGACTGAGGATACCGTGAAGGGGATCGCAGCGGCCGGTCTCGAAGGAAGGGGGCCAGCTCACTGCGAAGACAGCACCGCTCCCGGTCAGATCCTGTCTGCGAGGCCTCGGCTGGTGACTCGAGATGTTGAGACAAGAAGGGGGTAAGAAAAAAAAAACCTGTTGAAGAAAACAACCAATTACTGACTGACCACGTCACTGAGGGATGGGCGGTGGATTACAAGAAAACCAACTCACCCCGAACGGGGTTTTTTCCACCGAGAGGCAAGAGCTGAATCCTCAGCTGGACTCGGTCGCCGCGTCTTCGCCGCCGTCCGCTCGTGGGTGAATGATAGAAAAGCTGGTCTGATCTGAGAGTACACCACGAGAAAGGCCCTGCGCACGCGCCGACACGTGTCCTACGACAAAGACCATAAATTTAAATTCCAGGCTCACAGGATTGTCAGCCGTCGATAGAAAGCCAATGAAATAGATGCTTACCAGCTGAGATGAAGTCAAAATTCACGGATTCTTATCAAAAAATTTAGAAGTACAGAACCGCCGAACCGACAAGACCACGCCAGATCGGAAATGAAAGGAATCGGAGTTTCCAGCGCAGGATCCCTGGATTCGCTAGAAAACTATCGAGATTTGAATTTGTTTACAACTAAATTTCACAAAGAATGTTCAATGAACTCTGCTCAAGCACAGCCAAAATATCTGGAATGTGAATTTGACAATTCTAAAGATCTGACACTGAAACTAATCTGAAACTATGAAAAAAAAAACATAATTGATGCTGGCTGGAGAGAATAAAAAAAAGCTACTTTCAAGCAGTGTGCGTTCAATATGGCAACACTAAATAAAAAAATTAAACTTCCTACGAAACGTAGACAAGAGACATGGCGGAATGTCACTGTCACACTGACGGCGTGTCAGATGACATTCCGCGCCAGCACTCAAGTCCTATGGCAAGAGCAAAAACTATCGATTTAATTTAACATTAAACGGCGGGAAAATTCAAAAAGACCATTACAAATCAATTAAGAATTAATTAATTTCCTGGTAATTTTGTATTGTTATCTTCCTGGTTAAGAGGTAATTAGTTAATTGTTATCATTAATTAATTAATATTAAGAACTTTTGCCAGAACAACTAATTATTCCTCATTCGAGAATTCTTTAGAGATACAATTTTGTTAATTTTGTTAAACGAAAATAAATAGGTAATAAAATGATGAACTATGCTAAATGACCTGAATGTTAGGTAGGTAGGTACGATATAAGAATGATAAACAATATTGTTGGTTGTATGGGGTTTTTGTTTGATAAGGATTTTATCGTGGTGTATGATTAGCCGAAGATGTAGGTTGTAACTCCTTTTCTTTTTTGTAGATTGGCTCCAGAGCCATGAATTTGTTTTCTAAAAAGTTCATGAACTCTTCAAAATTAAATGTAGCGAGCTCCCTGGGTGCTTTTCGATTTTCTTTAAAATCCGTGTGTGTCAGGATCCAGTTTTTTTTACACAAAAGATGGACAATTTTGTGTCCCACGCTGTTGTATCTACGCCAAGATTGTGGATAGCATTGATACTTTCGTTGGTTGTGTCGTACAGTCTTCGCAGTTCAAATGATGCTTGTTTGCTGATATTATGTTGATTAAACAAAATCTCGTTATTGTTGGAAAACAGTAAATTCACGTTGCTGTATCTGTGTACTAGAATATTCCACGCGGTTTCGTAGTTTTCGGGAGTGATATGCAAATGTTATAAGTCGCTCTGCTTCGCCTAAGATAAATCTTACTTTTTAAATGTTTAAACTGAGCCTATGTTAAATTTTGATTATTGTGGATAGTTTCGGTAAAAAGATCGTACAGTTTTGGTTAATTAACCCGTTGAACAGCTCCTGAATCCATCATCAGATCAGACAATAACAGATTATTGTAAGTTTATCCGAATTATACAGGGTGAATTTTTGAGATGGGGCAGTAAGGGCAGCTACCTTAACCGTTGTAGCTAGAGGAAAACGTTCTTAGGAGACCATCCTTAATTTTTGAAAATATTTCGACCTGCATTCACAGATTTTGAAAAATATGTACAGTCAGCGAGAAAATGGGCCATTTACACAAAAACTTTTTTTGATGCCAATCGATCCTGTTTCATCTAAGGATAAAAAGGCTCTTTCAGACCAACTGAGGTTAGAGTACTAGAAAAGTCAGAAAACGCTAAAATGTATTTCTGAGACAAGACAGTAAGGGCTACCTTAACCGTTGCAGCTACAAGAAAACGTTTTTAGGAGACTACCCTTAACTTTTGACGATATTTCAACCTGCATTCACAGATTTAAAAAAAAATGTACAGTCAGCGAGAAAATGGGCAATTTACATAAACACTTTTTTTGATGCCAGTCGATCCTGTTTCATCTAAGGATTAAAAGACTCTATCGGACCAACTGAGGCAAGAGTACTAGAAAAGTCAGAAAACGCAAATACCTTTGATTATACATTTCGTACGAAATCATTCTGTCATTTGTCATAATTTTTCATCATTTTGTCGAAACATCTTCAAAAGTAAGGGTAGTCTCCTAAGAACGTTTTCCTGTAGCTACAACGGTTAACAAACTGCCTTTACTGCTCCGTCTCAAAAATACATTTTAGCGATTTCTGACTTTTCTAGTACTCTTACCTCAGTTGGTCCGAAAGAGCCTTTTAATCCTTAGATGAAACAGGATCGACTGGCATCAAAAAAAGTTTTTGTGTCAATTGCCCATTTTCTCGCTGACTGTACATTTTTTTCAAAATCTGTGAATGCAGGTTGAAATATCGTCAAAAGTTAAGGGCAGTCTCCTAAAAACGTTTTCCTGTAGCTACAAAAATTATGACAAATGACAAAATGATTTCGTACGAAATGTATAATCAAAGGTATTTGCGTTTTCTGACTTTTCTAGTACTCTTGCCTCAGTTGGTCCGATAGAGTCTTTTAATCCTTAGATGAAACAGGATCGACTGGCATCAAAAAAAGTGTTTATGTAAATTGCCCATTTTCTCGCTGACTGTACATTTTTTTTTAAATCTGTGAATGCAGGTTGAAATATCGTCAAAAGTTAAGGGTAGTCTCCTAAAAACGTTTTCTTGTAGCTGCAACGGATAAGGTAGCCCTTACTGTCTTGTCTCAGAAATACACTTTAGCGATTTCTAACTTTTCTAGTACTCTAACCTCAGTTGGTCTGAAAGAGCCTTTTTATCCTTAGATGAAACAGGATCGATTGGCATCAAAAAATTTTTTTGTGTAAATGGCCCATTTTCTCGCTGACTGTACATATTTTTCAAAATCTGTGAATGCAGGTCAAAATATTTTCAAAAATTAAGGATGGTCTCCTAAGAACGTTTTCGTCTAGCTACAACGGTTAAGGTAGCTGCCCTTACTGCCCCATCTCAAAAATTCACCCTGTATACAACTGCAAATTTTCAAATCCATACGACAATGAGAGGAATTAGATTAAATTCGACTTCCAATATTAATAAATACAGATTAATACATACTTAGTAGACGCAGAAAATTACTTCTATAATATTTCAATAAAATGGTAGTAGGTACGTAAACTTACCTGTCACTGTGATCTTTTGGATATGTGAAAAATAAAAAGTTTTTATTTTTCTTGCTATTGTTAAAACACCCACTGCGCGATTGACCATTATTTTGTTTTATTCCGGTTTCCAGAGCACGATAACCTACTGAAGTAGGTAAGGTACTGAAATACTGAAGGCTTGAGGCTGTTTCTCTGTAGCACTCTGTGGTTCAGGGTTCTCTATAGCTAGAGTTGAGGTGATATTAGCATTCTTCATTTTTAAAAATCTGTCAAGCATTTCAGACGTTAAGTTCCACCTGGTCACACAGTCGTGCTTTAATTTTAAGTTGCGCAGGTTAAGTTTATTGGCGATGTCTTTTAACTTTGCCAAGGCAAAGGAACTACGCTTAAAATATTCGACAGCATTTTTAATATTTTAAATTATGGATTTTATACATTGTTGTTTAAACCGCAAGTCACAAGGAGTGTGTTGTGCATTTTACTTGTCTCCAGCCTAAACTCCGAACAGTTTTGAACATATTACTTGCATTGTTTGTAACAATAGCAGTAACTAATATTATTTTGTAGTTTCCATTCGGTCGAGACCGGTATTCGGGGTTAGCCGATTTATCTTTCCATCCATCGGTGGGTTAAAAATTTAAAACTTTAACCCAGGTTAACGCCTAACTTTGTTCGTCGGCTAGGAAGATTGAATGCATTCATTATTGAATGTAATCTGAGTTCGTCGGCCTCGGCCATGACAGAGCGAGAGACAATCCTCTATCCCTTTTCTAATAGTGTTTCCATTTGCATTGCCTCAAACTCCAACACCCACCCTCTCCTCTCAATGCAAAAGAAAACTTCTTTGAACAATAAAAAATAAACTTAGGTACATACTTATTCTAAAATAACACAACTTAAAACTTTTCAGTGAACTTCAAAAGTGCTTGTTTTTTTTATTTTATTTAAAATAAGGCTCTGCATAGGCAAGGATGAAGTCGACAATGGAGCGAGCTCTCCTAGAAAATGCCTATTAACTCTCTTTTTAAAAGTGTTCGGTATAAGAAAAGAAGACGGAAACACTAACGAAGGCAGTTTATTCCATTCGACAGCAGTACGCATTTGGAAGCGATAGCCACGATTGGACGCGCTTAGTTCTTAAATTTGGGATCTCAACCAAATGGGGATGATAGTTTGCTTACCTACAGTTTTTTTACAGTTTGTTCATTGTTCAAAGCTTTGGTGAACATATCAGCAATCTGATATTGATCAGATCATTTACAGAATTAAATCTGTTTCGGCAGTTGCGATGGCCGATCTGTTTTTCGTGATATTTACAGGCAGGCCAGTTCCTATTTGCGTCTGGTAGGTATGGATGGAGGCGTAGACGTAATGACTTGATTTTATTATCCAGATGAGACGTTTATTCGTATTTTTACAATAAAATATATTCGAAAATTATTAGAGATAGGCACCGGTATGATATTGACGTATGACAGAAGAGTGAGTGAATGCTGAATCTTGAATGAACGTAGAACGAACGTGGAATGAATGATGGAGTCCAGTGCGAAGTTTGAACGGTCCGTCTGGAAGGTCTTCACGCTGTTGTATAAAGGTGACGTTCTCGAATTCACTTAAGGTGCGGTAACAAAATCTTATCTCTACATGATTTACTCGTAAACCTTTAATTTAATACAATCAGTGCTCGCAATTTTGATTGCAGCTTGATTACCACTAGGGCTTGCAAATATTCGATGATATTCCAATATTCGATTTTTTTTCGGGTGCTATTCGAATTATTTGAATATTATTCGAATAATAGAAAAAACTATGTTTTTATCATAATCACATCTTCTTTTAAGTGTTTTTGCATGAACAAGGTTCTGTCGCCGTAACGAGACATTGGCAATTACACGCACAATCAACTACAAATTGTCAGTAAAATCAGTAATCAATGTCTTAATAAAATGACTATGCTGATTTTGAAAGAGATGCGCAGCCATCAACCAAACATTAAAATATAAACTCTTAAGATCAGGTATAATTAATCTTCTTAAATAATGTCAGAACAATTTTAGGCAAATTTACTTATTTATTTATCGACGTTTCTAACTCTTCTCTGTCTGATAAACCAGCGGTAGATGTAGAAGTTGCTGAAATTATGTCAGTGTTTTTTTTTGCAGCCGTTCTTTGAAACTCATATAAGGTTGAGATGCCACAATTTGCTCCTGCTGTTGTTGGAGATGAACTAAGGCTGTGTTATCCTCGTCATCATCAGACTCCTGTCTTTGACAAGAGTATTCTTTATTGATCGCGCTAATTACTCTAACAATCTGCAGGATATTTTGGCAGAGTTGCATTTTCACGTCTCTAGACGCTTTCGTTATGGCAAATAACTCGAGGAAGGCATTTATGGCGTGGTCTATTGGACGCGTAACCGGTATGAGACTTTTATGCTGCGAATACACGCTGGGCCAGCCTAAGTCTGCGGGTACGAAACTTGCCGCGGCCGGAGCGACGGCGGGGCGGGGCGGTGTGGCGCGGGGCGAAGAGATAGCGGTGTCTTGCGTGTGTACGAAACAAACTTCCGCTCAGTCGCGCTCACGTAGTGTTGCGATAAACATGAATTCACGTCGAAGAGAACTATTGGAGCCCAGTCTCAGAGAATTTTTATTACCTAGAGATGGTGTTCATCCAATAAATCAACGACGACGCAGTTTGGGAGAATTTTCTACACTTTATTACGAGCTACGTTGTCATTCAAGAAAGTTCTACAATTACACAATAATGAGTATAGAAACATTCGATTATGTTTTACAGAAAATTAGAAGTAATCTGGAATCTAACATTTTCGGAAATCGTATAATCTCGCCTGAACAAAAACTATTTTTAACACTAAGGTAAGTAGGTACCTAAATAAAAGTAGATAGATTGTAAATATATTTTTGTTTATTAATTGAATAATCAAGATAGGTACAAAAATTCACTATTCGGGTGTTCTATACCCATGAGACCAGCTAGAACTAGAATTCCCTATATATGGATCCCCAAACATTGAATTATGTATTTCTTCCATCATTACTTGATTAATTCTATTCCTAACATTACATTTTTGTAATGGAGTAAATGACTCCATTTGTGGTAACAAACTCATCAAGTAATAATAATCTTCTGATTTACTGTCGCCAGATTGATTTGCGTTTGAATTTTGTTGCAAATCTTTCTCTAACAACAATAACCGTTTTTTCTCTAATTCCAACATTTCCATCCGAATATCATTTGCAGTCTTTCTTTTTAGGGATCTAGAACTAGAACTAGCGGTATCAATTGACAATGGAGTATTTGTAGTACGTACTTCATCGTCGCCTACCGACGTCAGTTTCTGGGCATTCACCGAATCTGTAGGCGAACATAGGTTAATATCTGATTCTCTAATTACGGACTCCGATGAATTTGTTTCTATGCACGGTGAAGACATTGGGAGGACATTGAGTATTCGGTAATTGACTATCAACCGTTGTTAAATTTGTGTCTGAATTATCAGGCAGAATTTCAAATCTCAAAAAATTCATTTTTTGGAAAAACTGCCACGTAGACTGAATATTATCTCCTGGATCTCCTGATCTGGGTGTAGGAAGCTTTTTTAATTCTTTTCGATACTGATCCTTAAAATTCTTCCATCGCTTCTTCAAAATCGCAACTGTAAAAAATAAAACATATTTATTACCAATTTTAAATATAGCCGATTTTGATAAAATAAAAGATATTAACTCTTCATTGTCAATTTCCATAATTTCCATATTATTTCAAAATTATATTTATTTAAATCACTAAATATTTTTTCAATGGCATTTAATGTCCTCATCCAGCCATCTTGTGATGGGGGCTTACATCTTGCCCCCAAAAACTTCATTTCATTAAAATATACTTTAACTTTTTTTAAAAAGGTAAGATGAGGGCTGGTTGAGGTCAAGTTCGTGAGAAATAATTTTCCTCTTTTCCTGTCAGCTGAATTCCCGTTCATTGCGTCGAACAACTTGTCTATATTTGATCGTTGCTGTTCGCCACCGCTTCTTGGGGTAATTCACCTGAAAAAAATATTTTAATTATATCATGAGAAATTTTTAATAATGCGTACGTGCGTGAGCACCGTGAAACGCCACTAGGAGTAATTCAAATCAAATCGAATATCGTACAAATCGAAGCTATAGCTGAAATAAGCACCATTGAACGGTAAAACACTGCACAACAACAATTACACCACAACAACGAGCGTCTTTATCGCAATTAATGGAGTCTCTATCTCAGAATTTAGAGCACAACAATAATCACACAACAATTAGTCACGGAACAGTATGAGGTTTCTGACTTACGTGGTTTACCTATAGCAGTCTGCTTCAGGTAAATAATAAATTGATATTTAAAAAATCACTAGTATTTTAAAATGAAGTATTTAGAAAAAATCATCCCGTCTCATAACCAGCTCCGATGGATGGTTGTGAGGCGGGTCGATTTTTTCTAACTTCTTCATTTTCAATAATCAAAATTGCATTGTGAATGCAAAAAAGTAAAAATTTAAGATTTATTCATTACATTAATCTGCCGTGAACTCTGAAAATAAAGTAGACAAATTATTAGGTTCTAAAGGCGTAAGTTCCGAAGGCGTAGGTTCCGTAGGCGTTGATTCCGGTGTTGGCGTTGGTGTAGTCATCGGAACCGGTGCATACACCGGCGTTGAATTAGTAGACGACGCCGACGTTGTTCCACTTATTGGAGTTATGTAAGAAGAAGTCTCTGATGACAATTGCTCCCACTCCAAATCTTGTACTACTGCAAATATACTTCCTTTTGCAAGATGCTGATAGTAAGGGGAAAAAGATTTATCGTTTCTGCCAAACCGTTAAACGATTGATCCGGATCAGCAGGTGGCGTAAAATTCGGTTCACTAATAGCTGGTGAGCGATCTTCCTGCTGCTGCTGTTCATCGGTGTTAATTGTTTCGTCGGGCGTAGTAACTGGCGAAGTATCCGTTTCGTTTTGCGTCTCTTTCGAAACATTGGTTTGTTCAGCCATTGTGATTCTCTCTACACACTTTAATCTACACGAACTCAACTCTCTTTGTTGTCTGTCAGAAACCACTTCACCTTTTTCCGGTACACTCTTTCCCATATTCCATATTCTGATGAAGAGTAGTTCCCATTTCGTACTGAAAAATGTTGTACCAGGTGGTACGATTGATTGATTGATTGATTGAAAACTCTTTATTGTACACAATTTAAAATAACATTTAAAAAGGAATAACCTTATGAGTAATTGTACAATGGGCGGTCTTATCGCTTAGAAGCGATCTCTTCCAGACAACCTTTGGATGGATATAGATGTCACCATTTTCGTTTCGTGACACAAACAAATTAAAGTTTTTAATAAGACGCGTTTGACGCGGGCACTTTTTTACTTTGCTCTGCATTGTATGGCACTAGGTAACTTCCAAATATGGAGTACCTACACGCGCGCGGCTGAGCCGACTCCTGTTACTGGCAGGGTCGCCATGTAAGGTCGTGTGTTTGGAGACAAATGGAACGTACCAAGTTCAAAGACTGGTTTATTAAATGAATGAAATCTTAATAAATAGACTTACAACTACTTCATCACATGAACTTAGTCAACGAAGTGAAATTACTAGGTCTAATCATCGATAGGAAACTCACTTTCAAGCCACACCGTGACCGCCCAGTGTAAGAAAGCTGCGGAAATCTACAAACATCTCGTGTGCTGCAAAAGTGACATGGGGCCTAAACACCGAGATCACGAAAACTATATACATCGCAGTTGTGAAGCCAATCATGACATACTCGTACGCCTCAAGTGCATGGTCCCAAGCCGTAGAGTTGCAGATGATAATCAAGACGTGCACTTACTTTTTAAAAATTTACACAATGCTATGGAATTGTTACAATTATCCATGAAAAGTATGTACCCCTTTCCAAGGTACTCCTGAAATAGTTTCAAAACTACCTTTGCTGTCGCGCTCGTAAAACCGTGAATAGGCTATGTATCGGTGGTGCCTTTTACCGTATATATTATGATATTCAGGACGTACCCGGTCACCGCCTCGCAAAGCTCGTAACATTTGATTCCGAATCGCGCTGCTTTAGAACGGATGCATTGCACCCAGCTTAAACGCCCCTTCCAAAGCAGCAGCGATTCGTCAATTGAAACTTCCCTGCGAGGGGTATACAATACACATCCTTGAATTTGCGGTTCAAGTAGTCCAAAATCGGTCTGATTTTGGCCAATTTTCTTTCCTGACCAGAGCTATGTATGACCCGGTTGTCGACGAAGTGGAGGAACCGCATCAATAACTGGTACCGACCGATCCTTGGACATAATTTCTCTAAGGGTTGTTTCACTCTTCAGCGTGTCGCCGGTCGCGTCCGCGAGTTGATGTGCTGTGAATGGTCAACTCAAGGACGCGACCGGCGACACGCTGAAGAGTGAAACAAGCCTTAAGCCAGGCATGAGCACAGATTTCCGTTAGTCCAATATTCGTCGATGCGGCCCCTCACACAAATGCCCATTAAAATAGTTACGGCAATGAGCCTATAAATCTTGGAGACTGACGTCTCGTCCCAGTTATTTAACTCACATGTTGGTAAACATAATCATTTCTATATGATCAAACGAACTTCTAAGTGAAGTTCGATCATTATTATATGAGTTGCTTCATTAGAATATATGAATTTATACACTGTAGTAAAGATGGCAATAATGGTTGAAAATACTTATTGGTTATCTGTTAACAGATAAATATTTTTATCGATATTTCTATTGGTTGAAAAATATCAGGTGTTAAAAACAACCACTCACTGGCGAATGAATAAAATATCGTTAACACAAGTACGTAAACATCGATAATATGCTTTATTCTAAGTGCAATAGAATGTAAAATTAAATGCTGCATGCGAGTGACTGTTTTATCAAGTTGAATGAGTGAATGAATAACCTGAGTGCGCTCTTTGATTGGCTGTGCTACGGCTAACTTCAATTCGGACTCCGGGGTCATTAGATCATAAGCGACTCGTGACTCGTGTTGGAAAATATTCTCTATGGCTTACAGGTTACGGTTGAAATCTAAATGCAGTACGAAGTGTTGAAATTATTGAATCGGTATTTTTATTCAATATTGATAATTTTGGTTAACGAATATATTAGTTGATTTTAAATATTAGTTAAATTTATTGGTTGATGGTTATATTCATCATCTCTACACTGTAGTATCCTTATCTACTTGGTAACTCCGCACAATTTTTAAAGATTTTTAAACAATTACAAAAACGTATTTCCGGTCTACTCCACCCTAGCACGCCATCTTGTTGTTTACTCATTTTTTAGAGTAGTAATTATCTTGTATATGTTTACAAAACTTTCTATTAAATGGGAAAATATATTAAATATTGGTAATACTTATTTAATATTTACTTGCTATTTTAAGGGTGGGAGGGTTTCATATATTCTAATGAAGCAACTCATATAATAATGATCGAACTTCACTTAGAAGTTCGTTTGATCATATATTATACTTCGTTGCTTCATTATTCATATATGAATTTATACACTGTAGATGTTAAGAGCCGAAAGTTTTGAAATTAAAGGCATAATTTAAATAATTATGCATTTTAAAGTAACATAACATTTTAGGACATTTTTCCCGTAATGATACTGTATCAACTTAAATTATTTTGATCACAATAAATCAAACAACAATTAAAGTAGGTAGGCCTATTAAGTTTGTAACAATAAACAGACAGTTTAGGCGAATTCACTTTTGATCAGTAAAATTCTGTTGTAAGACCTGAAAAATTCGTTGGACGAGCTAGTCCAACTGTATCTTGCGCATGTTGTTAGCCGCATGGTGCGTGTTAAGGGCAGTAATACTTATATTCAATACAACTGCTGATAGGCTGCGTTGCAGCCGCTCAATGTGGGCGCTTTTGCGTTAACAGTTTTGTTTATTATTTTGTTTTAGAAATATAGTCTAAGAAAATGTCTAGCTACAGGTCATAGCTGGGCATATATTTGTATTCTCCTTAAAACATGACAGAAATAATATTGGTTGATAGAGATTATCATGAAAACAACATAACATGAGTTTTCAGAATCCTTATGATGGGAGATTACGATGTTTTGTACCCATAATAAGGGAATCCTGTGAGCGATAGAAGCTAGAGAGATAACATGTATTTAAATTTTTAATTGATAAGATAAGTTTTTTGTGATTATTATTTCGAGATCATCGAATTAAGATTGATTGCCAATAATTTGAGGCTCCCAGGTATTTGGGCATTATAGAGTTCAATTTATATCAGACACCTTTATGTAACTACTTTACACACTGGTCTAATACAATATTATTTCCTATTATGACTGATAGGTAATTAGGTATGTAAGGTAGACTAGAATAGAACGATGAGAATTCAGACTAGGTACCTTATGCATGCGCATACGGTATTAAACTGACATTAAACGAAGATGTTAGAAATGTATACACTGATGTCTTGCAAATGCATCCAGTTGATTTCGTTGCAATTGCAATACAATGTTCCCATCATAACTGGGGGAAGTGTTTTATTGCCTACTCGTACTGTCAGAGAGTGATGACGACATTTGTCGATGATTAGTCGATAAACGATATCCGCAGAGCTTTGCGACCACCAGAATAAGGTACCTACTTACATGTGTACTTGTAACGATCGTTAAAATAGAGGTTTTTATTGGTAGTTAATTAGATATCGTCTAAGACTATAGTTTCTGTAAGAGTAGGAACCATGGTTGAGATGGCCAGTAAGGATACACTAGGTAGTATTCTTTATGCCTGATCCTCAGTAATTTTCTTGAGGCTTTTTATGCTAAAAGGAAATGGTGAAAAAGTAAAAATAATTGGCATGTCAAATTAAGGTAAATGTGTCAATGGTTTCTGCGTCAGGGTCTCGTTTCCATGAAATGAGTCTTAGCGTTATCTCGTGACGCGAACAGATCTATTTGTGGTTACCCAAAATATTGTGAAAACCTCATCGAACAGGGAACACTCAGTGTCCGGATTTATTATTCTGGGGGCGGCATCAGCGTGGTTTTGCTGTGTATTCACATATGACGTGAATATCCAAAGGCCGCACTCCTGACACAACTTCTTAAGTGGCCGGAGTAAGTCATTAAGGTGAGGGGTATTGTATACATCCTCTAAGGTTAACATAAGTGATCGTAGTTGGTGTGTTATCAATACGAAGTAAAACTATAAAGGGCCCAGCCTTCAAAACTCTAAGTAGGTATCTACCTAATTTTAAGGTTTGCTTTTTGTGAGGCACTTTTGCACAGACAGCACCCTAACCTGATCAAGGCGTACTTGACCACTGGGCAAGCGGCGATCAAAATGCCTCGTTTGGCGATTTTACGAATAGAGTCTATGATGGCAGTTTTATAAACTTTGTGACCACCTGTGCACTCTTAGAACATTAATCAGAGGGAAGACCTAGACTAAAATCTGTATTGTAATTTTTTATAAATAAATCCCAAATAAATAAATCCAATAAAACTATTTGTAGGATTGTTGAGGCGTTAAGCTACGCTTATCGTAGTTGATGTTAAACTAAATGGTAAGGCATTTATTAAGCAACATTTATAATACAATACTGAATTATTATTTTTTAATAGGTACCCTGAGATCAAAGTGCCGAACTGGCAAAACAAAATAATCATCTTTCAGGTCGATGGTGATTAGGCTACACACATTTTGGTAATCCTCCATTTTAAAATGCCTGTTTCGAACTAACTTGTTTAAAGTTTTCAAATTCAATATGAAACGTTTTATCACCGTTAGGTTCAGGAGTGATAAATATCTGATTCCGCAACAATATCTTGGGAATAAACAAGTCTTTGGGACTTTGCATTATTTTAACTTATTAATGGCCACCTGCATAATTAAGTTTTCAACTTCTGAAAAGTTATTCTGAGGTATTATGGACTGATTTACAGTGGATTGAAATAGTATAGTAGGTAAAGCCTGGTTTTATCTAATAGAATACAAAATTGTATTGTTCGTTAATTTTAACTTATGATCGTAAAAAAGGGTAAGTCTACCCGCGTGTGCTGCTAGTGCTGAATCTGCACCGGGGCACGTAGTTTGTAACTGATCTGATTTGATCTGAGCTTCTGCAGCTGTTGCGCTGACGCTGTGTAAGGTAGGTGGACACCTGAGGTCTCCTCGCCGCACCTGCCCCCCCTGTTTTACAGATACCGGGGAGGTGACCTGATAAGAAGACCTGTTGCAGGGCGCTGAAGCTGTTGTGAGGCTAGCGTTGAGCCAAACAACGATTCGTTTCCGTTTCAATTCTCATAGATACCATGTATTGTGTGAGAACGATTTGTAAAAACTGTATGAAATCAGCTAAATCAGACTTTGTATTTATTTATTTAAAACACGAGTTGGGCTTACAGATTAGACATAGACTTAGTGTTGATAAATAGTGTGAGTCACATAGCAACTGACACCTATTGCTGAAATGCTTGATATAAACATGTATGGCTCGGTTGATGGCAGTAATGACTGAAACCAGCTGTTGCGATGCCATGAGAGTCTTATCACGATTAGGAACCATGGCTGAAGGAGCCGACAATTGTCTGGTAGTAGACTGTCGACATTATTCCTTCAGCGATTTATATTAATTTTTCCTCGACATTCCTTGAAGAAGAAGAAGAAGGAAAGCCATGTTTCGATAAGTTATCGAGTACCTATATTTTTATGATTAGGGGTAGGTATAGGATAAAGGAGGCGTACGCCCAGCATTGGGTCACTGCAAGCTGACAATGATGATGATGATATTTCGTCCTAGTCAGGTGAATCGTCTAGGTGTGATACTAGCCGTGAGATCATCCTATAGACTGGATTCAAACGAATTTTCATTAAAGTAAAGATCATCATTTAATTCCGGTACCTACTGCATCTTGTACGACGTCTAGTTCGGTAGGAATTGACTCGGGAATTGCATAATATGATCTCCGTTATCTAGAATTGCAATTTGCAATTTAGATTATGAAGATATGAAATTGAGGGTAGTTGAAGAAATAAAATAAAATAAACCCTTACATTTTGTAAAGTTTATGATTTTGCATAGGATCGTTACATCTGTTTCAGATTGTACGATTTTTATGTTTAGGTCATCGACCCCGATGCTAGTTTGGTACGAAAGTATATGATTCGCAGATGATCGTTACATCTGTTTTAGATTGAACGAATTTTCTGTGAAATGAAATGAAATGAAATCATCTTTGAAGACTCGCAGTCAATCCAGATGCCAGTTTAGTAACAAAGTAGCTATATGATTTATTTCGCAGAGGATCGTTACATCTGTTTTAGATTGTACGCATTTTCTGCATGGGTCATCTTTGAGGACTCGCAGTCAACCCAGATGCCCGTGTAGTACCAAAGTACTTACATGATTTCATAGATAATCGTTACATCTGTTTTAGATTGTACGAATTTTCTCTTTAGGCCATCTTTGAAGACTCACAGTCAACCCAGATGCCAGTTTAGTACTAAAGTACCTACTTATATGATTTCGCAGAGGAGCGTTACATCTGTTTCAGATTGTACGCATTTTCTGCTTAGGTCATCTTTGAAGACTCGCAGTCAACCCAGATGCCCGTGTAGTAACGAAGTACTTAATTATTATAATTATTATGATTTGGCAGAGAATCGTTATATCTCTTTAGATTATACGAATTTTCTGTTTAGGTCATCTTTGAAGACTCGCAGTCGACCCAGATGCCAGTTTAGTACCAAAGTACCTAGGTATAATATATGATTTCGCAGGGGATCGTTACATCTGTTTCAGATTGTACGAATTGTCTGCTTAAAAGACTCGCAGTCAACTCAGATGTCCTTTAGTAATGGACTCTGTCAAAGTTATTAACTCACTTTGTAGGAAAAATACGAAGAATTAGTAAACACTTTACTAACCTTTATCATTCGACGACGAATCCATCGGGGATTTTTATTTAACACTTTCACTTTTGTTATTATACTTCACTTTCTTCGATTTTTCTTATTTTATTTTGATTGAATAAAGACTGCGCACTTTGCTTGAAGCGCGCGTGCGAAAGTTACCGCGCACAAAAAAGGAATGAGTAAACAACAAGATGGCGTGCTAGGGTGGAGTAGACCGGAAATACGTTTTTGTAATTGTTTAAAAATCTTTAAAAATTGTGCGGAGTTACCAAGTAGATAAGGATACTACAGTGTATAAATTCATATATGAATAATGAAGCAACGAAGTATAATCCTAAATTAGCAACGATTCCACGCATAAGTCAACAGATATTACTCCCTTATTTATAGAGATTAGTTATATTATATTATCTTATATTATTTATAGAGATGGCGATAGTACTCTATCAGGGGTTTTCTGTGTATTTTCTACTCCCAACATCTTCAGCGTCAGTTAGAGGATCTTCATGTCTGTCAGTAACATAGGACGGCAGAAATTCATCTTCCGCGAAAATTTCTCTATTGAATGGGCTTATCCCCGTTATTTCAAAACTTTGTACGATATTTCGAGGTGTCATTGCAGATGGATACGCCTTGCCCAAACAACTAGCGATATCATAAATGTTCAATGGACGACCAGGGTGAGCCAGCATCCAGTCGTCACATGCTGTGTTATTTATAATATGACTTTAGTGCCCCAAAAACGATCCTGTCCAATGGCTGCAACTTATGTGAAGTGTGCGGGTGGTATCGTTAGAAGTTGGATGCCATTTTCTTTTGCATAATTTATTGTTTCAATGCTTATGTGACTCTCGTGATTATCAAAAATAATAAGGCATTGATTCTCTGTTGAACACCTTACATGTTTTTTAAAGTGCTGCAAAAAATATTTTGCCATTAACCTAACCCCCGTATTTATAGACAAGCAATTACTTGCTGCTAAGTAATTTCTCAAGAAAGTCATTACTTGAGGATAGAATTCTTCGTTATAAAATTTTATTCTATAGTCCAGTAAAGAATGTCAAAATCAAACGCAAAATGGTCGAGTTCTCAATGTTCAAGTAAAGAAAATGGTGACTTTTACTTAGCGAAGAAATCTAACTTTTGACAGTACTAACTTCATGCAATTACTAAACTATAGGATAAAATTCATTGCTAGAGTAATTACTTTTACTGAAGTAATCTGTTGTCGATTTTTTTGCGCTCTTTCCTGAACTTTGCAGCTTTAAAATTGCCTGTAGCTATTTGGGTGGATCAACTTTTAAGGCACTCCTTTGAAAACATTTGAACAGCTGAACGTAAAACATAAATTAATCAGTATTTCAGTTTAAAACATGGTAGTTTTGATGTTGACGTAAAATTAGATGATTTGCTAACATGGAAAATTCATAAGTTTATTAGTTTATGGCAAAGTTTTTGATTTTTTTATGGTAACGCAGCAGAACATAAGCAAAAATATGTGTCCCCAGGCCTGGGTGACGAAACAATATACGACATTTCTTAAAAAAAATGTATGAATGCACAGTATTTTCACATAATATTAGGACTTAAAAAATGATAAGCTTACCTTACCGGTCCGTCGGTCCGGACGGCGGACGGCGGACGGCGCGGACTGGTAACCCGGAGCGATAACGCGGAGCTGCAACCCGGAGCGGTAACGCGGAGCTGCAATCCGGAGCGGTAACGCGGAGCTGCAACGCGGAGCGGGCGGACGGCGGAGTGCGGACGGAGTGGGGTACTGCATAGGTCCGGGAACTGCGGGAAGGGTGCAGGTGCGAGACCTCAAGCGAAGTTTGCGTGTGCAACACCGAGCTGGTTCATTTTTGTTTGTGTTTTCGTGTGTCAAGTCAGGTCAGTGTAAATAAATGAAGCGTGTCGAGTGTCGCGCGTGTCACATCATCAAGATGTAAGTAGTAGGCAATATTTATTTTTATACCTACCTACCTACGCGATTGCATACGCATACCAAATTTTTTCTCTCTCTTTTGTGTGTAGCTTGCAAGTTTTATTTGTACCTACCGACCGTTGTGTTTCTCTAAGACTAATTACTTACTTATATATAATAGGTAGTAGTAGGTACATACCTAAATTGTGTAGGTAGTGTATTAGGTAACATTTGTAGACTTAGTTCAAATAAGTAGGTACAATTGGAGTTACAACAAGTAGGTACAATTGGAGTTACAAGTAGGTACCTACACAATGTAGATAGATACCTAGGTAGGTACCTACCTACTGTCTTTCATCATCCCTCGCCACTGGTATCTTATCTATCTAGGGTTGGGTGCAATGGACACGGAACCTGCGGACGGAAAGGATAGGTACTGCATAGATGCGAGTGCGAGCTGGACCTATATGAGTGCAACGGACACGGGACCTGTGTGTAGGTCTTTAGACGGGGCGGCGGAACGGCATCGCGCGCGACGGAACCGAAACCTATGCTCCCGCAGTACCGAACCCATATGGGTCCGACGGGCACGGGACCTGGATGTAGCTCTTTGGAGCTGGATGTACATCAAGATGTAGCTCCGAATTATCGTCGGACCTACCCATCTTTAGTAGCCTCAGCGCCCGACTCCTTAACCTATGTGGAAAGTTCCGATTTTACAATAACATAGGAGGTACATTATACTAAATAAAATTATATAACTACAGAATTATGAGTATGAATAATACCTAAACAAATTCAGAAAAAAAAAAAATGATACAATTTATGAAAAGCTATGATAAGGGGATATCTGTGTGTGTGTGTGTGCGTGTGAGTGTGTTTGTGTATGTGTGTGTATATGTGTGTATGTGAAGGGGGGTGAGTGACAATGTATAGGATGTGATAATGTAAGTTGGGATGGTGTGCAAAGGTATCAATTGCTGCTATTTAATGTTTATGAGGAGACTTTCAGTTTCCTCATATGACAGAGAAAGGAGCCAGGTCAGACATTTTGATTTGCATTTAAAGAGAGGGAGGGGATATATCGTAAGGATTCTGTTTACTCTATTGTACAGTGTAGGGCTTAAATATTTGTAGTGACGGTCAGCCAAAGTTGTTCTGTGCGGCTCAGTTTTGCAGACTATATCAGAGCGGCGCTTTTGTAAAACTAATTCAGAGTCAAAGTAGAGATGCGCATGCTTCCGTAGAATCGTCGCTAAAACAAACAGCTGTCGAACAGTGGCTACCTCACTAAGCGAATACAACAAGGTTGTCGAGAACCGCCTTGGCTTAGATAACATAACCTTTAGGACGGCTCTTTGAGCGCGCTCTATTCTTATCATCTGTGTTGCAGTGGAGCCCCCCCATGCCGTAATACAGTAGTTAATGATTGATTGTGCGAGCGAATAATAAACTGTTTTTAGACAATTGAAGTCGGCAACCCTTCTTAAATTACGGAAGACGAACATAAGTTTACGCATTCTTGCCACTGTTGAGTCTATGTGGGCAGTCCATGATAGAGTATTGTCTAGGAAGACACCAAGATACTTAATTGTAGGTGTGCGTTCCAGGCTCTGACAACAACCAGAACAGGCAGTTGGGACTGGGCATGTATGTGCATTTATGGAAAAGAATTTCGGTTGAGTTGTGGTGTTAAGTGTAAAAGTTATAAATTTGGTTTTATCTATGTTAAGTGTTAAAAAGTTTGAGGAAAGCCAATTAAGGACCACTCTTAAGGCAGACTCAGCTAATAGCCGTGCCTCCTCCCAGCACTTGCCACTGATTACAAGTGCAGTATCATGTATAGCGCTAACGAATAGATAAACCACCGACAAAATGACCTCAGAAACCGGGCATAAGTGCATTAAAGAGGGTGTTAAGGTACGTGAAGTATAGTTTAGATTTTAAGTTAGTTTTCAAGTGTACGGATTTTAGTTTAGAAGGGTATTTTGATGCTAATTGGGGTGGCAATCTTAAGGATAGGATGTCAACCTCAGGCACTATGTTTATGCTGTTGAATTGTCTAGTTTTGTGGTGTTAAAAGAAACAGGCTTCTGTAAGTCTATCTTCTACAGATTCTGAATATGTATCAATGAACACGGCTGCCAGTGATGTATCGTGGCTTATTGCTGACCGATTTTAATTGGGAAAATGTTTGCCCTGTTAAAATATGTTGTGACAATCAATCAGCTAGGTATAATAAATGCGAAAACAGATAACATCAAGCGATTGAAACATATTGATATTCACTATCATTTTGTGAAAGACCTTGTCAAAGAAAATAAGATTTGCATTAACTATATTAATACTAGTGAACAACCAGTAGATATATTAACAAAGGCTTTAAGTAAAGATTTAATTGTGAGACATTTAAATAAGTGTGGTATTAGGAACAATACCATACATGAAATGAAATGAAAGAATCTGGCCGGATCCTGCCCCAGAGCCGAATATCGAATTAGACTATGCGTCTGAATAATATTATTTAAATAAAATATCACAAAATTAACTGGTACATACAGAATACTTAGATATCTCGTGCCCTGTGGGAGTATAATTATGTTATTTTATTAGTAACTTTAGTCACTTCCGGTACTACAGTCCGTAATGCCTCTCCAGACTCACGGCGAGAAGTTTCACCGAGACTTCTCGAAGAACAAACAAATTATCCACACTCTCAATTTTCTCACTCGTGATCTGTTTGAAATCCTTTGTCTCGGCCAAAAATAGGTACCGACACCGAAGCGCGAGAACAAGAAGGCGAGAAACTCCTCACATTCACGCTTCTCGGGTGTTGTCGGGGTTTCTTGCCGAGAGTCTGGAGGGGCTATTAGGTATCACAGAGAATATTTTTATCAGATAGACCTACCTTCTTTTTCGCGGTTGACATGACACTCAAATAGTAAACAAAACAGACGGACAAGAATTTGACAGATGTAAAAGGAATTTCGTTGAGTTTCAGTTGTGTGATTGTGTTGTGATGAGTGATTTATGAGGATTTATCATATTTTATTTAAAATTACAAAAAGTACTGACGCCTTGGGATATGCATACAGACTAAAATGGAAGTGGGCTGGACATGTAGCCCGTCTACAAGGAAGATGGACTAGGAGAGTGACAAATTGGGAGGGTCCAAGAGGTCGACGCTGCATAGGAAGACCATACGCTCGCTGGGACGACGACATCAAGAAAATTGCTGGACCAAACTGGCTCCGAGTAGCACAAGACAGGGACAGATGGCTGGCTTTGGAGGAGGCCTTCACCTTAGGGGTTCTCTAGTACCTACTTAGATTATAAGCATTAGTGATAAGAAAAAAATGTTAATTATAGAGAAATAAAAGGCTTTTTGTTTTATTTATTTATAGATATCATATTTTATTTTAGGCGGTTAGTACAGAATCACTGCACACGAGTGTAGATAATTTTATTGATGAAATTCCCAATTTTTCCTAAGTACTTTTCTTTTTTACTTGAAATTGTAGGTACTGGGAGCACCTGTGTGCGTCATTTATTTTCTATACCTACTTCACTTAAAATTCTGCTAGTCCTAATAATAATGAAAAAGTAAATGTTCACACAGCGCCATCTATCCCCAACGTAAGCAAAGCTTTTACTATAGGAACCTTAAAAATATAGTTTCCTAGGTTCTCCGTTCATGCTGAGCGTCATAGCCTGCTGCTTTATATTAGAATAACTTTTAAATCCCACTTTTTAGAGGAAGAAGATGAATGGACTCTCATTATAAAATAAAAAAACAAACCCAAAAATCCCAATTTGGTCATGACGCAAGCATTCTTTCCTGTTGGCATCTGTGGGGCAAATTTATTCAAGGAATCGGCCATCTCTTTTGTTTATTAAAAAAGAACAGCGTCTTAACAGTGTTGTCAATAAAATTAAACGAAACGGTATGTAACGTTAATAATCAAACAAGGTTAACCGCGATCAGTTTCTTGTCACAAAGGTCTGTATTGTATGAAACAATTACCTTGTTAAACATTGTATGAAAAAAATTCTTTAAAAAAAAAAAAATTTTGCTACATGCATACCAAAATTATTTTAGGTAGAGTCAAATTTTGTTAAAAGTACAGTAAGTATAAAACATTAATATAATACATTAATATTAAATGTAGGTAAGGTTTCTTGTCTGTTGTCAGGGTGATTTTGTTTCAAGTTTCTTTTAAAAAATGTTTTACATTGAGAAGGGGTGTTGGAAATAGAACAATGTAACAACATTTATTAATCCTTATTTGTGTTAATTTAATTTTAAGATTAGATTTGGCAACACTGGGACAAGCACTACTACTAATTTCTCTGTGGTCTGTAAGCCATTATCAAAAACCTAAAAATAAACCAATAGTTCTTCAATTCAGTTTATTTTTATTTAATTAATATCAGAGCTCAAGTTAATTTGTTCTATAGGAACTAACGAAGATATGAATAAGTTAGCATCTCGTACTAATTCACTTTCGCCTTCTAATCTTTGTTTATATTCGCTCTGTCCCGAAGACCCGTCACATCCCCATTTAGTGTAATCCAGGCTTATTTGTAGATTCAATCTTCAAAATACGAGCCACAGTTTGATCGAATCAATCCTGTAATTTTACTTTGGCACCGATATCAGTTATCTCAATACTACTTGCAGGTGGGTAGCAAGATAGTTTTGCATTCTTTAACAGATTGTATGATAGAAAAACTGAGCAATTTTTTTGAGCAAATACAGCTCCTAAATATACGTATTGCGACTTCGTTAAATTTTAATCGATGTATAAACTTAGGGCTTCATGAATGGAATAAGTACTTACAGTTCATGGAGTATTTACCTTCTTATCGTTTTCTTCTCATCTCTGCTTAATGATCTTAGTATGGCGCCGGTTTCATGCAGGCCATGCAGCCTTGCGCCCAAATTCTCTATGCTGCTGCTTGGCGTTCTAGCGTTTCGATTATTGAATCTTTGGGTAGAACCACAGATTAGTAATTAGTAATCTGTGGTAGAACGTAGAACTGGATGGAGAACTGGGTCTTTTCTGTAATATAGATTTTGTCACGTTCGGCTAAAAATATCACAAATAATTTTATTGCATTAAATTCAATTAATAACTACATCGTTTTAATTAAAATTAATTATGTACCTATAACATACCAGAACAGGAGCTGGATTTGTTGGTGGGTCTGGTTGTGACATAATGGTTTTTTCAAGTACCAGCATTCTGAGAACTTTCTAAAATAGGGTAAGTATTTGGTAAATAAAAATGATAAAAATATTTTTTTGATTGACGTTACAACATGTTTAGTACATGTTTCAATGTCAAAATAGGCAGATTATTATTGCCGTTTTTGTAGATGTTTTTTTTTTTTTTCAAATAATACAGAACTAACAGATGATTTAAAGAATAATTTAATGTCTGAGTTTAAAACTAAAGATTTAGGGAAACACTGTTTAGGTACGAGAGTAAAAATGTATGAAAATAGTAATATTTCTTTGGATCCACAGAAATTTGTAGAGTATATCCTAAGAAAATTTAAATGTCAGATTGTAATGTTGTTGATACTCCTATAGAAAATAATCTGAAATTAGAGAAAGGTAAAGATGTTTGTAAACAATATCCTTATCAACAATTGTTAGGAAGCCTCAGGTATCTGTCAGTATTACCACGACCTGATATTTCATGCATTGTCAGCTATTTAAGTCAATTCAATAATATTTAGTTATACATCGATACATTGAAAACATGCAAAAAGAATTCTGTAATATTTAAAGAAAACCAAATCATTTGGTTTAATGTTTGCTAATGATGATTGTAATTTAGAAGGCTTTGTAGATGCTGATTGGGCTTCAAATACCCTATATAGAAAGTCATATAGGTACCTACTGGATTTTGCTTCAAATTATCAGGAACAGTAGTATCAAAATATGAATGTAAGTAAATAAAAAACAACCCAAAGTAGCTTTATCTAGCACAGAAGCCGAATACATGGCAATATGTGAAGCATGTAAAGAAGCTATCTATTTTTCTTCCATGATATTTCCCTGTATGACATAAAGTTGTAAAAAGTTTATCGATGCTATTTTGAAAGTCCCATCCATTATCAGTAACTTTGATCTTCCTGAGAATTCTATCAGTTTTTTACATGAAAAAATGACGATTCTTTTGTTTGTGTCGAATATTTCATCACAAATTATTATAAAACGGTTGTTGTGTAACGGCGTTTTCCCACGAGCCACCGCACCACATGATTTATAAACGACACGACGCACGCGACAGGACACACGATCTGTCGATCAGTCGTATGGACGTTTTCACACGATCGACAATTTCAGCAACAAAACTTTTGAAACTATCATGGTTGTTAACATTGTAAACACTATAAACGGGATATTTACCATGATTTTTGGATTTTCGAGTCTCCCGATATTTCGGCACAGTTGCATGCGCCATGATCACGGTAAACTGAAGTTATTGCGAGTTTGTGGGTAATCACTGGCAGACGAAACGGTCTACCAGTAAATATCCTATTTATATTTGAAGGTTAAACAAACTTACCTAAAGTGAAGTTTGACCGTAATTATACGACGTCGCTGCATCCGAAAATATTTTATAATCACCAGGTAGTTCCATTGCTCAATGTACTGGGCACGAACACTATTTAGAGCTAAAAAAACTTTAAAAAACAAGATAACATAGTTATAAAACGACTCAAAGTTCGTCGCGCCTCGGTAATGCCGAGCCGCCCCGACCTGCCGAGCAGTCCCGACAGTCCCGCTTAATTCCCATCATTCGTTTCAGAGAATATAACGATTTCCCAAAAGCGTAATCGATATTTCTATATCGATTTAGTACGGGATAAGTTTCATACAACTTATGGGAGGGAGGGATTAAAATATTTTCGGATGCAGCGACGTCGTATAATTACGGTCAAACTTCACTTTAGGTAAGTTTGTTTAACCTTCAATTATACGACGTCGCTGCATCCTCGATATTTTATAATCACCAGGTAGATGTTCAGAGTTTTAGGGAAATCGTGTATTATAATAACCCCGAAGGGAAAAAAGGTTTAGTTATATGAACAAACAAAACCTTGATTTACTCTAATAAAATTAACTACTGTCTCCATGATTAGCATTGTAAAATCGGATAAATTTACTAGGAACAATATTTTTTTTTTATTGTTTCATTAAAGTAAAATAATTGTTTCATTATAATAATAAATGAAATAAGTATAATAGTATATATTATATATATATTTATAAAGGCATATACAAACATTACCCACTCAATAGTTTAGGATAATATACCTAATAATTTACATAGGTATCGATGGCGCAATTTGGCTCAAGATCTGGATGTGTGTAGAAAAAGAAGGGAGGCATTTGCCCTGCAGTGGGACTATGCCGGCTGTCTAAGCTGCGTAGTTAATTAGCCTGTTTAGTTTATTAAAAAGTAAATAGTGAATAAATTATATCAGCTAGGCCTATTATAAGTTTTAAAAATACAGGAAGTTACCAGATCATCCAGCAGCTTTTCTATTGCCTCAATAGAAGAGGCCCTTTGATCTACCGCTGACGTCGGTCGGTTGCAGTGCAGCGTACGAGCTGAGTGTGCAGAGAATAACTTCTCCATCTTGGCAGTTAGAGAAACTGATCATGTTCTTGTACGTTAATAAGGTATTTCGCAGACATGATCTCTATTAATGATGAGAAAAAAAACAAAGGGATGACATACCATGGTAAAGCTCTCCCAGGAGGGGAATTCTTTATTAGATTATTAATTATAATTTTAAATAGAGGACTAATAATGTTTATTCTAGATAACGTAATCAAGAGTGCACACATTGTGCAGTTGACAGTGCTAGCAGAGCCACAAACGTTGTGGTTATTGTAGGCAAAACTATGCCCACTACATGTATTGCTCACTAGGATACCGAATGACCGGCAAAATTAAGGTAAATTTTAGTGTCCCAAGTACTTTGTTATTTTGGGAAAAATGGCAGAGTTCGGTGAACTCTTTTAAGCGGACGAGAAATGTTAGCATCTTTGCTGAATTTATTTCCTAGTATGTTTTAGAAAGATTGACGGGATTGTGTTGACGGTAGAATAGTAAATGGCTCCAGAATTGGAGTAATGAGTGATAAAGTTTAAAGCAAAATGAATTGGAGATAATTATTGTAAATACATGATTATGGTATCCGGGTATTTATCAAGTAATTTACCTTTTTATATACTATATTTACGAATTTCAGGCAGAAAACCGAAATAGTCGTAAATATTATTATTCTGACAAAAAAAACCCACAACTTTTAAATTAAGATGTGTCATAATGTTTCATTATAGGTTATATTGTGGTTATTTGATTAATGCAATCATAATTTAGACTGTTTCTGTTATTATGATTTAGTAAGCGACAAGGCATCGGAGTAATGCTTCGCTATAACGGGATGCCGCGTTCTGAAAGGAGACTTAAGCAGCATAATTATTAGATCATAATCGGGTGAAAAGTAAATAAACCCAGATAATTGACATTCGGGAACCCTGGTATGGTTGGCTGGACCAGTGAGGGACTGTCACAATACCCGATGCTTGGGCATCTATTGATTTAGGCAAACGTTTTAGTGTCAGTAAGAATGGAGAAAAGCAATCAATGTTAAAAGAATCAGGAACTCTTTTACACAAAACATCTATATACTTAATACTCTATCTACATCTACATTCTCTTTGGATTTGATGTAGGTATGATGCAAATATATAAACATCATCGAGATGTTTATATTCAACTCCTTTCATTCTATTTATGTATGACATCCTGGTATATCTGTACCAACATAACATTATCTATCTGTCCTCAGGAGGATTTTAAAATTTGTTAAGTCTTTTGCAAAACATATGAAACTTATAAATTTGGCTTGTAATCCTAATAGATTAGTACTGATTTTGGTTGCTAACGGGCTCCGAAACTCATTAGAGTTTTTCCCCATACAAAATATATATATATATATATATATCCAACCAGTAAAAAAGTCTGAAAATAATAATTTGAGGGATTATTAATGGCTAGGCAAGGGTTCACCTAACTATAGTAATAGATTAGATATATCAATTACTCTTCCACCAAGTAAAACATAATTACTATAACTCACAGTTCAATTTCACTATCATATCTTAATCTATAATAAAGATTATAGAAAAATTCCTAGCACGTGCTAGGAGTTCCTCTATCTTGAAGAGTTTCGTATAAACTCAATCTATAGGTAAATCTATAGGTGCTTGGGAAAACAAAGATTAATACACCAAACAACGTTTTCGAAATCTCAAATACATAGAAGGTGGTATCATGAGTCTACATTTAAAAGCCTAGAAAGACTAAACACTTAAGTACTAGTACACTTGAAAAATCTTGTTAAGGTTTCCGCGACACAGGCTAGACCTAGGCGGCACCCAATGTGAAATCTGTTCATTTAAGATTGTACCTTTGGAAAATAAACATTTATTTATTTATGTACTTGGAGTCACTTTTTGTGGTTTATTATAAGCCCTCGGTTCTGTAACAAGTTAACTTCATCGTCAACATTTGACACAGTCTACAAAAGTAGGTAGGTACTTAAGGTACATACATAGTACATCCTCTAAACATGAAACTCAATATTGTAAAATTATGTTCTAGAGAGGAAACGAAGATTCTTAGTTTTATTAATAATCTTAGGCTGTTATGTACCAAACTCTAACAGAAAGTATTAAAGGATAATTTGTGACTGATTATAAAATATTATTTTGTTATAGATATCTTAACTGATCGCGAGAGCCACTGCTCGCTTGGGTACTTTGTGCTACCAAGGAAGACCAGCGCTATGGTAGACTATCTACCGTAGCTTATACTGAGTGGAGGCCTTTTTGTTAACTCAATTTATTTAGTTTAATAACAATTATGTACCTAATAACTTGTAAGTTATGGTAAGTAACAAATAAAGTTCTTCAATTTGATTTGATTTCCAAACAATAAAAAATATTTAAATTGGATCTGTGTCTCAAACTCACTTTTGTATCTCTTGTCTCTGTTGAGCTTTGAAATTTTCAGAAATGTGAATATTTTCAACTAGATATATTTAAATACCTCGCCAGGCCAACCCACCATTATTTTTCCCCAACGTTCAGAGATCTTGGTAAGAATACTTCAGGTTTATTATTGAGATCCCTAAGGATTCTAAATTATTATCATTTTATCAGTGCTTGCATTATTTGCATCCGTGGAATCAGGCATAGGTTGCGTGGTTGGGTCAAAGCCGTCTTTCCGATACTAGGGGTATCGACTATCGATACTATCGATCGTATCATCTTTGATTCGAAGAAAAAGAGTGCTTATAATCATAATCCGCAATGATATATGATATAGGTAATCAGTATAAATAGGTGGTAATCAAGTTACCATTCGATAATAGTTAGTAGGTCTTTATAGTGTATGCTAACTAGCCAGACTGCAATCGCATCGCAGTTCTTGAAATTAAAATGATAACGACAGCAAACGCATATTGTACAACTCAGACTGCACTGGAGATCGTAATCTCATTATGGTTATAAATGTAAAGGATGTAGGTATTTACATTTGTATAGGTACATGGATTTCATGTGATTGTAATCGCATCACAATTCAAAAAATATAAAGGTTTGGAATATTATCTCTATAATTTGTACTAACCAGCCGGGCTGCAATCGCATCGCAGTTCTTGAGATAAAGATGATAACGGCTCAAACTGCTGTTTGGAATATACCTACATTTATAATTTGTGGCAACCGGACAGACTGCAATCGCATCGCAGTTCATGAAATATACTATTTAATTGAATCAATTTTCATAATTTATGTCATCCAGACTGCATTCGCAACACAGTTCTTAAAATAAGGGCGGCAAATGTATAAGGGCGGCAAATGTACAAGGGCGGCAAATGTATAAGGGCAGCAAATTTATAAGGGTGGCAAATTTATATGGGTGGCAAATGTATACGGGTGGCAAATGTATATTGCACAACTCAGACTGTAATCGCATCACAGTTCCAGAAGACCATGGTCTCGTCACGATTTGATTTACAGAATGTAGGTTAATGGCATGTGGTATAATATTTAAGTTACAGTTTTGTTTACTTAATGTAAGTATTTAAATAGTGTATATTTGATTGTTATTTACCTCACAAAATATACTATTAAATTAATATTATATGAATCTTTCTTATTTATGGCATCCAGACTGCATTCGCAACGCAGTTCTTGAAATAAAAATAATAGGGGCAACGAATAAATATCGTAATTGCTCTTAGGAAAATCTACCATGCTGTCATGATGTGGAGGTAGTAGGTAGGTACATTAAGATGGATCTAAACGACCTTGTTTAGAAAATTTGTGTAGGTACTTAGGTAAAAATAAGAATGTGCAATAAATCATTGTTAGGTATACTATAAAACAGTAGAAGTATCTTCTAGTATCAAAACATTGAAAGCAATTTAGGTAGGTAGTAGGTAACCATTTTATATTCGATTGCTGTGTAATAATAATAAGATTATTCGATTGTGTGATTAAATTCGAATATATCACAAAATGTGTTATATATTCGGATTCCATCTTTATAAGTAATGCTATTCAGACTGCATTCGCAACACAGTTCTTGAAATAAAAATTAAAACGATGGCGAATAGATATCGTAAATACTCGTGGTAAAATCTACACAGTTATCTATTGGAAATAGTATCCAAAGACGTGGTTAAACAACCTTGCTTGAAAATTTTAGATAAGTGGGTACTTACGTAAAAATAAAATAAAAAAATATGCACTAGATGGCCACTTACTCATACGAACTTTCTTTCTTACTAGATGACTGTTATTCTACAAGCAGTAGACTTATCTAAACTGTCAATTCGAGATTGAACAGATGAAAAGGTTATCTTTAGGACATCGTATCCAAATATATAGGTACCTACCTAAACTACAGTACTTCCTTTGAAAAAATTTCAGGTTAAGAGGTAAAATTAAAATAAAATTGTTATTCTAAATAGTAGAAGTACCTATTTAGACGGTAAGATAAGCATTGAACAGCAGGTTAGGAAAAAGGTGCAAGCGTTGCACTTTTATCGTTCGCATTTAGATATTCGATATTGCAAAACGCATTTTGGCGATCACAAGCGCATTACCGTAAGAAGAAAATGACAATATTTTAAAATTAAGTAGGTGGGTACTCACAGTTTTCGCTATCAGTTTGTACCTGCATGCGAGTTTCTTCTCTCGGGTCTTTCGTCGAACAACATTTCACTTTTATCAAAACGACGGAAAAAAAATAAAACTTTTTTTTTTTTTTTTTTTAAATTGCAGACAGTAAAATAAGACGTGTGAACGTGCCCGAACACTAACAACGAATGATGGGAATTAAGCGGGACTGTCGGGACTGCTCGGCAGGTCGGGGCGGCTCGGCATTACCGAGGCGCGACGAACTTTGAGTCGTTTTATAACTATGTTATCTTGTTTTTTAAAGTTTTTTTAGCTCTAAATAGTGTTCGTGCCCAGTACATTGAGCAATGGAACTACCTGGTGATTATAAAATATCGAGGATGCAGCGACGTCGTATAATTATTTAATATAACGGGATATTTACCAATAAATATGGTAAATTAAATATCCCGTTTATAGTGTTTACAATTTCAGCAACGACACTGCAGTCGCGTTAGTATTTCACGTTAGTACGCACGCACTACGACATGCCCGTTTTCAACTCGGCCATGCTTTTCCAAAAGCCTCACAGAACGTCCAAAGTGGGTTCAGAGCCACAGGAATTTTTCCATTTCAAAGTGATATATTCACTGACGATGAATCTCTCTTTTTATGTGACTGACAGAGCTGACGTTGCAGAAAGTCAAGATAAAGAGAACCAAGAAGTGAACCAAATAGAAGACAGTGTCCAACCGTCGACATCAAGTGTCAGATGCACAACTCCTGTGACTGAAGACATTGAACAAACCCAAGACCAGAACCTCGACGCAACTGACGAAGTCAACGTGGAAGCTGTTGAATTAAATTCACCTGAGCCCTCAACATCTACATTCTCCCGAACAGTTAAGACCATTCCCAAAAGCAGCTCCTCGCAAACTCACAACAAAAGGTCGAAAAAAAGGCTCGACAAAAATATTAACAGATACACCGGAAAAAAATCAAATAGAGAGAACTTTTGCTAAGAAGAGAAAGAAAAATTCGCTTATTCAAACATTCACTTACTGCTTTTTTCATAGCCGCAGCGTTATCTGTGACAATAGCTACTACTTTTGAGCTTATTTGCCACTGGTCCATGACTTCTTGAATAGCTATCGCAATGTTTTCAGCTGTGTGGTTCTCTTTTATTTCTGAAGTACAAATAACTACTGATTTAAATATCGATTGTTCAATATTCAATATGCTGTCACGCTTATGAAGCTTTTATTACTATCTGAAGACCAGATATCAGACGTCAATAATGTTGAGTACCTATGACGTGACTGACGCGGCTCTTTTGTCCCGTACAAAATTCGACTTTGTGTGATCGGCTCAACTTCTACAAATGTCATGTGACCATACACAATATGACAAAATCAGAAAATGACGTTACTCTTTCCTCAAGCTTCTTTCAATCTTCAATCACTCCTCGCTTGACAATGCCGTAGGTGTAGCCACCCAAGCGAATATTGTCGCGACAAATCCTTTTGATCCGCGCCAGTTTACCGACAGCTCCCCGATACTACATCGTCTTCGCCCGAATACTACGCGATGACACGATGTACCCGGCCACATTTATCGCGTTAACACGAATATTCGCCGTAGCCCGCTAATGTAGCCCCAGCATTAGAGACGAGTACGGATTGAGTATGAGTACGGATGATGGCGCGACGGGCCGGATTGAAACGGTTCGCGGGCCGGATTGAAACGGTTCGCGGGCCGGAGATGGCCCGCGGGCCGTAGTTTGCCCATCACTGATCTAAGTTAATTAGATAAAATTATCAAAATTTGTCGTATCACTTTTTCTTTTATTTTATTACAGATATCTCGGAAAGAGTGAAAAAACAAAAGTTCACTATGAGTGAGCTGATAGATATAAGATCTCGAAATGTATTATTTAATGTATTCTGCAAATAAATGATTGATTATGATTATGATGACGAAGACGATGAGAATCAAATCACTAAACACGAAATTACGATTCAGATTGACTCGACACCACCTTAACTAGTGTCGTGTCGTAACAGCAGTATTTCGTTTGTTAAATACGTAGACATTCTTATGTGATGTTAGTGTTTTTTTTTATTTTTTGTAATGTTCTTAAAAATACCGATTTTGATGAATTTTATGGTCTTTTATTTCACAATAGGTATAGTTATAGTATAATAGGTAATATAAAAATAGTTTTAACCAATTTTTTAGGTGTAATACTCCTATGTGCGTCGATTGTCAATATTAGTTTTTAATAATAAAAGGCCAAAGAAATACTGCAATTTTAGGTTTATTGAACCAATGTACGCCATTACATAGCAATGGAAAAAATTTGAGAGGGAAAATACCATAGACACATCGCAGTCCATGGTAATTGTTTTAATCTAGGTGAGTGCTGCGTGTAACACCGGAGTAAGACAAAGTGCGAATGTTGACTCAAGCTAATTAGCTTGAGTTTTGTTCGCCACGCAGAGCGGTGTACAACGCATGTACCTCAGTTTATATAGAAGATCATTGATAGTAGGTAGGTAATTACTAAGTATTTACATAGACAGTTGTTTGACTCAATGTGTCATCATCATAGACAGCTTCATTTCATTCAAGTGACGATGGTATAATCCTCCATTCTGACTAGGGCATGCAATACCGGGACAAATCTCAATACCGGTATTGAGTTCGGTATTGGAGCCCAATACCGGAATACCGGTATTAATACCGGTATTGGCATTTTTATTTGAAATTCTAGTTTTTCCTAAAAAACAAAAATGTTGAATGTAATTTAAGCTAATTTTAGCAAGATTTATTGGTCAAGGACATGATATGAAGAAAAACTGCAGGAATAAAATCAAAATAATTTGTATTTCTATGAACATGTATAAAATATAGTATCTATAGTTGTATCCTCATTAAAATATTAGACGAGCGAGTTGACCAACCATAGCACAGCGCAGTACAGCGCAGCATAGCTCGATGTTGATTTGTCACCCTAAGGCTGGGTTCGACCAAAAGTCATCTTACTCCAGAGTAACTAGCCGACTTCATTCGTAATACAATTGTTTAGAAAGCGCAACCGAACATACAAATATGCATACAAATTATCCTGGTTATAAGATGTCAACTTGACAATGTCAAAATATACAAAAAAAAAACAGTAGTTTACTATCGAGTAAAAACTTAATCCAGTTTGGTCGAATCCAGCCTAAGTAAACATTGCGAATAAAACAATATTTTACTTACATTATTGGAGCGATTCAGCAGCTAATCCAGCATCACAATTTCACAAAAGTAATCACACTCACAGACACAACATTTGCGAACCGACTGATGCGATAGTATGCGGCGCGGACAGTGTTACCAACTCTCAAAAATATTTATCCCTAAAGTTTGTGTCAAAAACCCCTAAAAACGCCTAAATTATTCAGTTGTCCCCCTAAAAAAAATATACAAATATAAATTCATAATGATTTAGAAATAATATGCTGTAATATGTTTCAAAAGTCTTTTTATTACAGGTTATTTAATACATAAAATATTTCGTCTTCATCTGAAGATTCAGCGTTTTTAAAATCATACATGTTGACATTGAATAAATTTAACATTTTATTGGATGGATTAAATGTTGTACAAGATCCACCATTTCGATTTAATGTAAATCGGACCATCATGATGCTTTGCAACATTTTAATAGATAGTCTATTCCGCAACTTATTTTTAACGACATTATAGACAGAGAATGCTCGTTCGACACTCGCGTTTGAAATTGGAACAGTGGCAAATGCTAATCCGAATTTTGAAATATTTTCAAAACGTTTACAGCCAGCTGCGTCACAATCATTATAAACTTCAAAATAAAAATCTGCTGAAGAAGAGGTATTCGTCCATGTTTTATTACTTAATTGGTGCCACTCAGACTCGATGTCATTTTTCTTTCCATATATATGAGTTCGCTGAATGTGGTTCAATATTGGTTTTATATCGGGTTTGACTTGAGATGTAGCAACCCTTGGGTGCAAATCAGCAACCGTTTTCAACAGTGATAAATTATCCGGAAGCCTTTTCTGAATCTGCTCGGCCAGAGAACATAAAAAGTTCTTGCATCGTTCCCTGACATCCAACAGATCCTTTTCTTCAAGTTGTTGTGATATGGTATGAAAGTCAAAACCAAAATACATTGATGCTGTATGCATCAGATGTTCCCGGAAATTAAATTCTATCAGTTCAGAGTCCACCAATTTTTCCAACTGTGAAGGTACAACAAGTCGTCTTAGCAAATTTTTGTATAACAAAAACAAATCCTCAAACAATTTGATAGGTTCAACATTGCTACTTTGAAAAAGTAAGTTTAATTGCGTCACATGTTTTAATTCATTGTGTAGAAAAATCAATAAAGCTTTAAAAGGCAGCCTCCGCATGATATCATAAAGCTGTTCCGCCATGTAACATTTGTCATCAGATTTTGCAATAGAAAAAAGCAGCTTCAACTCCTCCCACTGCTCCAATATTGTGTTAATAGCTTGATAACGAGCGAGCCAGCGAGTTCCACTAAGTCCTTGGATTTTTTTCGGATCAGAGTTATTATTCATGGTTTCATATAATGTTCTGTAATAGTCCAAACGTTTAGGGCTGTATGAAAACCAGTTATGGGTTTCTCTTACAAGAAATTCTAATTGGCGTGGTAATGATTCAGCCGCCTTTTCCGCGCATAAATGCAAGGAGTGGCAAACACATTTGACAACAATTAAATCAGGCAGTTCTCTTTTTAAAATAGCAGTCACCGAGTTATGCTTACCGACCATAACGTTTGCTCCATCAACGCCGATTCCGATCATATTTTCAATTTTTATGCCATCCTCTTTAAGTTGATTGACAATTGCTTCATGCACACTTTTTGCATCACATTCTGTTATCAGTATTATTCGGTAAAAAGTTGTAACAACTTGCTTTGCCTTGTGTGAAAGAAAGCAAATCATAATGCATAACACTTTTTGTGTCGAAAGATCAGTACTTTCATCTATTATAATGGAGTACGGAAAATCTCCAATATCTTCAACCAAAGCTTCGAGCATCGATGGACCAAGTACATTTTTTATTAGCATTGAACACTTAGTTCGATGAATTTTTAGGCTTTTTAGCGCATCTGATGAAGGATCTAATTGAGGGAGTATATTAATCAAATGATCTACAGTTAACAAGGAACAGTGCTCGGCGATAAAGGCAGCGATTTTCAACTCGGCAATTTTCGTGCTTTCTGACAAGACTGGTTTATATACTTCAGAAATAGATTTATATGCTTTTGCTGATTTTTCCCATGCTGTGGCTTTTTTATGTTTTTGAGTTTTAGCGTGACTAATCAAGTCTTTTTTGTGGGCTTTTAACACAACACGGCAATATTTACAGGTCGCCAATGTCTCATTCGTAACATCTGGTGCAAGCCAATCTGCAATAAAAACATAAATTGTAAATAACTTGATTGAATTATGAATTTAATGACACATGATGGTGTATGTATAGTTAGTTAGGAAGTATAATCACAACATGCTTTGATTTTGGTGAAAAAATAGGGAAACATTTAATCATGGTAACACCAACATCTTTCAATCAATTTCTCAAAAAGCCAACTCAGCCAGAACATAAATGGTTTAAAAAAACAATCAATTTTTATAAACATTATCTGTGTATGCATTATGTCCAAACTTGAAATTTTGAAAAAAACAAAAACATATCAAACAACACCAACACCACTGACCAACTCATCCACTCCAACAATACCTATTATATACCTAAATAAAAATACCTTTATTAAATTTTATTGAAGAACGAGTACTGCCGTCGTAGTTAGATGACGCCGATGATACTATTGTAAAAAATCATAAATATTGAACTGAATTGTTTGTCTTGATCATTTATATTATAAATTACAAAAATGCAATGAAATCTATTTACCTTTTAGATCTGGATCTGTTTCCCAAATCTTCGTGTACTTCTGACTGTACGTTTTTCTATTATATTTATTTTCCTTAGACATCATTAACAAATTTCTTGTCGACACACAGTACAAACCAAAATCGAAATTTTTAGCGCGGTATCCTATCTGACGTAAGCTAAATGTCAAAGATACGTTCAAGTTAAAAAAAAAAACTTCACAACAACAACCGATTGACAACCGCCATAATTATGCACAGACAATAAAATGACCGCCAGTGGCGCCAGTATTGCCGCCAGTCACCACGGAGTGAGTGGTTGTAGAATTACGTACTAGATGTCGCTATGAGTCGCTAGGTCAAGAAATAAATATTAAAACTAGTTCGGTAATTATCAATTTAAAAATATTAAAGAGTCAAAAAAATCCCTAAAAATACCCCTAAAAATTTAAGACCCCTAAAAAAATCCTATCTCACTTATTTACCCCCTAAATCTGGGGGGAAAACCCCTAAGTTGGGAACCGTGGGCGCGGAAGCGGGGGTAGAGTAAGAGTGAGAGAGCGCTAGAGCTGGCCATCGAACCATTTTTAAGGCGCGTTCACACGCTCGCGTGCAAACAGACAACGAGCACATTATTTTCTGTTGCGTCCGGTCTCCTCGAGATGAAAGTGACAGAGCTACACCGTGCTTGATCTAATCATATTTCTGTCTCGATGAATTTCTGTTTGCACGTGAGCTTGTAAACCCACCGTAATACCACTTGCCAGCCGCGACTTAGTTTATGATCTGGAATAACACATAGGCTACTTTTTACCCAGGTAGGCGCAGTCGCAGGCACATGGATGCTAGTAATTCTTATGATAGTAATTGAAGTAAACATAGACGTAAAATACGATTAGCGTAGCTAGGCATTCGTAAAGTTAGCTGTTTCGATGCACAGTAGGTATACAATTTAGCAAGAAAATGCTCTACTGCACACGACAAAAGACCGAATTCCGGGATCCATTAACCATACTAACGTACGGAATTATTTGATATTGATTTCCTCAATACCGGTATTGTCCGGTATTGATTACTTCAATACCGGTATTGAAATACCGGACAAATCTTCCGGGATCCCGGTATTTCGGTATTACGGGATCCCGGTATTCATGCCCTAATTCTGACGCATCATCTGAACTAGGTGGTGGCAATGGCGGTGGTCCTCCCCCAGTGCGACGCATTTCCTGTCTCTCTTTGCTAGCTTTCTATCAATAACAATATAACAAAATGTCTCAGTATTTGTTTTAGGTTGAACCACTTTATAGTACTAGATAGAATATCTAGGTTAACTTACATAAGTACCTACTCACCTTTTTTGCAACTCGCTTTAAATTTTCAAATTTATATTTTAATTGTTTTATTGATCGTGGAGTGTCTCCAAGAGCATTAAACTCACACTCAATTAAATGCCATGCACTCTCTTTTTGCTTGGAGCTAATTCCATCTGTCTTTTTGTAAAATATTATGAGTTTGTGTTTTGCTACAAGAGTTTGCAGCCGGTCCATTTCCGCTTTCGTAAAATTTGTACTTCTTTCCACACTTCTTTCTTTGCACACGTGTCCACATGAATTACCAACGATTTTGTCTACGCCAATTCCAACCGTTGGCCGAGGACGAATATCAGTCTTGACGTTCAATGAACAGAAGCTTATTTCCAGTACGTCTGTTTTAGCCGGGGCCTTCGTACAAGTCATACACTTCGACCTGACTATTTCTGGGGCACCGCATCTATAGCACGAGAACTTCGGTTGAGAGGGCGATGGCGCTTGGGTTCCCATAACTGCAATCATCGGAATCGGCTTACTGGCAGATGTCCCACTACCAGATGCAGCGTCTTTCTTCTCCTTCTTACGACAAGTCTCGATAGAGTGGCCTGGTAACCGACAGTAGGAACAGCGTTGCTTCTTTTTAACTGCCGTTTCAGTTTTGTTCTCCGTCCCTTGTTCTGCTAGTAACTCCTTTTCTGCCACAAGCTGTTCTATTCCCCTAGCGGACTTCAAGAGGGCATCAAAACTGTTTACACACTCTCGTGGCAGTTTAACGCGTATTTTATACCGTATCTGGTCGAAGATCATGTCGATCTGCTGTGACTCGGAATGGCTCTCGGGAAGTTGCGAAAAGAGAGCTCTTTTCTTGGCCACAAAAACCTCTGTCAGCTCGTCCTCTTCTTGTTTTATACAAACAATGTTTTGTTAAAGCTGGTACGCAGGTCTTTTGGGAGCGAACGCATTTCGTATACTCTTGCTTCGAAGTCCGCCCAAGTCACTACTTGTTCCTTCACTCCGTTCCACCAGGTAGCAGCTTCTTCTTTCAAAATCAGTGGGATGCTCTTTATGGCGTCCTCATCGCTGATTTCCTACACTGATTTAAATACGGACGCTGCAGCGAGGAACGCCTCCACGGTTTCTATGTCTCGAGTTCCATTAAAGGATACTTTACACGAAGCAAAAGATCCGCATCGCTGCTGCGTTCCTATCACAGTGAGAAGTTTCTCGAACTGTTCCGTTGTCAAGTTCATCGTATCAGGTTCTTCTTTCAATCGTCTCCGGGCTTATGGGCTTTCTTGTTTTCGGGCCTTAACGTTTAGCGTTGTAGCAGGTGGGGTTGCCTCGATGAGAGAAACTCCAGGTGTACAAGATATAGTTTATTCCGTACTCAAACAATCCAAATATAGTCGACAGTAGGTACGTCTTATGCTATACACAATGGTAGAAAAGTAGGTACGATGTGTGACGTTCGTTATGCAGCAAGGCGCAAGACAAAACGACCACAAGGTAGGTAGGTAGGCGTCCTGAGCCTTTAGCACGAGTATGCACAAAGTCTACTATTCGATCCGTGACTGTAGTTTAATCTCTCAAATGTATTGGGATTTTAGTTCAGTCAAGTTACCACTGGAGGCGCTGCACCGGAATCCCATACATTTGAGAGCCTTTACTACAGTCACGGATCGAATAGTAAACTTGTGCATACTGGCGATCGAGGCACTGCTGCATAACGAACGTATAGTAGTAGGTAGGCGACGTTCGTTATGCAGCAGGGCGCAAGACGAAACGACGCCTACCTACCTACCTTTCCTTCCGAGCTAATTATTTGAACTGTCTCCTGTTGCTCTACTACTTGTATAGTCTCTTGCTGCACTGGTTCCAAATTTTTCATAACATTGGGAAGATTTGATTGGTAAAATGAAAGGGTACCGACTGTGAGTCATTCTTTGCAGGCTTGTTTTTTTTTTTACGCAGTGGGGTTTTTTTAATATACTTTTTATTAAATTGGCGGTATACAATATATACCTAACCTTCTTTACTACACAAAAACGTACGCATGTTTCCGGATTATTCATTTCGTTTGCGGTGTCTGTATTTTGCTGCATAAACGTCACTTCTCATTCGGCCTCTTGATACGTCTGAATTTTTGCTCTAATTCAACCGGTAATGAAAACGGTCTTCCAATTTTAGACATAGTAAATTGAGATTATATTCCTTTGTCTCCTTCTTCTTTCGCATGACGAACATTCTCTTAGGCTAGTCCATGGAATGGCGTATTCCTTCGATGCGCGGTAAACTGTCATGTTTTTTTAACACATTTTCGACTGCGGTTCTTAGCGTTGCTTCATTGTACTTTCTATTTGTTTTTGTTCCTTGTTGTTTCTCCATTATATCTGTACCTAGGTAAGTAAAAAACAATTGAGTCAGTCACAAGTCCCAGTAGGCCAGGTGGCTTGGCTTGAGCCCAGAAAGTCGATTTTCCCAATCGCGGTCTCTGTGTTGTCGGATACGGGTCCTAACTCCTAACTAGGCGCTCGAATGCGCGGAGTCTACGTCTGTTTTGGTCGGTGGGCCAAGAACTGCAATGTCAGCATGCTTTTCCGTGATCAACCGTCTCACATCATCCGGCAGAGTCCCGCGATGGTCTACCATCACCGGGACCCGCTGATTGCGGTGGTGACATGGTTGGTCAGGGAGTCGACTGCAATAGTCACATCGTCGGGGGACCTAATGTCGTCGGGGATCCTATCCAAGTCCTGTTAGTGAATGTCCTCGGAAGCTTTCTCGAGTTTGTGCCATAGCACTATCGTCTTTGTCGATGGGGTCGTGTCTGGCGGGAGGGGCCGAGGTGTATGAGCACCGGGCGATGATCTTAGTCGAGTTCGTGAAGCGTTTCTATGGAGTGAAACCGTAGGGAGACACTCCGTAGCAACGCAACGTCTAGTATGTCGGGTCTGAGACCCACTTGATTAGGAAAGTGGGTCGGTAATAGGGGAGGGATCACATCAAAGTTGATCGTGTCGGCCAGATCTTCTAAGATGTAGCCGTTGGGATTGTAGGTATTACAGCCCCAGGAGGGGCTTTTACTATTGAAGTCGTCTGCCAAGATGACATAGTTATCAAGATCGAATAGTGCTCTTAGGTCACTCTCGTTACGGGTGCGTGAGGAGCTCAGATAGCAGGAGGCTATCGTGATCGGGGAGTGGCCTGTCATATATAGTCTACAGACAGAGGCTTCTAATTCAGTCAAGGAGGATCACGATCGTGCGGCTTCAGGAAGGTCTCTTGCACCAGCAAAATGTCGACGTTATGTCGGGAGAGAAAATCAGCAACAGTCGCGCGCTGTTTGGCTAGACCGGCAGCGTTGAAGAACACTACCGAAACGGAACGGGGCTTTGTCCTTTCGGGTGTACTAATCATATTGAGAGAGAGGCAAATAGTAAGGAGGGCTTAGTTAAGCCGATCGCTATCCGTGATAAAGATAAGCTTTCCGGTTACCTTGTCGCGGATCTCAAACATTATGCGGCCGTCCATAAAAACGGGAGCAACGTTTACGCCTAGGTCATTAGGCTGATTGTGCAGAGGGTTTGGTTGCGCTGCGGGCGCTTTACGGAAGGGCGGTGGAATGTACGGCGACGACGCACATTTTTGCGGACCGGACGCGGGCACGGTTTTGGCTGCCTGTTGGCGGTCCAGGCTGGTGGACGGCAAGGGCTTGTCCCACGCGCTGTGGAATGAAGCCCTCGGGGGCGAGAGGCCCACTTTAGGAGCGGGCTGAGAGGGTTGCATGGGAGGAGGCGTACGGTCCGTCTGCCTCCGGGCCACCACCTTGTTCGCCTTGGGCGCCTTGGGACAACCGCGATAGTTCGCGGTGTGTCCCTCGGTCCCATTCTCGAAAAAGGGAAGATGGCTGGTCGGCGCGGCGGAGGGGCGCAGCTGCGCAAGCGGCGCGGCGGCGCGACCTGTCAGTGTCAGACTCCATGGTGACATTGACAATTGAGTTGACTGACGGGGCGTTGTCATGCTGTGCGTTGACAAATTATGTAATCTTATATCTTGATATTTTTCAATAACCACCCTTATAAGATTATTTCTATGACTGAGACCGTTTTCATCACATCAAATAGAAATACATCATTTTTTCCAACAAATTTCTTGAAAATTGAAGCAACGATTGTTAAGGCTGGTTTTAGTGTCACGCGTACCGTCAGCGCTGATAGGCGAGTGATCTTTATTACAATGCAATAGGAATACTGATTGTTCAGCACTGACGAGTGCAATCAGCGTTGCCATTTTTGCTAAACAATCAGTATCCTTGTTTCAATGTAATAAAGATCACTCGCCTATCAGCGCCGACGGTACGCGTGACACTAAAACCAGCCTTTACGTTGAATATTTAAAGTAATAATTAAATCTTCATTTGAAATGCGCTTCACAAATACAACATTATCGTAACGCTTTGAGAAGGGAAACAAAGACCGCCTCTATTTTTTAAACCAATGATCCCATCATCAGATCCTGAGCTGATGACCAAATGGATCGATTGGAAAGTATAGATACCTACCCTTTCAAACAAAAAAAGAACTTTGAAATCGGTCGAGGCGTCTTCGAGTAATCGGTGAACACAAAAAAAACATTTCGACGTACTAAGAACCTCCTCCTTTTTTTGAAGTCGCATAAAAATAAAAACCTACTTATCATTTTTCACAGAGTAATCGGTGAACATCTTACATAAAAAAAAAAACATTTCGACGAACTAAGAATCTCCTCCTTTTTTTGAAGTCGGTTAAAAATAAAAACATCATTTTTCACATACCCAAAAGATTGTGACAGGTAAGTTTACCTACTGCATTTATGATGTGGTCGTATTCGCCCCAAATGTCAAATTTTCGCTGCACTCGTTCGTGAATATCTCTCGTTGACCTTTTCCTATTAATTATGCCAGTAACTAGGTCCGTTACATAGCTAGGTATCTTACATAAAAAAACAAAAAAAAAACATTTCGACGAACTAAGAATCTCCTCCTTTTTTTGAAGTCGGTTAAAAATAAAAACTTACCTATCATTTTTCACATACCCAAACGAAAGATCCGTTTACTCCCTGTAGATCCAGTGATCAAGATCCATTTGAATCCATTGAGAAAACTTTTTCTCTTTAAATCCATTTCTGATGATTTGGTTCTAACAAGAACTTTTATCATCTGTAGATCCAATAATCAAATTGATTTTGTTCCAGTGAGAATACCTTTTGTCTTTAGATCCAATTTTGATGATTTGGTTCTAAGAAGAACTTTTACTTTCTGTAGACCCAATGATCAAGATCCATTTGGTTCCAGTGGTAATACTTTTTATTATTTAGATCCAAAATTAATTACTTTGATCTAACAATAATTTGTTCACTCGGATTAAAAAGTTCGAATTAAAATGTCAAAAATACCGGAGTATAACATATTGTATTCTTTATGAACTAGATTTCTGTTGCTTCGGCGGCCGCTGCCGCGGCACGCTCGCTACGCTCGCTTACCTCGCGCGTAGTTATTTCATAATATAACCTAACCTAACCTAAACTGTTGGTTAGTTGTAAAATCCGTGGCTCAGTTAGTAAATTTGATGGCTATGTTTCGTTTACTCCCTGTAGATCCAGTGATCAAGATCCATTTGAATCCATTGAGAAAACTTTTTCTCTTTAGATCCATTTCTGATGATTTGGTTCTAACAAGAACTTTTATCATCTGTAGATCCAATAATCAAATTGATTTTGTTCCAGTGAGAATACCTTTTGTCTTTAGATCCAATTTTGATGAGGTAAGTTTACCTACTGCATTTATGATGTGGTCGTATTCGCCCAAATGTCAAATTTTCGCTGCACTCGTTCGTGAATTTCTCTCGTTGACCTTTTCCTATTAATTATGCCAGTAACTAGGTCCTTTACAGCTTTTTTTATTTCTATCGCGTTTGTTTGGCTTCGAAAAACATGCAGCTTGAAGCAGGGGTCCAGCATTGTAGCGATTTCTTTGTCTCTTAGTTTCCAGTCTTAGACTACGCGGAGCACATTTTATTTGATTTTTTCGGCTGTATGAGCACCCAGCAAAGGTGTGCATTCCAATAGTACAGATTTCATGGTAAACGTTTCGTCGATGCAATGAGCTGTTAATCCTAGGTACGCGTCATTTACGCTAGATGTCCAGATGTCAGTGGTTAAACAAATACTAGCTGCTTCAATTTCAATTTTTTGTTTCGTTTTAGTCTTGCACGTCTCATAGAGTGCGGGCAAGTAGTCGTTTGAAAGAACTTTTCTGCCTGGTAACTGATCCCAAGCAACACAAACTAGCTGACTAATCTTTGTAAAACAGCAATTTTGATGACTAAACGCTGATAAAGATGTATATAAGGTTTATGTATGATAAAGTTTGAATAAGCGCTTGTCACGTCTCGCAGTAGGGTTAGTGAAAAATAAAGGGAAGAAAGAAAACGAAAGTACAAGTTTTACAAGGTTTATTTAGTTAAGAAAAGAAAGAAGTTAAAAGGGGTAGCGGGTCGAGCGAGCCTGGTCAAATTTTACGATTAACGGCTTTTATCGAGAAATACCGCACTCTCCTGGATGGCAATCCCGTCCGCCAGCCTTCAGAACAATGTGCAGCCGGGAAGCAGGAAGAGGCGCCGACGAAATCCAAGATCAGATGTTCAGCTGCCGAGATTCGTTAGAAGAAGTGTAGGTAGTTCCAAGTCTGTTCTTCAAGTTTGTATCCTGGTACTTGTTTCTTCAGTCTTGTACTTGTTCCCAAGTTATGGGAACACAATACACGTATGTTAGTTTAAGTTTTGAGACGTAAAATTATAAATTTACGATGTAAAATTAGTAGTTGAGCGAGGTGTCATAGTGACTGACGTGGATCCACCTTGCGTAAAAGGAAGCCACTGACGAGCGACCGGCTGCGAATGAGCTCCCCACTGTAGTAATAGACACACCTACAGGCATCTAACTTTCATCGTCTAGGTCTGAACCATTGGGCTTATCTGTGTTTTGCTGTTCTGTGTTCGCACAGCTTAGCGACTCGTAAAGCCATGGTAGTATTTCGGTATAGCTTTACTAGCACATAACCCAAGTAAATCGGTATGCAGAGGTTTGCTTAAAGAGATAGGTTGGTTGTACATTTGTTTTAACGCAGTAATAATTGGCACAGCCGGATTTTTAGGGCGCCGCCCGCGTCTTGTAACGTTTTTAAAATTAGGCTGAAGGGGGATACCTAACCGGAGAGGGATGATGAAGAGAAAACAAATTTTAAATGATAAACATTTATTGATATAAAAATCTACATTGAATTGGAGTAGGTTGTAAGAAAGGAAGTTGGGCGCCTTTAAAAAGATAGGTTAGGTAAATAAGATGCTACGGCTAGCTCACATGAGCATTTAAATTAATCTAGGGTTTACAGGGTTCGTGGCGACCTACTTAATAAAACTAAATTAAATTACAAATAATTATTTATTTTTGTTATCCTGAGTTTGCCAAACATGAAATACTGATGCTTAGTTTATTTCAGTGTCAGACAATTCAATTTGATCGGTATGACAACCTTTAGCACTATTTAAAAAAAAAAAAATTCACATAGCATCTTGTACGCATACATGGTAATATAGGTTTAAATTCTTCTTTGATAAGCTCTTTGAAACATTGAGCTGTTTATTATAAGTGACTCTAGCTATAAACAAATAATTTTCAGGTCTACTTGAATTTCATATTCTAAACACTGGCAACAATGAGCCCTTGTGATTTTGTGACTTATAAAAGCTTAATAAGTTTATGCACCCTCACTATTAAATTGGACATTAATTAAACATGAACATTTTTAAATGTTGTTGTTTTTGGAGAAGCGAATCCCCGACCGCCGACTCGTCGGCGTCGGTAGTGGCGTCGGCGTCGGTAGTGGCGTCGGCGTCGGTAAGGTGGACAAGCCGCGTATCCGCCGCCGCGTCAATGGAATCCGACCGAGAGGAGTCGGAGTCGAAGTCGGTGGCGTCTATAGTCACCGTCAGCGAGGATAGCAGCCTGTTATCCTGATACACCTACACCAGCGAGGATAGCAGCCTTTCGTACTCGTTGACAGACCGTGGCAGCGACGAAGGAGCTAGCTAGCTCGGACAGCGGACACTGGGCGTCAACGGAGGCATCCCCGTATGGGAGTCCTGAACTCTGGCAGGTGCCAGCAGCTCCGCCACCGTCGCCGTCGCCTCTGGGGACTCCAGATCTCTGGGATGTGCCAGCAGCTCCGCCACCGTCGCCGTCGCTTCTGGGGACTCCAGATCTCTGGGATGTGCCGGCAGCTCCGCCACCGTCGCCGTCGTCTCTGGGGCCTCCAGATCTCTGAGATATACCAGCAGCTCCGCCACCGTCGCCGTCGCCTCTGGGGATTCCAGATCTCTGGGATGTGCCAGCAGCTCCGCCACCGTCGCCGTCGCTTCTGGGGACTCCAGATCTCTGGGATGTGCCGGCAGCTCCGCCACCGTCGCCGTCGCCTCTGGGGACTCCTGATCTCTGGGATGTGCCGGCAGCTCCGCCACCGTCGCCGTCGTCTCTGGGGCCTCCAGATCTCTGGGATATACCAGCAGCTCCGCCACCGTCGCCGTCGCCTCTGGGGACTCCAGATCTCTGGGATGTGCCAGCAGCTCCGCCACCGTCGCCGTCGCTTCTGGGGACTCCAGATCTCTGGGATGTGCCGGCAGCTCCGCCACCGTCGCCGTCGCTTCTGGGGACTCCAGATCTCTGGGATGTGCCGGCAGCTCCGCCACCGTCGCCGTCGCCTCTGGGGACTCCAGATCTCTGGGATGTGCCAGCAGCTCCGCCACCGTCGCCGTCGCTTCTGGGGACTCCAGATCTCTGGGATGTGCCGGCAGCTCCGCCACCGTCGCCGTCGCCTCTGGGGACTCCAGATCTCTGGGATGTGCCAGCAGCTCCGCCACCGTCGCCGTCGCTTCTGGGGACTCCAGATCTCTGGGATGTGCCAGCAGCTCCGCCACCGTCGCCGTCGCCTCTGGGGACTCCAGATCTCTGGGATGTGCCAGCAGCTCCGCCACCGTCGCCGTCGCTTCTGGGGACTCCAGATCTCTGGGATGTGCCGGCAGCTCCGCCACCGTCGCCGTCGCCTCTGGGGACTCCTGATCTCTGGGATGTGCCGGCAGCTCCGCCACCGTCGCCGTCGTCTCTGGGGCCTCCAGATCTCTGGGATATACCAGCAGCTCCGCCACCGTCGCCGTCGCCTCTGGGGACTCCAGATCTCTGGGATGTGCCAGCAGCTCCGCCACCGTCGCCGTCGCTTCTGGGGACTCCAGATCTCTGGGATGTGCCGGCAGCTCCGCCACCGTCGCCGTCGCTTCTGGGGACTCCAGATCTCTGGGATGTGCCGGCAGCTCCGCCACCGTCGCCGTCGCCTCTGGGGACTCCAGATCTCTGGGATGTGCCAGCAGCTCCGCCACCGTCGCCGTCGCTTCTGGGGACTCCAGATCTCTGGGATGTGCCGGCAGCTCCGCCACCGTCGCCGTCGCCTCTGGGGACTCCAGATCTCTGGGATGTGCCAGCAGCTCCGCCACCGTCGCCGTCGCTTCTGGGGACTCCAGATCTCTGGGATGTGCCAGCAGCTCCGCCACCGTCGCCGTCGCCTCTGGGGACTCCAGATCTCTGGGATGTGCCAGCAGCTCCGCCACCGTCGCCGTCGCCTCTGGGGACTCCAGATCTCTGGGATGTGCCAGCAGCTCCGCCACCGTCGCCGTCGCTTCTGGGGACTCCAGATCTCTGGGATGTGCCGGCAGCTCCGCCACCGTCGCCGTCGCCTCTGGGGACTCCTGATCTCTGGGATGTGCCGGCAGCTCCACCGCCGTCGCCAGTTACCACAGAGGAACAGCACCTGAATAATGTAAAGGTAAAAGTTATTAATTATTTTGTTAAGATGTAAGTATCTAAAATAAAATAATTAATAACTTTGCCTATGCCCAGCGTTGGGCTAAAACGATAAAAAAAGTAGGTAGCCTATGTAAGTTAGAAATCTAGATGTAATTTAGTTTATCAAACTGACGCTCTGTCTTTTGATTTAAAAAAAGTAGGTAGCTTCAGTAAGTTAGAAATCTAGACGTAGGTAATTTAGTTTATCAAAAAAGTAGGTAAGTAGGTATTAAAACTTTTAAATTTTTTATGTAAACTAAATAATATTGTAAATATAGGTAGGCATTTTAATAATCGATCGAGCGAGCGAAGCGAGCGAAGATCTTAGTGGTAAGTTGGGCGATTTTGCTTTGTATGTTTGTATGTTTGTATGTATGTTTCACGAATTGTTGTTCGCGCATAACTGTCGAACCGTTCATCCAATCTGCATGAAACTTGGTAGGTCAATAGGTTGTGGTAAGGAAATTTACGGTGGAGCATATGAGCTTAATCGATGAAGGGGTTGTGAAGATATTAGGTTCCCAAGGGGGTAATTTTTTTTTAAAGTTACACAAATATATTGAGTGGGGTGTCATATGAAAGGGCTTGTTTTGTACATTCCAAAATGGTTTATATTTTTAGTCTAGGATGTATAGTTTTTGAAATACGACCAAAGAACAAAAACTACGAAACCAGAGCTGCAAGAGCTCCCGTTTCATAGAGTTTCGATGTCTTCGTAGCTCATTGACTGGTCGGTCTTAGAAAGAGAGTGGCGTCGTTGCGGTTTGGTTTGCAATGATTTTAGTTGCTACTTGATTTATTTTCTTGAAAAAAAAAAAAATCTTGGTAATGAATGAAAATAATTGTCCGGGAACCTGAAAATAAATTACGTACGTAGGTTACGTTAGGTAAGCTAAACTTGGTAGGTCAATAGGTTGTGCTATGAAAATTTAAGGTGGAGCATAATGAGCTTAATCAATAAAGGGGTTGTCAAGATATTGGGTTCCGAAGGGGGTAAAAAAAAAATTAAACAAATATATTGAGTGGGGTGTCAAATGAAAGGTATTTAGTTGTACATTCCAAAATAGTTATTATTTTTATTCTAGGACGTATAGGTACCTAGGTACTTTTTGAAATACGACGAGAATTCATATATTAAATGAATGAAAAATTAGACACGACATTATGTATGGCATGCATGCCAGTATTTTTTACCATGACGAGCTAGCGCAATAGGCATACTGGGCAGTAATAGCACTTGAAAGTATAGGGGTAGTCAGAAGAAAGTCCAAATGTAAGCCATCTACGGTGCGCGAGATCTCAGTTCTGGGCGAACTACTAGTATTGTCTAATCTACTGGATTAAATACATTTACTTATTATTACAACTGTCTTATGATTTCAAAAATAAATGAAGTCGTATTGATTTAATATTGTGTGTGGTAGTGGGAATTTCGACCTTCGGCCCGTGGTTGTGTGGGTTACAATCTCTCGGTCGCTGCATACGTAACGGGATAAAACCTCGGACGGGACGGAGACGTCGTCCTTATCACAGAACACTAAGGTCCTTATTGATGTTATTCACTTGCATATACTTCCCGTCCCGGACGGGACGGGACGGCAGCACAGTGTGGGATTTGACGTGATTTTCGGACATGGTCTTTTTATTACAGAATTCGTTAGTATTAACGATTTAAAACGTTAGAGTAGAACTCCCGTGTTTCAGTTAAGTTTAGTTTCAGAGATGTGAATTTTTGAAAATACCTATATTTTTTGTGCCAAAAAAATTTAAAGCGTTGGTGCGCCTACATTATAGGATTATTTAATAATTTGATTTCTTTATACATAAGGATGTTTCAAGCTGCAATTTTAGAAATTATTTTGAATCTTCTATATGCTGTAAAACGCGAGTAATTAATTATTTTATATTTTTGGTTTTTATTTTTTTACTCCGAATTTAGGTCGTTGTAGCACATAATTTCTTCATAACACATAGCCCCAGATCCTAAGCAACAATGTGGTAAAAAAACGGAAAGCTAATCGTGGATTGGAAGTTATTAAATAATAACGTTTTTGCCGAAAACTTTACAGTCGGGGTTGTCACTTTTTAAATAATATTTTTTTTGCCAAAAATAAACGAACTTATTTTTTATTTATTTTTCCTTTAGATCGTTTACAACGATCCTTAGATTATGCTATTCTCAATTACATTATATTATTGTGCATATTATTGAGGATAACACTTTTTTTACATTTAGAATCGCTATATCTCAGAAATGGTGAATCTTAGGAAAAAGAATATACGGCAAATTTTGTGGAAAATAGCATGATCTACATTTTATATTAATAAATAAATCTGTTTTTCATAAATACCTCGTTTCGTTTTATTACCCAAAAAAAACAAAATTACCCTGCAGGGGTAAATAAATATCCACAGGCACGGTATCACTTAGATTTTCAGCTCTATCAATTTTTTTAAATTTTTTGCCAAAAACGTTCAAAATTTGACCAAATATTTGTGACAACCATAACGAAAAAACTTAAGTCACTGTAACTTCCAATCCACGCGAGATTAGCTTTCCGTTTTTTTACCACATTGTTGCTTAGGATCTGGGGCTATGTGTTATGAAGAAATTATGTGCTACAACCACAGAATTGAGAATAAGACTAGAACTAGTAAGTAGGCGGGGCCCGCGTAGCACCAAGTAAGCGCATTGCGCGCACTTCAACCTCCGCATACTTCAGTCGTGTTTGACGTCTTTCACAAGGAACATAGGTAGGAAAAATCAGAAAAAAATAGAAAAATGCCGTATTGTGCTATTATAAGCTGCAAAAACGATAGTCGCACCAAAAATGTAACAAAAGGGAGCATATCGTATCACCGGTAAGTATTATTTTATTGTTTTAAAGCGGTTTTGTTTGGTTTGTTTACAATTCAAAACCGTCAAACAAAAATAGACTGTGAACATTATTAGTTAAGGTCGCGTTTCTCATAAACCTCAACTTTCGCTACTCAATTAGGGATGTTACCCCATTATACTGATGAATGTGTTATCGAATACTTTATTGGTTATGATCATGTAAATAGTATAAAGGCTTTGATTTTTTTTTTGCAATAGTGATGATTTTATTCTGAACTGGCTGACGCCCGCGGCTTCACCCGCGTGGACTACTTTTTTGTTTATCCCACGGGAACTGTGCATTATTTCGGGATAAAAAGTAGCCTATGTCCTATTCCCGGTCATTATCTATCTATGTTTCAAATTTCAGCAAATCGGTTCAGTGATTGTCGAGTTATAGAGGAACAAACATACAAACATCCAAACTTTCGCATTTATAATATTAGTGTGATTCGTATGATTTATTTACTATTCTTATTATTTTCTTATTCTTATTTAAGACTTATGGTGCCCGCCCAGTGGCTGGGTAAGATGAAAATTAGAAATATTTTGAAGAAATAACGTAAAATCTTCTGGTTTCAGTTTTCCCAAGGCACCAGATAAAAAAAAATATGGATAGATGCAACTGTACCTACACCATAAAAAGAAAACACAAGAAGAAAAAAGAACCATTATTTTAAACAGTGATACAATTTACGAGTTGTAAACCTTTGATTGTGTAAATAAAGAAAGAAAGATAAGAAAAGCTTTTTATTTCGACCACCAGAAATATAACCTGACGTGCTACCTAGGAAGATTAAACTGAGCGTGCTACCGATCTTTACACATCAGTAGGTTGGTAATAATAATCGATTTCGATACGTCTTGTATTCTCATTGGCACATCACTAATCGAGTAGCAAGTATAGTCATTGTATTATCAATCTTATATCTGGTAAATATAAGATTGATAATAAAAGACTAACTGATAGCGCCATCTCTCGTCAAGTAGCTTGTTTTGTTGTCATTCAAGTAACAGCCATTGCATTATCAATCCTATTCCGACGTGTTAGAGACTAAAAGGAAAAAAATACTGAATGAAAATGTTTCGCAAAGCGCCATCTTTTGACAAGTAGCAGTACTGTTTATTTTATTAAGTTTAGAACCATGTTCCGATAGGCCTAAGGTTTATTATCAATAAAATTAGTTTTATGGTTTTAGGTCCTTTTTAAGGTTCTCTTTCGACCAATCATAACTTTTATTTCTAAGTGTGTTTTATATATTTTACGTGTGTGAGTTTGGCGACACTGGTTCTCTTAGTAATAAGTCAACATGCTGCTTCTACTTGCGTAAGCGAGCGATTCTGTGTTCTGTGGCTACAACGACCTAAATTCGGAGTAAAAAAATGAAACAAAATATATAAAATAATTAATTACTCGCGTTTTACAGCATATATAAGATTCAAAATAATTTCTAAAATTGCAGCTTGAAACATCCTTAGGTATACAGAAATCAAATTATTAAATAATCCTATAATGTAGGCGCACCAACGCTTTAAAATTTTTTGGCACAAAAAATATAGGTATTTTCAAAAATTCACATCTCTGAAACTAAACTTAACTGAAACACGGGAGTTCTACTCTAACGTTTTAAATCGTTAATACTAACGAATTCTGCAATAAAAAGACCATGTCCGAAAATCACGTCAAATCCCACACTGTGGGCAGGTGAAAAATAAGGACGACGTCTCCGTCCCGTCCGAGGTTTTATTCCGTTAGGTATGCAGCGACCTTAACCCTTAATTACTCGCGTGGGGTGTTTTACACCCCAGCACGTAAGTAATGTCAGCCTTCTTGTCGTATCACTAGTTCATTTGAAAGTCGGTCAGATAGCAGGTAGGTATAGTATAAATAAACGCTAATTACCTTTATCGTTTATTGCTCTTGCTCTCCCTAAAGATCGCAATAATCGCAGTCCTCCTGCCTTTGGTGATTGTAAAACGTTCTACCGCACAAACACCACTCCACGTCTTTATTATAAAATTCCACGACTTCATTGTGGACACTGAAATTAAGAATCATGTGGTCTTCACCCACATGATCGGGCCTGCTCATTCCACAGGCGCACCAATTTCTTTTTAAGAAATGTGTTGGACCCTCCCAGGCCCACAACGCCTCCTTTCTAATTAAAATTAAAACGTTTTTATTTTAGTCAGAACACAATCGACATCAAAAATGACGGTCATTTTGTATATGGTTCAATAGAAGCTGAAACGCAACTGCGTACAAAATGCATAGGAATCTGAAAGTTAGTTTTTGTTGAAAGTTTTTTCATACCTAACTTAAAATAAATTTGACGATTTTATCACCCACTTAACGGGGCTTGAACGCTTAAGAGGTTAGTATAGTTAAGGAGAGTATAGTTTTAAGTGCGTGCACCTAACCATGGAAGTATAGGTACCTATAACTGGTTCAATTTTTTCCTTTGGTTGTTTTATTGATGAGAAATCTTCAAAAAACTGCGTTATTGTCGTATTTTAGAATGTGCAGCTACCGTAAGCGCCGCGGCCGAACGCATTCTAAATTCATCTTTATTTTAACGAGAGGAAGACAGTTATAGGAAGTTGTACTCATCAATTTGCTAATTTTGGGTCGGGGTAACTTAACAGTTTAACAAAAAATGGACAAGTGAGTGCACCTTATCCTGGAAGTAAGTATTTCGCATCCAACATGATTGTATTAGAAATACCTACTTCTAGAAGTTTTTTAATTCAATAGTACCTATGTAAATAAATAAATAATATAACTCGTTGAACATTGACCACATGACTGAGGTAGGTAAATGGGCGTTTTTCCACTAGCCGGCACGGCACCGGCGCCGGTGGTGGGGATGCTTATATGTATGAAAATCTGCCGGTGCCGGCGCCGGCAAGTGGAAAATGAGCAGTACATTTTCATACATTTTTGAAACGCCCAATGGGCGTTTTTCCGTTATATCCGGACCATCCCTGGGGCTGTGCAGCGTCATCGAGAGAGTGGAGAGTTCCGGCCGTGTGGTGATGCAGGCAGGCCTCCCCTCTTGTCGCCAAGAATCGAGGAAGATGTCATTGACTTCTTATAGGAGAACCCGCAAGCGAGCATGAAAGACGCGTCTCGAGCCCTTGACGTCAGCCAGTCCTACGCGTGGCGCGTCCAGAATGATGAGGGCCAGTACCTCCTTCCCGCCGACTTCGCAGCTAGACTGGTGTTTTGTGAGTGGTTGGTGCGTCAGAGACGGTCTGTGAACATTCTGTGGACGGACGAGAGCACATTCACGCGAGTGGGAGTGTTTAATCGACACAATTCCCACTACTGGGCCGGGACAAATCCTTACGCAGTGCGGCCGAGTCACTTTCAACACAGACTCAGTGTGAACGTGTGGGGAGGGGTGCTGGGCGAGCATTAGCTGGGGTCATACTTCCTGGATAGCCTAAAACGGAGCTACCTATTTGGAGTTTCTCCAAGGAGACCTGCAGGGTATGCTCCAGGAGGTACCATTGGGAGCGCGCTGGCAGATGCTCTTTCAGCATGACGGGGCGCCCGCCCACTATGGGCGCAGAGTGCGTGAGCACCTTGGGGATGTGTACGGCGAGCGGTGGATCGGGCGTGGAGGCCCAGTCGCATGGCCTGCACGGTCACCTGACCTGACGCCGCTGGACTTTCATGTGTGGGGTCGTACAAAAGACTTAGTGCATGGAAGTGACGGCCACACAATATCCAATGTAGACGAACTAAAAACGCGAATTGTGAACGCATTCGACATTATGAGAGGTGAAAGAGACACGATGGTTCGAGTGCGTGAAGTGTTTTCGCAGAGCTAGTCTTTGCATTCGAGAGCAAGGTGGACATGTGGAACAATTATTGTAAATAAATCAGTAACTGTGTTGTAAATATCCGTGTAAATACTAAGTGTAAATATCAATGAACTGACTTTTAAACACGCGAAGATGTAAGTCGTTATTAGTTACCTACGTATTTGCCTACTACTACGCACCTACCTACCTACCTAACCAAATTATTTTATTACTTAATGAAAAGGTAATCAAATGATAATAGGTATTGAAGTTGATGTGATTGCAAGCTAAGTTACATAGTACTTGGCGTACTACCTAGGTAGACTGGTATGCAAGTAGGTAATTAATAGGTAAGTACATAACTAGTCAACGCTTTTTTGTCAGTCCAAAGCCTCATTAAAGTGTGATGGAAAGTCTAAACTTAAAATTAGAAAATAACACTAAGGTCAATGACATGTAGGTATCTACAGCTGATTTACCTACAGTACCTACCTAACCTACCTAAGTACCTATCCGTCTAAATCTCAGATGTGTAAATACCTACTGAGCAAACTTAATAAACTGACTTTTAAACACGCCAAGATGTAAGTCGATATTTATTCCCAGAGATCGGAATTGGGTGTGTGAAAATACCTTTTGCAGCGGGACATAATATGGAGCTGTTACAACCACTTACAGACAGAACTGACAGACATTGAAAAAAAATTTCTAAATATTACCTATGGGACAAGATTTTGGGTCCGGATTGCCTGGAGTGAGGGTAGAACCATTCGAAGATGTAAGTTTAATACTTTTTTGAGCTTAGGTATAGACTCATATTTCATATTAAATTATATTAATCATAGTAGCTGTTTAAGCATCGCCTTAGGCTACGTTCAGATGACAAGCGTTCAACGCGCGTTTTGATAACGCGCGTTTACAACTACATACTTTTTATTCAGGCCGTACACATGCTAGCGCGCGTTTTAATAACGCGCGCGTTGACGCTGCGCTAGCGCTCGACTGTTGTCAACGCGCGCTTTGAGATCATTGGTTTTCTATGTTTCCGTTCAGTTGAGCGCGCGCTTTCGACGCGGATATACACATTTTAGGGACCAGTTCGTTCAGAAATCGTCCGAAATGGCCGCGACAACGCGCGTTCAACGCCTGACAAGCGCGTGTCATGTGAACACTATACAAAAATTTAGCGCGCGTTCAGCGCGCGTTGAACGCTTGTCATCTGAACGTAGCCTTATGCTTTCATAATCACTCTACCTATTGTTTTGTATTAAACTTACTAAGCTAATTTATTAAAGCGTCCGTTCCCATGTTCATTACAAAATATGGCAAACCCCCTCTCTTGTTCAGATTAAAAGATTTACCAGTGCAATGTAGTTCATAATTTCACAAAATTTGTTGAGAACAAAGTGACTAAGTGGTTAGTGTATTCACCTTTCAACAGAAGGCTGTGAGTTTGAATTTCAGCCGATGAAAGTTTATTTTATTCTTTAATTTTTTTCTATTTTTACCCGGGTGAGCTTGGTCGCCCAGCTATTTTTAATACATTTAAAATTTAATTTACAGGAAGAGACAAGAGAGGATTAAGGATCTGAGTTGGAGCAGGAGGTACACTCCCATGAGTCACACAATTTATTATTGGGTATGGACCTCAATTCCATACCCAATGATATTTATCAGCCCGGACCATCATGGCGAGTTGATGCACCGACACCTGCTCCACCTCCAATGCCTTCCACACCAGCACTGCTTCCATCCTCACCAGCACCGGGTCCGTCCGCACCACCGACCCATGAACCCCCAGCAGAGTCAGTTCACTCTCCTCGATTGGCGCCACGTCTCGCCGCCCCGTCGCAGACGGGAGCCAATGATGTCGGCTGAGGCTGCTCGCCGCACAATAGTCCACCAATGCCAAAGACGAAACGACATAGAGGAGCAAAGAAATACTTTGCTGGAAGGGTTATTGCAAGAAATAACAGTTAACAAATAAAGTTATTTGAGTTTGAGTTTGAAATAAAGTACATAAACCAATATTTACAAACAAGGTTTGTTAAACAGCTTATTATATGAACATTATAAAATGATAACAAACAAAGGTGCTAGGTTATTGTAGGTAATGTTATATATCGGTACTTAAGAAAAAATACTACGAAAAAACAACAAAATTCAAGATAGAGTTAGGCATACAAACGTCTGCTTATAGAAAACTAGAAAGAGATATTTGTTAGACAAGCTAAAGAACTTACATAGAAAATATGTTGAAGAAGTAGGAAGAGTAAGTTTCAGTACCTTCAAAAAATACCGCCCTTTCTACGTATTGCCTCATAATATCAAGGACTATGAGAGTTGCGCATACCTTGATACAATATAAATGAACGAATTAGTTAGTTTTTTGCGTTTCATTACTCGCAAACATACACTAGTCCGAGTATTTATATTGGTCCTTATTCCGTAAAACGCGACGTTTTTTTGACGCAGTTGACGGCTTGTCGCGGTTGTTATTGTCATCAAAGACATTGATGTAATGAAATTGACAGTTACAATCATGTGACATTAGCGAAATTCTTTCGCGGGGAATTTGAATTAATTCAAGTTGTCACCCGTTTTCAAAGAAAATTTTCACAATTTTCATTTTTCGTCCTGTGAACTGTGAAAATGTCGAAAAAAAAGTAAGTGCCTAATTCAATTCATATTGAAACATAGATTTCACACAATACTAACTCGCTGTCTTTATGATTTCACCAATGATTTCACCTCTGGGTTTCACTCATTACATTCAACTAAAATTATCTAAGTAAGTATCTTATTTTCAGTCTCAGGTCCAACGCCGACCAAATTACTTATTTATATAATACAATAGACTACATGGCAACCCACCAGCTATTCGCCTTAGGTGAATTCACGGGGCCACTTGGACGTCGGGCCCACAACGAAGAGTGGGAGCGCTTGCAAAGCGCTCTTAAGGAGTTGCGGCCCGACAAGTCGGTGCCACAATGGAAAAATGTGAGTTTCTTCTGCTTGCAGCATTGCCATCAATCTGTTTAACCGTCACCCCTCTTTTTAAATGGGGTTAAATAGTAGGTACCTAAAGATATTCGATTGCATCATGCTACTCACAATTAAAATATTTTTTCAGACATGGAAGGACCTTAAAAAAAAGGCGAGACAGGAGGGTGCTCGGCACAATCTCGAGCAAACGAGAACTGGCAACAGTTTTGTGCCAGATGTGCCGAGGACTTGCAAAAAAGTGCTCGCAGCAATAGGCACACAGGGTGCCTATGGCATAAGCCAGCTAGAAAAGGAGACGGGGCTTGGTGAGGTACTACAACTCTCTCTTAAACTATATTTATGTAGGTACCTAACATAATAAAATGTAATAACTAAATCAATAATGTATTTAATCTATTTCAGATGCCAACCGAAATGATTTTGGTGGACTTCAGCCCACCACACCACAGTCCACCACATCACCTGACCTCACCGCGCCCAAGCACGTCCCACAGCTTGCTGGTGCCTCCACCGCGCCCAAGCACGTCCCACAGCTTGCTGGTGCCTCCACCGCGCCCAAGCACGTCCCACAGCTTGCTGGTGCCTCCACCGCGCCCAAGCACGTCACACAGCTTGCTGGTGCCTCCACCGCGCCCAAGCACGTCCCACAGCTTGCTGGTGCCTCCACCGCGCCCAAGCACGTCCCACAGCTTGCTGGTGCCTCCACCGCGCCCAAGCACGTCACACAGCTTGCTGGTGCCTCCACCGCGCCCAAGCACGTCCCACAGCTTGCTGGTGCCTCCACCGCGCCCAAGCACGTTACACAGCTTGCTGGTGCCTCCACCGCGCCCAAGCACGTCCCACAGCTTGCTGGTGCCTCCACCGCGCCCAAGCACGTTACACAGCTTGCTGGTGCCTCCACCGCGCCCAAGCCCGTCACACAGCTTGTCCGTGCCAAGCTAAATAAATACATTTTTATTTTATTTATTTATTTAGAGATACTATAGATATACTATATAATATGACCCCCATTCCTGGATCCACACTTGCATTTCTCTGTTGTTTTCGGTACTTACCTGAAAAAAAAAAAAACAAAATGTAAAGATAATAAAACGTTTGTATTTGTATTACAGATAGAGTCAGACTCTGATCGGCATGAGATAAGCTCTCCAGAAATACCAGCAAGTCCATATCAGATTCACCTTCACCTTTGGTCTGTTTGTAAAGCCATCGAATATCAAGACCAGGAAACGAAACAATGTAGACCGTATTGAAAAGTCAATTCAACAATTTCAGACTATAAAAAACCAAGTAGACAAGAATGAGAGTAACAAGGAACCAGAAGATGAATTTTCTTACATTAGTAAGAATATCGCTAGTCAACTTAGGCAACCTCCAATAATGGATGAATAAATGTTTCTATGTCTATGTCTATATTTATTTTACCGGTTGAACTTAAACACTTTGTGGCGATAATGGAACGTTTAGTAAATAATCTCGATTTGTTTTGGGCAATGAGAACTGAATAGGACTCGTTGTCAGATAGTGGTAAACTTTTTGAACTTTTGAAGAAGTTAGGGTTAGATTTGAACGAAGAAAAAAGTGAAAAGTTACACATATTTTGCCAAACGTTTTGTTCGAGAATAGGTTTGAAGTGGAAGAAAGCAAATCGAACCCTCCAAAGATTTTTAAATCAAAATCAAAATTGGTTAGATAGCCCAATAGTATGGCCGGATGTAGCCAAACCATGTAGTTGTAAGTTCGCGTTCTAGAGAAGAAGTTAGTGAGAATCTTCAAGACATTGAGCCTGAGGTTCATCGAGATGTTGATCCTTGTGATGAACAAACAGAAAATATTCAGCCTTAGCACATCAGAGGCTTCAACTCCGACCTATACCCCAAGAAAACCGTTTGAAGATTTGACAGAAAGGCAAAAAAGAAGACGTATAGACCACTCAATCGATAAGTCGCTTTAGCCTGAGGAATTGAGTTCTACCACAGTGAGGACCCTTCGTCAAAGCGGAGAGCTAAAAGTAAGCAGAATACTGGATCATTTGTTGCAACATCCTGAGGATGCAGCAAAAGTAGGAGCATGCCTAAAGCAAACGAAAAAAGAAGAAGCCTACACTCCTGACAAGGCTTTGGGACTTCTTATAGCTCTTTCAAAGTGGCAGTATATAAATTTTAGAGACTCGGCGAGTGAACAAGGCTGTGACATTTACCTATCATACTATAGGTACAGCAGGCGAAATTAGATTGTTATCTTTCGAAAGAAAATATGATCGTACGTAACTGAAGATGGTGCTCAAATAAATTTGCAAGCTCTTCTAGACTTAACTGTCACAAGACTCATAAAAGCGCAGAATTTAGCTATTGATAGTGACACAGAGCTGAAACTCACCAGCAAATGGGGGTTTGATGGAGCGTCAGGCCAAAGTACATATAAGAAAAGAGGAGACGTTGACGATACCTCTTCGATTGCAGGACAAAGAAAATCGTACTATCTGGGAAAACGATAGACCTTCATCCACATTTTACTGTCGTCCAATATCGTTCAAATATATAAAAGAAACGAAGGAAGCAGTGACATCAGAAATGTCAAGAATAAAGGAGGAGATTGCTGCAATAGAGCCAACAAGACTCGAAGAGACATCGATTAGCCATAATTTATTGCTTACGATGATTGACGGTAAGATTACCTCAATCATATCGGAGACGTCTCCTGCAACTTGTGACATAATATGTACATATCATGTAGTGCCAAGCCCTCGGAAATGAATGATTTGAAGACTATTAGAGGTAAATCCAAAAATGAAAAAATTTACCAGTATGGATTATCTTCATTACATGCGTGGATAAGGTGCATGGAGTGCCTTCTTCATATAGGTATAAAACAAATTATCTTTTTTTTGGATATGACATGATTTTATACTCCTATTAATTAAATTCAATTTTCATAATATTTTTTTTTGTATGTTGTTGCAGCTTACAGACTTGATTTCAAAAAGTGGAGTGCCAGAGGTGATGATAAAATATTAACGGCTTAAAAAAAGAAACCATTCAAAAGGAATTCAAGGAAAATTGTGGCCTACACATAGATATTGTAAAGCAAGGAGCGGGTACAACGAACGATGGGAACACTGCGAGAAGATTATTTAGAGATTTTAAGACTAGTGCACGCATCACGGGGCTCAGTGAAGATTTAATTGAAAGGTTTTACGTGATTCTTCAGACCATTGCATCTGGAGAAAGCGTAAATATTTAATAATAGCGACAGCAGACTTTTATGTTCAATTATATCCGTGGTATTATATGCCTTCAATCAAGCGTGCATAAATTACTTATACATGGAGCGGATATAATTGAACATATTGGTTTGTTGCCCATTGGCAAGCTTTCATAAAAAGCATCAGAAGCCCGTAACCAAGATTTTAGAAATTTCAGGGAAAGTCATTCACCGAATCCGCTTGAGATTTTGCTAGTGCAACTAGTGATTTCTTCTTGTTATTTTGTTGTTTTTGGGACAATGTCGAAAAAGCCACTGCGATCTCAAGCGAGAAATATTGTTTTCAATGTGTATCGTAAAATAAGCGAAGAAGAAGGCGAAAATCAAACTCAATCTTTGATTTTAAAGCGTGTCGTTGAGTTGACCGGTAAGTTGGACTGAGTTGGTTTGATACTTTAGTTTATTTTATATTTTTCTTATTTAATTGTACCTTCTTTATAGGTGTTTCCAGTACTACTATACGACGAATTGTAGGTGAGGGCACATCGAATAATGGTGTATTTTCCACGCCTGGTAAAAAGCGGAGAGGGGGGAAGAAGAAAATCAGCTTGGACAGCTTCGATTTAGAGTTGATTAGGAATAAAGTAAAAGAATTCTATACAGTTCGGAAGGAAATTCAAACAGTAATGAAACTGTTACAAATTCTTCGACAAGATATTGATTTTAACGAAGGCAGAGAATCTTTGAGGTAAGAAAAATATAAAGTAATAACTCTAACTCTCACTCGTAAGAGTGTAACAGTTATATCTGTCACAGCGCCGCCTTGTAGCTCAGGATCGTACTAACTTTCAAAATTTAATAAGACGGAAAGTCATCGGTTGATCGCAGGTTCTAATATTCCATGAATTAGTGTCAGCATTTAGGTCTAGATTAGTGTTGAAACAGAACTCTGCTTCCGCTTCCGCAACTGCAGAAGTTCCGCATGTTTTTTCACTTCCGTTTCTGCTTCTGGTTCCGCAAATTTTATAACAGAACTCTGAACGGAAGCGGGGAGAAAGCGAGCGGTGCAGCAGACGCGACGGCCGGCGGCACGGCGCGGGCGGTTGCGGGGGCCGCGCGTGGACGAATGACACGAGCGTCGAGCGTCCAGGCGCGCGTGCTGCCGATAATTACCGAATCCCTTCCGCGTATTTTGGGAGGGAGGGGCGCGCGGTAAACAAACGTGTCACAACGAGTTCGTTCGTTTATCGATCGAGCGAGCGAAGCGAGCGAAGATCTTAGTGGTAAGTTGGGCGATTTTGCTTTGTATGTTTGTATGTTTGTATGTTTCACGAATTGTTGTTCAAGCATAACTGTCGAACCGTTCATCCAATCTGCATGAAACTTGGTAGGTCAATAGGTTGTGGTAAGGAAATTTACGTGGGAGCATATGAGCTTAATCGATGAAGGGGTTGTGAAGATATTGGGTTCCCAAGGGGGTAAAAAATTATGAAAGTTACACAAATAAATTGAGTGGGGTGTCATACGAAAGGGCTTATTTTGTACATTCCAAAATGGTTTTTATTTTTAATCTAGGATGTATAGTTTTTGAAATACGACCAAAGACCAAAAACTACGAAACCAGAGCTGCAAGAGCTCCTGTTGCATAGAGTTTCGATGATTTCGTAGCTCATTGACTGGTCGGTCTTAAAAAGAGAGTGGCATCGTTGCGGTTTGGTTTGCAATGATTTTAGATGCTACTTGATTTATTTTCATGATAAAAATTTTTTTGATAAAGAATGAAAATAATTGGGGTAAAAAAAGTTAAGTAAACAAATATATTGAGTGGGCTGTCAAATGAAAGGTCTTTATTTGTACATTCCAAAATAGTTATTATTTTTATTCTAGGACGTATACTTTTAGAAATACGACGAGAATTCATAAATATGAAATACCTAAATGAAAAATTAGACGCGACATTATGTATTGCATGCATGCCAGTATTTTTTACCATGAAGAGCTAGCGCAATAGGCATACTCGGCAGTATCAGTAGTAGCACTTGAAATTATAGGGGTAGTCAGAAGAAAGTCCAAATGTAAGCCATCTACGGTGCGCGAGATCTCAGTTCGGGGCGAACTACTAGTTTAATTATTGTTTTTAGTTCACTATGCGCATCTCCGCGCCCCGTGACTTTGAGTAGTGACATTTTCAGTTGTTTTTTCTTCTGTTATTGTTTGCTTGATACCTAGTTGTATTTAGTGCAATAAGAGTGCAATTATGAAACCAAAAACAAGTCCCATTTGGAACTATTTTGATGAAATCGACGACTCGAGTGCCAAATGCAAACTGTAGTGTTTGTACTTTGTATCTATACAATAGATATATTACATTGTCTCATGTACACCAGTTGAGGGCAACACTGAGCCGTCAGTCGTCAGTCTAGCGGTAGACGCGGTGCGGGTTGGACGTGCGCGTGTGCTCGGATCTGAGTGTAGTAGTGAGCCAGTGAAGCACCGATACATTAGTGATTTCTCTTTGTGTGATAGTGATCACTACAAGTGGCGACGAGTATAAAAATCAGTAAATAAATTTATTTATTCGTTTAAAAGGGAAGGAAGGTGACAATAAAAAATAGTTGAATTTTATACAATCCATACCGGGTATTTTTATACCGTAGGTATTTATACTTTCTTACTGGGCGGACGTAATAGTTTAATCCTATTCTATTAAACGAGCAATGTTTGTTTGTTGTTTGGAATTTGAGGTTCGTTTGTATGTACCTGCTGAGGTTCTCGAAAACGGCTCTAACGATTTCGATGAAATTTGCAGTACGGGTGTTTGCGGGGGCGAAGGATCGATCTAGCTAGGTCTCATATCTGGGAAAGGCCGTTTTCTCGGCATTTTCACGCAAAAGGGTTTGCCAGTGCAATGTGGTTCGTAATCGAACCACTAGATGGCGTTATGCATCCTAGCAGGGCTCGGTCGCCCAGATATTAGTAAAATTAATCTGATAAAATCTAACTGATCGATTTAACAGTTAGATCGATAAGGAATGTTTTTTACGCAAAATAATTCCAGTGAGTCATCCGTTTCATTCCACTCTTTTCTACTTGAATCGTAAAAGTTCAAGTTGGTATGGATGAAGAGAAATAAAAATTAAAAAAACCATTAGATGATTATGTACCTTCCTTATCTTTTAACAAAATTAAAAGAACAGAAATTGATACTTACTGTTAAATTATTCCGTGTAGATAAAATAGGAATATCTAGTCAAATGAATCATTGTTGTTTATTGAATAAAGTGCAGGGCAATTGCATTGAGCGACATACCTACCTATCTAGATTTTTATAAACTTTCCTAGTGAGGTTAGCGACCTACTAATATTTTATAGGTAGGTACAAGGAGTCGTAATGATAGGGACGATTCCTTAGGTAAGTATATAAAGGTTGTTTTCCAAACCTTTTATCGAGTTGTTTTGTTATTGTATTTTGACTGAGAAGGAGGGTAGACCGTTTTATCTGCACATAACTTAACTACCTACCTTTTATCTCGCAAAGACTTCAGTTACCCGTGATCATGGCACATGCAACTGTGTTGAAATATCGGGAAGCAAGAAGACTCAATACAAATACAAATATATTTATTACCAGAAACATTTAACAAAAATCATAGATTACTGGTAGTCCCCGCACGAGGGGTTAGCCTCATATGAGTGTTTTCTATATGAATAATCATGAGTGTTTTCTATTTTATTCGACTGGCCTCTTAGCCCAGTTGGTGGTGGCTCTGCCTTCTGTGCTGCGGGTCGTGGGTTCGATTCCCATCCAGGACGGGCATTTGTGTGATGAACATGGATGTTTGTTCTGTGTCTGGGTGTTGGAAAGTGTAATAAATGTGTATTTACAAAAAGTATATAAGTGTTCTATCGGTTGTCTGGTTCCCATAGAGCAGGCTTTGCTTGTTTTGGGGCTGGATGGCGCTGTGTGAGGTGTAACGATATTGAATTATTTATGTTTATTCTATTTTCTATTTATAATTTGTATAAATAGATTTTATGTAAGTACCTATTAGTACCTAAGATTTAATATCTGTTTATTAACGTTATCGTTTAAACGGAGCATACCTAGGTAAGTACTATAAATATTAATTAATAGGCATCAAATAATAATCATAACAGCACAGGCCTTTCATTCGGTTAGATATTATTATTATTATTATTATTATGTTTTGTGATCTACATGAGCTCGGCTCAGAGAAAAGCCGGTAATTATCTAGGGCACACGGGCCTAGGCCAAGTGTGCACTGGTTGTAGGTTGGGCATTGTTATTTGTTTGTAACATTTCAGAAGAGGAGTCATTTGTAAGAATTTTCTGACTATCCTACATGTATTTAGTATTATAGCTTTCTGTAGTAGAACAAAGATCTGCTTTGGTAATTCCAGCATATCCAGGGACTGGAACAGCTGGTTTGGAATAACTTACAGCTGGTTTGGAATAACTAACAGCTGGTTTGGAATAACTTTATTATTATTATTGATTTTCGATTCTTATCGACTCGACTCATATGAGTCGGTTGATTAATGATAACACAGGCCAAAGCCAAGTGCACATCATGTGGGGTTGATATGAGGTTTGATGTTATTATTATTATTATTATTATTTGTACTTATGTTAAGGTTCAACATCTTGGGACTATGGAGTCCCGGACCTTTCGTGGGCATGCATGGGGCCGAAGCTGAAGCGCAGCCCTTTTGACAACTTTGATTATTTGTTATTATTATTATTATTGGGGTCATAGTGCCTACTTACAATCAATAAAATGAATAATCATAGATTTTTATTAGAATTGAAATAAACCAACTCTTTGATTTTCATTAAATTAAAAATATGCAGATACCCACAACAAAATAAAAATCTTGATTTTCATTTAATTGAAAATAAACTGGATTTCCATTAAATTGAAAGTACTTACCTATGTTATGTTACAAATTGAATTTGAGACTGCACACTTCTTTCAAATAAGAAGTAGGTATTATACGTAGGTGTGTACCATACGTATGGACTTTCATTAAATTGGAGGTGACTTTCATTGAATTGGAGGTATCTAGACGTCTATTTAATTGGATGTATGGACTTTCATTAAATTGGAGGTGACTTTCATTAAATTGGAGGTAAGGACTTTCATTAAATTGGAGGTGACTTTCATTAAATTGGAGGTAAGGACTTTCATTAAATTGGAAGTGACTTTCATTAAATTGGAGGTATGGACTTTCATTAAATTGGAGGTGACTTTCATTAAATTGGAGGTAAGGACTTTCATTAAATTGGAAGTGACTTTCATTAAATTGGAGGTATGGACTTTCATTAAATTGGAGGTGACTTTCATTAAATTGGAGGTATTGACTTTCATTAAATTGGAGGTGACTTTCATTAAATTGGAGGTATGGACTGTCCGTGGCACCGATGTTGTACAGGTGTTTGTTGAGGGGACAGTGACCTGTCAGGGTCCTGTGATTATTTTGAGGTATTTCCTTTGTAGCTTCATCAGGCGACGTGTCATGTCAGTCGTGGTGTGGCTGCTGGTATCGCTGCTCTGGACTGTCTGCAGTCCGTCCACCGATCATTGTGAAGGTTTTAGGTGATTTTCCGTATCTAGGTGTGTAGCTGGGAGAATGGCAGAGAAAGGATTGGAGCTGGGCTTTCCATTTGTGTTTCTGAGCCCTTTCTGACTAGTCATCTGCGGCGTCGTTTCCCAGTGATCCACTGTGTCCCTTGATTCATTGCCGAGTTACCCTGTTCCTTGCGGCGATACTCTCAAGGGCAAGGTGACATTTGTATATGAGCTTGAAGTTGCACGTTTGGCTCTCCAGTGCTCTGAAGGTTGCTGTACTGTCGGAAAGTATTCGTAGGCCGTAGTCTTCTATCCCTCTCCGCTTGACAGCAGTGGCAGTTGCGGTTATGGCCACACATTCGCATTGGATAATGGAACTGGTGAGCTTAGTGTACTCCGACGCCGGTTCCCTGGTTTGTTTCGATCCGTCAGCATAGACCAAAGTCCAGGTGACTTAGTTGTTTCTTGAGTTCCTGACTGATGTCTTTGGTTTTCATGTATCTGTAGTTTTTAGAGATGTTGATTGTCTGGGGATCTTATCACAGTCACACGGGGCGCATATAAGCGGTTCGTGTGATATGGATCTGTCTAGAATACATGCGTGAGAGCTCCTGGTGTTCCTCCATAGGTTCAGATGTGAGTCTGATCGGCCAGTGTCGCTTCCTGGTGTACGTAGGAGTCTAGTGGGATGAGGCCCAAGATTATCTCCATGGCATAGCTGTCGGTGTTGTTCTCATGCAACTCGTTATTGCAGAGCATGCCAGTCTTTGAAAGCGTTGTAGTTTGGTAATTGCAGTGTTGAGTTTAGTCTTTTCCACCGAACAATAGCACCATTATGTCACTTTTGGTCTTACTATGGCTGTGTATAGCCATATGGTTATTTCGGTGTTAACTCCCACAATTTCCCAAGTATTCTGCTGCATTGAAAGAAGAAAGTGCATGCTCTCTGTAGTTTGTGGTTAAGATGCTTATTCCAAGCAATTTTCTGTCCAGTATGACTCCGAGATACTTGACTTCGTTGGTTAATTTGAGCTCAGTACCTATTGAGAAGTTTGGGAGGTCTTATATTGCTAAGTTTCTCTAGTGTAAACATTATGAGTTCTGTTTTGGTTGAGTTGACTGATATACCGTGGCTAGTGCCCCAGGTTTCCACCATTTTTGAAGGCTGTTTTCATCGTGTCACACGGTGTACTCTCGAAGCATCCATTCGCTAGGATGGCGAGATCGTCTGCATAGCCTCCGGTGACGAGCCCGCGACCATTTAGTTTACGGAGAAGTCGTCAACTACTATGTTCGAGAGAAGGGGTGAGAGGACGCCGCCCTGGGGGCAGCTCTTGCTACAATTCCTCTGGTCGTTTTGTTAACTGTTAGCTGAATTGCTCTTTATGTTGTTTATCCATTCTGCTAGCGTCGGCGCGATCCCGTATCTTTCCAGTGCTAGGTTTATACTGGTGAATGTCGTTTTATCAAAAGCGCTTTCTGTGTCCATGAAGGCACCTGGTGTCGATTGTTTTGCAGATCGTCCGTCTCCAATCCGGGAGACTACGCTGTGGAGAGCGGATTCTGTCAATTTGCAGGGCTATAACCATGCTGGTTGGGGTGAAGTAGGTTGTGTAGGAGGGAGTTACCTCTGATTTCTAGTCCCGGTGATTTGAAGGGAAGAGAGCTGTTGATTTCCAGAGTACCTTTTCTCTGGAGACAAGGTTTTGGGGCTACAAAGTCAAAGTCAAAGTCAAAGTATCGTTTATTGCTCTGAATACATGTAGAGAAGGTGTAAAATGTGTGGTTAGAATCAATGTATCCTACCTTAATTCTAGGCATGCAATATTTCAATTAACATTTAATTCAATAATAATTATAAAATAAGTAGATGATTGCTTAGAGAAAAATAATAATAATGTCAGCTTACTAGAATAGTCACATATAATAATATAACATATAATACTACGCTACGTTCCAGTCTTGGTTGCTTGCTGCTCTGTCGTAGTGCAACATCCATTTATGAGATGCCGTTATTTGGCATCCAGGAAAGTGAGTCGCCAGCAGTAGTTCGCTGGTTTCTTCATCTGTTTTTGTGTAGGTGTTATCGTACCTTTTAAGGTGTCCGATGGTACGTTCGGGATCAGGCGATAGTATGCCTTTGATTGTGAACAGGCATAAAATACCCATGTTGAAAAATATAAACGAGACAGATAATGACACTGAAGTTAGAGATCGGGATAAGTTACAAAATGAAAAAGGAAAGGAATGAAGGAACTGGACAGGGACTACGAAGGAATGTGGTGTGAAAATGAAAATTAGTGGTAGAAGAGACCAATGGAAATGAGGATCAGATAAATTAAATTAAAGATAAAGATATAAATAAAGCTATGAAATTAAAATTTAATGGTATATTAGAAATCATTGATTGTCTTAGTAAATAATAATTAAATGATTATCTAGAGTATTGATTACATTTAAAACAAAATAAAATTTGTTAAAAAGGAAGGGATGTAGTGTTTGTACTTTGTATCTATACAATAGATATATTACATTGTCTCATGTACACCAGTTGAGGGCAACACTGAGCCGTCAGTCGTCAGTCTAGCGGTAGACGCGGTGCGGGTTGGACGTGCGCGTGTGCTCGGATCTGAGTGTAGTAGTGAGCCAGTGAAGCACCGATACATTAGTGATTTCTCTTTGTGTGATAGTGATCACTACACAAACTTTGTGAAAAAGTGTATTCGCGAAAAGGCCGCACAACTACAGCTTTAAAGAGTCACCTAAAATCAATTCATGCCGAACGGTTTGCAGAGTTTGAGAAGTTAAATGATGCTGTCAAACTTTCATCGGAAACGAAAAAACAAATGGTCAGTTAATATTTATTTATTACTTACTTTACCAACTTTGAGTAAGTGAGGTCGTGCGTGGCCTAGTGGTCGAATATTAGTATGGATACGTGTTTTATTTCGTGAAGTAATCGTAACCAATTTATGTTGTTGTAATTGTAGGTTACGTTAACTCCAACCGAAAACGCTAAAAGACAATTAACATTACAACAAAGTCTACAAGTAAAGGATTATTGGGATTCATCGCATCACAAATCTCAAGAAATGGATCGTACGATTGCTGAAATGATTGCCCTCCAAAACTTACCCTTTCATTTAGTCGAAGGTACAGGATTTCGTAGAGTAATGCAAGCTGCTCTTCCAAAGTACAAGATAAGAGGCCGTGATTTTTTTTCTTCCTATGTGTGCGACAATTTGTACAATAAGTTAGCAAAGAAAACCAAAGATTTACTTGAAGAATTTGACAAGTTATCTTTTACAAGCGACATATGGTCGGAACTTCATTCTGCTGTTTCATTGCTTAGTTTAACTGCTCATGGGATCTCAAAAGATTTTCGCAAAAAGACTATAATTTTGAAATGTGAAGTCATGGATGAACGTCATACGGGCACCATAATATCAACAAAGTTTCAAACGATTCTTGAAGAATGGGGCATTGATCGCCAAAAAGTTCACTGCATGGTTCGTGATCGTGGATCCAACATGGTTAGAGCAATGCAGTTGTCAGGCTTTGAGGATATCAGTTGCGCAATACACCAAATTCAGCTGTGCATACGAGCAGGTGTTGAATCTCAAGAGTGGCTCCTACAACTTATTGCTAAATTGAAAAAAATTGCCACCCATTTCAATCATTCCTTGGTCGCACAGGCAGAGCTTACAAAAATTCAAAAGGAACGCCTTAATCAGTCGGCGGCCAATCAACTAACGGCGTTCTCCGTTAGTTGTTTGGCAAGTTCATGATTTTGTTCGAATACATTAACATTTTGATTAAAATATATTTAAATTATTTTATTTCAGCTCGATAGTATTTTCTTGTATATTTTTTTTGGATTTAATTTAACATTAAAATCGTAATTATTTAGAGAGAAAAAGTAAAAGCAACTATTTTTTTTTATTATTGTCTGGTCTTCAACTTTTCAATCTGTCAATGTCATATTTATTTAGGAATGTCAAAGATGATGTCAGTCAGCTGTGAGGGTTGCATTGAGTTCGAGAAAAACATTATCGAGAATTTCTTTCGTAGAGGATTTTGAAAGTTGGAAGTTTTTTTTACAAGTTGTATGGGTGTGAATATTGTGGAATTCCATACAAAGTGAGTTTTCATCCCGGTGTAGTCTTTTCTAAGTCTCTTGCGCTTCCCCATGTTGGGAAATTTCAAAATAACAACTCAGAAGCCCAAAAGGTCAAGGGTCACATCGATCCAAATCATGTTGTGCATGATATCGAGAGGACACTCCCTCCCTACAGGTCTTTATGCGCTTTTCCAAAGCAACGACCATGGAGAATGGTCGTTCTTCCTTGAAAGCACTATGAAAATATTTGGCTTGTTTTGAAATGGTCTGGTGGATAGACCTTCCGATAGGAAAACATTAGAGTAGTGTTCGAAAATGTGAAGAAATAATGGTGAGTGTCCGAGAGGAACCTCGGTTGTAAGTGTTCTTGGAATTTTGATAAACGACGCCATTGTTGGACGCTTCTTTTTTTCTAAGTATTGTTTTTAATTTGTTTCAGGAGACTGGTTAAAGGAACATTTGGTATTTTAGGAACCCAATTTTAAGTGAGCAGACTGATGACAGAGCACGTTTCGCGGATGAGATATTCCAACATTTGGTAAACCGAGTAGGTGAGTTGTCACATGTCCGCAATCTGGATTTATCTAAGTAATCTTATTTTATTTTAAGGCTTTGATGGCGTGCGTTTGTGAAGAGCACGTGCAAGCATGCGCTCGTTTGTTAATTTAAGATGACATTTCAGGATAGTACTCGGCCCCTGGGGTGGGATGACATTTAGAGATCAGCACACCTCGATTGCATCTGGCGAGCAGAGAGGCCTGATAACACCATCCAGGGCTGCATCTTGATGACAAAGATCTCGTTTTCATCATTCCTCGCCACATTACCTCCCAGGTGACCTCGTTTCAATATTTTTGGCTGCGTTAAAATAAATTGTTTTCTCTCTTCGATGCTGCTCAAGTATTTATAATCTAATTGTGACGGTTATTATAGATAGAGTGCAGTGCAAAAATAAGGCTTAATATTCTTTCTTGTCTAAGTTTATTATGATTCACATATAGATCTATGTTGTTAGGATTTATTTATAATATCAGGTATCTTTAGTAACATAAATTAGTATAGTATTGGTGTGTTCATTATTTCTTCACACACTTTTGTGCTTAAGCATTTGTCGTCAGCTGCAGTCCTCCTCTAGGGCTGTTGCTGTGTTTGTTTGGTGATGTTTCACCCTTGGTTGTCAAAAGTTAAATCAGGTGATAGATTATTTCATAAATTCATGTTGGCTATATTCCAAAGGAGACTGTTTTTTTTTATATGGGGAGTGGTCTATGAACCAATAGCGATACTGTAGTGGTATTTCTGTGGGGATACCTCAACTACATCCTTGTGCAAGGGGGCATCAAAATCCAACCCGGCAGTTTTGAGAAAAATAATACTTTAGAATTCACATTTCTTGCAAAAATGTTTTTATTTTAGAAACGTTTTGAACGGTTATTGTGGTTAGTGTCTGTAAAGTTCGGACTACAATGTAATAATATGGTGACAGCGACATGATCTGATGATGGAGTCAGGAGCTATTCAACAGAACTCCTCAATAAATAAGCCGATTGAGTTGAAATTGAAACTTGGCAAGTCTATCAAGTTTCAACTACAATGTAATAATATGGTAACAACGAGCTAATCTGATTATGAAGTCAGGAGTTGTTCAACAGAACTCCTCAATAAATAAGCCGATTGAGTTGAAACTCGGCATGTTTGTCAAGTTTCAACTACAATGTAATAATATGGTAACAACAAGCTGATCTGATGATGGAGTCAGGAGCTTTTCAACAGAACTCCTCAATAAATAAGCCGATTGAGTTGAAACTCGGCATGTCTGTCAAGTTTCAACTACAATGTTATAATATGGTGACAACGAACTGATCTGATCATGGAGTCAGGAGCTGTTCAACAGAACTCCTCAATAATAAGCCGATTGAGTTGAAACTCGGCATGTCTGTCAAGTTTAACTACAATGTAATAATATGGTGACAACGAGCTGATCTGATGATGGAGTCAGGAGCTGTCCAACAGAACTCCTCAATAAATAAGCCGATTGAGTTGAAACTCGGCATGTCTGTCAAGTTTCAATTACAATGTAATAATATGGTGACAACGAGCTGATCTGATGATGGAGTCAGGAGCTGTTCAACAGAACTCCTCAATAAATAAGCCGATTGAGTTGAAACTCGGCATGTCTGTCAAGTTGCGACTACAATTTACATTGTGTCACCTGTCTGTTTATTATTTTTAACACTACACCGAGCGGCGCAGTTTGTTTATTTCCATAAGTGAAAGTATAGGCTTTTATAAAAGTCAATGTTAGACGGCTGTTTTTCTGTAGTTATCTATTAGGTGGTACGGACGAGAAACGACCAACAACTGTGCCCATATGTATGGATGTATGTATGTGGACTCCCTTTCCCACATTTAGACTCAAAGGTGGTCCTTTATGCGTGGGGATGACCTGGCTCATTAAAACTGAAGCCCGCCTAGCTCCTCCCAGAAGCACAGAAGTTTCCTGGGGGCTTTACAGACTAATTATAGTGTTGAGTTCTGTTCTGTTCCACCAGACAATAGCAACGTTTGTCAGTGTTGGTCTTATTACGACTGTATAAAGCCATTATGGTTATTTTTGGTGTTAAACCCCATAGGAGACTGTTTTTTTTTGTATGGGAAGTGGTTTATGAACCAATAGCGATACTGTAGTGGTATATTTATGAGGATACCTCAACTACATCTTTGTGCAAAGGGGCATCAAAATCTAGCCCGGCAGTTTTGAGAAAAATAATACTTTAGAATTCACATTTCTTGCTATATTAAATTAAATAAATAATAATAAAAATATTAATTTGTTAAATTCCATAGCAGACTTATTCTTCTCGAAAAGCCGTTGTCATCAAATAATTGCTGTAGTTTTTCCCACAATTCTTTCGCAGTTGTTATATTTTTTACATGCATGTACAATGACTGATCACTATCAATTGTCATTATCAATTTTGCTCTCGTTTTCTGATCATCATAAAAGTTAGGCTATTATAAAAGTCTATGTTAGACGACTGTTTCTCTGTAGTTGTCTACTCATTTAAGTACACTAGCATTATTATTTTTATAGTTTTCGAGTTTGCAGTCCCTATTAGTTGCAGTTTCGCGTTGTCACCATATTATAACATTGTAGTTGAAACTTGACAGGCATGCCGAGTTTCAACTCAATCGTCTTATTTATTGAGGAGTTCTGTTGAACAACTCCTGACTCCATCATCAGATCAGCTCGTTGTTACCATATTATTACATTGTAGTTGAAACTTGACAGGCATGCCGAGTTTCAACTCAATCGGCTTATTTATTGAGGAGTTCTGTTGAACAGCTCCTGACTCCATGATCAGATCAGCTCGTTGTCACCATATTATTACATTGTAGTTGAAACTTAACAGGCAAGCCGAGTTTCAACTCAATCGGCTTATTTATTGAGGAGTTCTGTTGAACAGCTCCTGACTCCATAATCAGATCAGGTCGCTGTCACCATATTATTACATTGTAGTCCGAACTTTACAGACACTAACCACAATAACCGTTCAAAACGTTTCTAAAATAAAAACATTTTTGCAAGAAATGTGAATTCTAAAGTATTATTTTTCTCAAAACTGCCGGGTTGGATTTTGATGCCCCCTTGCACAAGGATGTAGTTGAGGTATCCCCACAGAAATACCATAGCAGTATGGCTATTGGTTCATAGACCACTTAAAAACAGTCTCCTTTGGAACTTTATTGTTATGGTCTTTGCTTTATAACCATTCTGTAATTTCATATTTTGGCTGGCTATCCCACATTTACATGTGTATAGTTAGGTACTAACATAGTTTAGTTCGGTGTTGCATGTTTGGTTATAAGCAGGTAGGGCATTTTACTAACCAGGGTCCTCAGGTGTGGGGAGGACGTGCTGTGGGACGAGCACAAAAGTTTTCTTTGTCATTGTTTAAATTCACTTTGTTTGTTTCATAAAATTTAAAATTCGAGTCACAATCTTACTTCTAGAAATAAAACAACGTGCTTATTACATATCCACTTCGTTCAATAAACAGGATTATATTGTAACAACATCTTTATCGTTTCGTTCTACTTTATTATTGTGTATAGGACATTCGAGCTTTTGTCCTCATAGGTATCCAAAGTATAAAGCTCGTGGCGCCCATAACAATTCTTCCTGTAGTTCTAGCATAATTTAAGAACCCAGACTAGCCAGGCATACCATCCTTTAGAAAACCAGATAGATCACTTTTATAGGTTATAAGAGTGAGAGCTAGATTTATTACTTTATAGTTTATTATTTAGTTACTCACTCGTAAGAGTAGGCCTGCGCCCTGCAGTGCGACGTATTTAGACTGATGATGATAATTAAGAATGACTAAGCTATCAATTGAGTAACATGATAAATGTTATTATTTTTACAGACTAATACTTAAGGAGATTGGTTTTGAATATGTGAAATGCCAATCAAAAAGGACCATTTTGATGGAGAGACATGACATAAAACTACATAGATTCAAGTTTTTGGAGCGTATGAAGGAAAACCGAGAAGCTGAAGAGCATAAAAAATTGGATGTGATTTATTTAGATGAGACTTACATTCACGGTTCATGTTCTGTAAACAAGTGCTGGCAAAGCAAAGATATTGCAGGTCCATCTAAAAGTATTTCACTTGGAGCGAGGTGGATCATTGTAAACGCTGGTGGCGAAAACGGCTTTGTACCAAATTGTTGTCTGGTGTACAGGTCAACAAGTGTCTCTGCTGATTACCACCACGACATGAATAAGGACAATTTTACAAAATGGGTGACAGAGAAGCTAATTCCAAATCTGACAAGACCTTCACTAATTGTTATGGATAATGCTAGTTATCATTCCGTACGGGTGAACAAACCACCCGCACAAGCCAATCGTATCGCTGATATAAAGGAATGGCTTCGTGCAAATGATATACATTATGATGATCTTTGGCGTAAATGTCAATTACTTGAAGTAGTGAAACAAAACATGTCTGCGCCCTTATATAAAATAGATGAAGTATTAAAATCGCACGGTCACGAAGTTTTAAGGCTCCCGCCTTATCATTGCACCTTAAATCCCATAGAAATGATTTGGGGTATAATGAAGCAAAAAGTTGCTGATAAAAATGTAAATAGGCCTGCAAGTGACATAAAATTATTAACAGAAGAAGCGTTCTCTCAAATTGGTGGAGAGGAATGGCGAAAATGTTGTAAACATGTAAAGAAAATTGAAAACGATTTCATCAAGCAAGATAGAGTAATTGAGAGGCTGGAAGAGCGATTTATAATAAATACCTCTTTATCTTCATCATCTGTAGGCTCATTCTGTAAACTCACTTCGAACATCGAAGCGCTGAATCCGCTGTGAGATTTCAAATTTTGTATTCGAAATTTGAATCTTACTACAAACACTTACAATACATTCTTGCGTATTTAGTGAGCTCGGTCACTTGAGTGAATTCGAAGTGAGTCTTGTACAGAATGACTCTGCTGATGAAGAACAAGAAATGCAAGAGGAGTTCTTGGAATCGTTTTCTAATTCTGAATGAGGTGTTAAGTTTTAGTATGATTTAAATGATATATAATAAATTAGTAGGTACATAAAGTAATGTACGATTGATTTATTTTTCATGACTTAGTTTCCTATGAAGAACCCGATGTATAACAATATTCTTCATACACATACAACGTCCTGTCTCTGTCACTATCCACAATTAAAGACGGGACGTTGTTTAAACAGTGTTTCACTTTGAACATCTTTCATAAGTAAGGCCCTTTATGTTTTACTTAGTTTTTTATACTACCTATGTTTTATTGTTTTTTGTTTTAATTTATGTGTCCTTAGATATACGCCTTAGAATAAGAATTCTGTAAAGTACTATCTAAGTTTAATATTAATAAATAAATAAATAAATAAATAAACCTACTTCATGTTCATTAATCTTTAGCATAAATAAAAATTTTAAATTTTAAAGTATCAAGATCGTTTAATCCAATTTCCCCAGTATTGCACGCAACAAATTTTTATTTCCTCATTTGCCATGAGATTCCGGTAGACCTATAATGAATAATTTTGATTAAAATGAAGTAGGTACTTAAAGGAAACAAGCAATTTATTCAAAAATAAAAAAACCCGGCTGAACTGAAAAGTTGGAAACAGCATTATCTTATCAATCACAAAACAAAATTAAATTACAATTTTATTATTATGTAGGTATCTAGGGTTCGATGCCGTGCGCATTTTCCTAAACGTTGTTGTCACAGTTGACACACAGCTGGCTCTGTGAGTACCTAAATTAAATGCGTAAGTTATTTCTTAAATATGAGATATCTCCTAAATGGCTGAACCAATTTCGATGCAGTTTATTTCTAAACGTTGCGTGTGACTAAATAGAAAGTTTTAGTATGCGTTTTGGTTAGCAATTCTATATAGGGCGAAAAATAGATTTTCAAAAATTTTGAGAATCGATTTAGTCTTCGAAGATGTCATGTTAGATTTTTTAAAAAATTATATTTGATATCAGTCCACCAACCTCTTGATTTTGACATGAATTTTGATATGATAGCGTGATTTTCATTTTGAAAATTCACACATTGTTGCATTTTTTAGCCGCACTATTTGATTTATCGAAATAAAAAGTATCCTAGAGCACAATCGAGATGGAGACGATTCTAACGATACCTCATTCATCAAAATCCATCCAGCCGTTTAGGAGAAACGTGGTAATAAAGAATATTACTTACATACGAACGAACGAACCCACATACATAGAAACGCGCGATCTACATAACCCGGGTGACTTGACAGTCAGCCGGCTAATAATTAGTTCAAATACAAGATAGTTAAATTCGTTGTAAGTAATAAATGTTGTTGCATTATAAAAGTAACAGTAATTTTAAGTTAGGCTATTTCGGGATGGCAAAAAAAAAACCTTGCCCCAGTTTCATTACTGGTCAGCTCGAATCTGCGGGCTTAAAAAGGTCGCTATTGCAGAATCGCAATAAAGGAATTGAACTACTGCCATCTCTTTTCATTGACTGAGAGTGAAAAGAGACGGCATTATAGTTCTATTCCCTATTGCGATTCTGCTTTAGCGACCTTTTTAAGCCCGCTGGCCCAAGTTGCATTCCTGAACCTGATTCTAGATAAGATTTTAGCGATCGATGGCGAGTCGACTCAAATCAATGTAAGTTGGCGCTCGTGTTCACTCGGCCAGCTAGGCGAGCGATGGCAAAGCGAGGCGAGTGGTGCTGCCCACACGTTGGCAGGTACTATTCCACCCAGTTTCCCCAAACTGGCCAGTCAATTCGCCAGAAACTTTGCTTGCGAGTTCTAGAACTTCTGATGTTGCGTGGCGATTCCGTTGCTCCTTTAGCCTGCAATCTGGTCTGAGGTCTGATACTGCACAGCGTGTTCTTCCTTTGCAGTAGTACTTTCGTAATCTTGCGCTCAGATAGGAGATACTCAGATAGGAGTCGTTGATGTCGAGCGTGGTACCATCTTTGCTGAAGCTCGTAGTAAGCTCGTAATGCGTAGCATGTCTATGTAGTTCATCTAGCGACAGGTAGATGTCGCTACAGACCTGTGGATTTTTTCCTGAGGTTTTTTGTCGACGAAATCTTCTTTCCGGGAAGAAAATTACAAGAGGGCTAGAGAACGAGAAGAGGAAATACACAAGTTAAAAATGGCGGAGAGAAAGTGGCTAGCCAAAGCCGAGGAAGAAATATACAAAAAAACGTGCCTCGAAAGAGAAGCAGCTCCCGCTGGCCCAAGTTACCTGGGTTCAGTCTGATCAGTAAAGTAACTTGGGCCAGCGGGAAACCATTGATGAGCCAGTAATGAAACTGGGGCCAGCCCCAGTTTCATTACTGGTCAGCTCGAATCTGGCCCAAGTTGCATTCCTGAACCTGATTCTAGATTAGATTTTAGCGATGATCGTCATTTTAGTGGTTCATCTTATAACGTGCTCAGTAATATACAAAAAAACGTGCCTCGAAAGAGAAGCAGCTCCCGCTGGCCCAAGTTACTTTACTGATCAGACTGAACCCAGGTTCAGTCTGATCAGTAAAGTAACTTGGGCCAGCGGGAAACCATTGATGAACCAGTAATGAAACTGGGGCCAGCCCCAGTTTCATTACTGGTCAGCTCGAATCTGGCCCAAGTTGCATTCCTGAACCTGATTCTAGATTAGATTTTAGCGATGATCGTCATTTTAGTGGTTCATCTTATAACGTGCTCAGTACAAGACAACAACTAAGAAGTCGTTAACGATTATCATCATTATTAGAAAATGAGCCAGCCTAAAAAGTTATTAAAGTTTTTGGAGAAACAATAGAAATCGAAGGGCAAAAATTAAATAAAAATACGGCAAAAGACTTAGAATATGTAATCAATGCACTAAGGATAATTATAATGGGAACCGGACGCTCTAGCTAGAGTCTAGTATGTTCCAAACCAAGAAGGGAGTGAGACAGGGTTGCATTGCATCCTATCCCCTGCTCTGTTTAACATTATAGAGAGTACTTTCGTTGGACCCTTTAAAACTGAGAGAATGGTTTCCCGACAGGCGGAAAGAGTTTTCCTAGGTAATACCTATAATATAGGTACCACCTAATACAGTATTATTATACAGGAAGGAATGGGGGGAGGCCTTTGCCCAGCAGTGAGATACATACGTCTAAAATATGTATATAAATAAATTGTTAAATCAGTGTATTACTTGTTATAGGAGATTTTGGTTTCGCACAAAAGCTCTACATGGTGACTCCCATATTAAGCGCAACCGAAGATTTAAGACAGGACCATTACACGAAAAAACGTGATATTTGTAGTTCCCGGAATCACATCGAACGCTGTTTTAGTGTGCTATCGCGTTGGAGGTGTCTGCTTATGCATCGCGTGCTGCATTACGTTACGACCAGATCAAAGCAGGAAGATCGAAATTAATTTTGGGCATTTCTTTCTCCAAATACTTATCGATACTAGCGCCGGCGCCGTCACGATCGAGTAGCATAGCAATCGCTGGAACTAAAGCTTAATGTGATGTTGTTTACAAATTAAAAAGCTATTCAAATTCGTTTGACAAACAAAAAAAAGCGTTGTATTCCTACCACCAAATGTTCAAGTGCATGGGACTCTGAAGTGTTCTGAATTGAACCATGGACGAAGTCAGTCAGTGTGGATATCTCAAATCATCAAGTAAGTCACCAAGTTCTTACAAAATAACTTTAGTAGAACAAAGTTAGAATGTTAGGTTTTGTTTCCATCATTTGTTTTTTCTTTAGGTAATGGTTAATTAATCAAACCAGAGTGTCGAATGAACAGATGGAGGAATTGTTAAGCTGGTGTCCCACGGCCTGTAAAATAACAGGCCAGATTGCGCCAGGCCATGGGACCCGTCGCACCCTATGATGCCTGTTTAGTACTGGCAATGACGTACTAAATAAGTTGACAGTGACATTTAGGTAGGACTGTAATTTTATTCTGTGGTTTCCTTTTTCCTTCCTTCTTCTAAACTTTTCAAGCAATATGGCGACACGTCTCTCTCGATTGTAATAATGTAAATGCGTAATAACAGTGAAATAAATAGCAGTGGAAGTTTATGGTGGTTTTCATCAAAATCCCAAACAATGCCTCTCGCCCGCGGTCGCCCGTCGGATCCGTCAGGAGTCGGTAAGTTCAAAGGCGCGGCGCGGCGCGGGGCGACGGTGCCTGCCTGCAATGGAGCAACAAGCAAGGCAATGTAAAGCTAGGGTCCCACGGCCTGTAAAATTACAGTCCAGGTCGCGCCAGGCCAGACCGACTGGCCATGGGAACCATCGCACCCGATGATGCCTGTCGTCGCCCGCGGCCGCCCGTCCGATCCGTCGAGAGTCGGTAAGTTCAAAGGCGCGGCGCGGCGCGGGGCAATGCTGCCTGCCGCGGCCTGTGCACGCGCGTCTGCGTCGGTTCTAACTCTACGAAAATGAACAAGAGCTTTGGAATAGCTCGTCGCCACTAAAAATAAGAACGATGTCCATGATGCGTGGTTACGGGTAAAAACTAATTTAAAAGATGGAACTATACCTATCACGGAGTTAAAAAAGAAAATTTGATGGTTACCTACAGAAAGTGGAAAGCTGAAATCGGTAATGTTACCGATTTTAGCTTTCCACGGTGTGTCGGCCGGTACAGGCCGACACGCACCTTGGGAACGGCTCGGCGCGAGACGCAATCAGCCGCACAGGCATCCACAGGCGTGGCGCGATCCGGCCTGGCCTGTGATAACACGGGCCCCGGCCGTGGGACCCCATCTTAACCTAGAAATATCCAACATGCTGGAGCTACGTGGGGAGAACCTCATCAATATACTGCTATGCTTGGGCACTGTGACAAAATGCCCCATCGAAGCGTCAGATATAGCGTCAATCCACCGTGTGTCACATGCTGACGGGAAGAGTACGAGGCCAAAAAATATAATCGTCAAATTCAATAACAGGATGCAACGGACTGTCGCGGCCCTTATTCTTGTATAACAAACCTAATCTACCTAACTTCGCTCGTTTAGCGTCGCCCTAACGGAAATTCATTACTTTGAGACCGGCCCACCCGATAGCTTCCCACAATAGAATTAAAAAGTGCAAATTAAATCAAAAATCTATCATTTATCAATTTCATATCAGTTACTGCCCCAAAAGGTAACACGGACAACGTCATCACTGCCTGTCGCGAAATGAAGGGCCTGGATTCCATTGCATTGCATCCTATGCCCTGCTCGGTTTAACATTATAGAGATTACTTTCGTAGGACCCTTAAAAACTGAGAGAATGGTTTCCCGATAGGCGGAACGAGTTTTCCTAGATTACATACCACCTAAGTTATACCTATTACTATTACCAATGTTGTGTATTTTCTTCCAGATATGTGATGCGAATATAAGTATTACGTATTGATGCATCATTCGGAGGAGCAGCTCATGATAGCTTTGTGTGGAACCAGAGTCCCATAAAACCCTATATAGAGCGTCTCAATCCAGAGGGAGATAAGCTGGCTTTTCGGTATGTATCCAAACCATACATTATTTTCTAAAATATCAATATTAATTACACTGTAAAATACTACTTTATGTGAAGTACATACCTACTACAGTATTATTTTAAAGGAATATTATAACAGGAAGGAATGGGGGGAGGCCTTTGCCCAGCAGTGGGACACAAACGTCCAAAATAAATAAATTGTTAAATCATTAACAGTATCCTAACCAAATTATTTGATGTGCATGCTCCAGTTCGTGCGGTTAAAATGAAACATCTCCCCGCACGTTTTGGCTGACTGATCAGATAAGAGCCGAAATGCACAAAAAACTTGTAGCCAAGGTCAGATTCAGACACAGACCTACTGATTGATGTAAATAGGGAGAAAAACGCAAACGCTAGAAATCACTGCAACAGGGTGTGTAGGGATGCACAACGCCGATACATTCATAAATCTGTAGATAATAGTGATCCTGCGAAAGTATGGAAGTTTCTTCGATCTCTTGGAGTTGGTATGTCAAAGCAAGACTCGTTTCCAAAAATTTAGATTTAAATTCCTTATGTTCTAACAAAATAACTTTGGTAGAACGAAGTTAGAATGTTAGATTTCGTTTGCTTATTATTCCTTCGTTTGTTTTTTCTTTAGATAATGGTGAATCAAAGAGTATCGAACGAACAGTTAGAGGAACTGTTAGACTTCCTTGCCGAGCATCCCGCGTTAACCAAAGGTGTCGGGCTTGGGGCGAGATCAAAAGCAACAGTAGAACAACTGTGGAATGATCTTGCCACAAAACTCAACGCCTATGGGTCAGGTTCATCGAAATCCGGTGAACGATGGAAAAAGGTGAGTTTGATACCTGCCTATTTGTGTCTTATTGGTTTCCTCAATGTTTACCTACATAGTAAAAACATTATACCTACCTAACAATGCTAAGAGCACAGTGGAACAATGGAGTTTTTTGGCTCCTGAGGTCTTATTTTTATGATGACCCTTTTGACAAAAAAAACAGCTTTGTTGCTATTGTGTAACAGCAGGCTTTTGTAACATAATAGCAACAAAGCTGTTTTAGGTGACTGAGTCATCAGTGCCATTATAATTCTTAGAACTAGGTATCTATGGAGACAATAACAGATATTGTTATTTGAATATATTGTTAAGTAGGTACTTTTGCTTTTATAGTACTGGGCTGATCTAAAACAAAAGTAAGGCCAGACTTGCTAGACGGAGGCGATGCTTCGGGTACTGGAGGTGGTCCGAGTAGCCAGAACAATGCATCTGAGATGGAGAACAATGTCTTGGCCATCATTGGAGAGCAAGCTGTTTTTGGTGATGTGCAGCACAGGGTGCCTGTATTTGTAAGTTATCCAATCTCTGAATAACCTGTATGCGTGTAAATAGCATTTTATTTGACAAAATATAGTAAATTAAAATAAAAATACAGAAATGCATTAATCAATGAATTAAATTTAAATGAAGTCTCGATATTCGGTCAACCACAGGTCTCTGATCAGGGGACCAGTTTCACCTCTGGTGAGTTCAAAAACTTTACGAGGTCAATTGGTACCAAAAATGGTGTGGAGCGCGGTAGCGATACCGCAAGCAAACGGACAGATTGAACGATACAATCGAACTATTCTGAAAAGGACTGGGATATGAATCTAAGCAAATTACAATGGAGTTTAAACAACACCATCAATAAGGGTACGGGAAAGTCTCCAGCTGAAATTGTGTTTGGACAAAAAACAATAGGACAGTCAGAGGGAATTATAAAAGTGGCTTTAGGGCAGCCAGAACAGATGACAACTGTAGAAAGAGAGGAGCTTAGACGAACGGTACAGGAAAACATAGATGACAATCAAGCTAAAATGAAAGAAATATTTGTTAAGAGTAGGGCACCTTCGAAAACATTTCAAGAAGATGACTTGGTAATGATACCTAACCATAACCCCGATAAAGGTAAAAGTAAAAAGTTAGCTAGCCCCTAGATTTAAAGGTCCTTTCAAAGTTACAGGCGTTCTAGAGAAAGACAGATACGAAATTTCAAGTATTAAGGGACATTCAAATCGTACATATAAAAACATATTTCCATCCAGCTGACCATTTAAAATCATGGATTACAGTTGTTGACACACTTCATTCGGGCAGTGAGGCGGGTTCCAACAGTGATGTACGAGGGCAGTATGATAAGTACTTGGCCTAAGTTAGATAAAACACTGCTAATATTAAAAATGTGTTATTTTTCGCTAACTTAACTTTTTTTAGTAATACTGTCAAATTCTGAACTTTCTAGATGGTTTAGTTTTTATATGACAGCCATTTAAACAAACCAACTTTTGTGATTTTACAAAAATGGTAAAAATCGAACACCGATTGGTGATAAACTACTTGTTTTTGAAATAGAAAAAGAGTGATATGAATAAAATTTAGTTTTCCAAAGTATACTTAGGACTCTGTTCCATCGTTAAAAACCATAAAATATTGGACAGCTGAATAAAAATGTGACCTTATAAGCATTATTGATGAAGACCGTCCTGGTCGTTCAAATTATGCCCCCGATCCAGAAATTAATTAAAAAATCTATGATTTAGTAATAACCGACCGGAGAGTAAAAGTGCGTTAGATTACTGAGTCTATGGACATCTTAATTAAATGGGAGTTAAATATTTTAACAACCCATTTAGACATTAAAATGCTTTCCGAAATATGGCTGCCGCGTTTGCTCACAATTGACAATAAACACAAATACGCACTTGCGTACCCGCCATAGCAAAATTTCATAAATTAAGGTACGAATTGCCTCTTTCTCTATTTTATTCGTAAGATTTAGTATCAAGCAACGATTTAATGGAAACAAACATCAAAAATTTACTTAGATTTTAATAAAATTGCTCTCACGATGAGTTTACTACTGAAAATAAGGCTAATTTTTAAGGGTTGGAGCAATCGAATTTTTAGAAAGGTTTTAAAAGGTAGAAAACAATGGGGCTTGGTATGTAGCCCTGAAAAATGATTATGTTGAAATATAAAATAATTCATAGATTAAAAAACCATTTTTTCTTGTCAAGGCCAAGAACTTATCAAACGACCCTCGTAGCATGATGATGCTACATCACTGTTGTTAGAATAGATGTTTGATTGTTGTATAAAAAAACATAACACTAGACAACTGAATACAAAAAGTAATTGGTTCAAATGGGGCTATCGCGCGACCCGACACATAGTCACTGTGACTGCGGGGTCCCCATTCAGACCATGTCCCACCTACTTGTTTGCCCCTTGTGCCCTACCACCTGCACAAGGGAGTACCTAATAAACGCCACATACTACGATGGAGTGCAGGTGGCAAGGTTCTACTCGAATTCCATTTAGTTGTACCTTTGACACGCAGAAGATCAAATAGGTACAAGGCCAGCTTCATGTTGCAAAAAAAAAACCAATGCATATTTGGAATATGGTCTGGTGAACAACACCCATTGCTTATTTAATATATTTCCAGATAATATGTTGATTTTTGGAGAGTAAATATGGAAAAAAAATTGTGAGAATGAGTTATTGAGTTAATTGAGTAGAATCGGGATTATGGCTGCCAGCCACCTTGATAAAGAGTATTGTTTGAGGTGAAAATATGAAATACCGAAGACTATGGAAAGATATTGTTTCTGTTTGTTCCCCCCCATCCTACATTTTGGGGGCCCATCCGGGATACTGATTGAAGACGTTCGGTGGATGGGCGTGAGTCAGGAATCAAGAGGACGTAAACACCACGTGTTTGCCGCCATAATCACCACCTCGGCACATTACCTAGGGTGTTTCCTTACGAACCAGAATCGACGAAACGCGAAACGAAACTTTAAAGACAAAAGACGGAAGAGCCGGCAAGACGACTATGAAGACGCCGACTACGGTGCGAAACGACGTGATGCGCCGGCCGACGACATCCACTCACAATATGCTGCAAATGGCCGCTGAACTCGAACTTAGCTTCAACGGAAAAGATGGGACTTATCCAGTTGCGCAGTGGCACAGGATAGGTACAAAAAGAAGCCTAATCTCTAATTAACATTTCAAATACTTAGGTTTTTTTTTTATTTGAATTAAGTATATTATTTATTTACAATGGTGGCTCCACAGGGCAATGGCTTTATTGTTCTATTTATCTATTTGCCGAACTGAAAGATCGAGAATTGAACCTGAGTGGGTCATGGAATTAGAGAGGAGCAGGATAGAGTCTGAGCGAAAACTGGCAGATGCCGCTCACATTATGGCTGAGTCCGTGCGCGTGCAGGCCGAATCCTCTCGCGTACAGGCCGAGTCATTGCGCGCGCTAGCGGAGACGGTACGGGACAAAATGAAAGCATTCATGCTCACACAACTGCAATCCTTGATTTCGCAATCAATGACATGAGAGAGATTATTACTGATTATTACTGATTGGGTATAAAAATAGAAAGGGGACATACTCAATTAACACCCAGTTTGTAAGTACCCTACATTTATACTTATCTTACTAGCAGCGGCCATACGGCGCTGTCCCCGGAGACCCCGTATTGCGTTAATAGATGTCCCTAAAAGTAGTTTTTCTCAAAATCTTTCAAAAACAGACATCGATAGGTTAGTTTTATTTTAAGTAAGTATAGATTCTTCCACCAACTGTCAGTCTTTTTAATAAATTATTTTGTTTATGAACTTACTGTATTTTTTACCACACAGATATGCGATGCCAATCTAAAATTACTAAATGTTAATGCCCGCTTCCCGGGCTCATCGCATGACCAGCATGTTTTCAACTGCAGCAATGTTAAAACGGAAATGGCCCGACTGGCTGCTGGACGAATGGGAAAATACTATTTGAGAACGAGAAAATCCTACCAATTCTTAGCTTCATTTTATTAAAAAAAAGTGTTTTGAAGAGCATCCTGAAAACAGAAATTAATTAAGTATTGAATGTTTAATACATAATGCTAGTAGGTACTGTTCGAAACATAAATAAATAAAATAAATACTACAGGCAAACTACTCTATTACTACTAAATATCATATACTTATTTACTTTTATTGTTATAGGTGACTCTGGCTATAGTGGCTATGCAAAAGAACCCTATCTGTTGACACCTATCCTGCCATCTCCCCCTATTGGTTCAGCGGAAAGTCGATACAACATAAAAATAACACAAGTACGCAACTGCATTGAAAGAACCAATGGTGTCATCAAGTCAGTATTTAGGTTTCTTCGTAAAGATAGAGTTCTACACTACCAACCTGAAATCGCAACTTTAATAACTCTGAAAACGCGCGGGCCGTTGTACTCTACGCGCGTGCCGCGAGGTGGCGCTGGTTGCCGTGGGATTTAGGCGCGATACGGAAGTGAAGTTTGGTTTGGGATCGTCGCGGCGTGGTCTATTTAACTGCAAATACCGCGGACCCTTCCGGACCCAAGGCACAACTACTATGCTCAACTGATTGTGCCGTGGGTACTTTTGATTCCACTCTACACAACTGAGTTCCCTGCGACTCAACCCAGACCTTCTGCACAACTACTATGCCCACCTGGTTGAGTTGTAGGGAACTCTGAAACCACTTTAATACCCCATAGTACAACTACTTCAATTCTCTCAAGCACTGAAAGTAAACCTCTTTATTCAAGTGTTGCGCTTTAAATTTGTCATCTTTTTGAAACGTATTAATATGTGTACGTCACTTTGCTGTTTGCTTTGACGTCGCGTCGTAGTAATTATTGCTGTTTTGTTAATCAATTTATCATTTATATTATAAAAATGAATGAAGACGATGGTATTTGCTGCATAGATTACAATGGCGGCAAGATTGTACTTTATCGTGAACACCAGTATCACAAGATTCGCAATTATAAAAATGGTTCTTGCGTACTAAGATGTTCATCATATAAAAAAACAAAGTACCCAGGAAAAATAACAGTACTGGTAAGCAGTAAGTTTAATTTTCAGTTTTAGCCCCAATTTACTCTGTTATGGCAGCGAGTTGTATGTGCCAAGAGTTTACCTAACACAAGCCAGGTTGCCGAAACAATCAACATGATCAAAAGAGAACTCATTCTCCGACAAGAAGCCTCAAAAATGCTGCGAGGTAGGCACTGATGACAAGTCAGTATCTGTTTCGGATAACTCTCGAGCCTCTAAAAGAAGTCACAGCCCTGATCCTCCCACTAATTATACTAAACTTAGTCCTCAGACAACACAGAACAGAACTCTTCCTTTTTGTGCTGAAACTATTAAAAATAGACGCAATGATATTCGTACCAACACAACCCCACTAAAACATGCTTTCGCATCTAGATTTTTTATGTTCCTAGGACCTCTCGTCTATAAAAGACTTAATCGTAAATTAGGCATCTATGCAATGAATATCACAAACTGTAAGAAAACCCTACAACTTGCCCTGTCTAATCTATCATACAAGGAAACTGAGGCGTTATTAACAGTAGTAAAGTAGAAAACATTTCAAAGTATCTAATGTTTAAAGTATTTTGTATAAATAGTTATTTTATTGTCATCTTGCTTGTTTAATTTGCTTACCTAAGGTTACAGATCAATTTATTTATTAAAGGTAGGCTTTAGGTTAATTTAGCCTTCTCCGCCTGAGACGCAGGTTCTCCTAGTTCAGGCACATTGTAAACCTCTACCTATGTTTAAGTATTTAATAAGTATTATAGTATTATTAAGAGGGTCGTGGTCGTTTCCCAGACGGGACTATCACCTGGAGCGGCGCTGTCTTCGCAGTGAGCTGGCCCCCTTCCTTCGAGACCGGCCGCTGCGAACCTCTCCACGGTATCCTCAGTCTCCGAGCGTTTTCTCTCTCGGCTGAGTTCAATTACTTATGTGTCGTTCCTCATCTAACCCTCAACATAGTCTACACACCTTTGGTTCTGCCCTCTGCAGTAACCTCATAAACGAGTGTGGGCAAAAATATATGGGCACTTCACCCACGGCCGCCACAGCTCAGACTACTTTTATTTTGAAGGTATCACAGCCTTGTATCTCTATGCCAATGCGCATCAAATTCTGTCCCGGGGTTCTCTATTTATTTTGAGTCGAATAGGTTTAACTTGAAGAGAGGTTAAAATGGCTGTTACCGCATTTTTGGGCATAATCATAAATGTATGAACCCACGACCGCCACAGCTTATATATAGCTACTTTGGCTTAGAAGGTATCAAAGCCTTGTTTCTCTGTGCCAATTCGCATCAAATTCTGTCCGAGGGTTCTCTATTTATTTAAGTCGAAAAGGTGTAACTTACAAAAAAGCTAAAATGATTATGATTAGAGCGATGAAAGTATCGATTTATTGGGATGTTTTTATTTCAAAATAATGTGAGGTTTATGAGAAAGTCTCTAAGTATTTATTTTTCATTTCTCATGTTCGGAAAGTACGCTTGAAGTTACCTGAACAGAGGGATGAATACAGTACTTTTGCGTCACTGGGAAGCAATTCTCCCTGGGAAACGATTTTCCCTGCTGACAAAGTATTAAATAAATCACATGCTACTATTTGACATTTCTATTTAGCCATGTCGTCTTTGTCAGCTATATTTGACATTTCTATTTACCATAAGATGAAGATCAGGATCACGGGATCAGGATCCTGACGCCAGACCGTAGCCAAGTGAGTTATCTGTCATACATTTCAATACGAACTGTTTGGCCACGTGGCCGGCGATGCGGCCATAGCGTCTCAGCGTGTTAATAGCTCTTACTAGATAGATGTGAATAACCTGTTTAGGCACTCGAACTATTAGCGCCCTCGCTTTGCTCGTGCGCCAAACCATCTCGTGCCTAGGTAGGTTACTTTCAAACCATGTGTAACAATCTCCTATTTCCGATGACGTCCTTTGAATCCCTCGCTGCGCTCAGGATTCTAATCTAGAATCCCTCGCTGCGCTCGGGTTTCATTCCTAGCATCCCTCGCTCCATTCTGTATTCAAAATAGCACTTTCGTCGAAACAAATTATATTTTGCCCCGTTGTCATACAATCTAGTACCTACTACTCAGGTTAGGTAGGTACAAACATGGATTTATCTAGTGACCCCCGGGATAGATTTTAATGCGTCGATATTAAAAAATGCTTAGTTTTGTAAGGTCTTTCGAGTGATATTAATTACATTGCTGGCGGTGCTGGGTGAAGTTTGCCCACTATCATTTATATTTTAACGTTAAATTGGTTGCTGGTAAACGTCTGATCGTGTTAGCTCTCCACGAACCCTGTAAACCCTAGATTAATTTAGATTCTCATGTGAGCTAGCCGTAGCATTTTTACTACCTAGGTTAGGTTAGGCGCCCAACTTTCAACCTACTTCATTTCATGCAGAACATAATAATAAAGGTTTGCTATTTAAATTGTTTTCTTATTCATAATAATCCTCCACTGTTAGGTTATCAAATTTTAAAAACGTTACAGATTTATGAATATAACGGTAGAAAAGCCATAATCATATGTCAAAGAAAAACTTATAGCCATCACAAGTATCACAATCTATTAAAACCATTTATGTTTGAGACTTGTGATGGTCACATAATAGATATCACAGGTCCACATGCTGCCACGACTTCGGACGCATATGAATACCATATTACACGATGAAGACACTGCCCTACACTGGGTTCTAAGAGAAGGTGATTATGATCTTAGATAGAGGATTCAGAGACTCAATACCAAATATAGAACCCTTTGGTTACCTAGTTGCGATGCCAGAATCTGTTCAAAGAGGAGAAACACAGCTCACAACAATGCAAGCAAACAAATCGCGTCTTGTGACTATAAGTCGATGGGTAGTGGAAGTGGTAAACGGCGCGTAAACGGGAGGTTTAAGAGATTTTTAGATTATTAGACAAGACTTTCAACCGTGTCCTGACTCATATGATAGACGATATAAAAAAAGCTGCAGCATTAATAAACCGATTCCATGTCCCAGATGAAGACAGCCAATATGCAAGTAGATTTTTGGAAGTAATATGTGTGAAAATGAATCACATACTCGCTGATTATGTTATAGATAATAATATTAATAGGCAGCGTCCTGCTTTCAGAAGTATTAGCGTTGAAAGATAAAATGTTAAGATTCCCTCTTTTAACAGAAGAATATTTAATATCGTTTTCATTAGGTACCTACCACATTAAACTAGCTTACAGTTATTATAGCGAGCATATCCGTGAACTTGCGGAAGCACTGGTTCTACCTGTAGGCATTGTCTTGAAAGCTCGCACGCAGACTTAGCAGAGAAAGCGTAGAGGAAGGTAATGTGTCTTGGGTTCCCACTCAGGCTGAGTGACTCAGCCTGTACTCATCACTTTCCAAGGCCAATCCCTACCATCAAAAGTATTCCTCTACTACACTTCTCTTCCGGTAGAGCTGTACCAGTACCCCACCATACAGTGTCACTCATGTTGTAGGTACGGACATCTAAAAGCCCAATGTAGGTCAAAACCTAGATGTTTCCGGTGTGGCAAGGAAAACACTGGGGACGGATGTGATGTCCCTGAGGCCAAAGCATCATGTTTACATTGCACAGGTCATCATTTTGCCACTAGTAAAGCCTGCCCAGAATAGGGAACTCCCACAATTTTTTTTTATGATTTTATACGATAGGTTATATCATCAAATAACCGTAATAAAAATTCCAGCGCCGAAAAACTAAAATTTTATAACAAAAATAATTTTTAAAATTTACCATCATTTTCACGCATCTGAAACACGATTATTATTGTTGTCACAGAGTACTGTTGTACAATTTGTGAACTTTGACGCATGACGTCAAATTGATACTAAGTACAACAGTAATCTGTGACAACAATAAGTTCGAGTTTATAGTCGTATTGCTCATTATACGGACTAAAATTGAAGGAAAAAATGTCATTTTTCCTTCAATTTTGATTAGTTTTCATACGTTTTATGTCAAAATTGAAGGAAAAATGACATTTTTTCCTTCACTTTAGTCCGTATAATGAGCAATACGACTATAGGAATTGTGAAAATTAAAAAAAAAACTTATCTATGGATCGTTATATCTGACTCGTCCTTGACTCGTCTTATGAACTCGTGTCGTCACATCCTTTCACATCCTTTTCAAGTATTTTGAAATTCCTACTATTTTTTGTAATTTTTAAAATTTATTTCCTAATCGAAAACGGTTTAATATTAAAAAATAATTATACACACAAACCTCTAAAGCAACAATGTTCATAATAAAATACATTTAACCCGCTTTTGAATCAGACGCATGTTCCCTATTGGAAAGACAAAGGTCGATCAAAGGGAGTGTACACATTGCGTTTTCTGCAGCGCGTTTTTGAGCTGCGCGTTTGTATCGATACAAACGCGCGTTCGCAACGCGTTTTTTTCCATACAAAAGCGAACCGGGAGGGGCTGCGCGGGGGGCTGCGCGTTCGCATCGCGTTTGTATCAATACAAACGCGCTGCAAAAAACGCAATGTGTACATTCCCAAAGCGGTTATGGCACAATCCAGCATATCCTATAATGTGCGCATCACTTTTTATTAACGCACCTGACGACTGAGCCGGCCGGTGTTATTGTAAAGTTATACCACAGAATGATAGTACTTGCTACGTTAAACGTTTGAAAGTATGCCTAACCTTTGTATCGCTGTGCGCAGTCGCTCACATTTTTCGCTTGTTGTATTGTTGTAATCTACCTACTGAACGTGTGTTTCAATCTCGATTTGTTATGCTGCGAATACACGCTGGGCCAGCCTAAGCCAGCGCGAGTGAAGGCGAGTCAACGCAAGGCGAGTGGTACCATCCACACGCTTGGCGAGTCGACGCAAATGTTAGCGCTCGTGTTCACTCGGCCAGCTAGGCGAGCGATGGCAAGGCGAGGCGAGTGGTGCTGCCCACACGTTGGCACTCGCGTTCACTCGGCGAGCCTAGGCCAGCGTGTGTACGGGCCTTTATATTTATTTAAGTTAACTTCTATATACGAGAACATAGTGTTTACACAAACTTAACATAGGCTTAAACCACTATTCATCAAAATGTGTTACAATTTTAAGAAAATAAATATCTATCTATCTATGAAGAAGCTGCGGCTCAGTTCTTTCAAGTTTCTCGGTCATATGGACAGTGATGACACCAGCTCTGAAAATGAAGTAGGATTTATTGCTGCTACGGGAACAAAAGGAGAAAATTCTGGAACAGATGGAAGCATACAGGTACAGGACTGCTACGAAGGTGTAATAAACAAAGTACGGACAGTTTTAAAGATGTTTAAAAGTTCTCCAACCAATTCTGAAATCCTGTATAAATACAACACAGAAGGGGAGAAAAAGAGTCCGCCTAATACTAGATTGTAAAACAAGATGGAGCAGTCTTGCCAACATTATCAGCAGATTCAACAACTTATATAATGCGCCCTTGCTGTTGCGGCTACTGAAGCGGCAGAAAACTGACACCGTTGGGCCCCTACGCCTTAATAGAGTTTATCCCGGCCTCTCTCAAACTGTCAAAGTCACAAATGCGTCCAAGCGAGGTTGCATTCTCCCAAACCACCGATTTAACAATCGTGGTTTGGCGGGATATCAGCATCGTCTCTATGATTTCGACGTTTCATAACGTTGAGGTGGCCGGGAAGGAAAAGTTTGGCCGGTTTAAATACAAGCCTCAAATGGTCTTGCCGAAGAGCAGTCTTTTGAGGCTCATATAACCGTGCTCTCAGAATTCGGATTCCCTCTTTGTCAGTTTGATCTTTTGATGATAGTCAAAGATTATTTGCAACGTCAAGGGAGACAGGTTCCACAGTCCCTTAAGACTATACACATACGACACATAGGACATGGATATAGACTTGCATTTACGTAATTTCATGCACAAAGTCCATCGCAACTCATGAGGCGCCGACGCAGCAGAACGTGGCCTTCGTGGCCATCGCCGTGGCCGGACACTCGACCTGTCGCCTCGTGTTTCCGTCACTTCGGATTCTAACATCGACCGATTTAGACTTAAACTCCAGTTATAATTTTATTGTAAGCTTTTATCTAATAAACCAATTTTATACTTTGAAAGTTGCATTTTTTTGCAAATCCCAGGCACGACTATCATAATTAACATCACACACGCTCAAAATATATGAGAAAGGTGTAGGTACGAGCTGCAACAAAGATTAACGCCGGCTCCATACGTTGGGGCCAACGTTGGTCCCAACGTTGGGACCAAGATTTCGTGAACCATCCACACGTTGGCGATACACCAGTCTTGTTCCGTCAGAGCCAACGTGCAGACGTCCGATGTCTGCGCGTCCGATACAGAAATTGAAATTTCTCTAAGTGATTTTACATTACTGAATACCAATTTTATCACAATCACATCACATCATGTCACTATCACACTTCACACAACACACTATATTATAAAAGCGAAAGTTTGGATGTTTGGATGTATGTTTGTTCCTCTCTAACACGACAACCACTTAACCGATATGGGTGATATTTAAAATATAAATAGATAATAACCGGAAATAGGACATAGGCTACTTTTTATCCCAAAAGATTGCACGGTTCCCGTAACATAAAAAAAAATAGTAGACTCCATCATCAGATCAGCTCGCTGTCACCATATTATTACATTGTAGTCAGAACTTGACAAATATGCCGAGTTTCAACTCAATCGGCTTATTTACTGAGGAGTTCTGTTGAACAGCTCTTGACTCCATCATCAGATCAGCTTGTTGATACCATAATATTTCATTGTCACCGAGAATCTATAAGTGTGCAAAATTTCAGCCCGATAGTCCTACAAACACAATAAATAAGGAATACGATGACATTCTCGCTCGTCAGTCGACACGTGCGCTCACGATGCGCGTCGAAACGGGACTGAGCATAGCGCCAACGTGTCGTGTGGACGGATCCCCAACGTTGGCGCGCCAACTTCCTTTGATAAAACCGACACGGCACGGCCAAGCCCCAACGTTGGCCCCAACGTTGGCGCCAAGCTATTTTGTCAGCACCACACGTTGGTGAGAGGCATTGGGACCAACGTTGGCCCCAACGTGTGGATGCGGGGTAAAAAGAATAAAAAATTGAAAAAAAGGCATGCTCAAGGAATTATCCGATGCAGAGTGTATTAAAAAATTGTCAAAAAATGTTACGCCTACATTTGCTTTGCTCTTGGCAAGCCAAATAAAAAACAGTAGAAGAAAAAACTGGACGGAGGTGGACTAAAGAGGAGAAAATATCTGCATTAAGATTATCTAAAAGATCTCTCTCACATGCTACAGATTACTGAGAAGACTGTTCCATCTTCCATAACCAAGCACACTGAAGTGTCTGCTAAACAAAGTTCCATTGAATGTTGGCATTAACTTAACAAGCCAGTTTTTGAAATTATTAAAAAACATATTGATTCGCAGAAACCCTCAGACAATATTTTCATTTTAATGTTTTACGAAATGTCACTAAAAAACCGGTCAAGTGCGAGTTGAACTCGTGCGCCGAGGGTTCTTTTTTACCTGAGATACGGAACCCTAAAAACATGTAAATTACAATAGAAAATTGGATGTAATTGAAGGATACCAGGACCATGGACTCCATGGTCTGACCAGTGTTGCAACAGAACTCTGCTTCCGCTTCCGCAACTGCAGAAGTTCCGCATGTTTTTTCACTTCCGTTTCTGCTTCTGGTTCCGCAAATTTTATAACAGAACTCTGAACGGAAGCGGGGAGAAAGCGAGCGGTGCAGCAGACGCGACGGCCGGCGGCACGGCGCGGGCGGTTGCGGGGGCCGCGCGTGGACGAATGACACGAGCGTCGAGCGTCCAGGCGCGCGTGCTGCCGATAATTACCGAATCCCTTCCGCGTATTTTGGGAGGGAGGGGCGCGCGGTAAACAAACGTGTCACAACGAGTTCGTTCGTTTATTTAATTATTGTTTTTAGTTCACTATGCGCATCTCCGCGCCCCGTGACTTTGAGTAGTGACATTTTCAGTTGTTTTTTCTTCTGTTATTGTTTGCTTGATACCTAGTTGTATTTAGTGCAATAAGAGTGCAATTATGAAACCAAAAACAAGTCCCATTTGGAACTATTTTGATGAAATCGACGACTCGAGTGCCAAATGCAAACTTTGTGAAAAAGTGTATTCGCGAAAAGGCCGCACAACTACAGCTTTAAAGAGTCACCTAAAATCAATTCATGCCGAACGGTTTGCAGAGTTTGAGAAGTTAAATGATGCTGTCAAACTTTCATCGGAAACGAAAAAACAAATGGTCAGTTAATATTTATTTATTACTTACTTTACCAACTTTGAGTAAGTGAGGTCGTGCGTGGCCTAGTGGTCGAATATTAGTATGGATACGTGTTTTATTTCGTGAAGTAATCGTAACCAATTTATGTTGTTGTAATTGTAGGTTACGTTAACTCCAACCGAAAACGCTAAAAGACAATTAACATTACAACAAAGTCTACAAGTAAAGGATTATTGGGATTCATCGCATCACAAATCTCAAGAAATGGATCGTACGATTGCTGAAATGATTGCCCTCCAAAACTTACCCTTTCATTTTGTCGAAGGTACAGGATTTCGTAGAGTAATGCAAGCTGCTCTTCCAAAGTACAAGATAAGAGGCCGTGATTTTTTTTCTTCCTATGTGTGCGACAATTTGTACAATAAGTTAGCAAAGAAAACCAAAGATTTACTTGAAGAATTTGACAAGTTATCTTTTATAGCGTTGAATATGACGTGACTGACGCGGCTCGTTTGTCCCGTACAAAATTCAACTTTGTGTGATCGGCTCATTTTCTAAAAATGTCATGCTTCAATTCATGTCATGTGACCGTACACAATATGACAAAATCAGCTGATTTTGTCATGCTTCATTCAATCTTCAATCACACCTCGCCTACTCACTATGACAAAGTCATATGACGCTACTCACTCACTATAGTGTATGACGTCAAATCAAATGTCATAGCTTCACTCAAATGACAAGGATGGAATCTTTGTCATATGACTCTCTCTTGCTTCATCAAATCACTCCTCGCAGACCGAACAGATTGTCATAGAGTCGGCGTCAGCACTGAAGTCCGATAGACGCAGCGTTGCTATCGCAGAACTAGCTTAGGTAAAAAATTACTAATTGTCCAATTATGGATTGAACAATAATAAGTTTGCAAGTTTGTACGTTTGATAATTCTACACACCAGAAAAACTGAACTACCTTAACTAAAAGAGCATAATTATGCATTCTAGTAGCATTTGCTGTAGGACTTGAGTGCTGACGCCGACTCTACTTTTTGAATTGAACGAAACGCAGGCGGCTCGTTTTGAAAAAACGTTTTGGAAACAAAAATTGGTTTTCGATGTTTTCGATTTTGCGGGTTTTCAAACGAACGAACGAAACAAAATATCACCGGGCTGCTTACGAACAATACGAACCGTGTTTGTTTTTGTTAAATTAAACTTTGAACTTCGAGTTTAGTTTTGTGTGATGTGAAGTTTTCGTCTTTGTTGTTAATTCATTAAAAATATAAATTAGATCTCTCTCGTAATCTAGAGTGTATTGTAATTGTGTTAACTATCTACTGGAAACATCTTCATCGTAATTCAGGTAAGTAGGTACTTTTACCTATAACTACCTACATTTCATTTTATCTTGGCTTAGAAAACATTTAGAAGTAAAGCAGCAATGAGCATGTCAACTAACTAAACGGTTTGGTATGGTTTAGTAATCGTGCTTGTGGTGTGGTGCATGAGTATAATTTAGGTAGGTAGGTAAAGTCTATTCAAGCGTTACAATTCCTCAGTATTTGTGCAAAAACTTTTTTTTTTTCTAAAAATGTTCTACATAGCCCCAATGTACGGTAGGTATGCTCATTATTTGGCGACATTATGATAATTATGTAAATAAATGATTAAATTTAAATCAGCGTTTGTTTTTTCTTATCAATCAGCACGATTAGAAATTAAATTTTTCCAAACTCACTTTTGAAATAGTAGTTACCTTACCTAAGATCGCACCTCGAATGAACATTAGACCGGCTCTTCGAGTTCGTCAATGCGTAGGTCATTATGAACTGTCAAGTTGAAAATGATCGGCTCAAAAGAGCCGGCTCACTGAACCGGCTCATTTTGAAAATGAACCTACTCTTACAAAAGTCAATTTAAAATCATGTCATACCCAACACTAATCTTTTACAAGCGACATATGGTCGGAACTTCATTCTGCTGTTTCATTGCTTAGTTTAACTGCTCATGGGATCTCAAAAGATTTTCGCAAAAAGACTATAATTTTGAAATGTGAAGTCATGGATGAACGTCATACGGGCACCATAATATCAACAAAGTTTCAAACGATTCTTGAAGAATGGGGCATTGATCGCCAAAAAGTTCACTGCATGGTTCGTGATCGTGGATCCAACATGGTTAGAGCAATGCAGTTGTCAGGCTTTGAGGATATCAGTTGCGCAATACACCAAATTCAGCTGTGCATACGAGCAGGTGTTGAATCTCAAGAGTGGCTCCTACAACTTATTGCTAAATTGAAAAAAATTGCCACCCATTTCAATCATTCCTTGGTCGCACAGGCAGAGCTTACAAAAATTCAAAAGGAACGCCTTAATCAGTCTCCTCTTTCTGTCATTCAGGATTGTCCTACAAGGTAAATATAAATACCTATTAAATTACTAATAAGCAAATGTTTTTATGAGTTATAGGAGTTTTTTGATTGTACTTATAAATAAATATATTTTTAAGATTAGGTAATTGAATTTGGATTTATATTTTGAAAAGAACTAATATTTTGACATTTAATTTTGTATAAATTTTTGCAAGCCATCATTGGGTGAAATATCTAACATTTTATTTTCTGTGACCATCTATTTATTGATCATATTTCTAGCAAGTAAAATTGAATTGATTTGATTTAATTTCAGATGGAACAGCACATTCTACATGATGGCAAGGTTTTCAAAACTCAAAGATTCGCTTGTCTTGTACCTAAGCGCAAATCCAATCGCGATGATATCCCCCGAAGACTGGATGAATATTCAAAAATTTGTGCAATTGATGCAGCCATTTGAAGAAATAACAAGAAATCTAAGTAGTTCTCAAATCAGTATTTCATCAGTCATACCATTAATTCAAGTTCTTAAGACCACATTACAACAAGAAGAGACGAAACCTAATACTTCAGAACAATTCATAAATTTTATAACAAAATTACGCGATGAATTGAATTCAAGTGTAAGATTTGGAAACCTGGTCGAAGACGACAAATACACTATTGCGACGTATTTGGATCCGCGATACAAATCGCATTTTTTCACCAGCGTCATTGCAGAGCAGGTTGAATCTAAATTACTTAATATGACGATTAACACTATTAGAACCAGACAATCCAATTCCATCCAAGATGATGACTGCGAACCTTCCCCCAAAAGAAGCCGAACTCAAATTGCAATTGAAGACATTGAAGTCCAGCCTTCTACTTCCAAATCATCAGCATCATTGCAAATATTGGAATCGATGTTAAGTGTAAATGAAGACCAGGAGGAGGACTCTTCTACAGCTGACGATGGTGACAATTTACTTTTAAAGATACAGTCACACCTTCGGGAGTACAAGAAAGAAAAAAGGCTACCTCTTCATGAGGATCCCCTTATGTGGTGGAATGGAAATGCGCACAAATATAATAATATTTTGCCAATAGTTCGCCAATACTTATCAGCTCCCCCCAGCAGTGTAGCCAGCGAGCAATTATTTAGCGGAGCTGGTTTAATATATGAAGAACATCGAAATAGGCTGAAAGGTGAAAAAGCGGCCAAGTTACTCTTTATTAAATATAACTTGCCGCTGTTTAATTTTGACTACTAACATAGAAATTTAATAAAAAAAGTTTTAAATGTACAATTGTGCTTTTTTTTCATAGTGTTAACGCTTCCGTTTCCGCTTCCGTTTCCGTTTCCGCTTCCGTTAAGATTTACTTTTGACATCTGTTTCCGTTTCTGCTTCCGTTATGCCAGTTCCGTTGCATCACCGTCTTCCTTGTGCTCCATGGCATGGAGCACAAGGAAGATCCCATGATGTTGCGGGATATGCTCTTGTATTTATGATAGCTGGGCTGAAGAAGAGGGTGAAACAACCAATTGCAAACTTTTCTAGTAGATTTTCTACTACAGACGGTGCTCATTAAAGAGGTACTGCTATTATTGTTTGTTACAAGTCTTGCATCAATGTTTCCAAGCCGAAATAAATATTGCAGCCATTGTTTGCGATATGGATGGAATAAATAGGAGTGCGCTATCCATCTTGGGTGCAACTATGCAGAACTCATCCATAACAGTGGATGGTAGAGAAATACAAACACTTTTTGACCAAGCACATTTAATAAAATGTTTTAGGAACTTGTTCCTAAAATATGACAGTTATAGTATTACTGAGTGTAGCACGGACATTATCTTCAGAGAACAATAGGACAGGAAGATGTAATTTTTGCTTGTATCTAATACGATACAATAATACAATTAGAAAGTTTTTCGAAGAAGATATTAAGAATCTTAATTTTGGTTATGCTCCTGCCCTGACAAAACATCACCTTGACCTGAACACAAAACAGAATATGTTGGTGAAGCTCGCAGCACAAGTGCTAAGCCATTCGGTTGCTACAGGAATGTATTCGAAAATACATGAAGGTGCATATTACTAATTAAATTTTATACCAAATGTTATTCAAAATGGGATATCCAAATTTGAAAATAATTAGATTCACAAAGTTCTTAACTAGGAATCAGAGGAAATTTGAATCCACTACGATACGTCCTTAAGCAATTGAGTTTATGTGGAGTCTTCTAAAGAGACGAGTAGCTAGCAATAATGTCGGCCAAGAAGCTGGGAATATAAGTCGTGAAGTTAACTGAAGAAGCTTTTTCATCTACAACCCCTCAGGATAGACAAAAACAGTGTGAACACGTAAAGAATTTAGACGAAGTGGACTATATAAATAAGCTATATAAATTATTGTCTATTCTTATATATCATGCATTCTTTACAAGCTTTTACAAAGTCAAGCTTTTTTGGATTGTGAGCTGTCTGTTTATTACTAATGTAAAGTTTCTTACCAGTGTTTACCTATGTTTTGTTGTAGATTGTCGATTCTGAATGCCGCATTATAAATGTCAATGCCAGGTATCTGGGCAGGGTGCATGCATGATGATATTTGGAGACACTCCAATGTCCGGGAGGAAATGAAGAAGCTTTCCGATAGAAGAATCGGGAACTACTTCCTCCTCGGTATGTCAGGGTGGTTTAATAATGTACCTACTGTATAGTATATCATAGTAGCCACATATTTATCAACAGAAGTAGGTGCTTACTAAAACCTTGGTTTTTTTGCAGGTGACTCAGTCAGGGTACCCGTTAGAACCCTGGCTCATGACTCCTATACTACGCCCAGAAAATGACGCTCAACAGCGATACACTGACTGGCACTGCCGGGTCAGAAATGCTATTGAACGCACTAATGGATACCTTAAAGGCAGTCTAAGGTGTCTCGGAATAGACAGAGTGCTTCACTACGAACCACAATAGGCTTCGGAGATTCTATGCCTGTTGCATAGTATTTAATTTGATGAAGCATTTTGGGTAGGTAATTATAAAGCTTGAATGGATCAATACTTGGGCAGTGTTCGGCGAGGCGAAACACAAAATTCTTTGACATCAGATCGGAACGGAAGACCATTGGCCGCAATGCCATCTAAAAATCTGCTGCCTTCGAAGACCCCTGGTTCGCTTGGCCTTTGCCCGCTCCCAAAGGAAGAAGAAAAGGAAGACTAAGGCTTGTTTCACTCTTCAGCGTGTCGCCGGTCGCGTTCGCGAGTTGACCATTCACAGCACAGAGAATTTTGAATTTTCGAATTTCTCTGTGCTGTGAATGGTCAACTCGCGGACGCGACCGGCGACACGCTGAAGAGTGAAAGGCCCCTAAATCAGCTTAACAATATAATTTTCTAACTCTAACATTATAAATTGATGAAATTTATAATGTTAAGGCAAGGTTGATCTTACACAAGCACTGAAAATAAATTCTTATTCTGACAGAATTCAGGAGATTGAAAGTTTAGTTAGGTACATCAATACCTTCGCAAAGTTTTCCTAAAAGAGAGTGAAGCTTTAAAAATTGGGGATTTTGATCTGTTGATCACAGCGCCATCTCTGTGACAACAGCTGCACCACACACCTAATATTCCAAGATCTTTTGTGGAACCACTCGTGCGCCGCCTTTCCTATGTTTGTAGCCTACTTGACATTTTAGTTCAAGCAGGCTCCGTTAGACGGCGCTAACTATACAACAGGTACGTTGTGTATACTACTATCTATTCTATGTTCACAGCTATAAAAGCTTGCTTTATGTGACGCCTCGCTCTCTTTTCCAGACCAACCGACCTGACCACACAATCTAATATATTCTATTCTTTTGTTCCAAGCCTGGTTTCCTTTTGCCCTGCGATTTTACATGATCTTAAAATAGCACTATCTCTGTTCCCATCTATCGAAAGAAGTGAGGAACAAGTAAATAAATTAATAGATAACTTAGAGTTTTATAGTGAAAATATTAAGGAAGGAGAATACTCCAAACTAATAAAGTTCATTTTAATAACACGACTATCAACTAGCACTAGAATAAAATTAGATCAAAATTATAGTTCAGTTGACAGTTTCATTAAAGATATAAAATAAAAAATGTTTACTCCCAAAGTGTAGTTTAGTAACACTACTTCCTCGGGCAACATTTTGACGCAGACTTTGTAATATACGCAGAACACAACAACACTACTTCCTCGGGCAACATTTTGACGCAGACTGGCCTGTGGACGGGAAGTATGGCAGTAAACATTGTTGCCAGAAACTTTGATGTTGAGAAACAATAGTGTTGAGCAACAAATGTTTACAATGAAGGGGCTTTACTAGTGTTCTGGGTGTAGTACAGTCTCCGGTTGATGAGGCCCCGGCAAGTCGTGGCCAGCACGCGTCCGGTACTGTTGCACCGCCTTTACCTCGACAGACACGACAAAGGCGAGCATGTAGTAAGTGGAACTAGACACTACCTACACTGATTTTGTTGATTTATCATCTCTCCAATCACAAATCGAGTGAACCACTTCAAAACATATCGAACCATGAATTCGACCTGAACAATTAACATGATATACCCATACCTATAACAAGACATGAGCTGAGCTCTTAAATTTAAATAATAAAATACCCATATAACAAACATACAGTTGGGCCGCCGGATCTCGGCGTACGTGAAGTCAGGCTCTGCGCTGCGCAGTAGAAAATTTTGTATGAAAAAGTTGCACTGCGCATCGAAACGGCTAACTTCACGCACGCCGAGATCCGTTGGCCGTACTGTACCTTTAGTGCTTTTAGAATTAGAATTCCCCAGCATCAAAATTACAGGGTGCTATGCACATAATTATGACAAGGGCAAAAGAATTGAAATTTGACGGTAAAGAAATGTGGAGTTGTGTCGCTTTGTCGCTACTACCACGTGGTGAACATATAACAGAAGGATGGTGTTACATACATTGCCGCTCACAGACTCCAAAGGCGTTAACTCATGTTGGGCCAGCCTAGGCCAGCTTATGCGAGTGCGAGCGAGAAGGCAAATCGATTCAAGGCGAGAGCGATAGAGAGGCAATGCGAAGCTGGCCTAGGCTGGCCTAGGCTGGCCCAGCGTGTTCGCAGCACAACAAACTTCAAACCCAATGAGCTTCTCTTAAAGCTTCTGATCGCAATCAAAATAAAACTCTTGATCAGTATTATCAAAGAGCTATCCTGCAAGGAGACACGAGAAGATTCTCCTTTAACACTCCCTTGACACCAGCCTATCTCTTTCCGTTTGTTAGGTCAACTGACACTAGTACCTATAGTATTCGGCATTCTACTCCACTTACGTGAAGAACACCCAATACTATCAAAATCAAAAAAAAATTCTTTTCAACAATAAAATCATAAAAAAAAAAAAATTATTTAAGTCTATAAAACATGAAATATTTATTCAAAGCGTGAATAAAGTAGCTTTATCGAATAATGATGATAAGCGTTCTATATCTACTTGCAATATTGCAACAAGAGCATGGGATTTTTCCCGCTTGTCCCCACTTCTAATTTCGATGGGAACGAACGGGAATTCGACTTCCCGTTGGTCTCCACTGTATTGTTTTTATTTTTACTAAAATCAAAGCAAGTACATTAATACATACATGGTTTAATTGATTTGAAACAATCGAGTATAGCTCTGCTTTTTCTTTAAATTTTAATTTTCTCGCGTTTTGTTGGTTTTTTACTATGTAATTAAAAGACGAAGAGTAGGGATGAAGGGGAATAATCCTCCATTTTTTAAAGTAAATAAAATACCTAAAATGCTGATTTAGGTAGAGTGCTTGTATCTAGCTAATTATTTCTAGCGTATGTCACACACAGTATTTTTGTTAATGGAAGTATCTTAGTAGTAGTAGTCAATATTAATATTCGTTTTTTCTTGTAATTTCACCTATGTATGTATTATAGCTATGGATTAAAAATTTAAAACAGTAGCTCAAAAATGTTTTTTACACAATTCCTATGTCTACATTTGTAAAGAAAGAATGGCAGATACTAATTGTTCGAGTTAATATCGAACACGCAGCAATCGTGCAATTTAGCTGCGTTAGCAACTGAGCGCACCATTGCTCGCGTTTACCTAAATTCGTCAGTTCGCGACTTGACGTACCACCGAGAGCGCAGGCTCATTACCATTAAACACCATTTTTACCATTTACATAAATCCTATTTACGTATTACCTGTTTAAGTGACTTTTACCATAGTGATTTATTATAACTTATATTCTAACCAAAGACTTTAACTTTTACCATTTTCTACCATACTTAACCATAACAATATTAATAGAAAGAAACCAGTCTCTGAGGCCACCATAGTACCAAAGAGACAATTACTTTCTACATGGTCCTTCAAGCCGGATAATTTGAAATAAAGAAGTTCTGAATTACAATTCAAAGACTGTAATCCTATTATGTAATCTATGTATCTTACTTAGTATTAAGATCAGTAATAAATCAATATTCATTTAGTTTACACGTCTCTTTCATTAAACCAAACTCCCGACCTTATATGGCGACCCTGCCACGTAAGGCGGTGAGCCGCGTCATGTTACGAGTACTTTGGATACAATAATCAAACGCGATGCCTTACGTGTGATCGAACATTACTTGAGAATACATTTCAAGAAAAATGGGTAAATCTTATTCAAAAGAAAAGACCATCATTGCCCAAAATGCTGCTGCAAAATGTTTCATGATCTGTATTGGAGCATACAAGACCTACAAACAAGCAATTTATTCAAAAATAAAAAAACCCGGCTGAACGGAAAAGTTGGAAACAGCATTATCTTATCATCAATCACAAAATTAAATTACAATTTTATTAATAGGTAGGTATCTAGGGTTCGATGCCGTGCGCATTTTTCTAAACGTTGTTGTGACAGTTGACACACAGATGGCTCTGTGTGTTAAATTAAATGCGTGTAAGATATTTCTTAAATATGAGATATCTCCTAGATGGCTGAACCAATTTCGATGCAGTTTGTTCTAAACGTTGCGTGTGACTAAATATAAAGTTTTAGTATGCATTTTGTTTAGCAATTCTATTTAGGGCGAAAAATAGATTTTCAAAAATTTTGAGACTCGATTTAGTCTTCGAAGACGTCATGTTAGATTTAAAAAAAAAAAATATTTGATATCAGTCCACCAATTTCTTGATTTTGACATGGATTTTGATATGATGGCGTGATTTTCATTTTGAAAATTCACACATTGTTGCATTTTCTAGCCGCACTATTTGATTTATCGAAATAAAAAGTATCCTAGAGCACAATCGAGATGGAGACGATTCTAATGATACCTCATTCATCAAAATCCATCCAGCCGTTTAGGAGTAACGTGGTAATAAAGAATATTACTTACATACCCACGAACATACATAGAAACGCGCGATCTACATAACCCTGTCTGACTTGACAGTCAGCCGGGTAAAAATGCCACACAGAGTGGATTCGTCAGGAGATGGTTCGAGGTCAAATTCGACGTTCATGGTTCGGCAGACAACAGCAGATCCGGGGTGCTGGGTCAAGCCCGGCACAACCACAGGTGCCCTTGAATGAAGTTTAAGTGTCTAAAGTGAAGTAAAAGTGAGTTTGATTTGAATTTCTAATTCAAATTCAAAATAGAGTAGGTAGGTATTTTATTCTGGGGGTATTTTTTCGCATGGGTACACTTGCACACGAAAATACTAGGCCTATTGTTTTTTTTTTGTTTATTTTATTCTATGGAAAACCATTTCATAATTAAAAGCTTTGGTACGCGATTTATTTTGCGCGTATTAATTTGCCTAATTTTTATGAATTGCTTACTGCGCAGCTTGACAGCGTGCTCTTTACATGACGCGAACTATACCAGCAAAACGTATGATGTAAAGATTAATTATTTAGGTGATTATTGTTTATGGTTTTCAGTATTGTTAAAAGATTATTTCTTTATTCTTTATGAACTCTTCTCCTGATTTATTTTTGCAATGTAGTCAAGTCAAGACCCCTTGTCCGGTTTTGATGAACTTTATCCTGAGATTGCAATCAATCAACGCCGTATTACCGAAAGACAGGCAAAGAAGAAACGTGAATGCGTGAAAAAAAAGATTCTAACTAGATCTCATATTAGAATAGAATAGAAAACACTTTATTGTACTTACACAAAAAAGAAAATACATTACAGATTTAAAATAAAAATAACAAGTACAACGGGCGGCCTTATCGCTAAAAGCGATTTCTTCCAGGCAACCTTTGGATGGACTGGAATATCAGAAATAGAGAAATGGCGGTATTTTATATATTATGGTATTTATATATTATCAGCAAGCAGTCTAAGAGAGGACTGAAACGTATACAAACTAGTGGCTCTGTGAGCTGTAGACCTCACGAGTCTGTACTTGCATAGCTTAAATTTAAAACTGAATACATATTCACAATTCTCTAGTTTTGTGATGAGAAGGTGGTCCCAGGTGCCCCATCAATTCCTACCTAGTAGGTAGTTAAAAGGCCGATTTCACTTCCACTGGCAGAAATCTAAAAGTGAGCAAATTACTTCATTTTGAGGAACTATTCTGCTCATCACGCTGAAGATCCTCATCAGATAGGGATGTTCGATATTTCTGATTGTATCGATATTTCGTATCGCAATATATCGTAACGCATTGTATCGATACGCGTATCGATACAGGGCATTTGATCCGATATATCGTATCGATACAGTATCGAATCAAGACAAAGTATGCAGGTACTTTATTGATTTAAAAAATATATTTTATTTTAATAATGTGCACTATTACGAAAATGTGCGTAGTTATAACTGTCAAAAGAGGTATTTTGTGATATCAAACTAATATTACAAAAATGCGAAAGTTTGGACGTATGTTTGTTCCTATAAAACTCGACAACCACCCAACCAATTTGAAATAATGACCAGAAATAGGACCTATGCCACCTTTTAACCGGGTAACTTGCAAGTCAAAACAATTCGTCATCAAAATAATTTGATACGATACTTTCGATCCGATACACCTTGCATGTGTTGTATCGATACGCCGTATCGTATGCGATTGTATCGATACAAATATCGGGTGTATCGTATGCCATTGTATCGATACACGAAAATATCGTATCGTATCGAACATCCCTATCATCAGATCATCACCAAATTTTTATGAGACTAACTAATTTTTATGATTTGATTTTTGATTTTTTAGATGTCATAAGGCGGAGATATCTTTTAGCCTCCTTTTTGCCCTTTTTGGAGGAAGTACAATCGTAACGTACAATCAAAAATTTAAAAATTACTGTCATCAAGTGCAATAGTGTGCGGCTCGCGGCTATAAGTGTATCCTGCCCCAATGGTAGGTCGTTTCTAGTGTGCACGGTGTACATGCCCACTGATTGTGCCAAAAACCTGAGTGAATATACAGACTGTCTAGGTGAGATCTCAGCGATTATTGAGAATAGTAACATAGAATCAGTGTATATACTTGGGGACTTTAATGCACACCCAGAGGAACCCTTCGCGAAGGAACTTTTGAACTTTTGCTCTGAAGAAAATTGGACTTGTGCAGACTTTGAGATGCTTGGCATGGGATCGGACACATATACCTATATCTGTGATGTGACTGGTAGTTTGAGATGGTTAGACCATTGCTTAGTATCTAATATTGCATGGCAAACTGTTAGAAGAATAGAAATCTTAAGGGATGTGTACTGGTCTGATCATTTCCCCCTATTGGTTAGCTGTAATATTAATATAATTAAACCTAAGCTGAAATTAACTAATAAGGAATATAGTAAGGTCATATGGGGAAATAGAAATGACATTCAGATTGAGAATTATACAAATATTTGTAATAATCTATTAAAAAATGTAGACTTCCCTCCAGAGCTTATTGAATGTAGTGACAAGATGTGTAGGGATAAGAATCATAATCTTATTATTAATGACATGTACAATAATATTGTGAAAATATTAAGCGAAGCTGCAGCTACTTGTTGTGTGGTGAATCATCCGAGAAAGCGAACCAAGGTAGTCGGCTGGAACAAACATGTCCAGCATGCTCATGGAAGGGCTCGTGCTGCATTTCAGATATGGGTACAGTTTGGTAAGCCCTCTAGTGGGCCTTATTATGATGATATGTGTGTGACTAGAAAAATCTTTAAATCTAAACTTAGATGGTGCCAGAATAACCAAAAACAGATACAAATGGACATATTAGCTACTCATCATTATAACAAGGATTTTAGAAGTTTCTGGAAGCACACAAATAAGTTGAATTCCCGACCGGGCACTCCTGTGAGCATGAATGGTGTAAGTGATCCAGTTGGTATAGCGAATGTATTCTTGGATCACTTTAAGGTCAGCCCGCCATCAGTCAGATCATCGCTGGATGTGCCTACTACTGAGAACTATCTGCCTGACTCACATGTGCAGGTAACTGCCAATGATATTGCTACCATTATTAAGGGCATGAAACATGGTAAATCACCAGGGCATGATGGTCTCAGTAGGGAGCACCTCCAGTATGCGGGTTATCACTTACCCAGAGTGCTTGCTATGTTGTTTGGTTTTTGTATGGGACATTCTTATCTACCACCAGATTTAATGAGAACAATTGTCGTGCCCGTTATTAAGAATAAAACTGGTGATGCCTCTGACAAGTCAAACTATAGACCTATCTCACTGGCGACTATTATTGCTAAGGTCTTGGACGGCTTGCTTGATAAACATCTTAGCAGGCACCTGATTTTGAATGACGCTCAGTTTGGATTCCGGCCTGGTCTGTCGACAGAGTCAGCTATCCTTTGCCTCAAGCATGCCGTCCAATACTACACAGATAAGAAGACGCCCGTCTATGCTTGCTTTTTGGACTTGTCAAAGGCATTTGACTTGGTTTCCTATAGTGTTCTTTGGCAAAAGCTACTGTGCGATACTACTCTTCCTAGAGATCTTATATTTGTTTTTAAGTACTGGTACGAAAACCAAACAAACCAGGTACGATGGGCGGGCTCTTTCTCGGAGGAATATGTGCTTGAATGTGGTGTGAGGCAGGGGGGGATAAGCTCTCCAAAGCTTTTCAACCTTTACGTTGAAAATAGTCCTGATAACCCGCAAATTGTATGTTATGCTGATGATACGGCCATCTTATTTAAAGGGAACATTTGGGAACAGGCAGCTCTAAATGCCGAAACTGGGTTGGCTCGTGTTGCATCTTGGCTAGACGTTAATTTGCTGACTCTTAATGCTAAAAAAACCAAATATGTATGTTTCCATAAGACTATTGTTTCCGCCCCCCCTTGCTCCATATCCCTACGAATCCATAAATGTGATAGATCGGCTCTGGACTGCATCTGTCCTAATATAGAGCGCACAGAATGTATCCGATACCTGGGTGTCCTGCTCGACCAGAACCTATCCTTCAAGAACCATGTACACGCTCTCTCTGGACGTGTCAGAAAGCTCATACACGTTATGAAGCTTCTTAGAGACCACTCCGATGTAGATTGCCTTAGGCTGGTCTATTCCGCGCTCTGCGAGTCTATTCTATGCTACTGCATTTCTGCTTGGGGTGGATTAGCAAAAACTCATATGATCAGCCTTGAAAGAGCCCAAAGGTCTGTGCTCAAGGTCATGTTTAGGAAACCCTTCCGGTATCCCACTGTAAAACTTTACGCAGAGACTCAAACCCTGACTGTTCGGCAGCTGTACCTGCTGCGGGTCGCTGTGGCGTACCATAGACCTTTCCGCGCCAACTCTCTTTCCTCCACAAACAACCGGCGGATCAAGGTGAATGTGCCAGCGGTTAATACTTCCTTTGCCAAGCGTTTCAGGAATTTCGCCTTTCCCTTTATTTATCGTTGCATTTGTAAGCACTGTGACCTTAACTGCTCTCTTTACGGTGTTAAGGAAAGGGTGAGAAAGTGGCTTGTCACGCTAGACTACAATGGAACTGAAAGTCTGCTTGACATTCCGGTCTGAATAAACCTTGTGGTCTATTTATTTATTTATTTATTTAATTTTTTAGGTAACCCCTCTCTACGTAATCCCAATTTGCTCAAAAGCCATTTACATATTTTTATCCCCCCCATTCCCACGCATACACACCTACACACTCACTCACACACACAAACACACATACACACACACACATACACACACACACACATACACACACACACTCACGCACTCTCACTCACTGGTACCCACTATTGTCGTTTTCTTTTCTTTAGTCTGTCCTCTGTGGTTTGCCTTGTCTTGTGTTATCCTCTCTGTATTGTAGTAGGTAATCGTTTTTGATTTTCGGTCTCCCGCGATACAGGCTCGCCCTAGTGCGGGGACCATCAGTAATATTTGTATGTGTTGTATTCTCTTTTGGTAAATAAATGTATTTGTATTTGTATTTGTATTTACATAAATCGCCTAGTTGAGGAACTCAGCAGAACGAAAGTCGGATGCTCGATTACCGGTACTGTGGTTAACAACATGAGTTATGCGGACGACATGGTTCTGCTGAGTCCTTCAATTAGTGCGCTCAGAACACTGCTCAATATATGTGAAACATACGCAGGGGCCCATGGGCTCAAGTATAATGCTAAAAAGAGTAAGGTGATGCAGTTTAGGGCTGGAAGTAAGACGTATCCTACTTTACCAGTTCTACTTAATGGCACTCCTCTCACGTGGGTGAAGAAGTTTAAATACTTGGGCCACTGGGTCACTGATGATATGAATGATGATGATGATATAGAGAGGGAGCGCAGAGCGTTATCAGTCAGATGTAATATGGTGGCTCGCAGATTTGCACGTTGTTCAGCTCCGGTCAAAAAGACTCTTTTCAAAGCATTCTGTCAAAATTTCTACACGTGCAGTTTGTGGAGCCACTATACGAAAAAGGCCTACAAAGCACTCCAAGTGCAGTATAACAACGGTTTCAGGATGCTGATGGGATTGCCGCGGTTTTGTAGCGCATCGGGGATGTTTGCAGAGGCCAGAGTTTCAGATTTTAATGCGATAATGCGTAGCAGGACTCTATCTCTGATGCGCCGCATCCGCGACAGTCCCAGCAGTATGCTGGCTGTTGTGGCCGAACGCTCTGCGTTCAATGAGGGTATCATGGCTCACTGGGCTATTAAGCACCACCAACCTGTAGCTCAGCTTGTGACGCAATGACATTTATCTATTAAATTGAATCTTAATTTTATATGCGCACTTTGACATTTGAATTATTGGAATACTATGACATGTAACTTAATTAATACTAACACATTTCTGCTAATTTTATTGTATGTTACTAACAAAATGGATTATTATGTCTGAATAAATATATTTTCAATTTCAATTTCAAAAATCCCCGACGACACTAAAATTCCATAAATTACCGAACCTGCTCACAGAATTGGTTGAGAAATGCGACCCGTAGAGGAGAACATACAAGCATCAGCTTGGACTGGCCACAGCTATTGTGGGCCAAGTAATGACAAACCTGATAGAAAATATATACTTATTTTTAGGGTTCCGTACCTTAAAAGGTAAAAAAAGGAACCCTTATTTTTTATTACCTATGTCGTCTCACTGCTGGGCAAAGGTCACACATCTATTATAGAAAATAAATTTATTATTAAAATAGAACTGGTCGCAAAATCAACCGATGCAATGCATCAAAACTCCTTAATGACATAAACTTCCAGAAAACAAAGACTAGGACAAATTTCATTGCACCCAGACATCCGGACAAACGAAAGCATTTTTGTCCAAGCTGAAGCAGAGACGCTTCGCTCCCTCGGTCAATAAAAATTATTGACTTTACCAATCAAGACGAAAATGATGCTAATGTCATTGTTAATACCCAATATGTTGTGAGTGAACCATTAGATGACATTTTAGATCATACGGAATCTATTGTAAGAAAAAATTCTGATATACGTACGAATCGGAAAAATGCTAACAGAAAAAAATTACTAGCCATCCATGAAAAGTGGGCAAAAACATGTATACAATGTGCCTGCGTTTGCATTTGCATAACATACCTCCCCCTTCACATTCCTCATCGAGAACACACTTCAAATAGTTAAAATTTATTATCATTAAAAATTACTATAGGTATTCTAATCTTAAAGTGTATCTCTCGGATAAACAGTACGATGGACTGGTCAGTTCGAAGCCCGGACTTGAATCGAATAGAACACTTATGGGATGAGCTAAAACATCGGGTTCGAGCCCGAGGTACCTGCTCCATCAAGGCTTCCAGCGAGCGCTGAGAATCTCAATTGAAGAGGAGTGGAATGCAATTCCTCAAGATTTTATCGTCAAAACCTTTTTTTTTTAATGATTACTAACGATTAGGTACACGACTGAAAAACACGTCTCTATAAAATCCTTAATAATAACAAAACTGAACAAAATTGATTGATCCCAATGAATTTCCATTCAGTTTAATCATCATGAAACGCATTTTCTGTAGGTATAACTTAGATAGTTTAAGAAATTGCCAAAGCTCCTGATGGCTTTGTTATGCGCTTTATGCACGCTTCTTTTATATTTCATCGCTAAATTACAACATAACAAAAGTGTACAAATTGTACAATTGATATTTCTTGTTAAAAACTAGCTTTCCAAAATTTTATTTACATCTAGTTAGATGTGGAATTGCTAAATCTAGTGTCCTGCCCCCCTCTCGAAATTAATTTAGCGCATTTCTTCGCACCCGTCATGCCAATGCTTTTCTGAGCAGCGATGAGCGATGGCGTCACAGTTTGTCACTGAGTCTCTGAGACTACGACAAGTACAATATAACTCGAGCAGCAGGCTCAGTGGCGAACTCTGTTAGCCAAATTGATAGAGGTTATATCAGGATTAACAGGAAAATAAGATATTTAACGACCGAGAACTCAACAGCAGGCTCAGTGGCGAACTCTGTTTGCCAACTTGTTAGAGGTTATATCAGGATTAACAGGAAAATAAGATATTTAACAACCGAGAACTCGAACAGCAGGCTCAGTGGCGAACTCCGTTAGCCAAATTGATAGAGGTTGTATCAGGATTAACTGGAAAATAAGATATTTAACGACCGAGAACTCTAACAGCAGGCTCAGTGGCAAACTCTGTTTACCAAATTGATAGAGGTTGTATCAGAATAAACAGGAAAAAAATATATTTACCGACACCCCAGGTAGGTACCTGATAAAATCAATTACATTATTTGAAACTCGGTATATCTGTTAGGTTCAAGTCACTAACAGAGAATACGCGCACATGCTACGCACGTATTTTTTGTCCGGGAAAAATATGAGTGAAGCCTTGCAGATGTTTTGCGAATTGTACCCAAACAATCGACAGCCGAATCACTCCATGATGTCCAGCATATTGGACCATGGCTCTTTTTACGTGCCGTCGCATGCGCAAGGGGGGGAGCTGCTCCCAAAACTTGTACGATAACGTTCTAAACTACTTCGAGGAAGATCCTCGAAAGAGCACACGTGACGCGGCACGTCGTCGCTTCGGTATAAGCCAGTCATGCGCTTGGAAGATTGTGCGCATTACAGGAAAACTCAGGAGCTGATGACCATCGATCGAGGTCTCGGACGAAAGTCTGTTTACGCGAACCGGATTATTCAATCAGCACAACTCACAACGAATATTGGTGGTCCACTCGGAACCCCAAACTTACGAAACAGCATTCCTATCAACATAGGTTTAGTGTAAATGTGTGGGCGGGAATACTGAATGATAAGACTGATTGGAGCATTTTTTATCGAAGGCCGCCTCACAGGTAAATCGTATTTAAACCTGATGCGAAATGGTAAATACGATGTTGGACGATATTCCATTAGCCGTTGCGGGAGCTATGGTTTCAGCAGGACGACGCACCACCGCACTATCATCACGCAGTGCGAGAATACTTGACTGAGGAGTTTGGCACTAGGGCATGAATACCGGGATCCCGGAAGATTTTTCCGTTGTATGGGTATTGAGGAAATCAATATCGAATAATTCCGTACGTTATAGTTTGACCGAAACCGCTGTACCGCGCCTGAGGTATGCACGCGCCGCACGCGCATACCTCAGGCGCAATAATGATCATTGCCGACGTAGTGGATGACTGCAACCGGGGTTTGGACTTCATGCGGAAAAATTGCTGCAAGATCGACGTAAAACAAGGAGTATAATGAAAGGACGTCTCTGTGCGCGCTAGCTGCTTATTTAGTTTATAGATACATAACATTATAATATATAAGTACCTAAACATTAAAAGAACGTGTGTCTGCTTATATTTTTACAATCTAGATTATATGTTAAGAGAACCCTAATGTCTAGTTAAACCTAACATAGGCTTTAAGACGCTATTTAACAGACAAATGTATTGTGTTGATGAATAAAATATCTATCTATCTATCTATTGAAATGTGGCTTGGAGGAAATCTTCATGGAAGGAGCACCATCAGGGAAAGCCTTAAAGAAGATTATTCTTCCCCCCCAGGTCAGAAACGATCGTGCCAATAAGCCTGCCACGGAATTCTAGTTAAAGTGAAAAGAAAAGTGCTCTTCCACCATGACAACGCACCGGCTCACACCTCCGCCCTCGCCACGGCCAAATTGGTCGAATTGGGCTACGAACTGCTGCCCCATCCACCGTATTCTCCAGATTTGGCCCCGTGCGACTTCTTTTTATTTCCAGACATGAAAAAGTCACTCGTCGGGCAGTGCGTCGAATGAAAAGGTAACTGCCATGGAGGCCTACTTTGCAAACCTTGAGAAAACCTATTTTTTAGACGGGTTAAAGAAATTGGAGCATCGGTGGGTGTATCGAGTTAAAAGGCGACTATGTTGAAAAATAAATAGAAACTTTTTCAAAATTTTCTTTTGTAGGCTCAGTATTTATCGGACCGCCCTCGTACTTATTCAGCACCCAACATAGTTCCTGTGAAAACTAAATTATCTGATGTGAAAAAGTTGCTACAGAAACATTTCGGTCCGGAGTGGTATGTATGATAGAACAGATTTATCTTTTTACAAGGATATATTTGATCAACAGGATTCTCTTACTGCCCCTGAAACTCAAGAAAAATATTGTGACTTTGAAAGTCATTTTGTGTGTTGCTTGTGACATCTAAGAATACAGATATCAAGAACTATTCATATTAATTTTTCACTGACTAGAATTAATGAGACTTGATTATTGTATCAAATTCTTAAAATTAGAAACAGTAATTATCAACCACATGTAAACTTCTTCCAACGGATCTTGGCATTCGTGAAGTTAGCTGTTTCGATGCGCAGTGCATCCAACATTTTCTACTGCTCAGCGAAAAGCCTAACTTCACGAATCCATTGTGACAACTGTAGTTGTTGTTCAACTTAGGGCTGATTTTTCAATCGATAAATAACTTTTATCTGAGGAATAAATATGGTGTTATGACATATTTTCAATACAATATCTGTCAAATCGCATATTTATTTCCTCAGATAAAAGTTATCTAGGTATTGAAAAATCAGCCCTTAATTAAATTAATTTAGTGATCCTGGAAATTCGCCTTTCCAATCACAGGTCAAAGACATTCTTGGGTTACGAGAGCAATATTTTAAGACTGAAGGTGCCGTATGTTCCCAAAGTAAAGAAATATTTATCGGAAAAGAGCCTTAAAGAGCGATAAAGGCTTGATACATGACTTGAGGCGAAAAATGTTTTCTTCAATGGACAGAGCAACTATTGAAATTCGAGGAAGACTCAGAGAAGAACAGAAACAGAATACCTAGAGGTAGCGCAAAAATATGCCTTTTTAATTAAGTACCTACACAAAGATGACTTGACGCGAAATTTTTTTTCTTCAATAGACAGAACAACTGATGAAATTCGAGAAAGATTCAGAGAAGAACAGAACAGAATATGGCGCAAAAATATGCCTTTTTACTCCGGCACTGCCAAGAACTCTGGAGGTTATGGCTCGTCAACGCATGCAAATTAGATGACCCAAATTCTGCAGGTTTTGTCCAAAATGAACAGAAATATTGCGGTTGAACAGAAATACAATACAACGGCAATGCTTACCTACAAAATACAAAATACTTTTGTTAAACAGCAAGCGGAGGTGTGATAAAAAAAGTCTACACACTCCGCTGAATTTCTTCACGAGCATCACCAAAGAGACCAAGCTGGTCAGTCAGCCAGCTATGGACGCTCTGTCTGGCTGACTCCACATGAAGCTTGCCAAACGACAATCTTGGCATTCTTTGAGATTGCGAATAATAATTATGCACCCAGAGAAATAATAACCACCGTGCCGACTTTATCCAACAAACAATTTAAATATTCAACACAAATTAACCTAACCTAATTTAAAACAAACACGCTCAAACTTTTCAATTCAAGAAAGAAAGAAAGAAAAGAAAATAGATAGGGATGCACCGATCCGATCCGATCTTTTCTTGCATACGATCAAGCGATTTTTCGGATCGTATGAAAGCCATTCGATCGATTTTCTAGCGGATCGATTGAACTACACAGCACCCCTATTTTGTAACACACAGTTATCCACTTTGGTCTCTACAAATTCCATGGACTTCTCAGTGGTGGCGGCGCGTACTCTACTTTGTCTTCATTCGATACGGTTTCGATACAAAATATCGTATCAAATGCCCTGTCAATGTCATCGAAACAATTTAATGCGATATGTGGTTAGGATTTTTTTTTCTACAATCCGAAATATCGAACATCCCTAGGAAACGGTAGGTGTCTGCTGCCAAGGAATTTCTATACTACGTACCTGGAACGCTGACTGAGACAGAAAACAAGGTCCGCTTGAAATAAAACTTGGGCGTTGTGTCTCTTTCTTTTTGCAACTGTGTGAAAGAGACAAAGCACCCAAGAAAGCCTCTCAACAAGACCAACAATCCTTATAACCAAGATTAAATGATAATAGATCGTTGCTCAGTCGCGATAAGGTTCAAAATCCTTTGTACATTAAATGTCAGTTAGCACTCCAGTTACGTAGTTTAGAATCTTCTTGTCTGCTGCCAGCTGTTTGTCATTGTCTTATCTGTCACACATTCACTGTCACTGTCACTGTCACAGTCAGTCAGTCTGGCTGGCTGGACTCTTCGCTCTTCGGTCATCATCATCACATCAATGTTTTGATTTCTTTCTTTTTCTTCTACAATATTATGTAGGTTCGGTCGGTGATTGTTGTCGTCTTTTTTACTTGACAAATCAAATTCAGCCTCGCATTTTGTGAAGAATTCAAAATAAATAGGTATCTTAATTGTTGAAATACACGGAAAGCAATAGGGACAATGTTATTTGCAACTAAATAGTCACTTGCCAAGCTGGTCAGGTACAAATAGATAGAAAAAGGAAAAAGTGATAACCATGTTTTCCTCGATTGCAGTAGCTCTTCATTGGATCATGTAAGTTTCAGTGTATTTTAGATGATAATCAAATATTTATATCTTTTGACTTTCACTAGATAACGACAATTTTCCCTTTCAATGCAAGTGTTGGTTGTGTAACAACCCTTTACAGTTACTTAACTTTGATTAAATTACTCTCTACTCTTCACAGAAGGTATTAAATTGTGTCTGTTGTGCCGGTCGCTGTTTTGTGGCCGTCAAACCTGTCTATTAATGTCTCACATCCCGGTTTAATCAGTATATAAGTCATCATTCCAACGATTTTAGAAATCATTTATTCACTATGTGATCACATTGGACCAAAATACATTAAATAATATTCTGTACATTTAACTTTTTTATAATTTTGTAAAAAGAGACCAATAGGACCAACATGGTCAGGTCAATACTCGACCAAAGTCTCTAAATCAAAATAGATTAAAAAAACCTTTATTGTTTCAGGATCCTCGTGGTCATTCCAATAGCATTTATAAGCATGCTGCTCCTGTTTGCCTGTATATCTATCCCTTTCGCGCTGATCTTCACATCCTGGTACATGAGAGTGAAGGAACGGAAGCTGCAGAGGAGGAAGCGAGATGGAGCCAATGTGGCATTTTTCCATCCATACTGCAGCGCTGGTGGCGGTGGGGAGAGAGTGCTCTGGGTCACCATCGAGGCCTTTCTTACAAGGTACTACAGCTGTTTTTTAAATCAAATTTTAAGGAACTTTTGTTTACGACCGACAATGATGTTCCATAAAGTCTTCTACTTTATACTACTCTTCGACCAGCCGGCTTATAGACCTGTAGAGCATTCTAGTTGTGTCCGAGGTCGGCTACGGTTAAATGCCCTGAACATCCTATAGCAGTCCACTGCTGGACACAGGCCTCCCCTAATGAGCGCCATCGCGCCCCGTCTTCAGCTCGACGCATCCAACTTGTGCCGGCAGCCTTTCGCAGATCGTCACTCCACCTGGCAGGAGGGTGTCCTACACTATGTTTGCCGAGTCGTGGTCTCCACTCGAGAACTCGGTTAGTACCCCGGCGGTTGTCGATTCTTCGGCAGATATATGGCCGCGCCACTGCCACTTCGGCTTGCTAATTCGACGACTTTGCTTCTCTGCAGAGCTTGTGTTATGTGAACTATATGACTGACCAGCGGCACCGCGGCGTCGCCACCGTATCGTAGTGATGGTGTACGGTGATGATGATGATAAAAAGTAGCCTATAACCTCAAGAATTAAGATATCAAGAGTGGAAACAATTTTTCAAATCCGACTGCTGGTTTCTGAGATTAGTGCATTAAAAAAAAATACCTCCATATTTTCTCATTCTTACCTGTATCTGTATGTATATGTATGAGATGTATATTTAGAGTTCTGAACCTCGTAATATAAGTAAGATTAATTCCAGGTGATGCAACTAAAACAGATCCACTCGTCGGTACAAGAGTGTGATCCGATCCGGATCCTGTCCGTGGCACGGTTCCGTCCGGAGGAGGGCTGCGCTCTGCGACCTCAGGAACTTGCTCGAAGAGAACGACGCTCCTTGGACCAAAGTAGGTTCTGTGGCCCCGCTGGCTAAACAGTGGCTAAATTCAAAATTAAAAAAAACAACTTATTTATTTATTTATGACTTCAATGTTTATAAGCTGAGCAATTTTCTGCACTCTCGAGGTCACAACGTAACTCCGAGGATCCTCGACGGATCCTCGGTTTGTGGCACCGATCGGAAAGCGTACCCTTTCGAACGAAAAACTAATTTTCCAAATCGGTCTAGGCGTATTCGAGTGATCGGTCGACGTAGAGAAGGCACGAAAAGAATATTCCGACGAATCGAGAACTTCTTTTTTTTAAGTCGGTTAAAAAGGCAGTTTGCTAAATCATAAAATGACTTTTTTCGAAGTCAGCGGAGCTAAAAAGGTCGCTATTGCAGAGTCGCGGACCGGTGAAGGAATTGAACTATTGCCATCTCTTTTCATTGACTGAGAGTGAAAAGAGATGGCAATAGCTCAATTCCTTCACCGCGATACTGCAATGAGGAAGACTCACGATTTTAGTTGAGTATGCAGATTTGTAGATACAAAAAAAACAAAAAATACTGTGTTTTTGGTTTTTTAATCGGATCAAAAATGACCGAGTTACAGAGATTTTAGTGCACCAATCTAAAAAACGCTCGCGAGACCCCGCATCCACACGTTGGGGCCAACGTTGGTCCCAATGCCTCTCACCAACGTGTGGTGCTGACAAAATAGCTTGGCGCCAACGTTGGGGCCAACGTTGGGGCTTGGCCGTGCCGTGTCGGTTTTATCAAAGGAAGTTGGCGCGCCAACGTTGGGGATCCGTCCACACGTTGGCGCTATGCTCAGTCCCGTTTCGACGCGCATCGTGAGCGCACGTGTCGACTGACGAGCGAGAATGTCATCGTATTCCTTATTTATTGTGTTTGTAGGACTATCGGGCTGAAATTTTGCACACTTATAGATTCTCGGTGACAATGAAATATTATGGTATCAACAAGCTGATCTGATTATGGAGTCAAGAGCTGTTCAACAGAACTCCTCAGTAAATAAGCCGATTGAGTTGAAACTCGGCATATTTGTCAAGTTCTGACTACAATGTAATAATATGGTGACAGCGAGCTGATCTGATGATGGAGTCTACTATTTTTTTTTTTATGTTACGGGAACCGTGCAATTTTTTGGGATAAAAAGTAGCTTATGTCCTATTTCCGGTTATTATCTATCTATATTTTAAATATCACCCATATCGGTTAAGTGGTTGTCGTGTTAGAGAGGAACAAACATACATCCAAACATCCAAACTTTCGCTTTTATAATATAGTGTGTTGTGTGAAGTGTGATGGTGACATGATGTGATGTGATTGTGATAAAATTGGTATTCAGTAATGTAAAATCACTTAGAGAAATTTCAATTTCTGTATCGGACGCGCAGACATCGGACGTCTGCACGTTGGCTCTGACGGAACAAGACTGGTGTATCGCCAACGTGTGGATGGTTCACGAAATCTTGGCCCCAACGTTGGGACCAACGTTGGTCCCAACGTATGGAGCCGGCGAGAAGGCCGCGACTGGCTGTGACGTCACCAGGCGCCCGCGGCTCGCTCCACTAGTACAAAATCCCTAGTTATTTTCAAACTAATTTCCGACCGCGGCATCGCTCGCGTGGCACCTGAATAAAAAGTAGCCTATGTCCTATTCCCGCTCATTACCTAACTATATTTTAAATTTCAGCCAAATCGGTTCAGTAGTTGTCGAGTTATAGAGGAACAAACATACATCCAAACATCCAAACTTTCGAGGTCATTCACGTTTTTTGTTAAGTAAGTACTTATGCAGATTTGTGGATTTAAAAAAGTTATAAATGATTTCATTTTTATTTTTAAATATGATTACGACTGTATTCCCAAGGCACAGTAGACATATTCTATCAGATCTTTTAGGAATTTTTAGATCCGTTGAAAAAGTCTAAGCGGGTAGTCAGAGGTAGAGAAGCAGTGTTGGCCGAGTGCGCTAGTGCCTCGACTTTCAATCCGAAGGTTGTGGGTTGAAACCCAGCCGTGCATCAATGGATTTTTCGTTTCGAAAAATGTATAAGTAGGTACCTAAGTAGGTATGCGCTTTAACACGAGCTCTAAACGGTGAAGGAAAATATTGTGAAAGTGTGATAGTGTGATTTGAAAACCAAGTTTAGGTAGGTAGGTATGTGATTATTTTGACTCGTACATACAAATTATTAATTTTAGGTATTACGATTAAAAGTAATGTATAAAAAATACCTATTCACTAAAAAGTTTAAAGGCGAAAATTATTTTTAAGTAGGTACCTACCTAGGTAAGTAGTAAGTAGGTAGGTACCTACTTAAAAATAATTTATGTAGGTAATAATTTAAGTAGGTAGGTAAATAATTTAGGTAGGTAAAGTTAATATTAGTGTGATTCGACTCCTGATTGTTAGTTTTGTTTGTTATGGTTTTCGGTAAGTACCGGTACTTACCTAAAATACCTATTCAGTAAAAAGTTTAAAGTCGAAAATTATTTTTAAGTAGGTACCTACCTAGGTAAGTAGTAAGTAGGTAGGTAGGTACCTACTTAAAATTTTTTACTGAATAGGTATTTTAGGTAAGCACCGGTACTTACCGAAAACAATAACAAACAAAACTAACAATCAGGAGTCGAATCACACTAATATTAACTTTACCTACCTAAATTTTTACCTACCTACTTAAATTATTACCTACATAAATTATTTTTAAGTAGGTACCTACCTACTTACTACTTACCTAGGTAGGTATCTACTTAAAAATAATTTTCGCCTTTAAACTTTTTAGTGAATAGGTATTTTTTTATACATACATTTAATCGTAATACCTAATTAATAATTTGTATGTTCGAGTCAAAATAATCACATACATTACCTACCTACCTAAACTTGGTTTTCAAATCACACTATCACACTTTCTCATCACACTAATCATACTATCACACTAATCACACTAATATTATAAATGCGAAAGTTTGGATGTTTGGATGGATGATGTTTGTTCCTCTATAACTCAACAACCACTAAACCAATTTGGTTGAAATTTTAAATATAGATAGATAATGACCAGGAATAGGACATAGGCTACTTTTTATCTGGGTACTACGCGAATAAAGCCGCGGGCGGAAGCTAGTTAATATTAAAAATGCAAAAGTTTGGATATTTGGATTTATGTTTGTTCCTCTATAATTCTACAACCACTGAACTGATTTGGCTGAAATTTAAAATATAGATAGTTCTTGACCTGAAATAGGACATAGGCTACTTTTTAACCAGGTGCCGCGCGAGCGAAGCCGCGGGCGGAAGCTAGTTTGAAATTAACTAGCGATTTTGTACTAGTAGACCGAGCCGCGGGCGCCTGGTGACGTCAGACGCAGCGCGAAGCTCCGAGCGCGCGTTTTGAAATGGCCGAAAAGAAAACTTGAATAACTTCGTCATTTATTGATGGATTTTAATTATTTAAAAAACAGAATGCTCAGAATGCTAGAGTATACGCCCTCATACTTAGAAACCCAATATTTCGTTTAGTGATTGATCCCCATAGCGACCTTTTTAGCTCCGCAGGTCGAAGGCCACTCTGCTGAATCATAGAACGATTCATATCGTGATTCAGCTGGCGGTCGTTTTAGACCTGCAGATTAGATTATCTCGTGCATAATCAAGGTAACATTTTTCGAAATTTTTTTACATTTTTGAACTAAAAATACTACGATCTAGGTTCTAGAGATGATAACGAAATTTAAATTAATTTCCAGATAAAACTAGTTCTAGTCGGTTCGTGTCGGAACGAGGAGCGCCGAGCACGACGGATCATATGATCAGACGGGAACTACGCCGAGCACGACGGATCATATGATCAGACGGGAACTACGCCGAGCACGACGGATCATATGATCAGACGGGAACTACGCCGAGCACGACGGATCATATGATCAGACGGGAACTACGCCGAGCACGACGGATCATATGATCAGACGGGAACTACGCCGAGCACGACGGATCATATGATCAGACGGGAACTACGCCGAGCACGACGGATCATATGATCAGACGGGAACTACGCCGAGCACGACGGATCATATGATCAGACGGGAACTACGCCGAGCACGACGGATCATATGATCAGACGGGAACTACGCCGAGCACGACGGATCATATGATCAGACGGGAACTACGCCGAGCACGACGGATCATATGATCAGACGGGAACCACGCCGAGCACGACGGATCATATGATCAGACGGGAACGACGCCGAGCACGACGGATCATATGATCAGACGGGAACCACGCCGAGCACGACGGATCATATGATCAGACGGGAACCACGCCGAGCACGACGGATCATATGATCAGACGGGAACTACGCCGAGCACGACGGATCATATGATCAGACGGGAACTACGCCGAGCACGACGGATCATATGATCAGACGGGAACCACGCCGAGCACGACGGATCATATGATCAGACGGGAACCACGCCGAGCACGACGGATCATATGATCAGACGGGAACTACGCCGAGCACGACGGATCATATGATCAGACGGGAACTACGCCGAGCACGACGGATCATATGATCAGACGGGAACCACGCCGAGCACGACGGATCATATGATCAGACGGGAACCACGCCGAGCACGACGGATCATATGATCAGACGGGAACTACGCCGAGCACGACGGATCATATGATCAGACGGGAACTACGCCGAGCACGACGGATCATATGATCAGACGGGAACTACGCCGAGCACGACGGATCATATGATCAGACGGGAACTACGCCGAGCACGACGGATCATATGATCAGACGGGAACTACGCCGAGCACGACGGATCATATGATCAGACGGGAACCACGCCGAGCACGACGGATCATATGATCAGACGGGAACCACGCCGAGCACGACGGATCATATGATCAGATGGGAACTACCCGTCGAGACGGTCCGATAAGGGACTAAGATGGCCATGATGGCTAAGATGGCCGTTAACGTTATTTATTTTATGAATCATAATAGGTAGATACCTGGGGGTCTAAAGTGGCTCTATCTATATCTATAATGATCTATTCTTGTGAATAAAAAGAGACGGCATGGTGCGATTCGATTTGGAATTTAGTTTCTGCAATAACGAAGGTCGCGAGTGGGAATCGATAATCCACTCACCATATTTTATGTGTTGACTTTACTTTATCGTCTAGTTGTAGATATATCACTGCGATCGTCAACATTCCACTCGCTCCGTATGTGTACTTACCTAATAATAATCCAGTCGACTACATGGGTTATGTGCATGTTGTGGAATACCCGTTGAGTCATCAGAGTTGTGAACTTTAACATTATATAATGTTTGAAACGTGGTAAATAGGTAGTATTATGTTATTATGGTAGTTTATTGTAGTAGTTTGATAGGTATATGAGCCGCGCGCGGCGTCGCTCGCGTGGGCGGCCGTCTTCGTGTTGGTAACCTGCATTCCGAGGGTGGATCCACCATTTATTTCCGGGAGGGGTACAAGGGGCCGAAGGGCGAAAAGTCACAATCGACTCCAAATCACACATTTATTGTTTTAAGCTATGCAAAGCCGGGACGGGGCAGTGGTCCAACTGCTCTGTCCAATCAGTTGGACTACGGGCCTTTACTGGGGGCCGTGGTCCAACTGCTCCGTCCAATCAGTTGGACTACGGGCCTTTACTGGGGGCCGTGGTCCAACTGCTCCGTCCAATCAGTTGGACTACGGGCCTTTACTGGGGGCCGTGGTCCAACTGCTCCGTCCAATCAGTTGGACTACGGGCCTTTACTAGGGGCCGTGGTCCAACTGCCCCGTCCAATCAGTCGGACTACGGGCCTTTACTAGGGGCCGTGGTCCAACTATCTTTGCAGTTGGACCACGGCACCATAGTAGAGATCCCAGGTCCAATTAAAACAATTTCAAATAATACAACTGCAATACTGGTCTGAAAGCGAAGACGGACAGCCTCTGATCTATTTGAACAGCTCCGATAGCTACTTTGATCCGCCCGTAGGTATGTCCTGTGATGGAATCTCCGCAATAGGCGTCCGGGTCTGTCCGTGTCGATCCGCCGTCGCTGCATTCTCTATTATTGTGGTGGCCGCACCGAAGAATTTCGGCAACATTTTCGCCATGTCCCCGATGTGTGGCCGCCGCCTCGCACCGCCTACGCCGTTACGGTAGATACCAGCGGTGGCGTAGCTGTACCGTCTGGGGCCCGCGGCGAATACTTTTGATGGGGCCCTATCCAGGGACGTAGCTGTAGCTTTGATAAGGGGGGGTCCGAGGGTTCCGAGATACAAAGATGACTAGTTTTCTGCGGTTGAAGGCTTGAAGGGTTCCGAGTGGTGGCGTATGTCGATTCGGAACCCCGGGCCGGCCTGGCTTCTGCCACCCCGTAGATAGGTTCGGTACGTTGTGACCCGCGACTTCGTACGCGTTATGACTACCTACCGTACTCGCACGCAACGCGACATCGACGGAGATCGACCTCGATTTCCGTCGCGGGACAGATGTTTGTATAATCTGGAAATACTTGTCTCGGGCTCGAAACCTGGTTCACTCTCCGCTAGCAAAATACTAATGAAGCATATATGCGAGCGAAGCGAGCCCAAATTTTTTAAAGACAGATGCAACAAATGACACGTGATTTTTATTTTTTCTTATGATGCTTTTGAGCACCATAAGCCTGGCTGCTTGTCGGTTCCTATTTTATTATGCGAGCGGAGCGAACCAATTTCCAATCTCGAATGCAACACGTACCTAACCGTCAGGCCCCATCAGTAAAACTCATCACGAGCTCGCGGCCTCCTGAGCCGGGGCCCTCTTGGGTCGGGGGCCCGGGCGTGGCATCTGGCCAGCCCTGCCGCTGCCACCCTATAGTCACGCCGCTGCAAGTCAGCGTAAAAATCAGCGAAACCGATATTTTCATTTTAGGTAGGTGGGTACCTACTTTGAGTCTAAAAATATGTACCTACCTACCTACTTAGATGGTGAGTACCGAAACCCACTTTCTTTGAATTGGAAAGTGTAGGCGGTCACCTATTATTTGGTGTAGGTAGGTATTGTCTTATCGATGAAAATTAAGGGAACATACTGGGAAGATACTTACACCTACCTACTGGATAATAGTAGTAACTACCTACTTAAATGAACCCAGATTAGGGTAGCTTTAAAGTTTGACCATTGGCATGTAGGTAAGTACAGTCAGCGTCATCGATCGGTATCCCCCTATTGATTTGAACAAGGACCCTTTTCATTTCAAACTTGGATTTCAGTCGGATTTGCTAGTATAGGAATTCGAGCGAAATTAGATATCCATAAGTAAGCAAGAATGAGAAAATGATAAGTAAAAGTTTTTACAAAAAGTTGAGATCAACGGCTTGCAAACTGATCTCTTACCAGGGATACCAGTTAATGACGCTTTCTGTATCTTTTTACTCTCAGCGTAAACTGACGAACGAGGCTGACTTTGTTTGAGTAGGTAGGTATAGGTAATAACTATAAGCTGCGATTCTGAGTCATGTCATATTCATTATTTATAAACTAGGTAATTAAGTTAGGTAGGTACCTACCTATTCTATGGAGGTAATAAACATTTACTTACTTAACAGATATTACTTTGATATCATAATAAATATGTATATCAATATATTTTACAAGAAGAATATGATATTTCAATTTAAATGATGTCTATGCTGTTTTATATGTCAATAGTTTATACAAATGTCTCTTAAGGTTGCGGTGAGTGTAGCTCGGAACTTCTCTTCCAACGTATCTATCTAAATTGTTCGTCCTTGTCACGCAAAAAACTCTATGTAGTATAGTATAGGTGTACTACTCAGTCTACTATGAGCAATCACAGCCCCGATTGGCAGTATTACCTCTACCTAATCTGTGATTGGCAGATATGAGTCTGACATGAGGCCCGCCCTTTTTTGCGCGATTCAGGACGCATTACGCGCAGCTACTGTTCAATAATTTCAAATACAAATGCATCAGGACGTTTGGCTCAGTGGTTGTGAGCTCCGCTTGCAGCGCGGTAAATACTTGCGGAATGGAGATCAATTCCTGTTGATATCGAGTTTTTGCATCTTTGGAGAGGCCAAAAATGTTATATTGTCAGTCACTAATGAATAATGTTCATTGTATTTCATGGAATCGTTAGATAAATGTATGGTAAAAATGATTTTTTTGGAAATTTATCTACAATATCTAGGTAATTACCTACCCATCTTACTCTCAAGATTTTTAGGGAGGGATGAGATCGATATTATGACGCTAGACAGAATATGTCGGTTGTTACCTATATAAGTCGGTACACAATTACCTAAATTTTCAAAGGGAAGTAGGTACCTAAGTAGGTACTTACCTATGTTTTTTTCTGTCCAATGTCTATAGGTAAGTAGGTACTTACCTAACCTACCTAACTACTGAAGTCACAACGGATGTTTGTCCCTCTGAAATTAGGGGGCGTCCATTAATTAAAATTAAAGATGATTTTTGCGATTTTTCAACCCCCGCACCCCCTCCCCCCTTGGTGAGATGTCCTGAGATTTGGCTCGATCCCCTCCCCCACCCCCTAATCTCACGTGAGAATAAAAAAAATAATCTTAAACAGGTACCTACCTAGATTTGCCGAGACCTCCCTTTCATTTTTAATCCCACATGGGATTAGGTGCGATTTGGCTCAACCCCCTCCCGCCCCCTAAAAGCCTGACGTAATTAATGGATGCCCCCATAAGTGCAACAAAAGATAACGCATATTTAGGTACTTATGACGTGGCGAATCAATTGGTGGTACCAATAGGCTGAGAAGGCTGGAGCCTAGGGCGGCAGATTTTAGGGGCGGCAAATAGGGAACAATTTTTTTTGTGTTACAGAAAATTAATATTTACCTATATTTATTGATAATGCTATGTTATTATGTACACACAAACAATTCAACATGTAAGTAATGTTTTAAAAATTGTTAGAGTGAGAGCTTTTCTTGCTTAAAACTTTTTTCCATAATTGGATTGGAAACGAGCGATAAAGGCGGTGCGTTTAGATGGGCCCGCGAATTACAGTAGTATCCCGAAAATTTCCAACAGTTTACCTGTTGATCATGTTTGTTTCTGTAGCTGTAATCAGCACGTGTAAGGTCGTCATGTACGAAAAATCCCTATGTGTACCGAAGAATTTTTATTTTCATTAATCATTAAATTTCACATCATCAATCATCAACCAATCAAACGTCCGTACCCCTATTATAAATGTGAAAGTGTGTTTGTTTGTTTGTTTATTTGTAGTTGAATCACGTCAAAACGGAGCGACGGATTGACGTGATTTTTTGTGTGGAGATAGTTGGAGGGCTGGAGAGTAACATAGGCTACTTTTTATCCGGGTCCAACTCGAGCGAAGCCGCGGGCAGCAGCTAGTTTATAATAAAACTGTAACAGGTCAAATTCTGTACATTGAAGATATTTTGAAATTTTTTTTGGAGGGCTCTCTATTGTCGATACTGAAGCCAAAACTGTAATTTTTTTCATTCATGTCTGTCTGTCCGTATCATGGCCGCGCATTACGTCGAAACTACTGGTTGGATTTAAATGAAACCTGGAATTATTTGAGTGCATACTACGAGGTCTAATATAAAATACTTTTAATCCTGAAATTCAGCACGGTTCCCTAGGGAGAGGGGATGAAAGTCAAAATAAGTATCTGGTTGTAATTCATGAGCGCGTAGTCCGATTTCATTGATTCTTTTTAGGGTTCCGTACCTAGGAACCCTTATAAGATCACTTTCTTGTCCGTCTGTCTGTCCGTCTGTCACCATCGATTATCTCAGGAACGGGTGGAGCTAGCAAGTTGAAATTCATACCATATACTGAGGTCTATAGTCCCTATTGTGAGTATAAAAATCAAGGTCCTGAGTCAACACTATAAAAAGATATAGGCAAATTTAGGTTTTCGTGAAAACTTGTAAGTACCAAAACTTACCTTAATTATCAACTTTTTTTATTTTTCGGAATTTTTCCTTTACTTGTGCTGTAAGGCCTTGCTTGTAACCAAAATTGACAATTCTAGGTCAACCGGAAGTACCCTAGAGGTTTTGGGTCGAAAACCTAAATGGTAGTTCCCGTTGATCTAGAATCACGAAATTTGGCAAAAAGCAAGGCCTTATAGCAGAAATAAAGGAAAAATTCCAAAAAATTAAAAAAGTTGAAAGTTAAAGGGTGTTCCCATACATACATACATACATAGTTGACGCCAATTAAGATTGTCTTCTGAGTTGTATGAGCGCTCATACAATTAAGCGAACTAGCTTAATTGGCACCATCCTCAAATAAGGTAAATAAATAAAATTGTGCTATTGTGTGAAAGTAAATAAAAGAAAATATTTATTGCAATATTATGCTCGTGTGCGCAGAACATTTGCGGCGCTGCTATCGCAGAACTAGGATATGTACAAAAAAATTACTAATTGTTCAATAACTTAATGGGTATAATGGGTAGGTACGGAACCCTCGGTGTACGAGTTCGACTCGCACTTGACCGGTTTTTACTTTGTTTGAAAGTAAGTACTTTATAATATTGTTCCGTAAAAATTTCAAGGTCATCGGTTTTGTAGTTCCGAAATTACAAACAGCCGGAATCCTTGACACCCGGAATGCACAGGAACCGTTGAATGTACGGCTCATCTTAGGCTGGTGTGCAAACAACTCCAAACGAGTTGTCGGTGCTGGTTGTTGTTGTTGGTGCTGGTTGTTGTTGTTGGTGCTGAGGTAATTGTCTGGGGGTCTAAAGTGGCCACTTTTGATGAAAAATCAGATGTTTCATAGATGCTTCATCTATGAAACATCTGATGAAACATCAAATGCTTCATAAATGCTTCATATTATATGCTTCTTAAATGAAGCATCGATGCTTCATCAATGCTTCATCGATGCTTTATAGATGCTTCATATATGAAGCATCGATGAAGCATAGCATAGCATATGAAGCATTTATGAAGCATTTGATGAAAAGTCAGATGTTTCATAGATGAAGCATCTATGAAACATCTGATTTTTCATCAAAAGTGGCCACTTTAGACCCCCTGTATTTGGTAGGATCAGAAGAATCTCATCTATTTTGAACTGTTAAAACCTAGTGAAACGATCACGGGAGGCCGAAAACAGCCACAATATGCGACATGTTATGAATCCATTATTATTCATCATGACAACAATGTTCTGTGGTGCTGAGGGCGAAGGCCCGCCTGAAACACAGAAGGTTGCAAATTTAATTCCCTTTGCCTGCCTGTGAGACAAATGTATGTGTGATCTACGAATCTCTGTCTCAAAATGATTCTCTCAAGAAGGCAAAAAGTCGTAGATTCTGACGAAAACATTGAATAAAATACCTACGTTGTAGCACAGAATTATGCGACAAAGTTCAATTCAGCTCGCGTAAGCGTTCTTTGCCTAGTGCAATATGCACTGACACGTGCCTACACAAATTCTCTCTTTCTAACGCATAACTCTGTCACTGTCTGGCGCGGAGTGACGCGGAAGGGTTGTCGAGTTGTCACGCGATAGGTATTAGAGCCGAGTGGCAAGTGGGAACCCTGCCAAGGCCCGCCCGGGCGGGCCCACCAATGTACTTGTAGCTTCGTACCTAAAGTGCGGAGTGCGCGTAATTAGTAATTAGGTAAATAAATCTGTTTATATTCTTATGTTTTGCTTTTTAGTGCAAGTATGTTTTAAAGTCGGTTAAGTATTTTATTTTTTATTTTTTCATTTTAGTGTTTATTTTTTATTAAGAATGATGTCATCTTACCTACTTATTGTGTTTCGCTCATCAAGCCCTTTCATTTGATATCCATGTCACTACTACTATACTACTAAAAACTAAGATACTGAAAACCAGCGCTCTAACAGCCATGGCGCTGCTGGAGCAAATGCTGAGGGGTAATCTTATTTTCTTGTCACTGTAATGTAGCATTTCTGATTTGTGTTGTATGTATCGTAGTGGCGAAAATAAAACTTATTTCTATTTCTATTTTACTAAAAAGTTCCATGGAACAGGTCCTGACTCCATCATCAGATCAGATCGCTGTCACCATATTATTATATTACATTGTGTCGGAACTTCACAGATATGCTGTGTTTTTACTCAATCGGCCAATTTATTGAGGAGTTCTGTTGAGCAGCTCTTGACTCCATCATCAAATCAGCTCGTTGTCACCATATTATTAAATTGTAATTGAAACTTGATAGATATACCGAGTTTCGACTCAATCGGCCTATTCACTGAGGAGTTCTGTTGAACAGCTCTTGACTCCATCATCAGATAAGCTTGATTGATACCATAATATTTCATTGTCACCGAGAATATATAAGTGTGCAAAATTTCAGCCCGATAGTTCTACAAACACAATAAATAACCATAAAATTTGAGAGTTCCCCTCGATTTCCATGGGATCCCCTCATCAGATCCTCCACTTCTGGAGTATATCCTTTGTAACCAAAAAAAATAATTGTCAAAATCGGTCCACAATTGACGGAGAAATGGCGTAACACACACACAAAAAACTAAAAAAAATATATACCTAAAATAAAAAAAACACACAGTCGACTTGAGAGCCTCCTCCTTTTTGAAGTCGGTTAAAAATAATATTACACAAATCATAAAAGTTACAATTTCATTAACAAAAAAATGTAATGATTGTGATGTGGTATCGAGTGTAGGGGCGGCAAAAGTTGAATAGCCTACTGGCGGCAAATTGGGAAATCCGCCACTGTTATAAGCAGTAGAGTAGGTAGGTATCTATGTAAGCGAGATAAAACATAATACCTACCTAACAGCCAACATCAGAGAGACAAATGTAAAATATACTAGGTTCCGCCCGCGGCTTCGCTCGCGTGATACCTACCCGGATAAAAAGTAGCCTATGTTTTATTCCAGGTCATAAATTATGGTAAGTATAGGTACCTACCTATATGTATTCCAAGTTTCATTAAAATCCGTTCAGTAGCACTGGCGGTCGCAGACTTTGATCTTGGGGGGGGGGGGGTCACTAGTTTTGGTAGTGCGTACCTACCTCTCTTTTTGCTGGATGTTACAGGTTTCTCAAGGATTTTGAGGGGGGGGGGGGTCATGACCCCCATGACCCCCCCCCCTCGAACCGCGCGTGTATCAGTAGTTTTTGCTTGAAAGAGTAACAAACATACAAACATCCCTAGATAGCGATACATCTATACATCCATACATCCTCACAAACTTTCACACTGTAAAATTATTAGTAGGATGGAAAAGCCCCTCTTGGCAGATTCAAATGGCCCGCCGTCATTTTGTGACGTCATTACAAAACTACTACTGTTCTATTTATAGACTTTGAAGTTTAAAAACATAACTTCAACTTCTTTCATAACTTCAACTTCATAACTTTAGTATGAAAATTACTTTCTTTTTAACCGACTTCAAAAACAGGAGGAGATTCTCAATTCATAGGAATATTTTTTTATGTAGGTAGGTATGTTTTTGGAATTTTTTTGATTTGGAAAATTCTTTTTTGTTTGAAAGGGTCCCAGGTGGTGCCATGGTCATCAGATCAGGTCAGGATCTGATGATGGCGTCAGGAGCTGTTCAACAGAACACATCAGTACCTACCTAAATCTAAATAGGCCGATGGAGCTGAAACTCGTCATCATCATCACCAGCACCATTTTTTGAACAGCTTCTGATTCCATCATCAGGTCAGCTCGCAGTCACCATAGGTACGCATAGGTATTACATATTACATGACATTGTAGTCGGAACGAAACGGAACAAGACAGCTTACATTATGCCGAGTTTAAACTCAATCAGCCTATTTACTGAGGAGTTCTGTTGAACAGTTCCTTTCCTGACTCCATTATCAGATCCTGACCTGATCTGATGACCATAGCTCCACCTGGTACCCTTTCAAACAAAAAAATAATTTTCCAAATCGGTCCAGGCTCACCTATTCAAGTAGATACTCGAGAAACATACCTACCTACATAAAAAAATATTCCTATGACTTGAGAATCTCCTCCTTTTTTTGAAGTCGGTTAAAAAGAAAGTAATTTTCATAAAAGGGTCTACAAAACCTACCTACCTACATACCATTTAAAATTGAAATAATTGTTCAAAGTAAAAATCAATTCTAATCTACGCTAGGTACACCTATCTAGTTAGTGTGTATACTACCTACACCTATACCTACATACCTATACATCGAGCGAGCTAAAAATGCTAAAAATTATAACGCCGGCTCCATACGTTGGGGCCAACGTTGGTCCCAACGTTGGCGCCAAGATTTCGTGAACCATCCACACGTTGGCGATACACCAGTCTTGTTCCGTCAGAGCCAACGTGCAGACGTCCGATGTCTGCGCGTCCGATACAGAAATTGAAATTTCTCTACGTGATTTTACACTACTGAATACCAATTTTATCACAATCACATCACATCATGTCACTATCACACTTCACACAACACACTATATTATAAATGCGAAAGTTTGGATGTTTGGATGTATGTTTGTTCCTCTATAACACGACAACCACTTAACCGATATGGGTGAAATTTAAAATATAGATAGATAATAACCGGAAATAGGACATAGGCTACTTTTTATCCCAAAAAAATTGCAGGGTTCTCGTAACTTAAAAAAAATAGTAGACTCCATCATCAGATCAGCTCGTTGTCACCATATTATTACATTGTAGTCAGAACTTGACAGATATGCCGAGTTTCAACTCAATCGGCTTATTTACTGAGGAGTTCTGTTGAACAGCTCTTGACTCCATCATCAGATCAGCTTATTGATACCATAATATTTATTTGTCACCGAGAATCTATAAGTGTGCAAAATTTCAGCCCGATAGTCCTACAAACACAATAAATAAGGAATACGATGACATTCTCGCTCGTCAGTCGACACGTGCGCTCACGATGCGCGTCGAAACGGGACTGAGCATAGCGCCAACGTGTGGACGGATCCCCAACGTTGGCGCGCCAACTTCCTTTGATAAAACCGACACGGCACGGCCAAGCCCCAACGTTGGCCCCAACGTTGGCGCCAAGCTATTTTGTCAGCACCACACGTTGGTGAGAGGCATTGGGACCAACGTTGGCCCCAACGTGTGGATGCGGGGTAAAAAGCGGTGGTCGTTGCAAACCAATTTTGCGTTAGTGTGAGTGTCGAAACTCCGCCTCCGGGACTATACACACACATTGAAGACATCCGAGCAACGCGTACGGCAATACTCGAGTTCAGAATTTACAAGAATTTACGATGTATTCCGTAATACCAAAAATGATGAATGAAAAGTTAATGATTTCGCAATTTTTTTTGTATGGCCTGTAACTAGACACTCTAAGCTGTGTTCCTATTAAAAGGATATTACAATCATTGTTGTTTATCATACAGAACAAATGCAACGAAAACACGATATTTTTGCTGTAAAAATGTTAGAAATACAATTTGGTTACATTTTGTTTCAGGTAAGTTTTTTAGATCAAAAGTTTAACAGGAACCTAGATTAATACTTCCTTAATCTAAATAAGTGCATAAAGTGGTGAAAATACGCTCAAATTTTAAATGATTTCGGTAGTACGTTTGTATGGAGAATTCGTTCGTCGCTGCCCTCTTAAATACAAAATGTTAAGAGGGCTGCGACCGGCGAATTTCCATAAAAACGTAATACCGAAATCATTTAAAATGTAAGCATGTTTATATCAGTTTATGTTGTTAGATTAGGAGAGTAGGTATTTATCTAGGTTCCTGTTAAACTTTTGTTCCGAAAAACTTACCTAAAAAGAAATGTAAGCCAATTGAATTGAAATCTTTGTAGGTACCTACACCAAAAATGGCATTTTTTTTCTTTTCATTTGTTCTATAGTAAGTTTTTTGAAACAAAAGTTTAACAGGAACCTAGATAAATACTACCTTTATCCAAATAATAACGTAAAGTGATAAAAATATGCTCAAATTTTAAATTATTTTGGTATTACGTTCCTAGGTAAGTAGATACGTTCGCCGAGCCCTTAAATTATTGCATGATTAAATTAATGTGTATTTTATGAATTTAAAATTTAATGACTTATATTTAATGTGAAATGTAATAATTGTTTGTATGCCAATAGGCAGAAACTAGTGACTCTAATGTAAGCCTAAACACCCTTTGTACCTAGATTCACAGACAAAATAAATTGAAATTGAATGTAAACAATAAAATTTTGTGTTCAGTTTTATTGAACCTAGCCAGGGTTCCTCACAGTCCAGTCCTCGGCCTCGCTCACACACACTATAGGAAGGTGTAGGTAGGTACCTAGGTAGTAGGTACCTACTCACACACGCTATAGGAAGGTGTAGGTAGGTACCTAGGTAGTAGGTACCTACTCACACACGCTATAGGAAGGTGTAGGTAGGTACCTAGGTAGTAGGTACCTACTCACACACGCTATAGGAAGGTGTAGGTAGGTACCTAGGTAGTAGGTACCTACTCACACACGCTATAGGAAGGTGTAGGTAGGTACCTAGGTAGTAGGTACCTACTCACACACGCTATAGGAAGGTGTAGGTAGGTACCTAGGTAGTAGGTACCTACTCACACACGCTATAGGAAGGTGTAGGTAGGTACCTAGGTAGTAGGTACCTACTCACACACGCTATAGGAAGGTGTAGGTAGGTACCTAGGTAGTAGGTACCTACTCACACACGCTATAGGAAGGTGTAGGTAGGTACCTAGGTAGTAGGTACCTACTCACACACGCTATAGGAAGGTGTAGGTAGGTACCTAGGTAGTAGGTACCTACTCACACACGCTATAGGAAGGTGTAGGTAGGTACCTAGGTAGTAGGTACCTACTCACACACGCTATAGGAAGGTGTAGGTAGGTACCTAGGTAGTAGGTACCTACTCACACACGCTATAGGAAGGTGTAGGTAGGTATAGGTACAGTCAGCGTCATCAATCGGTATCCCCCTATTGATTTGAACAAAGACCCTTTTCATTTCAACCTTGGATTTCAGTTGGGTATTATAACAGCTATTGCATCTAGGGATTGCAATCCCGCAGCTTATTCAATCCCGCGCGGGATTAGTGCGGGTTTAGTCAATCCCGCGCGGGATCCCGCGGGATCCCGCATCTTAGAAATTATGTATAAAATCAAATTAAAACAACAGATTTTGAGTAAAAAATCTACTTTTATTAAAAGTTTCTTACATTAAGCAACAGGAGCCAGCATTATACTGAGACTGGGCCTATTTGGCACCACAAAGAGTAGTAGGTAGGTACGCACGCACATTATTGTTAACAGTTTTCTTTAGATTTTAGTTATTTTTTTGTTTGTGTAATTGTTTATTCATTAGGTACCTACTTTATGCTGTGCTTTTCCCAATGTACTTACTGTAACTTGTGTGTGTCAAATAAACGTTAATATATCCTATTATATTCAAAAAACATTATATTAACAAAAACAAAAACCACCATAATGTTTCACGCAACTTTAATTTTATTACTATTTACGGCACAATCAGCTTTTAAAATAGCACAAAACTAAATCAAAAACATTAAAGTTTAGGTACTTACGTAAAATGCCGGACGGTGAGTACGAAAACACTCGTCATCTACAGAAAGACGTGCGCAGCGCAGTGCCATTTATAAACAACTAACTGCTGCCCGCGGCTACGCTCGCGTGGTACCCGGATAAAAAGTAGCCTATGTTAAGGGCGCTACTCACACACCTGCCGCAGGGGCAATCTAGGTGGCAATCTAGGTGCGTGGCGGTTGTTGCAATATCGGGAGTATTGCCAAATTGCCCCTGCATGCCTACACACATCACAATTAAGGATGCAATTAAGGGTCATCCCCACTCCTACACCCTAGATTGCCCCAACGGCAGGTGTGTAAGTAGGGCCTTTTACTCTCCAGCCCTCCAACTATCTCCACGCGAAAAATCACGTCAATCCGTCGCTCTGTTTTGACGTGAAAGCAGGACCAATAAACAAACAAATAAACACACTTTCACATTTGTAATTGGGTACGGATGACAGGACAGCCCGCCAACCGTCTGCTAGTCGCTGGCGCGGTGGTCTGTGCGAAACGGCAACGTTGCGCTCGTGCTACTCGCGATTTACGCGAAAGTTTTAACGCCAAATTTTTCGTTTGCGGGATCCGCGGATCCGCGCTTTGAAGATGCGGGATCCAGCAGCCCAATAAAAGCTGCGGGATCCCGCGGGATTGCGGGATCCCGCTTTGCGGGATTGCAATCCCTAATTGCATCGGCTCGTTTATGAGCGAAATTAGATATCCATAAGTCAGCAAGGATTTAATAGTAGATTGTATTATAAGGGGGGAAAATAATATTTTTACGGCGAGGGCGCTTTTTTGAATCCAGAGCGAAGTGAAGGATTCTAGAGTAGAATCCCGAGCGTAGCGAGGGATTCTTTAGTAGAATCCTGAACGAAGCGAGGGATTTAAAGTACGTCGCCCGAGCCAAAAATATATTTTGCGCCCGAGTGATACACTCTACTTTTCATTACAATCTATGAGAAAATAAAAGGGAGGAGAAAAGAATGTGTTAAATCAACGAAGTTCCACTTGAGAAGAGTAATCGGGGATTAATTTTTTTTTATTCAGACGGCGGCTCTGATACTAGCAGCGCCCTCGCGGCGTTGCCCCCGTAGTGATGGTTTATGGTGATGATGATGATGATGATGAAAAGTAGCCTATAACCTTCCTCAAGAGTTTAGCTATCAAATACAGAAATAATTTTTCAAATCCGACTGGTAGTTCCTGAGATTTCATTTCATTTCATTTCATTTATTTATTTATTTCTCTCACAAACAATATAAATATAAATAAATAGCTAAATAAATATACAGAATAATGAATATTAAAAACGTTGTAGGTAGCTATTATAAAAACCTATTTTGTGAGATTAGCGCGTTCAAACAAAAAATCTCTTCCGCTAGAATTGCTCAATAGTTCCACGAAAACAAACTAGATGGCGCCAGTAGACCGTCGTTCTAGATCGCGCTGACGAAAACGCACAGGATTTTATCAGTAGGCCTAACATGTGCAACATCGAGAGTCGAGAAACCAGATTTATCGATCGGTTAAACTGCTCTAACGTATGTGTTGGAGCAGTTCGACCGATCGAGATATCCCTCTCAATGTTGCACATGTTAGGCCAGCTGGTTAGAATTACAATTATGTATGGATATGGATAGGAAACTGCAGAGTAATAAATCTCTAAATGTGATTACAACTGTGGTGTTTTTGGAAGAGTCCTCCCTCATTCATCTTGGTAGATTTGAGATGAATGTGGAAAGTAGTTGTACCTCAAAAGTGCGCGGCAAAGATAATTCAAAGATAATTCCGGCGCACTTAAGGGACCGGCGAACGTACCTACTTACCTAGGAACGTAATACCAAAATAATTTAAAATTGGACCATATTTTTATCACTGTATGTTATTATTTGGATAAAGGCACTATTTATCTAGGTTCCTGTTAAACTTTTGTTCCGAAAAACTTACTATAGAACAAATGAAAAGAAAAAATGCCATTTTTGGTGTAGGTACCTACAAAGATTTCAATTCAATATGCTTACATTTCTTTTTAGGTAAGTTTTTCGGAACAAAAGTTCAACAGGAACCTAGATAAATACCTACTCTCCTAATCTAACAACATAAACTGATAAAAATATGCTTAAATTTTAAATGATTTCAGTATTACGTTTTTGTGGAAATTCGCCTGTCGCAGGCCTCTTAAAGGGGATTAAAAACTCATTACTGCCCGCTAAACTTATAAAGAGGATTAAAAACTCATTACTGCCCGCTAAAAGTTCCTTGAAGAGGAATCATCTACTTTGGGCGCACTTAAAGGCGAACAAAGTCGTCCTTTTCGAATAGATGGAATGAAAAAGTTTTTACAAAAGTTGAGATCAACGGCTTGCAAACCGATCTCTTACTACGGGGATACCAATTGATGACGCTTTCTGTACCTAGGTAGTAGGTACCTACACTACAACGACTAGGTACTTCACAGGATGTCCGTGAACTTAGCATACCGTAAAATACGCCAACATTGCCACCAAGGGTAATTTTGCCCGAAGATCAATTTATAAGCAAATCTTTAGATTGCAAAAATATTTGAATAATATTGTAACATTTTTTGACTTTGGTAGAAAATAGGTTATGTGTCTATTATCACTGTCTATCGGGTGTGTCGCTAGCTTCACTCAGTAACTTTTTGGAACTCGTCGAGTACGGTGCGTATTTTCGCGGGCAAATTTTGGTGCAAATTCATAAGTGAATTGTGAGTGATGGCGAAAACAAATGTTAGTTTTATTAATATTATGATATGTAAGAACACTTTAGGAGTATTAATTTGTTATTATCGTTGCTGAATGTCTTTTCAAACAAGAGTTATAACGGTGGGCAAAGTTATCCAGCAATGTAGCGATCTACTATTGACAACATTGCCCGCCATCAAAATAAGCTTAGGGTTGGCACTTCAGAAACTTGTTTTTTTTTACCCGACTACGGCGAAGCAAAAAGGAGGGTTATGATTTTGACCGGTATGTATGTATGTATGAATGTTCATCTGTTCCCTCGTAATTTAAGCTTTTAATTAACTTGCAATGTTTGTATTGCAATGTTTTTCTTTGCTTTAACTCTCCAGAGAAATGTGATTATCTTTAATGATAAACGTAAAATGTCTGATAGATAAGTAAGTAATTATTTTAATTTAGCTCCTAACATCATTTAATTTTGATCTCAATTAGCATTTCATTTTCATTTGGATACCTACATAAATATGTTGATTAAAGTTTATTTAATAAATACTTACCTGAATGAAAAATAACCAGTTTTTTTTATAACTACAACAACTACGATCACAAGATCAGTTAACTAAGAAGTGCCAACCCTAGCGCTTTTAATTGGTGAAATGCGGTTTGTATGAAAAAGACAAAAAATGTCAGGGTAACTTTGCCCAGCCACTTTGCTAGGAAACCTTCTATGGTATCGTTTTAATTCCTAAAGTAAACGCCATTATTGCTTAAATTCTTGTATTGGCTTTTTATTTCATCTCTCTAGAGGCTATATTTGCGTCAAAAATCAACGTGGGCAATGTTGGCTAAAAGTCCAGATAACTTTGCCCGCCATCAAAATGTATAAAATACTTAATTAAATATTGACGCATCATAAAATCTGATAAAGTAATACATGCACATAATCTTATAATAGCAGATGATAAAAGAAAATACTTATGTTCTCATAGAAAATTTTTACAAAAATTGAAATTATTCGAAAAAAGTGGGCAATGTTGGCGTATTTTACGGTATCATTTCCCAGCATAATCACATATGTAAGTTCTCTTCGCATGCACATGAGTTGTATAGTTCCTGATACGAACCATGATATTTATGAACCTTTGTTTCGTAGCTAATTCGTAGCACTAGGTGCGCGTTGAAATCTTATGGTGGACGTATACCTACGCTACGAGAAATCGTTACGATCAGACTGTACAGTTCGACCGGTACAGTTTATCGTACATGGCATACAAGCCATATACCTAGGCTACGAGAAATCGTTACGATCAGACGGTACAATAAACGGTGGTACCTAGTGGTAGGTAATATGGTAGCACCAATTATCGAGAAGCAAGACGCTATTATGAGAGAGAAATGCTATTCCACCCCATGACAGGCTTGTAGCTACTTTGAGGTTTTTATCAACAGGAAGAAATTATGAAGATTTGAAATTATCTAGTATTACCTATTTCATCTCAAGCCTTGGGTCGCATAATACCGGAAACCTGTGAAGCAATATACAGGGTGAATTTTTGAGACGGGGCAGTAAGGGCAGCTACCTTAACTAGGGATGTGCGATCTTTTCATTTGATCCGATTTTTAGGATCGTAATGGATCGTAATGTCTCGATCCGATCCGCGGATCGGATCACATTGTATCGATCCGATTTTCAAAAGATCGTATCAAAAGATCGAATGAAATAAAACCAAAGTATTTTTTAAATGTTATTTTAACATGCAAATCAAACTTGCATTGCAAAAAACATGTCAACCTTTCAGATTAATGCTTTTAAGTGCCAATCTTTTATGTTTAAACTTTTTTAAATAAAATTTAATAGATCATTTGGATTCATCCATAAAATACTCGCACGGCTTAGCAACTTGCAGGTAAAGTGATGTGTTTTATTTTGCTAGTTACTTATTACACCGTCCAAGTTGTGATTCTAGCCCCGATAATAACAATCTTACCCATACGTTTAGTTGATTCATTCGATCTTTTCGATCCGATCCGATTTCTGGTGTGGTTCAATCGATCCGCTAAAAAATCGAATGGCTTTCATACGATCCGAAAAATCGCTTGATCGTATGCAAGCGATCCGATCTTCTAAAAGATCGGATCGGATCGGCGCATCCCTAACCTTAACCGTTGTAGCTAGAGGAAAACGTTCTCAGGAGACTATCCTTAATTTTTAAAGATATTTCGACCTGCATTCACAGATTTTGAAAAAATGTACAGTCAGCGAGAAAATGGGCAATTTACACAAAAACTTTTTTTGATGCCAATCGGTCCTGTTTCATCTAAGGATTAATACATTTTTTTACATGTACATTTTTTTTTCAAAATCTGTGAACGCAGTTCGAAATATCTTCAAAAGTTAAGCATAGTCTCCTAAGAACGTTTTCCTGTAGCTACAACGGTTAAGATAGCCCTTAATGCCTTGTCTCAGAAATACATTTTAGCGTTTTCTGACTTTTCTAGTACTCTAACCTCAGTTGATCCGAAACGAAAGAGCCTTTTAATCCTTAGATGAAACAGGATCGATTGGCATCAAAAAAAGTTTTTGTGTAAATTGCCCATTTTCTCGCTGACTACATTTTTTTCAAAATCTGTGAATGCAGGTCGAAAACGTTCTTAGGATACTATCCTTAGATAGTATCCTAAGAACGTTTTCCTCTAGCTACAAATATCTTCAAAAATTAAGATTTTTGAAGATATTTCGATAGTATCCTAAGAACGTTTTCCTCTAGCTACAACGGTTAAGGTAGCTGCCCTTACTGCCCCGTCTCAATGTTTCAATAAGTAAATTATTGTTTAAACATGTTGGTAATTTTAATTAAGATTTTATTGTAGTTTAATACAAATAGCTAGTTTGTTCTTTTCAATCATGTTTCGATATTTGAGGAACTAATAATTTGTATGGTATGTTCTTGTACAACTTCAGAATGAAAATGTTAAATGATTGTTGATTCTTGTATATAAGAAATTGTTACATAAAAAAATATATGTGTGTTCATGAATCATGTTTCTATCTATTTATTATACAATCCTTAAACCCGTATATAGCAAAAATCCAGAACGCCAAGTCTGTACCTGTTGCTACCTACGCGTACACTCTTGGGGAACGCGTACCGCGCAGCGCGAGCCTCGATTGACCTCGCGTACAGGTTCGCGGCGGTCTGTACTGGAGCTGTACGCGTATCCAATGTACGCGTGGACAACAACGCGTACCCAGGGTACGCGCTATCTTTACGCGGCTTTATACTCCGAGTTTAACAAAATATCCCAGCAGGTGTCGATATTGATTTTTAGGTTTAAAAAGATTGAAGGATGATTTTTGTTGAGATTCCTCGCGGAGCAGCTGAAACATCATTGTTCAACGCTCCTGCGCACACCTGCAAAAAATCAGAAGGTTTGGTCGAAGAAAAATTCAAAAAATCGCCCTCCCACCCACCCTTTAGGGTTTACTGAGCTAGATTTGTAGTGCACTTTTAGTAGGGAAATATTTCTAACTCTAGAATCTGTAATTTTTTGGACTGGAATCCGGTAGGGGTCTACTCAGTTAGTTATAAGACACAATTCTAAAGAAAAATAACAACATTTTTGATTATTTTTTCGTTTTAAAACACATTTTTTGCACCTGTTGACTTGTAACTCGAATACTTAACTTTTTAATGGGACCACATTTTTGAGTTCGGTTTTGGAATTTGTGTTATAAGCACTGATCGGAGTAGGTAGAGCTATTTAGGTTCATTGACCGCAAACATTGATGTTAATATGGATATTCTACGGGATTCCGACTAATACTCCGGAATTCGATTAAACAAATAGTTTGTTCTTTTCAATCATGTTTCGATTTTTGAGGAACTAATAATTTGTATGGGATTCTTGTACAACTTCAGAATGAAAATGTTAAATGATTGTTGATTCTTGTATAAATATAAGAAATTGTTACATAAAAAAATATATGTGTTATCATGAATCAAGTTTCTATCTATTTATTATACAAACCTTAAACCCGTATATAGCAAAAAGCAAAAAGCTTTTTATTATTTTTCTAACTAAAAAACGAATCCCGGGATTCGGGGAATATCCATATTATTCTATCATATGGCAAGTACATAAAATAGCTCTACCTACTCCGATCACTGGTTATAAGAGAGCCATGGCACCATCCCCCGCTGAAACTCCTCCCCTTCCAGCTTCCGCGGAGGAACTTCTTGAACTAACTTAAACTAACCTAACCTTTTTTTTTTTTTTTTTTAACCAAACCTAACTTCTTCCAACCTAACCTAATCTTACCTAACTTCTAACTTAACGTACCTAACACAAGCAATTTATTCAAAAATAAAAAAACCCGGCTGAACTGAAAAGTTGGAAACAGCATTATCTTATCAATCACAAAATTAGGTAAATTAAAATTTTATTAATAGGTAGGTATCTAGGGTTCGATGCCGTGCGCATTTTCCTAAACGTTGTTGTGACAGTTGACACACAGATGGCTCTGTGTGTAAAATTAAAAGCGTGTGAAATATTTCTTAAATATGAGATATCTCCTAAATGGCTGAACCAATTTCGATGCAGTTTGTTCTAAACGTTGCGTAAAATTGTAATATAAAGTTTTAGTATGCATTTTGTTTATCAATTCTATTTAGGCGAAAAATAGATTTTCAAAAATTTTGAGACTCGATTTAGTCTTCGAAGACGTCATGTTAGATTTAAAAAAAATATATATTTGATATCAGTCCACCAACTTCTTGATTTTGACATGGATTTTGATATGATGGCGTGATTTTCATTTTGAAAATTCACACATTGTTGCATTTTCTAGCCGCACTATTTGATTTATCGAAATAAAAAGTATCCTAGAGCACAATCGAGATGGAGACGATTCTAACGATACCTCATTCATCAAAATCCATCCAGTCGTTTAGGAGTAACGTGGTAATAAAGAATATTACTTACATACCCACGAACATACATAGAAACGCGCGATCTACATAACCCTGTCTGACTTGACAGTCAGCCGGGTAATAACTTCTTCCAAACTAACCTAATCTTACCAAAATTCTAACCAAACCTAACCTAACCCTTAATTTTTTTAACCTCTAAGTTCTTCCAACATAAACTTATCTAACCTACCTTGTAACTTCACCTAATTCAACATAAACTTATTCGAACCTAACATAACTAACGTAAGAAGAAGAAGAAGAAGAAGAAGAAGAAGAAGAAGAAGAAGAAGAAGAAGAAGAAGAAGAAGAAGAAGAAGAAGAAGAAGAAGAAGAAGAAGAAGAAGAAGAAGAAGAAGAAGAAGAAGAAGAAGAAGAAGAAGAAGAAGAAGAAGAAGAAGAAGAAGAAGAAGAAGAAGAAGAAGAAGGAGAAGAAGGAGAAGGAGAAGAAGAAGAAGAAGAAGAAGAAGAAGAAGAAGAAGAAGAAGAAGAAGAAGAAGAAGAAGAAGAAGCAGCAGCAGCAGCAGCAGCAGCAGCAGCAGCAGCAGCAGCAGCAGCAGCAGCAGCAGCAGCAGCAGCAGCTTAGGTTAGGTTAGGTTAGGTTAGGTTAGGTTAGGTTAGGTTAGGTTAGGTTAGGTTAGGTTAGGTTAGGTTAGGTTAGGTTAGGTTAGGTTAGGTTAGGTTAGGTTAGGTTAGGTTAGGTTAGGTTAGGTTAGGTTAGGTTAGGTTAGGTTAGGTTAGGTTAGGTTAGGTTAGGTTAGGTTAGGTTAGGTTAGGTTAGGTTAGGTTAGGTTAGGTTAGGTTAGGTTAGGTTAGGTTAGGTTAGGTTAGGTTAGGTTAGGTTTAGGTTTTTTTTTTTTTTTTTTTTTTTTTTTTTTTTTTTTTTTTTTTTTTTTTTTTTTCTCGTTCTCCTTTGACTTTTGGCGCCAAAGTCTTTATTTAACTTGTTTTTATTTCTTGCAAAGGGATACATTTTGTTCGTACCCTGAAGGGGTTTAAGGGGAGCTAAAGTTACTTCCAATCTTTCTCAAGTTCTCTTTTTCATACTGGTCTCATTTTACTCAATTTTATTTACCATTCATTCAGTTCTCTTTTTCATTCTTTTTAACAGCTTTTATCTTCTTTTAACTATAAATCTTTCCATAAGGGTTACATTATTTCTTTCATCTTAGAGGGTCTTAATTTCTATTACATCTTATTTTATACTTAGTTACTTTACATTTTGGTTCTTATTAAAATACCAGATATCTTAACATTTTTGTTTGACTACCTTATTTTTGTATACATTCTTCTACGTTTTATCTTAATCTACTTATTTCTATTGGTTTTACAATTTTACTTTTTTATGTTTACATTTTTACATTTTATTACATATTTTATCTTAATCTACTTATTTTACTAATGTTTTAATTATTTACTTTTTAGATACATGTGCTTATGATATATGATAAAATACTACTATTTTCTTTATGTCTACTTTATGTTTTAAGGTTTTTTATCGTTTTTTGATTTTTTATATGTTTTAATTTTATAGGAATCTTATTTGTTTACTTATTACTATTTAATTGTTTGCTTTACTTATAATATGCTAGTTAAATATATATACTTCAATATATATTTTTTAACAAGACTTATCTATCCAATTTTTAGTAGGTATCAACTCTATTTTAATTGTTTCCTAATTTGTGATGGGCCTTTACATCGCTGATTTTTGCTGCTCTTTGTTATAAACGGTGGTTCATTGTGTTAACATGTCCCTGCCCGTTTACTTGGCGTCTTTCTCGCGGATGTTGGCTTAACAATAAGCTATGGTGGCTCTCGCCAGAGCGTCCCACTTCCTCCTGATCGTGCAGTCTTGGCTAAAGGCGTTATGATCCACCTTTTCTACCTTAGCCTGCACGCAGTTGCAGCAGGATGGGGTCGCTCCAGCGAGCCTGTCGGCGCACTCCGTCGCCATGTGGGGACCCCCGCAGTGGCTGCACTTCTCCAATGTTCCCTGGCAGAAGCGTCGGCCGTGGCCATAGCCGAGGCACAGGGAGCACTGGACAAGCGGCGACTGGTCTTCCACTCGTGCGCGCTGGAGGTCGATGCGGACGGATCCAGCATCGACCATCCTCCGCCAGACCTTCGGGGGTACCCTCATGACGACGTGTTGCGTGTGGGGGTTGCGGGTTTTCTTTTTGTAGACTATCTCCACGTTTTCGGCATCAATATCGACGAAGATATCCCCGTTTTGATTTCTCAAGGCATTTTGGTTATCCTCGTCGCTATTGTACCTGAAGACGTCTTTGATGACGACCAGTGGGTCCTTGTTGGTCATCTCTTCCACATTAAGATGTTTTTCTGCTCTAAGTTTTTCTTTGACCCTCTGCCTTTCTTCATCTGTCCTACATCCTATAATCACTTTCCGGTCTTTAGCTTTCCTTATCTTTTCAATATTCACTCCTCCTTCCTTCGCCTTTACCACCTTTCTTATTCTATCAAGGACCTCCTCACCCGTATCCTCCTCGTTCTTGGATGTGACGACTACGGAGTGCAGCGCGGTCTGTACTGGAGCGGCCTGTTGCAATTTCTGGGGGGGCGCCGCAGCCACACTCGCATAAGATCTTGTCTCAAGATTTTGTTCGTGCTTCTCCAGGGCGTCTTTCAGCTTTTCCATCTTCTCTGTATTTTCTCTCATTAACTGAGCGTGTTCTTCCATTTTCGCTATGAGAGCGCTATCGTCTCTTGCTTTCTCTGGTGGTGAGGGTGATGCCTGAACCAGAGAAGGAACAATGACTTCTTTCTCTTGTTCAGGCATCACTTTCTTTCCTTGTCCTTTTATCATCTCCGCCTCTTTCACTAGCTGGTAAAGTCTGTCTATAGCCTTAACCCTCCGTTAGTCGCGTGGGGTCTTTGAAAGCCCAGGTTTTGGAAAAATGAAAAATTTAAGCAATTAAAACAATCTCAGCAATTCAATATTTTAGGTACCCTCCTAAGTTGGATTGTATTGGCCGCGTATCGCTGCTAACTTCAGTTCGCGCATAAGCGCAGTGAGATACAGAAGTGTTTTGTGCGGACGGGCTTTGAAAGACCCCACGCGACTAACCGCGTAAGTAAAATTTAATTGTTTTTATTAGTTTAGACTTTTTTGTAGCATGTTTTTTTAGTGTTTTTTTTGTTGTTTTAGATTTAATTAACTAGTAAAATGGATGAAGAACAACAACGTCGTATGTTAAGCTGGTTAGAGGATAAAAGTAACGATGTTTACGGTGGTAGTGATGATGAAGAAGGTGAAGGCGGTATGTACCCGGATGAAAGGAGTGAACATAACACTGATTCTGAGCAACTTCAGGATGTTCAACAAAATGAAAATAATTTCGTTCCCATGAGAAAGCGTTGCGTTCATTGCCCCAGACAAACAGATCGAAAATTTAAATCTGTCTGCCATTTTTGTAAGGGTAACATATGCCCAACACACACTAAATCGGTATGTACCGACTGTGTTCAAAACGAAAATTAGTGAAAAGTTCACTGACTTCATCTGGTAAAAGTTTGTGTGTTTTTTTGTTGGTTCTTTCCAAATTTTACGTAATTGTCATCGTTATTTTAGTTTTATCGTATATATATTTATAAAAAGGAGAAGTTCCTACATTTAGTTTGTTAAAAACCTTTTTTTTGTGATTGTGATCTCAAGGAGAGAAATTTAAGTTCTTTTTTTTAGATTGTAAGTTCAAAGAAGAAATAAAAGAATATGTTTACGTAACTTTTTGTAGTTTTATTGTATTTAAGTTATTCGTCAATGACTTGCTTAGATAATAACGAAAAAATTATTAAAAAGGTGTTTTTTAGGCTGTTTATTTTTGGGGTCTTCAGAAACCCCACGCGACCAACCGTGTAAACTAAAAATGCGCGACTGACCGAGGGTTAATCACCTCTGCTTTTATTTCGGCCTTTATGCGTGAGGTGCCAAGCTCCCGTTTGGCCTTCTCCATGCAGGCTTTAGCCTCGGAGAGTCGGTCGATGTATTTCGACTTCTCCGGCTTGGGTGGACTTCCTGCTGCCTCAACCGATGGCTTGCGAGGAGCTGGCCTGATGTTATGGCCGCTTTCCTGCGGTAACGCAGCTTTCAGTCCAGGTTTTGGGGGTTCCACCAGTGTGGTCTTCTTCGGGGTGGAAGAAGCCTTGGAGAATGTCTGATCCAGCTTACCAGTCTCCCACTCTCCAATGCTCTTCCTCACGCTGGTCTGTTGGGTCTTTCGACCGTCACTCAGCGCGGGTCCCACCTCCTCAGATGCCGGAGACTGCCTGCGTGGAACTTCTCTTGAGGTTTTGGCACCCTTGGCCACAGGAGTGCGCATCCCGAACATTTTGGAGCTTGGATGTCAGGAGAACTCGTCAAATATAAAATGAATTTAATATAGTAAGTTTGTAAAAGTTATATAATATTGTAAGTACCTATAATGTATTAGCCTAAATCCTAACTAATGTTGACCTTTTTGTTTCAGATGCTGTCTACGAAGTGGAACTTCACCAAGCGTCGTGGAGGCCAACACGCGGATGGTAAGTTGAAATCCTACTATTATTTCGTTTTTGTACTATTGTATTCTAATGTTGTTGTTTTTGTTTCAGATGGTGCTCCGCGTGACTCTAGAATGCTGAAGGCCTAATTAGAGTTCGGTGTAAGGTAAGTTTAAATTTTTTATGTATGTAGAGTAGGGCTCTACCAAGAAATTTTGCGTCTTGGTGCGCCTAAAAATGGTCAGAGTAAGTCAAAATGGTCAATTTACAATTTTACTTTATGTAGAGTAGGGCTCTACCTATCGTCAGTAGAGTATTACAGCTAGTTAAAAGCGCTATCAACTCAATTTCTGAGCAACGGTCAACATAAAATCGATTTAGGTCAAAATAAATTTCTACTCTACGTAGAGTCAATTTGTGTATACGAGTCGGTAGTACTTCCAATTTCAAGTACTCTAGAAAAAATCCGGTCGAGATCGGTGCAGTAGTTTGGGAGATACGGAGCTCTAAAGCTTTTCAAGATGGCGTCCAATATGGCCGCCGAATCTTTGAAAAGCTGCCGCTGCCTCAATTTTCAATATAAAACTAAAGTGTTTCGGGTTTTTAGGATGGCCCCGCCAATACCTATCCCGCCCCGCTGTCAAATTTGAGATGTAAGATTGGACTCTAGGTAGAGTCTTTCGTTAGCTGGATGGACGGAGATTGCAGGGACGATGCCAACACAAAAAACCAAATTGAAATCCGCTTACAAATAAAGGAGCTATACAGTTTTAAAAATTTTCAAAATGGCGGCCAAGATGGCCGACCTCTGAGGTCAAAAGTCTAACTTTGTCAATTTCAACCCGAACCACAAAGTGTTTGGGCTTTCTGAAAAGGTCTTTTTAAGACCTGTC